>OU342540.1:5768970-7177776 GCA_910589475.2 Bembecia ichneumoniformis
GATAAAGATTTGAGTCTGGCAATCCTCATTCCGGTTGAGGCTGGTATAGTGCTTTTCTCAATAAATGTGAGGAAGTAATGAAACACGTGATAATGCAAAAAAAAGTATAATATGAAAAAATTAATAAAAAATTAATTTACATATACATATACACAGTTTACTAAAAGCAATACATATTCAGGTAGGTACTGAAAAAAGTCTGCTTCCCGCCTTTTTTATTTTTTATTTTCAATGAGTGCAAAGGAAACGCTCCCGCCTACTACGCCTGTGACAGCAGCGGGCGCGTTCGTGAAGACTCGTGAAACTTCGGGTTTCATAGGGCTGAGCAGCGGCCAGGAATGAATTTTCATACAACATTCTTGGCCTAGGCCGAGAAAGAAATGCATAAGCCAAGAAGTTCTGGAACCTTCCGGTCCAGCGGCCGCAGTTAGAGATCACGTTCCAGTGTCATCATATGTGATCTGGCAACTTTTGTTTTGAGGCACTGAGGAATTTTGGACGAGAAGATTTCGCCTACGAGTAATTCTTGTGATTTTTGAGGAAGGTTAGTTCTTGAAGCTATAAAATACTCGATAAAAGCTATCTCTATATATAAAAATGAATCCCCATTTCCCTTGGTCACGGCATCACGCGTGAGGGATAAACGGGGAATGTTCGTATATATAAAAATTGCATCCCGGGCGAAGCCGGGGGCGGGTCGCTAGTAATAGTTTCTCTCAATGTGGTTAATACACCCTAATTTCTATAAAATATAAACTTTTAATACCGGATTGAACAGAACTCTTCACGAAATATTTTCTTTCAAACGCCATATAATAAGGCTTCTAATAAAAGAGGTATACGTATGAATGGTGTCACATTAACTTGTCGCAATTTGAGCGGTGACAAACAATAAATTATCCAGTTAATTTTTTTCTGTCATCTCCAAAACTTTTCCATTAAATTACCAGTGAAACAAAGCTTTCGCAAAGGCTCTTTTAACGTGTTAGATTTTTTTTTTATTTAAATGTGGAACCTTTGCGAGTCCTAATTTCAAAATCATGTCGGAGGGAGATTATCTTGGATTTCACACTTCTTCGAAGCCTCCGTCTGCTCGGGAGGCTATAAGCTGCTTATGACTGTGATCGCCACTCACGGTGCGTTAGTCTCCAAACGTGTTAAAATCACCATTCAGAATAACCCGTTTAAAATTTACCCTTCTATAAAATTAATTTAAAAAATTCCTTTTCATATTGCCTTGCGTTCCTTCGAATTGCTGTTTTGATTTCTCATTTGTAAAGCGATTTTAATGAGTTCACAACTGAATTGTGTCTTTTGGAGAGCACACTACGATTTTTAGCCATCAATTGCATTAGCCTGCCTGAAGGTTTTAACCTTAAGACGCGCAGAAACATGCTACTGCAGTGTGATGGTGCACCATGCCATTATGCTTTTGAAGTAAGAAACCATTTGAACCGAAGATTCAATGAAAAATGGATTGGTCGTTGTGGTCGCGGTGACGACTGCCTGATAGCCTGGCCTCCAAGATCCCCCGAAATAGACTTTTCGTGTGGGGATATTACAAAAGTATTGTTTACGCAAGAGAATGCCGCATTTTGGAGGAGTTTTTTTTTTAACATAATTGTTAATTATGACTAATACCTATATAATAATAGTTCACCTAATTTAGGTATTTTGTGTATTTGTACCAATCGTATTTTTTTAACTGCGAATGTTCCAAAAATGTGCTCTTTGATTTGATATATACCTAATCATAAAAATCAATGCAAGACACTTCCTTGAAATTATATTGAACGTGAGAGGCTTTTGTTTTGCGCGTTGCGCATACACAGAAATCGGGACATCTTTTAAATTTCTGGCGGGACGTTTAATTTTATTTAAAAAGCGGGACAAATCTCGCTTTTTCGGGACGTATGGCAACCCTATAGCAGAATAAACCATAAAAAATAATAGGATGGCGTTCAGGGGCTTGAAAAATAGCTTCTTCCGGCGATGTCGTATTTGTATTGAGCAACAGGGCGGCCATTTTGAAAACTTTTTGTTATAATTATTACCTAATAAACACTTTTTGATTTGTTATGCATTGTTTTAATTATTTTTCACTTTAATTAAAATATTTAAATTTTTCATTTACTATACTTAGAACCATTTTTTTATGAAGCCTAATGAGTAGCCCAATGAAATATGCAGGATAGCTACTTTACAAATAGACGAAGATTTTGAAATCTGTACGGCAATTTTTTTTATGGACACTTTTTCTTTAAAAGTCTTTAAAATTGAAAAAGGTTTTGAGTTATTTTTTAGGCATTTAATTTTTTTTGACCCTTTGCCAAGATCTAATGATAGTAAATGCCGGATTCTGTCCTTCAGTTTACAAAAAAAAAAAAAAAAAGAAAACACGCTGTATGGAAACTAGGCAAAAAATGGTTCTAAGCCTCGGTTTGCTCTGTATTTTTTCTTATAAACAGGGTTTGTCTTCTTTGCATTGTGTTTGCATTTGGCATTTTGGCACTCAACTATCAATTTTTTTTAAATTAAAGACGGTAGACAGGCTGTTAATACACTTAATGTCACATCTACAAAGATTGCTAGGCTTTTCAAAAACTCTGATCTTCGCGATGAAATTTTCCTTTTACAACTTTCTAATCCACATATGAAATCGAAAAGACTGAGACCCAAGAGGAATTCGATATTCTATTTGCAATTTCCAAAAGCAAGTGTATATGGGTATGTCCTACCAAACCTTACTTACTGCTATGAAAAACTATCCATCCATTTTCCAATAGGGCCTATTTCTCATAAAGTGTTTATATTTAATTATTGATCAATTTTAAGCATTTTTTGTTGGATCGCATAAATAATAACCAAATAACAATGAAAAAACACAAAAAATATTAATATTTAAATTTTGCCGCCTAAATACCAATACGTTTTTATTTAAGAGTTAACAAAGACATACCTAATACTTAGAATACTAATTAGTATATTTCATAGTAATTACTAATATCGAAGTATAATACTCGAAAATACTTATTACTTATATTTATTGAAATACTTATACGAGACAGTAATTTTATTTTCGATCAATAGGATTCTTCGTCAAATTCTTATTTTGATAAATGCTGTTTTAATTTTTTTTAAATATTTTTTTAATAACTATAAATTTTTTTAATAAAAAAGTAAAATAAGCTTAAATATAAGTTTTTTGTACATTAAGTATACTGTACAAACATTAAACGAACACAAATTTGTTGATATATCTATACCAATATGTATGTATACATAACTCATTGTCCAAGAAAAGAGATATTATCCATTGTTTTATTGAATGTAAACGTTTGTTTAGAAATAAATAAATATAATAAAGCTGTAGGATTCCTTTGTTTGTTTGGTTGTACGCGTTAAACTCCGGAAATACCATTCAGATTTCAAAAAAAAAAAAAATTGCTATTGATTCTCGAGGAAGGTCTTAGGCTAAGATTAAACGGCGAGCGAAACTGTAGGACCTCACTAGCATAAAGATAAATATAAACCAAAACGGTTAAAACTGCGGAACAGAGCAAGTCTTCTATAACGCGATGGTTGGAATGTCTCGTTTAAATGGCCAACGTAAGTAAAGCTCATTTCTTGCGATTAAAGCGATTAAAATATTCAAGATTTCATAGAGGAAAACATGGCACATAGGTTAAAAAGTTCCCTGCTCTAATTCTCTTCAAGAAATACCAGCTCTAGCAGTTGGTATTAAGATGTAATTTTGCTCGCAGCCTCACTGCGTTGTATCGTTATTTTATATAGAACGAACATACCTACCATTATGCATACCTACTCGTGCCGTGCATGAAAACTCGTGTCGGAATGTCTTTGGAAGGACTGATCCACGACAGCAGCTCGTAGCTTGTACAAGCTCAGATTATTATCGGTCTTTGCATATTCATGTATATCTAAAATTTCTAAATTTGAAAATAAACAATAATAATATTTTTAACAATATGACATAGCAAGTAATTTTTAATGAACAAATAAATAATATTGAATGTAGTAGCAAGCTTCCCGTAATATTTAGTGTTTGTTTCATTCCAATCGGTTTACAAACAAAAAAGTTACGCGCTATAGCGAATACCACGCGTACGAAGTTGCGGTCTCAACTAATAAATAATAATAATTAACATTACATAAACTCTGTGTGTACATTATTAGCTATGTCTCGCGGTTTCGCTCGCTTCGGCTTCTAAGGATGATCCTGATAAACAGCCTTGCTCAGGAAATGGACTTTCAAATGCATCAAACGCGTTCAACCAAAGAATCAACAAACAACAACAAACTAAATAAATTTAGTTAATATTATTACTATTAATAAAAGTGAGTATGCCTATTTCAATTCTTTGCATTTCCGAATATCCAATGGAAAGTGTACCCAACGTAGATATGGTCTCAATTCGCTCCTAACTTGTGTGTTAATTATAAAGAAATAGGTATTACAAAAAACTGACAACATTTAACTGTGAAATAATTACTTTTTATTTTCATAATACAGAGACAACATTGTAAGTATTGCTTTTTTATACAAATGCAACTTGAATACAATCTAAGCTGACGGTCGCTGGGGTAGTGGAGGCCACGGACAGGCAAGCGCAGCGTAGGACAAGGGCCACGAGTCGACGGTGTTCGTATTAGGCTGCTTCTTAATGCAGTTCTTTAATGATCACCGCCCATTAATTATTTAGTTCTGAGCATCTTGATATTCTAGGTAAGTGGATAATGTGTGTCTTTTTAGACGATGTATTTGAAACTGCTATAACCACTTTGAGTAAATCAGATTGTCAGTCAGCCTTTAGAGCAATCTTGTTGAAACACATGCATTGCCTAACAAAATATATATGTATACACGGTTTTTTTTTGTTCCCCCCATGGGATACAACACCCCCGTGGGCCGTATATTTTCCATTACACAATGTTCTCTTACTAATGTTTCACTTATCTGATAAATTTTCACTAGTATTTTCTATTATTAACATTTTGTGTTTTGGGGGGATTTTCACAGATTCCCCTTGCAGTAGCGATTAAAACATAGCATAAAACATTTATTAATTGTAGATAGCTTTTGTTTAGTCTGATCGACATCGATGCCACATTGTGGCCGAAGTCTAAAAATAAATGTATAAGTTTTTTCCTTATATATTTATTCTTGAGTATCTCTGGTATTACATCTATAGTCAATTTAACATCTATATCATGTTCAAGACTTGCTCTTGTGTACTTGGGGCAGTCCACTAATAGATGCGGAACAGTTCCATGTCCGCACGAGCAGTCTGGGCTGAAAACCTTTTTAAAGCGATATAAATAGTCTGCAAACCCTTGACCCTTAAACGTTTGCACCAGAGTTGGTGACAGCTGTAGTTTACGTATCACGCTGTATATACGTCTACAGCATCCGGTAAGAACAATTTGGTACCCACAGCAGTGGTGCCTCTTGGTATTTATTCTCTCTACAGGGCGACGGTCTCCCTCCTTAGGTGCCCCTTAATGTGGGATAAGAGGCACCTATCGCAGTTCTTCGCGACCTTAAGTTTGGTCGCCGCTGCCAATTAGTCGGCCCCGTTGCCAATTACTTGTTCCCCCGTATACACGGTTACAGTAGGTAGTTTTAATAACAAGATCAGAGATTAATTTATGTAATCCCTTCGTGATTGTTCGATATAAATTTAATTACAGATTTAAAATTACTTTCAGACAAAATTTCATCTTTAAAATTAGAGATTGAACTGGTTTAATTTTCATCAAATTCGCCTTTATAATCAGTGACTTTCTATGAAACCATTTTCAGTGAGTTCGGCAGATGAGCAATTAACGAAGTAATATTATAGTTCAATTTAATTGACCTATTTATTTTACAGTTTATCTTTTGGTTGAATTATAGCTGCCCGCATAACGACACTAAGAATTTTAAGGGCAAATGTATATTTATAAGACTATTCGTCTTTTATTAATTAAATTTGGCAAATTAAACTATTGTGTTGCTCTGTAATCAAAGAATTTATTTCATTAGTTATAAACTTTTCAAATTAATTACAATATTTTACTATTTAACAAAATTCCTACCTGTAATAATATGTATGCAAGTTTTAACATTTAGCAATTACTAAATTTATTATTGATTATTGTAGAATTTCCTTTTTTGCGCGCCTTTTCTCTCAATAGAAGCAGTGCATTATGTATAAATAAGTAATTTTATATGTATATATATATATATATATATGTATGTGTATGTGTGTATGTATGTGTATATGTATATGTGTGTGTATATATGTATGTGTATGTATGTATGTGTGTATGTATGTATATAGTAATTTATAAAGTAAGTTTGTATGGTGTCCAATGAGTCACATACGGTGCTGGCTGAAAATCAGCGCTGTAGGTGTTTGTCAGCACCTCAGCACATTGCTGAGCCAGTATCCGATTCGCTGCCGCGAGGACACACACACGTTTTTTTATTATTATTAATTTCTTCCCTGTTCTTGCACATAATGTGTCTTTCGTGCAGTGAATAAAAGTCTTTCTTTCTTTCTTAATCAAAGAAACGACAATTACATCTTTATAAATAGGTACATTCTTTACATATTTATTGACTAGTTTTAGAAGTAACATTATTAAAACGTTTAAAAATGCTGTCTTCAAAATAAATCTCTTTGTACAAATAAAAAAATGTAAAAAATAAATAATCATTGTACAACATAGTTGTATAACATTGCAACATAAAGCAATACATTAAATGACAGGTACAATATAACATTGTTATCTAACATGTTTACAATTTGTTTTGGTAGCAACGCGAATACTTGTGATGACGTGACTCACTCGCAAATGTATTATAAATGCGAAAGTAACTGTCTGTTTGTCTGTTACCTTATCACGCCTAAACTACTGCACCGGTCATAACTATGTTTATATATAACATATTTTGTATATTTCTAACCCTTTTACACATCCAAAGAATAACAATAGCACACGTGCTATTAATCTGGGGTGATCCTTTGTACGATAGGTCACTAGATAAGTTCTGCAATACAAGAATATTTTTAATTGTGGGTAGATGAGAATAGTTTTATTAGAAAGTGATACTTATTATACGACGGTACATACATAATTTTTCAATAGTCACTCATTAGCAGTTGCACAAAAAAATATTAATTTTATTAAGATGACTGAGTGGTCAAAGGACGAATTGCGAGTTATTATGCGGTACAAATTCGCGCGCGGTCTCTCAATTGATGAGCGTATGGAAGAAATGAGTTCTGTGCTCAAAGAGAACTGCCCTCATCGTACAACGATTTATCGGTGGTATCGGGAATTTAGTCGTGGTAATTTTGGTGTAGAAGACGCGCCAAGGTCAGGACGTCCTACGGAGGTTTGCACTGAAGAAAATGTAGAAAAAGTTCAAAAATTGATAAGAGAAAACCGTCGAATAACTTATAGGCAGATAGAAGAGATCCTGCAGATTAGTGCACCAAGTATTCATAAAATTCTGCACGATATTATTGGAGTGAAAAAAATTTGTACGCTTTGGGTGCCCCATGACTTAAAAGAAGAACAAAAGATATGCAGAGTGAATTGGTGTAAGAAAATGTTAAAAGAGTATGAAAATGGAACTTCTAACTACGTAAATAATATCGTCATGGGTGATGAAACTTGGCTATATTATTTTGATGTGCCCTCCAAAAGTAAGAACAAAATTTGGTTGTTTGAAAATGAGCCTACGCCGATTCATGTGCGAAAATCTCGGTCAGTAAAAAAAAAGATGATTGCTGTATTATTCACAAGGCGAGGAATTTTAGATCGAATAGTTTTGGAAAGTCAGCGTACAGTTACAGCCTCTTGGTATATAAAAGAATGTTTGCCTAAGGTTATCCAAAAACTCAAAGAACTTCGTCCAAATTCAAAACTCGATGATTGACATTTTCATCACGATAATTCTCCTGCGCATAGGTCGCGTGAAACTGTGAGTTTTTTACAAGATGTTGGAGTAAAACTGCTTGAACATCTTCCGTACAGTCCTCATCTTGCGCCCTGTGACTTCGGTCTGTTTCCTGTCATTAAGGACCAGCTCAAGGGAAGGAGATTTGCCAGCGACTCGGAGTTGTTAGCGGCTTGGGACCAGGCTTGCTCCGATCTTCCAGAAGAAAAATGGAAGCAAATTTTTGATGATTGGTTTCTACGAATGAATAAGTGTATTAGCTGTGATGGAAATTATTTTGAAAGATTGTAATAAATAAAGCCGTATTGCAGAACTTATCTAGTTAAGAAGCGATGACACAGAAAAAAAAAATCAAAACTTTTAATACCACGGTAAACAAAACCCTTAGCGATTTATTCCACAGCTATCTAAAATTTCGACTCTGGATATTCCCTAGTGTTATCCTTGACGGGGCGTTGAAATGGAAAACCTTTCGCGTTCGGAAAATCCGTGTGTGTAATTGGTTCGTGCGGCATGCAAATGTTACGACCGCGGGAATTACCGTTCTCGAAGTTCAAACCAGACAGACGCACTGAAACTGTTTGGCGTCCTTACATTTTGACGCTTCATGAAATTAAAGACGTACTTAGGAGTAAACGGTTTTAAGAAAGCTACTGTGTACTATGAAGTCTGACATGTGGCGAAAATCGGAACTAACGCCACATTCTTGTAATACCTACGTCACTTAATGTTATTTTAGGGCTGAATGCCGTAGAGATGACCGGCCACATGAGCAGGGGTCATCCGAGAGTTTCAGGTGAAAGCGGCCTCCGACTCTGTAGGAGTCACCATAATGATGGTGATAATGATGGTGACTCTGTAGGAGTCGTAGGCCGCAGGTTGTGCCGCAGAGAAGAGGTTATGGGGTGCTTCAGAGATGAAGCCCCTCGCAGACTGCCCGCTGCGAGAGGTTAGTAAATGGGCGGCTCGTGCTGCTTCGCCCGAGGGCGGTGGACATAGGGTCGTCCGCCGACATTACAACACCGGGCAACGAGGGAAGACGTGCTGTGTGTTTCCGTCACGTCTCTTTACGGCGCGTAGGTCAAACTCTGCGCCTAATCGAGGTGGAGCCCGCAAGTGCGCGGGCCCTGTCCAACGGGGGAGGCAGATCCATTCCCCCCCGTTCCCCCCGCCGACAGACGGCGGGAGGAAGCACCGTGGGTTTTTAGTGTGTAGAAGTCCCACTACCCCACCTATCTCCCCATGGGATCTGGGATCAGATTTTCCCAAGCAAAAAAAGGGTTGCTATTAGTGTGTGGTCGAGAGCATTGGGAGAGATCTAGAGATCTATATCCAAGAGTGGAGAGACACACGCTGATAATGATGCTGATGATTTTGTGCCTTTCTATATCTACATATACATTTTATGCCTTTCTATATTAAAAAAAAAAAAACATTTGTACACGTTGTAACATGTTAGCGAGGTCAAAAAAATAGTTGTTAAAATTTTTGTTTGTTTGTGCGTTTGTGCACGCTAATATCAGAAACAGCTTAACCGATTTGAATGCTGTTTTCAGTGATGTATTATAGCTTTGTTGTTGAGCCACTGCGATTTTTCAGATATTTTTTATTTTGTAAAGGTACACAGGAAAACTTACTGTCCAATTGATCGTAGGTAGTTACCGTCACCAAATAACATTAACAAACAGCTAAGAGGTTGCAGGATATAAATGATAAGGTTTAAGGCCCAAATACAAGCACACGTGCTGTTATTTCACTGTTAGTCATTGTCACTGTGAAATAAAAGTACAAATAATAAAATACATTTTTTTTATTATTAGAAAAAATCCGACTTAACAAGTGTTTTCATTCCATAATAAGGCGTTGGGGGTTTTTTACGTTGGGAAATCCATCATGGATCAGCGAAAGGGGGACGCTGCGGGTTATGCCGGACTCCTACCGGCTAAAACCCAACGACTTTCTAGCGCGGCCGTAGATGGGCGGGGTCGCAGGAACGTTGTTGTACAACTTCGGTGACCCGCCACGGCTGTTCAGCGCGAGGAGGACTATGCTCCCTATCGGAACCTCGGCGTACCCGAAAGCGGAGGTACGCCGGCCATCTCGGGGACCTCACAACGGGCGGTAGTCTCCCCTTAGACTACCGCCCAGGTCCTGGTATTCCATAATAAGGCCTAATAAGTTGTAAAAAACTTATTAGGTCACCTACCATCTGTCAGATATGAGTCTTTATTTAAAACTCTTTATTAAAAAAGGTAATATTTTGGGTATATCCACTAATTTCAACTGTTAATTCGATTTGTAGATCGAATGGTCAGAATGGAGTAACACGTCCTAGGGCGCTTGCATTTCAAATCTGTCGCCTTGTTGTCTGTTCTGTTCGAAACTTCAATCGAGAATTTTCGTTTTCGCTTGTAATTCACAAATGGCTTGAAATATTTGATCCAATAAACGGTGTTGAAAATGAATAACACGTTTATAATATTTTCGATATTGTGTCGTTTCATCTTTGTTTTTTAACTGCCTAAACCGGTCTAAAGTATGTAGTATAAAAGAGATTTACAATCTGTAAAATCTGTAAGTATCAATTTGGTGACGTTTTCTTATCGCTACATAAATCAGCTCTTAAGAGCGTGTATAAAGAGAAATAGCTAATCCTAGATTTGAATTTTATCTGAGTATATAAAGTCCAAATAAGAAAATATTTATATATAGATTAATATATTATAAATAAAAGTGTAATGTGGACAGAATTCTATCAATTCAATCACCAAGTTAACTCTCATTTTTATAGTTTTTTGTTTTATTTTCAAAATGACAAATATTACAAACCTAAAAAATTATCAGTAATCCCACCTCACAGATTATCTAGGCCTTTGAGGATTAATTTTCATTTGACATTATATTTTACGAGTAATTAATATTTAATACTTTTGGCAATTATAACATTTTTATTCCGCGAAATGAGCTATCTACCGTCTCATGACAAGTATACTTCAACGTGCATTGTTTCACATGATCAGTCACAATCGCTCCACTGATTCGGGAAGACCATGTTTCTGTGCGCAAGAATATTTACACGTAATTTTTTTTAATAAGACTTATTTATGAGTAGATTATTTTAAGTGGACAGACTGATTGCAAATTGTTTCATATTATTTTAACGAAATTGAGTAAATATATTTATGGCTGATAAAAGAAACTCTGTTGTGTCGGTATCGTGTCCATTCAATAATGGGGCCACGCGAGTGAAATTAGATTATTTTTTCTTTGTACGCCCCCTTAAATTTCGTTTTGTGTACAGTTTGTGTCGTGAGTTTTTAACTATTTTTACATTACACACAAATATATAATCAAGTTTTTAATATAATAACATCGTAAACGAGCCGTGTAACATTAAATATTTAAAAAAAAATGGAATAGAATAGAATAGAATTCTATTCTATTCTAAAAAAATTTGGACACGTTTTACTTATGTTACCGAGTTAAAAAAAGTAGTTTTTAGAATTTTTGTTTGTTTGTCTGTAGGTTTGTGCACGCTAATCTCTGAAACGTCTTAACCGATTTGAATGCGATTTTCACTGATGTATTGTAGCAAGCTTCCCGTAACATTTTGTGTTTGTTTCATTCCAATCGGTTTACAAACAAAATAGTTACGCGCTATACCGAATACCACGCGTATGAAGTTACTGGTACAGCTAGTAGTATCGAATATTTTTATTTTATTTCATATATGAAAGTGAGTCGTTAAAAATCTACAGAATTACATTTGAAAGACTAAATAAGCGAATTAATTCCTTGGAAGAAAGGACTTTTATTTTAACTGGTAACATCGATTGTATGGCCCCCAAAGTAATTACTATTTGAACTTGTGAACCAGACTAGTAATAAAGAGAATATTAAAGCAGAACTGAAGACTATAATAAAAATATTTATTTTTATATAGTGACACTTGTATCTCAATCGTAACCTGTACATCCGCCAGTAACTCTAACACATTACAAAGACTTGCAGTTGGCTCAAGAAAAAGTCGTTTTAAAATAATATAGTCTCAATTTTATTTCAAATTAATAAAACCTTCTAAACATTCTAAGGATAATAAGGAAATCTAAGGGAATGTTGGTTAATGTTCTTTTTTCTAGTTTTTTTGTAGCTTAGTGTTGTTTAAATCGACAATTGGTCACGAATGTTTATATCTTAAAGAAAACAAGGCTTTAAAGCAGTTGCAAAAAAGAAAAATTGCGAACTTCTCTAATAACTGCTTTTTCGTAGAACCGCTTATCTCGAACTAGTATCGGTGGAATGTGGTAAAGTGAATTTCTTTAAACTGCAGCAGCCTTTAGCCAGAGATAATCAATTAGGAGTTTGAAATGAATTACGAGAGATACGGTAATAAGAACTGAGCGAGTAATTTAATTAAGCTTGCTTTTGAAACAGCATTTTTTATAGCATAACATGTAATACAACACCAGTTCTTTTTAACGTTCAGAAATGGCAAGGGAATCTACTTGAGCGTCGATTTTAGTCTTTGTCTTACAATTTTTTTTTTTTTTTTTTTTTTTTTTTAATATTTAATGTAGAGACACGGCTCGTTTGCGATTTTACATAATTATGTATAGATTTAAATAGGCATCAGCTCTTTTCAAATAAAATCAAATAACGAACTAAAATAAACACATAGAGGATTTTATTTCTCCATTTTGCGACATTAATTAGTCTTAATTTAAACAAATTTAATAAATAAATTTGTATTTTTTAAAATAAACACAGTGAACGTCAGTCAGTATGTTGAAGTTAAGTCTGCCAAGCCACAGTTGACAGGCTGACGGTCTACTTGATGGTAGGTGGCTACTGTCGCCTATATAACACAAACAATGCCAAAGCTGCTGCAAGTGTGCTGCCGACTACAGTAGGATTAAGGATAAGGGATTAGGAGGGGATAGGGAAATTGGCTCTGGCATCACTTACTCACTCACCGAAACACAACAGCACACGTGCTGTTATTTCACGGTGATCTGCAAGGGGGTGATTACTGTCGCCAAACGGGCTGCCCAAATGACTGCGAGACGCAGTGTGCCCTTGCCTCTATTATTTATTATTTATGTTTTTATTGATTTACTTATTATTAAAAAAAATTCTAAAATTAATAATATACATACATGTGATAATAGCACTAAAAATTACTGAGGTTTAATCTTGTGTTATCTAGTCATACTTTTATAATATATTTAGATTATTATTTTTTAATAATAATCTAAAAATTAAAATTAAAATAATTAATATCAATACATTTAAATATAATTTGAAAAATATATTTAACTTTTATAAAAATAAAAAATCGGAGACCATACCAAAACACATCTTTTTTATATTTATGATGTATTTAATAAGTATTTCTGAAAATGTACAGTTACTTTTCAAACATGTTTACAAATACACAAACGAAAAAATATTAGGTATACTAAGATACATATATATATTGACTTACAGTAAGATTGAATATCATTTGAGTTTTAATTTTTAAAATGATCAAAAAATTAGCATTTTTTGAGTGAATTTCATTTCCTTAAAAGCAAATACTTCATCGCTACCCCTTCTACTTGTTACGTTTCTCGTTTTGTTATTTTATAACAGCAAAAAGTTAAAGAGTCGCAATGAAGAAATAGGTTTTACAAATATCGGCTCAGCGTATTTTTACAAAACACGGAAACGGCTTACGCGTAAACCCAAAAACAAACATGTTAAGGAAATAAACAAGTTGAAAAACAACTAAATCGGAGACAATTATTTTCGCATTGCTCACTCGCTTACTTCCTGCGTGTTCGTATTTCAGAGTTTACTTCGGATTAAGGCCAATACAGATTGTGGAAAAAGTCTACATCTATATTAGAAAAAGGTCACATCATACTTCATTCACACACACAAATTATAGGTATATTATCATTACTATTACGTACATTTATTCAATTCCATTCAAAATTTTAAATCTTTTACAATATATACAATAAGTAAGTTTAAGTTTACAAAAAAAAATTTAAATTATTTATTCCCTGGTAGCTGGGCAAGAACATGTTATCAATAGTTAGGGCTGCAGAGTAAGGAAACTCCTAATGATACGTGTCGTGTCAAGAAAATACCGCCTTCTGTATCTGTATCCAGCTTCTTGAGGCCGGTGCTCTATGCTTGTCATGCGGGACAGATTTTATTCTACTAGCTTTTACCCGCGACTTTTTCTCTAAATATCCATTGTGGTTTTTAGCTCTCGGACTATACTGCGGTGGTGACACCAGTTTTACATGAGCCTGTATGTTTTTATTTTGTACTAGCGACCCGCCCCCGGTTTCGCCCGGGGTGCAATTTTTATATATATGAACATTCCCCGTTTATCTCTCTTTCCATTGGTGAAAATCGAATTAAAATCGGTCTACCCGTTCACGCGTGATGCCCTGACCAAGGGAAATGGGGATTCATTTTTATATATAGAGATTTGTAGGTAAGTAATACTTACTTAATGGCTTCATTTGGTATGGTACTGTCTTATAATAACTTATTATTTATAAGCATATTTAATGTAGGTGAGTAACATAATAATGTATGTAAGTATTTATAAATCTCATATTTTATATTTCATATTTTATCTTATATTTTATAAATAATAGTTTCAAAGTAAAGAAAAACTTATATTTTAGGGATGTAATCTTTATTCGTAAGCAATATTTAACAGTAAGCAACCCTGACAAGCCTGGGCGACAGAGGGGAGTAACGACGTGAAGGAGGAAGTAGTTATATAAATGGCGGCGTTTGGGACTCGGACAAAGAAGATTCCGTTCTACTTGTTATTATTTCTTCTTATGAAAATACTTATAATACGGCACCTAAGATACGAGAGACCGTATCGAAGGGCGAGTTGCTGATGAACAATTCTGGCTACTTGGTTATGTCTGTGCAAATATTCGCCGTTAGAAAGATGACCAAACAGGAAATAATATGCCCGAGTGTCTCTCTAGGACTAGTCTCTAGGCAATGTCGACCGTAGACAAAATATCTTCTACACTAAAAGTAAAAGTAAAGTACGAGCCCATTGGATGAGTGGTTAGGGTGCTTGCCTTAACGCTCTGTTCCAAGGTTCCCGGGTTTGATTCCCGGCAGGGTCAACTTTGAAAAATGAACTTTTCAAATTTGTCTCTAGTCTGGATCTGGAAAGTAGTGGCAGGGCACACTGCGTTTCGCAGTCATTTGGGCAGCCCGTCTGGCGGCAGTAACCACCCCCTTACAGAAGACCACCGTAAAATAACAGCACGTGTGCTATTGTGTTTCGGTTAGAGAAGTAAGGGATGCCAGAGCCCATTTCCCTATCCACTCCTAATCCCTTATCTTAATCCTATTGCAGGCCGCAGTGCACTTGCAACAGCTTTGGCTTGTGTTATAGGCGACGGTAGCCACCTACCATCAAGTGGACCGTCAGCCTGTCTGCCGTTCTTAACATAAAAAAATGTTGCCATAAATGTATACCTACTTTTCAAACATAAAGGTGAGTAGGTACCTCTGCGATCACAATACAAAATGAACATCTAAATTTAAAACAAACACGCGAACGCGTTCTATAGCGTGAGCGAGCGCCAATTGCTCGAGTTTCCTGTATACAATCACGGACATAAAGGAAAGCTACATTATTATCAGAGACAAAGACGTATTCTTTACAAATGAAAAATCGAATGAATCTAACCTTTGATCAGTTCGGTGTGACTGATCAAATAAATTATACGCCTACTTGATGTCTAATATCTATATATACTAATACTAATATACATAAATACACACTTGATGTCTAATATCCATACGCTAATCTCAGGAACTACTGGTTCTAAATCAAAACTTCTTTTTGTGTTGGATAGTCCATTTATCGAGGAAGGCTATATGCTATATAACATCAAGCTACGACCAATAGGAGTGGAGCTTCAATGAAAAGTGTTGTAAAAACGGGGAAAATTATTCTTTTTGAGAGCTTTCCTTGTGTGTGCTACGGTTAAAGTTACGCAAAAAATCATGTATGACGGAATTGTTCCCCTTTAAAAGTTCTAAAAAAAAGTCCGCGACAGCATAAGGTTGACTACTATATGGTAATCAAATATTTTCTAAAATAATGCATTATTAGCGAAGGTGTTTTTATAAACATGATATTAATCCTTATCCAAATAAATACGTTATTCATCACAAGTTTTTAATTTTGAACAATATTGCTTTAGGGACGTGTGCAGTGGTTTCCCTATTTAGTGTCCGGGCGAATACTAACTGTACAAAACACGTGGCAACATCCTTATGTATTGTGCACACAATTACATTTTGCATCGTTGCACTTTGCGTATACGATACCATAGATGTGTGTGACGTACACGTCACCTACAATTGCCCTGGAAATAATTTGATTTCAATGATTATCTAACTTTTAAAATAAGTCCACAACAAAATAATGATTTAAAAACCACGCGCGCATATGATGTGCAAGGCGGGCGGTCGTGAGGGGGGCTCCTGCCTGCCGCGCGACTCAGACGCGTGGTCGTGTTCAGCGAACTGCTTTTTTAAAATATATTTTAATATTTAAAATATATAATAATACTTTTACATTAATAAAATGCTTAGAAAAAGAACTCAGCTTTCTCGGCAGTCTGCAAAACGTCTACGACTTTTGTCTATTACGAGTATATAATCGTTGTTTGCCTGTTATGCTTTTGTGCACGTTAATCTCAGAAACGGCTTAACCGATTTTTATGTGATTTCCACTGATGTATTGTAGCAAGCTTTCGGTAATATTTATTGTATATTTAATTCCAATCTGTTTACAAATAAAAAACCTACGCGTTACGAAGTCTTAGGCACACCCAGTATGTATATATTTTTCATGTCATAATTTTAATATTTCAATTTTAATTTATTTGTTGTCAGTTGCTATTTGTCTATTGTTTATCTATATATTTTCTTTGTAAACTCAAAATTATTTAAATATTCTATACTAAATATAGATCATGATAAAAATATATTATTATCTTATTTTTCATTCTTTCATGGTTTAATAAGATATAAATACATTTGAAAACAAATTGAAAATTCCTTTTCTTAATGAAAATGAAATGAATTCCTTCCTATGTTTTCTTATTTGTATAAATTACTAGTTGGTGTCCGCGGCTTCGTTCGCGTTGAAAAATAAAAAATGTAACACATGAGAAAATATGTCTTTATTGCCGTGACAAACGGTGAGAACATTTTTCCCGGATAAAAAGTATCTTATATGTTAATCCAGGCAATAAACTATCTGTATGCCAAATTTCATCCAAATTCGTTAAGCCGTTTTTGCGCGAAAGAGTAACAAACATCCATCCATACATTCTCACAAACTTTTGCATTTATAATATTAGTGGGATTTAAAGTATTTCCCATAAAATAATATAATAATACTAATAATATAATGTATTATATTTTAGTATTTTAGCTAAGTATAAATAAATAAAATACATATTTTAGTATGTATATCTTGATACACAGGTTTAACCTGAAATAAAAATATGAATAAAAAATTGGGGTGGTCTTGATCCTCTTTATGTAAATGTTAGGGATTCAGACTGACAGTCCATTTGATAGGTAACTCAAGCAACGCTATAAGTGCTGTAAGTGCTCTGTTCTAGCAACGCTGGGATAATGAAAATGGGAGGGAGAACTTAACATTTTTCCGGGATAAAAGGTATCTTACATGTTAATCCAGGCAATAAACTATCTGTGTGCTAAATTTTATCCAAATTCGTTAAACCGTTTTTGCGTGAAAGAGTAACAAACATCCATCCATACATTCTCACGAACTTTTGCATTTATAATATTAGTGTGATTTAAAGTATTTCTCATAATATAAAATATATATTTTAATAGTTGTATTTCGATACACAGGTGGACCTGGTTTTGGAATAAAAAAATTGCCGTGGTCTTGATGTTTTTTTTTTGTAAATGTCAGGATTCAGATTGACAGTCCATTTGATGGGTGACTACCGTCGCCAAAGATGTTCACTCTTAATACAATTATCTTTGACCGTCGCCTAATAATACAAGCAACGCTATAAGTGCTGCAAGTGCTCTACTATGGCAACCCTAGGATAATGAAAATGGGATTAAGGCTTAAAATGGCTCTGGCATCACTTACTCAAAAACCGAAACACAACAGGGGCCCTAGCCAAGATGCAAACTATTGCAAACGCTTCCTTTGCGTACTTACGAAACGAAAGAAATAAAGCCCGGTGATTGGTTGTTGTAACAACAACCAATCCGTTTGCAATAGTTTGCATCTTGGCTAGGGCCCCAGGACATGCTGTTATTTCGCTGTGGAAATTTTACTATTTATTTATGTATTTCTTAGACAAGGAAAAAACGATTCAACCCCCAAAGATACAAGGTCTGAATTATTAGTTTACTTGGTTGCAAAAAATCGATGTCATATCACCAAAGCTGTTAGCGAAGTGCATGTAGTCAATATATTGTACCAACGCTGTGTGAAGTATCCAACGTTACAAGAGCTATATTTACCTGCAGGGATATTAAGTTCTGGGCAAAATCAATTTGCGTCAACTTTACACAATTTCCGAGCGCTATATTGGATGTCGAGTTGCGTTAAAAATAAACTTTGTAAATGTTCAGCTTTCAAAATTGAAATAGTTCCTCAATATTACTCAATAAAAAATCTGTTCGTGTTATTCTCAAAAAATGGTTAGGCCGTTGGATGAGTGGCAAGTTTGCTTGATATAGGGTCATTTTCAAAGTTGGCCCTGGTCTGGATCTGGAAGTAGTAGAAGAGCATACTGCGTTTCGCAGTCACTTTGGCAGCCCGTCTGGTATCAGTAACCACCCCCTTACAGAAGACCACCGTGAAATAACAGCACGTTTGCTGTTGTGTTTCGGTGAGTGATTATAAGGAATGCCAAAGGCCATTTCCCTAACCCTTCCCAATCCCTCATCCCTAATCCTAAAATAGTCACATGTGGCGATGATTGTGTTATAGGCGAAATTAGCCACCTACCATCAATCAAGTGGATCGACAGCCTGTCTGCACCTTACATAAATTAATACAAATTAGGAATTTTAATACGATTATAGTTTTAGTATGTCATAAAGATAATTAACCAATTTATCACTCATTGCCATACTTTAGCTGGATTATCGTTACTGTTTCTATCCATGGGTTTTAATCACTAACTTGATGAAATTTTCTATTTAATTATAATTTTTGTGCTTAATATTTGACCTATAAGTGTTTATTTTATTCTTTTTCTTAAGATCACCATCAGGTTGGGTCAACCTAATGGTAAGTGGCTACAGTTGTTTATTAATACAAGTAAAACCATAGGGGTTGCAAGTTCACTGCCGAACTTGATAGAATAAAGGTCAAGGGATATGGAAGATTAGGGATATACACATGTACTGACACATGAACTCATCTAGTTTTTGGTCTTCTGATTTTAATACATGTCTCTAGAAATCGTTGGAGTACTTTTTGGGTGTTAGAAAAAGATACTGCCACTGTTCTGATAGTACAAACACACTCTAACCATACTTACGTCATACAGTCGGACAACGCTCAATTTTCGAGCCTGCAAACTGAAGTGAGTTCGCCGAACATAACTCTACACAAGTACATTCGTTGCCTGACTGTATGACGTCACTGGTTAGACTGTGGTACAACTGACTTTTTTGAATAACTTTGAAATAGTAAATTATGTATCACGATAGTAATATATATTTAAAAAAATGAGCTATCGCCGGATGCTTGGCAGATGTGAGACATCGAAGCTATTTTTTATAGAAAATAAGCCCGAAAGAGTGGTTTAATTTAATTTAAAGGCAATTTAATTTAACAATCAAAATTTACACCGACATCTCCAGCTAAAATCAACAGCTATACGCAGTAAAGTCTCCGTATTACATACCTACGCAATAGGTATACGAGCACATTCCGGTGGAGCCGAGGCGAGTAGAGAGTCATATAGTTACAAGATCCGCCAAAGTGTAGGCCAAAGCTTGGCCAAATTGCTGGCGTCACCACGGCAATAGCCAGTTTCAAGTGCAGTTTCACATTTTAAAAAATTAAGTGTGTTCATTGCAAAATATTGTTTATGAAATTAAATTGTTTAACTAAGACAAAAACACATTTTTACAATGATTTTAATTACCGTTTTCTTGCGAATAATATTACGAATAACCAACACATTAATCGTAAAAATAAAACAATAATAATCGAATAACAATTCCGCCAAACCTATTTCATAAACCGTTTAGGTGTGATGAAAGAAGATTTGAATAAATTACAAATTCTAAGCTCAATTTGAGTGTAAATTTTGCGATTAGACTGAGATCTGTTGGAAACTTGTTTCCGAGAGATTGCAGGTTTGTTAGAATCCATCGAGATTCATAGAGTTTAGTTTTGCTAAGAAATTTTGCATAAGGGTACTTCTTCCTTGTAGGCGAAGAATAATGTTACGTGCGGGGTGAGTCAAACTGCCGTGTAAACCAAAATGACTTCCAAAATCACTAAACTTGTCCGATGAAACCGTTTCACTTGCCGAAAGTCGTCAATGATTCCCTTAATGAGTCGCCGGTTCACTGTCGCAGCTAACTTCGCAAAAGGTTCGAAGATTCGCTTTCGAATCGCTGTTATCGCACAAACTGACTCACACTTGGCCCGCCGCCCCTTATTTACACTTGGGAGCAAACGCCTCGATGTATTTCGAATTTACTAGAAAATCTAAACAACATCGTAAACAAGCCATTGAAATTCGGCAACGCTATTTCTGTTGAAATTTTGTAAACATGAGGACCAATTTCCGTTGATACTAATCGGAAAGGTACTACCATCGATAGGGTGGGACGTTCGTGACTTTCGGCCGGCGCGAACGCTTTTTTCAGAACGTTCCATAGTTAGTCGTAACAATAAATTTCAGTTAAGTATTTAAAAATGTTAAACAATTACTTTTTTTTATTTATTAAATTTATTAAAGATGGAGGAAAGATAAGGTAGATTATGGAGCGAGCTCACCCAGAAGATGCCTATTCACTCGAACCTTGAAAAGATTTGGGTTGTAAAAGCTTGGAAATACAAACGCCGGCAGGGAGTTCCAATCCTAAGCAGTGGGCATTATAAGAGATGTTTTAAAGCGCTTGGTCCGAATTAGAGCGATTTCGACAAGGTGAGGATGATATCCTGTATGTATATCCGTTAGTTAGACGAAAGGGGAAGGCGGTATGATCTCATGTAGCTCCCGAACACACTCTCCGAAGCAAATCTTATAGAATACCTATACAAAGACAGGCAATTTTGCGTCTATGTGCCAGGCTCTGCAGCTTAGTTCTTATTAGTGTACCGTCGCCAATGAGCCTCTTAGTCGAGTGAAGTCGAGTGCGGCAAGTCGGTAGGCAAGTGCCTTCTACAAAGAGAGGAGCTGTCCAGGTGTGAAGCATAGGTTCACCCTATTTAGGATGCCCAGCTTTTTGGCCGCTGTTTGGGCTTTGGACTCGATAGAAGTACCGAAGTTGAGATTTGAGCACAACCTCATGCCAAGAAGTTCGAGATCATTGGCTACAGCTATGAATGCACCTAGGAAAGTTGGAGCCAATTCGAAAGGGTTCCTTTTTGTATATTTCAGATGTTGATCAGAGTTGTACTTGTATATATATTATATGCATATTTTTAACACAATATAAACCCGTAACACACGTGAATAAATATTTATCTCATAATAAATGTACAATTTTATTATTATTTACAAGACATAAAAAAAACAGAACAGTTTATTTAAAAATGTTTCAGACGATTGTCGGCTCCGCCATTCTAAGCAATTAAGATAATGAAATTCTTTTAAATTCTTTCCCCTGGGAGACGCCATTTCGGTTTAATTAGATATCTTCTAAATTTGGACAAAGAGCAAAGGTTTATGATCCAATAAATTTGTACCTTAAGGGGCAAACAATTACATCTATTTTTATACGAACCGTAAGTAATATTTGTAGGTATTTGTTTAATATTGTTTATTATTGAAACGTATCAACATTTTCTCTGATCGCTTCCTTTCACAGTATAAATTGAAATCCCGCGTCTCTGTCTGTCTGTATATCCGCTAACTTCTCTTGTTGCGGTTTTCACTAGAGGAAAGAGCAATAAAGGAGGAAGGTTTATATATTAAATAATAAAACCTAATTGCATCCGTGTGAAGCCGTGGGCGAGCCGCTAGCAGGCTCGCCCGGCATATTATATTTTTATCAATAAACAAAACATGTTTTCACAATGACGCATGTTAAGAATAACGCGTAATAAAGTCTCAGTTCCAGTACATTACAGTCCTACTGAAAATCCTAATCTATATCTGTCTGTCCACGAGAAAAATAAAACTGTAAGTATTTAAAAATAAATTAATGAAATATTATCTGTTTTCTTTAAGTTAATTAATGAAATTTAGATTTAGGTTTAGGTTTTTAATTTAGGTTACATTTATTTTAAATTCAGTTTTATTTTTGATAACATTAGTTTGATCCCATAGACAAACTGCATTCCAGTTTTATGGGACATTGTAAATATTTTTCTAATTATTTCATGTATAATAAATAAATAAATAAATAAAATAAATAATACATATAATAAAAATCGTAAGCAAGCCGAGTCTGTACAAAAAAAAACAATTATTTCTACACATGGTTCTTAAGTTACCGAGGTCAAAAGAAATTGATTTTAGAAATTTTTGTCTATTTGTCTGTGCGTTTGTGCACGCTAATGTCAGAAACGATTTGAATGCCGCTTTCACTGATGTGTTGTAGCAAGCTTCCCGTAACATTTATTGTTTTTTCATTTCAATAGGTTTAAAAACAAAAAAAGTTACATGCCGAAAACGACGTGTACGACGAAGTAGTGAGCTCAGCTAGTTACAAATATTATTAGCGTTGTTCTGATTTCATATTTTAGATTAAAAAAAAAAAATTTTGCTTTGTTTAATCCTTTTCTTTTTTGTTTAATCGGATAGATAATCTTTTAAAATATACTAACTTTGAAAATAATACTAGTTTTTGCCGGCGAACGAAGTAGCGTTGAAAATTAAATAAATATTCTTGTTGTTACAGTTTTGTCAGACGATGGATTTTTAATTTTATGATCCCTCAGGAATAGTACCCTTTTTTGAATGAAAAGCACCCTAGTTTCTGTAATCCCTGACAATGTGTATGGAAAATTTCACGATCATCGTTCGGTTGAGTAGTTAAGGCATGATAAGGTAACAGACAGACAGGTCTCAAGCTGATTTTGTTTATGGTGATGCATCATTTTGCTACCTATAAATGTGGCGGCATCTGTATTCTGTTTTAATGTATTCTATACACGACTAGGTGTCTACATTTTAAACAATATGCTCGAATATTTGTTATCAATTCGATTATATATGACCACAACCACAAATGAATAAATGAATAGTGTTTGTTTTCTTTTCTATATGTTTGATTACTGAATATGAAAGAAAGAAAGAAAGACTTTTATTCACTGCACGAAAGACACTGACATTATATACAAAACAGGACAATCGGATACTGACTCAGCATTGTGCTGAGGTGCTAGACAAACACCTACAGCGCTGATTTTCAGCCAGCACCGTATGTGACTCATTGAGCATCATACAAACATACTTTATAAATTACTATATACATAATTATACATATACATACACACACATACACACATATATAAAAACATACATCGAAAAATACATAGGCAAGAAATAATATAAAAAGTTATAACAAAATACATATACAATCTATACACATTGCACTGCTTCAATGACAGAGAAAAGACGCGGAAATAATAAGGAAATTCTAAAGGAATCAATAATAAATTTGGTAATTACAGTAAACGTTAAAACTTACATAAATATGAATTCTTTATATTTGTTTTCATATTTTTTTAACAGAAGTTGCACTCCTTGTACATTCAATGTGAGCGACGGTAGACAATAGGCATGATGACGATATTAAAGAATCAAAGAATAAATGGTTTTGGAGAAAAATATATGTTGAAAGGAGTCTAAAAAATTACTCATTTTTTGTATTATAATTGAGATTAATAAGATTTTCAAGAAAATAGAAGTATAAATAACTGCAATCGGCCATGTTAACTGAAACACCAATCAGAGCGACTGACGTCACGCCCAGGTAAGTGCCATCGTGTTGCTTGACTTTGCTTTGACAGAATGAAAAATCTGATGAGTTGTCGATGACGTCACGGTTCATCAGATGCGACGCCATGACACCTAAGAGCGTTTTCGCGCGTAATTGAAAATAAATTTAAAAACATTCAATAATTCGCGTGGAATTTTAGTTTTTTGCTAAAATATTATTTTTTTCGGGTATGGTAGACGTGTATCTACATTATGGAAGGGAATTTCAAAATCTGTCATCATGCCTATTATATATCACGGCACACACGAAGTGACAGAGGCCTGATTATAGATATGCTTGCAAATGTACTTTTCAAAGTTGGCTCTGGTCTGGGTCAGGGTTTCGCCCCCTGTCCGTTGTATGGTTAATTAGTGCTTACTTTTGGGGGCTTACTATTACCATTACTTAAACGCAACAAGTGACAGAGACAACAATAGTAAAGCGACAAGGACGCACAAAGTGTAATTATTGTTATTACTTCGTTCGGACGACCGTGCCGCACTCGTTTGTCATTGGCGTATGTTGTCCGGCGTCTGGTTCTAATTAGAACTAGTGTCGACGGCACTAATTGTTTAATAAGTAAGCCACTTTTGTAAATAAATTGTCTTCGTAATAAAGACCTAGTAACTAGTACAAACTTGTTTTGGAAACCTACCCACTCTCTTCGGCCTAACCACTGAATCGGCAGACCAGCGCGCTTCTTTAGTCGGAAATGTCCACTAATTATTACATAAAATATTTAATGCCGTTAAATATAAATTTATGTAATAATTAATGTGGCTTTAACATGTATTGCTTGGGATCTTGTTGCAGTATAGAGCTGTGTAACGGTTAAGTTCGTAAATAGAAGTTAAATGTGAACGAAGTGGATCTGTCATAGAAATCCCCTTCAATAATCCAGCTAATACCAAATTCAGTGTAACTTTAATATGGTTATATAATTTTTTTTTATGTCTATAGCATTTATCTGGGACATTGTTAACTTGTCCTTTTCAACAATTTCCTGTTTGAAAATTTTCCTCTCCAGAATAGTTTTATAAAACAAAGTGACGGTTGAAGATGTTATATTGTCTTTTTTCTTTTTTGCAGGTGACGTACTTCGATCGTGCGAAAGTTTTACTTGCTGGTATGTACTTAAATATGTTTTTTTTTAAATCTTTCCGTATATGTTTGCGTATTGAAATTATAAATAAAATATACAACATCCAACATACATACATACTTGGAACCTTTTCTACGAAGATATATAAAAGTTGGCAAAACAGAACAACATGTACAAGTTACTATTAAAGTACTCAAAACAAGAAAGTTGGCGAGTACGTCAACGCTCACTCGTACAGTATATAGTAGCATAGATGTTGTGAATATTACATTTTCTATTAAATTGCCTAATATTTTTATACATATAAGTTAAATTCTCATAAATACACTGACAAATAACAGTTAAAATCTATATTTATTTGAACTTTTCTCGGAGAGAAGACTCTGGATGGTAGACTAGTTAGTAGATGGCTCTAATGGCCCCTTTTTTGTAGAATAAAGATTGTATTTATGTCTGCAGCGTTACCTCAAAGAAGAATCCCAAAACACATTATACTATGAAAGTAACTGAAATCGTCAATTGTAGCTCTATCGACATTATGTTAGGCGTCTAATCTGTTTGACGGCATAACCCCCAGAGCTAAGCCTTTTACTTAGTTTTTCAATATGGGGTTTAGAATCTACAGTAATACGTAGCCACCAAACCTTGATGGTTGGTGGCTACCGTCTTCTATTAAAAATCCAGTGATGGATTTGATTAATGGAGTAGAGTGGAATAGACCACGCCATTGGAGTTGCTAGTGCGCAGCTGAGTTGATAGGATACCTATATATGGGCTCTAGCCTAGCTCTAGCATCCTTAAGGACCAAGTTGGTAGCGGACGACAGCCGGTCGTTTGCTGCGGCAAACCGGTTTCTATGTATTTCTATGAAATTCCCTCCGTGCTTAGCGACACGAAACTAGCGACGTCGTCGAGCGGCAGACGGCAGTGTCGCCCGACCGCAGATCAGTAGTCAGTAGTGTCGCTGACGCCGGAGCATTCTCGAACACTATTCTCGAACAGGTCAGACATCTTGTTTCACGGAACACTCGGAACCAACTGGATTCCATCTGCGGTCTGCAGTCGGGTTCGAAATCATGACTGCAGCGACAGGACGCAACGACATGTCGTGGCGACAAGAAGCGACGACACGTCGTCTGCTGCTGCTGCGTGTAGTCGGCTACCAACTTGTACCTTTACGTGAGGTGTCTCTATTAGACGATTCTTTGCTGTGTGGTACTACCACTACAAAAATGCGAAGTAAGTATTAGAGAGAAAATAAATGTGTGCGTATCGACTAAACAGCAAGCAGTGACAGCAGCAATCTATTGGATTCTGTATTTGAATTTCGTTTACGTTGCCCGATGTCAATTGGTCCGCAAAGAGGGTTCGACACATCGTCGGCGTTAGCGATCCCTTATCACAGTTTAAATAATGAATAGTGTGGGATTTATCAAATAAGTATATTCTTTGAGACATGGTCATCTTTAACCTATTGCAGGTCCTGGGCACTTTGGAATAATGGTACTCGCGTTTTCATAAATTATAACATAATCTGGAATAGATAGTATATGCAGGTTAGTGCTTAAAGATCTATGTTGATTGAAGAGATGGCCTTCAAGCTTTGAGACACGCAATCACTTCACTTCTTCAAAGTCTATGTCTTTGAGACTGTAGCTACCGTACCAAAAGAAGGTGTGGAAATAAATATATAAATAACCCATTAACGGATGTAGTGGAATAGCTCTGAAAAGAGCTGTTCCATTTTTTCATACTGAAAACATAAACTAATTTGGAAAATTAGAAGTTTTCACTTCTATCGTGGTGTTATTTTTTTACAAGCATTTTTTTAAAATTTAGGTTACGTTAATTTTGATAAGTATGATTACGAATGTATCAGATGGTATAATATAAACTCTTATTTAAAGCTGGCAAGCGTTCACGCTTTTCAGGAGAAAATTTTCAAAAAAATCCCTCCTATGTAGGTATACACCTCCAGAGTACTCAAGAGATATTTTCAGTACCGTATATTTCTATTTCAAATTAGTTACACTATTTTTAATAGGTGTAGTTTTTATATTATCTGCATAATCTTCCCTTTCGAATTCATTAAAACAACAAATTATATTAGTACAAAAATATTTTCCTTGCTTTATTTTAAACTAAATTGACCTACACGGCTTCGCCCAGGTGCACAGTCTGTATCCATCTGGAATAATGCACCTTTGAAACAGTGAAAGAATTTTTCAAATAGGTGCAGGGGTTCCTGAGATTTCCTCCACATACAAAGAAACATTCCTCCACATACAAAGAACATACTCTGTCTCTTAATAATATTAATATGACGAGCCCGTTGGATGAGTGGTTAGGGTGCTTGCCTTAACGCTCTGTTCCAAGGTTCCCGGGTTCGATTCCCGGCAGGGTTAACTTTGAAAAATGAACTTTTCAAATTTGGCTCTGATCTGGATCTGGAAAGTAGAGGCAGGGCACACTGCGTTTCGCAGTTATTTGGGCAGCCCGTCTGGCGGCAGTAACCACCCCCTTACAGAAGAGCACCGTGACATAACAGCACGTGTGCTGTTGTGTTTCGATAAGTGAGTAAGGGATACCAGAGCCCATTTCCCTATCCTCTCCTAATCCCTTATTATCCTTAATCCTATTTTAGTCGGCAGCGCACTTGCAGCAGCTTTGGCGTTGATTGTGTTATAGGCGACGGTAGTCACCTCTACCATCAAGTGGACCGTTAGCCTGTCTGCCGATCTTAACTTATAAAAAAGTAACTATAGTTTGCCTTGTAAATTCTTTTAAGTTTCTGTATGGTTTAGGTTAAATTCTATATTCTATCACAAATATTTCTGTTTTATAAAATTATTTTAGGCAATTTCAGCAGTTTGTCAAGGTTTGCGCAATGGCTACACGCCACACTGATTTCATTGTCTATTGCAAAGTACCTCGAGCTTATTCACTACAACTTAATTGCACTGTGTTCGAAGTGGATATATATTCATTGTTTTCTGTATTCTCGTCGAGCTGTTTCGGTCATGTTTCCTAGAAAAAACAAAAACCCTAAATAAGGATTTGTGGCAATAAATGGATACTTTTTGCGGACACGGCTTATTTTGTCTTATATCTAACTAACGAGTTTTAAGACAGAAAAATATATTCAAAATTTTTCTTGATTTTTCCCAATGTAAAAATTCATTTTTTGCAACATTAACTTTCAGAGGTAATATTATTTTAAATACAGTATAGAACGAATGTAACGTTTTGTGCATTCAAGTTTGCTTTTCTGCTGGAGCGAAAGTGACCTCAAGCCTTAAGAAGCTGTATGGTCACCGTGTAAAATTAAGTAAAACTGATAGTATAACAAATTCCTTTTATATGTATTTTAAAAAATCTAGAATTCCGTGCATTGATAGCACTCGACATGCATTTCTTGGTCTTTTCAATTTTTATATGACACCCCCATTTTTTTTTTTACAAGAGAATCCATCATTGGTGAAGGTTGCGAGGTCGGACTAACACTCTTCCGCAGCTCCACCGCGGGGGTCCGCAACCGGACACGGCTCATTTGGACGGCGCACCCGAACTGCCAAGGTGCGCCGTGCCTCTCAGGATGAAGCGGGCGGTAGAGTCCCCATCTACCGCCCTAGTCCTGTCAGGGGTCCAGGTAGCGGGCGTGCGCCAGTCGCCTGCGTCCTGTTCGTCGGCGACGGAAGGGATGGGACAGGACGTCGTCCTCCCGCTCTCTCTCCGCCGCCTCCTTCTGCGAGATGACATCGCAGAAGTCTCGCAGAAGGATTGAGTCGCTTGCCAAGCGGCTCTACTGCCGACCATAGCTTTCACTACGGCCGGCAGAGAGAAATCCAATCCAATGGTCGCAGCGAGCTCAGTTCGCTGCGCCAACCATCCCGGGCACTCCGCAAGAGTGTACTGTGCGCTGTCCTCAGCGCACGCACACGAGTGACACTCTGGGGTTGGTTCCCTACGAGCCACCCGGTGGAGATAACTCCCGAAGCAGCCATGTCCCGAGAGCACCTGCACCAGATGGAACGTGAGAGTTCCGTATCTCTTCTGGAGCCACTCGTCCAACACTGGACGAATGGCCTCTACGGTGCGGTGGCCGGCACTAGGCTCGACCAACCTCTCCCTCCATTTCCGGAGCAGGTTATCGCGCGCACGCAATCGGATTCGCGCACCTACCTCTTGCGGAGGCTGAGCTCCCCGAGACCGTATATCTGCAACGCCCAGATATACGGTTGCCTGCACTTCGGCCTCAAGGTCCCACGGTGGCGTGCCCGCCAGCACGCATATTTCTGTGACCCTAACGCAGAGGTGTGACGTGAATAGATGAAATCTGTATATGAAATCTGCATCGTGTGACATATCAAATGGAAGGTCTTGTTGTGAAGTTATTCAAGAAAATAGCGAAAATTGACCATCCCCCCCCCCCTTTATCTCCGAAACTACTGAACTTAAAATGTTGTAAAAATACAAAATTAACACCATGTATAAATAAATATCACGTAATTTTTTTCAGGAAAACTTCTTTTGTCAATATCTCAAAAGTATACTTTTAGCACATAGCAGATTTTGGTTTGACAACGACGATATGTTGGTGTATTAATGCGGATATAAATGCTGGATATAGGATTATGAATTTTGGAGCTAGAGAGTAGAGTTTAAAATTGCTGTGAACGAACACGAGGCGGCCGCAAGAAATATATTCGCGTTCATCTAACTAACTACACCCTTATGCTAGCCGTAAGTGCGATATGGCGTCCGATATGGATATGGATAGCCCCATGATTGAAACTTGGCTGGACTTATTTAGTATTTATAAATAAGCAGAACTATTTCTGTGAGGCTTTGTCCGTTTATTCTAGATTTTCTTAGAAATCGCCTCAAGAACAGTATTTTTTTCTGGATGAAAGTACCCTATTTTTTTTGCATTATTCAACATAAGTTAAGATAAGCTAGAGAGGTTGATCTGTGAGCAGCGACATAAACTGGTCAGTACATTTGGTCACAGTAACCAGTCCCTCATAAAAGAGCACCGTAAAATTGCCATACATTTTTAAGTTTCCTTACTTAATGAGCAAGGGACAGCAATGAACATTTCACGACGGCTTCTGCACTCATAAACCGAACAATTTGTTTGGAGGCAACAACCATCCTCCTACAGAAAGACACTATAATTAGTGTGCTGCGTATTGTGTGTTTTGGTGAATGAGTAAGGGATGCTAGATCAGATTATCTTATCCTTATATTTATCCCTTATCCATATTCTTTATTCATATGTAATCGTTATGGCATCGCTTGCAATAGCAATGCCATAACGATCACTCTAACCCAGGGCTGCGACGCCGACAGGGACATTTAGAACAGAAATAGGGTCTACCCTATTTCTTCCCCACGGGTTATTCAAAAACATAATCAAGAAATAACTAAGTCAACTCTTTTACCAACTCTACGTTCTCGGTGACACCTTTCTTTCCCCATTCATATTTTTCGGTAGTTTTTTTTTATGTTAAGGTCGGCAGACAGGCTGACGGTCCACTTGACGGTAGGTGGCTACCGTCGCCTATAACACAAGCAACGCCTAAGCTGCTGCAAGTGCGCTGCCGACTGCAGTAGGATTAAGGATAAGGGATAAGGAGTAGATAAGGAAATGGGCTCTAGCATCCCTTACTCACTCACCCAAATACAACAGCACACGTGCTGTTATTTCACGGTGGTCTTCTGTAAGGGGGTGGTTACTGCCGCCAGACGGGCTGCCCAATGACTACGAAACGCAGTGTGCCCTGTCATTACTTTCCAAATCCAAACCAGTGCCAAATTTGCAAAGTTGATTTTTCAAAGATGACCCAGCTGGGAATCGAACCCGGGAACCCTAGAACAGAGCGTTAAGGTAAGCATCCAACGGGCTCGTCAAGTAAGTCCTTTTCCCGTTTAACGTAATTATAAAATTCTGTGCACTTAGTGCAAAACAGTATACGGTCAATTGCTTACGAATTGTTTACATGCCGGGACAAATGACTTGCTGACCGCGACACAACGCTTCAAACCGGGTACAGGAACGAATGGCAGCCATACTCTACATAGAACATAGACTTCTATGAAAAACTGTTAGCAAATTAGCAATAACAAAGTTTATCGTAAGGATGCCTATTACCTATAACAAAAAAGAAATTTTTAATTGTAAACTAATCCCAATCAAATTAATTTACCACCATCTGTGCCTGCGACTTCGTACGGACTGTAATTCGTTTTTTGAAAATCCCACAGGAACCTAACTTTCTTCAGAGATAAAAAGTATCCTATATGTTAATCTAAGTAATAAACTATGTGTGCGCCGAATTTCAATAAAATCTGTTTAGCCGTTTTTGCGTGATTTACTAACAAACATACAAGCTTTCACATTTATAAATGAAAAGTTGACGTGTCTAAAATAAAGTTCCGCGAGTTGCGTGTCATATTAAAATGTTTATATACAATGCGTTTCCCCGTACGCATTTAACTCGAAAACAACACAGCGATTCATTAATATTTGCAATCACAATTCCATGCGACGAATCACTCCCACGGGACTCATTACAGCAACGCGCAAGGTTGCTTGTTGAGCTTTGACACCGTATTCTTGCTTATTTCAAACAAACTCCAATAAAATAACGGTGAATTAAAAAAAAAATTGTTACCTTTTAATTACGAGAATTTTATATCATTTACTTATTGTCATTTCGCATATCTTTATAAAATACTATGTTACTCATTGATAATGTAGCTTTTTATAGGTGAAAGAATTTTTAAAATCGGTCCAGTTGTCTTTGAGTTTATTCATTACAAACATACATACATACACACAAATCTTTTCTCTTTATAATATTAGAATAGATATGGATAAACAAATACCTGATTAAATTAGAATATATTGTTAATAGCAGGGCCGTAGCGTCGGGGAGCGGGTGGGAGCAGTTGCTCCAGGGCGCCAGGGCCTGGAGGGCGCAATTTTTTTTTTCTATATTTTTGTCAATAGCCAATCGAAAATGCCCACCTAATTATAAATATTCATTATTCACTCTTTCGGAAAATTTTATTTTCAAACAGATATCTATAAATGAATCAAATAACCGGTAATTAAAAGTACTTCAGAGAAGGTAGCGAAAAACGGAACTAAAATCAATTTCAAAGCAAAGAAGTGTATTATGAGCTTTACTTTTAGCGCCCTGGAGAAAAAATTTTCAAACGCCTCTCTCTCACGTGGGCACGTGAGGAATTATACACAAACCTCGAAATAAATCATCTGGAGGTTTGTGTATGAATTTTTTTCAGTTTTAATAAATAATGATAATGAATCTGTAATCTTTCAGCATATTTTTCTTGATAATAATAATACTTTTATTAGCTATGTGCATGCAATGTTCGGTTACAAGTTCGCAAAGTTACAATGTTATAATCGATCGTTCAAAAAATGAGAGAGCGCGCTTGAAAAATTTTGCTCCAGGGCGCCTGGGGAGCAATAAAAGGTTATCCAGAAGATGACACCACCCCGGTATCATTGAGGTACAAATTAACGATAGGAAAGCATTATAGCAAATACGTATATATTTATGTCTCACTCTTGACGGTGCAGCCATCACCCACGTAGAGTGTCAAAACCGTTGCAGAAGCGTGGCCTCAATGCAAAGGCTTTTGAATATAAGGGTTTCAAACGGAGACTTGCTTTGGAAAGAAAATTATATTTTAAGAATGTTATAAATCGCATTTATTGAGAAGGTTAACAATTAATTAGACCTATTTACAACAGAATATACTATGTACTTTTCATGGATATTGCAACACTAAAAGAGGAGCATACGTTTAATTGATAAATTACAATTAGTAAAATTAAATTATTTTAATAATAAAAACAAGGTAATAATATATTATTACCTTGTTTTTATTATTAAATTATTATTAAATTGTTTTTATTATTAAATATCACTTATCGTAATAAGATTAAATTTAACTATACCTGGCCAGAAATTCTATTTAGGTTTCTTGCCAGCTCTTCCATTTCAGAATTGGAATTCCAGAATTGGTATTGGAATCAGTGGTAATTTTAATTCGAACATAATCATAATCATAATCATTTATTTATTTGCTGAATATAGGTAATTACAACAGTTAGATAATAATTTTCAATAGAATCACTGTGCGGTTTGTAAGTCACAGTTTTGTAAGTCAAATAATTTTATTATTGCTAGGGAATTTCGCTGAAGTTAAAGAACGCGTATATAATACGTATATAATGTAGGGAAAGCGCATTCCTGTGGCCTCCTGACGTCTGTGTATTACAATGGTTACAGATAACTAGCGAAGATGTTTACATGTTCTTGTAACTTGAAGTAAACAGCGAACGGTTTTTAAAAAAAAAAAAAAAAAAAAAAAACTAGTTGAATGACAACGTGCTATGTTGATATAATATTTTTTAGAATAAGCTTTGTAATAAACAGTACGTAATTCTATTATTGAACTAAAACGCAATTTATGTCACTTAATAACAATTAAGTGTGATTAGATTCGTAATTGCTATTCCCGACTACAGACCTATTAAAATTACCTAGACGTGAATTGTAGAGCTATATTTTCATTATCCATTTTAGCAGTAGTAATTTCCTAGCTGCAGTAATAGGGAATATGCACATTTTTTTTTAATATTTTTATACGATAGGTTATATCGTTATATGACCGTAAAAAATACTCAGCGCCAATAACCAGTAATTTAGTAACAAAATAAAAATATGTTAAAATTAACTAAAAGCTATTAAACAACTGCCCTTTTGGCGCGCTTGTCGTGACGTCACAAAAATCCTATACACGCCTGTTGACATTTGATAGACTTTGACGTCACATTAGAACTGATCGTTGCAATTGAAACGGTCAGTTCTAATGTGACGTCTAAGTTCAAAATACTTAAGTATTTTGAACATTTTAATAATTATTTTCTTAACGAAAAAGAAATAATATTAAAAAATATTTACACAGACATAATTCTAAAGCAAAAATGTTAATAAAAAAAATTAAGCCTTTTGTGACGCATATATATTTTTCTTTTTATGCAAAAGAAAAATTATTTTTAGTTGGGTTTTCAAATTTTTTCATGTCTCTGATTCCTTTGCTATATTTTACATATTTACCTGGGCCCTAATTCTCTAACGTCACTTAGCGATTCCTTACTTCGAAACCACGTCAATTACTCAAACTGTCACGACATCTGCTAAAAACTTATTCTCTATGACATGTTGCACGAAATGAACGGGGAACGGCGCGGTTTGAACTGTCAAAAATACCACGCTTTAAAACGCCGCGGAATCGTGTGTGAATTTGTTAAATCAAGTGCATTGCATAGTGTTTTTCTGCAAATTTAATTAAAATCCACACCAACGGTAAGAAATAATTGTTTATAGATTATTATATTATGTAAAACATCGTTTTACTTAACAAGATTTTAAAAAGTAAATAAACATTCAAACGGTAAGCTGGGTCAGCTGGGTTAACGTCATTACGTCATAGAGCAAAGTAATATTAAAATATAAAATGGATCCTGTGCTGGCAGTCCGATTGTCAAATAAATACAATTGTGTACTGTGGTTTCTGTGAAATCGTAAGGTGCCAAGATAACTTGTCTTGGGGCATACAGAATAGAGACATTTCAATTCATTGACAAGACAAGTTAATATATTGACGTGTTTTCGCAAGAGTAAGACTTAGCGTGTAATCATAGTTGCGATACAGAATCAGGGCCCTGATGACGCTGTTTCAATTGAAAGTACATTAAACAAAAATAAAATTTATGTGTGTAAATTAATACACACATAAACAAATGATGAAATTAACCAGATTTTGGCTCTTATTGCTGTTATAATAGTACTTAGGGAATAACATTTTAAAAATACAATGGAATACCAGCTAAGCAGATAACAAGGGCCCTGATTCTGTATCGCAACTATGATTACACGCTAAGTCTTACTCTTGCGAAAACACGTCAATATATTAACTTGTCTTGTCAATGAATCGAAATGTCTCTATTCTGTATGCCCCAAGACAAGTTATCTTGGCACCTTACGATTTCACAGAAACCACAGTACACAATTGTATTTATTTGACAATCGGACTGCCAGCACAGGACTCATTTCATATTTTAATATTACTTTGCTCTATGACGTAATGACGTTAACCCAGCTGACAGCTGTTTACCGTTTGAATGTTTATTTACTTTTTAAAATCTTGTTAAGTAAAACGATGTTTTATATAATATAATAATCTATAAACAATTATTTCTTACCTTTGGTGTGGATTTTAATTAAATTTGCAGAAAAACACTATGCAATGCACTTGATTTAACAAATTCACACACGATTCCGCGGCGTTTTAAAGCGTGGTATTTTTGACAGTTCAAACCGCGCCGTTCCCCGTTCATTTCGTGCAACATGTCATAGAGAATAAGTTTTTAGCAGATGTCGTGACAGTTTGAGTAATTGACGTGGTTTCGAAGTAAGGAATCGCTAAGTGGCGTTAGAGAATTAGGGCCAAGGACGCTGTAAGCTGTAAGGAAATTTCTTAAAAGAGTTATTCATAAAGTAAGTCTGTATCTATCTCTATCTCTATCTCCGTCTCCGTCTCCGTCTCCGTCTCCGACTCTGCCTCTGCCTCTCTCTGGCTCTATCTCTATCAATCTAATCTAATCCTAATATAATACTATAAATGCGAAAGTTTGTATGGTATACAATCACACAAAGACTGCTGAATGGATTTGGATAAAATTTGGCACACAGGTAGTTTATTACCTGGATTAATATATAGGATTCTTTTTGTCATGGAAAAATGTTCCCGTGGGATTAAAAAAAAAGAACTACGATACGATGTTAGGGGCACAAGTTAGTATTATTATACTAACTTAACGTCGCTATACGCTTCCGTCTGTTTCTTCCAAAGTACCCAATGGATTTCGATACGGTTTTCACTAATGGAAAGAGCGATAAACGGAGAAGGTTTGCATATATATTTATATTTGCAAAAAAAATGCATCAGTGCAAGCTGGGGCTGGGTTGCTAGTTTTATAAATGAATAAAATGACAGTATTCACCTCTGAGTGGAATATTTCGAATTACAACAAATTGGTAGAATATTCCAAACATATTCTTGCCTCCACAAAATGCGAATAAAATGAACATACCCAATTAAACGTAATACCGTTCACATGAAAGCGATATAATTTCGTTCGACATACGAATAGATTTGAACGAATAAAGGGCGCTTCATACGAAATATTACTCCCGTTAAAGCGGCTAAATTAAAATATTCAAAAGGATTTAAGTCCAAGCAAGTTCAAAGGAGCTGCGGGCTTAGTGACGATTGTTAATAAGTTGGAATTTGTTTGTTGACGTTTGGATGAAAATTGGATCTATTGACTGTCCTGTGACATAACGTCTAATCTAAAGTGGTTTTTTTCTGTTATAGCGTTTCAGCATTTTCTTTTAATTATAATCAAGATGTTAGAATGTTAAACAAATACAAATTTAATATAAAAAGAAGTGTTTACTCCTTAAGTATGATGGGCTTTGCCTATGCAATAGGGTAAATAAATGCACCATCTATTATAATACCTACTGAAAGTATGTATGTATTTTTATTCTACGGTGAAGTGGCGACATCTATCGGATTTGGGTAGAATTGCTTGGTGAACTCCAAAAATAAACAAAACGATTGGTAGCGCCATCTATTATCTATATCTATACATATCATAAAATCGAAAACGAGCCGTGTCTGTACATTAAATATTTTTTTCAAAAAACAATTTATACACGTTTTACTTATGGTTACCAAAGTTAAAAAAGTAGTTTTTAGAATTTTTGTCTGTCTGTACGGTTGTCGGCGCTAATCTCGGAAACGGCTTAACCGATTTGAATGCGGTTTTCATTGATGTATTGTAGCAAGTTTCCCGTAACATGTAATCTTTGTTTCGTTCCAATCGGTTTACAAACAAAAAAGTTACGCGGTATTCTTAATACCACGCGTACGAAGTCACGGGCACAGCTAGTACTACAATAAAATTAGAGAGCGCGGCTTGTAAAATAGTTAATGTTTTGACGTCAGATGTCGCTGAGCCGGCAGGTTATAACGCTATATATCGCTTCGTACCAACAACTGATGAGATTAAAACAAGAAGAATTGATCAATAGAAAGGGTGTGGTCTTTCATTACGACAACGCTAGACAACACACATCTCTAACCACTCATCAAAAATTAAGAGAGTTTGGCTGGGAGGTGTTAATGCATCCGCCATATAACCCTGACCTTGCATCTTCAGATTTCCACCTGTTTCGGTCTCTTCAGAATTCTTAAGGCAGTGTCAGGTTAACATGAAAAGAGGACTGCCAAAACTACTTGTGTTTTTTTATCAGAAGTCCCAAAATTTCTAGAGCAACGAGATCATGTCCCTACCTACAAGATGGCAAAAAGTCATCGAACAAAATGGCACATTATACTGTAATTAAATGTAAACAAACTTTGGAAAAAAATGTCTTGAAATTTCATATATTTCTTTTATTACTCACCATGGAACGTTCTAGTTATGACTCACCATGGTACGTTCTAGAAAAGCGTCTTCGCATATCAACAAATCTGAACAGTTCCACCTTAGAATAGAAGTCGCCCCACTCTCCGGTTATTGACAAGGGAAATTGGTCCTTATGCACACAACATAGAGCTCACATTCAACAGAAATAGCGTTACCGAACTTTCAATTACCTTGTTTACAATACGTTTTACTTGTTTACTTATTTATTTACCTACTTGTATTTGTTTGTTGTTTGTTTGTACTAAATTCAAGGTCTAGACGATTGGCAGCGGATATAAATAGGCGAAGTGGCGAGCTAGCGAGACAGTTCGATTCTGCGATTCGAAAGCGATACTTCGGAACTTACCTGCGACCAGCGACTCATAAGGGAATCATTGACGACTCTTGGCAAGTTTAACGGTTTCATCGGACCTTTCGTTTAGCCATTTTGGAAGGCATCTTGGTTTGTGGAAATAAATAGTTTATTTTCGCCCTTACACGGCAGATTGACTCACCCCACAGGTAACAATACGAAGAAACTTTTTTCCCAACCTATTAAAAGCATAAATTATTATAAGTTTACATAATAATAACAAGGCGTTTTCCGCTGTAGAAATCGCTCTCGAAATCACTAAAGTCACGGCCATAAGCGCTCCTATCTCGTCTCCCGAGATTAAAATACAAATTTACTCATTGAAAACGCTTTAAATCCCGGCTTACCTTTGTATTTATTGCTCTACCTGTGTATTCGTTTCATGACATCCTAAGCTTACGCAAGAATTTATTTTGTTATAACATTTTTTACAAGTGCTTTCAAATTGCAAATTCTTTGGGCTTCGTTTAATATCCTCCGAGGGATAATCTTTTACATTTTTTTCCTTCTCTTTCACGTTAATGAGAAAAGGCGGGAAACGTTGTAATTAAGTATTTTCGACGTGGAATGACGTCAAATGACACTCTATTATACGAGTCCAGAAATTGTAGGCGATTTTGATTTAAAAATGACTGTAAAAGTAATAGCCGTTGTCCGCGACTTCGTCCGTGTTGAAAAATAAAAAATATAACACTATTGATGGCGTATCTATGCCAATCAAAGAAAGAATATTTTTGAACTAAGTAAGCATATTTTTGACTAGCCCGTTGGATGAGTGGTTAGAGTATTTGCATTAACGCTCTGTTATAGAATTCTCGGATTCGATTCCCGGCAGGGTCAACTTTGAAAAATGAACTTTTCAAATTTGACTCTGGTCTGGAAATGGAAAGTAGTGGCAGGGGCACACTGCGTTTCGTAGTCATTTGGGCAGCCCGTCTGGCGGCAGTAAACAACCGCTTGCAGAAGACCACCGTGAAATAATATCACGTGTGCTGTTGTGTTTCTGTGAGTGAGTAAGGTATGCCAAATCCCATTTCCCTATCCCCTCCTAATCCCTTATCCTTAATCTGTAGTCTGCAGAGCGCTTGCAGCAGCTTTGGTGTTGCTTGTGTTATAGGCGACGGTAGCCACCTACCATCAAGTGGACCATCAGCCTGTCTGCCGATGTCAACATAAAAAAAAGAAAAAGAAAAGGGTAGGTACTTACATACATTATACACTAGCTGGGCCCGCAACTTCGTATGCGATGTATGTGGTATAGCGCGTAACTTTTTTGTTTGTAAACCGATTGGAATGAAACAAACACGAAATGTTACGGGAAACTTGCTCCAATACATGAGATTAGCGTGCACAAACGTATAGACAAACACACAGGAATACGGTGTTTGACTAATGAAAATATGAAAAAAATTGTTACTAGACTAACTGTAACTATTTTCTTAAACCAAATTAACTAATACAGTATTTAAAAATATGTACGATTTTCATAAGAAATCATTACTAAAATAATTAAGCTTTCATGTTTGACCACGTGATTAAAAATGCACGCGATTGGTGGCATATAAAGTTGCGTCATTTGCTTTGTTTACAGTCGATGCGTGGTAATAGTATGTCGGCGCTTTTGATTTACGGGAGTGAACAGCACTGACAACTGTCATTTGTCAACTGAAAGCGGGATCGGAATGTCATTGTCGTTGACTCTGACACGACACCGAGCGCTAGCGCAGAGGCACGTCGGCCGGGGAGTACCTCACGGGAAGGCAATCGGTTGACATCAAGGGACTGGTGCTACGTGTTTGGTGGAGTGTTATCTGATTTGGTGTGATTGGCTGGTGGACAATGCGATCGAGGACTTATTTTGTGCCGATTGTGGCGTTTTGTTTGGAATTGCAGCGCGTGTCCTAACGTGATCAAATATGGATCAAATATTCGCGCCTATCTGTGATCAAGTGTGGAGACCAATGATACGAAGAATCCTGGTCGTGTCCTTTCAGGACCGATGATGCCGGGGACTCTAATCGTGTCCCTACAAGTACAGTATATGAGCGTACTACGATTTCACTGCTAATTATTTCGTACGAGTATTGATATGACGTGACTTTTGGCGGTCTTATTTATAATTTAAACTTTGATTGTAATTTTCATAGAAAATAAAGCAATTCACAAAGCAATTGCAGAAGTATTCTGGTATAATGAACAATTTGAGATCTTTTTCTATTTTTTTTCCTGGATAACATAAGTACAACATGTACAAAATGTTTTTTTTATATTTAATGTATATATAGATATAAAGATCGCTTACTTGCTGACTATTACATGAATAAGTACGACCCCATAAGAGACTGAACGTAAAACCTAATACACTCAGACCTAAGAAACTTATTTTGTAAAGTTCGTATCCATGTTTGACATTCTAAGGAACTAAACGGGTCAAAATATTACAATTAACTAGCACAAATTCTAGTCTAGATTTATTTCGTTTATGTTAAAATATGTACTTCCGACACTCTAAAAACTTACTGGCATGCATACAAACGCACCTGATGTAGCGTTCTTATCCGAGTCGAGTCCCAGCCAAACAAAATGCTTTGACAAAGCAATCCCTCTTGCACTGCAAGCCCGTCTGTCTGCCAAGTGAACGGAAATAGCAAACTGTTAAAAAACTTGATTGTACGTGTACAGACGGAAATAAAGTTTTTTTAAAGGCACTACCATTTATCAAGTAACCGAGGGATGTTATGGGAACTGTTTTTCTGTATGCCTTAGACGATTTCTTCATTATGGTAAACGCAAGTTCAATTTGTATATTTTGAAGGATCTTTGCTTTTGACAATGTATTAAATGAGCCACTTTGCGTTTATTTTGTAAATATTAAGCTCTCTTTTGGATTATTTTTTTAAATATATTTTTTTTATATGATCCCTCAGGAACCGATGAAAGGCTACCTTATGTCCTTTTCTATATTCCTGACAACGTGAATAAAAAGTTTCACTATGATCGGTTGGGTATTTTAGGCGAGAATGCGTAAAAACAAGCAAACAAACTCAGTTAGGATAAATCTAGGATAATTTGACACAAAAACGTATAGTTAACTGGGATTTTTTATCATATTTAAAATTTAATAATGTAATTAAAAATTCACATCTGTGTTACATAATTTATAAGCTTTAAAACGGATAAGATGTAAATATTAATTGCTTTAGCATTGTAGATTCCGTAAATTTTGTAACTGCAGTGGTTCTCAAACTGTATGGGACTATTAAGGCTATTAAAATTGTTCTTCGACTGCTGCTATGAATTTATTTCCCTGAAGTTTACGAAGAGTTAGAGAAAAACATGTTTTAATCTCGGGCGTGGTACTGACGATATATACATGTTATAAAATGTACAAAAAAAAATACTCCGCTTTTTGGCAATACTATACTATACTATACATTTTTTAATAGTATATAGTTGATGGGCATATCATTTTAGAGTTACAAATTGGGCCTTGTTTGGCAGCAGTAACTATTATACCAGACTAATATAACATCTTTGATTATACCCTCACAAATGACAGTATTAAAAATAAGACCATAAAATTAAATCAAACAAGAGGCCACCTGTTTCATAAAATGAGGATATCTGTTTGCGAGCATTCCAGAACCTATCCTTATCTAGTTCCTTACTCTTTATCCTGTAGAACGCGTCTGGTACTGTTGCTTATACTTAATATCCACCTTCTATTAAGTGAAAGGTCAGCCTGTCTGAAGTAATTTTCCTGAAAAAAAAAAAAGTCTTATTCAGTTAAGCATAGGTTCCGGTGAGTGTAATATATAAATATCCTTTTAAGCCATTTAGAAAAAATTGAATCTCGAATATTGTGAATGAATTACTTTAACGCTATTACAGAAGGAATAAGTGGTATATTTGTACAAATAAACTACTATCATTTGAATACTCGTAGGGGAAGTTCTTGAAAATACATGCCACTCGGAACGAACAAACATATAGGCCGCACTGAAAGTTTTTAGAACTTGCCAGAAAGTAAAGACAGAAATGAAAAACAAATATGTATAAATTCCGAATTAAGGCGACTCCAGCCGCAAAACTCGTTCCGCACTGAATTGACGGGACTGCTGAGGGGGAGTCGCTACCCGCCGTACTTGCAAATCTCAGAAATATCTATTTAAAAATTAAATAAAGTATAATTCAAATTTTTCTTTTGATGAGCCTTCAGATAATGGATCTTAAAATTTCTCTTAAGAATTAGCTATTTAAAATATTAATTATTAAGCAAATCGCACGGTTACAACATCGATATTAGACCGCAAATTAGTAATTTTTTTATATATATATAATTAAATATAATTTAAAAAATAATTAAGATGATCCCCTTTCATATATCCTGCAAATGATTTGAGTATTTTTTAAATTATAATCATTATGATAATTTAAAAGGAAAACGGTTACAAATAAGTGGATTTTTTTATCATTAGTGGCTGGCGTCGCCTTGAGAACTCTTTAGGAAGCTGTCGATGTAATTTCACTGAGTTGATATTTGTTTTTACAAAAACTGTCTTAATTTAAAAAGTGTGTGTCGTGCGAAAAAATGAATTAACGAGAGAACATTTTCCATAGAAGTACAAATATGTGCGTAACAAAATTTCATACTTCTATAAATTTTCGCTCTATGATTAATGTGACTTTCGTTGCGGTCTTAATCAACAATAAAGTTATGATAGACTTCGATTGGCATTTCATGACGAAGCCCCATCCCGTGCCACTCTTTATAATTGGTTCAGTGATGGTAATCCGTGATCGTAGCACTCTCACTAATGATTTTCGTAAAGGACGTCCACCTACGGCGATAAATGAAAATAACTTGAGTGCTGGGCGGCTCATAATTGAAACAGATGAAAGAGTGACATACCAATACTTTCGGTCAAGTTTAGGCATTGGAATGAGTCAAGAGCCTAAAATCCTACACAACATCTAGGCGTGACGAAGCTTTGCGCTAGATGAATACCCCATTGACAAAAAGTAAGAAACGCCAGATCGGTGCCGCGTAATGACTGAAAAATATAACAGAGGTGAGTCAAATACTGTATTTGAGATCGTCACAAGAGATAATATATTGTTACGAACCGGAAACCAAATGGCAATCTGCACAATGGGTGTTTCCTTTCGAGGATTTACCAACAAAAGTGAAGAAGCGAAGAAGCGAAGGGAAAAAAGATGATTCTTGGACGGACGGGACATTTTGCAACCATTGCGTTAGATGATCAAAGGACCGTTTCTGCAGACTGGTATATTAGCAATTGTTTGCCAGTTGTCTTTGAAAGTGTTCGACAGAAGCGCCAAAGAAGTGGGATCCTCTTTCACCACGACAATGCTCCAACCCACTCCGCCAGATGAACATTCGAATATTTGACTATGGAAGGTGTGGAATTAGTGAGTCATCCTCCTTATAGTCCCGACTTGGCACCATGTGATTTCTATTTATTCCCAAAAATAAAAGATAAACTTAGAGGAATTCGTTTAACGAGTTCTGAAGGAGCAGTGGAGTTCAAAGAAGAGTGGACCCACTGCTTCCATCGCATGCGAGTGTGCTTACAAAGGAATGAGTCTACTTCGAAAAACAGTAAGAATACAAACAGCTTCCTACATTATTTAGTTTTCGAGTTTCTAAGCTACTTCTGTATAATTAAGAAATCTAAGTACAGAATGATTCTCAATCGTTTCCCACATACACCAAAACTGTATATTTTATACCTATTATTACTTACAATAAAATAATTACATTTTTTACGAGCCCGTTGGATGAGGGTCATCTTGAAAAAAAAAACAACTTTTCAAATTTGGCTCTGGTCTGGATTTGGAAAGTAGTGGCAGGGCACACTACGTTTTCGCAGTCATTTGGGCAGCCCGTCTGGCGGCAGTAACCACCCCCTTACAGAAGATCACCGTGAAATAACAGCACGTGTGCTGTTGTGTTTCGGTGAGTGAGTAAGGGATGCCAGAGCCCATGTCCCTATCCACTCCTAATCCCTTATCCTTAATCCTACTGCAGTCGGCAACGCACTTGCAGCAGCTTTGGCGTTGCTTGTGTTATAGGCGACGGTAGCCACCTACCATCAAGTGGACCGTCAGCCTGTCTGCCGACCTTAATATAAAAAAAAATTGGAAAAAATAAACAATAATTTTAAATGTTACGGGTTAGTATAAATGTTCTCGTTCTTGGATTTACTTGTAAAAAGGCTTTATTTAATAAAATCACAAAATATGAAAGAATATATTTGTTAAGATCTTAATTGTACATTTTACACAAATAAATATCTCCATTTATATCATCGTTCTTATTCTAAGAGGTATTAAAAAAAGCAGTTTATTAAAAAAAGAAGGCTATGTTTTTCGCTATTTCCTTTAACTTTATTCTTTTAGCTTACGTAAATACTTAATAATGTAATACACCTACTCAGGGCAAGGCTCTTCAATATATAGAAATGAACAGCGAAAAAACGGGCCTTGGAATTTGTTAGGTCAATCAACATACCGTCCAATTTTCCTTGATCTCCCCTTCCCCTGCTTGCAATTGAGACTTTCTTTTTTAGAGGAGATTTGCTGCGGCGTGTCAGAGCACTATTTAGGTTGGACATCTGCACTTGACCGATAGCAGTGGTCGAATTGATTACATAAGGCGATAGTTACTGATGGGGACATCCATCACGGTTGGTAAACGAGTGAGAAGGTCGTGCTTGTATTTAATCCGGTCACAATAAAATAATATTCTGAGAATTGAGACATACTTAGATATATTTGCTGAGGTCTTAATTTGGAGAAGAAGTCTTAAGGTCTTAATTGAGTCAAATAAATAAACTGTATTTGATCAGGTTTTATTTCTTTGAAATACGGCATGATGAAGATGATTCCTAGCTATAAATTATGAAGATCTGTTCAGGGGTTTGAAGATGATCAGCTTATTTCCGAGTTGACGAAGGGATTTCGCTAACTTCACAGGTTCGATTGGTGTGAAATTTGGTATACTGTTACTTCGATTCCATGATCCGGTAACTTTGACCTGATGCTACAGTACCAAGTAGTCTGCGTACTCAACTCCTCAGCAACTTACAGCAGATGTAGGCGTTTTTGGCTCAGTAGAAAGTCAAGGTTAAGCTTATAATTTTTAATTACAGCTTGTTAAAGTATTGACAGTCCAGTAAGCAGTGCCGGATTTATACTTTTCTTGAGTATAGACCCCTTCACTTTGTGCCGCCTCTTCCTCGTGGCCTAGGTGGTATATCTAGGCCTTTATTAGGTAATTATTATTATTATTGCATATTTATTATCGCACAAGAATTTGATGACTTCCGAAAGCGTGCGAAAACCATCTAAAATCCGCCGCCCCTAGGCCGCTGCCGCCCATAGGCCGCGGCCTATACGGCCTATTGACAAATCCAGGACTGCCAGTAAGGCGAATGTTCGACAGCTGTATATTCCAATCTTGTTTTGGTTATAAATTAAGATCTTCTTGAGGAAATTTAAACGTTATATAAACACACACACACACACACAATACATATTTCATACGAGTATAAATATACGTTAAAAAAAAAAAATTATATTAAAAATCACTGGCAAAGAATCTCACTCCATATTGCTTTCATTTAAGTAAAGATACTTCGTTCCGTTACATATATTTTAATAAAATATGTAATTTTATAATACGAGATTCCCAGGTAGGTAAATTGAATTGTTTCTGTCGCAGAAATGTAATAAGAAAGCAATCCAGTTTCTAGAAGCCAGATTACACGGAGTAATGTAACATGTAGGATGTTTTGTAGAATGCGTGCACAATGAAACACACTAAAGAATTCGTTAACCTTTGTAAGGTCTTGGATCTCAAGAGCTTTTGACGAGACTCTGGCAGAGGCGCGAGAGAAATTTGTGCTAGCTATGGTGATTTTTACTGTCAAGGTGTTCTGCTATGAAGAATTGTTTTTGTACCGAGAGCGTTCTTCAAGCGCAGTGTCGTGAATACGCTGAAGGACAAATAACCACTCACGCCCACACGCATACACACAGACATACACATAATAACAATAAATCATTTATTCAATGTAAGTTTTTTACAAAACATATATCTTCGTCAAATTTTCTAATTTTATATGATTATATAAACTACCACCGACCGGTTCGGGATGCTGCTTCTAGGGGGAAGAAATCGGCAAGAAACCCCCTAAGTTGTTCTTTTCATAAGTCGTCAATTACATTATAACAAAATTCAGAAATTTACTTAACATTGTACCACACACACACACGTCCTAACTCCTTACCTAGATCCTTTTCCCCATCGTCTAAAATCAATTTACTTTTCAACATAATTTGGGTACATAATGAACCCTGTAAGTGGCAATGTGCTTGGTGATGTCTTTTTGTATATTATTTCTGTTGTATTGCTGTAGGGTTTTTGTTGAGAATAAAATAAATAAATAAATACAACGTATAGTAAAACCTATCTAATATTATGCAGAAGCTTGTTTCTTTCATGCCTTAAAGTTAACCACAGAGTAAAGAATCGCCCCGACGCACCCTACTAGAGACGGCATGGTCAATGCTTTCTATAGATACAAATCAAACGTGTCATGGGGCTTTACCGTTTATTCAATACCAGTCCACGCACGACTTACTTGTGTTCCAAGACAATCTCGACTGGCATTTTTTAAAAGCTAATTGAGGCATTTCTATAGCTTTTTTCGATAATGTTTACTCCACAACGTGCAAATAGAAACTGGCGGCCAAATGCGCACTCAGTTGCGGTCAGCGCAATTGTGCCACACGACAATAATTATTAGTACCGTCTCTAGTAGGGGACGGCTGCGTGGCGATTCTTTGTTTTGTTAACCGATCATCATGAACTTTTGTATACCTAAATCTAAGAAAAAAAAAACATATTTTTTTCTTACCCCTGACAACATTTAGGTATTTTTTTTTGATAAAACGAAACCTATGGGGTTCCTTTTATCCAGAAAAGTACCATTCCCAGGAACAAATATTAGTTAATTATACTAGTAAATGTCATTGTTATATTCACTAGTTTATAATTTGAAAATGTGATCACGAGAACACATAAAACATCAAGGTGTTTTATAAATAATCAATTGACAATAATAATCTGTCATTGCAACTATTGAATATTTTTATTAGAAAAATGTCTATCCAAACATGTTTCCTCGATATTGTTAACTTTTCTTTGCAAAAATCTTTAGACCTAATTTCTTTTGTAAGTAGTTCCTTTTACTGCTAACTGGATTAATATTTTTATTCTGGAAAATTGTTAAGTTCCGAGGGATGATCTAAAATAATATATAAAATTAGGCGCCATTGTCGTCACAGCCATAAACATGTTTGTTTTAACTGTGCGCTCTGAGACAACTTCGCTCGGGATCGCGAGAGCCATGGCTTGCGAGCCAAAACCATGAGGCTGCCTCGCGGTATAGTATTAATAATAATACTAAATAACTTATAAGCATATGTAGTAATAGTCACACAAAATAGTATAATAATACTTGGAAATGACAACGCCCGGCACCGCAAAGGATGAAACTTATTACAACGGGCCGGGCGCTCACCGTGTTTTTCTCAACGTGCCCCGGCCGGGTTTGCTATTTGTTACCGTGCCGCCGGCGGGCCGCCACCGGGCCGCCACCGGGCCTTGCCCGTGCCTTGTCATTTCCAAGTACTATTATACTGTTTTGTATTAATGTTACTATACTAGCTGTGCCCGCGACTTCGTATGCGTGGTATTCGGAATAACGCGTAAGTTTTTTGATATTCAACGAAAATGTGAATTTCTAAAATTCGTCGTGAACGAAAAATTCTTCTCCCCGAGACCTTTTAAATGAGTACCAACACGGGGGGTCTGCGACGCACCGCTCCCGAGATATTTTTGAAAAAGTCCAAAAATGCGAATTTCGAAATTTCGTCTTCACCGAAAAATTCCTCTCCCCGAGACCTCTTAAATGAGTACCAACACGGAGGGTATGCGACGCACCGCTCCCGAGATATTTGAAATTCTTTTTTTGAAAAAATATTTAAGCAGAAATATATTACACCCACCAGAAATATATTAATATAATATATTATTGAAAAAATATTATACCTCGAGGCAGCCAGCCTCAGGTTAATTAATTAATTTATTTATAATTTTAATAATTTAAAAAAGAAACTAAATATACATTAAATTATACCACTAAATAAACTAATACTATACCCCGAGCGGGCCTCGCGAAGCTGTCTCCGAGCGCACGGTGAAAACAAACATTTTATGAAATTTCGCGATTGGAGCGCTCCGGCCGTGACGACCGGGGTACGGACACGGCCCGGTGTAATATGAATTGGTTTATATAAAAGCATACTAACAATATCTTCACCGGGCTCCGGCCGGAGTACGGACGGGGCACGGCCCGCTGTAATATAAATCATCATTAACAAATGGTAAACGCCGGTGTTATAATGCTCAGGTGTCATACTTTTTATTTCTCAAGTCGGTACCAACTAGTAATTTATAAAAATAAGAAAAAATGACATAGGAAGGAATTCTTTTCATTTCATTATAAAAAAACGGGACAAGTGCGAGTTGAACTCGCGTGGAGAGGGTTCCGTACGATGTTACCTACAATGTTTTTTTTAAATCTACGTACAATATTGAGTGATTATTTTAGTATTGATATTATTTTAGTATCATGGACTTCTTATAGGTTTTCCTATAATCTATAAGTATTAAACTAATTTTTGTATTTTTTTTTTCAAAATTTTAGGTTCAGTAGTTTCGGAGATAGGGGGGGGGGGGGGGGGGGGAATGATCAATTTTCGTCTATTTTCTTGAATAACTTGGAAACTATTTATTTTAAAATTACAAAAAAATACATTTAAGATCTTCACAACAAGACCTTCCATTTGATAACACGATGCAGTTTTCAAATTTTTTTTTAAATTTTCCACTTTCCCTCCAAAAATGACCAAAAATGAATACAGATTTCATCTATTCACGTCACACCAGAAATTGATATGTGTTCCAAATTTCAACTTAATCGGTCTAGTAGATTCGGATATAATTGACTATGACGGACGGACAGACGGACACACGAGTGATCCTATAAGGGTTCCGTTTTTTATTCGGACGTACGGAACCCTAAAAAGATTCTTTTTAGGGTAAAGTACTGTTGCGCGAGTGGAGCTTTTGACTCGACCGCTGGAGTTTTTCGTGCAGCTGGGTCTGGGAGGGGAGACTGCCGCCAGACGGGCTGCCCAAATGATTGCGAAACGCAGTGTGCCCTGCCACTACTTTCCAGAACCAAACCAGAGCCAATTAATTTCTCAAAGTTGACCCTGTCCGGAATCGAACCCGGGAACCCTTGATCCCTAACCGCTCATCGAACGGGTTCATCAAATCAACTATTATTACAATGTATTGTAGTACCTACCTACGTTTCAATAATTTTCAAAATTTCGTTGATAAGTAACGAGATTCATAGATTGCTTACTGAGGCATCCAGCATTAGCAGCCACATGCAGGCTTGTTCAGCATATTTGACTACTCTAGTAAACTGGCACTGTTTATTGTAAACACACCGCTACGCCACAGAGTGTTCGGTTGCACTGTTTAATTTTCACATAGCGCTTCGCTGCTCTGTAACCATTGCTTCTAATTATGGCCCTCACCTTTAATTAAATCGGCGCAGATAAATTTCCCTCTACGCTCACTCCTTAAATTGTTCTACCGCAATGTTTCACATGTCACAAATGTATGTATCAATTTATTTTACGTTGTTCAAACAGCGTAAAAAAGCGTTGTTCAACTCTTTGTGATATTATGTCTTTAATTTCTCATTAGAAAATAGTTAAAACTTTAACCATTTCCAAACGTAAAGTACATACACAAAAGTCACAAATTCGTGTCAGATTAATAAAATATATAATTTGTATAATTTTTTAGGTTCGTATTATATAATTTTCCCATTTTCCTATAATTTTTCTATAGTTTTTCCATTTTGATATTACATAATTTGTAATGTGACATTGAATTTTCAGTAAGTATAAGAAAAAGTAATTTTTATACATTCAGTTATAATAGAAAATGCAAACAATTCTATTTTTATAATTTAGTCAGTTACTGGAGTTTACTTCTTAAGAATCGGTTTTGATAATCGGAAATTTATGAAGAGTAACATTCATACAAACTTTTTAATTAAAAAAAAAATACAAAAATATATAATTTGTATAATTTTTTAGGTTCGTATTATATAATTTTCCCATTTTCCTATAATTTTTCTATAGTTTTTCCATTTTGATATTACATAATTTGTAATGTGACATTGAATTTTCAGTAAGTATAAGAAAAAGTAATTTTTATACATTCAGTTATAATAGAAAATGCAAACAATTCTATTTTTATAATTTAGTCAGTTACTGGAGTTTACTTCTTAAGAATCGGTTTTGATAATCGGAAATTTATGAAGAGTAACATTCATACAAACTTTTTAATTAAAAAAAAAATACAAAAATATATAATTTGTATAATTTTTTAGGTTCGTATTATATAATTTTCCCATTTTCCTATAATTTTTCTATAGTTTTTCCATTTTGATATTACATAATTTGTAATGTGACATTGAATTTTCAGTAAGTATAAGAAAAAGTAATTTTTATACATTCAGTTATAATAGAAAATGCAAACAATTCTATTTTTATAATTTAGTCAGTTACTGGAGTTTACTTCTTAAGAATCGGTTTTGATAATCGGAAATTTATGAAGAGTAACATTCATACAAACTTTTTAATTAAAAAAAAAATACAAAAATATATAATTTGTATAATTTTTTAGGTTCGTATTATATAATTTTCCCATTTTCCTATAATTTTTCTATAGTTTTTCCATTTTGATATTACATAATTTGTAATGTGACATTGAATTTTCAGTAAGTATAAGAAAAAGTAATTTTTATACATTCAGTTATAATAGAAAATGCAAACAATTCTATTTTTATAATTTAGTCAGTTACTGGAGTTTACTTCTTAAGAATCGGTTTTGATAATCCGAAATTTATGAGGAGTAACATTTATCTGTCACTTTGACATTTGTGCGACAGCTGACACATGTATTAATGTTGCCTAATTTTATTCTCTGGACTTAAAAAAGCAAACGTCGAAATCTTGTATGAAAAGTGTAGTCCACGTTGAGGAACGAAACGATAGTGCGTTATAACCCGCCGGCGCATCGTCCCCTGTCGTCGAAACAATGAACTATTTGAACTTATAAAACGTAGTGACATCTGTTTATACCGAACGTAACTAAAATAACTTTTGTTGGAACACGTGACATTTGAGTTTGCAGAATGTAACTGAATAATATAAAGTAATTATAGATTTAATTTACGGCACGAGGAAAATTTTATACTAATTTTATATATTAATAAATACATATTAATAAATAAATATAGCAAATATGGCACTAGTGGAAATAAAAGTACTCTGATACAGAGTAGGTAAGCGACAAGATGACAATAGGATAAGTGATGGATGCTGCATCATCATATATTATGATATTATTACACTGTGGTGTTCTGTATGTTCTCTATGTTCAGAAAAAGTACAGAATTACAGAATTACAGAATTAAGCAGATGTTATCAACTTTCGTAGTAAGTATAGACATTTATTTTTCGTAAAATATATTGATGAATTCTTAATTAATGAACTTATGGACTTAAGAAGTGTGGCCTTAATTGGTGATTAAATTTCATGTTAAAATTTTGTTAATAAATAAGTTAACTGGAATATTTCATTTCTGATTATTCATTTTATTTTATTCATTAATTAAAGAATTTAGTAAATTAATTTTATACATTAAATTAATCTTATATGTATTTAGATTATATTGATTGTTATTATATGTACTTTAAATACAAGAATATATATAGGGTTTTATCGGACAATGTAAATATTAGTGTAATTATTTCATGTGTAATAAATAAATAAATAAATAATAAAAATATAATGTGCTTTCGCTTTATGTTATTTTAGGCTGTAGAAATAAAAACCAAATTGCATTGCTCTGAAAAGAGAAACAACATTTAAGCTTTATTTCAAAAAAATCTTAATTACCTATTTCAAACTCTTTACGATTTTGATAAAATGTAATCTTATTCACACAACTCGTTAAACTTCAACTGATTTAGGTAGCAACTCTTAACGTTACGCATCTACCTAATAATAAGTTAAAACTAAATGAAGTGAATATGAAACCAAACAAAGTAAACTCCAAAAATGTAGTGATTTACATATTATTATATAGCATCATTATAAAAAACAATATAAAAGTATGGCTACTAGCGACCTGCCTTCAGTTTCGCAAGGAGTTGAACTTTTCAAAAATCCTTTCGTAGTGGATTATAAAATATTTTTACGTGCGGGGTGAGTCAACACTGCCGTGTAAGGGCGAAAATGAACTATTTATTTCCACAAACCAAGATGGCTTCTAAAAGGGCTTCTAAAAAGGCTTGTCCGAACCGTTAAACTTGCCAAAACTCGTCAATGATTCCCTCAATGAATAGCAGGCTATAGCTCAACTGTGTGTCTCTTGCCCGCCACTCTCCTATTTATATTTGGCACCAAACGTCTCCATCTATTTCGAATTTACTAGAAATAAACAAGTATTGTAAACACGGAATTGTTTTTCTACTCCGTGATTGTAAACAAGTCCATTGAAAGTTCGGGAATGCTATTTCAGTTGAATGTGAACTCTATGTTGTAAACGTAAGGACCAATTTCCTTTGACATTAGTCGGGAAGTGGCGTGACTACTATGGATAGGGTGGAACGTTCGAGAGTTTGGGACCGGCGCGAATGCTTTTTCCAGAACGTTCCATGGTTAGTCTTAACAATATTGTTCCGAATTTCAGCTTACTAGACTTAGTAATTTGCGTTAATAGTTAGGTCAGGACAAATCTATACTTATAAAATCGTTTGTCCTAACTCACTACTAAGGCACAGCCAAAACTACTATCTAGAAAGCTGATATTTAGAACATAGCTTTATTTTTGGAAATTTCATCTCCATGCGAAGCCGGAGGCGGGTCACTAGTGATTTTATATAGTGATTAACCAGATAGAATGGTACGTACAAAACTATACGCGTCCACAAACAATGTTTCACACCCTTTGGCAAGTCTGCCGATTGCAATTTTTCTTCATTAGTTCAGCAATATTCCTTTCTGTTCATACTTTGTTTTTACTCTTGCTACTCCTTTTTTAAATATTTATTTCCATGTTGAGTTTCTGGGAAGCACAAGGACATCCTTAATGCGACGCCAGCCCCCAATGATAAAAAAATCCACTTATTTGTAACCGTTTTCCTTTTAAATTATCATAATAATTATAATTTAAAAAATACTCAAATCATCTGCAGGATATATGAAAGGGGATCATCATAATTGTTTTTTAAATTATATTTGATTATATATATATATATATATATATATATATATATATATATATATATATATATATATATATATATATATATATAAATACTAAGTTGGCGTCTAATATCGATGTTGTAACCGTGTGATCGATTTAGCGGCTGGAGTCGCCTTAAAGAGCATAAATAGATAGAAAACTTTCAAGCGAATGCCAGTACACAGCTATTCGTAGAAATCTAACGAAGAAAATACCCAATGTCACAAAAATAAGATTTATATTAAAGTGGCTCGATTTAGGGTCGCCGATTGCGCTATTTACTATTTCGTAAACGTAAATGACCTCTCAATACACGTGCACGAGCAAGTATCTTTAAATTAACATGCACACTGCGAAACTTGCCCGCCGGAATCTCCCCTAAACTAATTAAGTGTGGGGTTGGACCCTTTAAAGCTGATTAAAGTAAAGTGTCTATACATTATTATGTCGATAGCGAGAGTTCTCGGATTCAAATGGTATAAGAATCCTGACTGTTTAATTTGTTTTAATTTTAAACTAGCTGAGTCCGCAACTTCGTACGCGTGGCATTCGGTATAGCGCATAACTTTTTTGTTTGTAAACAAAACAAACATTAAATGTTACCGGAAGCTTGCTATACATCAGTGAAAGCGGCATTCAAAACGGGTAATCCGTTTCTGAGATTATATAGTGTGCACAAACGCACAGACAAACAGATAAACTGACAAAAATTTTAAAAACGATTTTTTTTTACCTCGGTAACATAAGTACCTACAACGTGAACAAATTGTTTTTTTGAAAAAAAAATTTTATGTACAGACACGGTTCGTTTACGATTTTATTATATGTACTTATAGATAAAACCACACGAGATGAAAGATAATTATTTTTTGGTCTTTTTAGGGTTCCGCACCTCCGAATAAAAAAACGGAACCCTTATAGGATCACTCGTGTGTCCGTCTGTCCGACCATCCCCCTTATCTCCGAAACTACTGAACCTAAAATTTTGAAAAAAAAAATACAGAAATTAGTTTTCTACTTACAGATTATAGGAAAACTTATAAGAAGTCCATGATATAAAATTAACATGATAAATCACTCAATATTGTGCGGATAGGTAACATCGTACGGAACCCTCTTCACGCGAGTTCAACTCGCACTTGTTATTTTTTAAAAAACCAAGGTCTCATTGCATTCGACATTCATAATATAGCAAACAAGGTTAAAATAAAAGTTTTCGACCAATGTGTGTCACCAGTGATGACATATGGCGCTGAAACGTGGTTTTATGGGCCTCATTAGAAAGCTCAACGATATGTGGAGAGGGTTGCTCTGGGTCATTCTGAGAGATCGATTCAAGAATGAGGAGATCCGTAGTAAAACAAAAGTCACCGATATAAGCTTAACTTAATCATGGGAAATCCATCATGGATACCCAGCAGCGAAGGGGGACGCTTTGGGTTATGTCGGACTACTACCGGCTAAAACCCAACGACATTCTAGCGCGGCCGTAGATGGGCGCGTTCGCAGGTACGTTGTTACACAACTTCGGCGACCCGCCACGGCCGTTCAGCGCGGGGAGGACTACGCTCCCTGTAGGAACCTCGGCGTACCTGAAAGTAGAGGTACGCTGGCCATCTCGGCCTTACACTACCGCCCAGGTCCTGGTCAAGGGGGAAGGTGGCGGATATAGGCCAGCCGCCTGCGCCCGAGCCTCGTCTGGCGGATCGGCTGGGAGAGGGAATCCACTTCCCGTTGCCTCTCCGTCGCTTCCTTGCGCGACATAACGTGCTCACAAAACGTGAGCATCGTCTGCCACGCAAGGTCACTGGCGACCATCGCTTTCACGACGGATGGCAGCGAGAGGTCGGCGCCCACGACGAGGGACAGAGTGGCGCGAGCAAGCGTAGCCTAGGACGACGATTTGATAAGGTCCGCGGTTAGACGGGTCATACAGCTGAAATGTTGGTGATGATAGGGAATATCTTCGCATTTCATAACCTCAATGAATGAGAAAACCGTTTTCATGTTTTCGTTATCCTTCTATCTATTGATATAAATGTTGCATAGTGCAAAAATGTGTACTCTATTTTGCAGTCATATCCACATGTTATAATGTTTATTATGGAAACACTTGAGACAATAATTAGGTATTTTACTAAATAAATTGTTGCAAGTATTATCTGTAAACAGTTTAATCTATAATATCCAAAAAACGTGTTCGTTAGTTCGAAACCACATATTATATCTTCGAAAGTACTTAACGATCACCGGGAACTTTTATCCATATTAATATTATAAATGTGAAAGTAACTCTGTCTATCTGTCTGTTACCTTTTCACGCTTAAACCGCTAAACCTATCATCATGAAATTTTGCAAACACGTTGTTAGGGATGCAGGAAAGGAGATAGGTACCTTTCATCTAGAGGTATCATCTAACGCCTGGCAAACTTATAACTGCAATAAAGATGTTAGGCGTTACATTGCTCATATATTAAGTCAGGCTTTTTTTTTAATTTTTTCAACGCTGGCGAAGCCGCGGGCATCGGTTAGTATGTTTATATTTTTGAATACAGAAAAAGCATTGTTCTAGAAGGATCGCTTAAAATTAAAAATAATAAATTCAACGTCTGGCAAAAACATATGAGCAATAAAGATTTGATAAACATTTCTACGCCTACGAAATATGTACACGGGTAAAAAGTAATGTATAAAATTTTACCATCAGTGCCCAGACTCCTAAAGCCTCGAATTAGTAAAATTTAGTAATTTTTTTTTACAGTAAAGCTAAAAAAGATAGTATAAAGCTATGCCTATGAATGTAAGTCAACTAATAAACGAATTATGTATAATAGTTTAAATTTGTAACACATAGTTGTGGGGGTTTCGGTAAAATGGCCGCCGGCGAACAAAGGTGCGAATAATTATGTTTCATAATTACTGGAATTGTGTTTAATTTGTTTTCGGAGTGTTTGAAATTCCCTCACTATTATTGTTATAAACACATTGTGGTCTTTGTGCTTATGTAATATTAAAATATATTACATTGAACCTCCCGATCATTAGGTTCTGAATCAATTTATTTATTTAATTTACCTAGTCCAGCCATAAGTTCTGTTACAAATGAAAATACTTTTTTTTATAAAGTAAGGTAATCTTAATAAAACTTATATAACATATTTATTGAAGTCTCAGCAAATAAATAAAATATAATAAATTCTATTCAAAATGGCCGTCTCTAGTGAACAGGCCTCTAATCTGTTTGGCCACGAATCTATGTTTTACCCACTGTTTTCATGGGAAATTTAGTCACTGCTTGCTCCAGACTCAGTGTCGGCATGTCGTTTACTACCTAACTGACCATAATTTGTAGTCTAAGGGGTTCAGGTCTGGAATAGACGAGGACCGTTGGTTTCGAGCCAGGCTTGGGTAGTTCGTGCCTTGTGACCAGGTGCGGAGTCCTGCTGGAAAGTCCACGGTACATTTAAAAAAAGTGTAAGTATTGCTTAGAGGTTTCACAATACCATCCCAGACGGTTTCTTGATACACTTTCGCTGAAGTCTTCAAACCTTTTTCACAAAAATGAAGCTTTATGACTCCTTGACAAGACAACCCATTACCAAACCATGACTGCTGCAGGATGATGACCACGTTGTACCTTTCCTATCACTAGGGCAAACTCTTTAGAATTGTGAGCGTACATTTTGTCATTTTGCTTGTTGTAGTGCTCTTCAATCGTGGAAAAATTTTCATCAGTAAAGAGGATATTTCCCTTCTTTCACCTGCGTATCGGGACAGAAGGCGTTCTGACGAGAAAGCTTTTTGGGCACTATAGTATTTTTCTTCTTCTTCTTTTTATAAGAATGGCAACTCGGCTCATCTTGGAAACGGCCATTATCTGCCAATGTCAAGTTATAGTCGGGTCCAAATTGCAGCTCCGCCACAAGCTCCGCAGAGCGGAGCCCGCTCGGAGCCCGCCTCGGTGTGGGCCTTCTTTGTCCCCAAAAGCAATCCGGTCGGTCGAGCAAAGGCCGGTGACCCCACCGACCCCTGCAACCGTCCGGATTGCCTAGGTTAAGCCCCCCCACCACGACAAGGTCATGATCCACCTAGGGGGGGCTATAGTATTTTCATTGTATGATGATATGCGTGACAGTTCGTAACTGACAATTTTAGTGATGCAACCTAACGACATTTAATCGATTGAAAATATTGAATCGGTTGGCAAAGCAAATGGAATCGAACTACCGAACAAGTTGTGTTAAATAAATTATAGAATACAATGCAGTCTGATTAAAATATTCATTACTGTCTGAACTCGAAACTTGACAACTCGTATCAGACTCAGAACAAAATTTACTTTTATTTTATTATTATTAATCAGCTTTAGTTTTATTATCAAAATAAGATGTTTTTAAAAATACATGGAATAGAAAAATATTTGTTAAATCTCCGAATATCCAATGACAAACATGGAGTTCTTTCGATTATCGAATATAAGTGAATATCCCTAGTGTCAATCCCTATTGACACAAGTTCCGTTCCACGCGTTTAAAATATATGTTTTTTATTACATTTACCTATTATAATAATAAATTAATAATAAAAGTGATAATTCCTTTTGTGTTTTTCGAATAGTTTTTTTTTCATACATGTTTTTGTTTAATTGTTATTTTTTTTGTGCCGTTTTTTTTTAGTTGAAAACAGTAGATATGCGTGACACGAAAAAGTGAGAACTGTCACGCATATCATCATACAATGAAAATACTATGCAATTTTTTCTAAGATGTTATTGTATAAATCTGCCCGATTAAAAGTTTTTTTAAATACAGTCTATCATGCGCTGTATTTTTATCTAAGTTTTAATTTTATTCTAACTTAGTCCTTAACGAATGATCATTATTTTTTTCTCAAATAATGTCAAAGATGTCTAAAATGATATTTATAGCAAATTCCATTTAGCCCGTGTAGGTAGCGCGACATACATTAGTATGAAAATGTAGTTACGCCCGGTGGCCGAGTACATTACTTAGCATGGCAATATGGAGCCCAAGGTGCTCCTAGCTACCGTCTCCCAGCAAGCGAGCTTGATTGAAACCACTTAGACTTGCCACACCTGTCGGAAATGTGTTATTACTTCTTACTATCTGCATACATACTCATTACAAAACAATTAGCGCCTGGGGAGAACATTAGTGTTATGATTTATTCCTTAAGGGCACTCTCCATGAGCGAGTGAATTTGTATATATTTCGATAATTCAATCTTCAATCAAGTAAGACATTCGCAAACACTTACTGAACTCGCTAAAACATATGTACGCTAGGAATTCTGATATTTTAGAAAAAGTTTTATATGGTAGATAGCGATCACCAATCTAATTTTAAATTTACATTATACCTAGGATGTTTTCATGTAAAATGAGCCCGTTGGATGAGTGGTTAGGTAGGGTGCTTGCCTTAAGCTCTGTTCTAGGGTTCCCGGGTTCGATTCCCGGCAGGGTCAACTTTGAAAAATGAACTTTTCAAATTTGGCTCTGGTCTGGAGCTGGAAAGTAGTGGCGTTCGCGTGCGTTTCGCAGTCACTTGGGCAGTCCGTCTGGCGGCAGTAACCACCCCCTTACAGAAGACCACCGTGAAATAACTACACGTGAGTGTTGTGATTCGGTGAGTGAGTAAGGGATGTTAGAACCCACTTCCCTATCCCCTCCTAATCCCTTATCCTTAATCCTAGTCGGCAGCGCATTTGCAGCAGTTGTGACGTAGCTTGTGATATAAGCGACGGTAGCCACCTACCATCAAATGCAGGAATGTCAGCCTGTCTGCCAATCTTAACATAAAAAAAAACGCCTGAACAGGTGTTCATAAACTATAGTTTAAAACCACTTCGATCACGTCAGCTTTCAAACAAAAAATAAGCGTATCTAAATCGGTGCAAAAAAAAATTGATACTTTTATTAGTCCGTAATTACAAAAAAAATAACTCGCGAAAATGTCACAAATTCATTTATTTACAAATTCACTTGCACAGCTTAGAAATTAATTGTAGTTTCAGTTTTCAGTTTGCTTCCAAAACTTCATATGATATCTCAGAAATATCTTTTTTTTAAATATATGTTGCTAAGATCTTATAACTAATGAGTAATCATGGAATTACGTATACCTATACCTATAGTATGCTATCGGTGAGCGGTTCTAGTTGGCAAGTGAACTAGCTCTTCCCATAGTATAAATTGAAGTCACTGCCCGCGTCTGTCTGTCTGTATATCCGTTAACTCCTCCTAAACGGATTGTTTAGGAGGAGTTAGCGGCGGGCTACTGGCGGCACATCACGGGGAAGATGTGCCGTCAAAATATGTGGTCCGGGATGGGACAACACGCCACGCGGTCGGGAGTGTTGCCGAAAGTTGGGGGAGCCACTGGTGACAGCGTCTTTCCCCTCCCCGAGGGGAAACAAACAACGCATCCGCCCCACCGTAACTAACGGGGGGCACAGCGGAGGGGGGCCCTGGCGCGCTAATGCGATCCCAGAACCCTCCCTCGACCGCTAAGGAAGATCGCCGCGGGGTTTTAGTGGGTATACCTCTCTCATCAAGAGGGAAGGGAGTCCCACATAACCGCACCGTCTCCCCAGACGGTGTGTGTATGCGTAACGCATTCTTGCCCGCGTCAAAAAAAAAAAAAAAAAAGAGGAGTTAGCGGCGCAGCCTCACGCAGTGCACGCGTGCAGGAACAAATAACAGCGATGCACAAGCCCCCTTTTGCTATCTCAACTACAGGCATCCGTCTTCGATAACTACTGTGTGCCGATGTAAATATTGTATATGTCGGGTGTAGCACGACGAAAAGAAGAACAGAACACTGGGTGGGCGTTTCATTAGTCTCTTCGTTACTTTCACTAATTTTATTTTATAATAATTTAACTAAAACTCAGAATAGAGTCTATTAACAATATTTATATTTTCTATTTATTACAATATTTAATAATGAATGTCTTTTCTATAATAATTCTCAATGACACTGTAAACTGGATTATCGAATGGACACTACATAATTATGATAGTTCCTCGATAACGCGCCTAACAATATCGCTACAGATTTCCATCTTGAACCGTAGCCTAATGCACGGTCACGTCTGCTCCTCTAGGCGGTACCAGAGACTCTGTCTAAGCAACCCGAAGCGTACGCAGGCGTTGCTTGATTATGTAGGATCCATGTGATGATTCATAAGGATCGCCCGACATATATATGCTTCAACCGGCATTCTATACAATGCCTAGCTACTCTATACATTTCCTAGGTAAAATGTAAAATAGTTTAAACATTGAATATAATTTCATACATTGCCTGAACGAATCTGGCATTCTATACATTTCCTAGGTATTGTATAGAATGCCTGCATTATATACATTGCCTATAACATATAAATAGGGTAATTTTTATACATACTATCAACGGAGTCTTATTTCACCAATATGATCGGCAAACAAGTTTGAGAAGATGTTACACATTGGCCAAGCAGCTTAAAGTTGTTCCACTATAAAGATGGCGAGAGGCGAAAGAATATCGACTTGCTAATTTTCTGGCACGACTCTTTCGCCACCCCGCGGTTATAATGCGTCGCTTTGACGACCCATTTGGCTCATTTGCTTGTGTACTACTTGCCAAGTGAGTGCGGGTTATTTTGACTCTTTGCACAGAGTAAAAAACGTGGATGAAACATGGAGGCGTTATTTCTTAAATGTTATCACGGTTTTTTGTGGATATGACATTTTTCTTATTCAACAACAATTAAGAATTACCTAACAATAAACTTGTAATGACACTGAAATATATATAATCACAATTTTTTTATGTTAAGGTCGACAGACAGGCTGACGATCCACTTGATGGTAGGTGGCTACCGTCATCTATAATACAAGCAACGCCACAGCTGCTGCAAGTGCGCTGCCGACTACAGTAGGATTGGATAAGGGATTAGGAGGGGATAAGGAAATGGGCTCTGAAATCCCTTACTCACTCACCGAAACACAACAGCATGTATATGCTGTTATTTCACCGTGGTATTCTGTAAGGTGGTGGTTACTGCCGCCAGGCGGGCTGCCCAAATAACTGCGAAACGCAGTGTGCCCTACCACTACTTTTCAAATCCAGACCAGAGTCAATTTTGAAAATTACATTAAAGCTGACGGTCCACTTGATGCTAGGTGGCTAGCGTCGCCTATAACACAAGCAACGTCACATGTTACGTTCGGTATCAAATAGTTCATTTTTCGACTACAGATGTCGCTTTGCCAGCGGGTTATAATGCGCTATCGTTTCGTTCCTCAACGCGGACTACACTTTTCGTACAAGATTTCGAAGTTTGCTTTTATAAGTCCAGAGAATAGAATTAGGGAACATTATATACATGGGTCAGCTGTTGCACAAATGTCAAAGTGACAGATAACGTAACGCTTTTTAGTTAACGCTTGTATTATTTTACTGCTCATAAAATTTCCGTACCGGGGGCCATAATATATGAATATCGATTCTTAAGGAGTAAACTCCACAAATTGAACATGCATTGGTTTCAACTGTCACTTTGTAAAGAAATTTCAATTAACTCCAAAGAATATGGGGATAATAATAATTATAATAACTAAGTATTGGCCTACGTTAAATTAAAAGGGCGGTTGGCATTTTTAAATAACTGAAGACGAGCTACGTATATATTTTGATTGAGATTTTCGTTAATTTTGCTCTATAAAACAATACTATGCTATCTAATGTTTAATACTATGCTTATATTTGTATGAGAATATTATCATCTTTTAATTTCTCTTGTCTTGTCTACAAGGCATTTTTAGGCAGGCCATGCTAATTTTATTTTGTTACACAAATAGCTCAAATTCTGGAGAAGAAAGTAGGCTAATTTCAATATTTCATGCGGTCAAAGCCGCATTAAGAAGCTAACAAGTCCAAAAGTTATTCAAATTGCAATGCGTCAATCAATTTTGATAGATCACGCATGTTCAAAGAAACCGATTTTATTGCCTATGAACACCTCATTCATCACGTTTTCTATTTGAAATAACTCTGAAACTTCGAAGGTGTCTCGAAAAAGACTGATGTTGTTCGCGTGACCAGCACAATATTGGATAGAGCGCAATAAAAATTTCATAATATATATGTAACGTTTCTGTACTACAAACATGTTTTGTTGGAATTTTATTGCAGGAAAATAATGCATTTTAGATCCCCGGAAAAATACGGGTTCGTCTAAATAGTTTTAAGTAAATAACCAAGCCCAATGATTCGAGGGTACTGGCTTTGATTCCTGACAATATTAAATACAGAAAAGTTTTTTTACTTATTTTTGGTCTGGTTTTGCTGTGTTTCTGGAGACTTTTGTGTGCTTCCTATAATACAAGACTCTAGTGTTTACTTTGTGTGGAGACTATATTGTTACGTGCGGGGTGAGTTAAAATGTCGTGTAAGGGCGAAATGAACGATTTATTTCCACAAACCAAGATGACTTCCAAAATCACTAAACTGGTCCGATGAAATCGTTAAACTTGCCAAAAGTCGTCAATGATTCCCTTAATGTGTTGCCGGTTCACTGTCGCAGATAACTTCGCAAAAGCTCCGAAGAGCCGCTTTCGTATCGCTGGTTGTCGTACCACTCATTCATCCCACCCGCCTGCTCTCTTATTTATACTTGGCGCCAAACGCCTCAATGTATTTCGAATTATCCAGAAAATCTAATCAAGATCGTAAACAAGCCATGGAAAGTACGGGAATGCAAACATTAGGACCAATTTCCTTTGACACTAGCCGGGAAGAGGCGTGGCTACCATCGATAGGGTGGTAGACAGATTAATGAAATAGATAATGTGGTGGAGTAGTAATGGTAACGCAAACGCAACTAACACTAAGGGAAATCTAATAATAAAGGAACAAGTTGAGGTTGGGGAAATGGGTTCTGGTAACCCTTAGTCACACACTGAAACACAACAGCACAAGTGCTATTATTTCACGATTGTCATCTTAAAAAGGGTTGTTACTGCAGCTATTTAGTCTATCACTATGTGATTGCTAAAAGCTACTACTAATGGCATATTCAGCAAAATATAATTCTAAAATCAAAATAGTATTGGTTCATTCACATACAAAATTTCTTAACATAATGATGTTAAGAAGAATGATGCATTCATAAGGGGGAAAAGTGCATATATTATTCAAAGTGAGTATGTTTCATCGTAATTTTATTTTTAACTAGTGAACCACCTCCGGCTTCGAACAGACGACCAATTTTGTTTTTTCATAAGAGCCTTTCTTCAACGGATATTTGAGAAAAAAAAAATTGACAAATTTTGCGCTTGGCAACACATTTAACAATTCATTTTTATCTATATAAAAGTTAAAAGTTATAAATATGTTCTATGAGTTCTGTTCTATGAGCGAATCCACAAGAATGTCTTTAAGCATTTTGTGTTATAGTAAGATAACATATAGTGTTTTACATAGTTATACTATAGTTTAGTTTATATTAGTTATAGTTATTACAGTTAGGATTAGTTAAGATTGATAATGCTTCGCTATCGCATTAGGTATGCCTGTTATGATAGTCGTAAGTAAGGTAAATAAATAAATAAATAAATATTAATTATGAATTTATGAATAGTTAGTTGAGTTAAGCGGTGAATGTAAAAAAAAGAAAACCTTTTTTTTATGTTAAGATCGGCAGACAGGCTGACGGTAGGTGGCTACCGTCGCCTATAACAAGCGACGCCAAAGCTGCTGTAAGTGCGTTACCGACTACAGTAGGATTAAGGATAAGGGATAAGGGATCGGCCCTATTAATTATTAATCCTATTAATCCTTTATTTAATTGTGATCATGTCAAGCTTGACTTTATAAATGACTTTGTTTATTGATATTGTACTGTCTCTGGCTCATTGTTCATTCAACGTACAATATAAAGTTTAAAACTACTGCTGAAGAAATAGCTTTTAGAATACAAAGGCTAGCACGAAATCCAATCAGCCGTTTTAGAGCAAAACGATAAGAGACGCGATATGTACTGATTCCTTTATCTTAGTATCCACACAACAAATTTCCTTTAGAAGAATGATATGTTTTAGGTATCGCACAGAAGGCTATTTGCCTATAATTAAGTCCGGTGTGTTAAATCGGTTGGACCAAATTAGATTGAGATGGTTTAGCGCTCTCGGCGATCCTCACGCTTCATCGGACAAGTGGTTCAAGCCTGATTTCCTTTCAAGCTGCTGTATATGCATAAAGACGTTGCAAAATTAAAAGCAAAAATTTCAATTAACGCCTAAATTCATGTAGTTATTCGTTTTCTATTAAGTTAACTGTTGCAGGTACAGCTTTGCTTAACACAACAGCATAGGGGCTGTAATGTAAGATTACAGCACTTGTGCTGTGGTTACTGTCGTCAGCCTTGATACTCAGTTTATAAGTGCGGGCACTGTGTCCTACTAGTATTTAGAATGAAACATCAAAATGCATATATAATAAAATCGTAAACAAACCTCGTCTGTACTTATTAAATATTTTTTCAAAAAACAATTTGTACACGTTGTATTATGTTAACAAGGTGAAAAAAATAGTTTTTAGAATATTTCTCTGTTTGTCTGTGCGTTTGTACCGCTAATCTCAGATTCGGGTTAACCGATTTGAATGCAGTTTTCACTGGTCTATTGTAGCAAGCTTGCCGTAACATTTTGTGTTTGTTTCATTTTGTTACGTGCGGGGTGAGTCAAACTGCCGTGTAAGGGCAAAAATGAATTATTTGTTTCCACATACCAAGATGGCTTTAAAAAGGGCTAAACTTGTCCGATAAAACCGTTGAACTTGCCAAAAGTCGTCAATGATTCCCTTAATGAGTCGCTGGTTTACTGTCGCAGGTAACTTCACAAAGCTCCGAAAGTCGCTTTCGAATCGCAGGTTAAGCTCAACTGTGTCTCCCGCCTGTCACTCGCCTATTTATATTTGGCGCCAAACGTCTCGATCTATTTCGAATTTACTAGAAATAAACAAGTATTGTAAACGCAGAATTGTTTTTCTATTCCGTGATTGTAAACAAGTCCATTGAAAGTTCGGGAATCCTCTTTCGTTGAATGTGAACTCTATGTTGTGAACATAAGGACCAATTTCCTTTGACACTAACTGGGAAGTGGCGTGACTACTATCAATAGTGGGGAACCTTCGAGGTTTTCGACCGGCGCGAGTGCTTTTTCCAGAATGTTCCATGATTAGTCGTAACAATTTCAATCGGTTTACAAACAAAACGGGCACAGCTAGTACTTTTTTAAAGCTGTAGGAAGTCTACTGCTGGACAACGGCCTAATTTTCCAAACAACCTGGTGCCACCTTCGACCCGCAGCCCTTATCAAGTCGTCTGTCCACCTTGTGGGTGGACGTCCTACGCTGCGCTAGCCGGTCCGTGGCGTCCACTCGAGAACCATCCGGCCGCAGCAGCCCCAGTGGCTTAGTATTTACTTTATACAACACACAAATATATATTACTTAATACACACATAAAATCCCATCATTAATAGCATTTCACACAAATTCGTACACATGATAAATTCGCGGCAATGTCAATACATTCGGAACATTTACAGTAAAGCAGGTATCAATCAACTTTTTGTAAAGGAAATACACGTACATCCATCATTCTGGGCCAGTGTCATCCACGCGATCGTTATCCATGCGGCCTAAGTAATGAGAAATTGGCGTTATTTGCCCGTAAAAGATCGATGAATCGAATTACTACATTGAACATTGCATTTGACGAGTTTTTGAAAATCCGACCAAAGCACCCTGCGGGCCGCTCGCCCTATCGCTAAACCGGTGGTCTCAATAACGACTGGCAATGTATAAATGCCAGAAACTAAGTAGGTACCGAATGTTGGAGCGATTTGCGGCATTTGTTTGGTGGAGACATAAACGTGTCGTCATACGGTCATTCTATGAATGCGTTTTTGACATTTCTTTATGTCCATTGCATAAAGTTCATTTCCGAATAAACGATATAGAAAATGTATGGAATTGACACGTGTCAGAACAGCACTCTTATAATGGCCGGAGTATAATAGCGGTTACATGTAGAATGACGATAATATAATTACATAAGACTTTTGTGCGTAGCGTATTTTTCGGGCGTAGCATAATTTGGGAAAATTCAGAAATTAAAATTTCTGTTTCAGAAATTAAGAAAATTCAGGATCATGTAACTGGTTTCGATGACACTTTTTCCAAATATCCTGTAAGACATTTGACAACCCTCAAATTTTCAAAATATTTGACGGTGAGAACTATGCTCACTGTCAAATTCTGTCACAATTCTGAACTATAGAAATCGCTATAAGTTTTTAAAATGTACCAAACGATCAGAATTCACTGTGTTCAAATCGCTACTGTTTTGTCTGGCAATAAATTTTATTGCTTATATGTGGGTATTGGGTATTAGGGATTAATGAACTTCGTTTTCTATTTTTTATTCGTTATATTTTTTCGTTGGGTTAAATAATTTTTTAAAAGTTCAATCGCTGTATCGAGGAAACATATTATTAGAGAGTTGCCGTCGGTTACCATAAAATAAGTTTTTTTTAAGAAGCTTAAATGCTCTCTAAATAGTCCTCTATCTGCCGAAATAGGTCCAGCCGCTTCGGAGATTAGTCCGGATGAACAAATCTACAAAATAAAAAAATACATTTTTGTTATGTCTTCGTTTTCGATGTGGCGTTTTTGTTATATGTATTCAAACAAAAAGATTAAATATATAGAATATAGTATAGAGAGGACATTGTGAAAATTTTCCTACAAAAATATTGATCCTGATCGCCTTATTCAGGATGGCCATGGCTTAGCTAAATAGCCAAAGTTGTAAAGTTGAAGATGGACTGAGCGATTTTGTACCACGTGGTTCTAAATGTTGCATTACGGATTCTTTCGTCTTGCCCAATCTATACAGTTGAAAATCTTTGTGTTCAAACAATAGTAATATAAGCTTACGCAATTATTTTTTAAACGTATGGAATACAAGGGGCACACTGAAATGATCAGGAATAGAATATTTCGGATTGAGTTACAATAAAACCTTTTTTAGAATTTGAATACTGGCTTCTTAGAATCTTAATGACATTCAAACAATTTTTTTTTTTAATTAAAAACAAAAACTATGTTGGTTTAAAGTTGACACGTCGTTAACAGAAATGGAGCTCACGCGTGAACATTTCCGTGCCATAATTTATCACAATTTTCGTCGCGGCTTATCTCAAGATAAACGTCTCAGCGAACTTGTTTCGATTTATGATGTTGAAGCACCGAGTCAAACGACAATATACCGCTGGTATGTCGAGTTCCGACGCGGTCGTGTGTCCCTCAGCACTGTTTCTTCTGCAGGTCGACCAAGAACAGCGGTCACGCCTGAAAACATCGCAGCTGTGAGAACTATTATATTAGATGACCGTCATGTGACATACGAGCAGATTCGGGCTGTTATCAGTATCGGAATGACTGCAATTCAGTCGATATTACATAATGAGCTGTGTGTAAGAAAGCTAGTTTCCCACTGGGTTCCCCACAATTTGTCCGAAGAGCAAAAGGCGGCTCGTGTAGATTGGTGCCGGAATACTCTGCAACGCTTCAACGGAGGAAAGTCAAATGCCGTTTATAATATCGTCTCAGGTGACGAATCATGGATTTATTCATACGAACCTGAAAGAAAACATCAGTCAACAGTTTGGGTCTTCGAAGACGAGGTCAAGCCAACGAAAGTGGTTCGCTCCCGCAGCGTGTCAAAGAAAATGGTCGCTACGTTTGTCTCGAAAAAGGGGCACGTTGCTACAAGAACCTTTACAGGAACGCAGAACGGTTACCGCCGATTGGTATATCACGGTTTGTTTGCCAGAAATGATAGCCGAACTCCGAAAAAATAACCCCAAACGTCGCATTATCTTACATCACAATAATGCGAGCTTCCATACGGCTTGGAAGACGGCTCGGACGGCAGGAAAACGTTGAGCTGATGAGCCATCCTCCGTACAGTCCTGACCTGAGCCCAAACGATTTCTTTACATTCCCTAGAATGAAAGATTTATTACGCGGTCAACGGTTTGAAGACCCCGAAGCAGCTGTGGAAGCGTACAAATCAGCCATTTTGTCAACATCAACTTCAGACTGGAATTACTGTTTTAATGATTGGTTTGCACGAATGGAAAAGTGCATTAAGTTGAACGGAGAATATTTCGAAAAACAATAAAATACAATTTAGCTATATCGTGCATGTGGTTTTTCTTATTCCCGATCACTTCAGTATTATTTTTTTGCTAGATTTTCGCGTATTTGTGCTACATTTATTAATTAGCAAGTTAGATGACAATACTTAATTGATGAAGACCAATCGCATTTGGTATCCATTTACTAATGGCGCGTTTCTTTGTTACGTGATTCGAAGATATATCTATTCTCACTTTTGTCTTCAATTCTTTGTCACTTTCCTAAATATTGTATGAGAAACATTTGTTATTGTTTTGATTTTTGTATTGGAAATTTTGAAGAGACTGAATCGCACTAGATTATATTATTGGATTAAACTGTCGATAAACATAATTAAGTTTCTGATTAATTCCAGGGAAGATCAATTATGAAAACTAATTTGACGAATTGGTTCGGATGAGTCTACTGTTATTCATTGCAGTCCCTTGGGTGTGGTAAAATTTGTTTAGGTTGCCGGACGATTAAAGAATGATATAGTGAATAATAAATATTATGTCTAAGAGAAGTCACTTAAATGTGGATATGTTGTTAGCAATTTTGATGTCCATTCTACAAGAACGAATTGACTTTTTTTAAATATTGATATCGGCAAACAAGCTGAAGGTCCATTTAATAGCAGGTGGCTACCGTCGCCTATTAGACAAGAAACGCCACATTTGCTGCAAGTGCGCTTCCGACTACAGTAGGATTAAGGATAAGGGATTGAGGGATAAGAAAATGGGCTCTGGCGTCCTTTACTCACTCACCGAAACACAACAGCACGTGTGCTTTTATTTCACGGTAGTCTTCTGTAAGGGGGTGGTTACTGCCGCCAGACGGACTGCCCAAATGACAGTAACCAACCCCTTACAGAAGACTACCGTGAAATAAGAGCACGTGTGCTGTTGTGTTTCGGTGTCAGTGCCCATTTCCTATCCCCTCCTAATCCCTTATACTTAATCCTACTGCATTCGGCAGCGCACTTGCAGCTTTGACGTTGCTTGTGTTATAGGCGACGGTAGCAACCTACCATCAAGTGGACCGTCAACCTGTCTGCCGATCTTAACATTAAAAAAAACTCAGTAAGTGATTTTATAAGCATGAGATATTGAAATTTCTATTTAGATACCTCTATGTTTAAAGATTCCCTGTTGCATAACTGAACACGTTGGAGATAAATGCTTTTGTTTAACGAAACACTGTCTGTTGTTTGAATTAACTTATTTCAAAAACTAATGCTTATTTTATTGTTAATTTGACATAAGTAATCTCCGAAACGGCTCCACCATATTGAAGAATTATTATTCTTCATTCTTTATCGTGTGCCAAGCCGAGGGAAGGAATTAGCAATTGATACCTTGACATTGTACACGTTCGCCATTATTCCATTCCCATATGAAGATCAGACGGGATGTAAGGCTGCCTTCACACACATCGCATCAATCAAGTTATGACAAAGTAGGGCGCGCATCTATCAGGGTCTGTCACGTGTGGACTTAATGACCTTTATATGTGACGCGGTGTCTTGGCCGTTTGGGACGTTTATTATCATCCTGTGTATACGATACTGTCGGTTAGTTATTTTTTATTTTGAAATATACAGAATAAATGAGGAATTGAAATAAAGAAATGATGAAATAATAAAAAAATATATAGAAACACGTTTCTTCTTTTTTTTTCTCCATTACTCGTCCGCAGGAATTCATCTCTACTAATATTATAAAGAGAAAAGATTTGTATGTATTTTTGTAATGAATAAACTCAAAGACTACTGGACCGATTTTAAAAATTCTTTCACCTATAGAAAGCTACATTATCAGCAGTGAGTAATATTTTATAAAGAGATGCGACCAAACTAGAGATAATTATGATAATAAGGTGCCGCTTATTAGTGTAAAATCCCACCGTAAAATTCTGCACCTCTCTGTTATTTCATCGAAATGTGATTTAAGGGCTTCACTGAGGCAAATGACATTTACTATAGAACTCGCTGGCGGCGGATCCAATTCAACAGGCCTAGAAATGGTGTTTTTTTGTTTTTACCATTAGAACAATACACAAAATAAAAAATTTTATTAATACAATTTTTTAATCTGATATTAACTTATTAATAGGTACAGGATTCATATGCGTGCAATAAGCCGTTTTAGAGAGAATTTTCAATAATAGTCAAATTCTTCTTGTTTTCTAATTTTTTTTGTGGAGTTTCTATTACTTTAACGAAAATTCTAATCAATACAATTGGTTCTTCACATGTTTAAGTATAATATATATTTTTTTCAAAGCAATTGTCTTGTCCATTTCTTGTAACATCTTCATTAAACAATGGATATTTTTAGTATTTAGGGTTTGTCTCCCCCTTAAATAAAAGAAAAAGATTACATACAACGCCTTAGGGTTGCCTAGAAAAATCTTGCCGCATGTACTTTTCCAAAATAAAAAGACTCATCCTTGTCCGTGGTTCAGATAATTAACACTAGTTTATTTTTACATTTATTCCAAATATCCGATTTAATTATATTTCTATGTATGATTTTTTTTTTGATAAATACTTGATAAATTTTCATAATTTTTTTGATATTTTTTTTTTTCTAACTTTATTGCCGGGATGCTACTTTGACTTTTATTGGCGTAGGCTGTGCCTCCTTTAATTGCGGCGGCATCTGCCATGTTATTTTTTCCTGTTACTTGTTGTGTGTTTTTTTCGGTGCCTGCCTCGTTGGAGGCCATGTAATAATAAATAAATAAATAAATAAATAATTTCTGGCATCCCACGAAGCACAACAGCGCACACAAACTGTTGTTTTACGATTGCTTTTAATATTTGGATTGAATATTGTTGTTCCGATGTTTCAAGGGTTGCCGATTTAAGTTGCCTAATTTATGACTGTGGACTTAACTATGCTCTGCCACTCACTTGCAGTTGATGGTATAGACTACCACTAAGTTGAGCGTTAGCCTGACGCGCCCGTTGGATGAATGGTTAGGGAAAATTTGAAAAATAAACTTTTCAAATTTGCCTCTGTTCTGGATCTGGAAGGTAGTGGTAGGGCACATTGCGTTTCTCAGTCATTTGGGCAGCCCATCTGAAGGTACTAAACACCCCTTTACAGAAGACCACTGTAAAATAACAGCACGTGTGCTGTTGTGTTTCGGTGAGTGAGTAAGGGATGCCAGAGCCCATTTTTCTATTCAATCCCTTGTCCTTAACCCTAGTGTAGTTGGCAGCGCACTCGCAGCAGCTGCGATGTGAACACAGTGAATTCTGATCGTTTGGTATATTTTAAAAACGTATAGCGATGTTAACATAAAAAAAATATGTCAAAACCACATGACAATTAAATAGCGATTTTTATAAATATACATTGTCATATAACACACTGCTAGCAGCATAGCGTTAGACGTTGCAGTAGTCTTAATATATTAACATAATATATGTCACATTGTAACTTGAAATGTAAAAATACGCACATAAATAAGGAAACGAAACAGATTATTTTCCGCACATTTCGGATTCCAGCCAAAATACAAAACTTGAAAATTTGGCACGTGACAACCTTCCCGAATACTTTACCCCTTATCTGTTTGTCGAATATTTTACGTTCGCTTCGCTCTGACGAGGCGCGCCCCAAATAACTCTTTGTTGATAAAGATCTTAAACCGTTGAAATGATTTAAATCAACGATAGATACATACGAAATAATAGACCTTTTCTTCCAGAATAGTCTATCTATGTAGGTATATATAAATATTATGATATAAAGTAACTGTCCACTTTTTTTTAATATTAAGATCGGCAGACAGGCTGACGGTCCACTTGATGGTAGGTGGCTACCGTCGCCTATGACACAAGCAACGCCTAAGCTGCTGCAAGTGCGCTGCCGACTGCAGTAGGATTAAGGATAAGGGATTAGGAGTGGATACGGAAATGGGCTCTGGCATCCCTTACTCACTCACCGAAACACAACAGCACACGTGCTTTTATTTCACGGTGGTCTTCTGTAAGGGGGTGGATACTGCCGCCAGACGGGCTGCCCAAATGACTGCGAAAGCAGTGTGCCCTGCCACTACTTTCCAGATCCAGACCAGGGTCAAATTTGAAAAATTCATTTTCAAAGTTGACCCTGCCGGGAATCGAGCCCGGGAACCCTAGAACAGAGCGTTTAGGAAAGTACTTTAACCACTCATCCAACGGGCTCTGTTTGTTTCTCCGCTAACTGCTTCTAAACTACACTCAACATATTTTGATGTATTTTTTACCAATAGAAAAAGCTTTTAATGAGGAAGTTTTGTGTATAAAATTTGCAAAAAAAAATTCATCCGTGCGAAGGAATAAGGGAATTTGTTCTTGGGAATCTCCGATTGTAGAGGTATCTCTAAATTCGAGTGAATTAAGTTAGAGGCTTATACATTTCGAGTTTAAGAGAATATTGAGTGTCTAAAAATCATTATCGGGAACAATCTTCTGGTTATTTATAATGAAAGGAGAAAGAAAGGAAAATTTGTTTACATAAACATCATACAAAGAGAATGAAAAAATACATCTAAATTAACAAAAAGATAAACAATTTAAGAATACAGACAAATTTCCCACATATAAAACAAATACGTAGTAGGTATATACATATTCTGCTAAGGCTGGTGCTATTTCCTGCATTAATATTTAGTTGTTTCGGACATAATGTTGTCTTAATATTGACTGTTGTGTGATCTTAGCCTAAATTAAGTCATTATTTATCGCTTTACAGTCTCATTGTTTATTAAAATTGATGGCGCTTTTAAGTTGATCAAGAAAGCCTTTCCGATAATAGACAGGTCGTAAAATAGGATTGGCTTTAAGATATTGGTTTTCCACTACGATTTTATGACTTAATTAAACTCTTTATTTTAATGGAGCTTGCCTTTAATGTTGATAAAGTATGGCTAAAAGGAAACATATTTGCTATTTTGTTCTAATTAATTTATTAATTTCAACGTTCTCATAGAACTTGTAGCTACCGGATGGAGTGAAGGTGTGGAAATCACATCGGAGTCACCACTTTAGCGATTATATGGGTGTAATAACATTCCCTAGGTAGTATTTTATTTTTTTATATTTTTTTTATGTTAAGGTTGGCTGACAGGCTGACGATCAACTTGATGGTAGGTGGCTACCGTCGCCTATGACACAAGCAACGCCTAAGCTGCTGCAAGTGCGCTGCCGACTGCAGTAGGATTAAGGATAAGGGATTAGGAGTGGATACGGAAATGGGCTCTGGCATCCCTTACTCACTCACCGAAACACAACAGCACACGTGCTTTTATTTCACGGTGGTCTTCTGTAAGGGGGTGGATACTGCCGCCAGACGGGCTGCCCAAATGACTGCGAAACGCAGTGTGCCCTGCCACTACTTTCCAAATCCAGACCAGAGCCGAATTTGAAAAGTTGATTTTTCATACGTTCAGGTAGTATGTACAGGAATGCCTTTAATTCTAAAATTACCCTATTTATATACAGTTTTTACATTGGCATACCGATAGGTATTAGGTATGCGACGACATATGCCTGTTGCCTGAGACAGCAAAACCGCAGTGTACTTGTATCCGCGCGAACACATTCCGAAGCAACGCGAAAATATAAATATGGGCCGCTTAAGTGTTTTTCCCTTTTGCATCGCCGACGCCGGGGAGATAACATCTCGCTGAGAAAGACAATCAATAGCGTCGGAATTCGTAAGCGTTGGCTGTGACGGCTGCTGCTGGCTCCCATTCATCCTCCGTCGTGAATCCAACGATAGTGGTCAAATAAATATAAAAAACGGGACAAGCGCGAGTTGAACTCGCGTGAACGCACAATATTGAGTGATTTAACATGTTATTTTAATATCATGGACTTTTTATAGGTTTTCCTATAATCTACAAATAGAAAACTAATTTCTGTATTTATTTATTTTTCAAAATTTTAGGTTCAGTAGTTTCGGAGATAAGGGGGGAGGCGGAGGAATGGTCAATTCGTCTATTTTCTTGAATAACTTGGAAACTATTTATTTTAAAATTACAAAAAAATATGTCACATTTTGATATGTCACATGATGCAGTTTAAAAATTTTTTTTTTTAATTTGCTACCTTCCCCCCAAAAATTACCTCCCATATACAGATTTCATCTATTCACTTCACACCTCTGCGTTTGGGTCACAGAAATTTATATGTGTACCAAATTTCAACTTAATCTTCGGAGATATTTGACTGTGACCGACGGACAGATGGACATACGAGTGATCTTATAAGAGTTCAGTTTTTTATTCGTACGTACGGAACCCTAAAAACCCTAAAAACAGTACGGTAGCTACAAACTCGTCTTTGTGTCCACTATAACCACAAGCAATAGGCGTAACCACAGGTGTAAGTACGCTGCCGATAGTAAAATTAAGGATAAGGGAATGAGGAAAAGGGCCCTGGTATCCCTTAATCACTCACTGAAACACAACAACACACGTGCTGTTTTCTCACTGTGGTCTTCTGTAAGGGGTTGGTTACTGCCGCCAGACGGGGACTGCCCAAAGACTGCAAAACGCAGTGTTCTGCCACACTACTAAATGATGGTTAGATACAGTTTAGATGGTTACACTGATTGGGACTGATTGGATAGAATGATAGATAGCGTAGACATAAATCGGGCAACAGTCATTATCATTATCGTAAAGAAGACCACCGTGAAATAACACCAGCACGGGAGCTGTTGTGTTTCCTTGTGTGAGTGAGGGATGCCTGAGCCCGTTCCACTATTTCCTCATAATTAAAGTTGGCTATAACTGAATCCTATGGCGTTGCTTTTTTACACACGTCCAACATTTTCACTCAGGTCAAAATGTTGGAATCTGAAGAAAGGTGCACATGGCGTTAGACTGCTGTCAGGCGTTGAATTTTTCTGTACGGAAGGTCTTTTTTATGTCATTTTCTATATACCTGATACACGGTTATTCGTGATGATCGCTTGAGTAGTTAAGGCGTGAAAGCGTAACAAACAAACTATCTCATTTTCGTTTTATAATATTAGTTACGAACTCGGCGGTACATCGGGGTGTCCATTTCAAACATTAATGACGAACTTTGTTGAAGATCATTATCAGAAATTCTTAAATCTCAGAGCTGTCTCCATCTTTTACAATCCAATAGATATTGAGGGATTCACTGAGGCAAATGACATTTACCATAGAACTCGCTGGCGGCGGAGACAATTCAACAGGCCTAGAAATGGTGTTTTTTTGTTTTTACCATTAGAACATTACACAATTTTTATTTTTTTATTAATACAATTTTTTAATCTGATATTAACTTATTAATAGGTACAGGATTCATATGCGTGCAATAAGCCGTTTTCGAGAGAATTTTCAATAAAAGTCAAATTCTTCTTGTGTTCTAACTTTTTTTGTGGAGTTTCTATTACTTTAACGAAAATTCTAATTAATACAATTAGTTCTTCACATGTTTAAGTATAATATATATTTTTTTCAAAGCAATTGTCTTGTCTATTTCTTGTAACATCTTCATTAAACAATGGATATTTTTAGTATTTAGCGTTTGTCACCCCCAAAAACAGGACAAGTGCGAGTTGAATACGCGTGAAGAGGGTTCCGTACGATGTTACCTATCATGTTTTTTTTTAAATCTACGCACATAATTGAGTGATTTTGAGTTAACATGTTATTTTTTTCAAAATTTTAGGTTCAGTAATTTATAAGGGTTCCGTTTTTTATTCCGACGTACGGAACCTAAAAATAAAAAAAAATAACAATTCTTCACACGAGTTTTCGTCGAATTCATTAAGAAACAAACAAGCACTAAATTAATCTGGTTATAAATTTACTTATTGCCGTCACGTGTAATATTTAATCTTATGAATATTGAACAGGCTAAGACCCATATCGTTCCAGAGCGGTGCATTTTAATTAGAATAAACTTTGACAATCCTTAAATTCTTGGAACAGACATTCACATTACGAGTATTATACGCTAGACCGATGTGTATCGGCTTCGCCCGTGTCTAATTGAGGGAGTTAGTATTCGTCATGAAGCTATATTAATCTTTTTTTTTATTAAATCAAGGTAGCGCTTGAGCACTATCTCACCTGATGTGAGGTGCAGATGCGGCCGAAGGTGGACCATGTCCATTTACCCTGGTTTTGAAGACCCCGAGGTTGTAGTCCTGTGGGAACACAGACGCAGGCAATGAGTTCCACTCCTTAGCAGTCCGAACAAGGAAAGTGTAACTGAAACGCTTCGTGCGTGATCGAGGTACATCGACCACGATGGGATGAAACCATGAAACCCCTGCCCACGCCTAGTAGTCCGCAAGTGGAACGGTAGGTACATTTAAATAGCGAAAAAAACTTCGCAATCTTTACGGAGTTCACAATTAAACAAATTTACAAAATTGAATTTCTCTTCCTAATGTTAGTGTAAAGTATGCAACGAAATCTATATAATATATAATATACTTTTAAAATAAAGTCGTTGTCCGCCTTTGTCTGTTTTTCCGCTTACTTTTTCTAAACGGATAAACGGATAGTGCAACTTTTTAAGAAAAATCCTCGGCTATCTACGTTCTGGTCATGAAAAACTGAAGCAGATAGGTCTCAACGTGTCCTTAGATACGATTAGAAGGAGGTTAATTGAATCCGATGTAAATTATAGAAGCATTATCAAAAAAACCGCACCTTACCGAAAGGCACGTTGAAAATCGATTGACTTGGGTACAACAAAATTTAGGCCGTGATTGGGTCAACATAATATTTTCAGACAAAGCATCTTTTTGAGCATCGAATATAACGTCTCAGGCTTGGTCAACAGCCGACAACAGATTGTCGGACAGACGGACACACGAGTGATCCTATAAGGGTTTCTTCGTTTTTTTTATTCGGACGTACGGAATCCTAAAAAGTAATAATAACGAAACAAAACAACATTCCTGAACCTCACACAACGCTTTTCTGCGCAAGTTAGGCATGTAACTATTAAAAGTATGAAATATTACTGAAAATATGTCACAGGATAATTATAGCTTTGAAGCCTGCGGAAGTAAATTATTTGTATAAAAAGGATAAATTCATGATCCTTTTTTTTTCAACTCGTATTAAAAACGAAGCTGCGATGCAACACTCAATTAGAGCACTTCAGATTTCATAACGAGAACGAGCTCTCTCAATAAACGCTCTGGCGAATTTTAATTATACTACTTCTGTCATCTAAAGCGGAATGGCGAGAGGTATGTATAAGTTCTATTGGAAAATTAGAAAAGTTGTTCCACCGTCGCCCCTTATTTCAGGTGCTTCTCAGGTAAGGAATGAAAAGTATGACCAACTTTTCAGATGAAGCGAAACGAACCGATGCGGAGATCTGTTAAAGTATGAAGCAAAAAATATCGACGATTCTTTTGCAATCCGAAGTGGGCTTCTTGCGACCGACGTAACTTTTTATTGCATTTCGACCACTGTATATATTAAACTTTTTCTTGGTTCAATGCAATAGTTTAAGACATATTGCTAGTTTTTTTATACATGTAACCTGTGGGTTAACTACACTCAAAAATCGTTTAATGCTCTGCGCGTCCAATACAACGCCCCAGAAATACTCTGAACCTAGTATACGTTGTTTTATTATTATTAATACCGAATTTATTCTGTCTGACTGTTAAGTTTTTAAGTTTTTAAAATTAGATTTTAATTCTTTTTTTTTTTTATTTAATGCAATGGTACCAATCAGTTTCCAGACAGTGTACAAGTGACTAAATTCATATCATTGTTTTTTTTTAATAAATAAATAAAAATTTATTTGCGATAACCACGGGTAACTGATACCAGAGATGACATTTAGTTTTTTTGTTCCTTCACGACCAACCGATAAATATTTGGTGTACAAATCTTGACATCTTGAAACTCCAAATCTCGAACATTGAATTTTTGATTGATTAGTTTTCTTATACTATTCCTTTGTTGACACTTTTTTTTTGTTTATACAAGCTTGCTTATCCAAGCCTATACAATACAACATAATATATACCTCTGATGGACAAAGGTTTAAGAATTTTAAGAGAAAAAGATTTTCAGTATCAGGAGTTACTCTCGTGTCCATTCTTTACAAACAGGCCCATGCCAATGAACCGAATTTTGCGATTATCATTGCGAAGTTTACAAAATTCTCTCTCTCTCTCTCTCCCTCTCTCTCTCTCTCTATAACATTACTAACGACCCGCCTTCAGTTTGCACGGAGTTCATATTTTCAAAAATCCGTTCTTAGCGGATGTTTACGTTATAAAATAAACATATGTTCGAAATTTAAGCTTATAAAATCGCTTATCGGTCAGGATAAGCGATTTTATAAGTTCGTACTAATCTTACTCGTTTTACATCTTACATACTAATTTTACGCATTGGATAGCACAAAAATTTTCTCAATGAAAAATACATCATACGTTAACTTTTACATATACCTACCTGTGTACAGATAAAATTTCAAGAAATATCATTTCACATTTCAAGCGAAGTAACTCTGAAAGTATCCTGCTTAACAACAAGTTGGTGGAGCTTGCGAAAAGACTTCGGAACTTCTGAAAGGCTAGACGTGTTTTCAGGATGTACAAGTTCCTTTTGAGCTGAAGTGAACACTTTTGAAATGGAATCTCAGTCGGTAAATAGGATGTGGCGAGGAATTTGACATGAGCAAATAAATAGCCGCCTCAGCCATCTCTCTCATATAATAATAAGTATAATATTAGGCATAATTTAATTTTAATATAAAATACTAGCGACCTACCCCACCTACCGCACGGAGTTGAAATTTTCAAAAAAAGCAAAAATTTTATGCTTACATTATAAAATAAATCTAAGTTCCAAATTTCAGCCTTCTACACTTAGTAGTTTTGGCTGTGCGTTGATGTTCAGTCAGGACACACGTTTTTATAATTAGTATAGATTAGCGCATATCCACTTCATGCGCTCATGTTTGACGAGCCCATTGGTCTAGTGAGACAAACGCTAAATACTAAAAATATCCATTGTTTAATGAAGATGTTACAAGAAATAGACAAGACAATTGCTTTGAAAAAAATATGTATTATACTTAAACATGTGAAGAACCAATTGTATTAATTAGAATTTTCGTTAAAGTAATAGAAACTCCACAAAAAAAGTTAGACTACAAGAAGAATTTGACTTTTATTGAAAATTCTCTCGAAAACGGCTTATTGCGATACCTAAGCCTCGATTTCATACCTCGATTTCATAAAAAAAAAAAAAAATATGAATCCTGTACCGATTAATAAGTTAATGTCAGTTTAGAACATTGTATTAATAATTTTTTTTTGCGTATTGTTCTAATGGTAAAAACAAAAAAACACCATTTCTAGGCCCGTTGAATTGTCTCTGCCGCCAGCGAGTTCTATTGTAAATGTCATTTGCCTAAGTGAAGCCCTTAAAGGTTCCCAGGTTCGATTTTCGGCAGGGCAACTTTGGAAATGAACTGTTCAAATTTGGCTCTGGACTTTTGGGCAGCCCGTCTGGATTCAGTAACCACCTCCTTTGCTAAAGACCACCGTGAAATAAAATACACCGTGCTGTTGTGTTTCGGTGAGTGAGTAAGGGCGTCAGAGCCCATTTTCCTAAATCCCCCCCCATCCCTTATCCTTAATTCTACTGTAGTCGAAAACGCACTTGCAGCATCTGAGGCGCTTCTTGTGTTATAGGCGACGGTAGACACCTACTATCAAGTGGATGATGTTTGGTGAGTAAGAGATTTCCCTATTCTTTCCTAATCTTTTATCTTTAATCCGAATGATCGGCAGCGCACTTTCAGTACCTGTGGTGTTTGACAATCAAGTGGTCTGTCAGGCTGTCTGACAGTAATTATATAATAAAGTTTGTGTAATACAGTAAACATTTTCTCGGCAAAACTATGTTCAGTAGGAATATAGTTAATAATATACATATATCATTCAAATATTATGTTCTTATTTGGGATTATGTGACTAATTTGAAATGAAAGAAAAAAAATCTTTACAGAAAATCGATTTTCATTGTAATAAAACTAATGGAATGGACTGCATTACATTAGCTCTGTTACAATTCACGCACTATTTGTTCATATTCATTTCTTGTTACATTAAACTATACCACAGGACTTATCTCTTAGAGCGAGCATTTGACAAGCATTTGTATTTTTTTTAAATGTAAAAACAAAGATTTTCAGGTGTGTAAATCGGTCAAAACGAAAGAATCCGTAATGTGACATTTAGAACCACGTGGTACAAAATCGCTCAGTCCATCGCCTACTTTACAAGGCTATTTAACTACGTCATGGCCATCCTGATTACGACGATCCGGATCAATATTTTAGTAGGAAAGTTTTCCCAAAGCCCTCTCTAAATGTTTTATATATTTAATCTTTTTGTGTAAAAATCAAATAAACGCTTTTAATGGATTAAGATCAAGGAAAGATTTTAAATGGATTTTAAGTATTTAATGCCTAAACAAATATGTATTTTGTAAGTTATTGTCTAATGCAAATAAAAAAAAAATTAGGGAACTTTAAGTTGCCCTTAGATATTCCTTTGTTAGAGGGTGTTAAGTGTTAGTGAGTTGCAGTAAGGCAATTTAAATTAGTTCTGTCTAATGTAATCAGTAAACGATTCTCAGAACACAAAATAGGTTAAGTCGAACGATACAAAGCAATAAGCAATGCAGCCCATGTCGGGCTCGGTTGGATTTGTAATTAGTTTTGTGGTGCAGACGGTCCCTAATAAACCCGAATTCGATCCTACAATACAAATTGTATCAATGAACTAAATTTATACGTGCAACCCTAAAATCGGCCGCAAGATAAAGCAAATTAACAGTTAAATTGCTTTCCAAGGATATAATACGTCTGTTTGTCTTTACACAATAAATCCATCGCACGATTAGTTTTTGAGTGTGCACTCGCCTTTATTTTTGTAGTTGTGCGTTTACATTTTTTTTATGTTAAGATCACGGACAGGCTGACGGTCCACTTGATGGTAGGTGGCTACCGTCGCCTATAACACAAGCGGCGCAAAGCTGCTGCAAGTGCGCTGCCGACTACAGTAGGATTAAGGATAAGGGATTGGGAGGGGATAGGGAAATGGGCTCTGGCATCCCTTATTCACTCACCGAAACACAACAGCACACGTGCTGTTATTTCACGGTGGTATTCTCTAAGGTGGTGGTTACTGCCGCCAGACGGGCTGCCCGTCTGGCGGCAGTGTGCCCTGCCACTACTTTTCAGATCCAGACCAGAGTCAAATTTGAAAAGTTCATTTTTCAAAGTTGACTCGGCCGGTAATCGAACCAGGGAACCCTAGAACAGAGCGTTAAGGCAAGCACCTTAACGGCTTGTCAAATACATACATTAATATTACATACATTAATATTACGATTGTGTTCTATTGTGGCTGCTAGAGAAATCGCTTTTATGTGAGCAAACTTCTATATACTAGAACTATCTGCGTTCCGACTTCGTACGCGAAGAAAAATAAAAATTTATGAGTAAAAAGCCTGACATCCTTATCGCTGTGATAACAGTGAGGCCGATTTTTTTAATATTTTTCTCGGGAACCTAACATTTTTTCATGATAAAAAAGTATCCTACATGTTAATCCAGGTAATAAACTATATGTGCGCCAAATTTATATATATGGGAACCGAACGCATAGAGTGGGAAAAGTTTCTTCGCATTTTATAATTCAAGAATTTTTTTTCAAAGTTTATTTACATTTAACTAAAGTGTTTATGTGCCATTTTGTTCGATGACTTTTTGCCATCTTGTAAGTGGTGACATGATCCCATTGCTGTAGAAATTTTGGGACTTCTGATCAAAAAAAACGCGACAAGTAGTTTTGGCAGACCTCGGACGCTCTACTTTCTCTCTCGCACCTATCGGAATAGCTAAAGTTCTAAAACTTTATAGCTCGGCAATAATATTTTATGTACGATTTTTTGCAGGCAAGCCTATATGACTGGTTTTGTAATTAAAATATCTTACCTATGATATCAATTTCGATTGGTTTACGGATCGGTGTAGTTACCTATATTGACTTACTTGTTCACATCTGCTTGCCAGGTAAGCCATGCACAGAAATAAGTAGGCAAGCCTACCTAGGCATACTCTGTGTGTTAAAAACTATCAGTTGAGATAAAACTCATTCGGTTATCATAAAATAAAGTGAAGGTGATGAAAGAAAATAGATTAAAATTAATTAAATTAAAAATAGCCATGAACACTTTTCGATAGGCAAGTCATTGTAGGCATATTTGTTTATAAATTATACTTGATAAAAAACATGTCTCATCGAGTTATCAGATCGGTGAAGGTCGACTAAACGGTCTCCTCTACTATCAATAAAAGTCACAAATTTTTTCGTGGCTTGCGTTGCATTTTTTCCTTTTTTGTAATAACATTTTAAAATGTATCGAATTTCTTCATTAGATTCACTCATTTTGACAAAAAGAAAAACAAATGAAAAATAGCTGGAAACAACATTTTGTTAATTTTTTTCTTTTTTTGAAATGTAACCTTTTTAATGTCATCATGGTTTTAATGCCAGATACAAATAGTACAACCAAAGATATTTTATTTCAAGTTTATATACATACTAAATGCGAAAAGACTTTTTCCCCGACCTAATATAGCTGTATATGCTGTTCCTGTGAAATCTCTTACAAATGTTTGTAACACTAAAAATAAAAAATAAAAAACACAACACCACCTTGTTAGAATTCTTGGGATGGGGAAAGTTTAATTCGCCGCGTAATCGAATAAATACACGCACGTCTAGCTCGATTCGACCAATCGGAAAATTATCTAACATTCTTCGTTAAGTTTTTCTTTGTAAAATTGCAGCTACAGCAACAATTGCCTAAGTATTTTCGCAAAAAATTTTTTTAGTTAAAATTTAAACAATTTTTGACACAATTTCGTTTGTGTAATGTACCGTGCCTACCAATGCTTCTAGCTAACAACTACGTTGTACTCAATAATACGTTTCCACAAAGCAATAATAAATATAAATGCTTCAAATGACTGTTCGTTGGGCCATGAACATACTTTGTTACACACATTAATGTTATTCTTCTCGTAGCGCACAACTATATAAATCATTTTTAAATGTGAACAGTATTTCGAATTTACCCCAACTCCGCGGGTTTAAGAGGATACACTTTCAGTGTTCTCATACATTTTTAATTTGGGCTTTAATTCGCAAAATATGCCTTAATTTAAACTGTTTGTTAAAAGCGTAATACTTATTGACAACTGGTTTTAAATCACAGAAGAATAGAATATCCTTATCTATACTGGAAATCGCCAGTAGATGGTTCCATATAAATAAAGAATTTTGTTACTTTAGAGTTTGAAAGGATTGTTTTTATGGTAAGATCGGCAGACAGGCTGACGGTCGACTTGATTGTAACTGGCTATCGTCGCATACACAAGCAACACCACAGCCGCTGCAAGTGCGCTGCCGACTACAATAGGATTAAGAATAAGGGATTGGATAGGAAAATGGGCTCTGGCATCCCTTACTCACTCACCGAAACACAACAGCATAGGTGCTGTTTTTTCACGGTGTTCTATAAGGGGGTGGTTACTGCCTCCAGAAGGGTTGCCCAAATGACTACGAAACGCAATGTGCCCTGCCACTACTTTCCAGATTTAGACCAGAGCCAAATTTGAAAAGTTGATTTTTCAAAGTTTTGTGGTAAAATTTATATCTATCTCTATATCTTATTATATAAAAAATTATATAAAAATAAAAATTGGGGGTGGGGGTAGGAGGGTGAAAAATACTTTACGACCTATTCTCATACCTACGATATATACAAAAAAAATCAAAAAATCGGTCCAGCGGTTTCGGAGGAGTTTTGTTACAACACCTAATTTTATATACATATATTTTATTGGAATCGCACGGATGGATTTTTTTAGAAAATTTTATACATATCACTCTTTCTATTAGAAAGTTGTATTAAAATCCTTTGGGTGGTTTAGAAAAAGGAAGCGAAAAACAGAAGCGGACAGCCACTTTATTTTATACTATCGGTTTCGGCGAACTTTGTACCGCCACGGAATAAAAACCCGTTCCATACAAAGTGCATGAGAAAATGAATTTTATTCTCGGTTTTTTTTTTTTTTGGAATATTTCAGATGTTTTAATAGTTATTCTGCTATCGGACAGAGAAAAATTCAACAAATCAAAGATGATAGAAATCTGTCCAGCCGTTCTCGAGTTAAAAATGGTGTAACTACACGACATTATTTTGCATCTATAACGAGCCGTGTTTGTACATTAAATATTAAAAAAAAAAAAAAAAAAATTGTACACATTCCACTTATGTTACCGAGGTGTATAAAATAGTTTTTAGAATTTTTGTCTGTTTGTCTGTTCGCTTGTACGCGCTAATCTCAGAAACGGATTAACCGATTTGAATGCAGTTTCCACTGATGTATTGTAGCAAGCTTCCCGTAACATGTAGGTAGTTTCGTTTCATTCCAATCGGTTTACAAAAAAAAAAGTTATGCTATTCCGAATACCACGCGTATGAAATTGCGGGCTCAGCTAGTACATAATATATGTGGATTTTATTATAGATACATATATCTCTAATAATATAGAGATATATATGTTCATATTAGTCACTCGTTTCGATTTCTGACTCATCTAAACCTTTTTGTTTGTTTCCGGTTCTCAGATTATCTATATAAATATAAAAAGAAACCATCTCCGGACTACTTGTGCGAGCCTGGGGTGCGGGAGACGGTGGAGCCCTGCTACTCCAATGCCCTAGGTTTGAACTGGCACGTGTGGAGTTGGAGTTTGATATTGATAGCAAATTAGACAGATATATTATAAGTCAAATTGTGATGGATAAGAACACCAGAAATAAAATTATTAAATATATTACAAAAATCGTAGATATAGTAACAAAGCAAAATAAAACAAAATAATATACAAAAAATTTAGATAAATAAAGACCCTGATTTAATTAGGGGTTTATTAGATAACATAGCAATGATATGTTATGTAATAAATGGCCCACGAGGGTGATGGAACCCGCGGGACAAACAAAAAAAAACCTTTTTATGTGTTCAAATATACTTATTACAATAGCATAATAAAATGAAAAGACATTCTATGTTGGTACATCGGTGGTACGATCGCAAGGTAAATGTTTTCTATCGAGCTCAAGTGAATCTACTGAAGTTTTCCACTGTTTGGAAACAATCACCGTTGTTCTGGTTTTAAAATATCTCCGTTCGAGGAAAGGATTTGTGTGTAAATATTTGTATTAAATCTTTGAATTGCTCCTTACAATATTATACATAACATTTATTTATTTTATTTTTTTCTAAAATGTCTCCCTTGTTTAATGTTAATGAGTTTTAATGTTTATGTGTCATAGATTTTGTTAAAACTACATCTATACTTATATTAATATTATAAATGTGAAAGTCTGTCTGTTACATTTTCACGCCTAAACCGCTGAACCGATCATCATGAAATTTTGCACACACGTTATCAGAGATTACATAGAGTACCTTTCATCCATAAAAAATACTGTTCCCTAGGGATTATCTAACGCCTGGTAAAGCTATAACTGCAATAAAGATGTTAGACGTTACATTGCTCATATATTTAGTCAGGCGTTAGTTTTTTTTCAACGCTTCGGGCGAAGCGGGCACCAGCTAGTTTCATATAAAATAAGACCAATAAATGAATTTTAAATATAATAATAAATAATAATAATAATAATAATCATTTATTTGCTGAATATAGGTTACAAAGATTTTACAATAGATATTTCTCGCTACATTCTACCCTTCGAGGGTGTGCAAATATTTTAATTACATTAAATGAATGAAGTTAATATTTACTACATTAAATGAATAAAGCTAATATATTATTAATTATTACAATGAATTATCTGACATGTAATCTTTTATACTATAATAACATTTGTCGACGAGTAGATTCTTCATTTTCTTCTTGAATAAATTAATATGAAGCTCTTTAATGTTGTTTGGAATTTTATTATATATAACTGGTGCTTGGATAAAAAGAATTTCTTTATTCGTGAAGAGAACCATTTTTTTTTAAATTAAGATCGGCAGACAGACTGACAATCCACTTTATGGTAGGTAGCCACCGTCGCCTATAATACAAGCAACGCCAAAGCTGCTGCTAGTACGTATCGTAAATCCTACTGTTGCTAGCAGACTACAGGCATCCCTTACTCACTCACCGAAACACAACAGCACACGTGCTTTTATTTCACGGTGGTCTTCTGTAAGAGGGTGGTTACTGCCGTCAGACAGGCTACCCAAATGACTGAAAACGCAATGTGCCTTGCCTTTCCAGATCCAGACTAGAGCTAAATTTGAAAAGTTCATTTTTCAAAGTTGACCCTGCCGGGAATCGAACCTGGGAACCCCAGAACAGAGCCTTAAGGCAAACACCCTAACCACTCACCCAACGGGCTCATCAAGAAACATAATAAAACATGCTAAATGTAAGGACAACACATAGTTTATTAAGAAAATTTATTCCAACATCAATTTATTTCTAATCGTTGGTCAGAGGCATTTTTTACAGTGACTGCGTAGAATGTCAGTTCAACGTTTAGTGGAACATTCAAGCTTAAAATACTACGTTCAAGGATCTGTTTCCAAATAAAATAAATAGTTTTCCATACAGTTACCACTGTATACAATATCGCGATATATACCTACTACAACATCTGGTATACGTCGATTTACTTTTTGCATTTGAGTTAGCAAAAAATCTAGTGCACATCTGTTGCCGTGTCAAAGTTAGCAAGAACAACGTAATCTGCCAACATTATGCATATTTCAGCAAGCGACACGGTATAGGCAACAACCAGTAATCAATGTTACTTATTTATTTATATTAAAAGTACTACACCTATTCCGCTACGTAAAATTTTTGCTACACATTAAGTCTAGTCCACATAGGACACAAAAATAGAATGAAATTACGAGATTCAACGATACTATTATCTTAGAATCTCGAATAATTTGAATTTGCTATCTTTGATAAGGTATTGTTGATCATTGATAATATGTATAAAGATAAATAGATAACACCCTAATTCCTGTTTTCTGACTTTTTACATTTTTTATAAACGCCGTTGATAAATATAGACAACTATATTTATTTAATTAATTCTTGCATAAACATAACTAATAAAGATTTACATAATAAAACAACAAAGTTATGATTAAGAATTTAAAATTATAAATATGTTTTATTAGACGAATGTTGCTTATGACACCATAGCGCGGATCCTTAATTAATTTAAATTTTAAACTTATTAAAAAGTAGCTGAGCCCGCAACGTGGTTCGACGCGTGGTTCGTAATTTTTTTGTAACTTTTTCGTAGCGCGTAACTTTTTTGTTTGTAAACAGATTTAAACGAAACAAACACTAAATGTTACGGGAAGCTTGCTACAATACATAAAAGAAAACCGCATTCAAATCGGTTAAGCCGTTTCAGAGATTAGTGTACACAAACTTACAGACAAACCGACAAACAAATTCTAAAAACTACCTATTTTAATGACCTCGCTAATGTGTACAAATAGTTTTTTTGAAAAAATCTTTAATGTACAGACACGGCTCTTACGATTTTATTTTATATGTATAGATAGATTAAAATAAAACAGAAGAGAATAAAGGACTGGAAAAGCAAACAATGTATACAATCTGACCGCTTGGTTGAGACTCACGAGGAAGACTGAAATTGCCGGGGCCGTCAGGCAGGGCGTTGTGGCCAGGAAATGCTGGGTGTCTTACCTTGTTAAAACACGTTAATGTCTTGTCATGGCATTTATATGTAATGGAATAACTTTTTAGCAGATATCGTAACAATTTGTGGAATTGTCGTGGTTTCGAAGGAAAGAATCGCTAAGTGGCGTTAATGAATTAAGGCCTAGGTCTGAGACATGGTTAGAGGGCATATAGAAGGGTCACAGGACTTTGTACACTGCACTTATAGATATGTACTGTGAACGCGGGCGTCCGCCGCAAACGTAAATGCTCATGTTTTACGTGAGGCCCGGTCGCCATTTTCAGAAAGGTCGCTGTCACAAGAGGAAACTCATGTGGGAATAGCAAAACGTACGGTTAACTTGATTTGATCATACAAATCTCTGTTTGGACACGAGCCACCATATTACTTAGGTTGAGCAGTTTTCTTAATGCATTCCATTAATTCAGAAATATAATACAAGCCAAGAGACAAAAGAAACTTGTCGCATTAATCGCCCACCGTCTTAACATAAAAATGTTATTTATAAATTACTAGCGACTCGCCCCCGGCTTCGCCCGGGGTGCTATTTTTATATACATAAACATTTCCCGTTTATCCCCCTTTCCATTAGTGAAAACCGAATTAAAATCAGTCTAACCGTTCACGCGTGATGCCGTGACCAAGGGAAATGGGGATTCATTTTTATATATTAAGATTTTATAGATACACCATAATTACACCATAATTAATTTAATAACATGATTCATTTTTAGTTACTATTTAATTTACATATGTATTTAAACACAATGCTGAAAAACTTATTATATTAGAATATTCATAAAATGTTTAAATTAAAAAGTTATATCTCTCAGTATCAATTTTTAAGATTATGTTGGCCTTATATGAGACAAATAGATTATCCACCTACTTCTGCATTTAGTGGCCTAGCTTTCGCCTGCAACCTCGCCGGCGCCCCTTTTTGTTAAGTGTTAAAACCTTTATTCAATCTTTATTGCTTATATAAAGCAAGAAAATCCATATATATTGTTACGTGCCGGGTGAGTTAAAATGTCGTGTAAGGGTGAAACGAATGATTTATTTTCACAAACCAAGATGAGTTCCAAAATCACTAGACTTGTCCGATGAGACATGCCAAAAGTCGTCAATGATTCCCTTAATTTGTCGCCGGTTCACAGTCGCAGATAACTTCGCAAAAGCTCCGAAGAGTCGCTTTCGTATCGCTGCTTGTACAAGCGATACAAGCGATCGGCCGCCTCTTATTTATACTTGGCGCCAAACGCCTCAATGTATTTCGAATTTACTAGAAAATGTAAATAAGATTTTAAACAAAAAATTGAAAGTTCAGCAATGCTATTTCCGTTGAAATGTAAACTCTATGTTGTAAACGTAAGGACCAATTTCCTTTGACACAGAAGGCGCGTGGCTAACCATCGATAGGGTGGGATGTTCGAGACTTTCGACCGGACTATCGATTTTTTCCAGAACGTTCCATAGTTAGTCGTATGTAACAATATGGATTTTTGTCAGACGTTGAACTTTTTATATTTAGATGATTCCTCGGAAATTTTTTTCTGGATGAAAGGTACCTTATGTTGTTTTCTGTATACTTGACAACGGGCAAAATTTCATGATGATCGGGTGAGCAGTTAAAACGTGAACGAGTGACAAATAAACAAATACTTTCACTTTTATAATTTAGTTAAGATTGTGTTTACATATAATTCCAGCTTTAAAATAATAATCATCCTAGAATGATTAGAAAAAATTTAAAAAGTTAGTAATAAATATTCTGCAACGAAAATAAAGATGGCAATACTGCCTAGCTATACTTATTCACAATACTAATCTCATTATTGACTAAATTAGTTCACTACTGAATCTAACTCAATTTAACACTTGAACACGGACTGTTTTAGATTCAGTGTTAATGGTATTATAGATTCTCCGTTTTTAACAGTAAAAAAGCCTGTCTGCATACCAAGTACGTACTTAACAAGAAAATATCGAATTATTAACTGTCTTCAAACACTATTATGCCTTATACATTTTTATTAGATATCTTTTAAATTTTATCTAATAAAATAAATGAAAAATATTTTATTGAAAAGGTTAGTGATAAACCTAGTGGCGGCCAAAATGAAAGACGCAGGTACAAACCCCAGTTGGGCTTGCATTTCTGGGTGTTTAAAATGATTACTTGTTGTGAAGGAACACAACGTGAGGAAACCTGAAGACATGGGAAATCCTATCAATCCGCCGTGGTCACTACTCCAGAGATGATCGCTAAAATCCACGACATAGTGTTGAACGACCGAAGGGTAAAAGTGAGGGAGATAGTCGAGATAGTAGGCGTCTCAGACGAACGTGTGCGCAATATCTTACACCAACATTTAGATATGAAGAAGCTCTCCGCTCGATGGGTGCCGCGTTTACTGACTGTTGATCAAAAACGTATGCGTGTGACCACTTCGAAGGCGGGTTTGGCGTTGTTTCAACGAGATAAAACTGAATTTTTGCGTCGTTTTAGAACAGTAGACGAAACATGGATCCACCACCATACCCCAGAAACCAAACAACAATCGAAACAAGGCCAAAGCAGTTTTGTCGGCTAATAAAGTGATGGCTACAGTTTTTTGGGATGCACGTGGAGTAATCCATATTGATTACCTAGAGAAGGGTAAAACGATTAATGGTGAATATTATGCCACTTTCTTTAACCAATTTAACACAATTTTATGTGAAAAACGACCATATTTGGCTAAGAAGAAAATCCTCTTTCACCAAGACAACGCACAAGAGCACACCTGCGTGATTGCCATGGCAAAACTTCATCAGTTGCGCTATGAGATGCTTTCTTACTCACCGTATTCGCCAGATTTAGCCCCTTATGACTATTTTCTGTTTCCAAATTTTAAAAAATGGCTTGGTGGGAAAAGATTTGGTTCCAATGAAGGAGGTCATGCACGAAACCAATGCCTATTTTGAAGGATTGCCTAAGTCGTATTTTATACAAGCGATCGAAAAGCTAGAGAAACGCTGGGTGAAGTGCATTGAGCTACACGGAGACTACGTTGAAAAATAAATAATAATAATAATTTAATTAATTTTACTCCTTGTTTAATTTTTACCAGACTTATCACTCCATCCTCGTATATTAAGCTGAACACTATTTGTTTTATCAATATTCGTAATTTAGGGGTAGATTTTATAAAAAATCATAAATATTTATGATTTATTTATTTATGACGAATATTGATAAAACAAATAGTGTTCTTTCTTGTTTTTTTTTTTCAAATTCACGTCAAGAATGAACGTGTTTTTTAGGACTTTTTTTTTAGGATTTTTGTCTGTTTGTGCGTTTGTGCACGCTAATCTCTGAAACTGCTTAACCGAATTAAATGCGTTTTTCACTGATGTATTGTAGCAAGCTTCCCGTAACATTAGTGTTTATTTCATTTCAATCGATTTTCAAACAAAAAAGTTACGCGCTATACCGAATACCACGTGTACGAAGTTGCGGGCTCAGCTAGTTAGCAGCAGTCTCAGCTAGTTAGCAGCAGTCTCAGAAGCTAGTCTCACCATTTGAAAGAAACGATTTCTTTTGTGCGTTTTTCGCATGGTTTTTCGTCGTATCACTTTGCAAATTCGATTAACATGAAAGAGCCTTTTAATTACTATAGCCTATCACCATCCTGAAACTAACTGTTGATAAATGATTTTTTTAAATCGGATGAGCAGTTTCGAAGACTACCTTCTACATACAAACGGACAATCTTTACCTCTTTATAATATTAGTATAGATTTTTTCAGTGTTTGAATTTTAAATAATGACGTTATAATCAACGACATAGTGTAATAAGGTGGACTGTCACATGTCCCGGACTCTACAGTGAACAAACTTTACGTACGAAATATTTTTTAAAATTTATTTATCATTTGAAAAAACAAAATCGATATGAGTAAGCCATGTACCATGTTTTCTATAATATGATTAAATTGCAGACCCTTTTATATTAAGCTGTGACGAAGGTTCAAGAAAAAAAAAGCAATCTTGGTAATGAGTCAGCGCTGGCTGCGTATTTGAACGTCACACGACACTTAACCGAATTGGTAAAGATTGTAAGTTTTGTTTGAAAATTATTTGCTCATATTTATGTATATTAGAGTACACGTCAAGAAGTATTAGTGTATAGATGATGCCTATATATATGACTATATAGATTTTTTATAAATTGCCTTCTTATGCAGTACAATATTGTTCATATGTAGGTAGACAGCCTCATGTTCCATTTAATTGAGAAAAAACAAGCATAGCCAAGTGTGCTGACCCCGATGGGACGAAGGTTAAGGAATAAGGTAAAGAAATCAAAATGAGCTCTAGCAATGTGCTCTCATTTTATAATTGTCTTCTGTAAGAGGGTGCAACGATATAGGATTTGTAAGTGAGAAGCTGACTTTGATAGGATAAGATGTCAATGCCAATAGGTATGTCAATATGTCATATGTCAATATGCCAATATGTCAACATGTCATTAAGTCAATATATCAATGTGTATTATATCAATGAATGTCGGGTTTGTTCCAGCAGTCCTTGGGACAAATTATTGCAATAGCTAGATTTGTTCGATAGTGCTGGAACAACCTATATAGCTACTAAGTGAGCAGCTGACTTTGATAGGATAAGAAGGGTGTAAGGATTGTAAGTCCTTACAAATATAGAGCATGTCCATGTCAGTATGTCAATATGCCAATATGTCAATATGTCATTAAGTCAATATATCAATGTGTCAATATATCAATGAGTATCGGGTTTGTTCCAGCAGTCTTTGGGACAAATTATTGCAAGAGCTAGATTTGTTCGATAGTGCTGGAACAACCTATATAGCTACTAAGTTAGCAGCTGACTTTGATAGGATAAGAAGGGTGTAAGGATTGTAAGTCCTTACAAATATAGAGCATGTCCATGTCAGTATGTCAATATGCCAATATGTCAACATGTCATTAAGTCAATATATCAATGTGTCAATATATCAATGAGTATCGGGTTTGTTCCAGCAGTCTTTGGGACAAATTATTGCAAGAGCTAGATTTGTTCGATGGTGCTGGAACAACCTATATAGTTACTGTCTTATTTGAGTTTGACAGCAGGGTTTATTAGGCGGTAAAATTAATATAACTGAAATCCTAGAAAATATTTTAGAGAGTGACGACGAAAAAGAAGAGAATTCTACGATGGATCTACCTTCTCACCATCGTAGAATTCCAGTCTCATTTCAGACTCCGCTACGCGTCATATATAATTGACATGGTAATTTCACTATCAGATTTCATTTCGACTATTGCACGCAGGTCCCAAGCTGTTAGCTTACTCCGTCGGTACCACAAGATATTAAATATATTTTACTCTTAAATTTTGTTGACTTCAACTTTTTCTTGTACGGATTTCGTTTTGATTTTGTCGAGCTGATGGATGATAGGCGCATCGTTTGACATAAAATCTGTCACATTTGACAGATTCGCCCGATTGAAAAGGTAGTAAAATTACGGCCAGGCAGAGCATATTTAGCTCTGATAAGTCGTTCGAAACGGCCAAAGTATCGCCGGCCAGAGTATCGCCCACAGAGTTGCAATGTATGTGTTCAAGCACTCCTTCGGCCAAGGCTAATTTTTCCCTAACCGCAAATACACGCTTTATGTCTGTTTCCCTCATGAAGACTTCGAACGTTGTGCGCATGTCCGAGAACTACCTTATAAAGCATCTTATAAGCTACGAGAGATGAGGGCTTCTCCCACGCATGCGCATAACTCGTCAAGTATCAACGAGTGAGAGAAAATATGTAGCCACTAGCAATATAGGAGTATTAAATACATATTTCTGGAACACACCCCAGTAGGCTAGACTTAGAACACTTCTTAATTAACACAATACGTCAATTTTATAATAATGTCGACTAAGTGTCACTGAGTATCCAAAAGTTTATAGACCACCAAGTGTTTGGACATAATTCTCTTGGATATCAGAGGAGCACTGGGTTAATATAATTGTATAAAATGATAACATCTCCTCGGTCCGCGTCGTTTGTAGAAATACAAATCTGAGTCATATTCAAATTATTCAATGCATAAGTCTGAAACTAGTATATGACAAAACAAGGGGGGGAATGGGGTCTGATGTCTCTTCCTCATTTACCGAATATTGAATAACATAATATTGAATAAAGAAGACAAGTAACGAATGTATTTAGGAGTTTAAGTAAACTTTTGACTGCAAACGCTTTAAAACCAACCTTTGAATAAAGAGCGTAAGAATTAAATTTTAGAGAACATTTTGTGTCTCTATAAGAAGTAAACTTTAGAGTAAAATGTAATTTTTCCCTGTTTTTGTATATATGTTGGCAAGTGTAATAATTTCCAGGAAAACCACAAAGCATTGTTGAGAGGAACATTTAAATTTAACAATTTAAATTGCGGTGTGAGTTCTGAACATCCACTAGCTTGTTTCGGATGTTGAAAAGAAATACACGACAAACGTATCACTGACTACATTTATATACTCAATACTAGCTTTTCTCAGCAACTTTGCCGTATCCCTCGGTAATAAATATTTATTCTAGATATATATTTTTTCCTAGGAATTTTAATTGAATCCCTAGGGATCAGTACTTTTTATTGGATGAAAGATTCCCAACGTATTTATCTGTTGGTATTGCTGACCGCAAAAGCATGAAAAACAGATTAATTTACTTACGTATTTATAATATTAGGAAGGATTATGTCTCAAACGCATCTTACGAAGTGCCAGCACAAATTGACTTCAATTGGTGCTTTGAATTTTAGCTTATTGAAACTTTTAAATTACTTTTAAAAGTTTTATGCAGAGTAATTATGGTCTCCTGTTATGATGAAAATAAGCACTCTCTTTTTGAATATCCCCGTGAAATAACAGATCATCTGAGCAAGGGATGTTAGAGTCCTATCTGGATTGCTAAAGTCCTTGCTATAATGCTATAGGATTATAGATATTTGCTAGAGTCAAACAAACACACCAATATAATTATAGTCTCATGTTGTCTTAATAACTCTCCGATAACGTTTTAACACTGTTTTCATTTAAAAACATTAGACAAAATATGACAAAATTTACAAATTAGTCAGGAACACTAATAAAATTTTCTTTTTAAAATATTTTCCTTCTCATAATAAACTCAATTCATGAAAAAGAAATAAGTTACAGAAAAACAATAGGAAATTGTCAGAGACATAATTAAATCTCGTTACCGTTAAAGGAAAATTACAATTTCTGAAAATTTCGATGTCCGTCCTGATTATATATTAAGTTTTCATTGAAAGGACATTTCTTTGCGATAAAGTTCAACAAAGGAAAATACTTAATAGAAAAACCGTCCCTTGAAAATCATTCCGTCACCTTTCTCTGGCAGACATTAAATGTTAACTTTTACTGGCGCAATTTACCTGCATTTCGCGTAATGTATTAGGTCGGGAAAAAAGTTTTTTCGCATAATACTATGTATAAACTTTTAATAAAATCTCTTTGGTTGTACTATTTGTATCTGGCTGGGTTTGATGACATTAAAAAGGTTTCAAAAAAATAACAAATTAGTAAAATGTTGTTTCCAGCAATTTTTCATTAATTTTTTTTCCAAATGAGTGAGTCTAATGAAGAAATTCAATAAATTTTATAATTTTATCACAAAAAAATGCAACGCAAGCCGCGAAAAAAATTGTCACGTTTATGGACAAAGATTTTCAACTGTATAGATCGAGCAAGACGAAAGAATCCGAAATGTGACATTTAGAGCCACGTGGTACAAAATCGTCAATATTACAACCATCTGTATTACGGCGATCAGGGTCAATATTTTTGTAGGAAAAAAATCCAAATGCCCTCTCTATATATTCTATATATTTAATCTTTTTGTTAATGGACCTAATGCAGTGTCAAGTAAGAGTAGCACAAAGTTGGTTTAAGCGTTTTCAATCCGGAAATTTTGATGTCAAAGATGCACCTCGCTGAACAGGAAAATAAGACCACAATCGTTTAAGTATAATTAATAATATATTATGTGATTATGTAATCACACAATAATAATAGATGATCTAATCCTACTATTATATTATAAACATACATGATCTAATCCTACTATTATAAGTGCGAAAGTTTGTATATTCGTGTGTTTGTTACTCAATCACGCCAAAAAGGCTAAACGGATTTGGATGACATTTGGCACACAGATAGTTTATTACCAGGATTAACATATAGGATACTTTTATCCTGAAAAAATTTAGGTTCCCGAGGGATTGTCTAAAACATAAAAAAATCGGCGCCAGCGATAAAGATGTCAGGCAATATATAACTCACTAACTGACTAACTTCGTACGCATGGTATTCGGTACAGCGCGTAACATTTTTGTTTGTAGACCGATTGGAATGAAACAAACACTAAATGTTACGGGAAGCTTACTACAATACACCAGTGAAAACTGCATTCAAATCGGTTAAGCTGTTTCAGAGGTTAGCGTGCACAAAAGCATAGACAAACGGACAAAAATTCTAAAAACTGTTTTTTGACCTTGGTGCATTTGACCAGGTACAAAGTGTCCAAATTGTTTTTCATTTACGATTTCATTAGATGTATAAAATATAAGAGATATGTTTTTTTCAGGTGCTATATTTTTCATTTACCAACCAACTATTAATATCTATATTTTTACTAACCCATTTAATTTAAAAAAAACTCTTTTAATTATTAGTATATATTTAAATTAATAAAACTAACACTTACTTATTTTGATTCCAGATATTCCAGATATTATTGTTATCTGGAATATCTGGAATCATCTACAGGACAGGCCTCGCCTAGTGTAGAGATCACTGTAATAATGATTGTTGATACGTTTCCCGTTGCCATGTTAACATATTTACTTTTTCTTTTTTTAAACTGTTTGCTACAATAAAATATGTACGTATTATGTTAATATTGTGAAATAAAATAAATTTATTATTATTATTATTTATTTTATAAATTATTGAAAAAGAAAACGAGAAAGAGAGCCTTTATAACAAGAGAAGAGAGCTTTTATGTCACAGTTTTATAGTGGTTCCGGATTGGACAGTCGGCGCCTTTGGTTTCTAAATACTAGATCAACAAAGTTGATTACGTTCCACAACGTGATATCGACGATTTTAATCTTAGAGTCCTTGAGTATCCGAATAGACATAATCTCTCCATCTTTGAAAGGTCTATGTTCTACCGCATATACTATGGGGAGTAATGCGTAGAATTCAGTGTACTATAAAGCGTAGAGCTTTATAGTACACTGATACAATATGCTAGCTTTAATTTCGCTAATGAGTTGACAAAATTAAATTGACTTTTGAGCACAAAATGTATCACGAAGAAAATACAGAAAGCGCAATATGAAGGTGATTGTTGTGGGTAGATTCAAATTACCTCCATCAATTGAACTAGCAATCCCTAGTGGGTCACCGATGGACATAATGTAGTCAAAACCACAATTGTCTGAATATCTTTCGTAGATTTATAGGTTTTATTGCAATTGTTCTGATGTCCACATTGGCTTCTTTTTACGGTTGATTGAATGAAATACCAGTTTAAACTGGTTTAATTTTATAGTACCTTTGAAGAGGCTTTACTATTTGGCGACAACAAAAGTTGTGAAGAAATGGAACCAAAACGAAATTGTGGCCGTCGGCATGAGACCCGTGGCCTAATAGCCTACTGAAGTGCTTCCCTTAACACCCTGTCTCAGGGTGACTTTGGAAATAAACTAGTCATAGTGGATCTAGAAGAGTCATTTGAGCAGCCCATCTGGCGGCAGTAACCTCCTCCTTACAGAAGTGACAGCATGTGCGGTGTTGTGTTTCTTTGAGTGGGTAAGGATATTGTCCTATTCCTTCGTAATTTCCTTAATCCTACATAGTCGGCAGCGCACTTGCAGAACTTGTGGCATTGCTTTTCTTATAAGCGACGGCAGCCACCTACCATCAATTGGTTCGTCAGCCTGTCTGTAGATCTTAATCAAATAATCCACAAATCCTTTAGGTAAAGTTGACTCTTTCTTTTTTTAAGGTTTTCCCCCAGGGGTTACGCCACCATAGGCTGTATATTGTCAGAATTATTTTTTTATTTAATAATAATTACAGACATGACTATTTACTATTAATTAAATAAATATTCTGTATTTTTTTACAATTAAATTAAAATAAATACAATATTATTTTTGCATTTTAAAATGATTAAAGAGGGCACAACTTTTATAAAATACATATATTAAAGCACGTTCTGGCTTGTTCAGTAGGTCTTCTGAGCATAGATCTATATAATTGATTCTCTGAAGACATAATATTAGGTCGGGGAAAAAGTCTTTTCGCATATAAATATGTATAAACTTGTAATAAAATCTTCTGATGACATTAAAAAGAACTTTCGATTCAGATCTACTGGCAACAAGTGATGAGATTAAAGCAAGGAGTTGAGAGAAAGCGGCCGGAATTGATCAATAGAAATTATGTGGTCTTTCATCACGACAACGCTAGACGCTAAAAATTAAGAGAATTTGACTGGGAGGTGTTAATGCATCCGCCCTGAAGCCCTGCCTTTGCACCTTTATATTTCTACCTGTTTCGGTCTCTTCAGAATTCTTTAGGCAGTGTCAGGTTAACATCAAGAGAGGACTGCCCAAACTCTTGTCACGTTTTTTTGATCAGAAGTCCTAAAATTTCTACAGCAACGGGAATTTGTCACTACTTACGAGATGGCAAGAAGTCATCGAACAAATGGCACATATATACTGTAATAAAATGTAAAAAAATTTGAAAAAAAAAAAAAGAAAAAGTCTTGAGTTTTCATATAAAATGCGAATAAGCTTTTACCCAAACCTATTATAATCATACTCGCATCTAAAGAAATAGTATGTCCTCCGATAGAATCACCTGCCTACTTCAAATCAGACGTACGAATGTGAAAATTAATTTTTAACTTTAAATTTAGATTCATTCAAATAAAAATTGTCAACCTCAATAAAAACTACGTGACCTAAAACAATTAGAAAATAGGTTCAGTCCCGAAAACATAAATGTAATCCTCGAATCCACAGCAGGTACCTACATTTTTTACGAGTCCACTCAACCGAATGGGTCGTCAGACCTTCGCACATATTTTATTTGTTGGGGCTATTTTTCAATTTAATTTTTTTCCTAAAGTCCACACGTTGTTTAGATGGGACCTTCAAACAAAAGGCTTCAGAGTTCCCGAAACGAAACAATGGTGTGCATTGTTTACAATATACTCAACTGTTTAGAACCAACTTTAGATTATACATTTTTTATCAGCAGCAGTGTCCACATTAGCCGTACTTTGTGATAAATTGTTCTCCTCAGATCCCCTTTATTCGCGGCTGACTTTGACAGAAATTAATTAAATGTCAGACATGTCGGAATGAGCGGAGGGGTCTTTGGTTCAATGAAAAAATGTTTAATGACGGATAATGAAGGGCGATGACCGAATATTGGGATTTGTTTGCTAATTTTCAACGAGATAATCACATTGGAAGACATTACAGGCGTATTTTTGAGATTTGAAGCATTTATCTATAACAAAACAATTTACTAAAGTGCTAATATAGTGTACCTGTATGATGATATGCGTGATATTTCCCACTTTTTTTATGTCACGCATACTGCTGTGACGTCACAAACAACGCCACAGCTGCTGCAAGTGTGCCGCCGACTACAGTAAGATTAAGGACAAGGGATTGGATAGGAAAATGGGCAATGACATCCCTTACTCACTCACAAAACACAACAGCACAACGTGCTGTTATTTCACGGTGCTATTCTGTAAGGGGTGGTTATACTGGCGCCAGACGGGCTGTCCAAATGACTGCGAAACGCAGTGGCCCTGCCACTACTTTTAAATTTAATTTACTTTTTAATTTTTAATCTTTACTTTTAATTTTTTATTACTTTTTAATTTAGATTTATTTAAAAAAAATTTTTGATTGATTTGTGTGCCTTTACATAATTAAATGTTATATTATTAATAATCCTTCATAAGTGTCACTCTTGTACGGTACTGCACTTTTAAAGATGGCGTTTCGCACATTTCGTACGAAATGAAATCGTGCGAAGTGACTATTAAACCAAATAAAGTAATCAATGGAATTAATAGAAAGCAGTAAGTAGAATGAAGTTGGAGAATAAAGATTCTCGGCTAAATACCGGATGCGGCATCGCACTGTCGTCTTATTACCTTTCCTGGTAGAGCGGGATAGAGCTTTTGGATATCCATATTTTATAAACATAATTTTATGATAATGTAATTATGTTAAATTATAATTTATTTGATTCAACTTGTGGCTTTCAAACATATTTAAACACTAGCTGAGCCCGCAACTTCGTACGCGTGGTATCCCGTACAGCGCGTAACTTTATTGTTTGTAAACCGATTGGAATGAAACAAACACTAAATGTTACGGGAAGCTTGTTGTAATACAACAGTGAAAACCGCATTCAAATTGGTTAAGCCGTTTCTGAGATTAGCGTGCACAAACGCACACGCAAACAGACAAAAATTCTAAAAAATATATTTTTGACCTCGGTAGCATAAGTACAACCTGTACTTTTTTTTTAAATATTTAATGTAAGGACACGACTCTCATACTAAATATTTTATAAATATTTTTTTATGAAACTATTACGAGTTTTTCTTTCTTTTCTTCTTTTTTTTCTTAAAATACAAGAGTCCTAACTAAATCTCCTCAGGGATTGATCTACAGATATCACAAACCCTGTAGTAGGTCCCTTAAGAGGAGGAAAATCGTTAGTACACAAACATTCCTTGAAGTCGGCAATACGTGACATAGCCCAGATTGTGTGATTTCGGGAAAGAGAGAATAGGATAACGCACGTGACCTGTCGACCGCGTTTCGGCCTAACATATTTCTATATTATAATATATTATGTAAATCTACATGTATACATATGTATTATATTTTCTTTAAAACCTCTTTTAATGTTCAAGAAAATAAAATAAAAAACACATATTTAACAAAATGTGTAAGGCAGGCAGATTCGATTGTAGGTATACCTATCATCTATATACTATACACATAAGCAAAATGAGGGGAGGGATGTAACACATAAGCAAGTGTGCTGCAGACCTTGATAGGATAAAGGGACGAGTAGGCGATAGGGAAGTGGAATTTGGAGTACCTTACTCAGAAACTGAAACAATGGCATAAGTGCTGTTATTTCACAGCAGTGATCTTTAAAGGGATGGTAGACAGGTATCGCCTGTCGACAGGTTATAGGCACTGTTTATATTATTTGTAACATTATAAAAGTAACTAAAAGACTTGAGATTACTTCCAAATATATCATTGGAAGTCAATGAAAACTGTAAAAAAAACAATAAATTAAAAAAAAGAAACTAACGTTAGGCACTATAAGTGATGTTGACACTTTTTAATATTTTCCCAGATTTCACACATCTAAATCAAAAACCTATCAGTATCTGAAGAAGATTGATTTTCCGATGTATTAATTACTAGCTGTTGTCCCCGACTTCGTCGGCGTTTAAAAAGAAAATAATATGTAAACACCCCCTTACAGAAGACCAGAAGGACCCGAAATAACAGCACGTGTGCTGTTGTGTTTCGGTGAGTGAGTAAGGGATGCCAGAGCCCATTTCCCTATCCCACTCCTAATCCCTTATCCTTAATCCTACTGCAGTCGGCAGCGCACTTGCAGCAGCTTAGGCTTTGCTTGTGTTATAGGCGACGGTAGCCACCATCAAGTAGACCGTCAGCCTGTCTGCCGACCTTAACATAAAAAAAAAACAACAAAACGCCTGACATTTTTATAGCTGTGACGATATTTTTTGGAAGATTTTTTTTCAACATAAAAAGTATCAAATTTGTTAATCCAGTTAATAAACTATCTGTGTGCCAAATTTCATCCAAATCTGTTCAGTAGTTTTTACGTGAAAGAGTAACAAACATCCATACGTACATTCGTCCAACCTCACATTTTTTAGTACGTTAACATAAAAAAAAACAACAAAACGCATAACGACATTTTTATAGCTATAACGATATTTTTTGGAAGATTTTTTTTTTCAACATAAAAAGTATCAAATTTGTTAATCCAGTTAATAAGCTATCTGTGTGCCAAATTTCATCCAAATCTGTGCAGTAGTTTTTACGTGAAAGAGTAACAAACATCTATACGTACATTCGTCCAACCTCACATTTTTTAGTACGTTAACATAAAAAAAAAACAACAAAACGCCTGACATTTTTATAGCTATAACGATATTTTTTGGAAGATTTTTTTTTCAACATAAAAAGTATCAAATTTGTTAATCCAGTTAATAAACTATCTGTGTGCCAAATTTCATCCAAATCTGTCCAGTAGTTTTTACGTGAAAGAGTAACAAACATCCATACGTACATCCGTCCATCCTCACATTTTTTAGTAAGTTCCGCATTTATATTATATCATTTTTCTTTTCAAAACTACTATAAATTGTAAAGATCAAAATAGTAAATGTAATACTATTTTGATTTAATAAAACTCAATTTTATATTATTTTATTGAATATAAGTACCAACAGAATAGCATAAAGTCATTAAATGACACTGTTTTAACCAAACAAACATATTTACATTTATATGTTAGTAATACAGGTATCTGCAGCTATTAAATTTTATCATTTTTCTAGTATTTACAAAATTGTATTTAGTATTTAATCAACTTTTCAAATTTGGCTCTGGTCTGGATTTGGAAAGTAGTGGCAGGGCACACTGCGTTTTCGCAGTCATTTGGGCAGCCCGTCTGGCGGCAGTAACCACCCCCTTACAGAAGACCACCGTGAAATAACAGCACGCGTGCTGTTGTGTTTCGGTGAGTGAGTAAGGGATGCCAGGGCCCATTTTCCTATCCCCCTCCTAATCCCTTATCCTTAATCCTACTGCAGTTGGCAGCGCACTTGCAGCAGCTTTGGCGTTGCTTGTGTTATAAGCGACGGTAGCCACCTACCATCAAGTGGACCGTCAGCCTGTCTGCCGACCTTAACATAAAAAAACTTGGTAATTGAAAAAAAAATATTGTGAGTCAACAAAAGTCAACACCTACAAATGAAAGTACATCTAATGGCGAGAAGCAAAGCATGATTTAAAATTTAAGCAATTGTGAAAGTCAAAATAATAATAATAATAAAGTAAATTCGATATGTCGATATTTATGTCATTAAAAATTGTAGGAAAACTAATCAGTCAAAAATTCGATATTAGAGATTTCGTGTTTCAAGAAAGAATGAAGGAACAAAAAAACTAAATCTCATCTCTGGTATCAGTTACCCATGGTCATCGCAAAAAAATAAATATTTTACGAGTATTGTATTGTACTGTATTGTATCATCAAAATATTATTATGTCAAAACGTATATAGTAGCTGGCGACTATTTTTTTAGTCTGAATTATTTTTTTCGGATTTGGATTGCGAAAGACAGTATAAAGCTTTATCTAAATATTTAAAACTTTTGTCAAACATTAAATAAGCTTTTTTTTTTAATTTTTTGATCCATATTCCTGTGTAATTATGTATATTTTATATTTTAAGAAGTGCGTGATCTCTCGAAATAAATTTCCACTTTCCAACTTTAAATTAAATTGAAAAATCTTAATTTAAAATTGGAAGTAAGTTAGTTCTGATATTAGCTTAATTAGCAGATTAGCTTAATGATGATCTTGGATACTTACTGGTGTTTATTTGTACATAAACAAATAAATAATGAAACAAACATCCGAAAATCTTCACAAGTTGTCAGATTAATTTAAAAAAATATCTTTGTACTAGCCGGATATAGGTTACAGTAGTGTACTCGTAGCAGGATCAATCTTTGGTCAAGGAAATGTTTGTTTAGTAATGTTTGTTCAGGATCTATAAGTCTGTTTTGTTAAGAATTTCTGAAGACGTTTCGTGTTAGTATTAACTTTATTATATATAAAAAATAAGATAATATTTTCTTTTTTCTCATTACATTAAACCGAAAACCCAGTAACTAAAATTCACATAAAATTCAATTTAGTTTTTTTTTTACTGAAAACTATGTCTGCAAATATTTACGGCATCAGAAGTGATGTAGGTTAATACCTGAATAGTTCTTCTAACCCTACTATTTTAATATTATAAACGTGAAAGTAATTCCGTCTGTCTGTCTGTTACCTTTTCACGCCTAAACCGCTGAATCGATTATCATGAAATTTTGCATACACGTTGTCAGGGATGCAGGAAAGGACATAGGGTACCTTTCATCGAGAATAAAGTACTGATCTCGAGGGATCATCCAACACCTGGCAAAGCTATAACTGCAATACAGATGTTAGGCTTACATTGCCGATGTATTTAGTCAGGCGTTATTTTCAACGCAGGCGAAGCCGCGGGCACCAGCTAGTTTACAATAAAAGTTCCTCAAAATCGCTCTAACCTTTCAAAAGATTATCCTGGACAAGCATATATACAGGTGAACATTTTTTAAATAAACCTTTAATTTAAAAAATAAAATATATAAACTTCATAGGGGCATGTGTGGAGCAAAATAATTTAAATTTAAATTTTGTAGACAGTCGGGGCACGAAAACCTTCGTCAGTTTTCAAATTGACTCCTTTGTCAAGTCGTAGACTCTTAGTATCTTTTAAAACTAAAGCACTAAGCAGACAACTGACAGACATTTGAAATGAAATTTTGCCATTATACTCATGGGCGGATCGTGAATTTGTATGGCCCTGGTCTGAAACAATTTAGGGGCCTACCAAATTACTCAACTAATAGCCATTTTGTCAAAAAACTGTTTTCGATAGTGATGTAGATAGGTAGGTATATAGAAAAAATAGGACAATAAAATAATTTGATTTATTTAAGGGAATTCTCCGTTCCGTAGGTACGATAGACGCACACGTGAGTTGATTGATCTCAGAGTTACCAACCTTATGATAGGATTTTTTAAATTTATTCCTGTAATTTTAAACATATTTTTAATTCAAAATATCGCCTATTGTTTTTAGTGGGGGCTGGGGGCCCTTTGTATCCACGGGGCCCTGGGCTACAGCTTAAAAAGCCCTTAAGTAGATCCGCCCCTGATTATACTGATAATTGCTCTGGTGCAAGCAAATGTCGACTTTAAGGTGACGAACCTATTATTACCGTGACTTTACATATACAAAGATTTTCAACTGTATAGATTAAGACGATAGAATCCGTAATGTGACATTTAGAACCACGTGGTACAAAATCGCTCAGTCCATCACCAACTTTACAAAGCTATTTAGCTACCCCATGACCATCCTGATTACGGCGATTAGTATCAATATTTTTTTAATAATGCCCTCTATATTTAATCTTTTTGTATATATAAGGTAATGTAGTAGATATGCATATTTTTAAATTTAATTAATGGGACAGTAAATGGACCATCAGTTTATTTCATTAAGTAAATTTAAGCAAAAATTAATCACAGTGTAACGCTGCGAATGCACTCAGGAGGTTTAAGTTACTTCAGAAGCACTCACTAATTTGAATTTATACGCTTTAATTTCTCTAAAGTAAAGTCAGCCAAATTGAATAAGGAAGCAGATTATATCTTAGAATTACACAACGTTGTATTGCATAGAGTATAAATCTATACTAATATAATATTATAAAGAGAAAATATTTGTATGTATGTATGTATGTTTGTAATAAACTCAAAAACTACTGTACCGATTTTAAAAATTCTTTCACCTATAGTAAGGTACATTATCAACGAGTAACATAGGCTAGGCTATTCACCCTATGTCCCTATCTCTCCATCTCCCTACCCTACTCGCCCCTCCATACAAAATTGCCGTTTTCCATATTTTATAAAGAGATGCGGACGAAGTAGGATGCAACAGCTAGTAATTTATATAGGTATTGTATTTATAGACATTTTACTTTTGTTATAAATATTTACACACAACAGTATTTTTAGAAAAAGTAGTAATGTTTTTTCTTTATTTTCTTTCACCGTTTCTTATTCTTTTATTACTTCTACTACTGCCACCAACAATATCACCAGCACTTCTTTTAGTTGTACTACTCCTATTACTACTAATTAGCATATAGCATTCTTATTTACTTTTACAGTCCAAAGTAATAAGTTTTAGTCATGAAATGACTAATCATGAAAATATAAATATTTCTCTATTTAAGCATTTCTCAATTTAGTTCTCAAGCAGTGGCAGGGCACACTGCATCTCGCATTTATTTGGTCACTGTCGCCAGACGTAATAGTGGTCTTCTGTGACCACACCCTTACAGAAGACCACCGTGAAGTAAATGTTGTGTTTCTGTGAGTGAGAAAGGGATGCCAGAGCCCATTACCCTATCCCTTCTCCTTAATTCTACTGTGGTCCTATTACGGCAGCGCACTTGCAGCATCAGTAGCGTTGCTTGGGTTATACAACCTGTCTGACGACCTTTAACCTTTTTTTTTGTTAACCAGTTGTATTATTATTTTTTTCTTTCTCTTTATATGTGTGTCATGTTTGTGCAAATATCTATCTATCTATCTACCTATATTTAGGTGCATAAAAAATAAGTTTTAGTATGAAATAAGTAATAAAGAAATTGAATCCTCTATTATTCTAACTAGCCTATTCACTATTAACTATTTCACTATTGTAATTTTCTCACACCAATAGACTCAATTCATAAGATTTACTTCTTGTCCCTCATAAATACATAGTATTTCAATAAAATGATATATTTACCAACAATTTTAAGTTTTCGATATTTAACTCCGACTCGCCTAGAGTCTACGTAATAACCCCCTCGAGTGAACAACTTTCAGCGAAATTAACAAAGTTCTGCCCCTCGCCGTTCCACGATCTCAGGTAACATAAATCGTGATGAAATTTGAAAATAAAAATAGGCTTTGGGATTTTAAGGTTGTGGATTGGTTAATGTCTGTTAGCAGTCCGAGATTTATGAGGTTTTTGTTGAACACTCCGTTGTCTATATAACGGTAACAGCATAATAGCATACAAGAATTCTGGAACTTTTGGGATTGGGAAATAACACTGAACTCGTGTGACCGTCACTCTCAGATATAAATAGAGATGTTAAAGTTTTTACTTCTGTGCAGTCCTACAACTGTTTTTATTTTTTTATTAATATACTTATTCAAAACTTAAGACTGCATTTGAAATGTTTTTAGTTTTATTGGACACACATTCAGTAGTTAAGGAACAATTTCAATATTTTAAAATAAAGGTCAAAAAAAGTAATTTAACAAGATAGGGATATAAAATCTTAGAAAAAGTATATTAAAAAGTCTTCTATTAACACAAGCAACTTGCTATGTTCGGCAAGTGCACCTTCATAAGATAAAGGATGAGGGATGATGAGAGGATAGGTGAAGGGGATAGCTATATTAATTTATAAATTATATAATTATAATTTATAATCAATACAATAGACTTGTTATACCAACCTAACTACATGATAAAGTACATTCATAAAATATCATTAAGTTATTTAGTGCTATCATACAATACAATGTAAAAAAACGATACATGATAAATACATGATATTTGAGACAGCCGATAAATGTCAAAGAGATGATCCTGAAATATTGTTAAATAACAACAAGTTAAAGAGGGTATACCAATTTAAATATATTGGATACTTTATTACTAGCGAAAGATCATGTTAAGAAAGGATCATGTGGAACGCAGAGCGCTGGCTGCGCTCAGATCAAGTTAAAATTACTTCATATAAAGTATATTGTCAAAATATGTACACGAGTAATCTGTGGACCAACTACACCAAGAAATCCATCAACATCTTACGAATCCAATACAACAACGGTTTTAGGATACTGGTGGGGTTGCCTCGTTTTTGTAGTGCCTGTCAAATGTTTGCCGAATTTCAAGCAATTATCAGAAAGAAAACGGCGTCGTTGCTGGAGAGGACACGAGCTAGCGCCAACAATATCTTAAAAACTGTTGCTCAGAGATATAACTCTTCAATTTTTAAACATTTCATGAATGTTCTAATATAATAAGTTTTTCGGCATTGTACATAAATTAAATTATGATGATTGTTGGATGAGTGGTTAGGGTGCTTGCCTTAACGTTCTGTTCTAGGGTTCACGGGTTCGATTCCCGGCAGGGTCAACTTTGAAAAATGAACTTTTCAAAGGCTTTGGTCTGGATCTGGAAAGTAGTGGCAGGGCACACTGCGTTTCGCAGTCATTTGGGCAGCCCGTCTGGCGGCAGTATCCACCCCCTTACAGAAAACCACAGTGAAATAACAGCACATGTGCTGTTGGGTTTCGGTGAGTGAATAAGGGATGCCAGAGCCCATTTCCCTATCTCCTCCTAACCCCTTATCCTTAATCCTACTGCAGTCGGCAGTGCATTCGTAGCAGCTTTGGCGTTGCTTGTGTTATAGGTAGCCACCTACCATCAACTGGACCGTCAGCCTGTCTGCCGATTTTAACATTTAAAAAATAAAAAATTAAAAACTAACTATGATTACGTTTTCGAAAAAAAAAAAAAAAAAAAAAATATTCTCTTGTCACAAAATTACATATTATCATGTTTCCCCAAAAGTCACACACACGGGTTTCTATAAACTGATTGATAAAGCAGCCGCCAAATTACCGCAATACTTACTAAACGGTATTGGCAACGACTTGGACGCTTCTCCAATTAATTAATCTTGCATTTGGTATTCACTATGACAAGTTATTGAAATCTATTTTGAACAGTTCGTCTAAACTTTGAGGTCTTAACCGCAGTTTAGGTCACAGGCGCAAAAGTTAACATTCGAACTGTGTTGCTTTACAATTATACCTAACTTGCTTTACAATTATACACCCACGGTTAACTCTGATTAAATTAATCATTAGTTTATTGGTGGAAATATTGAGATAATTGGGCACATGTAAATTTTTACATATTATGTATAATTATTTTATCAACATACATCAAGCCGAAAGCTTTCAATTAGTAATACCTACTCAAAGATGTAATGGGAATTATTAATGTCTTAGAAAACAAAATGAATTATGTGTTTTATTCATTCGTTGTTTGAACCTGAAAACCATAAAAAATAAAAGTTAACACTATACCGTAGTCACTCGATCAATCTTTTATACTCAGAGGTGTATATCAAACCGGGATCGATCAATCCGGGATGTCTATTATTTAAGTGATAGTAGATTCAACAATGGACAGAATTTCAGTTAACCAAATTCAGTAATAATCGTAAAAACGAATGGTTTTTTTTCGTACGTACGTTCTTTATACACAAAAATATCCAATTATCAGTTTTTTAGTAGTAATAACGATAGTTAAATATCATTTTACTAGTAGTTAATGAAATTTTACTAATTATTTTGTGATCATTTTTAACCCCCAACACCCGACGCAAAAACAGGACGTTATAAGTTTGACTTGTGTGTGTCTGTGTATCTTTATTTCTGTCTGTGGATTCGTAGCTCGCGAACGGATGGACAGTTCAGTTTTTTTTTGTTTCATCAAACAAAAAAAAGTTCCGTTTTTTTTTGTTTGTTTGAAAGCTGACGTGATCGAAGTGGTTTTATGCTATAGTTTATGAAGACCTGTCCAGGCGTTTTTTAGTTTTTTTAATTTTAAGAGTCTTTAAATCATGTCTTTTGGATTTTCCTTTATTATTAGAAAAATTTGTCTTGATTTGCATATCGCTTGTCGGTAGAATATGTTGACATATATGTATAAAAAATTACAACTTGTATACCATATTCAGCAAATAAATTCATTTGAATTTCAAAAAAAAAAAAAAAAAAAAAAAAAGAGCGGCGGACACGCTGACAGTCCACTAGATGGTACAGCTGCTGCAAGTGCGCTGGCGACTACAGTAGGGTTAAGGGTAAAGGATTGGGCAGGAAAATGAGCTCTGGCATCCCTTATCTACTCACTCACCAAAACACATCCTGTTATTTCACGGTGGCCTTCTGTAAGGGGGTGATTACTGCCGCCAGACGGGCTGCCCAAATGACTGCAAAACGCAATGTGCCCTGCCACTACTTTCAAGATCCAAACTAGAGCCAAATTTGAAAAGTTCATTTTTCAAAGTCAATCTTGCCGGGAATCGAACCCTAGAACAGAGCGTTAAGGCTAGCACGGTAACCACTCATCCAACGCATAACTCATCTCAACCCTAACTCATCAGCCCGTTTCGGGATATCACTAACTAAAGAACTAACAGTTTCGATTGATGTTAAATTTTGTATATTGTTACTTCTGTAATATTTCCAAGACATGGTAACCTTGATCTGATTCTGCAGCATCAAATAGTCTGCGGGACATCCAATTCACAGCAGATATAGTATGTTAAGGCTCAAAGTCGGGGGGTTAATTTATAATTTTAATTATAAAATCACTAAAAAAATCATTTTCGTTATTAATAAAGTAAAATAAGCAAAACTTTACACAATTTTTGAATGATTAATCAGCACTAATTTGTTTGTACGCTTTGTTGAACGCGTTAATCTCAGGAACTACTGGTTCGAATTGAAAAATTCTTTTCTTATTGAATAGTTAATTTAACTATAGGCATAATATCACGCTACGACCAATAGTATTATATATAAGCAGTGTCCAGTACCGCGCGCCCCACGCGCACGCCGCCGCCGTATGGGCCGCGGCAAAGCGTGGCCGAGTTCAGCTAGTTGTTTTATACACGCATATCTTCTTCTTTCTGTGCCTCGCCATTACTGAAGGTCGGCAGTCAATTTCTTAATTTCTCCTTGTCCTTCGCAAGTCGAAAGAAACAATTGTTATACACGTATATTAGAAAGATAAATTTATATGTAACCAAGTTACACTGTGAACTGAGTGGGACCTATTTCGTCTTGAGTTATTTTATTTATATAGTTTTTTTTTTAAATATTATGTTGACAGACAGGCTGACGGTCCACTTGATGGTAGGTGGCTACCGTCGCCTATAACACAACTGCCGACTACAGTAGGATTAAGGATAAGGGATTAGGAGGGGATAAGGAAATGGGCTCTGGCATCCCTTACTCACTCACCGAAACACAACAGCACGTATATGCTGTTATTTCACGGTGGTCTTCTGTAAGGGGGTGGTCACTGCCGCCAGGCGGGCTGCCCAAATGACTGCGAAACGCAGTGTGCCCTACCACTACTTTTCAAATCCAGACCAGAGTCAATTTTGAAAATTACATTAAAATTTCCAAACTTGCATTGCGTTCCAGCAAAACATAGAATTATATATAGTAGACACAATTTAGAACACTTAGCAGCTATATTGTCGTAGTTAATCTCCCGCGGTTGCTCGGCGATCTGTTAACCGTTAAATTGATTGAGGACACCGGCTAATGGACGTTGGAGATCCATCTTCCTTTGGTAAATTGTTTATATTACTCGACACTAGTCTACCGTTTGTTTAGTAAATCGATTCCAAATAATTGGCGGAGCTTGTTACAACGCTGACTGGGGAGGTTTAATTCTTACCCGTCAATAGTAATTATTTATTTTATAGTAGCATTCGCCCGCGACTAACAAAATATTAGGTCGGGAAAAGTCTTTTCGCACATAGTATGTAGAAACATGTAATAAAATCTCTTTGGGTTTACTATTTGTATCTGGCTGGTTGATGACACTAAAAAGAAACAAATTGGTAAAATGTTCTTTCCAGGTACTTTTTATTCTTTTTTCTTTCTATCAAAATGAGTGAATCTCACGAAGAAATTCGATGCGTTTAAAATTTTTATTACAAAAAAAAATGCAGGCAGTTCCGAAAAAAATTTGTGACGCTTATGGACCTAACGCATTGTCAGTCAGTAGCACAAAGTTGTCCGGGAATTTTGATTTCAAAGATGCACCTCGCTCTGGTTTCCCTGATTATATGAGCAATAGGTTTTTTTATATATCTAGATAATCCTCCGAGAACATTCCATTTTTTCTGCATGAAAGGTACCCTATGTTCTTTTCTGTATTTTCGGTTGAGATTTTGAGAGGAAATCGCTTCCAAATCTGTTCAGCCGTTTTGCGTGAGTAATAAACATCCGATCATACATATTTTCGTTTTTATATTATTAGAATAGTTAGGATTAGATAGTATTTTGTTTGTCATATTATGTTTAATTAATCACAGAATTTAATAAGATTTAATATTAATATTGTGATGTGTTATTATGTGAATTATGTGAAAAGTTTTTTTAAATGTAAATTCTAATGTATATATAAAACAGTGTTTGGTAACAAAACACCTCCGAAAGTGATGGATCGATTTTTAAGATTTTTTTTTGTATATTTGGTAGGTATGAGAATAGGTCGTAAAGTATTTTTCACCCTCGTATCCCCACCCCCATTTTTAAATCGCAATTTTAGTATTTTTGTATGAAGATTATTCAAATAATTTAATCGTCGTTCATTGACGTGAAGTGACGCGTCACTTTAACATATATTTTGAAAATAAAATTTGACCCGATAGTTGGCGCCACAATCCGGTTACGGAATTATTTTCGGGTTCTGGCAGGACAACGTCTGATGGGTCAGCTAGTAATATATCATATTTTAGTATTATTTTCTATTTTATATCAAGAATTATGAATGCCTCTTAAGGCGTAGGCCTTCTCCAACTTTTTCAGGACTCCCTGTCTGATGCCCTGTTCATCCAATTATTGCTAGCTCTTAATGTAATGTCATCAGTCCTTCGTAAATACATAGACTACACTATATTTTGATAAAATAAAATACTTGATCCACTCGTTACTTATTTATTGGTACAACTGCTTGGGCTGACAACTTCTTACAGATTAAATGCTTACTCCACTCGTTACTTATTTATTAGTACAACTGCTTGGACGGACAACCACAACAGAACTGCCTGTCTCCATTCCACGTCGCCCGTCTCACCCCCCTTCCCCTCTCCGCCATGACCGTATGTCGAGAAAAAGCGGGCATCAGTTGTGCCACCATACAAACTAAAGTTAAAACTCAACTTCCTTTTTAGAATCATGACATTCGGCCATCCGGCAAAAGTGCAGCCTCCCGGCGCACGCTAAGAGAGAATCAGTTACTGTCGTTGTTTTTGTAATCATGACATTCGGTATACAAACTTAGTTAAATATAATTTACAGCTTTAGTACAGAATAACGGTAATGTAATCTCAACTAGTCACGTCTCGTCTTATGCTTTAATTATATTTAAAAAAAATATGTATAAAAAAAAATTACAAATTACTTACTTACATAGACTAACATTACAATATTATACAATTCAATATGACATTCGATGGAGTTTCTCAGTTAATTTTGGTATAATTTACTTGCAGTGATAGTAAAAATCACTGTAATACAATTGTAAATGATTACATCATATATTTAAAAATAATAACAATAAATTACTCAATTATCACTAGCAAAACAAAATCAAATTTAAATTATTCAAATACATGTACTTGGTGATTAAGAATAAGTATTTTTTTTTGGACGCATTATACAAATTACATTCTAAACAATTTAAAACACTCAATCATCAGAACTACTATCTACTTCTAATGCTTTGACATTAATCCAAGGTCGGATCCTATCTGTCGCTATGACTGAATCATATGGTTTTCCTTTCTTCGGAAAGCCAGGTATATCGGCTACTCTATAATGATCATTCCCTAATGTTTCAGTGATTTTGTATGGTCCGACGAACTTTGATAAAAGTTTTTTTACTTCTCCCACTATTGTCATAATTGTTACTCTATTTGCGTCATATCTCTTTTTTTGCTTTTCTTGTTCATTTTCTATGTTTTTACTTATGTCTTGTCGTAATTTTTGTACGTTATCATTGATATTGTCGTCAATCCCAAGTTTGTTTGATAAATTATCCCGCATCCTCAACCCAAATAGAGCCTCTGTCGCTGTTTTTTAGGTGGTAGCATGGACAGTATTATTTATTCCCCATTGAATCTTACCCAGGCACTTGTCCCAGTCACGTTCAGAGCCAGTAGAATTTTGTGTCGCTAATGCACTTAAAATTGTTTGAGTGAAACGTTCTGCCTGACCATTTGCCCTGGGACAAGCGACTGCGTTAAGAATATGTTTAATTTCGTATTTATCACAGAAGGTTTCGAAAGCGGTAGACGTAAAGGAGGTACCCCGGTCAGATATTATCCTAGCAGGTAAACCAAAATCAAAAATATGTTTTCCAGAATTTTTATCGTAGTCTTGCTCTTAGTGTCTTTTACAGCTTTAACGAATACGTACTGGGTAAAACCATCCACAACGGTAAGAGTGTACGTGTTCCCGTTTTTACTCCGCACGAAAGGCTCTAAATGGTCTACATGGACCGTATGAAACGGTATAGCTATCTTCTCAATAGGGTGAAGAAACCCGGCTGGTTTCTTTGCCGCTTTATCCTTATTATATGCACACTCGATACAAGCATCCACATTTTTTTTTTTACAAATTGCCTTAGTTTAGGGAACCAATATTGATTTTGCACCCTATCAAGAGTCTTTGCGTAGCCTAGATGACCTATGTCGTCATGATTGGCCCTACACACCTGGCAGTGCGCGGAACTACTAAACGTAAACCAACATCAATTTTCCTATACACTGCATGGTTTTTTTTTTATAACGTAGTTTTTCCGTATTTCGCGACATTCCTCATTATCTACTGGCTTAAGAATATTAAAAATTCGCAATGAGGACTAATATAAAATATAAGCCTACTACTATCCTTTAATACGGTAACCTCAGGAAGCTCAGTGAACCAACTATTAACGTGGTTGACATAAATTCATTCTCGACTACCAGTACTTCAATAGTAGACTCTACATCATCAATCTTAATACATATATCCGATTTATATAACGGTAGTATAGACGAGTTTCCGAAACCCTTCACTACAGGTAGCCTATCTACGGATTTATCAAGGTGCAAAGATAACGCATCCGATCCGCGCAATACATTCACTACCAAAGTCGATGTAAGCCTGAAATTCACGACCGTTCACTAATATTGTCTTAAAGAATTTTTCATTACTATTATTCGTGGTATCTATTTTTAAAGTTTACTTTTCAAGTTCATTATTAAACACATTATTACTGTGCGAGTTCTGAGGGCAGTGGTGTTAGTTTACATTGCTCATCATCATGACCAACCCTATTGCACCGTTTGCACTTTACGATAGGTCTAGTACACTTATAATAAGGATGTCCTTTTTCACGACAATTAAAACACGTCAGGGGGTTATCATAGTGGTTTATACCAGACGTACTTGGTTCATTAGAAATTGTTTTTGAGTTGGTACGATCACGTGGTCTACTAGAAAACAAGTTCTGCGATTGCTGCGTGCTTAGAAAACGAAGCAAACCTTCGGGTTCACTGCAGTCTAAAGCTTGTGCATTATTCCTGATTGATACATCCGTTATACCGTACACAATACAGTCTACCGCTTTCCTACCACTTATGTCACATCGATTCAAAAAGCTTAATTTATCATAAAAGTATTCACGTAAACCTTCATTCCCACGTGACGTGCGAGCTAACATTTCCTCTAACAGTCGTCCGTAATTGTCTTCGCTGGGGAACGCCTTCCTTAACTTCACCTGCCACTCATCCCATGAATACACTACGCTAGGTAAAGCTTCAAACCATCGTTTCGCTAACCCTACCAGTTTTTGTAACGAGAAATGTATAATTTGTTTTTCGTTCCAAGAATAAATTACCGCGCACTCGTTAACCTTTCTAATCCAGCTTTCTATGGTTTGAGCTCTGTTGGCAGGATCGAACTCCGGTATCACATTGTTCATATTGCTGTTACTGATTACATTATTCAAGTCACTATCACCCTTATCACTACGCTTACTTGTACCTTCTTTGTAAAAAGTCAATAATTCCAAAACATCCTCCGCGCAGAGGCGACTCGAAGTCCTTCGATGCTTCCTCACATATTCCCCACTGGAGGAAGATGACGTTGACCTACGTCTCTTCCTTCTCTTCTTAGACCCTTTCTGCCTCGGAGGTGTCGACGTTGGCGTCCGGCTCTGCCGGTCATCACCATCGGGATCCATAACGATACAATGTCACTGAAATGTCCAATTTAATCCGACTGAATCTATTCCACAGTAGGCAATAGTTTAATGATTTTTTTTTTTTAATTTTTACATTTCGTTACTAATTGCGTTTTAATAGAAAATATATATATATATTTAAAGTCATTTTAATCATTAATAAGGGCTCCTAATTTCAAAATAATATTTCTTTCATTATATTTGTAGTATTAACTTTCCAGGGCTCAGCGTTCGTATAAATTACTGTAAGATAATTAAAAATATTTATTTCTTTTGTTGCACCAATGAAGTTCTCAATTCTATTATTATACTATGAAACTATAAAATATCATGAGTTGATTATAGTTTAAATTCATTCGATAAATAGATCAGAAGCAAGAAAATATTATTTAAAAGGTACCTCCTTTAATATTTTATTATGTATAATTACTAATATCCTTATTCACTTGGTACCCATATACATAATTCCAGTGAATTCCGTACTCATCATCCTTTAAAATGAATAAACGGCAAGGTATGTACAGTTTACTCAAAACTACGATTCCAGCGAGTTAAGACCCGCTCAAAGTCCTCAAAGTCCGGCGATTCTAATTACAGAAGTCACCCATACTAACCACAATTCCAGCGGGATAAGACCCACTCAAAATCCGGTGATTCTAATTACAGAAGTCACCCATACTAACTACAATTCCAGCGGGATAAGACCCACTCAATATCCGGTGATTCTAATTATAGAAGTCACCCATACTAACTACAATTCCAGCGGGATAAGACCCACTCAATATCCGGTGATTCTAATTATAGAAGTCACCCATACTAACTACAATTCCAGCGGGATAAGACCCACTCAAAATCCGGTGATTCTAATTACAGAAGTCACCCATACTAACTACAATTCCAGCGGGATAAGACCCACTCAATATCCGGTGATTCTAATTATAGAAGTCACCCATACTAACTACAATTCCAGCGGGATAAGATCCACTCAATATCCGGTGATTCTAATTACAGAAGTCACCCATACTAACTACAATTCCAGCGGGATAAGACCCACTCAATATCCGGTGATTCTAATTACAGAAGTCACCCATACTAACTACAATTCCAGCGGGATAAGATCCACTCAATATCCGGTGATTCTAATTACAGAAGTCACCCATACTAACTACAATTCCAGCGGGATAAGACCCACTCAATATCCGGTGATTCTAATTACAGAAGTCACCCATACTAACTACAATTCCAGCGGGATAAGATCCACTCAATATCCGGTGATTCTAATTACAGAAGTCACCCATACTAACTACAATTCCAGCGGGATAAAACCCACTCAAAATCCGGTGGTCCTAATCACAGAAACCACCCCGGCTAGACAATTTATCAATAGTGTAGTTATTATATTTTCATCTAAATGAAACGACAACATGAATCATCATATACTTATGAAGTACTTTGTTTAATGGTCGGTAAATCATATTTTAGTAATATGATTAATTAAAGTTGAATGAAAATATTTTTAAATAATTTCTTTAATGTTTCATTGAATCTCAAATATTAATAAATAATATAAGCTAAAAACCTTTACTGTGGGTAGAAATGTTTCATTGAATCTTAAATATTAACAAATAATATAAAATAAAAACCTTTACTGTGGGTAGAAATGTTTCATTGACTCTTAAATATTAATAAATAATGTAAGATAAAAACCTGTGGGTACATCCTTGCTAATTTTTAAATCAAGGAATTGGAAAGTAAAAATGTCGTAATATCAGATAAATTCGTATGTGAACACTAAAATCAAGATACAGTGGGCGAAAAAGAGTCATGAAATTCAGATATGAAAATAGAAATGTTGAGTTACTTACGTTTTTTCGTTTCTTCGTCTGGTCTATCCCTCTTCTGAGTTTTGATAAAATAAAATACTTGATCCACTCGTTACTTATTTATTGGTACAACTGCTTGGGCTGACAACTTCTTACAGATTAAATGCTTACTCCACTCGTTACTTATTTATTAGTACAACTGCTTGGACGGACAACCACAACAGAACTGCCTGTCTCCATTCCACGTCGCCCGTCTCACCCCCCTTCCCCTCTCCGCCATGACCGTATGTCGAGAAAAAGCGGGCATCAGTTGTGCCACCATACAAACTAAAGTTAAAACTCAACTTCCTTTTTAGAATCATGACAATATGCTTCCGAAACTGGCCACTTATATAAACAACATTTAAAAAGTATTTACAACATTTGAAAATGGAACTCTTGACTGTCAAATGTTTTTAAATTGAGGCGTCATTTTAATAATACCGTGGATTTAACTCGTAAAAATGTTGGTAGTATGATTTTCGACGCTTTAAGTGTAATTTGACAGCTCAGCAGAGCTTCGCTCGCCTTCAAACTGCTTTTGGCGATGAAACACCACGCAAGACGACTATTTATAGCTGATTTGCAGAATTCAGACGCGGTTGTGTTAATCTCAGTGACGATTTTTGTCATGGTCGCCCGTCTACCGTGGTGAACAACAAAAACATCGATGCTGTGCGCCGTATGATCAATACATGATTTACCGTGAGATTCGGAATAGTTATGAGAAAAGTACAATCAATCCTACATAAACATTTGGGTGTGAAAAAGCTGTGCCCTTAGTGATCCCACACAATTCGACTGAGGCTCAAAAGATGGACTACTTCACTTGGTGCAATACTTACCAGATTCAACGAAGGGGCGTCAAATTTTGTGTGGGACATAGTAATAGCTGATGAAACATGGGTTTATTGCTACAATTACAAAACAAAGCAACAATCGAGCGTACGGGTCTTTCAAAATGAGCCGAAACCGACCAAAACAGCGTGCGTGCAAAGTGCCTCTAAGCATATGATTAATCCTTTTTTAATGAAACTCGACACAAGGTTAATGTTGCTTTGGAGAATCGTTTTACCGTGAATAGTAATTGGTACACGATCATTTGTTTGCCGGAAGTTTTTGATGAATTCTGTAAAAATAACCGTAAGCGCCTTATCATATTGCACAACGATAATGCCAGTCTTACACGGCCAGACAAACTAATTTTTGGAGGTAAAAAACGTAGAACTTATGAGCCATCCTGCATACAGTCTCGACCAGTTACGTGATCAACGATTATCATCACCAGAAGAGACTGACGAAGAGTAAGAAAAGTGTGTTTCCGAAGTCACCACGGAGGAGTGGCATATTTTTTTTATTTTTATTTTTTCAAAATTGGTTTATTCATATGAACTTTTTTCATGCGATTTTTTTCTTATTCATTCCGGAAACTTTTAGTGCACCCCACACCTTAAACAAAGGGTAGGGCTGTTATAATACATCTTAGAAGCCTAATCAATGTTATGAAATTCTGATTCCATGACCCTTAAATAGCCCGCAGCAGTCGTTCATATAAATTCAGTAGCAGTACCTGCTTGTGATCACGCCCAGGAAGCTGCTTGGGCTTGTTTTGTATCCGGCATATAAGGGATACCCATCTCTTACATATTGACTTCTGCCTACATTCTATGCGCACTACATTACAATAACATCAGCTTCATTTATTATTCAAAATACATTAAAACCTAATACGTAATATTCATTATGTAAGATACTTTATCTTATTATAGTTTGCGATAAATATATTTTTATTTATTGTGTTCAAATATTAACCATATTAATCATTTCACTGTATATTTGGACATGCATAACGATTTATAATTTACTAGTAGTTCCTGTGATTAGCGCGTTCAACCATACAAACAAACAAACTCTTCAGCTTTATAATATTAGTAAAGATAATAAATAGGTACTCTAACAAGTTTTTTGTTGTTTCGAGCACACTATATTGCACAAAAAATTATCTATCTGCATCAGTTTATAAATATTACTTTAAAAGTATTCATTAAAAATATTAGAGTCAAACCTTAAATAAAAATTAAAAAAGTGTCAGCTCCTACGCACGACTGGAGTTTACTCCTTTAAACGTATAAAATTAAATGTATAAAATTTTTTCTCGTTTCAGTAGATAACTGGATACCTAATTACTTTATATTATTTAGTTACATTCTGCATACTCAGATCAGTCACGTGTTCCAACAAAAGTTATTTTTGTAGGATTATGTTGGGTCCTGCGTTTAATTAAACACTTGTTGTATTCCGTTGTGTTTATTTTTACATAACCTTAGGGGATCGGACAAATTTTCAGACAGTGTTTCAAATTAATCTTCATGGATATTTATTCCCATAAAAAATACTATTTTATTTATTTATAGCCTTTTAGGTACTCAAAATCATGTTTTAATATTGTTTGTTTGAAAATGCCGCCAAAACGCCACGATAGTGCATCTGAGAGCGCGTAACGTCATTTGTGGTCATATCATAACAAAACAGCTGCATTGGCATATAAGACAATCATTGCCCACAAATGACGTCACGCACTGTGATTGGTGTTTCAGTATAGATTAAAAATATTGTACTTTATTTCTTCATTTAAAAATATTTAAATGAATTATATTAAATTATTATTCGATAAATAATCGTAAAAAATATATATTTTCTTTCTAAGTACATTTTAGATTTTAATCTGATTACTGTCCGATCCCCTATTACTTTACTTAATAATAGGCGTGATCTCTATGTACCAGGCAGGTCGGGCTCGATAACGTGTGTTCTTGCGAACGCTTACAATGTGACTGCCGAGCCGAGTGCCGTGGCCCGGCCGAGCCGCGCCTGCCTGGTCAAACTTGCTGATGCGCATCATTTTACTATGTCGCTACATGTTAAGCGTCCTCTACACTACTCACGAAGTTGACCGAGGTTAAGCGAATACGAGAGTGTGGAGAGGCACTTCGTCTTACTTCGTCCAACTTTACCTCGCCTCGGGCGACTTCTAATTTTTGTCGGTTTTTGCGCCCGAGTCAAAGGACTCGAAGTTGCCCGAAGTGCGCACACAGAGTGCCTCTCTACACTACTCGGGCGCTGGCTGACTTCATTTAGCGTCGATACGTCTTTGTGAATGCACATGCATGATTTATTATTTTATTTACACACGACAAGATTATGAGCGGTATACAGTGGTCAAAGGAAAAAATTATGTTGTTCCTTGAAACATTGCAAACAGAGCCAATTATTTGGGACCCAAATGAAATGAATGAACCCAAATGAATTTTTCTCCTTTTTTTATTTTCTTTGTAAGATAAATATGCACGTAGTTACAATAAAAAGAGGCTGCTAGTTGAGCGTCCATTATGAACGACATTCGCGTGTTGCCGGCGCCACAGCGCGAATGAGCTCCTCGCGAAGTTCTACGAGTGTGTAGTGTCGCACTTCGGACTTCGGTTAACTTTCCCGAGTACTTTGTCGAGAAACTTTGCGAGTAGTGTAGAGGTAGAGTAAGTTACGTTCGGTATACACAGATGTCACTACGTTTTGTAAGTTCAAATTGTTAATTTTTTTTCTGTCCGCTGGTTATAACGCGCTATCGTTTCGTTCCTCAACGCGAACTACACTTTTCATATAATAATTCGACGTTTGTTTTTATAAGCCTAGAGAATAGGATTAAGAAACATAAATACATGCGTTAGCTGTCGCACAAATCTCAAAGTGACAGATAACTATTTTTAGTTAACGCTTGTATTAATTTTACTCCTCATAAAATTCCATGAGGAAATTATAAAAATTTTATTAATATTAATATTTATGATTCCTTATTAATAAATATTAATAAGAATCATAAATTAGAAATCATAAATTCCATGAGGAAATAAATTATGAAATTTATTGGAGTAAACTCCAATAAATTTTTATTTGCCCCAACATATGTCTACAGGATTTTAGTTTATAAACAGCGGTTACAGTTACAAAGTATGTTCTACCCGACATTTAAATGTTTTAATCTATTGTAAATTTTGAAAATTTTTCTAATAGATAACTAAATATGTTTTCTTATAATAAATAAATGAATTAATGTATTTTACTATAATTATAGTAAACCTTTTAAAGTCGTAAAGCAACAGTCTAATAAAAATTCTCTTAACGTTCTTTTAAATATAGGATCCTACAATTCTTATATTTTTAGGTAGTTCATTGTATGTTATAATTGTGATTATATAAAAATTACTATTATATAGTTCTAGTCAGTTATGGAGATATACCTTTCACGAAGTGTAGATAGACAGACCTGCATGCCTTTAAAGATTGTTAGTATTTAGGAACTTGCTCGCGTTGTTTTGCTTCAACATTTGATTAAATGATGGGTTTAGTTAATGAATTCGAGCATTCGTTTTCTGACCTATAAATGTTTCTTTTTATACTTAGCTGTTCTTCATATGCAAATACAATTTAAAAAATCTAAGTTTAAGTACATCAGTAAACACTTAACATGGATTCTTTTGTTCGAGCTAAGTTAGGTGCTTCAACGAAATCGTTAAGTTGGGCCAAGCGAATTCCACGACTCTATTGACCCCTAAAATTTTAAACAATCAGTCTGTTACACAACTTGTAACGAGTGAACTTGTTGCTAATTACTTCAGGCCCTTCCTTATCATTATAAAGTTTTCGTATTCAAAGTTCACCTTTTTTGGTGTACCTAAAATATATTGCTTGAATTCTTATTACAAGAAAGGCTTTTTTATTATTAAAAAATCTCAATATTTATGACTTTAGTCATGTCTGGTATAGTCTTGAATTTTAGGTAGTCAACAGCAATTATTTTTGTATCACCATCCACTAAAATGATTAGTATATCCTCTTATCTTTAGGATACGAGGATATACTATTTTAAATGCGTAATTTGTATGTCTGTATGTTTGTTTGGATGTTTAGATGTATATTCCTCATTAACCTAAAAAAAGCTAAACGCATTTGGATGAAATTTGGCATACAAATAGTTATTACCAAGATTAACATATATGATACCTACTTCTAATCCTGAAAATTTTTTAAGACCCCGAGGGATCTCGTCTAAAAGCATAAAAAACTCGGTGCCACCGTCTTCACTGCGATAAAGTTGTCAAGCGTTATCTATATTATATACAATAAAATCGTAAACGAGACATGTTAAATTTAAAAAAATGTGTATATTTTTATATGTATGTTGTACTTGTGTTACCGAGGTCAAAAAATAGTTTTTAGAATTTTTGTCTGTCCATTTGTACCGCTAATCTCAGAACGGGTTTACCAATTTGAATATGGTTTTCACTGATGTATTGCAGCAAGCTTCCCGTAACAATTAGTGTTTGTTTGATTCCAATCGGTTAACAAACAAAAAAGTTACGGGCTATACCGAATACCACGCGTACGAAGTTGCGGGCTCAGCTAGTATATAAATAAATTTCAATACATGAGAAACAAATAGGCATCTATTTGTTGCATTATATTTGTAAGGATAAAATAAACCACAAAATAACATTTCAATGAAAATCAGTTTATTATGTCTCAAGGGAGATTAAAAGCAACTATTCTTCAAAGAGTTGCAATACAAAATCAATTTATGGCGAAGCGGAGTTACTCGAAGCAATTTCTTAGTTAGAATACTGCCTTACTGAGCTCTAGTAATTCAATTACAGATAGAGTTGTTTGAAGCTTAAACAAAATAAGTTGGTGGTATAGTTAAATAAATACTTATGCAAGAAATATTTTAAAATATTGAACTTTAATCACAATACAGACGTGTGCTCTATCAAAAATCGTATAGCGCCCTTCGTATACATACTACAATGATGCGTTCCGGGTGCTGATGGGGAAATTTTCACGAAATCCCCAGTGGATTGTTACAACAGAACTATGCGATGTGCATCCCCGGTACGCAGGGTTTGGGTCAGCCCTGACAGCATTCTACGCACGATTGCTCGATGCTGGCTTTCTACGACTGGGGAAAACCCGAGTAAGCGGTTTACATAAGGCTCATATTACTATTCTTAGATATATTAGGACACTAGCTGAGCCCGCAACTTCCTACGCGTGGTATTCGGTATAGCGCGTAACCCACTCTGTTTGTAAATCGATTGGAATGAAACAAACACTAAATGTTACGGGAAGCTTGCTACAATCACTAAAACTGCATTCAAATCGGTTAAGCCGTTTCAGAGATTAACGTGCACAAATGTACAGACAAAAATTCTAAAAACATTTTTTTTTTATCTCGGTAACATAAGTTACAACGTGTATAACCTACCTAGGTATTATATAATACGTACTTATAAAAATATTGGTTTCGATCAACATAATATTTGTTTTTTTTTTTTTTCCAAATTGCTGTGAAATGGCTTCATCATTTAAAAAAAGAATATAGGTACTAATCGATTCTTTTCTGCTTATGCGCCGGCAATGTCCAAGAGGACAATAAGAGAGATTGCTGGACAGTTTTAAAGCGCGACCAATTAGAACAGTAGAAGACGACCGCCATTTTGTATTATTCATACTGCCATTTCTATTCTGAATTAATAAATATTTTTACATTTAGGAGCTGTTACATAAAAAAATTAGTATTTCATCGAAAGAAATAGATTTTTCTCAAACATACTCGGAAATGTAGGCATTCTTGTACTAAAAACAAGCCACGAAGTTTGTAATTCTTGGCTCATGCATTTCTTTCTCGACCTAGGCCAAGAATGTTGTATGAAAATTCATTCCTGGCCGCTGCTCAGCCCGATGAAACCCGAAATTTCACGAGTCTTCACGAACGCGCCCGCCGCTGTCACAGGCGTAGTAGGCGGGGGCGTTTCCTTTGCACTCATTTTTTTGCATTATCACGTGTTTCATTATTTCCTCACATTTATTGAGAAAAGCACTATACCAGCCTCGACCGGAATGAGGATTGCCGGACTCAGATCTTTATCAAGGCTTCGCTAAAGCTCGGCCTTGAAACCACTTCGTCCGGCAATCCTTCACTTCCCGGACTCTGCAGTAATGTACTATCTGGCAAAAGGTTTCAGCTATCGTTGTCGAATTGTACAAATTGTAATATAGCTTTAAATTTGTTTATTTCATGTTTTTTGCCCATTATTTCCTTGCAACTTAGAGAAAAGTACTGTACAAGTCACGGCCGAAATAGCAATTAACGGCCTTGTTGGTTTAAAAAGGTATCAGATTGCTCCTCGGCCTTTTAAATTAACTTAGACATTACACGGCCCACAATTGGTCTATTTCCGGCCTCGGTAGTAATGTACTATTATAATCTCATTTATTACAGATGCCTTACAATTTACTAGGTGGTACTAGTTCATGCAAAGTTCTTTTTATATCCGCTCCTATCCTTCTTAGGTCAGGTCTAGACGACAGTAACCACTTACCATCAAGTGGATTGTCAGCTTGCGTTCACATAAAATAAACATCTAGTAAATTTTGCGAGTACTTATGCCTACCTTGCATTTGAGACTTATAATGCATTTAAGGCATTGTAAAGAACGAAAAATAAGGTTTTAAAAGCGGGGAGGCGAGGTGTACCTCATTAAAGTTGGATACTATACCCAAGAGATATTATATTAGATTGTTTATCTTAGCGTTTTATATTACCTTCATGAGGAGTAATGTTCATGAATTATGGAAGAATTTTCAAACTAAAACTTGTGATGCTTAGGGTTTTTAAGTAAACTCCTAACCGCTCTTTACCCGGCTGTGTCTGGGTAGTTTTTATTTTATTTTTTGTTAACTTCTTGTAAATAGGAAGCAAAATACTATTGGTATCGATAGATTTTAAAATAAATTTGATGATATATGCGATTTTTTTTTATTTATTTCCATACATCTATCTTTGCAGGTTAATCCTAGAGATAGTGTAATGTAATTAAAATTAAATTAATAAAGCTAATTACAACAACATAACTGTTAGTTAGTGTGTCATAAGTGTATATTAATATGGAAAATTTCATTTGTATATTGCACTAGTTGGTGCCCGTGATTTCGTCTGCTTTGAAAATCAAAAATATAACACATGAAAAAATATAAGAGTATTTTTGAATTTTGAGAAAATATAAGAGAATTAATTTGAATTAGTAATTATTCTAAGTAGAATGAAAGATATCGATATTCACACTAGCCAGTGTTAAAAATCGAAAGTTTTATAGGTAATGACCTAATATACTTAAAGCCTGACAACTTTAACGCTGTGACGATAGGTTTAGACGATCCCTCGGGAACCTAACATCTTTTCAGGATAAAAAGTATCCTATATGTTAATTCAGATAATAAAATATCTGTGGGCTCTTGTGGGCTATTGTGAGAGTACAAGTAAAAATATCGAGGAGGGTTCTGAGGAAGCGAAGTAAAACAGTTCTGCTTAAGACTGCGGTCTCTTTTTGCGTGTATATTGCAGCAAACAGAACTGAACGAATTTTCACGCATCTTTTGTGTATTAATTGCAATTATTAAAAAAGTACATAAACATTTATTTTTGTATTTTTTTAATTAATTTATTAGAAAATAGTTCCTTTTTAAGTGGTTTTAAGAGCGACGGCGCTAAAAAATTCCAATAGAAAAAAATATTTCCATTGGTAAAATTTATGAAATTAGAACTTTTTAAACACTTTAAGGGGGCGTAAAAAGCAAAAAAAAAATTAATTTCACCCGCGTGGCCCCATAATTTAATGGACACGATACCGAAATAACAGAGTTTCTCTTATTAGCCAAATATTTACGCAAACTTGTTAAAATAATATGATACAGTTTATAAACAGTCTATACACAACACACTTATAATAATCTACTCACATACAAGTCTTATTAAAAAATTTACGGCTAAATATTCTTGCGTACAGAAACATAGTCCTCCCGTCTCAGTGAAGCGATTGTGACTGAACATGTGAAACAATGCATATTGAAGTATGCATGACATGAGACGGAAGATAGCACATTTTGCGGAATAAAAACTGCCAAAAATATGAAATATTAATGACTCCTAAACTATAATGTCAAATGAAAAATTATTCCACAAAGGCCTAGCTAATCTATGAAGTGAGATTACTGATAATTTTTAAGGTTTGTAATATGTGTCATTTTGAAAATAAAACAAAAAACGATAAAAATGAGGTAAAATAGGTAACTTGATGATTTAGTTTTATCGAGAAAATTTCAATGAATAATATTTTCTGTCTACATTTTACTTTTATTTATAATGTATTAATAATAGATTAATACATTAATACATGTTTTCTTATTTTGACTTTATACCTATACTTAGATAAAATTCAAATCTAAGAATAGCTATTTCTATTTATACGCGCTTTTAAATAAGAAAAGTAAAGAATTTCTCAAAGAAGTAACCAATTTAGATTATTGTCAACGATATGGGAATAAATTAAAATTGTATATATATATCTTGAATGAGCCCTTCAAAGCATTTTATTCAAATATAGACATGTTTAACGCCTAATATAGCTATTAAAATTTGCATCAAAATAAAATTAATAAAGTGTTTTGAAAATTCCAAATCCAACACTTTAAACAAATGTAAAATATATTTCATTTATTCTTTTGGTTAATAACTATAAGTAAAAAAATATTTATTTTGTGGAAAATATGCAAGAAAATTAATTTTTAAAAGAATAAATGTATTAAAAAATGTGCATTTATCTCTTATTTATTAACAAAATTATTGACATTAAAAAAATTATAAAAATTATTATAAAAATTGTGAATATATTCTTCATTCACTTAGAGGTTACATTTAACATTGTGTGGCGGACAATTGTTTATCATTGTGATGTCGTCATTTTGAAAATAGGGTCTCGTCATTACAAAAAATTTATTGTACTCTTAATAAGATAGAATTTCGCGAAAAATTTCATTCTATGAAATATTACGATTATCACTGTGGTTTATGTCATCTTGAGAGCTGACAAACATTAGGTTCAATTATTAAGCTCTATCTCATAGCTCTGTTTATTCTTGATTCAGTGAATGGAGACTGTTGATCATCGTCTGACAACTGCTGTTACAGAATCCAATAGTTGATGTTATATTATTATGGCAATTAATAAACAAGAAAAATATTACTTCTACAGCAAATTAGCAATGTATTAGGCATTGTATGTGTTTATTCGCGTCATGACAGATTCGCTGTAAGCCAGATAGTTCAGTTAAAAAATATTTTGTTTTCATTAATATGAAAGATTACCGAAATCAAGAAAAAAAAGTGTGTGTCAGCTCCGACGCACGACTATTGGATTTGGATAGAACTGCTTAGAAGATCATAACGCTTTTTAGTTAACGCTTTTATTAATTTTACTCCTCATGAAATGTCCATACCGAAGGCCTTATATGAAAATCGATTCTTAAGGAGTAAACTCTATAAATAAAATAAAATAGTTTTTTTTTTCAAAAATCGAGATTATTCGCTTCCATAAATGAAACTTCTACTGTTGTTATAAACAAACTTTCATTTGTTTTCCAAAACTGATTTATCCCCATTTATATTTATTAAACAAATTTCATGATATTACCACGTATCAGTGTCCAAATTGTTCAAACCTAATTCATACTTTTTTTTATTGACCTCAAACTGATGGTAAGTGAAGATGTTGTCGAAGATAGAGTTCGTTTGCTCTTTAATAGTCTAATCACTCTGTTCTTGACGAGTTCCAAGTGGTAAATTATAGGGGACATTGAAGAAGAGAGAGAGTTCTAGTCCCCCGCTTCGTGCGAATAGGTGATATGTCCTGAAGTAGTGGACATATCACTGACAGGTATCATGCAATTATCAGAAGAAAACGATGTCGTTGCTAGAGAGCTAGCGCTAACACCAACAGCATCATAAAGATATAACGTCTAGTAGTCCGATGACGAAAAGGAGATGGAGGAACTAAGTCATGAAATTCATGTGGACCAAATGTATCCGATAGAGAACCGACAGACAGCAAAGCAAATTATTATTTAAAATATATGATAATATAATTAATAAACATATGGAGTAGGTAGAGTAGAAACAAAACTTTTGTCCCACTGAGGTTACCACAAACAAGGCTCATCAATCAATCAGGCTGCGACAGGAGAATTTGTACCTATATTTCGAACTAGGGAAGTTTAGTAATATGCGACAGTTGAGCTTGGGATAAGGTTTTTGTTTACATAGTACGCAGTTTACTATTGTAAATACATATATTTAGGTTACACGAAGTACAATAATCAAATTCAAACTAATATTATTTGTTAATAATTGGTTAAAAGAAATTCTATATCATATATATAAATTAATAATTGAAAATAAGCTATAAAGTAGTTAAAATATTAATGTCAACAATTAAGATAAAAATAAATTTAGTTGAACTCTGAATTTTACCATCACTTATGCGTGCCATGTGCACACCTATTCCTATAAGATTATGAAGAGGTAAAGTTTGTATGTTTTTTTGTATGTAGGAGGTAATCTTCGAAACTATTCATAGGTTTTCAAGATGGACATAGCCTAAATATTCCACCATGCGAAGCCGCAGGCCCCAGCTATCTAAATATAAAGATCCAGATCATTGTCAGGTGTCAATGTATGTCAGGCTTCATATCTTATTTTTTAAGTCGGGGTCACAAATTAGTATCTTATATTTAATAAAGATAAGCGAAGTTGCCTTATTTATAAAATAAAGTCGCTATTTGCTTCTGTTTGCTTCTCCGTTTTCTTCTAAACCATCTAAGAGCTCTCCATTACTAGTCAATTATATTTATTTATTCATTAAAGAAAGAAAGAAAGCAACTTTTATTCCTCTACAGATATCAGCCAAATACAAACACTATATGAACAAATAATAATTACAAAGAAAAGAGAAAAAATATATAAACAAATAACAGGAAAAGGAACCCTGGCCCAATATAAATTTGTGGTGCCACAGAATAAATAATAGTACTAGGGTACTGGAGTTGCACTCCTTTCACATTCAATGTGAGCGACGGTGGGCAATTATATCACGGCACACACGGAGTGACCTGGTGGTGCAGACCACAACACTGATATTCTGCTAGGGACCAGATATTCAAAGAAAAAACATTTTCGCGGGACAATTCAGAACACCATTATGCAGTCAATGGCTGAAATTATCGCAATGATCTTAAAAACTACTGAAGGATTTCATGCAGTTTATATCTATCAACCTGGATAAGCATTGGAACTCCCTGCCGGCGTCTGTATTTCCGAGCTCATACAATTCAAATCTTTTCAAGGTTAGAGTGAATAGGCATCTTCTGGGTGGGCTCGCTCCATCGCGGCCTCATCCTTCCTACGTGGATAGATGCTGGTCAAGAGCAAACCCACCTTAATAATAAAAAAAAAAGATTCTTGAGTAAGGCTTAGATGCATAATACGTTAATGCTTTGATATAGTATTAATCATTATCAAATTGAATATGTGAGCCACCTTAAGCATTTCGTAAACATTGTAATAGCCCTTTATACTATAAAATTTAAATTTTAGTTATAGTAAATTAAAAACTACTATTAAGAGATTTCCTTGCATACATTTCTAATTTCTAATTTAATCTTTATTCACTGTTGATATGAATCAGTTTAGAATGAAATGAAGCAAAAACGTTGCGGTAAGATTTTCGCCTTTAATTTAGCATTTACGAGAAAACGTATGTGATGGAGGACCGTATATTTTCTTTGGCTTGGCGTCTAGCACATTAGCTGTGATTTACAGATAGCATTAATCAAAAGGCATCCCTTTTCTCGGCCATGCTTATTCATGAATGATGCAACATCAGGTTAATTTATTTCTTCCGTATCTTTCTACCCATTAAGCACAAAACCTTAATTTTAATAATAAACTTATTTATTATATTTCTTATTGCAAATGGTTTCAACCAAGCAAGCCGGCAGAGTCTGGTTTCGATTACCAGAGATTTTATCAATATTGTACGTAACCTTTTTTTTTATAATTATTATTTTAATATTAGCTTCGTTTATTTCCAGGCTGGAATTGCGTGTTGTGTATAGCCAAAATCAAATTTCCAAGTCAATGTATCTTCTCTATATATAAAAATGAATCCCCATTTCCCTTGGTCACGGCATCACGCGTGAACGGGTAGACCGATTTCAATTCGGTTTTCACTAATGGAAAGAGGGATAAACGGGAAATGTTCATATATATAAAAATTGCACGCCGGGCGAAGCCGGGGCCGGGTCGCTAGTAAACAATAGATACGACGGTATTATAATATGCACGCTTTACTTTGACCTAAAATTATAAATTTGTCGAATCCGGCGAAGACTTTTGTGTTTGTACACTGTTCAAACTTAACTTAAAAAAGAAACTAACCTAACTTAAAAAGTCTTATAAAATCTTTTTAAGCAGGCATTATTCGGCAGGCAGAACTACCATCGATCAATTCTAACTGAAGTAATTATTTATTGTTTTTATATGCTACTAGCTGTGCCCGCAGCTTCGCCCCCGTGAAATTCAGATTGTTTTTCGGTATCGGGTACCTACCCCGTATTCATAGCGTACACGTCTTGACCTACTTGCACGACCCTATGGCTACACGGCGCGGTTGCGCTTTACATATTTTGTATTACATATCTCCTTAAGGGCTTCACTTAGAAAAATTCAACAGCCTAGAAATTGTGTTTTTTTGTTTTTACCATTAGAACAATACAAAAAAAAAAATTATACAATTTTTTAAACTGACATTAATTTATTAAGAGGAAAGAATAGCTTTGCGATTCTAACGAAATAGGTATTTAGGAAAACACATGCTATCGCTCGTGCGCTCATGTCCCCGGGAATCGCGCACAACACATACAAATAGCCCCACGCACACATCGACGGACGCTGTTAGTTGACGAGCAATTACGGCGGAAGGCGAACTCTTTTATTTATTTAGTTATTTGTTGTGGCGTGCCCGAAACTCCGATATAAAGAAATTGAAGATTATAGTGATAATTTCAAGTAAGTAAGTATTTTATTTATTTATGTAATTAGTAACGATTATTTATTATTATTTATTATTTATTTATTTATTTATGTAATTAGCCAATTTCCCTATCCCCTCCTTATCCTTAATCCTAATCCTTACCCTATCCTTAATCCTTACCCTATCCTTAATCCTTACCCTTATCCTTAATCCTACTGTAGTCGGCAGCGCACTTGTAGCAGCTTTGGTGTTGCTTGTGTTATAGGCGACGGTAGCCACCTACCATCAAGTGGTCCGTCAGCCTGTCTGCCGATCTTAACATAAAAAAAAAACGAGTGTAAGCTAATTTGATTTTTGATAAATCGGCTTTTTGCCTAAATGACTGACATTTTGTATTTTAAGTATGAATCTATATGATATTTACGAAACAAAAGATTTTTGACTTTGTTATTGTGTACGAAACTGCTGCATGTGCTACTATAATAATTATAACTATAATGTTTTCGTGAAATGCTAGATATTCGGTTTTGTCAAAATCAAAGTCAAAAAGTCGGTTTTAGGTCGGCTCAGGTTTCAACCACGTTTCAGCTAGGTAACTAAACAATTTTTAGGTACCTTGGTAGGTAGATGTAAATAAAATTATTTTTTAATTCCTGTAGATATAATAGTCACACGATAATGGAAGCATATTATAGAAGGGGCAAAAAGAAACGAATACGCTTATGTGTCCGCCGGAAAAAAATGTCACTTCGCCAGAAAGGCAAAGAATTGGTTTGTAGTTTGTACACACCTTCTCACAGTCAATCTAACTCACAGTTATACGAGTATAGCCTAAATATATATATTTTTCAATTCTTATTCATGGACAGTTAAAATGAGTAGGTATGTAAATTAGACACGTTACACACGTTACTGTTTTTTTTTTTAGAGCTCCCACATCGCTATTCGTGCATTATTCGTCTATATTCGGCTATTTTCACGAACAAGACGAATACGCGAATACTAGAACACCTACTATACGCCGGCTTATCGCCAATACCGGCATTTATAATGTTTTCATTAAGTATTTTTTTCGTGTGGGAAATTAGATAAAAAGAAAATCATTTTAGAAAATATTTTATTTTATTTCTTGTCCCTGTGCACCGGGATCAGTTTCTAAGGGAAGGGTAACTGTGGAACCTACATGGAACGTAGTCCGGCACCCACTAGTTATGTTTTGGCATTACGACACGCACGGTTTATATTTATAGTTTGTAAATCATCAGTCTTCGAGAAGACAAACTTTAACAAATTCGATACTCCAAGACAGTGAAGATCAACAATACAATATTTCGAATAATACTACACCAACGACTTCAATTTCAAATTTTCACCTAATACGATCGAACCGGTCAGTTTTTTTGTGACAACCATTAAAGAAAAATAATGGAACAAATTTTTGCAAAGATGGAGAAAAGTGAATTTCGTGTCTTGATTAAACATTATTTATTGCGCAAAAAAATTATTACGGAAACAAAAAAAAATTTGATAAATATTATGGGGATTCTGCTCTGTCGATTAAAATGATTCATAAGTGGTTTACTGATTTTCGCTGTGATCGTACAACCACAAGTGATGCTGTGCGTTCAGGACGCCCAGTTGAGGTCACTACTCCAGAGATGATCGCTGAAATCCACGACATAGTGTTGAATGACCAAAGAGTAAAAGCGAGGGAGATAATCGAGATAGTAGGCGTCTCAGACGAACGTGTGCGCAATATCTTACACTAACATTTAGATATGAAGAAGCTCTCCGCTCGATGGGTGCCGCGTTTACTGACTGTTGATCAAAAACGTATGCGTGTGACCACTTCGGAGGCGGGTTTGAAGTTGTTTCAACGAGATAAAACTGAATTGCGTCAGCCGCCATCTTGAAAAACACGTTTTATTGAATATCTCGCGAACCGCGCATCGTACGACAAAAATAGTGGAGATCATTTTTGTAGATAATAATATTTGCCATCTTTTTTATTTCAAATTTTTTCTGTAAAATGCATAGTTTTTTATTTGTAGCGCTTCAAACTTTTTACAATATGGTTTTTGCTAAATATATAGTTAATGGTTCATAATAAATGAAAAATTGTAATAACTGAATTTGTAGAGCATGAAATTTCCTATAAATTTCATTCGAAACTTTTTCCCGTAGCATTTATAGTATAGTTTGTCGTACGATGCGCGATTCGTGAGATATTCAATAAAATGTGTTTTTCAAGATGGCGGCTGACGCTCAACCCCCCCCCCCCCCCATGACGCCAACTTGGATTTGCAATCAGGGGACACCCCTGAACATATTCGAAAGAAAAAAAATAGCCGGTCCCGTACATTTCAAAAAAAACCCTCTGGCGCTTGGACTATACGTTGAAAGATAAATAATACTAATTTAGTTAATTTTACTCCTTGTTTAATTTTACCAGACTTATCAATCCGCCGAACTTACTCCCAACATTTTTGAAACAGATAGATATCGATAACGCGGGTGGGGATCCCATCTCTACTATCGACTTTTCCATTGACATCCCTATAATACGTGATGCTTTGCTTCCCCCCCCCCGACCCCGAATCGTGCGATAGAGAGCGTTGGGAGAAAACGGTTTCCACTGACTAAATCTTAACAAATCACTTTGATTTTGATATCGATCGTTTCAGCACGATATATTCTAGGTTTATAGGTTTCGTTTTTTTAAAAAAATTACACTGTTTTTATAAAATAAACGGCTTAATTCGACAAAGTTTTAATCACAAAAATTAAGTTATTTGAGGTGCCTATAAGTTTGAATTTATTGCAAATTTTGAAAAAAGGAAAACCTATAAACCTAGCCTTTCATTGTGTCAATAACATATTAAAAAATCATGGAGATTGGAAAATATTTAGAAGTGGAAAAACATTTCCTCTTTTTGTATGGACGAATACGTACTATTCTTTCCTCTTAATAAGTACAGGATTCATATGCGCGCAATAAGCCGTTTTCGAGAGAATTTTCAATAAAAGTCAAATTCTTCTTGTGTTCTAACTTTTTTTGTGGAGTTTCTTTTACTTCAACGAAAATTCTAATAAATACAATTGGTTCTTCACATGTTTAAGTATAAATAATATTTTTTTTTTCAAAGCAATTGTCTTGTCTATTTCTTGTAACATCTTTATTAAACAATGAATATTTTTAGTATTTAGCGTTTGTCTCCACCTTAACCATATGTCCAAAACATATGCAGTGAAAACAAAAAATCACGTGTATTAATTACTTGTGACGATAATTTTGATAAAGATTCATAATTGTTGATATTATGGCCAATAAACAGCGCCTAACGATTTTATTTTTTTTTTAAATACGAAAAAGTACTTTTTGTGGCTTAAATACAAAAGTTATATATTTATATTTAAGCATGTGACTCTTTTTATAGGCATCTTCAAGCTTTAAAATTTTTCTATAGAAATCTATATATATAATGAAATCGTAAACGAGCCGTATCTGTACATTAATTTTTTTTTTCAAAAAAACAATTTGTAGACGTACAAATGTTACCAAGGTAAAAAAATAGTGTTTAGAATTTTTGTCTGTTTGTCTGTGCGCTTGTGCACACTAATCTCTGAAACGGCTTAACCGATTTGATTGCGGTTTTAACTTATGTACTGTAGCAAGCTTCCCGTAACATTTATTGTTTGTTTCATTCCAATCGGTTTACAAACTAAAAAGTCATGCGCTATACTAAATACCACGCGTACGAAGTTGCGGGCTCAGCTAGTTTTACATAAAAGTTATAAAAAAGTATACTCCGATTGCGTCCTAATTAAAAATATTTTAATCTCATAAATATTCCATTAAAAAGAGTAGGTATATATTTATACCACGTATTGGTACCATTGGTATACATTGGTATACATGGTATAAATTAGTACCTATACCAAGTGTTTGAAATCAGTTCAATGGTATACTCCTATTCTTGATTGAGTCATTAAAACTCTATAATTATTATTGCAGAAAGTATTTTTTATAATATCCTGTAATTCACTGATATATTGTAGCAAGCTTCCCGTAACATTTAGTGTTTGTTTTTTTCCAATCGGCTTACCAAAGTTAAGTATACCGAATGCCACGCGTACGAAGTTGCGGGCTCAGCTAGTATAAAATATTTTTTTCAATTTGTACTGCTAATATTTGTTTAAACCTTCGATTTTTTCCCCAAAGCATTCTAAACATAGATGACAACACGACCCTTTGGTAATAAAGGTTGTACCTAACTAAAATGTGGGCTTTGCAGAATTTTTAGCTTCGAAATTAAGGCTGTGTCGACGACTTTGGTACAAGGTATATTATACATACTTATAATATACTATGTAACCGTAGGGATGACAGGCAGCGTCCACATGAGTTCGACACGGCATTTTGTTACTATATAAAATACGATAAAATATTTTATTTACTGCGACACTGAAGCCAATCAAAATTTTATTATTAGGATTAGGATACGCATGTAGTATACTTTTTAGCATGGTAAATGTTAGGTTCATGTGGGATTTTCAAAAAACGCAAAAATAGAAAACTGCTGTAGAAATTAATCATTTGGACCAAGCGCTTTAAAACATCTTTTATAATGCGCACTACTAAGGATTGGAACTCCTGACGGCCGGCGTCTGTATTTCCGAGCTCATACAACCCAAACCTTTTCAAGGTTCGAATGAATAGGCATCTTCTGGGTGCGCTCGCTCCATCATTGGCCTCATCCTTCCTACACTGATAGATGCTGGTCAAGAGCAAACCCATCTTTAACAATAATAATTAAAACAGCTAGTACCTATTAGACCACAACACTGGTATTTTGCCAGGGATCAGATATTAAAAGAAAAACGTTTTCGCGTGACAGTTCAGAACACGATTATACGATCAATGGCTGAGACTATCGCAATAATCTCAAAAACTACTGAAGGATTTTCATGCAGTTTATTTTCATTTTTAAATGTTACTTTTTTGTATCTAAAGGTACATAAATATGTATCCTATGAGCTTTTTTATATCACCGATAACGTGTATGAAAAAATTCATAATGATCGGTTGAGTGGTTAAGGCACAAGTGGCAAACTCACTTTCGCATTTATTTAGGTTAGAATCATATTTATTTCTCAAAAAGAATTACAAAATTAACTTAAATGAGAAACTTAATAATTTGAAGCATAAACATTAGTTCGCATTACGAGCATACAAACCAATCTGATAATATAAAATATATAGTGGGATTTATATAAAACAAAAACATGAATACTTTACAAATACAGTGGACCCCCTTAATCCGGCCCCTGTCTAATCCGGCACCCTTCTGTAATCAGACATGACTATTATTTTGTATTGAATATTTTTTTCACAGTCTTTACTAATGTAGATAATGCATGATTGGTTAATTTAGTATGTACATTTGTTTGTACACAATTATTTCCTAATGTAAAGTTATTATTTTTTGTAAGTTCTATAGCATTAATGAAGTTAATCTATACTAATATTATAAAGCTGAAGAGTTTGTTTGTATGTTTGAATGCGCTGTTAATCTCAGGAATTACTCGTTCGAATTGAAAAATTCTTTTTGTTTTGAATATGTAAGCAGTGTTCAGTACCGCGCGCCCCATGCGCACGCCGCCGCCGTATGGCTCTCTATTGTGTTTTTTAATTTACTAAATTTGACATATATAACGAAGTATGATTTGTACTTCAGAATATAACATATATAATCTTATCATTGGATCTGTAATTTGTCGGATTACAAGGTATATGTCGGAAAATGTGGAAAAAATTCCGGACTATAGGGGGTCTTAGGCAGTACTCTATAATCCGACAAATTCGATAGTTCGACACTGCCCTGCAAAACGTTTGTCGGATTACCGGGGGTCCACTGTACCTACAATACGTATTAAATAAAAATACGTATATGTAAAATGTGGGTAAATTCAGAAATATAACAATTTTGTAAAATAAATCTGTGTAAATATTTCTTTATTAAGAATTTTACGAATTAATAATAATATTAATAGACATAATCTTAGTTATTTGTTTTAATCCTGTCACAGGTTTTCTCTTTTATGTAAAAGGTTGCAGTACTGATGAAATGGCAATCCCAATTGTTATTGCACTTACCTGTTATTTATAACTGAGGATTAAATTCCCGATATTACAAATGTAATGTATATTTTAATTCCGTGCACGAACAAAATTGTTTAATGGAATTATGGAAAATTTTCCAAATGAATGCTTAATTCAATTAATTGCAAATCCAATCAGAATAGCTAAACAGTACTTAATTCCTTATGAGTAAAATTATTCACATTTCCAAGTTAATTTAAGGTTCATTATCTATGCATATAATATAAACCGTAAACCGTGTCTGTACAATGAATATAAAAAAAAAAATTACACGTTATACTTATGTTACCGAGGTCAAAAAAATAGTTTTTAGAATTTTTGTCTGTTTATCTGTTTGTCTGTGCGTTTGTGCACGCTAAGGAAACGGCTTAAGGCGACGCCAGCCCTTAACGATAATTTTTTTTTCTTTTAAATTATCATAATAATTATAATTTAAAAAATACTCAAACCATCTGCAGGATATGTGAAAGGGGTGCATCATAATTATTTTTTAAATTATATTTATTTACATATATAAAAAAATACTAATTTGCGGTCTAATATCCATGTTGTAACCGTGCGATTTGCTTTAAAATCAATATTTTAAATAGCTAATTCTTAAGATCCACTATCTGAAGTCTCATCAAAAGAAAAATTTGAATTATACTTTATCTAATTTTTAAATAAAATAAAGTATTTTTGCAAGTAGCGACTCGCCCTCAGCAGTCCCGTCAATTCAGTGCGCGACGAGTTTTGCGGCTGGAGTCGCCTTAACCGATTTAAAAACTTATGTATTTTAGCAAGCTTCCCGTAACATTTAGTGTTTGATTCATTCCAATTGGTTTAAAAACAAAAAAAGTTACGCGCTATAGAACTTGTACTATTATTGTATTCTGTGGCTATACCGAATAACACGCGTACGAAGTTGCGGGCTCAGCTAGTTTTTACTATAATTACTTCTCTATTCATAGATAGGATGAATAAAGGGATAAAGAGGTTTTTCAGATTGTATGCAAGAGGTTAATCTCTGAAAATTATATATCCAGGAACGTATTGCTTTTGATTATATTCGTTATTCCTTACAAAATAGGAATTAAAATATCAAATACTATTATATAGACGGTCGACAGACAGGCTGACGGTCCACTTGATGGTAGGTGGCTACCGTCGCCTATAACACAAAGAACGCCATAGGTGCTGCAAGTGCGCTGCAGTCCATAGTAGGATTAAAAATAAAAGGTAAGGAAGGGATAAGGTAATGGGCTCTGGCATCCCTTACTCACTCACCGAAACACAACAGCACATATGCTGTGGTCTTCTGTAAGGGGGTGGTTACTGCCGTCAGACGGGCTGCCCAAACAAACTAACTTCCTACTCCAAACCAGAGCTAACTTTGAAAAGTTCATTTCCATACAATTTCCGGGTTTGATTCCCGACGGGGTCAATACCCCGTCGGGAATCGAACCCGGGACCCCTGAGATAGAGCGTTAAGGCAAGCACCTTAACCACTCATCCAAAGGGCTCGTCAAAATGTTTTTTTTTTAAACAAGGAATTCAGCAACAAGTATACAATGAACAGCTGAAATTGTGCTGGACAGGTCATATAATGAGAGAAGTAGACCAAGAGAGTGGTGGAATGGTATCCAAGAGAAGGAAAAAGAAAAAAGGGAAGGCAGCTGAGAAGATGGGATGATGATCTTCCCAAAAGATGGAGACAGCTGGCATTTGACCGCAGCAGGTGGTGGCATGGTCTGGAGGAGGCCTATGTGTTCGGACAACCTGATAAGGTTGCATATATATATATATATAGAAAATTATCAACAATCTTCATTATATAGAAGCACATCACGATAATTGTAACTTCTGTATCTTATCAGTGATTAAAGGCTTATTTTATTTTATACAATGAACATACGCGAATATTATCCCACGGAATTGAAGAATTATAGGACAATGGACTGAACAGTGGGACAAATAGCTCGCAGCAATTGTACAATGGACACATATTGTTCGCGCTCTTCAGATGGAGTCCGTGGATGGGGGATAACGATGCAATAAAAGTTTGCAGGGCACAGTACAATTGATGTCAGCTACGACGCTTTACACTACGGAAAAATTGTACATTTCGGTGGATGAACACGCTTCGTGCCTTGAGCGTACGATAAGCGTTTAAGAGTACAAAAGGAAGAATAATTCTATTATTAATTCAATATGAGACAAAGACTTCATTAAAGATAGAAGATGATATTTGACATAGAAACAGAGAATTTGAGGAACCCATTGGTCATATTTAAGGTTCGATTATCGGCAGGGCCCAGTTTAGAAATTAACTTTTCAAATTTGGCTTTAGTCTTAATCTAGCGAGTAGTGACAAAGCACACTGTGTTCCATAGTCAATTTGGGCAGCCCGTCTCAAGGCAGTAACTGCATACTTGCAGAAGACCACCATGATACGTATATAACTGCATATTATGTGCTCTTGTGTTTCGATGAATGAGTAAGGGATGTCTGAGCCCGTTCCCTTTTCTGGAGATTAGCGTGCAGACAACGTACAGACAAGCAGACAAAAATTCTAAAAACATTTTTTTTACCTCGGTAACATAAGTAAAGGAATATATTTTGAAAATGCATCTTGCAAGTTGCAACTCCTATAATTCTATAACAAAACCTATTGTATCAGCTTTTAAACATTGGAAGAAAAATGACTTATTTATAATAATATTAACCCGGCTGGGTGCAATTTTTTTCTGAAAATTTTATATATATATTTTTTTATGTTAAGATCGGCAGACAGACTGACGGTCCACTTGATGGTAAGTGGCTACCGTCACCTATAGCACAAGCAACGCCAAAGCTGCTGCAAGTGCGTTGCCGATACAGTAGGATTAAGGATAAGGGATTAGGAGGGGATAGGGAAATGGGCTCTGGCATCCCTCCTTCATTCGTGTACGGAAACACAACAGCACACGTGCTGTTATTTCACGATGGTCTTCTGTGAGGTGGTGGTTACTGCCGCCAGACGGGCTGCCCCAAATGACTGCGAAACGCAGTGTGCCCTGCCATATAAAACGTTCCTCGCTTAACGCTCTTTCTACTGTTAAAACCGCATCAAAATCAGTTGTGTGGTTTAGGAGGTATAGACAGACAGACGCGGGCAGCGACTTCAATTTATACTATGAAAGGATACATAATATACTTTAGACACACATACATTGTTACAATAACATTGGTATAGATTAGGTAGATAGAAGAGTTTTTTGTCACGGCTATCCTTGTGTAAGGTGTTACAAATTTTGGTCGACTAGCAAGCCAGTATCGCACAACGGAACTATAAATTTTCGGAATGCCTCCTTCATTCGTGTACGTGACTGGACCTACGGAGCATTCAGTCGAGTGCCGACGTAGCAAGAACAGTATCTATGTGACGGGTTGCTCGGTCTCGTCGGTTAGGCAAGTAAGAAACTATACGTGAGATACGTCTAATTAATGTTACATGAAAATGAAAAAATCAACTTCATACGCGTGGTATTCGGCAAAGCGCGTAACTTTTTTGTTTGTAAACCGATTAGAATGAAACAAACACTAAATGTTACGGGAAAATTGCTACAATATATCAGTGAAAACTACATTCAAATCGGTTAAGAGGTTTCTGAGATTAGCGTGCAAAAACGCACAGACAAACAGATATACAGACAAATAGACAAAAATTCTAAAAACTATTTTTTTGCGCTCACTAACAATTTGTACAACGTGTACAAATTGGTTTTTTGAAAAAATATTTAATGTACAGACACGGCTCGTTTACGATTTTATTATGTATAGAATAGACATAGATAAAATATAATATCATATCATTTTTAATTAAGGTGGAGACAAACGCTAAATACTAAAAATATCCATTGTTTAATAAAGATGTTAGAAGAAATAGGCAAGACAATCGCTTTGAAAAAAAAAATATATTATACTTAAACATGTAAAAAACCAATATTATATTAATTAGAATTTTCGTTAAAGTAATAGAAACAAGAAGAATTTGATTTTTATTGAAAATTCTCTCGAAAACGGCTTATTGCGCGCATATGAATCCTGTACCTATTAATAAGTTAATGTCAGTTTAAAAAATTGAATTAATAATATTTTTTTTGTGTATTGTTCTAATGGTATAAACAAAAAAAAAAAACACTTCTAGGTCTGTTGAATTGTCTCCGCCGCCAGCGAGTTTTATTGTAAATTTCATTTGCCCAAGTGAAGCCCTTAAATAGTGCTATTACATTAGTTTTACATTTAGTAGTAGCGGCAGGGGTCACTGTGTAGGGAATCCTAGGTGTGCTAGGACCTTGTCGTGGTGGCAGGGGCTTAACCCTCGGCAATCCGGGCGGTTGCAAGGCTTCGATTGGCTGATCGAATTGTCGCTGGCTTCTCGTGTGCTTCGATCGGTCTCCGATCATAGGAGCTCATGGCGGAGCATAAGTCTGGAGACTCCAATTGTGGATTCATTTTTACAAATACAGCTCTCACAAACCCCACCGATTTCCCCATGATCGATGGTGATCTGATTCACCGATTTTTCCACGCAAAAAAATAAAATAAGGAAGGGCTCACTGCGTTCCGCTATCATTAAATGGTCAGGCTGTTTGGTGGCAGTAACTACTCCCTTACACAAAACCACTGTAATAGACAGCACATGTGCTATTGTTTTTCGATGAGTAAAGAATGCCTAAAACCCATTACTCTTATCCGTTATTGTATTATCTACCATCAACTAAATCGTCGGTCAGCCTTTGGCTAAATGATAAATAGGCCATTATTTATCCCAGACATCTTGAAAATGCCTATAAAGACGGTAGGTTACGGTTTGTGTTGTGAAATTGCGAAAGGAACACTTTTTTGTTGCAAAAAAAAAGTATTATATATATGTATATCTATTTCTCAGCAGTTTGTATATAATAATAAATATTAATTACCTACGTAGCCCGATTTAATTATTGCCCGGGCATATAATAGTGCCCTCCCTGATTAATCACTTTATTTACATTATGCCTCGTATTATAAGTGAACAAAAAAGAAATCGCTTCTTGAAAATCTTTTACCTCTTTCATACTAAATATAAGGTTGCAGTTAGACGGACGCGAAAAATTTCTTGCGGCCGCCGCGCAACTTCCGCGTAGTAGCCGCGTACTTGTGTACATTCGCAGCAAATTTAAACTCTACGGTCTAGGCAACAACATTCAAATTTTTGGTAATCAAACCGTATAGTGTCAATGCGATCGGTCGGCGCGTTATCCCATTCAGATATTCCGATAAAGATTCTTTGATAAATCAACTTTACGTAGTTGTAACAAAGCTTATTTTTCTATATATGTCAGGCCTTTTTTTTATTTTTTTTCTTGTCGAGGAGAAATCCATTTTTCGGATACCCTACCCCTGGCTAGGCGATAGGGGTATGTGGGATTCACTCAGTCCTAAAAGGACTGGCAATACCCACTAAAACTCCCCCGGTGACCTGGATGCCCTTGTATGAGTTGGACCGGGCTCTGGCGAACCAACTACTCCGATCCAACTCTGGGCAGCTCAGTCAGTTGGCCAAGCTAACGCCAAAGGACTATAAATATACGTAATGCCCAATAGATCCAGTGAGAAACCTTTTAATTTCCATTTCATTCTATGGCCTTAAACGAGGTCAATCAAAAATAATAATTTTTTAAATTTTCCTTTATATAGTCTATAGAGAGGTCGATTTGATGATAAATGGTTACCGTCGCCTATGAACACAAGCTGCACTTTAAAAGTTGCAAGTGAGCTGCTGAATTTTATAGGACAAAGAATAAATAACAAGAAAATTATAGGAAAATAAGTCCTATTACTATGAAGAAGGTAATAAGAACTGTGTTTTTTCCTCTCCTAAACTAAACACGGCTTTAAATGATGTGATTCTCTCAGCCTAGAGTCAAAATTCATGGGATATTTCAAAGCATTCAAACGTTCACATGTTCATGGGGCTATGAGCCATGAAACCGGCGTTGTTTATGTGATATTTTCGCGTTTAATAAAAAGCCTTTTTTAACCACTTTCAAAGGTATAGAGCAAAGGCGCGGTGTGAATTACTGCTTGCGATAAACTTTTGTTTATGCTCCGTTTATACGACGCTTGTTTTATGTAACGCATTATTTCACCTTCTGTATCTCAAGATATACCGTCTGATTAATGGAGTCTGTCAGAATTACGGCATCGGGACGCTTGGGGCTTTGTTGTTCTAATAAGTAGGTATAATAATGACACATTTTACTATATTATAGTCTAGTATTTTAGTGTACCTAAGTGCTTTCGGAAGCTTTGTGAAGATGGAAGAAATTGGATTGTACTGTTTATATTAATTAGCATAGGATTATTCAAGAAGAAATACAGAAATATCATCTCATATTTAAAATCTCTATGGACAGATGATTACGAAAAATTTAGAGAGGACGTGGCTTTTATTTTTTCCGGTCCAAAATTGCTCAGGGTCTTAAAAAGTTTTCGACCAATGTGTGTTTCCAGTAATGACATATGGCTTTGAAACAGGGTCTCTAAAGCAAATAAAGCTCAATAAGCTATGGAGAGAACTATGCTTGGGGTTACACTGCGAGATCGAATCAGGAATGAGGAGATCCGTATAGACAAACGAAAGTTACCGACATAACTCGGCGGATTAGTAAGCGGATAACTGGCAGGACACATAGTATGGAAAACCGAAGGCTGCTGGGGCCGAAAGGTTCTCGAGAGGAAGCGGTAAGCGCAGCGTAGGACATCTATCCATGGATAGACGATCTGATAAAGTCCGCGGGTCGACACTGGAACCTGTCTGTTTCTGAATGGTTCTTTTGAAAAATAAAGGGGAGATCTTTGTTCAGCAATGAACTTTATTGTAGGCATCCTCTAAAAGAAATTTCTGAAAAGACAAAATGAACATTATTTATATATTATTTTGGTAGCGTTTTTTTGAGTTTTCTTCGGATTCTTGAGATCAATAATGATATAGCAAAACAATTAATGACATAATTTTGTGATTTTCAAAATTTTAATCCTGATAAAGTAAATAGAAATATCTAAATTTACATTAGAAAAAAAATTACTGTTAAAATTCGCTTAAAATTCATAATTCAAAATTCATAATCCAGAATATGTAAGTTTTAACGTTTACTACAATTACTGAATTCGTTATTGATTCTTATAGAATTTCCTTTTTTCCGCACCTTTTCTGTGTTCAATGGATCATTGAAGCAGTGCATTGTGTATAGATATTTAATAAGTATTTTGTTATAACTTAACAAGTTATAATTATTTTATCTACATCCACATGTTTATATATATAAGTAATTTATAAAGTAAGTTAAGTTTGTATGGCGTTCATTGAGTCACAAGTCATACGGTGCTGGCTGAAAATCAGCGCTATAGGTGTTTGTCTAACACCTCAGCACAATGCTGAGCAAGTATCCGATTTGTTGCCGCGAGGACACACACTAGTTTTTTCATTACTTTCAGTCCTGTTGTTTTATATAATGTCAATGTCTTTCGTGCAGTGAATAATAGTCTTTCTTTCTTCTTTCTTTTCTTTAAAACTCCACGTCAATTCAATTCTCTTTGTCATTAGTGAAAAGCGTATTTCAACGTTAGTTACTTTTTCTTTTTTTAAATTGCCTCTAAAATGTTCTACATGCAGTCATCGCCCCGCCATTTTACTCGCGTGGAAATTTATAAAAGTTTAAAAAAGGACTTCTTAGAGGTTCGAGATATTTTCATGCCAAATTTTATAAAAATGTTTTTTTTTGAGAAAGTTAATAATTACCAAATATAAAATCTGTATCAGCATATATGTATGACGTACCTCTTTTGGGCCCTACGAATCACTTTTTTGTGTTAATACATTAATTTATAGACTTATAGACTATACTAGCTTTTGCCCGCAAACTTAGCATTTATTCAATCTTTATTAGTCATATTATATTTTTCAAGGGTTGAACTTTTTATTTTAATTTTTAGAGGATCCCTAGGGAACAGTACCTTTTTTCTGAACTAAAGGTACCCTATGTCCTTTTCTAACAATGGGTATGCAAAATTTTATGATGATCGGTTGAGTAGTTAAGATGTGAAATCAAAGACGTTCAAATCAAAGACGCTTTCTCATTTAAAATATTAGTTAGGAATATATGCATAACACCTTCTCCCAAATTTCCCTTTTTCCTATATTTATGATTAGACATCATTTATTAAAAAAAGAAGAATGGATATGAATGACATTTTGTTAAATATCTTGTATGTTTTTAGTAGTTTTCAGGCATGCGCGGGTTGAGTCGATCTGGTTGTTCGCGTGTGTAGTTAGTTCTCCGTGACAGTGAACTTCGAATGACAGGACTTCACATTTTTCGATGCTTACTATATTGGAAATTCCTTGTAAATGTTTCCTTGTGACGTGTTCATTCATAATTTTAGCAATAACGATCTTCAATATCGACATGTGAAATTAAAAATACTTGTATTTTTAATTTCACATGATGTAGATTTTCAGTATCAACACTGCCGATTATCATTATTTTAATTCAGTTTCTTTCTACCTTTTCAGAATGACACATTCACCCACCTAAATATCTGCAGAATAAGTAAGTACCTAATGTTCTTGTAGTAGAAAAATAATAATATAAAATATGTACGAATAAAATACTGTACGTTTTATAAAAGGCAATCATAATGCCTTTAAAAGAAAAGGCGGGCAGAGTTTTGTGCTTCTACAATTCATTTTCCATTTTCTTGTCAGATTTATGGGTCAGTTATAATTTTGTGTATTGCTTCTAACTGTGGGCTTCGTAAGAAAGATAAACGTCACTCAACGAGCTATGGAGAGGGCTATGCTCGGGGTTACAGCGATATCGAATCGAGAATGAGAAGATCCGTAGACGTACGAAAGTTACGTCTATAACCCGGTGGATTAGTAAGTTGAAGTGGCAGTGGGCAGGACACACAGTACAGAGAGTCAGATTCTCCAGTGAAGACGCGGAGTAGCTAATAGTGAAGACCACGAACCGGCAAGCGCAGCGTAGGACGTCCGCCCACAAGGTGGACAGAGGAACTGATAAGAGCCTTGGCTTGTCGGCGAATCCAGGCTGCTTCTGACTGGTCTTATTGGAAAATTATGGGGTAGGCCTTTTGTTCAGCAGTGAATGTCTTACGGCTGAAATAAATGAAATAGCTTCTAAATAGTTTCTAATGAACATATCAATATGTTCATTAGAACATATTGATATGTTCACCTCTCTCTCTTTGTATGTTCCACCGGGATAAAAAATGATGAGTGCTCTGATGAGTTGTTCATTAAAGCAGAGTTTTTGTCACGATACCGTCACGTCATAGAATGCTAAGTTCATCCCCATTAGTGTAGAATTATAAGTATCCCATGGGTAGAAGTAGAAACTTATCCCGTCGACGCTCGAACTTTGGAACAAACTTTCTTCTGAAACGTTTCCGTCTTTCCGACTTCTTAAATAATGCTATAAACAAATTTGTTTCGGGTCAGCACCTGTATCCCCTGATGTGTTTTTTGTCCTTAGGCAACACAAAGGACACAACAGGCAACAAGCCAAAATTTTAATCTTTTAATATAAAATAAAACTGTTTGTTATATATTTTCAACACCCTATCAATGATATATTCAGAGAAGATATTTTTGTAAGACCTATCTATAAGGCTATTATTATTATTTTAAAAGAGAAGGTTCGTTGGACAAGCATATTTCCATGAAATATTACGTCGCCCAGCCATCACCAGAGGTTGGTACTGGCTCATTGATTACGTAAAAATTGGTATGAGACTTGGTTGGGTGTGTATGTTGTGCTATAATTCACGCAGTTTAGGGCGAGAGAGGGCTGCAGTTGTTCGCTTGTTGCCGTCCATTGCGGACGGGACCCCGCTCGTTTCGCTTATAAACAATCATTTACTTTATGAACCTAGCAAGGCAACATAATTTTAAATGGGTGTTTTCATTCTGGACAACAATTTGTGTTGGTGACTGGCGCCGAGCTGAAATTGCTCATCTGGAGGACACCTAGACCTGGATGCATCCGTCGAGCAGGTACTGTTACTCGATCGCTCCTAATATTGTGTGAAGAGCCAGCCAATACCACAGGATGCCCACAAAACCGCTCTCGCACACGCATACAATGGTGGCTATTTACACACCGCCATATCAGGACTAGTTGAGAATAGAATGAAAGCACATGTTATCAGATGGAATCTTCCCAGACGATATTGGATAGCCAGAGTGCCTCGAATCAAGCAATGATAACTACTGGTATTAAACGTGTTTACACATATTCACTGAGACATCTCTGAATATGTCTCTTTTATCCGTCATGATGAATTCGATCTCGTTTTTCGTATATTAAGGTTTTGCCAGATCAAGTTGCTTTGTGGTTTCCTTTTGAAGAATGTATTCATCATGTATACCTCCACACAAAGACTCACCTTCATCGTTCGAGCGTATAATAACTGCACAACCTTCAAGAAATATCTCTCGGTTAATTTAATTACAAGGTATTCCACCCAAGTCGCCGCTCTAGAGATTTCCACGATATCCTTAGCGAGAACTTTGTTTACTAGGGCCTTGGGTCCACCTCATGAGGGCTAATCTTCTCTTCTCGGAAGTAGAGCAGATTCCCGGAGCTCAGGGTTATCATGTCCTCTCCCTCTCTTCGGATCTCTGATAGTCCAAGGATATGTCAATATATCTTGTTCAGTTATACTTCCAGATCCTCTACAGCTGCGTCTTCCCTCGGAGTCCTAATATTGAGTGAAGCCAGATATAACTAGTTAAACACAAAAATACAATTTCATTTAGTTTTTAATATTATTTTTTATCATTAACAACACTACTTTTATCTTTTTGCTCATCTTTTATTCTTATGACGCCATAATACTGTCTTGTGTATTGATATTTAGCGCCTCGAACGCGCTTACTACGCCATATGTTTAAATAACAACTTACAAACTAATACGCTCTTGAATTAATTAACTCCCGAAAGATCTTTTCAGGAAGCTTCCTTTATTATTGAACGACAATAGGGAATTAGTTCGAATAACCTTCAGTTATTTTAAGCCGCTTGGGAGTTTATCCCTGTGTTGTATACGTAGGTATGAACTCATCCATACAAACATACACACACACACCTATAATGAAATGAATAATGGAGAGCCTCAACCTGCTTCATATTGGATTTAGTGAGGTTTCTTGGGTATTGAATCCGTAAAAAGAACGCGGTTTCAGGTTTCAATAACATTTTATATGTTTAACCTTGATAGCTTGCGGTTTGTATTTTGCCTCCATTTTATTTTATGAAAACTAAATCTAGGTAATTTTTTTATTACTAGTAAATAAAAAACAATAAAAATGAAGTTCACAATGATTTATCCAAAAATAGTTTTTTTTTTTTACATTTTTAGGGTTCCGTACGTCCGAATGAAAAAACGAAACCCTTATAGGATCACTTGTATGTCCGTCTGTCCGTCGCTCACAGTCAATTATCTCGGAATCTACTAGACCGATTAAGTTGAAATTTGGTACACACATCAATTTCTGTGACCCAAACGAAGAGGTGTGACGTGAATAGATGAAGTCTGTATATGGGAGGTCATTTTTGGGGGGAAGGTGGAAAATTAAAAATTTTTTTTTTGAAAACTGCATCGTGTGACATATCAAATGGAAGGTCATGTTGTGAAGATCTTAAATGTATGTTTTTGTAATTTTAAAATAAATAGTTTCCAAGTTATTCAAGAAATTGACGGAAATTGACCCCTTATCTCCGAAACTACTGAACCTAAAATTTTGAAAAAATACAGAAATTAGTTTTCTACTTATATTATAATTGTTTAGTAGTTTAGTAGTTTCTACTTATATTATTTAGATTATAGGAAAACCTATAAGAAATGATAATTAAAATAACATGGTAAATCACTCAACATCGTACGGAACCCTCTTCACGCGAGTTCAACTCGCACTTGTCCCTTTTTTTAAACATTATAGCGTTTAATAACTTTTGAACACAATTCAATTATGTTTCTGATCGATATATGTTTCAATTTTAATTTTTGATTTCATCAAAAAATTATCAAACAGACCGCGTACTTGACTGTGGCTTCTTCTCTCGAGGTGCCTACGAAGGTTGGCAGCCGTCACGGCTATCTTTAACCTCGGAAACTGTTGCACGAAAGAGGGAGTGAGTAATAATACTAAACCATTCTCTTAAATTATCGAGCGTTCCGTGTTATTCCGTGTTTTTTTTATATTAAAAAAAACACGGAATAACACGGAACGCTCGACAGACAGGCTGACGGTGCGGTAGGTGTCTACCGTCGCCTAACACAAGCAACGCCACAAGTGCTGCAAGCAGTGCGCTGCCGGGCATAGTAGGATTAAGGATAGCGATTTGGAAGGGATATTGGAAATGGGCTCTGGCATCCCTTACTCACTCACCGAAATATAAAATCACACATGTATTATTTGACGGTGGTCTTCTGTAAGACGGGCTGTCCAATGACTGTGAAACGCAGTTTCTCCTGCTTTCCAAATTCAGACCAGAGCCAACTTTGAAAAGTTTTTGACGAGCCCGTCGGATGAGTGCTTGCCTTAACGCTCTATTCTAGAGTTCCCGGGTTCGATTCCCGGCAGGGTCAACTTTGAAAAATGAACTTTTCAAATTTGGCTCTGGTATGGATTTGGAAAGTAGAGGCACACTGCGTCTTCGCAGTCATTTGGGCAGCCCGTCTGGCGGCAGTAACCACCCTTGTGTTTCGGTGAATTAGTAAGGGATGCCAGAGCCTATTTCCCTATCCCCTCCTAATCCCTTATCCTTAATCCTACTGCAGTCGGCAGCGCACTTGCGACAGCTTTGGCGTTGCTTGTGTTATAGGCGACGGTAGCCACCTACCATCAAGTGGACCGTCAGCCTGTCTGACGATATTAACATAAAAAAACTACAAATTTTAAGAATCTATAACTTATATAAATGTGGGCGTCAAATATTATACCATAATTTTAGTAATTCGCGCCAACTTTGGAAGGACCGGTTCATCTAATGTCATACGCATCATGCTGCAGTCCAAATAGTGTACGCTGGTCTTTAAGGTTATCCACTATCTATTAACATGGCTTCAAATGTAGTCAATGTAAATGACTGCTTTTTCAAATGTAAAAAAGACTGCTAGTCTTTTACTGAACATGATTTTATTCAAAAAAATTAAAAAATTTCTTATTGTAATCTGACACCTTTATAATTAATATAATCGTAATCACAGATTACGAGTATATTAGGGCTGATTATACATCTAACATAACTAAACCATATATGTACATATATTTTAAAAGTCTAATGAATACTTCGGATTCAATCCGTGATACACGTATTTGAAGATTGTTAGTCTTCTAACGACCGGTCCCAATAACCGATCTCAATCCATTTATTTCAGATTACGGATTGACAATATAACCAATCTACTGTTTAAGCGTCCCAATAATCGATCTGTAATCGAAAATAATAATTAGAATAATGACCATTATCCAGTTATTGCTCTGACACTGCGTTTGTCTCTTACAAGCCCTTATTATAGCAACAGCAGTTCTGCATAATATTTGTAGAAAGTATAATTTGGAAGAAGTTCCTCCTGAAATTGAGTTGCCAGCAACAAATAATATAAATGTAGATCCTTTATTAAACATGGGCGAGGAAGATATCAGGCAGAGAGCAGTTTTCTTAATATAAACTTTAAATTTATTTAAAGATAAAGATTTAAATTTATTTATAGATAACTGTTGTATATTAGCAGGAAGCCTGTTGTAAAAGCGTACACATTGTCCCATAAAAGAGTTGCCAATTTTGTGGAGACGAGTTTTATGCGATTGTAGCTTATGCTTATTTCTGTGGTATTTAAACTATTCTACTGAAAGTGCTAATATTTTTGTGAGCAACCATAAGATTCTCAAAAATGTATTGTGAGGCTACAGTGAGTTACATTTATTTCCCTAAACTTATTTATTAGCGAGACTCTGGGACCAAGCTTGTAGATGGCACGAATGGCCCTCATTTTCACTTTCGTCACTCATATTTACAATATATTAACTACAGCAGCATAACACCGACGGTCTTAGATCGGGCGTGAACGTAGCGAACGAAAAATCGTACGTTTTCCGTACGATTTCGATGTTATGATCGTACTCGCATAAAATCAGTAAAAAATCGTACAAATACGATTTAAATCGTACAAATGGCAGCCCTGTTGTCAATCAATAGTCAGTGTCATTCGTTCCTTTACTATTCTGAAAAACGGGACAACGTATATTATTATTAAAAAGAGAATATGTAGTACGCTCACAAATAAATTAAGCTACAATTAATTTATCTTGTAATTGTAGTTACTTCGTGTAGTTACTTCATCTTGTAAGATAGTTTACGAAGAATCTCGGATTGGTTGAAATCTCAGATTGTAGATCGGTTATTGGGACCGGCCGTAAGACAACCAAGTTTAGCCACAAAATTTTTCTTTACGGATTATCGTTATGATCCCATACAGGAAATTAAAAGAAATAAACAAGCACGACCTTTATTCGAATCTGCGTTCCACACTTTGTTTACATTGGGGTATGATAAACTTTATAATACATCTTATATTAAATGTAAATCAAACCCAATTTTCAGTACATTTTACTGAAAAATAGTAGAAACTAATATTTAACGCTACGACGAAAGTAACTCAACTATCTTAAACTGTGTGATTATATATTAAATTTATTCAAGCAAACAATCCAACAGAGAGATGGTGGATATTTATACAAAAACCTTCGGTCCTCGGCGTTTAGTCGAGGGACCCGTTGAAGGAATGACATGGGACCTTGGTTTTGATGATACAAAGCATCACTGGAAATGACTACGCGTGCTTGAATTGCGTCGTAAAGTTATTTCAATTTTTAAATATTCTTGCTTATAAAAGAGTCTATTGTCAATTTTGTAAATTATTTTATTTTATTTTATTATATAATTATCAAATTAAGTTTTCAACTACTCAAATATTTCAGAGTGAGTTAAGCACCCCATAACCGCTTCTCTGCGCCACAACCTACGGCAAAGTCGGAGGCCGCTTCCACCTGAAACTCTCGGATAACCCCTGCTCATGTGGCCGCTCATCCAAGGAGGTTTCCACCTGACATTTCCACAGCAATCGCGGCAGCTCGAGAGACGGGCTCTACCTCGTGTTATCGTCGTGGAAGAGTTACTAAGCTCTTCCGGACTCTTCACTCTTCCGGACGACTGCGGAGGGTGGTACGGAGGGTCCTTCCCTGCCGTAGAGTTCCGTCTTCGTGTACGTTGCTCAACTAACACTGAGCGACAGAGTCATTCAAGAGAATCCGCCCATTGCGACCCGCGCCGGTCCTCGTGCGCAGAACGGAGACCCTTACCTCGGTCCGACGCGACGCACAAGGACTGGGGGTGCCGTCTCTCACCGGGCAACACCCGCATGAGCCGAGTACGCATCCTCGGCCCAGCGAGCGGTGACCGGCGAAGCTCCAACTGGCAGCTGGAGCCTCCCAACCTTTGCTCCGCCACAAGTTCCGATGTTCGGAGCCCGCTCGGAGCACTCACGGGTGTGCCTTCTTTGATCCGGTGACCCCACCGGCCCCTGCAACCACCCGGATTGCCGACGGTTAAGCCCCCCACCACGACAAGGTCTTTACAGAAAGATTTGGCGTGAAAGAGTAACAAACATCCATATCCACAAATTTACTATAGCTATAGTAAATTACTATAGTAAATAATATAAAGAGCCTATTTCCCTATCCTCCTCCTAATACCTTAAGTCCAATCCTACTGTAGTGCAGCGCACTTGCAGCAGCTTTGGCGTTACTTGTGTTATAGGCGACGGTAACCACCTACCATCAAGTGGACCGTCAGCCTATCTGACTACGAATTACGACCATATTAAACCAGTACATAGCTATTGAAGACCGTAATGGTCTAGCCAACCCACAGCGGGTTGCTGAACTTCCACTTTCCAAATTTAAAAGCTTGCGTGTCGTTTGAAAACCGTGCCCAAAAAGTTGTACACCTAAAATGCTTTGATGAAAGATCAAAGCTCAATTAATGAATCGAAATTTCAATGTTACGCTACTCCTTTGATCGGGTAAACACCGGGACCGGTAATAACTGGTCACTCAGTCGACTAAATAATACTCGACACTAAACAATTTGGCGCCGGCCGTGACGTTGTCTCCTATTGCTTGGTATGTTTTGAGTTTGCGTTTAATTCCAATGCGTGACTCTAACGATTTTAATGAGAAACCATGATAACAGCCTTTACTATCTGCTGTAAAAGTATAAGTAAAAATCGAATGTATGAATTATTATGTTGGCCTCCCACACTGAGCCATGCATGTATCATGGGAGTCTACTACACGTACTCATTGGTTAAATAAGATTATTGTTATATCAGTACACATACACAAATAATTAAGTTAAATTAATGGTACTATAACTTAAGGAAATTGCTCAGTACGTATAAATCGATTTTTCAGTCGGAGCAGCATCTAATTAATAAGGAGTCCGTAAGGGTCATAAAGAGTAGGTACTCACCTCTGGGCTGGCGCGTCAAAAAACTGGCTAGATCAATTTGATACCTTGCAGCTTCGAAATTTTAAGATCCATTGGTCACACGACAGCGGTTAGATTAGAACCCTTTAGTCTCATAAGAGATATGTGTTCTACAGGCTACAGAATGATAAGTGCTTCCAATTACATGAGTTGTTTCAATTGTCTACCCGGCGCACGGTCTGGATGGACAGAAGGTCCCTGACTCAGCATAATGCGGTGGGTGGTACCCACAGCTTTGATTTTCAGTCAAGGCCTGAGAAATACCTCACGGAGCTGTGCAAGGCTGTGCAAAGGAATAAAAAAAACACTTAACAAGTGCGAGCTGAACTCGCGTGAAGAGGGTTCCGTACGATGTTACCTATCCGCACAATATTGAGTGATTTACCATGTTAGTTTAATATCATGGACTTCTTATAGGTATAAGTATCTATAAGTAGAAAACTAATTTCCGAATTTTTTTCAAAATTTTAGGTTTAGTAGTTTCGGAGATGGGGGGAGGGGGGGAATGGTCAATTTTCGTCTATTTTCTTGAATAACTTGGAAACTATTTATTTTAAAATTACAAATTATAAAAAAAAATTAAGATCCACAACAAGAGCTTCCATTTGATATGTCACACGATGCAGCTTTCAAATTTTTTTTTTAATTTTCCATCTTTCCCCAAAAATGACTTCCCATATACAGATTTCATCTATTCACGTCAAACCTCTGCGTTTGGGTCACAGAAATTGATATGTGTACCAAATTTCAACTTAATCGGTCTAGTAGATTCTAAGACTGTTAGCGACGGATAGCCGGACACAGGAGTGATTCTATTAAGGGTTCCGTTTTTTTATTCGAACGTACGGAACCCTAAAAAGAGAAAAAATAAAATAAAAATTAAAGAAACCCTAAAAACACATTAAAGATTAAATAAGATTAAAAAAGTAATAATAATAACAGTATTAAATAAATAATGTTATTTCTTATAAAATCGTTACTTGTTGTCCCTTTTTGTATCTGTATATCATCGGATAAGCAATCTAGCTTGGAATCTGTGATCTATCCCAGTGGCACGCCGGGTTATGCGTAACTCCGTACCCAATCCGGAAATTCTAACACTATATCAGATTTTGGTTGACGAAAACAAGACACAAACTTAACGTCCTCTACGTTTCAAAGTTTATTGTATATGTTATAAATTAAAAAATATGTAATTTATTATTCAACAAGATTATTCTTTGAGTATTATTACGAATTATAAGTATTACCTCCGTTATTTTATTTTATGAAAAAAGGAGACTTTAAATAAATAATTAGAAATAAGAGTCTCTTCAAATCTCACTAGCAAAACAGAGTTTAAACAGAGGCGACGGTAACCACCCACCATCAAATGCCTACCTGGAATCTATGTATAAACTGTAATAAAATCGTTTCAAAAAAACATTTTGTACACTTGTACTGTTAATGACGTAAAAAATATTTTTTAGAATTTTTGTCTGTTTGTCTGTGCGTTTGTTCGCACTAATCTTGTCTGCCGATCTTAACATTTTAAAAAAAAAGTTACTTTTCATAGTATAAAACGATATACATACAAAATAAATTACATAAAAAAAACTGTAACATTAAAATACCATAAAAGTTTTCATCATTTTACAATTTTATATCAGCACTAGAACGACATATATTTTCCGCACTGAAAATACAGAGTAAGTGAAAAAATAAACGCCGGCCAAGACGGAGTGCAGAGAGACGTGTCTGGAATGATATTTTTTTATTGAAAAATCGGTCACATGAATTCACTATGTTTCAGAAAAACTTATTTCTCTCCCGCAGAGCAAAGAGTTCATTTAAAAAACTCATTTGTGTAATGAGTCTTGATTAATTAACTTGATCGTTTCAAACTCCAAAGCGAGCGGTTTCTTTACGCTTTTCGATGAAGATTGAACAGTTTCCCCTTTTAATAGTTATACTTTTCTGCAAATTTTTGTCTAATTAATTGCCACCTAATATTTTAATGTAAACTATGTATTAATTTACTTAGATTTTTATTTGATACTAGCGACCCGCCCCCGGCTCGCCCGGGGTGCAATTTTTATATATATGAACATTCCCCGTTTATCCCTCTTTCCATAAGTGAAAACCAAATTAAAATCGGTCTACCCGTTCACGCGTGATGCCGTGACCAAGGGAAATGGGGATTCATTTTTATATATAGAGATTACTTTTCGACTAATGACGATCAGGCATCATAGAGGTTGCTGTTTATGGGTGGAGTGGCAGGACCTACCTCGTACACAGGCAGTGCAGCCTGTCTCCAGCTCTGCGTTTTGTTCTGGTGATTGGTATCCGAGACACTTGTAAAACAGTTTGACAGTTCACCAACACCTCATACACGATAACTGTGGTTGCACACCTTCTAGTTATTTGGTTTTTGTTTGGTTTGGATGGAAGTCGTTTTGGAGAGAGGAAAAATGTTGCCAGAATGAATAAATGTACGAAAGCGTTCAAGTTAGTGAGTATTTGTGCGAGTTTTATTCTTTTTAGGGTTTCGTACGTCCGTATAAAAAAACGGAACCCTTATAGGATCACTCGTGTGTCCGTCTGACCGTCGCTCACAGTCAATTATTCCTAGACCGATTAAGTTGAAATTTGGTACACATATCAATTTCTGACCCAAACGCATAGGTGACGTGAATAGATGAAATCTGTATATGGGAGGCATTTTTGGGGGGAAGGTGAAAAATTAAAAAATTTTTTTTTTGAAAATCTAGTGATATATCAAATTGAAGGTCTTGTTGTGAAGATCTTAAACGTATTTTTTTGTAATTTTAAAATAATTAGTTTCCAAGTTATTCAAGAAAATAGACGAAAATTGACCCCCCCCCCCTATCTCCGAAACTACTGAACCTAAGATTTTGAAAAAAAGTACAGAAATTAGTTTTCTACTTATAGATTATAGGAAAACCTATAAGAAGTCCATGGTATGGTAAATCACTCAATATTGTGCGGATAGGTAACATCGTACGGAACCCTCTTCACGCGAGTTCAGCTCGCGCTTGTCCCGTTTTTTTTAAAGAGTTAAAGTAAAAATAAACAATTTAACATATAACTGGCGCAGCCAATGGAGCTTACTGTAGTGAAGTAATTGTTTTTATAAAGGCCTTCAGAATAAATGGTGACATGGTAAGTCAGTATCAATTTGTTTTAAATATACATAATGGTAATGCTTTAATATGGAATTTTGTTATAGAACTCATATGTTGCGTATGTATTGACTCTTTACAGCCTAATGCTCGATTTACATACACTACGGCGGAATTAGCTGGATCACAAATCTGTTCACATTTCATAATCAACTTTATGTACACGTCATGTCATGTCATGTCGAGAGGTCCGAGTTCGATACTCGGTCATGCCATGTACTAATGGGCTTTATCTAAAAACTTAAGTACATTTACTGATCACTCTCAAACCGTGAAGAAGAATTGCTTTAACTTGTAGCGGGTTTTACTTTTAATTTAATTTTTAAATTTTTCTGGGTTTATTTTCTGTAAATAAACCACGCCGTAGCATTTTATTTATTCGCATTTTCTATTTCAGTTTTCTGCAGAAGCCTCAAATCCTTTAACTAGATGTTTCGATATACAGAACCCAAAAGAAAATCCTATTATGCAAATATGTCAAAGCTGGTTGTATCGATCGCAACGTTATTGGCCTTTGATTTGCAAACAAATGCCGCCTTCTGTTTTTAAACGAGGATCGAATGAACGCTCTGTATTTCCTTTTATCGACGGCATTATGCTAACTGCGTTTTTACCGAATTTGTTTAGCAAATGTAGTCAGTTCTTTGTGACTTTCGCCTGAAACACACGAATGACACCGTACAAGAAGTTACACAGTTATGCATACATTACGTGCCGTAAGATTGACGATTTGCGATGGATTTACTTACCAAGAGCCGCATCGCATCTTTTAAAACCAACAAAGCTGCACATCGCTCGTATTTGAGGAGTTTATTATGATTGAGGGCCTCTGTTGTTTCCCAATTTATAATTTTCACAATTATAAATTGGGAAGACCTTCTGGCAGCAGTAACCACCCCCTTGCAGAAGATTACAGTATATTTATGTAATTGGTGTCCCGGTCAGTGAGTAAAGGACGCCAGAGCCCATTTTCTTATCCCCTCCTAATTTCTTATCTTTTATTGTAGTATATTTCTTAGGTTGACCTATAGGCTGACTGTCCTCTTGATGGTAGGTGGTTGATACCGTGGTCTATTACTAATACCACAAGGCTGCTAGTGCGCTGCCAACATAGTAGGATTAAGGATAAGGGATGGGGATTCGGGCTCTGGCTTTCCTTACTCTCTTGAACACAACACACATGCTTGTGTTGTTTCACAGTTATTTCAGATCATTCAGATTCAGACCTGGACCACAGTGTTATTTCATGGTGGCCTTCTGTAAAGGGGTGGTTACCGTGGTCACTGCCGCAATCTGCGTTCTGGAAGGTACTTATGGTCTTATTTTTTCGTTAATTTTTTAACTCTTATGAATAGTTTTTCAAGTTAGAAGGATTACATTTTTATGGTATTCATTTATATTATCGCAAAGAATTCGCAAAGAACTTTTTTTCTTTGATTTTAGGAAATAGTTTTATTACTTATTGTTAAAGTTAATACCAATGAGTTCCTTCCATTTAGATAATAATATGCTTTTATTTGAGTGATTTTTTCAAAGTTTTTAAGTATAGAATCGAATGGTACTATCACCTATACCTACCTATGGTACTATCACCTATACCTACCTATTATTTTATGTTTTTCATATTTCAACAACACACGTGTCTACAAATCTCTCGGAAAAGGTTTCCCTTATTTGACTTTAAAGTTTAAAGACTTATCTTTAATTTACTAGCATAAACAAAAACGAGTATAAGCTGAGCTCGTATAGCAAAAATAACTATTAACCCAAACGAAACATTAGCTTCTAATATTATATTTATTGTTTAAACATGACTTCACCTTTATCCTTTTTGCCTTTAGTTTTTCCTCTTTTTGTCCTTGAGTCACCTTTGATGTCACTACCTTTGAATATCTCCAACACAATTTTATCAATGTTATTTTATTGATAACCACTTTATTTATTTATAAATAAGTAGATACTCCAACAACATGTCACCTTTAAAAGTTACTGTAGATACAAATTAGGTATTGAACCTTAAATTAGATTAGTGGGTAAGTCAATTGTAGGCATACATTGCTTTAACCAATGTCCTAAGATAATTAACAGTAATAATTAAAATAAAATCTCAACATACACGACAAAACTTCATGAGTTGCACTATGAGATGCTTTCTCACCCACCGAATTCGCCAGATGACTATTTTCTGTTTCCGAATTTAAAAAAATGGCTTGGTGGGAAAAGATTTGGCTCCAACGAACAGGTCATGCACGAAATCAATGCCTATTTTGAAGGGTTGCCTAAGTCGTATTTTATGGAAGCGATCGAAAGGTTAGAGAAACGCTGGGTGAAGTGCATTGAGCTACACGGAGACTACGTTGAAAAATAAATAATAATAATTTAATTAATTTTACTCCTTGTTTAATTTTTACCACACTTATCACTCCGTCCTCGTAAATAATATAATAAAATCGTAAACGAGCCGTGTCTTTACATTAAGTTTTTCTTCAAAAAAATAATTTGTACACTTATGTTACCGAGATCAAAAAAATATTTTTATAATTTGTCTTTTTGTCTGTGCGTTTCTGCACGCTAACCTCAAAAACGGCTTAACCGATTTGAATGCTGTTTTCACTGATGTATTATAGCAAGCTTTCCGTAACATTTATATTGTTTGTGTCATTCCAATCGGTTTAGAATCAAAAAAGTTACGCGCTATATCAAATACCACTCGTTGTAAAATAAAGTTCGTCTAAGTAGCTATTGCGTTATTATAAAGTCATTTGTATAATGACTTTATAAAAACTTTATAATAACAAAAACTGTACAATATGAGACTGAATTTAAATTCAAAAATTAAATAATAAAGTACATAAACCCACAAGGTGATGGAGAAATGTTTCGTGTCCCGCCATTGTTTCAAACACGTCCGCGTCGGAGAATGCGTTTGACATTTTATTTCTGTAAAATGTACCACAAAAACTTTTCTATACGTTGAAGACAATAGTGTTAAACTAAACAGCTAATATTGTAACTTCTGTTTAGTTTTCTTTCCACACAAAGTGGAAAGAAGCCATGTTTTGTAAGTATGGGAATCGTCTGGAATATCCGGTCCATAAAAGATAGTTTCGTTGTATGTAAATTATGCACTGTTTTTGTATATTTAATTTTTTAACACTGTACAACTACTGTACTGTTGGGTGTTATAGCTAACTACTACAGGCAACTGCGAATACGCTTTATTATATAAATTTCCGGGCGCTGTATTACCCAAATATAACATCGATAAAAAATCCGTTCAGAGATATTGATATAATATTTCTTTGGTTTTCCCCTCGATTGGAACTCAGGTTTTTTTTCCAAATGACCTGATAAGGATAAGCACTTCACGTCGATAGTTTTTAACTACATATTTATAAAATTAATTATTATTAAACATACATTAAAACCAGTTGAGTAATTCAGAGAAAATAAGCATAAATAGTATTGTTACGTGCGGGGTGAGTTAAAATGCCTTTTAAGGGCAAAAGGAACGATTTATTTTCACAAACCAAGATGACTTCCAAAATCACTAAACTTGTCCGATGAAACCGTTAAACTTACCAAAAGTCAGTCCGTAGTAACCACCCCATTACAGAAGACCCGGTTTCGGTGTGTTTCGGTGTGAGTAAGTAAGTGATGCCAGAGCCCATTTCCCTATCCCCTCCTAATCCATTATCCTTAATCCTAGTGTAGTCGGCAGCGCACTTGCAGCAGCTTTGGCGTTGCTTGTGTTATAAGCGACGGTAGCAACCTACCATCAAGTGGACCGTCAGCCTGTCTGCCGATCTTAACATAAAAAAAAAAAATACGGAAAAAGTTCAAAAAGAATACGTTTTATCATGATTTATCATGTTAAAAACACAGGGTATATTGCCTTGATTTTTTACCATAATACTATGCTACAGATTATCCTTTTTCCTCGTCAGTCGGATAAGATGTCTCTGTATACACAATTACACATAGCAATGTCACCTAGACGAGACTTTGGATCGTAGTTCTTTCTGAGATATTTGCACCCTCCAGTTCCGTTCCTTTACAATACAGACTTCTTCTAGTTAGGCCTATAGGATTGCTTTCAGGGTCAACGGCGCATCTACTGACTGAGGGTCCACTCGCCTAGTTTTGAGTAAAACTCTTGTGACGTCATAAGATGAAAAATCTCCTTTATCTATGCTTATAAAATCGTCGTTTGTCCTGACCGACATCAACGCATAGCCAAAAAAGGTTTAGAAAGCTGAAATTTGGAACATAGGTTTTTTATGACGTAAGCATCCGCTAAGAAAGGATTTTTGAAAATATCCACTCGCTTGTAATATATATATATATTTGTTAAATTAAATTATGGGCGTCATATTCGTATGTATTTATTACCGTTTTTAATTATTGAACCAACCATGTTTCTTGAGAATAAGCCAACGTAGTTTGTGTGAGACCAGTCGTTTGACGGTGTCTCTTACGTTTTCTTGAATGTTACGGAAACAGCAGGAAATAAACAGAGGTTAATGTCGCATTGTAGGCCGCAGGCTCACCGAAAACACAAATTGTGTTTTAGTGTAAAATTTATATTTCGTCAGACATTTCAATTGTCTGTAAATTTACCAGTTATTCTTGGTTTCATGCACCTCCTGCAATGCATAAAGAAGTAGCTGAATTTTTTTGTATTTTAATTTCAGGTTTTTTCGATTCACTATCTGTTTTTAGGGTTCCGTACGTCCGAATAAAAAAACGGAACCCTTATAGCATCATCGTGTGTCCGTCTGTCCGACAATTTCCCCCTCCTATCTCCGAAACTAATGAACCTAAAATTTTGAAAAAAATAATAATACAGAAATTAGTTTTCTACTTATAGATTATAGGAAAACCTATAAGAAGTCCATGATATTAAAATAACATGGTAAATCACTCAATATTTCAATATTGTGCGGATAGGTAACATCGTAAGGAACTCTCTTCACGCGAGTTCAACTCGCAATTGTCCCGTTTTTTATTGGAAACATTCTGTCTAGCTTTCTACTCCTCCAAGTTCGTTTTATACAGTCCCAAGTTTTTGCTACTTTAATTTTAATTGATTGTATATGGTCATTAAAATGAGTTTAAAGGCCAAAGCCAAGACCAAATTAGGTGGCTTTCAGTGCTTATTAAAAAGCAACGCCATAGGGATTGCAAGGGCGTTGTCGAACTTGTTAAGATAAAAGTTAAGTATTATCACGAGTTTACGGGATTGGACTTTGGCATCTCTTATGGATTCACCGAAACATTAGAGCCCACATCAGCTTATTTATTCTTTTTGCTAAATGACCAACCTAGCTCAACGTACCAAAAATGCTACGCCAAGCACTGCTGAGACTGCGGCTTGACGTGTAGGCTTTAGCGATCTATAGAATGTAGACCTATAGGGATCGCGTCTATAGGGAGCTCTCCTAAGTCGTACAATCCAAAACGGAGCGGTCGCGATAATGGAAGTCCGACAATTTTGTCGCGATCTCACCTCTGCGACTCTTCTCCATCTCGCTCTATTAGTGGCACTGCGTGTACATTCAGTAAGAGAATACCTTATACCTGATTTAATAAGGTTTGTCCATCTCGAGAGTGATCGGCCGAGAGAGCACTGACCCTCCTACAGCGAGAACTAAAAGGAACAAACCTATGTGTAAATGGGCGTCTATTTTTTTTTCTTTATTTGGTTTGCAAAACAGCACACAATCTAGCATAGAAAATAATATCAACAACAAAATAAAAAGTGAAGAAATAAACAATAAAATAATAATAAACAAAAAGATCCAATACAAAAATAAAAGAAAAAGCAATAATACAAAATAAGTACCTAAATAAATTAAAATTAAAATTAAAAAAAAAAAACTTAAAATATAAATATTTGTACATAATATTAAGTAGTGTTTTTTCTTAGTTCAACCTTCAAAGAGGCCAAAAAGTCTATTGGCAGTTAAGGATAATGATGAGGTTATGTTAAAACAGTATCTACATACAATTTAGAAAAGCTCTAATTTAGATTTTATGCAGGTAAAAAAATGTTTGTTAAGAAAATATTCATAATACTGTAATAATTGTTATTACCAAATTTTTTGCCGAATACAAGGTCTGCGAGATATTAAAGCTTGAGCGCCGACATAAAACCGCCCGAAATCCTCCCTTATTGGTTAGATTTATAGTTTGAGGGATTTTCCTCCTTGTTACGCTTTGAAATGTAACATCTTAACACTTTTTCGCTTGTGTGGTTATCAATGGCCCTGAAGGGATATTCAAGTTTTTGGTCAAATTATAAATCTTTTAACTTATACGGAATATTAAACACTTACATAAAAAGCCAATCATTGTACTAAATTAATGTTTAGTATGACAGGGCACACTGCGTTCGCCGAAGTTGTGTAACAACGTTCCTGCGACCGCGTCCGTCTAATACGGCTGCCCTAGAAAGTCGTTGGGTTTTAGCCGGTAGGAGTCCAGCATAACCCACAGCGTCCCCCTTCGCTGCTGGGTATCCATGATGGATTTCCCAACGTAAAAAAAATGGCACACTGCGTTCTACCGTCGTATATTTGATTGACCGCACGTCTGGCGGCAGTAACCCACTCCCTTACAGAAGACTACCATGAAATAAAAGCGTGTTGTTGTTGTGTTTCGTCCTCTGCTGGACAAAATCATCCTCCCTAATTTTACAAAAAGACCGGCCAGAAGCAGCCTGGATCCACCGTCGACCCGCGGCCCTTATCAGGTCGTCCGTCCTACGCTGTGTTTGGTGGTCCGTGACCTCCACTCGAGAGCCTTCTAGCCCCAGCGACCGTCGGCTCTTCTACAGTTCTCGGGTTATGTCGGTAACTTTCGTTCGTCCACGGATCTCATTCCTGATTCGATCTCGCAGTGTATCCCCAAGCAGAGCCTCCATAGCTCGTTGAGTTTAGCTAGAGACCTGGGTGATGAAAGTTTACGGTAGTCCTTTATTGAATAGGACGAAAAAGTGCGCATAGAGAAATATCCCTGTGACGCAAAATGCCATTATTATGTAGATATCTTTTGATGACGTTGACTTAAGGAACTTAAAGTTTTTTTTATGCATGACCTTAATACTCGATCCTTACTTGTTCCTGAACAACTTTTATCTTAATAAATAAGCTCGGAAATAAATAGGAATAAGGTACTATTAAGTTTTGTACATTTTCTGCTTGACGAATTGGATTTCATATAGAAATGTCAATACAATGAACGATATAATACATCTCTTGCTACTTAGAACATGTGCCTTTGATATTTTCATGAAACATTTTTATCTAGAAATATTTGTCATAGGGATACCTATGCCAACCGTATGTAATTTTTTAGAATGCTAACACTGCGCAATAGACGGAAGATCAACTGTGTAACATTCTTGTTGTTAGAGAATTTTAATGTACCGCAAAGTTACCCGCGCACCAGGTTGACGAAGGCCTTTAAAAACTCGAATGTCAGAACGAATCTCGGTTGGTGTTCCCTAATAGTTCGAATGTGCCAACAATATAATGAACTTCAGAACTTATTCAGAACAGCCTTATTCAGAACTTTGACATTTTCGGCGACACTCTCAAAACTTTTAAGACAAAATTGTATGCTTTTTTTCTCAAGTGAATGATAAAATGAGATATACTAATTGTAATTTAATTTATTTTTCTCTCTTAATTCTTTATTATATCTTACAGTTCAAAGCTTCTCATGTCTATAATATTTGATTTTAATTTATATGTACGCATGTAATTGTTCATTTGAATGTTGTGGATGCCTATAATTGGCCCATATACCAGCTATTTGTCAATGATATGTTGTATAATCTAAGTATAAAAATATGTGCTGTTGGCGTAATTAAATGAGCAGTATATATAAATAATAACTAAATGAGCAGTTACGTTATCTATGTGTCCGTTCCGCAGGAAGAATCTAGCCACTTAATAAAAATAAAAAACTGTCATTTCTCACGAGAATCCTGTAAAATTTCCTTGGTTGTCCCTTATGAATGCTGCTCGCATTAATCATTCGTAGGTGCGTGGGATCCCTATGAATTACCTGCCGAGATTAGTTGGAATTATGATGTCTGCCCGGGCGGTAGCCACTTTGTTAATATATCTTATTATGGAGGTTTATTCCCAGCCACAAGGCAACGGCTGGAGTATAATTTGTCTTTAATACGGTCATTACAACTAAGCCACGATTCACATTCTGGAAAACTACTAGAAACTCGTAATGTATAAAATAAGAAAAATGTATAAAAATAAGGATAAACTCCGAAATGGTTAAGTAGATTTCGACAGGAACATAATTATATGTACCTATAGATGTTTTTCTAGACAATCTTAATTAAACACCGCGTAATATAAATGACTACATGGTGCCTGCGACATCTTCCGCTTCTTATAGCTATGACGACGGTGGCGCCATTTTTTATATTTTTAGACGATCCCTTGGTAAACTAACATTTTTCCAGGATAAAATGTATAATATATTTTAATCCACGTAATAGACTATCTGTGTGGCAAATTTAATCCAAACCTGTTTAATAGTTTTCGCGTGAAGGAGTATTTAAATAATTACTAGCTTTCGCATTAAAATAATACTAGCTGACCCGGCGAACTTCGTACCGCCTCAGAAAATAAATCAATAAATCCCACGCAAAAAAAGGCCACACTGCGTTTCGCAGTCATTTGGGCAGCCCGTCTGGCGGCAATAACAATAATCTGTTATCGTGAAATAACAGCACGGTGAGGGTGTAAGGATAATCACTTTATCCTTAATCCTGCTATGGTCCGCAGCGCACTTGGAGCACCTGTGGAGTTACTTGTGTCATAGACCGTCAGCCTGTCTCCAATACGCGAGGAAACTTCTCGAGGCCGAGATGAACAAAAAAAAATTCATCGTTCTCTGGTTATAAATGATATAACTAACACGACTTGTTTATGTATATTTTAATAAATATATAATAATAATAATAGGTAATTGTTTTAATAATAATTGTTTTATTTACTTTCATATAATTTTCCTTATCCTAAGGTTGCCTGGAAGAAATCTCTGTAAAGCGATAAGGCCGCCTTTTGTACTATTGCTTTTTGTTTCTTTCTATTTTTTATTCTTTTTTATATGTTTACAATACAAATAAAGAGTTTAATAATAACAATAAAAAACAAATAAAAATAAAATAAATATAGACAATAAATTAGGATATGTAATTCATATTACGAAGTAAGTTGTCAGGAGTGATCGTCAGTGAAATATAAATTAAAAGTTCAATCGAAACTAATTATACACTTCAATAAATTATAATTCGCATGTGTCAGGAACACTGGGAATAGCTGTTGAAATTTACCCCACGATCCAAAAGTTTCATGTTATGTAGTGAGCTCGTACCGGTAATTAACCGAGTGTATGAACAAAACTTATTTGTTATACATATAATAGCTTTGTGTTTAACAGAACAGAAGACTTCATTGGTAGGGAATATTTATAAGAAAATACTATTTTTTAATTAAAAAAAATGTTCATCAATCTGACAGATTCCATTGAAGAAAAATAGATTTAAAATTAAATTATAATTCCATAAATATATGCTCGTTAAGTGATGAAAGGATTCACAATAAAAAATAAAAAACGAGACAAGTGCGAGTTGAACTCGCGTGAAGAGGGTTCCGTACGATGTTACCTATCCGCACAATATTGAGTGATTTAACATTTTATTTAATACCATGGACATCTTATAGGTTTTTCTGTAATCTATAAGTAGAAAACTAATTTCTGTTTATATTTTTTTTCAAAATTTTAGGTTCAGTAGTTTCGGAGATAAGGGAAGGAGGGGATGGTCGGACAGACGGACACACGAGTGATCCTATAAGGATTCCGTTTTTTTATTCGGACATACGGAACCCTAAAAATAATGAATTTTCTAACAAATTTTATCTTTTAACAACTTTATGAAAACATTATTAATTAATCTATACTATATTATAATATTATAAGAAAAGATTTGTATGTATGTTTTTTGTTGTAATGTATAAACTCAAAAACTACTGGACCGATTTTAAAAATTCTTTCACCTATAGAAAGCTACATTATCAACGAGTAACATAGTATTTTATAAAGCGACGTGGACGAAGTCGCGTGCAACAGCTAGTAAAATATATATCCATCATCCAACTAATATGAGACAATTATTTTGAAATTTCTCTTTTATTATCAATTTTCATTTTGATTATTGAGCACGATTTTAATTGACGAGCCCGTTGGACGAGTGGTTAGGGTACTTGCCTTAACGCTCTGTTCTAGGGTTCCCGGGTTCGATTCCCGGCAGATTCAACTTTGAAAACGAACTTTTCAAATTTGGCTCTGGTCTGGATCTGGAAAGTAGTGGATCTGGGGTACACTGCTTTTCGCAGTCATTTGGGCAGCCCGTCTGACGGCACTAACCACCCCCTTACAGAAGACCATCGTGAAATAACATCATGTGCAGTTGTGTTTCGGTGAGTGAGTAAGGGATGCCAGAACCCATTTTCCTATCCCTTATCCTTAATCCTACTGTAGTCGGCAACGCACTTGCAGCACCTGTGGTGTTGCTTGTGTTATAGGCAATGGTAGCCACCTACCATCAAGTGGACCGTCAGCCTGTCTGCCGATCTTAACTCTAAAAAAACCAGTGATTATTAAATAAAAAATACGTTTTTCAAAAATTTTTAACTATGACTATTGACTTATTAAAATATAATTAAGATTACTTATATTTTAATTTTATGAAGGTTTGTGCACCGTTTTTCATATGTGTTTTTAGTATCATATGATTTTTTTAAATCTGATTTTCCTCAGTGCCTTAGGATAAAAAAATATATATCGGCCGTAGGACTTTAATTTTAGTGTTAAAATATTTAATTTTCATCTCGTAATTTTACTTTTCGGATCAATGAAATGGCAATAAATTTATGTATTAAAGAGAAAAGCTCGTTTATACTTTGGTATTAGCGATAAGTTTAAGCTCAACATGTGAAGTGTGTACGTAATTTCAAACGAGATTAGAGCTCTGAAAGGATGATAAGGGAATTGGGGTTTAAATAATATGGTTTACGTTTTTTAATTAACAAAGTTTTTAAATTACATAAAATTTGTATTTGAACGTTACGCCATCGTAATGATAACCGGGCCGAATAAATAAAAAATACTCTAAAAATTTACTTTTATTAATTTAATAAATTTAAAACTTAATAACTTAGGAAGGCCTGTCTGTCTGTCAGGTCCGAACATTATTAATTTTCTCTGGGTTAACCAAGGTTGTGCAATTAGACTCTATGGATTTTCTAATTTTAATTAATGATTTGCCTTACGCCGTGAGGATAAGCCTTGAGAACAGTTTGTTTTTTTGCTGATAACAAACAACACTTATTGCGGAGCTAAACTTTTTTAAAGGTTACTTGTGTTTCTGAGTGTCAGCTCAGAAAAAAAAACTGAGTTTTATTTAATCAAAATGTGACTCACTCATCGTCATTATCATCTCAGCAGTAGGACGTTCACTGCTTGGCATTGTTCTCTCCCATAATAGGCGAATAGGAAGATTTCCATTACGTTTAATAGATCACAACATCGCATAGACTTGTGACAGTAAATGCTACGGAGCTACGGATATTGTGACAGTAAAGGCTGTTAAGGACATTGACGTGATGGTAAATTCAAAAATGGACTTTTACTATCAAATTTTTTAAAAGTACATTTACATTATAAAAATGCGTATTTAGATAAGCTTTCGGCCATTAAATGATTACATATTTGTCTGCAGAAAATTAGGAGATATTTATCCGCGAACTCGTCGGCGCCTTCAAAACAAGCCCCAGTAGGTATCTTTATTATTTTAGATATCTTTACTTAGATATCTTTATTATTTTTCAACCAGTTTTTTGAAATATAATGCTGACTAGTATCTAAAAAAAAGATTTGTTTTTGGAAATTATTTGTGTTGCATATGATTTGTTTTTTTTTTTTTTTTTAATATAAAACACAACAATTGGCGTAAAGGGTGGAATTTTTTAAACGCATCTCTAGGAAAGGTACTGGGTAAGACGAATTTGTACTGTAAAGTCTATTGGACTGTAATAATAAAAATATTAATAAATGAAGTTATCCTAAGCATATCTCGAGTTATATGCTTTTCAAATATATATTGATTTGTTTTTTTCAAATTAATGGTGTTTAAATAATAAACAAACATAATAAACAACATTAAAAAATAGATTACACAGACACATAGACGAGCCTGTTGGATGAGTGGTTAGGTTGCTTGTCTTAACGCTCTGTTTTCCGAGATCGATCCTCGGCAGGGTCAACTTTAGAGGTTAGCTCTGGTCTGGACTTGGAAAATAGTGGCAGGGCACTCTGCATTTCGCAATCATTTTAGGCATCCGGCATCCGTTTAACCACCCCCTTACAGAAAACCATCGGGAAATAATAGCATGTGTGCTGTTGTGTTTCGGCGAGCGAGTAAGGGATTCCGAACTCATTTCCCTATGCTTAATTCTACTATGGTCGGCAGCCCACTTGCAGCACCTGTGGCGTTCGTTGCTTGTATTATAGGCGACGGTAGCCAACTACCATCAAGTGGACCGTCAGCCTGTCTGTCGAGCTTAACATAAAAAATCCGCTCTCTGCCTTTATAATTTTGATATTGTAAACTTAAACCACTTTATAATTTGATTTCTAATGCTCTTTAATGATTCTTCAGTAAATAACTCAATTTGTTTTTTTCCGTGCCAATAACCATGGTAATACCGTGGAAACCATGGTAATCTAAATTTTGCCCGGAGCTTCGATTTTTTACCCGCAGTTATTAAATAGAGTTACGAAGGAGAGAGAGTATCGGTTGCTAATGTACTCAAACTCAATCTTTGAACGAACCAACGAAATTAAATTTAATGGTTAATAAAATTTGAACCCTTCCGCTGCCAATTAATAAAACTCTCCTTTTGTCTGTGAAGACTTAAAGTAAATATCCTCTGGAATTGTAACTCGTTGTAATTTGTTAGGAGCATTATACCACATAATTTTTATAGTTAGCAGACAACTTAATTGCATGACTTAGAGTCGTTTTAAGCTTTGAATTTATGCACGTAGCCTTTATAATAACAAGTGTTCTACGTGAAAAGTCAAAAAGTAACATGTAATTTTTCCAGGAATGATTATATCATTACGTTCTGTCAGGCGTGGCAACACATGACATTCTTGATATTATTGTTATAAATTAATATAATCATTTATATGTCTGATTCTCCGCTTACTTCTCCGCTTTTGATGCGGTTTTTACTAATGGAAGAGTGACAAAGAAGGAAGGTTTGTGTATAAAAAAAATTGCGTCCGTGTGAACCTGGGAACTAGTCGCTACGACAGTATAGAAAGTTTTAAAATTTTTAATGCAAAAATCACGGCCTTCTCAAAAATTGTCACTTTCTTTGGTTTGATATGATATTTAATAATATTTTTTTAAGATATTTTTACTTTCGTTTTCAAGATAAAAAAATATGATAATAATTGAGACGTATCTAATTATTCATACTAATTGCTGTACAGAAAAACAGAATTACTTTCGCATACTCATACTACGAAATTAATTAAAATAGGACTCGGTCCTTAAGGGCTTCACTGAGGCAAATGACATTTATTATAGAACTCGCTGGCGGCGGATCCAATTCAACAGGCCTAGAAATGGTGTTTTTTTGTTTTTACCATTAGAACAATACACAAAATAAAAATTTTTATTAGCAAAATTTTTTAATCTGATATTAACTTATTAATAGGTACAGGATTCATATGCGTGCAATAAGCCGTTTTAGAGAGAATTTTCAATAAAAGTCACATTCTTCTTGTTTTCTAACTTTTTTTGTGGAGTTTCTATTACTTTAACGAAAATTCTAATCAATACAATTGGTTCTTCACATGTTTAAGTACAATATATATTTTTTTCAAAGCAATTGTCTTGTCCATTTCTTGTAACATTTTCATTAAACAATGGATATTTTTAGTATTTAGGGTTTGTCTACCCCTTAAAGTAAATTTTATTTATGCAGTAGTCATAAGTAAAATTATGGAGTGAATAATATAATTAATGTTAATTACATAAATTTCTTTTCCATTTCCTGGCACAGAGCGAAGACCAGTGTATTCGCAGAACTCCACTTCTCTACCTAGACTTCTAGTGATTTTTCACTGTTTTTCTTTGTTGTTAGAATTAGAGGTTATGAAATTCCATTCAATGGTGAAAGAAATCTATTAAGTATATCGCTGTCGCTAATAAAGTTGCTGTTCAAACTGTATCTGTCTTCTTCTAAATCATTCAATAGATTTTGATACGATTTTCACTAATTAAAAAGGCGATGAACAATGAAGAAAGGAAAGTTTGCGTAAATCTCTATATATAAAAATGAATCCCCATTTCCCTTGGTCACGGCATCACGCGTGAACGGGTAGACCGATTTTAATTCGGTTTTCGCTAATGGAAAGAGGGTTAAACGGGGAATGTTTTAGGGTATATAAAAATTGCACGCCGGGCGAAGCCGGGGGCGGATCGCTAGTTTCCGATAAAAATGTATCCGTGCATTTTTACTGTAATAGGGAATATGCGTCTAATTCAATATAAACATTTTTGCTTTAGAATTATATCCATGTAAATATTTTTTTAATTTTATTTCTTTTTCGTTAAGAAAATAATCTCATTAATAAGTGCAAAAAAGTTGCGGGAAATTCAAAATACTTGAAACGGTCAGTTCGAATGTCACGTCAAAGTCTATGAAATGTCAACAAGCGCGTAGATATGTTTGTGATTTTTAATATTTGATTGTTCACGACAAGCGCGCCAAAAGGGCGAGTGTTTAAAATGCCCGTAGCTGTTAGTTAATTTTAATTTTTTTTTGTAACTAAATTTCTATTTTTTGGCGCTGATTATTTTTTACGGTTATATAACGATATAACCTATCGTATGTGCATATTCCCTGAAACTAGCCTAAGAAAAACTAAAACTAAACATAGTTCCATTTAAAATAAAAGCTCCTTCCGATCGCCGATATTATTATATCAAATAAAATTTTAATTTAACAGTTTTTGCGCAGTCACTGATAACAAAAGCGTCTAGTCGAGTGCACAGAAACCGGTTCAAAGCTTTTCAATTAACTTATAGCTTTTTAGTCTGTGCTTTTTTAGAAGTTTTCAGGCCGGACTGCAACCGTACAAAATTGGTGAGCGGTTTATTCGTAAGCGAAATTTTAACCCTCGTTTGTACTCGTGCTTCCGGCCAAACGGTTTAATGACTTTTCGGTCGATTGTTTTAATATTGAATGTTTTATTTTAATTTAAAGTTAAATTTTGATGGAACGTGGATATGTTGTACTTTTGATATGAAACTTTTAATAACATGAGTAATTTGTTTACAATGTTAAACTCTTTACAATATTTACAATAAACAAATTTAATTTAAGTGTTTCTTCTATTGTTATAAAATTAGTTTTATAACAATTGAACATTTGGGTGTAATATATAATTTTTTTAAACGTTAAGATCGGCAGACAGGCTGACGGTCCAATTGATGATAAGTGGCTACCGTCGCCTGTAACACAAGCAACGCTAAAGCTGCTGCGAGTGCGCTGTCGACTAGAGTAGGATTAAGGATAAGGGATTAGGAGAGAGGGATGGAGAAATGGGCTCTGGCATCCTTTACTCACTCACCGAAACACAACAGCACAGGTGCTGTTATTTCATGGTGATCTTCTGTAAGGGGTTGGTTACTGCCACCAGACGGGTTGCCCAAATGATTGTGACACGCAGTGTGCCCTGCCACTACTTTCCAGATCCACACCAGAGCCAAATTTGAAAAGTTCATTTTTCAAAGTAGAGACTGTTCAAATAAACACTGCCGGGAATTGAACCCTAGAACAGGGCATTAAGACAAGCACTCTAATCACTCATCCAACGGGATTTTTTTCAAAATAACTTCAATTACTATTCGCATGTTGTTAATAAAATGTGTATTTAAAATGCAATCTAATTTAGTTTTAAAGACGTATCACAATAAACTTCACTGCTCTGTAAAGAGATGTGTGATGTTGCAATAAAAGAAGCCTTCTCACTTACTCTAATCCTCGGGCGGTGAAGTGGCTTATCTGGGCGGGCGGGGGCGCGGTTACGCCATATACGTGTCGAATTAACACGCTGAAAATTGCGCCTTTATTTTCTTACTTTTACATCAAAAGAAAAAACGCACACATAACTACACTATTTTCAACTAAGTACATATATAGCTTCACTATCTTCTTAGTAGAGTTATGTTACGACTAACCATGGAACATTCTGGTAAAAGCACTCGCACCGGTCGAAAATCTCGATCGCTCCCCACTGTCGATCGTAGTCACGCCACTTCCCGGTTAGTGTCAAAGGAAATTGGTCCTTCAGTTCACATTCAACATTCACATTCCCGAATTTTCAATGGACTTGTTTACAATCACGGAGTAGAAAAACAATTCCGTGTTTAGAATACTTGTTTATTCTAGTGAATTCGAAATAGATCAGAGACGTTTGGCGGCAAATATAAATAGGAGAGAGCCGGGTGGGAGACACAGTTGAGTTGAGCCTGCGATTCGAAAGCGACTTTTCGGAGCTTTGTGAAGTTACCTGCGACAGTAAACCAGCGACTCATTAAGGGAATCATCGACGACTTTTGGCAAGTTTAACGGTTTTATATAACAAGCTTACCAACGCTTTTGGAAACCATTTTGGTTTTCATTTCATTTCATTTCATTCATTTCATTTCAAATAAATAGTTCATTTTCGCCCTTACACGGCAGTTTAACTCATCCCGCACGTAACAGTATGTAATCTTTTATATTTTTCCATTAACACTTAATTATTGCATATTAAGTTAATCATATTAACCGTAGGACGTCCAGTGCTAGGTAAAAGCCTCCCACCAAATTTTCTAAAAGGACCGTTCAGAAGCAGCCTGTTTGCACCGTCGACCCGCGGCCCTTATCAGGACCTATAAAATTATTTTCCTTATCTTATTGACTCACAAATTCTGATCGTTAATTAGTTATTAATGCGACCTCGATTCATAAGTGGGTGCTGAAATGATAATTTTATGATAACCATAATAGCTGAGAGGTACAAGAGGCAAAATGGACTCTGTCGTCACTCATTGAAATACAAGAACTTCGTACATGTCGTTTATTTAACCTTTTTTAAGAGGGTGGCTCTCTAGCATTTATGTACTTACTAAATACTAAATAATGTACTGTATGTAATGTAATTACTAAATAATGTAATTGTTATGTATAGCCCAGTTGAAATAAATAAAAAAAAATGAGTAGGGCAACGGCAAAAGGCAATTTGGGGGGGCAACGATTTCCGAAAGGAAATTGCTACTCGGAATTTTTTCCGTGTCAAATCATAATTTGACTGGACTAGTAAGCTTATACTTAGAAATCACGATATTATACTGTTACGACTAGCTGTGGGACGCTCTGGAAAAAGCGTTCGTGCCTTCCGAAAGCCTCGAACGTCCACCCTATCGATGGTAGCCACGTCCCTTTCCGATTAGTGTCAAAGGAAATTGATCCTTATGTTTACAACATAGAGTTTACATTTCAACAAAATAGCGTTCCCGAACTTTCAATGGCTTGTTTACATTTTCTGGTAGATTCGATATACATCGAGACGTTTGGCGCCAAGTATAAATAAGAGTGCAGCCGGTCAAGGCGTCAATGGTTCGACAACAAGCGATACGAAAGCGACTCTTCGGACTTTTTGCGACTTTATCTGCGACAGTGAACCGGTGACATATTAAGGGAATCATTGACGACTTTTGACAGGTTTAACGGTTTCATCGGATAGGTTTGGCAATTTTGCAGTCATCTTGGTTTGTGAAAATAAATCTTTTCTTTCGCTCATACATGGCATTTACACTCACCCCGCACTTAACAATACTTAGAAATTACGATGTTATACCCTTTTTTAACATTAAAAAATCCACAATTTGAAAAGTTCATTTTTCAAAGTTGACTTTGCCGGGAATCGGACCCGGGAACCCTAGAACAGAGCATTAAGGCAAGCACCCTATCCACTCATCCAACGGGCCCGCCAAACTAAATTCGAAACTAAATTCTAATTATAGTTTTAAAGTTAAAGTTTTAATACATATTTTGACAATTATTTTTTGGTTATTAATTTGATACACAGAGCATATAGGAAGATACTTTTTATCCCGGTAATACGTATCTGCGATGACAGAATTCTAGTAATTTATTAATAGATAAGCGAGCGAATCCGCGGGCGACTACAAATTAATTATATAATGGTTGGTGAGTGTTCATTTCGCCAGCTTTACGTATAGCAATTAAATATCAAGTTTAGTGTACAATATTATCAAGGTCAACATTGTTCAGTCTCCCCTTATCCGGAATAGTGCCGAACGTAAGATCCGGGTTAACGAGTTTCACCATTTCGGTACATCCTCCCCTCACTTGATTAAAACAAGGCGAAATTGAGATTTTTGTGTGCACCGCTCCCGGGCTTTCATTGAACTTCACAACTTTATTTCCACGTTTTGATGAGTTTAATGTTTATAAAGTAAAAAAATATATATACAACACATAGAACACAAAAATGCACCCACTCCTTCAAAGTGTAGTACGAATTATTGACAATATAAAAGATTATAGTAATAAAATCAGTTATTTTTATTCATAGAACTACATTTTATATATTTACAATCAATTTATATTTAATTATACATTAATTATTATCAATTATTCACTTAAGATTTCTTTTGATCTCAGATCAAAACGGAATCCAGTATCCGATTCGCTGCCGCGAGGACACACACACGTTTTTTTATTATTATTAATTTCTTCCCTGTTCTTGTACATAATGTGTCTTTCGTGCAGTGAATAAACGTCTTTCTTTCTTTCTTTCTTCTTCTTTCTTAAAGGAGTTATTTCGTTTCTCGGAAATAATGAATGATTTATTTACAACTAGTTGTAAATAAATCATTCGCAACTTTGTACGCGTGGTATTTGGTGAAACGCGTAACTTTTTTGTTTGTAAACCGATTGGAATGAAACAATGTTACGGAAAGCTTGCTACAGTACAACAGTGAAAACCGCATTCAAATCGGTTAAGCCGTTTCTGAGATTAGCGTGCACAAATGCACGGACAAACAGATAAACAGACAAAAAGACAAATATTCTAAAAAATATTTTTTTGACCTCAGTAACATATATAAAAGTACAACTTCTACAAATTGTTTTTTTTTTTACTGACTACATTTTCAGTTTCACAAGATTCACTCACCTGAAATAACGATAAAAACAACATTCAAAGCCTTTTATTCATTTCTTTATATATCCTTCAGGAAAGTTTATATCAAAGCTTAAAATAATGAATAATTATCATTCACTTTCATATTCTTTTATTTCATGTTCCCACTGTGAGTCGTGACATTTCGTAGGCTTATTCGATAACGCGGCAAATTCAAACCTAAAGAAAGCACGATAAATTCAAATTTAAAGAAAACACTATGAGTGAAGTGGTTTTCTTTACATATATATATAGATAACTAGCGACCCGCCCCCGGCTTCGCCAGGGGTGCAATTTTTATATATATGAACATTCCCCGTTTATCCCTCTTTCCATTAGTGAAAACTGAATTAAAATCGGTCTACCCGTTCACGCGTGATGCCGTGACCAAGGGAAATTGGGATTCATTTTTATATATAGAGATATAGAATAGATACTTTTCCAACTTTTCCGATCAGCCGGGCTGGAGAAGAAGTTAGCGTAGAAACAGACAAGCGTACAGCAACTTCATTTTATAAAATTTTTATAGATATACATATAACATATATTTTCAACATTATTTTTAAGTGACCAGCGCAACTGTCCGAGTAATTATAAAATTCTTAAATAATTATTTCGCTTTTAGTTTAAGATTTTTGAACATTTTTGGATTTCTCCCATTTAAAGTCCTTCATTGGGCTTAGTTTTTTCCCTTCCTACAACTTTTTTGCGTAATCGACGGCGCAACTGTGACCTTCAATGATATTAAAAGTAAGGATACGCCCAACGAACATTTTACACAAACTTACTTTTTATAGACTTACACTACACTAAATATACTTACGCCTACACCAAATTTCTAAGAAAAAACAAACAAAAGAATGACGCAATACAAGGTTACGTTTATTTTAATTCACGTGCGGCACATGGCCGCCATTATGAACATTGACTTTATTTATTTATTTATTAAAATATGAATAAATTTATTAAAATATATTATAAATAATATATTATTTATTTATTTATTTATTTATTAAAATATTATTTAGAATGAAATATGTTAAGATTAATTATTTAACATGTACCTAACAAGATTCTTACCGATGATACGATATTCCCTGTTCCTTTTTGATGTTTCTGCAGCCTTTTACTACGCAATTAGGCAATTTTATAACAATTTAGTACAAAACTTCTCTCAACCACAATCTTGCGCCGACGAGGGACGACAACTGCCGTTAAATGGCCCTAAATTGAGATTTTAGGACCAATGCGCTTGTGCCATTTCGCCGCGCCGTTGGCCTGTCCTTACGCTAGTAATGTATACGTCAATGGTGACCTTTCATTCATTTGTCAATCACATTACGAGTACATGCGTCATTTGAGTTCGACTGTTCTATAAACGACAACCTCTATAAGTTTTTTTTTTAACTCGAGTTCCTGACACACATGTAGGTATTGTTAAAAGAAAAAAAAATACCGTGACTGTTATAAATGCAAACACCATATCGTGATTAGTTTTTCTTTGCGTGACCAAGTTATGACAAGACACAGCCGTAATCGGGCCGTTGAATTCGGCTGGTTAACTTTTTGGAGCGGCCATAATGAAAATGTAGGTCGTTTTGTATTTTTTATTATAATCTTTTTTAATGGCGCTGAAGGAACGTTTTCGTGTCGCCGCAATGTTTATTTGTGAAGACATTATTCTTTGGTCTTTTATGCCACAGCTTTCGCTATCCACAATTTTTCTGGTAAATATTATTTTAAGTACTATTCGAGTGATTTCTTTAATCGACATCATTATAAAGTTTCTAAGAAATTGTCGGTTTTGCATTGACTTTATTCCATTAATCAATAGCGACCCGCCCCCGGCTTCGCCCGGCGTGCAATTTTTATATATATGAACATTCTCCGTTTATCCCTCTTTCCATTAGTGAAAACCGAATTAAAATCGGTCTACCCGTTCACGCGTGATGCCGTGACCAAGGGAAACGGGGATTCATTTTTTTATATATAAGATTTACATAAAGTTAACTGTTAGATAAAAGTATCATCGTTACATTGATTAGATTGTGTTTAATTTTTCTAAAATACGAACATTGTCTAGACACACTGGCGCAGTCACGAACTTTTAATCTTTATATCAGAGTGAGAAATATTGTGATTGTAGTATCACATTTTTCACTTTGTGATATTTAAGCTTTACGTTTATCTGTACTGTAATTGTTTTCTTTAATGTTAAGTTTGACAGACAGGCTGACGGTCCACTTAATGCTAGCCACGTATAACACAATTAAGCAATGACCATAATAGGATTAAGGTTTTGGGCTCTGGCATCCCTTACTCACTAACAGAAACACAACAGCATACATTCTATTACTTCACGGTGATCTTCTGTAAAGGAGTGGTTACTGCCGCCAGAGGCTGGCAAATGTAGGGTGCCCTGCAACTACTTTCCAAATCCAGACCAGAGCCAAAGTTGAGCCTGCCGGGATTAGAGCCCAGGACTCCTGATATATCCAACGGGCTCGCATTTTTTTTTCTCTTATAAATAAAAAAATCGATCGACCGAATTTTATTATGAAATTTTCAGATTAGCCCAGCGGGTGATCCTTTGAAGTTTATTAGCTATCTGATAAATAGATTTTTTTTTCGCTAATTTGATGCCATGTTTTCCTTACAAATTAATTCAAAATTAGATATTTTCTACTTAAAAATAAAAATGAAATATTCAATGCTTGACAAAAATATATCAGCAGACCAATAAACACTGAATAAATGTTTTAACATACAAGAAAAATGGGCGCGGACGAAATCACGGCCAAAAATCTTTAACCTGTCTTTCTTAAATTTTAAGTGAACATTTAACGTGCTTATTATTATTACTGTGCTCATACAACTATTTAAAAACAGACTCTAGCATGAAGCATTTTCTAGCACGAAACTAGGAATTAATGATTTGGTCGACGGCTTGTTTGCTTGACTATACATGTCAGTTATTATTTTTTTGTAATAACTCATGCATTAACCGAAGCAATTCAAGAAACAAAGAAACAATTTAGTAGCTAATGTTATTTGTCAAGAATTCATATCGGATTCATATCCCCAGAGTGCTGTAAATAACGGTACCTAATACAAAAGAACTATAGATCGCTACAGACAACTGCAACTAACATTTCATATATACGATATATTTGAAAGTTTCGTACAAAGTTTGTGTGATTTTTATTCAATTAAGTTTAAAACGCTGAATGTTTTCTGGTTTACACATTGGATACGTTTTATTACTCTTTTCCTGAGATTTAGTCCGTATTTCTCGGGAATAGTACTTTTTTTTCTGAATGAAAGGTTTTTTTTATGTACCAAAAATGTACTGTCTCCGTAGTGGGACAATAAATAGTAAGTATGTGAGGTTAAAAATGGCATGCTAGGAATGTGACCTGTGTCACATCCTTCTCAATTGTACTATTATTTAGAGTTGTGAAAACATGGCGATGTGACTTGCTTGTGTAATTTTTGAACGGCCGTTATAGGCCTAAATTTTTTAGTGTAGAATGGAAATGCAGTGTTTTCTATATAAAATAAAGACTTGGCTTAAAGGTCTAGCTACCAGGCCATAAATTTACAAAAAAAAAATGTACTATTATTTAATGTCTTGGAGAACTTTGCGCTTCAGTCTGCGAACCAACAGATTATCTTCCATCAGAACTCTCGCCAGGGTGTTGGGGTGGTTTGTAGTCCGTTTTTTTTTTGTAAGTTTTGGCATGTCGTTGGATTTCATCCGCGACCGAATTAACGTGTAGAACGTGTGACAAACCAAGGGGCATTGGTTATTAATCTTAACATCTTGTTCTGAAATCTCTGGACAATTTCAATATTAGAATGAGAGGCTGTTCCCCAGCGCGCAAGGAAGCGGCGGAGAGGCAACGGGAAGAGGATCCCCTCTCCCAGCCGGCCTATATCCGCCACCTTCCCCCTTGACTAGGACCTGGGCGGTAGTCTAAGGGGTCCCTGAGATGGCCGGCGTACCTCCGGTCTCGGGTACGCCGAGGTTCCGACAGGGAGCGTAGTCCTCCTCGCACTGAACAGCCGTGGCGGGTCGCCGAAGTTGAAGTCGGCCGCGCTAGAAAGACGTTGGGTTTTAGCCGGTAGGAGTCCGGCATAACCCACAGCGCCCCCCTTTCGCTGCTGGGTATCCATGATGGATTTCCCAACGTAAAAAAGGCTGTTCCCCAGAGTTGGATTCCATAGCTCCAAATCGGTTTCAAAATGACCTTATACAGAAGGAGTTTACTGCTGAGAGATAGTTGGGATATTCGGCCAATCAGTCAATATAGCTTTCGCATTTGTAGACCTAGCTGTTTGCGATTAGTAAATATGTGCTTGAATGAAAGGTAACCCTATATCCTAACAACATGTACGCAAAATTTCATTATGATCCGTTGAGTACTTAAGGTGGAGACAAACGCTAAATACTAAAAATATCCATTGTTTAATGAAGATGTTACAAGAAATAGACAAGACAATTGCTTTGAAAAATATATATATATATATATTATACCTAAACATGTAAAGAACCAATTGTATTAATTAGAATTTTCGATAAAGTAATAGAAACTCCACAAAAAAAGTTAGAACCAAAGGAAGAATTTGACTTTTATTGAAAATTGTCTCGAAAACGGCTTATTGCGCGCATATGAATCTTGTGCCTATTAATAAGTTAATGTGAGTTTAAAAAATTGTATAATTTTTTTTTTTGTGTAATGGTAAAAACAAAAAAACACCATTTCTAGGCCTGTTGAATTGTCTCCGCCGCCAGCGAGTTCTAATGTAAATGTCATTTGCCCAAGTGAAGCCCTTAATGCGTAACAAACAAGCAAACTAACTTTCGCTTTTATAATATCACTTAGAATCTTTGGAAATATTTAAAGATTATTTATACTGAATAATTTTGGCACATAAATAAATTTTGATTTGAATTCTCTATTATTTCGCTTGGATTCAACGGGTAATTGTGAAACCAAAATTGCTGTTCCCAAGTATATTGTGCCTAATTATATTTCAGTGAGCGTGTAGTAACTGTGCGGTTTGTAGTTATTCGTAGAACGCGACGACGAAGATGAGGGTTTTGTGGTTCGGAGTACCTGCGGTATAACATTAACAGAGGCGTAGCGTACAAATTTAAAAGTATTTATTTATAATAACTGTTCTAATAAAAATCTAATTGGATTTCATTTCAAGAAATTGGTTTTGCTTCATACTATATTCGATATTTTACACCTACGTTAATCTGTAAGCCCTGACTGAAAAGCAGAGTCTTAAGGCCGGCGCACATTGGAGAACGACAAGCGTAAGCATATAAATTTTATACATTAGGTGATTTTAATATAATTAAAATAGCATTGTGTTATGCTATTGCTGAATAACACAGCAAGCCGATTGTTGCACTAGCATAACACAATGAATTTTGAATGATATTAAAAGCACTTAAGGTACAAAATTCTGTGGAAAAATTGAATACTATTGCGCCGCGCCGGCCCCTAATTTTTTTTGTTTTTTTGTTTTGTTAAGATCGGCAAACAGGCTGACAGTCCACTTGATGGTAGGTGGCTACCGTCGCCTATAATAAAAGCAAAGCCGCAGCTGCTGCAAGTGTGCTGTCGACTTCAGTAGGACTAAGGATATGGGATTGGAAAGGGTTGGAAATGGGCTCTGGCATCCACGTACAGCACACGTACTGTTATTTCATGGTGGTCTTCTGTAAGGGGGTGGTTACTGCCGCCAGACGGACTACCCAAATGACTGCGCAACGCAGTGTGCCCTGCCATTACTTTCCAGATCCAGACCAAAGCTAAATTTGAAAAGTTCATTTTTCAAAGTTGACCCTGCCGAGAATCAAACCCGAGAATCCTAGAGCGTTAAGTCAAACACTCTAACCACTCATCCAATCATCATCATTGTCGGAAAGGGCTTGTGAGTTTGTTTTTCAATCAAGCTGCTCTGTGTTTGATGTCTACTCTGCATTCAAAGCTACCCCAGTGATAGTCGAAACACTTGAAAATTTTAAAATGTTATTGTTTTATTTTAACGTTTTTATTATAGTTCCATTTGATGGTAGGTGGTTATAGTCCCCTATAAGCCGAAACACTAAGGGTTTCGGTTCGTTTGATGTGCACATTTTTTTTTATTTTTTTTTATTTATTATTTATTAATACAATAGTGTTTCATTTGACTTCTAACCTCATAAGGGCAAAAAACAAGATCTATCGGATCTATAGGGAAATGAACTCTGGAACCCTTCAGTTAATTGTGTGATCAGCGTTAGCAAGCTAATGGTATGTGCCAGATAGATCACCACATTTACGCAGGGTTTTTCCAGCGAGTCACTGATATAATTAATCTATTTGAACGCATTACTGTACCTACAAATGGTTTTCTTTTAATTTGTTTATATCTTATGAACGTATTATGTATTTTTCAGAAAAAAAAATTATTTCTTGCTTTCATTACCTACTTAATTCAGGCATTGCCACACAGCAATTTTATCGATAATAAATATAATTAATTCAACAAACCAATACTTAATGCGTAGCCATTGACGGCAGACCTGTTGAAAATGCTCAAGGATGTTCAGAACGCCATGGAAAGAACTATGTAAAGGACTTTTTTAGGATATCCAAAGAAGAAATTCTCAGGAAAAAATTTAAATAACAAATATGACTCTTATTGAGGTCAAAAATAGCCTAACAGACTGAACCCCACTTGATGCAGTTCTCTCTTGACTCTCATAGAATAAAGAGTAAAGGATAGGATGAGGGGAATATGTTTTGTCGTATATGTTTTGCTCTTCAACCAAATACTGTTCTTTCAGATGATTATAGATTTATTGTATGAGGGTGATTATTGCAGCTGGACGGTCGGAAAGTTTTATGACATTGCAAATTCACTGGAAAAATATAAGAAATTTATTTCACAGTGAACTTATAGAATACTAGCGAACCGCTCTCGGCTTTGCACGGTTTATTTTTCTGCAAATCCTACCAATATTACAAAGGCAAAAGTTTGCGAGAATGTATGGATTGTTACTTACTCTTTCACCCAAAAACGGCTTAACGGATTTGGATGAAATTTGGCACATGTATAACTTATTACATAGATTGAAATATAGGATACATTTTTATTAAAAAAATGTTAGGTACTCGAGGGATTGTCAAAAAAATTAAAAATTTGGGCGCCACTGTCGTCGTGGCGGCGGCAGCATCGTCGTCACTGCGGTAAAGATGTCAGGCGTTATTTCACTTAGTTGTTCTTTTCACTTATAAAGCTGAATAGTTTGTTTGTTTGTTTGAACGCGCTAATCTCAGGAACTGCTGGTTCGAATTGAAAATTATTTTTGTATTGAATAGTCCATTTATCGAGGAAGGTTATATAATATTATGCTACGATACTATTGGTATTATATATAAGCAGTATCCAGTACCGCGCGCCCCACGCGCACTCCACCGTCGTATGGGCCGCAGCGAAGCGTGGCCGAGTTCAGCTAGTTTCATAAAAAATACGTATTTTAGAAGGAGTTAGAGAACATAGACAGACAAAGACAGACAGACGCGAGAAACTACTTCAATTTACGAATTCAATTTACTATGTAAGAATCAGGATGTTTGATATCACATCCTCGCTTGTTTGATTAAAAAGCTGGCCGTTCAAACTGTATATATGTAATATCAAAAAGTAAGAAGGGCTTTATGAAATAGCTTCCAAGCTTGGTGTGAATATAGTTTTTCCAATTGTAAACACATGATTACAGATATAAGTATAACTGCTTTTTCCTCAAGCCTCAACAGCGACCTAAAACTCTATAAAATGAAATTGTGATAAGTTAGTATAAAATATAAATAAGCAAAACATTTTAAAACCCCGTTTTTAATATGAAGTTAACATAAGCTCTATGTAAGCTTCTCATAACTTCTGTAATTAGAAACTCAAAGTTATACTGTGGAATGTTAACCCACAAGTATTTTTGTTGTAAGTATTTTTGACCTGCCAGTTTCCTGGGTGAAATGTTTTGTTTGTCTGACTTTTTCAACAAGTTTGCTAATAGTCTGCACCTGGGCTTCGTTACTTGACTGCTATGTGATTTTCAATATTACGAGCCTAGTGGTTCGTTGGCGATATAAATGCTCGCTGTGTAACTAAATGATATGTATAACTAACTACTGGATGCATTTAATTTTAACTGTAAAAATATTTTAAATAAAAAAACATATTTAGATTTTGGTTATCTAGACAGATATGTCAATAGACAAATATAAGATAGCAAGTGGTTCCCAAGATTACACTTAAAAATAATCTTACAAAACTATAAATCCAATACTGTAAATTCCACAATATAATATGTTATCTGTGGAATAAGAATGATATGGAAAAAATAATTAACAATAAACAATATCCTTAAGTAGTCTAAGTAAGTTTTTCTTGGTTTTTTCTAATTCTTGATATTTTTTAATCGAAATAGCCTATACTTGCGTGAAATTTATTAAGGAATAAATTCGACATACTTTATGTCGATTAAACGCATAATTTCCGAGATATTGACAAAAAACTGAAAAAAAGAGGGTTTGATTTTTAATTTGTTATTAAAGGATGTTCCCGACTTTTCCACGAAGGCACGATTTTAGGATTGTATTATTCACATATATGTTAAGCCATAAAACCTGCAGTTATAATGTTTTTGGGGAACGGGCATGTCTTTGAGCTAATTGACGCGGAATATATGGTAATCTGTAAATATTACATATAAATATTTATACATAAGTTAGAGCTCTTAGTATTTTCCAATGTTCCGATAGGAAGCTCGTACCTCGTACCCGATAAGCGTCCTGTATCAACAAAGTATTTGAGCCCAACTGGATTACGGAATTAAACAAACTTGCAACTGTAGTTATCGTTTCAGACATTAAGCCTAAAGTTAAGAGTTAATTGTACGTCATTAAGCAAGAGGCCACCTATTTAAACTTGAGCCATTATTTCTTATGTTGCAGTTGGAACATACGATTCTATGGTGAGTTTTTATTGTTAACGAGACGCTGTAGGATTGTATGTTACAGTAAATATACCATTTCTTATAATTGCTGAAAATCGATTACACTAAACGAGTCGACAGGAAAAATGCGTATAGTTTTATGTTATTTTCTGTAATTTTGAAACGATAATGTAACTGTGAAAATAGTATTTTGTACATACATTATTATATCTTAATACACGATTAGACAAAATTAATTCTATTTAATTTTTTTTTATTAAATTAGGAAATTTTATAATACTTTTTTCATAGACAAGCAGAATGAAAATTAATTATTATAATTTTTGGGCTCATGTAAATCAAATCAAATCAAAATCAAAATATTTATTTATCAATTAGGTTTCTCCAAGAAACTCTTATGATCGTCATTTAAATTTACCAGTTAAATTTAAATTTACCACGGTTTCGGAAAAAGCCAAGATGACGACCCTGAGAAGAAACCCCGAAAGAAACTCAGGATACTATTCTTTTTGTCATTTTTAAAATATAATAATTACAACAATTATAATTATACACTTAATACTTAAAGTACATATACAATACTAAGCATAGTATCAGCTCCGAATCCAGGCTTTAAGATGTAAGATTTTTAGATTACATCTTAAAGCCTGGATTTTAAGATGTAAGCTTTAAGATGTAAGATGTAAAATTTAAGATTTTTAGGATTGTGTATAGTGCGAATTTTAATAAAACCTTTAAAAAAATATGTGGGCATTTTTTTATTCGTTTAACTACATAATTTTATCACAAAAGACAAAAAAATTATGATCGCCAGATTATTATACCTGTAAACAATATTCCCTGCGGACGCCCGCAAACTAGTTGACATTTAGGGTTTATTAAATATTCCATACAAATGTAAAGATCAAATCGTCGTAGCCATTGGCATATGTAACACCCTTAAGGAGGTTGAACTTAAGACTGAAGAACCACTTACCGCCTTCACATGCGAAGCAGAACAACGAGATTCGATGCCATTAGACACGCTACATGTGCTACGGTGCTACGGTGCTACGAAGAAGCTACGAATCTACGTGAAAAGACATTTACGCTCTATTCCGCCTACCTAGATAGATCATTTCTTTTCAAACCTAAAGAATTTGCTAGCTATACCTACATTACTTATCATGACTGATTAATAAAGCACAGTCAATGAGTCAGGGTTCCTTTTCCTCTTCTTACTTGTTTATATATTTGTTTGTTTGCAATTATTATTTGTTCATATATGTATATTGTGTTTATTAGAGGAATAAAAGATGCTTTCTTTCTTTCTTTCTTTTATTTTATTGATAAAATCTGTCGTAACTGATAATTTTTATTTCAATCGTAGCTTGTGTGTTTCATAGTATATTTTTCGTATACTGATTATTTGTAAGCGATTTCTGCATCAAAAGGGTGGCTGGTCTCTTTCTCTTGCGACTAGTTGTTTAAATCGGATGTCTCACTTCCAAAGCCTTGTTCCTGTTTTGTATTTTTTTTTTTAAATCCCTAATATATGTAGTATTTCTGTTTAATTTTGCTTGTATTTCCCTTTTAATACGCAATGACATTTAATAATCCTTTTAGTAAATCTGCTGTTTAGCGAAACTCTATCCAATCTTTTTACATGGCCTCGGTTGGCGGTAAACCTTATGAAAAGGCTTATGACGTCTCTGTCAAAGACCGGAAATTGGCATTCTAGTGTCCGGTCCTTGAGGTTTAGTGTCTTCTATATAAAATAACTAAAGAAACACCTGAATAGAAGTAACTTCGCTATAATATTTATATGTAATTATGTATTAAGAAATGATTTTTTTTGTTTATTAAATATTAAAATTAAATTTCTTGAAAAATATAAATGAAACAAGCCACGCACTAGTACTAGTAATACTAGTACCACGTAACAATATTAGTACAGACGTTTACGATTGTAATTATATATTAATCATTTCTAAATACATAATTACATATAAATATTATAGCGAAGTTATATAGCATTATATCCTTATCCTTATATAATATAAATTGAAGTATAATCTGTCTGTTGAATATGTTCTCTAACTCCTCCTAAACTGGATTTTAATGCGGTTTTCACTAATGGAAAGAGAGTCAAACAAGGAAGATTTTTATATATACTGTGCAGAAAAAATTGCACCCTTGCGGAGCCAGGAGTCAAAAAAAAAAGAATCCGTGTGAAGCCGGAGACGGGTTCCTAGTAATCCAAACGCCCTCAAAAAGCTTCTATTTACATTATTATAATACTAGTAGAAGTGTATGAAATGGGTACGCACATAATGATCTCACCCGAGTCCGCTGCTCATATTCTAAAGTAATGGGTAATAATTATTCTGCTATCCAAGTATAATGTCGGAGTTCAGCTACAAAATCTAAGGTTAATATGGGAAGTTGACGGTAAATGCATAATTTCCAAGTTTGCGTGAACTGTTCGAAGCTTACCGGCTAAATATTTTACCTTCTCAGTCCTTTATAACATCAGAACCCCTTGAAATTTACATTAATTAAGCATTTAGAATTTAGAACTGCATAATTAAGTAGCGGCGCACACGAGCGTTTTTAATGCGCGCAGCTAATAACCTCGCCGGATGATGTTTGCGTCCCATTTCAGTAATCCGAGATTATTTTTTGTTTGCACTATAACTTAGTCAACGACTCTACTTAAAAACTTTCTTGTTCGGTTTTCAAAACACAATTTTAAAACTGAGACAGTTTTAAAACTTAAAAGCCTTAAAAGGCTTAATCAGATTTATATTTTTTTACTTTTACTTATAACTTATTCGGTAACTATCGTTAGAGATCAAATTAAAGTTAAATTAAAGACGTTGGATTATAATTTAGAATATATGAAGAATTGATGTTGTCACGACTAACTATGGGACGTTCTGGAAAAAGGGTTTGCGCCGGCCGAAAGTCTCGAACATTCCACCCTATCGATAGTAGCCACGCCCCTTCCCGACTAGTGTCAAAGGAAATTGGTCCTTATGTTTACAACATTGAGTTTACATTTCAACAGAAATAGCATTCCCGAACTTTTAATGGTTTGTTTACAATCTTGTTTACATTTTCCGGTAAATTCTAAATACATCGAGGCGTTTGGCGCCAAGTATAAATAAGAGTGCGGCCGGTCAAGAGTAATTAGTGGTGCGACAACCATCGATACGATAGCGACTCTTGGGAGCTTTTGCGAAGTTATCTACGACAGTGAACGACAGTGATGAATTATATTTTTAAAATCATAAGTTAAATTGACACATTGAATATAAGGACAGGAAGAGATTGGTTAGATCGTTCCGAGAGTGTTTTAAGATTAATTTTGATATGATAGGTTTCATTGGTATAAGAAATAGAATAGTTTGTAAGTAAAAATTAATTGTGAATGCGTTACAAAAAGTGATATAAATTTGTTTAATTTCTTTTTTTATGTTAAGGTCGGCAGACAGGCTGACAATCGTTTAAAAAACTGCAAAGTACTTATTAGCAATATTTGTCGAACTACAACCTCATGCTATGTGCAGCAGCTAGAATCTTTTATTTGCAAAACTTACTCTATTATCAATATCTATATATATAAAAATGAATCCCCATTTCCCTTGGTCACGGCATCACGCATGAACGGATAGACAGATTTTAATTCGGTTTTCACTAATGGAAAGAGGGATAAACGGGAAATGTTTTAGGGTATATAAAAATTGCACGTCGGGCGAAGCCGGAGGCGGGCCGCTAGTTATAAATAAATTATAAAAATTTCATGATTAATAGACCAGTAAGTTTAAGTATAACATCCTAATTTCAAATAAAATACTAAAAAAAAAATGTAAAATTTTTCAACAAAAACGTTTTTTGCCAATATCTCAAAAGTAGGTATACTTTTTGGACATAGCAAATTTTGGTTTGACAACGACGATATGTCAAAATGATTTGTAATCCACCTTTTGTAAGGCAAAGACACGTTTATGTCTCTGTCCTGCTGGACTTTCGATCGCTCGTTTAAACGAGACTTGACAGTTGTGTAATTGTGACTTTAAACAATGGGATGCGGGTTCATCATTCTTAGACTTAATCCCACCTGCCTCGACGTTACAGGGATTATGCATGTACTAAGTAATGACGTTTAAAGGCAGGATTTATTATCATACTCCTTCATTTATCTAGACAGCTAATTTATAAAAAATATACATATTAAAAAACCAGCTGAATCAGCAACTTCGTACGCATGGCATACGGTATAGCGTGTACCTTTTTTGTTTGTAAATCGATCGGAATGAAACAAATGAATGAACATATAGGTTAATTCGTTTCTGAGATTAGCGTACACAAACGCACAGACAAACAAAAAAAATTCTAAAAACAATTTTTTTTTTACTTCGGTAACAAAAGTACAACGTGTATAAGTTGTTTTTTTTTGAAAAAATATTTAAAGAAAGCCGGAGGCGAGTGGCTAGATATTTATAAGTGTCATTTAGCATTAAAAATTACTTCACTAAAGCCTCGTCGTATTATGTAGACGTGGATAAATATGTCACAAGTCTTGAATAAATGAAAATGTCTCGCATAATGTGCAAATGACATGTGGAAATAAATGTAAGCAAATATGTAATTTGTGTCTTACGTAATAATTTCTAAAGTCGTCTATACTTTTTTTTTATTTATAACATTTCAAATTGGTTTTTTAATTGGATTTTTGCATTCTATTCTCATAATTTTGTATGACTTGGGGCTTCTATATATGTATATTAAAATTCATTGTGTTCAGTTCACTTTTAAGATTATTTACTTTTAAAATTAACTGCTCTATGTTGCACTCATACCTGTAATTATAGAATTCAAGGCACTTGGAGTCGTCAATGGCGTTAGCCGTCCTGCCCCGCCTACCGGAATTAGTAGGTATATCTCGATGTTTTGAATGAAAATTTTAGCGGGTAAATATTTCCGATCACTGTACCCACTTAGGAGAAGCAGGGAATTCGAGTCAAAAGCTTCTTTGGTTATTTTTTTTTAATATAGAAATTTTCGGGATACGAAACAAAAAATGAACAAAATGTTACATTTTGTTCATTTTTTGTTCATTTTTTTTGTTTTTTTTTTTTTCTGTACATACAGACACGGCTTGTTTACGATTTTATTGTATGTATAGATATATTTTAATAAAAATTACTGGCATGATTAAAAAATTTTATAAAACGTAAATAATTTTCCAAGCTCGTTATTTTCCTAAATAGAGTATTGAAGTGTTATTCAAATGGAAGCTATAGATTTTTCTACGATCACAAGAAACCGCTTTCATTCGCTGCACGCTCGTTTAATTTTTAAAGCGAATCATTATATAATTTAAAACTATATCGTACTTAAGTACCAAATATTGGTTTATAACTATACCAAATATTTGGTACTTAAGTACCAAATACTATGAAAAATATTAAATACTTTGCCGTGCCGACTTCCAAACTGCACCCAGCCTTAGGGACAAAAAATAAAACAATACACTTGGTGTTTTGTCACGATTGTCGTCTGTATAGAGGTGTTTAATGCCACCTGTCCGGTTGCTTAGTTTATGATAACTTATAGATTACGAGTTAGTATAATTATAATTTATTTTTCATCTCTTCAGCACGAAAGGTGTTAAAAACGCTTTTGGTGCCTAAAAACTCGCACCAAAATCGGCTTTTGCTGTGAGCGTGAGGAAAAGTGTATCGAATTTCGAACAACCACCTTTTGGAATTATTCGGCGCGGCGCAAAAAAAAGAAATGGTACGTTCAGAAACTCATTTTGGCCTAGCGATTTAAAACACAGGAACAAAATTTTGTTTTTAGGGTTCCGTACGCCCGAATAAAAAAAAACCGAACCCTTACAGGATCACTCGTGTGTCCGTCTGTCCGTCGCTCACAGTCAATTATCTCGGAATCAATTATCTCGGATTAAGTTGAAATTTGGTACACATATCAATTTCTGTGACCCAAACGCAGAGGTGTGACGTGAGTAGATGAAATCTGTATATGGGAGGTCATTTTTGGGGAGAAGGTGGAAAATTAAAATATATTTTTTTTTGAAAACTGTATCGTATGACATATTAAATGGAAGGTCTTGTTGTGAAGATCTTAAATGTATTTTTTTGTAATTTTAAAATGAATAGTTTCCAAGTTATACAAGAAATTAGACGAATTTTTGCATAGAAAATGTTTAAGTTTATTTAAGGCTCTCCTAGTCTCGGTCAGTATTATTTGCGTGACCCATGACATGACCCAATAACCAGACTAAGTAATCGCCAAAGGCTTTTTACATCACGTGACAAATAGACCTCTTAAGCCGTACATATTCGATGTAGGTAAACGAGATTATTTTGCCAGGTAATGTTCCAATTTTACCTCTCAGCGTAAGGGAATTTTGCTAAAAGTAGGCGCTTATTAAACAATTCAATTTCGCCGTTAAAACAAAGGCGACAGAACTACGTAGACAATAGATTACATTAAAAATTGACTAATAAAAGAGTTTCAGGTTCGTATACCTTCAACCCCTATTAGCTTGCCAGCTGATTTTAACATTTAAAAAATTTAGTGAAAAACATTTCATTAAACTGTAAAATAGTTCATTAAACTGACTATATTTTTACTTGCGGGGTGAGTCAAAATGCCGTGTGAGAGAGAAGCGAACGATTTGTTTTTACAAACCAAGATGACTTCCAAAATCACTAAATTTGTCCCATGAAACAGTTAAACTTGCCAAAACTCGTCAATGATTCCCTTAATGTGTCGCCGGATCACTTTCGCAGATAACTTCGCGTAAGCTCCGACGGGTCGCTTTCGTATCGCTGATTGTTGCACAACTAACCCCCACTTGACCCGCCACCTCTTATTTATACTTGGCATCAAACGCCAAGTATAAATAAGAGTATAAATAAGATTGTAACAAACGTAACAAACAAGATTGTAACAATGATTGTAAAAGTTCGGGAATGCTATTTCTGTATTCCCGGCTATTCTGTAAACTGTAAATGTGTAATTGTAAACATAAGGTCCAATTTCCTTTGACACTAGTCGGTGCTGGCACGGTCGGGCGTGGCTACCATCGATCGATAGGGTGGGTTGTTCGAGACTTTCGGCCGGCGCGAACGATTTTTTTTTCCAGAACGTTCCAACGTAACAACATTATTTAAAACTCTGTACTGTAACTCTATAAAAAATACCATAGTCAGGATGGTGTGTTCACATTTAAACACCAAAACTCGTTACGAGTTCATAAGATGTTATAAATTCTTATAGAATCTCATAATTAATAATTAATAAAATTATATTATTAGAGTTTATATCGTAGAATTTAAGGTCAGAAAAAGTTTTTTTTTTGTTAAGGGTGTGTTAAGCAAAGTACATAATTTTAGGATTACAATCTAGTAGTAAGGCCATTTTAATATAACCTGGATTTCTAAATTGATTAATAACTAAGAATACGTTTAAGATTCTTAATTGTCTCTATTAAGGGGAAGAGATATTTTTTTGTTGAGTTCTTTATTTCGAGAAACTTTTGGGCCAGTATTAAAGATTTACTGTATTTTAAATTCATAAACTTCAAAATAAATTGAAAATATAAAGCTAAGAAAATATGAAATTATGTCCAAACAAGTTTCTGACTAATGCTGTTTCTGCCGAATCAAGTTCTGACTTATCCTGAATCTGCTAAACAACACGTAAGCCAAAAACGCGAATTAAAAATGTATAGTTGTGAATTTAATCATTTAACATTCGTCTAATTGCATTTCTTTCTGTGTTTGCATTCCATTCGAATTCAAAAAGAAAGAAATCATTGACATATTTAGGTCGACCGATAAATTCTTTAAGAGTTCGAGTTTTCTGGACAACGCTCTTGGGTCCACTACCAACATCTGTTTATCAAAGTTTCGCAGTGATTTATTGTTACGGACCAAACTTTTACAAGTTACGCTCAAACTAACTTATTGAAAGTGTTTTCAATTTAGTTTGTAGTTGTCAATGTTTGGAAATAATATTAAATTAATGAAGAAACTCGTTTTTGATTAAAACTGTACCGATACTATGAAGGCTGTAATTAATGAGTCCCGCATCTAAGCAGGTGCCTTCGACTTCGTCTGCGTTGAAATATATATTGGATATAGTCAATTTTTATATAGCTCGTCCCCGCGGCTTTGCTCCCACGGAATATTTAACTTATGTCCATCCTAAAATTATATTTTAACTATTGCTGAGACAATTTGTTAATTCGGATGAGTAGTTCGAAGACTTCCTCCTACATACATACAAACTGTACCTTTTTATAATATTAGTATAGATAACCTATATGTTGTCGCCAATTGTCAATTCAAATCAATTGGTATGTGCTGTCTCACTCTCACCATATACCTATCCATATATCTGTCATCACCGCAAGCCAATTTTAAAACCCCAGACAGTCTAAAAAAACAACGCAACAATAAAACACGTAGACTCATCCCGCCGATCTCGACCCGCGAGATTTGAATTTATTTCATCCGCTAATGTTATTAGGCAATGTACTTGTAGTTTATCTATTTGGTCACGCTTCCCGTTCCGCGAGTGTAATCATTGAAGTGGCAAATTATCTCTCAAAATATAAAATCTTTTGACAAACTTTTTATTTTTTTTTCGGAGAAAACAATTCAAATTGTTTAGGTTTCGAATATGAACTATACAACTAAAAAAACAAATATCGGACAACTGTAAAACGAATGCAAATAATGGATTTAGAAAAGAAACAAAAAAATCAAATCCAATTTATGAGAAAACAAGCGAAACACGGACACGATGCGGTAAAATGCTGGAAACATGGACAGTTATAAGTTTTCATCGATTTGGTACATGACGCGGCGAATGCATTCAGCAAATCTGCATGAAAAATGGAAATTGATCCAGGCAGGCACAAACATAATATCAGAAAAACAGTAAGAAACTTATTACTTTCAATACTATAGTTATCTCAATAACAATATATTGGAGAGTATAGAGTTCTTACGTTTATCAATACATGTTAAATTGATTTGAAAAATTAAATAAGTATTTAAAATAAAATAAATTTTTACACTTATACTTTATTTAATGGAGTTTTTCTAGAAGAATGTATAGTTACTGTACTTATTAATTTCAATTTTATGTAATTGTCTCATATTAATAATCATTATATTACTGCTAATAGAATTATCTATACTGATATTATAAAGCTGAAGAGTTTGTTTGTTTGTTTGTTTGGTTGAACGCGCTAATCTCAGGAACTACTGGGGCCCTAGCCAAGATGCACAAAATGCAAACGCTTCCTTTGCGTACTTACGAAACGAAAGAAATGAAGCCCGGTGATTGGTTGTTGAAGTTACAACTCTTACAACAACCAATCACCGGGCTTTATTTCTTTCGTTTCGTAAGTACGCAAACGAAGCGTTTGCATCTTGTGCATCTTGGCTAGGGCCCCTGGTTCGAATTGAAAAATTCTTTTTGTGTTGTCAGTTTTTTTGTCCATTTATCGAGGATGGCTATAGGCTATATAACATCGCGCAAGACCAATAGGAGCGGAGCTTCAAGGAAAAATGTTGCAAAATCGGGAAAATTTATCCCTTTTTAGAGTTTCTGTATGACGGAATTGTTTCTCTTTAAAAGTTATAAGAAAAAGTTCGCGACAGCATAATATGTCTATATTTTAAGGTTGCATCACTATAACCTTTTTTATGGTAATCAAATTTGTTCTAAAATAATGCATTATTAGCGAAGGTGTTTTTATAAACATGATATTAATCCATATCCAAATAAATACGTTATTCATCAAAAGTATTGAATTTTGAACAATATTGCCCTTGACATCATTTGATCTTAGGAGATATCATAAATTAAAAAGTACACGGGAGGAAATAAATTGAAGCGGTCTCGCACCAACGCGACGCGAACGACGGGACTCGCTTGATGCAGACGCAAGCGTTATGTTACACATTTATATTTTTCATTCTTCAACGCGGACGAAGTCGCGGCCACCAGCTAGTCATAAATAATAAGTATTAGATTGTATATAATATAACATTGTAACATAAAACTTACACATACGTTTAATTTATATAACTAATTCCACCACACTAGCCTACTGCAGATTGACAGGACTTTCTCACTACATTATGCTTACAAGAAGGTATCTAGTACTGATAATTAACAATATATTAACATTCAAACTAATAAAATATAATTTAAACCTACTTTCTGTACTGCCTTTATACGGCGGTGTTGTTAAGAGACGAAAAATCCGGTATTTGAGACAGAAATACGATTAGAGTCGGATAAAAACGAGCGCTGAAAACAAACGTTGAAACGGTGACATAGCACGTTAAGCTTCGCTCACCGTTTGAAGTCAGCTAGCGTACGAATGAGATGAACATTCATTTCGTCCGTCAGAAAGTCACAACAACCTTTTGAGGTGACACCATTGACATACGTACATTTAGATTTATTTGTGACGCCGTAAGACTTTCCTTTGATATATTTTTCTTGGAGATGGATGGCCGGCGATGAGCTGTTTGAATATACATAAATATATAAAACTAGCTTTTGCGCACGACTTCGTTCGCGCCCCTTCTTCATATCCGATCGCTACTATACTTCACACGATCACCCTCTGGGCTGTTATGAAGATTGCCTGAAATTTTCATCAAAATAGGTTCAGCTGTTTTGGAGTCCACAGGGAACATAATACATACTGCTATTTTTATATATAAAGATTTATGTAGGCAAAAAAAATTTTTTTTTTGAAAAATATAACACAACGTACCAATAGGATATTATTAGAACGGAGACTTGAGAAGTCCTGCTATTTCACTGTGGCTGGTTTGTTATCCAGGTTTGACGAGCCCATTGGATGAGTGGTTAAGATGCTTGCCTTAATGCTCTCTTCTAGGGTTCACGGGTTCGATTCCTGACAGGGTCAACTTTGAAAAATGAACTTTTCAAATTTATCTCTTGTCTGGATCTGGAAAGTAGTGGCAGGGCACACTGTGTTTCGCAGTCATTTGGGCAGCCCGTCTGGCGGCGGTAACCACCCCCTTACAGAAGACCATCGTGAAATAACAGCACGTGTGATTTTGTGTTTCGATGAGTAAAGTAAGGGATGCCAGATCCCATTTCCGTATCCCTTTCCAATCTCTTATCCTTAATCCTATTGCAGTCGGCAGCGCACTTGCAGCAGCTTTAGCGTTGCTTGTGTAATAGGCAACGGTAGCCACCTACCATCAAGTGGATAGTCAGCCTGTTTGCCTATCTTAACATAAAAAAAAATATTATCCAAACTGTATCGGGTGATGTAAGAGTTCGAATAATTGCGAAGAATGCCATCATCCATTGAAAATTTTACGTCGTAAATCTCTATAAGTCTTCTGTTCATCAGATAAAAAAATATGTTCATCATAAATTACAACTTTATTTGCTTCTTTATGTAATATTGTTTTTACAAAGTGAAAATACTGGCATGAAAACCATCACCCCTCAATGTGACTTTACTCCCTATGACCGCCTCGATAGGACACTGCGTATTGGCTGGATTTTGCGTCTCTTCGAAGATTTATAATCTGCTATGTCAGGGTTTCTCACGATGAATTTCTTCACTATTATAGCGAGCGATTATAGCGATTATAGCGACTATTATAGCGATTTTCTGTTTTCCCTAACAAATGTTGCGGAACAACAAACTTCTGAGTTCATTTTATTTATTTTAAGCCTTTGTTGCTGACACCAGGGCCGTCTTTACCCGGGGGTGCAAGGGGTGCGGTGCACCCGGGCGCGGAGCGCCCGGGGGCGCCTGCCGAGCGCTGAGTATTTAGATATTTCATTGAACTTAACGCCATTGCATAGTTTCATATACTTGTTACGACAAATACGTATGCGCAAAATTAAATATAAAAAAAATAGTCATCAACAATAATCATTGTTTTACTTTTATTAAAGCGCCTACACACGGCCCTAAAATTGGTGGCAATATCGGGGAAGTGGTGGGGAGCACCCTAGATCGCTCCCATGATCGCCTCATGTGTAGGCAAATCGTAATCAGTTTCCTCCTAACTCTGAAATCGGGTCGGTCGAACCCAGGTTTAGGGGCGATTATCGTCTAGGGAGCGTTGTCGCATCGTGTGTAGCGAAATCGGTGCCGATTTCACCGCAGTGTGTCTGCGAGGGCAGCGGCGACAAGACGTATTTTTGTGTTTTTAATTTGTATTCCGTGCGAAGACATGGCTAAGGAAAAGAAGTGAGAAGTCTGGACGAAAGTCAATGATCTCTTCAAGGAGTTCCTCAACACATTCTATACCCATTCTTAAAAAGTTTTCAGCTACTTCCAAATGTATCTCTCCCTTCTAAGGTGTTTCCATCTAGCTACAATATGGGCTTCTTCAAACTAGCAGTAAACAAATTCCTGCAAGGTCGGCAGCGCACATGCACCCCCCCCTTTTTTTTACGTTGGGAAATCCATCATGGATACCCAGCAGCGAAAGGGGGACGCTGTGGGTTATGCCGGACTCCTACCGGCTAAAACCCAACAACTTTCTAGCGCGGCCGTAGATGGGCGGGGTCGCAGGAACGTTGTTGAACAACCTCGGCGACCCGCCACGGCTGTTCAGCGCGGGGAGGACTACGCTCCCTGTCGGAACCTCGGCGTACCCAAAAGCGGAGGTACGTCGGCCATCTCGGGGACCTCACAACGGGCGGTAGTCTCCCCTTAGACTACCGCCCAGGTCCTGGTCAAGGGGGAAGGCGGCGGATATAAGATATCCGCCTGCGCTCGAGCCTTCTCCGGCGGATCGACTGGGAGAGAGGATCCTTTTCCCGTTGCCTCTCCGCTGCTTCCTTGCGCGACATAACGTGCTCACAAAACGTGAGCATCGCCTGCCACGCAAGGTCACTGCCGACCATCGCTTTCACGACGGCCGGCAGCGAGAGGTCGGCGCCCACGACGAGGGACAAAGCAGCGCGCTGCTCTGCCCATTCGGGGCAGTCAGCCAAAGTGTGCTGCGCAGTGTCAACCGCTACCACGCTCCTGATATTGCCACAGATTTTAGGGCCGTGTGTAGGCGCTTTTACGCTTTCGGCGCTTGTCATACCGCTCATGATGTGAAAGCTAAAATGACTCTTATCACTACACAAATAAAAACGCCTACACACTGCCCTAAAATCGGTGGCAATATAGGGGAAGTGGTGGGGAGCGCCCTAGATCGCTCCCTTGATCGCTTCATGTGTAGGCAAATCGTAATCAGTTTCCTCCTAACTCTGAAATCGGGTCGGGCGAACCCACGATTTAGGGACGATTATCGTCTAGGGAGCGTTGTCGCATCGTGTATAGCGAAATTTCACCGCAGTGTGTCTGCGACTGCAGCGGCGACAAGACGTATTTTTGTGTTTTTAATTTGTATTCCGTGCGAAGACATGGCTAAGGAAAAGAAGTGAGAAGCCTGGACGAAAGTCAAAGATCTCTTCAAGGAGTTCCTCAACACATTCTATATCCATTCTTAAAAAGTTTTCAGCTGCTTCCAAATGTCTCTCTCCCTTCTAAGGTGTTTCCATCTAGCTACAATATGGGCTTCTTCAAACTAGCAGTAAACAAATTCCTGCAAGGTCGGCAGCGCACATGCACCCCCCTGATGTTGCTTGTGTCCTTAGGCGACGGTAGCCACCTACCATCAAGTGGACCGTCAGCCTGTCTGCCACCTTTAATAATAATATTTAAAAAAAAGTTCATGGCGTTTCATCAACCAGTTCTTCCTTTTTCGTCTTTGACTTGGTTGAACTGTAGAAAGTGCCAGAGTGATGCCTATTCTCTGATGTTTTGAGAGTGTCGACGGCATCTTGATAGACGAGCGCTTTGTTGCACGGTCGGTTTCACACTTAGTGGCAGGGACGTGTGTAGAGTAGCGGCCGATTTCATCCCCACTACCACTCTCCCGACATTGCCACCGATTTTAGGGCCGTGTGTAGGCGCTTTAACAATTTTATTAAATGCAACACGCGCGCGGCAAAATCTCTAATCCAAAGATAGTGTATAACCTTTGACACATTGCCGCCCGGTCGCCCGCACTTGAAGCAAAATGATCTCTAAGTCAATAAAATGTAAGTTCATTTGAAATGGGCGCGAGGCGGGGCGCGGCACCTGTGTGTCTGTCATAGGCGAGTAATTGCGCCCTTTGACATAGACGTCCGAGTGGCTGAGGGCGCAAGCTGAGCCCCGCACCCCGGCGCCGAATAGACTTAAGACGGCACTGGCTGACACTAACTAAAACAATTTTTTTTTAAATATATAATCACACAACGGATTTTCCGGTTTAGTTATTCAGCGTATCCTGTGACACATAGGCCTCCTCCAGCTGCTTCCACTCATTATTATTTTTCGCCTTCCTTGACCAAATTGCTCCACCAATGGGAGATCGGACAAATTTTCAGAAAGTGTTTTAAATTAATCTTCATGGATATTTATTCCCATAAAAAATACTATTTTATTTATTTATAGCCTTTTAGGTACTCAAAATCATGTTTTAATATTGTTTGTTTGAAAATGCCGCCAAAACGCCACGATAGTTCATCTGAGAGCGCGTAACGTCATTTGTGGTCATATCATAACAAAACAGCTGCATTGGAATAAGACAATGATTGCCCACAAATGACGTCACGCACTGTGATTGGTGTTTCAGTATAGATTAAAAATATTGTAAATAATAAAATTTTATTTCTTAATTTAAAAATATTTAAATGATATTAAATTATTATTCGATAAATAATCGTAAAAATTATATATTTTGTTTCTAAGTACATTTTAGATTTTAATCTGATTACTGTCCGATCCCCTATTGTCTTAATATCGTCGACCCAACCTTTGTTTGTCTGCCTCTTTTTCTCTTGCAGTCTCGTGGTTGCCAATCAGATATAATTTGGTTCCATTTTGTCCTGCTGTCTCATCCACTTTTGTTGTAGCTCTAATTTCTTCAGCTCATTTATGATGTTTTAACGTGACCCCCATCATACTCCTTTCGATTCCCCTGCATTAACTCATGATTCATGTTTCTGAGTTAATGCCCATGTTTATGACATCCATACATAAGGCCTTATCTACGGATGTCAGAGTTTATTAATTGATCGGAAATCGAGCCAACGTCTGCCTCATCAGCAGGTGAATATTTAACCTACTAGTTTATCACTGCTTCGTTAGAATTTTCTGTTACTTAATTGAAATGTTTAAATAAAAAGTTTTTCTAGAACACATAACTTTTAAATCTAATGTCAACATTATATCTCTCTTTATCTAAAATTGTGATGAATTTAAATTGAACTTTCTTATTGTTAATGATGGTTAAACATTTGCAAAAGCTGAAAACCTCTTGGACAAAGTTGCAAGAGAAACAGAAGTAATTGAATTGTTTTATTAAAACTAAGACGCTGGATTTATTATTAGCAGCGAACATTGTATTACAAAGATTCTCGTAGTTCATTTCGGAACTGCAGATAATTAACTTATTACCCATTAATTTTGTTCCAAAATGACTAGGAACAGCTTTCCTCTGACATTTATTATTAGTTTCATACACTGTTTGAGATCTTTATACTTAATTTAGATGATTGAGTTACTCGCATTGTGTATTTATAGTAATAATAAAACTTAAAAAATTAATTCAGACACTGATCCATATTAGAATTAGTAACTATACCAATACTTGAATAAATTGCGTTGGTTTTCTTTCTTTTTTTTAACTTGTTATGTGATGGATCTCTCAGTGTTTACTTCTTTTCCGTCAGTTAGGCTTCATATATAAAATACGTCTAAACCCAATTCCACTAAGCCAAAAAGATTCGTCTTAAAAAATAAATTATTAAATAAAACTTAAAAAATAAATTCAGGCACTGGTCCATGTTAGAATTAGTAACTATGCCTATACTTAAATAAATTACGTCCGTTTTCTTTCATTTTTTTTAAATTTTTATGTGATGGATCTCTCAGACTTATTTTCCGTCAATTAGGCTTCATATACACAAGACGTCTGAAGCCAATTCCACTAGTCCAAAAATAAGATTCGTCTAAAAATAAACTAATTTTATCTTTCGTTACATACAGTTTGAATGAATTAGATTTCTTGTCTTGTTTCTTATAAATTTTATATCAAAATTTAAGACAAGTTACTGAAATATTTTTTTTTCATATTGCGCAGTGGCTAATTCGTTAGGATATCGCCTACTTACATGTGCAACAAACATAAGATGGCAACAAAAGACGCTGTCAATCAAAACGCTGTCAACTCTGACATCAAAATGAGGTCAAGATTAAAATGGGAAAATAGGTTCTGGTGACTTATTTATATAATAGCACTCATGCTGATATTTTATGCTGTAAGCAGGAGGACCGCAGTGTGCCCTGCCACTTTCAGTGTGCTTATAATTATTTTTATAGAAAGTTTGATGATCCACGCGTTAAATGATAAATCCTCCCTCTAAGAGATATCCGTACTTGTCCAACTAAAATATTACGAAGTTTTTGTTGTGATGAAAACTTTAGCCTCCAATGTTCCGCCATAAAGTGTTTCCAAGAATAAAATTAAAAAGACATCGATCATGTTGCCCAACAGTATCCAATAGCGAAGTTTTCCCCCCACAAAGTTTTACGTTAACACCTACGAACAGAACAACTTTTATAAATACATTGAAAGGTTTTATTATCTAAATGATAAAACGAGTTTTAATGCATAATTTTCCGTGTAGGTATATAGGTACAGGCGTAAATTTTGTGCCCTGAAAGGTCGTTCGAAATAAAAATGATTACACATTTGACGAGCCCGTTGGATGAGTGGTTAGGGCGCTTAATGCTCTGATCTAGGGTTCCTGGGTTCGATTCCCGGCAGGGTCAACTTTGAAAAATCAACTTTTCAAATTTAGCTCTGGTCTGGATTTGGAAAGTAGTGGCATGGCACACTGCGTTTTCGCAGTCATTTGGGCAGCGAGTCAGGCGGCAGTAACCACCCCCTTACGTGAAATAACAGCACGTGTGCTGTTGTGTTTCGGTGAGTGAGTAAGGGATGCCAGAGCCCATTTTCCTATCCCTCTCCTAATCCCTTATCCTTAATCCTACTGCAGTCGGCAGCGCATTTGCAGCAGCTTTGGAGTTGCTTATGTTATAGGCGACGGTGCTAAAACAAAAGATTTGTATGTATGTATTTTTATATGTTTGTAATGAATAAACTCAAAAACTACTCAACCGTTTTTAAAAATTCTTTCACCTATAGAAAGTTACATTATCAGCGAGTAACATAGGCTACTCACTTTTTTAAATGACAGTCCATTTGTACCAGGGCTTCGAAAAAATAGCCAAGGTGTTGACGATCCTGAGAAGAAACCCCAAAAGAAACTCAGAAGACCATTATTGTCGTCGCCTTTAAAATGAAATTAATGAAAAATAATACATCCCCTACAACTATTATACACGAATCATAGTACCTAGACATATTACTAAAATAAGCTCCGAATCGTTAAAAAACAGGCTGCATTATCGCTTAAGGTGGAGACAAACGCTAAATACTAAAAATATCCATTGTTTAATGAAGATGTTACAAGAAATAGACTAGACAATTGCTTTGAAAAATATATATATTATACTTAAACATGTGAAGAACCAATTGTATTAATTAGAATTTTCGTTAAAGTAATAGAAACTCCACAAAAAAAGTTAGAACACAAGAAGAATTTTACTTTTATTGAAAATTCTCTCGAAAACGGCTTATTGCGCGCATATGAATCCTGTACCTATTAATAAGTTAATGTTAGTTTAAAAAATTGTATTAATTATTTTCTTTTTTTGTGTATTGTTCTGATGGTAAAAACAAAAAAACACCATTTCTAGGCCTGTTGAATTGTCTCCGCCGCCAGGGAGTTCTATTGTAAATGTCATTTGCCTCAGTGAAGCCCTTAAAAGACATCTGAACAGAGTTTGGTTACACTTTTAATTTCTTTGATACATAATATTGACGAGCCCGTTATATGAGTAGTTAGGGTGTTGCGTTAACGCTCTGTTCTATGGTTCCCGGGTTCGATTCTCGGCAGGGTCAACTTTGAAAAATGAACTTTTCAAATTTGGCTCTGGTCTGGTCTGGATTTTCGCAGTCATTTGGGTAGCCCGTCTGGCGGCTGTAACCAGCCCCTTACAGAAGACCACCGTGAAATAACAGCACGTGTGCTGTATTTATTATATTTGTGTACTTATTAGAATGTAAGTTTATGATGACCTTACTATGATTTTTAGCACGTGTGCTGTTATTTCGGTGTTCGGTAAGTGAGTAAGGGATGCCAAAGCCCATTTCCCTATTCTCCTAATCCCTTATCCTTAATCCTACTGTAGTTGGCAGTAGGATTAAGGTTCATCCTTTGGGGGTCCCAAAGGATGAACCTTTTCAAGGGAATAAGTGCACATAAAAGTAACAAAACAGTATTCCTTAAACATGATCCATAACTAGATGTTCTGAGCATATTATAAAGGGTGCTCGTAATCGGAGTACAGCAGTATTCCGTTCACAAAGGCCACGAGGTCGCAAATATTCAACTTGCCTAGCCCACATATTTTCCGGTATGATTATATATCCATAACTCAAAGCATAATCGATAGACTCAACTCCATTTGCCTGTTTGTTATCAGTAGGTTACCAAACCCTTTTCCGTGCCATTTGTTTAAGGGGAGCCAGAACCTATTTTACCGGTCGTAACGATACATTAAACCAAAGATTAACTACAGACCTATTTGTTTACGGCTTCCGTGGCTGCACTATTGAATGTGATTTATGATCTCTCCTGCTCTTTCATTACTTTGTAAACACAATGTCGCGGAGACATATTGCTTCATTTTACTACGTTCTAATGTTAGAAACTCGAGGCGTCTCAGCGTCTGACGTCGAACAGTACAAGGAAACAAAGAAGTCTTCATTCCTCACAATTACTTTCATCCGTTCAACACTTCGCTTGTTAAATCAATGTTATATATATTCTTATATATAAAAATGAATCCCTATTTCTCCTGGTCACGGCATCACGCGTGAACGGGTAGACCAATTTTAATTCGGTTTTCGCGAATGGAAAGAGGGATAAACGGGGAATGTTTTAGGGTATATAAAAATTGCATCCGTGTACCAGGTAGCATTGACAGTCTTCCGCTTGTCTAATACAATTCTAGCGACAATACCTTTCTCTCTAAAGAAAACTGCGATCATCCTTTTTTCAATTGATTTTTGTTGTTTGACCTTAGTTGGGGTGACCTAGACAACATAACTTTTTCACTTTTAGGTCTTCGTGTAAAATTAAATTAAGTGTTGATGCACCAATGTGAAGAATCGCCTCAATCTGTCTGCACGTAATTCGCCTGTCAGTAGTTATCAGTTTTCTAACAGCGTCAATATTTTCTTGGGTCCTACTTGTAATGGGTCGGCCCGGTCTTTCGTCGTCGTCTAAATTAAAGTTACCTCTTTGAAATTCCTTATACCACCTGAATACAGTAGAAAGAGAAGGGCTCTCTTTAGCAAATGTATTAAACATTTCCTCGTGGTACTCCTGGTAAGACAATCCACGTTTGAAATTGTAAAAGAAAATCACTCTGTACTTGCGGTTACCGAGACTAGCCATTTTCACAATATTTTCGATTTATTTACCAAAGATTACTGATGCCAAGCTCAACAAACACTGCGTGCATGGACTTGTAATAAGTGGCAGATAACCATACGCTCAGTCATACATATACAAACTTGTTACATTCTTTCTATTGCAACACTTATGGAACAGCCTACGTATCTGCAACAAATTAGATTTAACTCTGTAACGTGCGAGTTCATATTAGGTACACTAGTTTTATAGTGCATCTACACCTAAACATTTTACGGTCGGTTGTCAACAGCAAACTTCAGTACCTTTACGGGTTTTTGAACAAACTGCTAAAGTGTGCTAACGTCTAGCAGTAAACTCGTCAGTAGAAGCTGTTAAATGTCGTATAATGTATTTTAGTGCAGGATTATAACGGATTAAGACGTTATTGTATGTGGAATTAAAAGTGAACCTAAATTGAAGTACTTCAAGTACTTTAAGTATCATGTAATTGATGTACTTTAAGTTACTTTCAATCGTATTTTTAACATGCATTTAAATTGCTCTAGCGGTTTGGGATACTGATTCAATCAGTAAGAACCGACAACAAATCTCAGGTGTGCTCGTTCTATATTTTTATCTATATATACTTATAATAACATAATTTTAAGTCGCTGTCCGCCTCTGTCTGTTTCTCCCCACGTTTTTAAAATCTTTATTTAGAGGTTTTTCCGTAAAGGACATGTCGTCTTATTGGACAAGGTCATACTGTATACATTTTTTTAAGTTATATGTTATCATTAAATCTTTTATAGTAAATCTTGTAGTATAATCGCTTAACGGATTCTGATAGAGTTTTCACTAATGGAAAAAGCTATAAACAAGGAAGGTTTTTTCTTGGAAAATATGCGATTTCTTTCCAATCCGCACTGGGCAACCCTTGTAGTCTTTAATCTAAAGATTAAATCTCCCTATTCAGGCTTGTGCGTCCAGAACTGGACATTATGTTATTTAATTGCAGTAATTATTTATTAATAATAAATTACTTAATAATAAATAAACTTAATCTATACTTAATATTATAAAGCTCAAGAGTTTGTTTGTTTGTTTGAACGCGATAATCTCAGGAACTACTGGTTCGAATTGAAAAATTATTTATGTTTTGAATAGTCCATTTATCGAGGAAGGGTATAGGCTATATAACATCACACTACGACAAATACCATATATAAACAGTGTCCAGTACCGCGCGCCCCATGCGCACGCCGCCGCGCCGCCGCCTTATGGGCCGCAGCGAAGCGTGGCCGAGTTCAGCTAGTAATAAATAATACACAAGTATTTTAAGTATATTGTAGTAAAATTGAATAACACAGAAATCGATAAGGAGGCGTGTACCATACTTTGTTTGATTTTATATTTCTTTTGGCATTAATTCTGTAACGGATTTTTTAAAGACAATAGTACTCAACTATACTCCGGCCATTATAAGTGTGCTGTTCTGACAGGTGTCAATTCCATACATTTTCTGTATCGTTTATTCGGAAGTGAACTGTATGCAATGGACATAAAGAAATGTCAAAAACGCATTCATAGAATGACCGTACTATAATAAAGTTTTCGGTTTAAAAAATGTTTCGTCACATGTGCACACAGAACAAGAAACAACGGGATGCTACCATTCATCGCCACCGATTCGCCGGCGCCGATATGGCCCAAGTCATTTCAGCGCTGGCCGATTCGATGCCTTTTCATCGCCTTTGGTTGTGGTCGTTTATTATCATGTGCAGTGTTATAGAACGAAAACATAACAGGTTTAAAAGTGCCTTGCCTGAATTTATCATTCATACCAAAATTAGGTTAAACGGCGCGGCGATGAAACGGCCGGCGTCGAATCGGTCGGCGATGAAACGGTCGGCGGAGAATTGTCCTAGACCCAGAAACAGCCTATCTAATATCTTCTTCGAACACATAATCAGTTTGAGTCAATATATTAAAAAGTTCTTATTATTTGAGAGGCATATTAACATTCGATCGTCAGACAATCCATATTCATTTTTTTCTTAAGTACCACTTGCTGTGAATTTACAATTTAATCTTCTTATTTAATAATTCTTCTTCATAAAGATAGCAATTCATTTACAATTTAAAAATATTGTTCGCGAAGTTTTGATACGGGCAACCCATTCTCCGCTCCTATTATGTCACTTGTCACTTGTCATCTGTCAATATATTGGTTGTCAGACGTCTACAGGTCGTTGAACGTAATAGGCGAGTCCAGGATTTAAGTAAATAACCACCGCTAGTGGTCTTCGCCCACAAGGCGACTTATAGTCAGTAAGCGAACCTATTAATAGTGTGAGATCCGACCGTAAGATTCAGCACCTATATATTATGTACTATCTGTTATTTGATGGAAATGTAATTTAAGGTGGAGACAAACGCTAAATACTAAAAAATATCCATTGTTTAATGAAGATGTTACAAGAAATAGACAAGACAATTGCTTTGAAAAAAAAAATTATACTTAAACATATGTGAAGAACCAATTGTATTAATTAGAATTTTCGTAAAGTAATAGAAACTCCACAAAAAAAGTTAGAACACAGAAGAATTTGACTTTTATTGAAAATTCTCTCAAAACGGCTTATTGCGCGCATATGAATCCTGTACCTATTAACAAGTTAATGTCAGTTTAAAAAATTGTATAAATTTTTTTTTTGTATATTGTTCTAATGGTAAAAAAAACACGATTTCTACGCTGTTGAATTGTCTCCGTCGCCAGCGAGTTCTAACGTAAATGTCATTTGCCCAAGTGAAGCCCTTAAATAAAACGATGTTAATACACGTGGTGTTATACAACACCGCAGGGTTGTCTAACAAAATCTTGCCGCAAGTACCTTTACCATGATTATTTTTGATGCTTGTCTTTTTTAAACAATTGCATTCATTGGCACTTCATATAGTTTCCAAACAAATGAGTGCAATTGTTTAAAAAAAGGTATCAAAAATAATCATGCTAAAGGCACTTGCGGCAAGATTTTACTAGGCAACCCTGCCGGTGTTGTAAAACCCCACGTTTAACGTTTTATTTAAATTACATTTCCATCAAATAGCAGATAGGTGCAAAATTTGACGCTGGGATCTTACACTATAAACAGTCTTAACTTTTGGCAGCCGATAACAAATAGTAATATCTCTTTTATTATCATGGAAAGAAATAAAAGACACATTTTGATATATGAATGTAAGTTACAGAGTATATTCGGTAAAATTTTAAACTTAACAAAATATCACTAAGACACTAATGTAAGTTGGAGAAATGCCAAATCGGCCTGTTCTCTACTCAAATAGCATTGTTTCTTTTACTCGAAGCTACATATGGGACGCGATTTATCATTTTTACTGTCTTTGGACCTACATGAAATAGTTTATTTTAGATTTTTGTCGTAAGTTAAAGAAATGTATGTATTTTCTAATTCGTTTCATTTTCTGTCAGGACATTTAGTATTTTAAAATAGTATTAGCAACAAAAACGCCTGTCATAATAAATAAGGTAGGGCCGTTGACGAGCCCGTTGGATGAGTGGTTAGGGTGCTTGCCTTAACACTCTGTTCTAGGGTTCCCGGGTTCGATTCTCGGCAGAGTCAACTTTGAAAAATGAACTTTTCAAATTAGGCTCTGGTTTGGAGCTGGAAAGTAGTGGCAGGGCACACTAGGTTTCGCAGTCATTTGAGCAGCCCGTTTGGCGGCAGTACCTGACCACCCCCTTACAGAAGACCACCGTGAAATAACAGCATGTGTGCTGTTGTGTTTCGGTGAGTGAGTAAGGGATGCCAGAGCCCAGAGCCAGAGCCCCTTTGGCGTTGCTTGTGTTATAGGCGATGGTAGCCTAATGTAAAACCTCTATTTAGTAGCTCATGCTAAATTGTATAAATGATAATAGGGAATATGCGTCTAATTCAAAAAAGGCTTAAATATATTTTTTTATCAACATTTTTGCTTTAGAATTATGTCTATGTAAATATTTTTTAATATTATTTCTTTTTCGTTAAGAAAATAATTATTAAAAAGTGCATAAAAATGTGGGAAATTCAAAATACTTGAAACGGTCAGATCGAATTTGACGTCAAAGTCTATGGAATGTGACGTCAACGTCTATGAAATGTCAACAAGCGTGTAGATGTTTGTGATTTTTAACATTTGATTGTATTGTAGACTTTGACGTCACTAGAAGCGCGCCAAAAGGGCGGGTGTTTAAAGTGCCCGAAGCTGTTAGTTAATTTTAACTTTTTTTTTGTTTACCAAATTTCTGTTTTTTGGCGCTGAATATTTTTTAACGGTTATATAACGATATAACCTATCGTATGAAAATATATAAAAAAAATGTGCATATTCCCTATTAACGGTAACACAGTAACAACTTCGCACAGAAAAAGTTTAAATTTTTTTCTTCATAAGAATTATTCTCGGACTTATTGAAGAAAAAAAAAACTATATATTTTTTAATAATTTAATAAAAAAAAAAAAAAAAACTCTGCCATTGCCGGTCCCAAGCCCGGATGAAAAAAGAGGAGGGTAGGCCATAGGAGACGAAATAGTGACAAGAAGATCAGTCATTCTTCCAGGCCGTAAATGTCGTCAACGCCGAGCATCAGGCGGCGGTTAATTAACCTGACCCCACATTCTGTGGTGGCTAACAGTAGCCAGGAGGAACTAAATATACTCCGAAAGTTCTGTGGGTGGTGTCCTGGGAGCGCACCACTTCTATAATCCCAACCTTTAGTAATGAATGATGAGTATGAATAATGAATGTGATATGCCATGCTCTCCGGCTAGCCCCCGGCGCTCACAGGTAGCCGGGCCTGTGAGTGAGAAATGGACTACCGAAGACTGCTTGGTGGTGGGTACCCAGGCCACCTCGTCAGTAAATGCTACTGGTCGTAATGTTAATCCTGATCCACAAAAAAATTATATCCAACAGGTATTCCATCCGAGCCTGTTTGCTCTTAGACCACGTTCTGCATCTCTTGGGAACATACATAACTTCAATGTCACTACATCCCAAACAGAAAAAAATAGAAAGCAAGAAGATCGTAGTGAAAACTCTGATAATCCTAGCATAACCGCTCCTCCCTCGTGGCAAAGGGAACCTAAACCCCGAAAAATTAGGAAAAGAAAATTGTCAGGGTCTCCCACTATTGAAGGTATCACAACCAGCAATAGCTTTAGTGGCTTACCAATCGACTTGACAGAAGATACCAATCTGGAACCGCGGGTAAAAAAACCTAGTAAGCCTCCACCTATAATATTATATGGTGTCAACGACGTAACCAAACTCTCAGAGCTATTGGAAACTGGTGCTGACAAAACTCAGTTTTTATTTAAAAACGTTAATAGAAACCAACTGAGAATAAACTGTAGTACAGTTGAAATCTACAAAAAAGTCATGTCCCTTGTTAGGGAAAATGGTCTAATTGGTCATACATTTAATATTAAAAACCAAAGACCTTACAGAATAGTCATAAGGAATCTACACTACACAACACCGCATTCTTCTATCATAGAAGCAATAGAAGGATCTGGCAATTCCGTAATGGGAGAAATCATAAACGCTAAGTATGGACCGGAAAAAAAACCTACCTCGACATTCTTTGTCAATATATCACCTGGTTCTAACAATAAAGCAGTCAAAGAAATAAAAACAATATATCATCAATCAGTGATAATAGAAGATCCGAGAAAGAGGAACACGATTGTTCAGTGCCAACGCTGCCAACAATACGGGCATTCCAAAAATTACTGCCTTAGGCCGTATAGGTGCGTTAAATGCGCGCAGTCGCACAAAACTTCAGAATGCCCAAAAACTAATCGAAACACCCCAGCAACGTGTGCACTGTGCTTTGGTGCCCATCCCGCTAATTATAAGGGGTGTGAAGTGTATAAAGAAATACTTAAAAGGAAGACACCTCAACAAAAAAGTATAAACAATCCGCAGAAGAACATCATAATTCCATCAGATAGCCAAAAAACCTCTCATATTCAAGGTGAAGAAAGCAACAAGAAAGGTCCAAAAACTTACGCTGATTCTGTGAAATCAGCCAATGTGACAACTGAATATAATAATCACCTTAAATTAGACTCTACAATAAATATCCAATCGCTGGAAGCTCACATGGTTAAACAATCTGAAAAGTTTGATCTCCTCCTTCAACAAATGGGGACATTAATGAACCTCATTACTGCACTGCTTAGCAAACTAAAATGACTGCGTTAAAGATAGCAACTTGGAACATTAATGGGTTGGCACCTAATATAAAAGAAGTAGAACACTTGTTAAATTTACATAAGCTTGATATCTTACTAGTGTCAGAATCCCATCTTACAGACAACAGATCGTTAAAAATTCGTAACTATACCGTATACAATACAAATCATCCAGATGGAACTGCTCATGGCGGTTCTGCTGTAATAATAAGAACTTCTACTAAGCATTGCGAGCTCCCGGGTTTTAAAACCAACCATATCCAAGCCACTACTGTACTGGTAGAGGACAAATTTGGACACATTGTTGTCTCTGCGGTCTATTGTCCCCCTAGACACACAATAAACGAACACCTATTTAATCAGTACCTAGAAAAACTGGGAGGGAGATTTATCGCCGGAGGGGACTGGAATGCTAAACATGTCCACTGGGGTTCCAGACTGAATACGACACGTGGAAAGGAGCTCAAAAGAAGTCTGGATACACTAAATCTTACGACGTATTCAACGCCCGAACCGACATACTGGCCTACCGATGCTGAAAGACTTCCAGATGTTATTGATTTTTTCATCACAAAAGGATTGTCTAGATTCTTTTATTCGGTGAAACCGTGTTTGGATGGTACTTCCGATCACACGCCTGTTATATTGACTATTAGCTCAATAATATTAAGCTATGAGAAACAAGCCATGTTATACAACAGGAAAACAGACTGGTCGTCATTTAGAGAACTGGTCGAAGAAGGCCTAGATCTGAAAATAGCCCTCAGGACAGCGGAAGATATTGAAAACGCTGCCAGGCACTTCAGCATTGTGGTACAGAAAAGTTGCTGGATTTGCACACCTGAATTGAGTAATCTCCAGCTGCGACATGAGGTTGTACCTGATGATGTCAGAGCAAAAATTATGGAAAAACGAAGGTTGCGTAGAAAATGGCACACTAGTCAACACCCAGAGGATAAAAAGGCTTTGAATAAAGCAACTAGAGAGCTTAAAGAAATTATAAATGTAAATGCAAATGCAACAGTTGCAGCTCAGATTGAGTCGCTTACCGCAACTAGAGCTACAAATTACTCTCTGTGGAAAGCCTGCAAAAATGCTAACAGACCTGTTATCCCCAAGCCACCCCTGAAAACTGTAGCAGGTACATGGGCTAGAACCTCAAGTGAGAAAGCCAACGCGTTTGCACTACACTTGTCGAAAGTGTTTGTTCCTAATGATGCTTTCCCTGGTAGCAAAGAATTGGACATAGATGAAGTAATGAGCCGAGAATTAGAACTGGACAATCCAATCAGGCCAACTTCCCCTCGGGAAATATTTGCTGCTGTCAATGGGGGCCTAGCAAACAATAAAGCTCCAGGTTTTGACCTCATAGATAAAAAAGTACTCAGTGAATTACCACGAAAGGCTTTTGTGTTTTTGAGTTCACTCTTTAATGGCATAATGAGGACTGGATGCTTCCCGACTCTATGGAAAGTTTCACAGGTCATAATGGTGCATAAACCGGGAAAGCCGACACAGGATATTACTTCATATAGACCCATCAGTCTTCTACCGATTGTCTCCAAGCTGTACGAAAAGATCTTGCTGAAGAGACTCTTGGTGGAGGTCTCAGAAAGATTAATAATACCTGAACACCAGTTTGGCTTCAGACAGGAGCATGCAACGGTCGAACAAATTCATAGAGTGTACCAAGTCATCAGAACAGCTCTTGAGAGGAAAGAATATTGTTCGGCGGCCTTCCTAGATGTCCAGCAGGCGTTTGATAGAGTTTGGCACAGGGGTCTGCTTTGTAAAATAAAGACTTTGTTACCCCATAGATTTTACAGAATCCTGGAGTCTTATCTGGCGGAAAGAATGTTTCAGGTCAGAGAAGGTGAAAGTACGTCACCTTTTTATAACATACTTGCTGGAGTACCTCAGGGATCCGTACTGGGACCACTGCTTTATACAGTATTCACCCAAGATCTGCCGATAACGCCTGGGATATCAGTGGCCACCTTTGCTGACGACACTGCGGTATTGGCATCGAGCGAAAATGCCGAGGAATCGTCTGAGATCTTGCAGACTGGGTTAGACAGCATTCAAGAATGGTTGCAAAAATGGCGTATTAGGGTTAGCGCAGCCAAATCAGTACATGTAACATTTGCCTTGAAGAAAGGAGATTGTGCCCCAGTCAAACTGGGTGATCAGGAACTTCCTCACAGGGATTCTGTAAGGTATCTGGGAATGCATCTTGACCGTAGGTTGACTTGGAGAAATCACATCCGGACCAAAAGAGACGAATTAAACATCAGATTCCGAGGATTATATTGGCTTCTTGGAAGAAACAGCATATTGTCTATGGAAAACAAGCTCTTGATATATAAGACTGTTCTGAAACCAATCTGGACTTATGGCTTGCAACTTTGGGGCTCTGCATGTGATTCGGGTATTAAAATTATTCAAAGGCTGACATTCTGACATTCAGACTCCATTCTGAAAAGCATAAGCAATGCTCCCTGGTTTATTCGAAACTCAGAGGTCCATTACCATCTGAATGTTTGCACTGTTAAAGAGGAAATAAGACACTTTTCCAAAAATTACAAATGCCGTCTCCGGAAACATCCCAGCCAACTTGCTGTGCAGCTCACTGTGCCGGACACAATAAAACGTCTCAAGAGACGTAAAATTCTAGAGCTGGACTCTATAGCAGATTGAGGACCCAGCTACATTAAGAGTGGTTCCCGGTGGGGAATTAACTTTTCACGCCCTGAAATACCTTCCACAAATCTGCTCATAGTCATTGGACTGATCGCATGATACTTATAATAAAAAAAAAAAAAAAAAAATTTAATAAAAAAAAATGCATGAAACATTTCAGATAATTAAATTAAATTTATTTTTAAAACTTAAAACTACTTATACGTATTTTGCGCATTGTTGACTTAACTTGTTGCGCATTTAAAATAAGTTGTTGTTTTGCAATATGTATTTATAAAATTCGCTGTATTTTTGGTCAAAATTAATTTTAATTTGTAGTTCAGCCTTGACGTAGTCGACACACAGATTATTTCTGCTGTCTGTCCATGCATTTCTACAGAGAGAAGACACTTTCTCTGCTGATGCGTTTGAAGGTGGTATCGAAGCTACCATCTGAAAGATATTTAGAAAGCCAGGTGCCTCTTTCATAGACATGAATAATTTGTGCCATTGTTCATAAGCACCCAATTATTTTATTTTTATTTTTATTACTATTTTTTTCTGGCCTCTGATGATCTGGTCCTGCTGTATGCCTTTTAATATTGTTTAGACCCATTTAGACCGCCATGTGAAAATGCTTTGCGACATATTTTACAAAAAGCTTTAAAAGAATTTGCAGAATCTTTCGATAAAAAATCGTCACGCTACAATTGTAAGGCCTCAAACTTTTATTTATATATCTTTTGTTACACCAACAAATATACTAATTTGTATTCGAAATAAATAATCTTGGTTTATTTTTATCATCCATATCAACCGTATACAAGTTATTTTGTGGGACGAACATTTCTCAAGATTTAATTTGTTTTTTAAAATTCATTCCACTGGTGAATCGGAGCAAAATCTTATTATAATTTTGCGATTTCTTTATAAACTTTTTTCGATATTTTGTTTATAATTTACTTTCTTATTTAGGTTCGATTTAGATATTTAAAGTATTTCTGTAAATATTCTGTACAGATCTCGCTATATAGATAACTAGCTGAGGCTCTAGTATGAGTTTACGATACTACACTCGCTAGCGAGAACGTAAAACTTTTGTGTGGAAAATCGTGAACTGTCAATGTCAAATTGTCAATTTTCCATATAAATGTTTTACGCTCTCGCTAGCGAGTGTAGTATCATGCTAGAGCCACAGAACTCGGCCACGCTTCGCTGCGGCCCATACGGCGGTGGAGTGCGCGTGGGGCGCGCGGTACTGGACACTGCTTATATATAATACTATTGGTCGTAGCGTAATGTTATATAGCCTATAGCCTTCCTCGATAAATGGACTATTCAATACAAAAAGAATTTTTCGATTCGAACCAGTAGTTCTTGAGATTAGCGCGTTCAAACAAACAAACAAACTCTTCAGCTTTATATATTAGTATAGATTATAAGAACGCGTTTGTAATCCATTATTATAGAAAAGAATAAATATCCCGCGGGTTAGTACAGAATGTGTGCTAGTATTCCAAGTACTGGTGTATGGGTGTATGCGTGATTGTGTAATGAATATTCAAACATATGTATTAGATGCATAATAAAAATGTATTTTTATTGATACGTGTGTTGTTGTCATTTAAAAAATGTAATAGAAAATATATTTTACAAATTAATATATACCAATTATAGCTACGTTTATTGGTTGTTGTGTGCGGGCTTTAGTAGATAGTAATTGTCTTCTTTAACTTTAACCATCTCTTCTCGTGCAGTCAGTCGTAAGAAGTGCAATGAAACACTGTATATTGCGATTCTTTCTTTAAAACCTTTCAGAAAAACCACAATACCATCCACTTTGCGTTGCAGTTCGGAGACAAATAATTCTGGTCGATTTAATCCCGTATCGTACTCGGATGATTAGCAATTAAATTCGCGGTAAGATGAGGGTCGACCCGCTTTGTTACGTTCTGATTCAAAGCATTGATTGGGTCAGAATCCAAGCTTGTTAGCATTGTTTTCATTTTCGAATTTCGCTTAAAATTTTATGCTAACATCAAAATTCTCCGAGTTCTATCTAAAGAAATTACAAAATTGTGCGTAGTGGTATTTTAAGAATAAAGAATACCTTACTTAAAGAATACCTATAATTTTATTTGAATTATGTTTTTTTTTCTGTGATGGCATGCCAAACGGTGTTCCTTACTCATAAATTAAACATGTGGTGGCAGGGCACACTGCGTTTCGCAGTCATTTGGGCAGCCTATCTGGCGGCAGTAACCACCCCCTTACAGAAGACCACCGTGAAATAACAGCACGTGTGTTGTTGTGTTTCGGTGAGTGAGTAAGGGATGCCAGAGCCCATTTCCCTATCCACTCCTAATCCCATATCCTTAATCCTACTGCAGTCGGCAGCGCACTTGCAGCAGTTTAGCCGTTGCTTGTGTTATAGGCGACGGTAGCCACCTACCATCAAATGGACCGTCAGCCTGTCTGCCGACCTTAACATAAAAAAGACAAGTCAGCGGGACAATAAAGACTCTTTTACAGAAGAATACCATTATTAACTTCTAGATTTTAATAAGTTCTAATCACGAAGTCTCCTGTGAGTGCCAGTAACCAACTGACAACAATAACCAACTTCTTACACAAAAGATAATTTTCTGTGTGTAAAGAAAGCCAAGAACCCATTGGCATTATTACTCTCACCATTTCCGTAGTTGTATTTAGTCCAAGCACGGAGAGTCGACGGCCGCTAGGCTCGGAAGGTTCGCGAGTTGTCGCCACTGACCAGCAAACGGATATCCATTCATAAGGTGGACAGACGACAGAAAATAATTTAATAGGCCGTCATAAGGGCTGCGGGTCGAAGGTGGATCTAGGATGCTTTTGACTGGTCCAAGTGGAAAATTATGGAGAAACTTGAAATTATGCTGATGATTTAGTCCAAATAATGGGATGGCACACTGTGTTTCGCAGTCATAAATTGGGCAGTCTGTCTGGCGGCAGTAACCACGCCCTTAAAGAAGACCACCGGAAGTAACCGTGAATAACCATTATAGATAACGGTAGTCGCACTTGCTACTTTAGCAGACCACAGAAGGCAGACTCAGCTTTCCTGATGGTGATCTTTGAAACAAAAAGCCGAGAACACTTCAAAACATACTTATAGTTCTTTTTTATGCTAATATCGATAGAGAGGCTGACGGTCCACTTAATGGTAAGTGGCTACCGACCCCTATAACACAAGCAACGGCACAAAGGCACTGCCGACCATAGTAGGAATAAGGTTTTGGGATGAGGGAGAGTATAGGGCATTGGGCTCTGGCATGTCTTATACACACTTATTCACCGAAACATAACAGCACACATGCTGTTATTTCACGGTGTTTTCAGTAGTTTCAGAGCGTTAAGGCAAGTAACCTTAACCACTTGTCTAATGGGCTCTATATGTTATAATGGGCTCTATGTGGTTAGGGTGCTTGCCTTAACGCTCTTTGCTAGGGTTCCCGGGTTCGATTCCCGGCATGGTCAATTTTGTAAAATGAACTTTTCAAATTTGTCTTTGGTCTGGATCTGGAAAGTAGTGGTAGGGCCACTGCGTTTCGCAGTCATTTGGGCAGCCCGTCTGGCGGCAGTAACCATCCCCTTACAGAATATCACCGTGAAATAACGGCACGTGTGCTGTTGTGTTTCAGTGAGTGAAGTAAGGGATGCCAAAGCCCATTTCCCTATCCATTCCCAATCCTTTCTCTTTAATCCTATGTAGTCGGCAGCGCACTTGCAGCAGTTTTAGCGTTGCTTGTGTTATAGGCGACGGTAGCCACCTACCATCAAGTGGTCCGTCAGTTTGTCTGCCGATCTTAACATAAAAAAAAAATCGCCTATTCTTATCTTGTTCCCTACAGGCAGCATTAGCAACAGCATTTTATGGTGTATCTTATTTGATAGTAAGCGACGGTAACCATTTGCCATCAGCCAGCCTGTCGCCCTTTCATTGATTCTTCAATGTCTACATGAAAACGAAAACGCTCGCCTGTAGTTCGGCTGATGCTTGTTTCATTTCCCGGTGAAACATACACCTGAGATTTTATTTATATTTCGTAATTTCCCTTGCTCTAACAGTGAAGATTGCTAAAAGATTAACAATCTTCGATGAAAGGCTGAATCCTATCTTTTAGATGCGGGGAAGACTGTAGTTCATACTTACTCAACTTAAATATAATATATCATAGTTCATACTCTGTAATAATGATAGCGGTCTTGATATGAAATAAATAAATAAATAAATAAAGAGAAGCCTCTGTCATGTAGTGATTGGAAATATATGTATGAGCTGATGATGGTTATACAAATATATTGGCATTTGTGATTGAAACAACACCGTCTCTAATGGTTCGCTTGTTTCTCTCATGCACTATCCTTTACCAAGACTTGTAGCTATTTTATAGCGGTTGTAACAGACAGAACTTCTTAAAAGTTGTCTAGTATTGTAGCTCTTCTACGCATAACGCAGTATTTCCAGTAATAAGGACTATATAGTCTAGTATATTTTTTTATAAATACAAACATTAACATTTTCGCAGGAAACACAATCTTAATACCACTCGTTTTTAAAGTTTTATCTACCTAAAGTATATCTCTTTAATAGGTGTTTTGTTTTTATGTCTAAAATCTTCCCGAAATTGACGTCACAAGGAAAAAACAACTTAATCGTCGCGTAAATCGTATGAAACCCGAAAAGTAATTTCGCAAAATTCATTCCAGCCTAAATTTTTGTTTGGGGGTTCTCGTTTAAACAGAACCAAGATGGTCCCTTATCACGAAAAGATCATTTCAAAGGGAGTTGGAGGCAAACGAAATAGAAAATGTGTTGTGTTTTCAAAAAAATATATATATATATATATTGAAGAAATTAACATTTTTTGTTTCGTCTTTCACAGTTATAACTATAATTACCTATTATGTTAAACATACATACATCACTTTTATGTTTAATGTGCACATTTCTACTTTGAACTAGCTAGTTTGTGTCCATATGACCTGTTAAAGAAAATGTTATACGTCATTACACCCATTAAAAAAGACGAGAGAGAAAACAGGAAGAGAGAGAGAGAGATAATAGTGGCAGGGTATACTGCGTTTGGCAGTTATTTATACTGCCCGTCTGGCAACAGTAACCACTTCCTTATTGAAGATCACCGTAAAATAACATCATATGAATTGTTGTGTTTCGGTGAGTAAGTAAGGGATGCCAGAGCACATTACCCTACCCTATCGCTTTCTTATCAGCACCTGTGGCGTTGCTTGTGGTATAGGCGACGGTAGCCACCTGGAACGCCAGCCTATCTATGAAGCTTTAACTTAAGAAAAAAAACGCAAGTTGTTAGAAAAAATATTGGGAGTATTGTCCCTAGAACAGGGGTCACCAATTAGTTTCGCTCGGGGTCCGTTTTAAGAAATGAAACGACCTTCGCGGTTCGCACGTTTTATAGAAAAAAATATTTATTAAACTAATGTAATTACGGAAATAACAAAGGTATTTTTATATGTCAATTGAAAAAATGACAATTTTTGTTGCGGACTATCTGTCTGAAGTTTGGAGTAAAATTGGTGCAAGCTATTGACATTAAATCCTGGAGACGTTCATCAGTAAGTCGAGATCGAAATTGCTGTGTTCTCGCGGTCCGCACAAAATGGGTCGGCGGTCCGGATGCGGACCGCTGTCCGCCTTTTGGTGACCCCCTGATCTAGAACATGCATATACTATTGTAAATTCAATCTTTTTTAAAACTTTGTTTACAAACAGACAGCCTGAAAACAAGTCTATATTTTGGAGTTAAAAATCGATTTTCATTATAAGGCCCCCGGTATGGAAATTTTACGAGGAGTTAAATTAATACAAGCGTTAACTAAAAAGCGTTACGGTTTCTGTCACTTTGACATGTGTGCCACAGCTGACGCTTGCATTTATGTTCCCTAATTCTATTCTTTGAGCTAATAAAAGCAAACGTCGAATTTTTGTATGAATAGTCCGCGTTGAGGAACGAAACGATAGGCCGGCGCAGTGATATGTGTCGTCGAAAAAATGAATATAAATGGAATCGATCAATAATATAAAGTAATTAGATATCCAGTTATCTATTGACACGAGGAAAATTGTATACATTTAATTTTATAAGTTTAAAGAAGTATATACTTTTCTATTATTGCTTATGTGTCTATATAAGTACTTAAAATATGACTTACAATTTGTTATAATATTGACATAAGAAATTCAATTTAAAATAACCTGTTAGGACCCGGACGAAGTCGGAGAGGATTGCGAGTATGATTAAACATGTTTCTAACGTTACAAATTGGGTTTTATTTATTAATTTTGCAATTCTAACGTCCCGTCGTCCGTAAAAGGGTTTAAAATTCACCACAAAATTCGCTGATGCATAAAACTGTCAACACGGAATAAAGTTAGATTACTTCAGTAATAACGTAATATCCTCTACGTAAACCCGAACACAAACAACTATACACTGAAACGTCAGACGCTTAACATTATGGGCCTCTTGGGGCATTACAACTTGTATTCGTGATGTGCCATATTATTGTTTTATATCAACTTGTAACAGTATTGTGTAACGGGTGGGACGAGTGTTAACGCTGATTAAACTCACTAGAAATTTACCTACTGTTTAGGCGAGTATCGATTCAACATTAAAAGAACAATGGCGAACCCCCATACAAATGAAAAATATGTAAAAGTATAGACTTTTTATTACTAAACTAAGTGGTCTTAGATTTATTACTAAGCAAAGTCTGGAATATTTTATTTTTAATATTTTGAGGTTATGTAAAATAACACCTATTATTTGGATTAAAATATATATTTAGCGTATTTTTAGATTAAAATAAACTTAAAAATGAGTTCAGAATAAAATATTTTTAGGTAAATTGTAATTAACGTCTTGCTACGAGTATATATAATAGGGGATCGAACACTAATCAGATTAAAATCTAAAATGTACTTAGAAACAAAATATATCATTTTTTACGATTATTTATCGAATAATAATTTAATATAATTCATTTAAATATTTTTAAATGAAGAAATAAAATTTTATTATTTACAATATTTTTAATCTATACTGAAAACCCAATCACAGTGCGTGACGTCATTTGTGGGAAATTATTGTCTTATGCCAATACAGCTGTTTTATTATGGCGGCATTTTTAAACAAACAATATTAAAACATGATTTTGAGTACCTAAAAGACTATAAATAAATAAAATAGTATTTTTTATGGGAATAAATATCCATGAAGATTAATTTAAAACACTTTCTGAAAATTTGTCCGATCCCCTATTTTCTGTGGTATTACAATTTTTGTACATAGAATAATAATAAAAGCATTATTATTCTGTTTTTTTGTACCTTATTTGTCACATTAAATTGTTATTTACTCAATTAAAGGAAGATTTCACAGAACACTATATACTTCTTCACAAGGAGATGTTTAGTCAATTGTGTTTCTTTTAAAATTGATATTTATATCCGGACTTAGACAGACAATTAGAATAATTTGAAAAACCTTGGAAAATTTAGTTATTTCTCTTTATATTGATCACATTCAAAGACGCTTTAAAATTTTTTGAACAAAAATTTCGCCATTGTTCTTTATGTAAATAAGAGTTCTCTTAAAGTGGTCACTAGATATCGCCAGTGGTTGTATGAGTATCTGTTATATTTTTAAAAATTGTCTGAAGTATTTAGTTTTCAATATCTTTTACACGTGGTGCAAGATTATAACATTATGTGAATGTGCGTTGTGTTATTTACCAAACCTTTACTCGTAAAGACATAAACACCTACTGTTTTCCCAACAATTAAATAGTGAAAGTTGCTAGGCCGCTTCACTTAATACGTAATAAATATTTTTTTAGTTTATATTTATTTGTTTAAACTCTTTATTTCCATTATAACACAAAACATTTTTTACATTACTCATTACATATTCCTCAAACATAAATTTTACACATTCTGACATTTCTAAAAATAACATAGACACTCTAGACTACTGCCATAGACATGTGATGTGTGAACATTGTATTTCAACAATACGTATGTTAGAATTCGCAGAAATTCTGTTAGATTCGTTTCCCAATCACCATCAGCTTGGGTCTCTCCACTGCTGGAGTTGGGCCTCTCCCAAGGCTCACCACCACCGCGCATCTAATACAAATGAGACAATACAAGCGTTATCTAAAAATCGTTACATCATCTGCCACTATGACATTTGTGCGACAGCTGACACATGTATTTATGTTCCTTAATTCTGTTTTTTGGGCTTACAAAAGCAAAGGTCGAAATCTTGTATTAACCGCGTAGTCCGCGTTGAGGAATGAAACGATAGCGCGTTATAACCTGACGCAGCAGCGACATCAGTCCTCGAAAAAATTAACTATTTGAACTTATAAAACGTAGTGACATCTGTGTATACCGAACATAACTTACATAACCTTTGTCGGAACACGTGACATCTGAGTATGCAGAATGTAATATAAAGTAACTAGGTATGTATTTAGTTTTTTTAAAGTAATGGAATCTACATATTCGATTAAAGTGTGGATTGCTTGCTAGATCTGGCAAACGCGGTAGTTAAATCCGCGATAATTTTAGCCTCAGTTTTAGATATAATGTTTTTTCTTAAAGACAAGTTTATTCAATTAGTTTTGATATTTTAAGCCACTAGTGTACTGTGCCTGAGTAGCAGATTCGCACGAATTTAAGTGTGCACGAAAAGTGGAATCGGCACTATTGAAAATAATATTTTAATTTGAAAATAGGCATTTTTTCGTACAAAGCGACCTCTTCGCACTGTGAGATACTATACTAATAGTATATAGATACTTATAAAGAAGTAGAGTTTGTATGTATGTATGTTTAAACAACCTAGTCTTAACAAAAGGGACGTGATGAGAAAATAAGTAAGTGAAGATTAAGTAGTCCCGATTTATAAATAGGTCGTAAGTAAAGTTTAAGTGGGACGATTCGGCCGTATTTTGATTTAATTAAAGTATTGCCTAAACCTATGTTCACATCTTTATTTTATTTTAACAAACAAAACAAAATCTTTGTTTTTTATCGATGGAAAAATAAATAGTTTCATAATAAAATTTTTCAAACAAAATTTCGTCAATTAAAAAATAATAGTTAAACAGACATATTACTTAACTAGAAATAGATTTAGTGAAAATGTGGATAGAAGAGACATGTTTCCACAACGGAATTCGTTGAATTCCATAAATCCCTTTGATATTATTCCCACTAATAGAATGAGCTTCACATTAATTATAACAACCATCCCTGTAAGCAATTAAACCCCGACTTCAATTAAAGTAGAATTGATTACAGGAAGCGATATCAAGGCGTAATATAATTTATGTAAATTCCGTAGTAACACAAATATCTTTGGAATTTTCAGCACACAAGGCAAAGACTACGTTCAAACCCAACAATGGATTTCCATTCCGAAAGAGACCATAGCATATACAGGGTGGTAATTTGAGACGGGTCAGTAAGGGCAGTCACCTAAACCATTGTAGCTAGAACAAAACACTATTAGGAGACTATCCATAATTTTAATAGTTATTCCCATCAGCATTCAAAGATTTTGAAAAAAAATAATAAAAATGGTACGGTCAGCGGGAAAAAGGTCAATTTTCACGATTTGTTTTTATAGCGCCAATCGATTCTGTTACTTTTAAGGATCAATTGACCCTTTAGGACCACCTGAGGTCAGAGTACTAGAAACGTTAAAAATCTCAAAAAACTACTTCCGTACATTTCTTACAGAATGAGATTGAAAAATAAGTTCAATTTTTTTTTTAAATGATTGAAAAAGGCGGCCATTACTATGTAGTTATAATTATTAGTATCGTACCTACGTACATTATTTAATAGTATGTAATGTAGCTATTTAATAATAACAATTCTTTCTCATGTAAAAATAGTGTCATTTCTTCTCCAGTCCTTTCTTATATTTCGAATTACCTGTAATATTTAATATCATGAGATTTGATGATGTCACGATCCATTAAAAAATGGAGCTTCCTTCATTTTAAATTGGGACTTATTAGTAATAGCCCTTGTTTCAAATTGTTCATTTAATTAGCTTTCAGGATTTTAAAATGTAAACTTTTCAGTTATTATTGTTACGACTAACTATGGAACGTTCAGGAAAAAGAGTTCGCGCTGGCCGAAAGTCTCGAACGTCCCGCCCTGTCGATGGTAGCCATGCCTGTTTCCGATTAGTGTCAAAGGAAATTGGTCAAGTTTGGAAATAGCATTATCAAACTTTCAATGGTTTGTTTACAATCTTGTTTATATTTCTAGTAAATTCGAAATACATTGAATAAATCGGATGGGTAGTTTCGAAGATTACTCCCTACACACAAACAAACAAATAGTATAAACTTAACCTCGTTATAATATTAGTATAGATTTATAATCACATATGCACGAGTTATAATTTATAATCACAACACAAGCACGAGATATGATCCCTCGCAGAGGCAACGCAGTTTTGAGAACCAGTAACATATGTATAGGTGACCAAATACCGAATATTTTTTACATTAAACATTTATTAGTTGATATTGAATATACCATTATATGTTTGTGAATAGGGAATACGCACATTTTTACTTTTATACGATAGGTTATATCGTTACATAACACTTAAAAAAATATTCAGCAGTGAAAAACTAAAATTTAGTAAAATTTTTTAGTAAAAATAAAAAAAAACACAAGGGCACTTATAAACACGCTCTTTTGGGGTGCTTGTCGTGACGTTACAGTCTACAGTAACAATCAAATGATAAAAATCACAAACATCTACACGCTCGTTGACATTTCATAGACTTTGACGTCGCATTCGAACTGACCGTTTCAAGTATTTTGAATTTCCCGCTACTTTTTTGCACTTTTTACGCAGACATAATCCTAAAGCAATAATGTTCATTAAAAAATTATTTAACTCTTTTTTTTTAATGTTAAGAAGATTTTAATGTTAAAAATTAGCCCTTTATACAATTTAGCAAGTGTGAATAGCTTGCACCGAGCTACAAATACATTTTTCAACATGTTTTTTAAGTAACGAAATCCGAATCCGAATGAGCATAAGCGGTTGTTTTAGATTCAAAAAAATATTATTTTGTATTATAATAGAGTTAGTCTTATTATTATTATTATTTTATGTTAAGATCAGCAAACAGGCTGACGGTCCACTTGATGGTAGGTGACTACCATCGCCTATAATACAAGCAACGCCAAAGCTGCTACAAGTGCGCTGCCGACTACAATAGGATTAAGGATAAGGAATTGGGAAGGGATAGGGAAATGGGCTCTGGCATCTCTTATAACTCACCGAAACACAACAGCACACGTGCTGTTATTTCGCGGTGGTCTTCTGTAAGGGGGTATTTTTTGAGTTAGACGCATATTCCCTATTGTAATAATAACCGAACGTCATAGAAATGTGTATCGCGATTTTTTGGGAAACTTATCACAATACTGTATCTTGAAGTTTTTATATTACGTGAGGTACTAAGGTATTTACTAAAATAACTATACAAATACAGATCAAAAGCGGAAACAAAGATAGGAATTAACAAAAGGGCACATACGGTCATAAAATTTACTCATAACCCTGGATGATATTAAAGTCTCGGTGTTTAAATTAGACCTAGTTAGAAACTATACCTTATTATGACTACGACTAAGTCTAAGTGAGGATGAAATTTTCAGAAGTTGACACGTTCATTCTTCTTATAAACGATGAGACATAGCTATGATATTGACATGTCAGTAACGTGTTTATTCGTATAAAAAATACTGAACGGTAGTCATATATCATTGATGTTAGTTATAGGGGTTGACAAGGGGCCTTTCAGAGATCGAGCTCGGGCGTCAACAACACCGTATAAAAAACAACAGTGATGACACTCAACATTATTTACACTGCGTGAAGTATTATTGAAAGAATAAATTTTGTATAGTGAAGTTGTCACTATACAAAATTCATTTGTCTAAGTATATAATCAATTCGATAACATTTCGACTATTAATGCCCTGATTTCCAGATCTCTTTGGCCTTAAGCCTTATTAATGCTATTAAGGTTGGCACCGTAAAGGTGATTTATATATTCAATTACACCTTGCCGCCCTGGGCCGTGCGCTCGCCGTGTTTTTCTCAAAGGCCAGGGCACGGACACGGCCTGGGCACGGACACAGCCCGGTGAAATATGAATTAATTGGTTCATACAAAATCATACTATGGATATCTTGACCCGGGTAAGGCCCGGTGTAATATAAATCCACCTTAATTGTATTGAGCCTGGTTTTTGTTTATATTTTGGACTAAGTTATCCAACTATATACCCTATTCCACGAGTCGAGACACAAAGAAAATCACCCGTGTGCTCCCATTGGCTAATGCGCGTGACATTTACTACCTAAACCAATGGTCGCTTTATCCCATGAACCATGAACATAGTGAATCAATTTGAGTATTATTATACCATTTAAGCAGATATATTTATAATGTTTTTCAATAAATACAATTAATTCAACTTGGTTCATAACGAAATACCATTAAAAGAAAGAATTAACTTTGGGATGGCGGTGTGTAAATAACCACCATTGTAATGCGTGTGCGGGAGAGGTTTTATGGTTATCCTGTGGTTTTGGCTGGCACTTTACACAAAATTATGAGCGATCGAGTAACAGTACCTGCTCGACGGATGCAACCGAGTCAAGGTGTCCTCCAGGTGAGCAAGTTCAGCTCGGCGCCAGTCACCAACACAAATTATTGTCCATAATGAAAACACTCCTTTAAAATTATAGTGCGTTGTTAGGTTCATAAAGCGTTTTTAAGTAAATTATTGTTTATAAGCGAAGCGAGCGGCGTCGCGTCCGCAATGGACGGCGACAAGAACAACTGCTGCCCTCTCTCGCCTGAAACTGCGAGAGGGCCAGCACAAGACACACATGCTCAACCAAACTTATTTTCTACAGGTTTACCTACCAATAATTCAATTGGCTAACTAAGTAAGTTAAAGCTAATGTTATTACACAACAGTAAGAACATGATACATTACGATGTCTTAAAATTTTCATTGCTAAGATTGAGAATTATGAACTTTTCAAATTTGGCATCTGGATCTGGAAAGTAGTGGCAGGGCACACTGCGCTTTGCAGTCATTCGGGCAGCCCGTCTGGCGGCAGTAACCACCCCCATACAGAAGACCACCGTAAAATAACAGCACGTGTGCTGTTGTGTTTCGGTGAGTGAGTAAGGGATGCCAGAGCCCATTTCCCTATCTCCCTCCTAATCCCTTATCCTTAATGCTGCTGTAGTCGGCTGCGCACTTGCAGCAGCTGTGGCGTTGCTTGTGTTATAGGTAGGCGACGGTAGCCACCTACCATCAAGTGGACCGTCAGCCTGTCTGCCGATCTTAACATTAAAAAGAATTATAGCCATGACAGCAAGATTCACTTTCATTACTGTTTACGTGAACGTGAACGATATGGATTAGGCACTGTTGTTTGGCGTCTCGTCAGAAGACCGCTTCGTCCGGAAACGAGAGCTGTCATGTTTTGTTACGGAGACGTATGTAAAATTACAGACATATTGCGGTTCCGCTTTTTTGTGGCTTTGAACGCGGGGATCTTTTATTTTTTCCCCGTCACGACGGAAACTCAGCTACGGTTTAATGCGGTCCACGTGTAAAACATATTTTTAATTTAGACGATTTTATTTTCTCTGCTAAAGGACTCAATAATATGTTTACTAACCACCATTTGTATGTGAATTTCAAGCGGTTTTATTGAATCTTGTTTATACGTACCTATTATATTTGACTTTGAGACATTTGAGAGGCACTAAAAAAGCGAGACAACTCCATCAGCATGATAAAACCGTTGTTGTTTTGGATTTGACAATATGCTTTAAATAAAGTAATTTTAACTTGATCTATAGAACAAGAAAATCTGCGAGCCAACATATTACAAATACATCTAACCGCCAGCGCTCTGCGTTCTCTTTCAATGTCAACATGATCTTTAAGATCGCTGGTAATAAATTTAAATTGGTATACTCTCTTTTCTTGTTACTAGCTGAACTCGGCCACGCTTCGCTGCGGCCCATACGGCGGCGGCTGACGTGCGCATGGGGCGCGCGGTACTGGACACTGCTTATATATAATACTATTTATCGTAGCGTGATGTTATATATCCTATAGCCTTCCTCGATAAATGGACTATTCAAAACAAAACAAAATTTTCAATTCGAACCAGTAGTTCCTGAGATTAGTGCGTTCAAACAAATAAACTCTTGAGCTTTACAATATTAGTATAGAATATTTCATAATATTTCATAAGTTTGACGAGCCCATTGGATGAGTCGTTAGGATGCTATCCTTAACGCTCTGTTCTAGGGTTCCCGGGTTCGATTACCGGCAAGGTCAACTTTGAAAATTGAACTTTTCAAATTTGACTCTGGTCTGGATTTGGAAAGTAGTGGCAGGGCAAACTGCGTTTCGCAGTCATTTGGGCAGCCCGTCTGGCGGCAGTAACCACCTCCTCACAGAAGACCACCGTGAAATTACAGTACGTGTGCTGTTGCGTTTCGGTGAGTGAGTAAGGGATGTCGGAGCCCATTTCCCTATCCCCTCCCTATCCCTTATCCTTAATCCTATTGTAGTCAGCATCGCACTTGAAGCAGCTTTGGCGTTGCTTGTGTTATAGGCGACGGTAGCCACCTACCATCAAGTGGACCGTCACCCTGTTTGCTGATCTTAACATAAAAAAATAATAATAATAAGACTAACTCTATTATAATACAAAATAATATTTTTTTGAATCTAAAACTTATGCTCATTCGGATTCGGATTTCGTTACTTAAAAAACATGTTGAAAAATGCTCCGTGCAAGCTATTCACACTTGCTAAATTGTATAAAGGGCCAATTTTTTTTTTTTTTTTTTTTTTTTTTTTTTTAATTTTTTTTTAGTTAAATGGGATGCAAAAGAGCTGCTTACTATATAAAGGGCACCCGCAAGGATATGGTATTCTGTAAGAGACTTTGTACTCTAGAATATTTTTTCCTAATAATAACAAAACTTTATAAACCACGAGAAAGAAAACTGACTTCAAATTTTGTTACAGGTCGAAAAAGATCCATTGAATTGATATCTGGTGAGTATACGAGTATATCATACATTTCTTTTTTTTATACCTAGAAAATTTAACACACAACCTCTGGTGTTCGTCTGATTTTGATTTCATTATGAAAATGACGTTGATTATGAAATTTGACGAGCCCTTTTGTTGAGTGGTTAGGGTGCTTGCCTTAACGCTCTGTTCTAGGGTTCCCGGGTTCGATTCCCGGCAGGGTCATCTTTGTAAATGAACTTTTCTGGATCTGGAAAGTAGTGGCAGGTCACACTGCGTTTCACAGTCATTTAGGCAGCCCGTCTGACGGCAGTAACCATCCCCTTACAGAAGACTACCGTGAAATAACAGCATGTGTATTTTTTTGTTTCGGTGAGTGAGTAAGGGATGCCAGAGCCCATTTCTCTAACCTTTTCCAATCCCTTATCCATAATCCTACTAGTCGGCAGCGCACTTGCAGCACCTGTGACGTTGCTTGTATAGGCCACGGTAGCCACCTATAACATACATATACATACATATATCACCTTAACTTGCTGACCTTAACATGAAAAAAAAAATGGTTGGGGTGAATGAAAATTCTTCCTTTGTTGAAAATTCTTTCCGCTTTTGTTGTACAGGCAAAGTGCTATTAGACCATTAGATTGGTGTGAATATATTTTTTTAAATGTATCCTTACTAATATTATAAATGTAAAAATGAGTTCGTTTGTTTGTTACGCTTTCACGCCTTAATTACTCAACCAATCATCATTAAATTTTGCGTACACATTTTCAGGAATACAGAAAAGGACATAGGGTACATTTAACCCAGAAAAAGGGACTGTTGGCGAGGGATGATCATCAAAAATAAAAATTCAAATTCAAATCCTGACAAAAATATATGAACAATAAAGAGTGAATAAATGTTTTAACATTTAAGAAAAATACGCGAGTACAAAGTCGCGGGCAAAAGCTATGGTCACGCCAAAGTATTATAAAAATGGACTGTAATCAAAGGACGAGGAAATGAAGAAAAATCTGTCACCTACCTCGTGAATCACCGAATCCTTGGTCCTCTTGCGGCCAAGATTGCAACTGGCCCGTCATACATAGAGTCCGAAAGCTCCAGCATTTCACCGCTTCAATGATTACACTCGCGGAGCGGGAAGCGTGACCAAATTGATAAACTACAAGCACATTTCCTGATAACATTAGGGGATGAAATAAATTCAAATCTCGCTGGTCGAGATCGGCTGAATTGAGTCTTTGCGCATGTTATTGTTGCGATTTTTTTCTTAGACTGACTGCGGTTTTAAATGCGGCTTGCGGTGGCGACAATATATGGATAGGTTTATGGTGGGAGTGAGACTGCACATACCACAGCAAGACAGCACATGATTGGCGTTAACAAATCAGTTTTGCCATAAAGAGGAGAGATAGCAATAATATAATTAAGACCAAGAGCCAAGCTCTTGATGCAAGGACTATTGGAAGCAGAGAAAGTGAAATTGAAAAATATATCTACTTCTAAAGTTGGCCGCGTTTGTCAGGGAGAGAATCTCGGAGCACTTGTTACAAAAACTTTTCACTGATTTGAATAACAAGGGAAACCTTTCTTTACTCAACACACTCGCGGTTTTTGTGAGCTCTTATTAACTTCCAAGTGAGTTGTGTGGTGAACTTTGAGAAGTTAAGGACCGACGACAAATTTTATGTTTTTATTAACGCAAAAGATTTCCGAAGATAACAAAATTCAACGTTTAACAAAAATATGTTTTATTTAAGGGGTAGCTTCTTTTTCTTGGGTGTTAAAACATTTATTCAATCTTTATTGTTCATATATTATAATATTTTTTTTGTCAATGGTGAATTTTTTATTTTTATTATTGGATTATCTCTTGGAAACAGTACTTTTTTAGGGTTCCGTACGTCCGAATAAAAAAAACGGAACCCTCTTCACGCGTTTTCAACTCGCACTTGTCCCGTTTTTTTTCCTGGATGAGAGTCACCCTATGCCCTTTTCTGTATCTCTGACAATGTGAATCCAAAATTTCATGATGATCATTTGAACAGTTGAGCGTAACAAAAAACCCACTTTGGCATTTGTGGTTGATTTTCTCATTTCCTTGTGGTTGGTTGATACATTAAGCAAATTAAAATGTCAAAAGAACCCACATAACACAATAATATGTCGGTATAACACTTTTTAATAAAAAAATGTTAATTTAAAAAGTTGTTAAGATTAAAAACATATTACGCCAACAAGATTTTTAAATTAATTTTTTTAAAAATAATTTTTTTTTCATACATATAACCTCAGTGTTTTCATATTGACTTCTGGGACACCTGTATATATTACACAATTGTCTTAAAAAAATGTATGTGTCTGGTTGCATTACTTATTTTGATTTTATTATTTATTAGCTCTACCCGCGACTTCGTACGCTTGGTACGTTTTCTGTCTGTAAACCAATTGGAATGAACACTAAATGTTACGGGAAGCTACAATATATTAATGAAAACCGCTTTCAAGTCAGTTAAACCGTTTCTGAGATTAGCGTGCACAAACGCAGAGACAAACAGACATTTTTTTTTACTTTGGTAACTTAAATACGCAGTTTAGTAGACGTCTCGCATGTTTTATTTCGTACGAAATGTGCGAAACGCCAACTTTAAAAATAAATATATTTTACTAGTCGTTTCGTACACCTTGCGTGCGACACGACACTTTCAGAAAATTGTAGTAGGCGATTGGCATACATTATATTTTACTTAAGAAACTTCAAATAAAAGTACAGTACCGTACAAAAGTGATACCTATGGGGAGTATTAATAGTATATTTTTAATGAAGTAAAGGCACACAAATGAATCAAAAATATCTTTATTAAAAATTAAAACTGTAAAAAAAAAATAGATTACGTTACGTTACGTTTACGATTTTATTATATGTATTGATGAAAACCGACAATAGCATCAAAACTCGACGCATATTAAAAAAAAAATTAACCCAGTAAATACTATTCGCACTTTAATAAAATCAAGGAAACACAAGAACAACCTAATAAGTTCGGAGCGAGCTGGATTAAAGGAATAAATCATATGAATAGTTCCAATAAAATATGACCTAGTAACCATTAGGTCACACTTGGTCGTGATGGTCATTGGTCGCCGTCTGCAGACCTAAAGATGCTTGCGTCACCACTCTATAATCTCGAAATTATAACTCTGGCACGTTTCCCAACGTTAGAAGCAAATGGCTAACGTGAATATATCAACTAAATCTAATCCCCGTTTAATCTGCAAGTCCGAGGTCGCAATTTAGGCGTCAAAGGGAACCGCCACACTGCGCCGTTCGACCGGACGTTCTCAAATTGGTAGGTACCTTTATGTTATCATAGACTAAATGACTCGTTTAATAATAACTGACTTTGTTATGGTTTTTTCTTTTAATGTTGTTCCTATAAATGACTACTGTGGTATTTTGTTAGGTACGTTGTTGTTTATTTACGTTTAAATCTAGACAATGTTATCATTGCTAATCAACCTAAAACTAAGTCGTCAATTTGCATACTAATCTTCAACATAAAAATCCTGATAGATAAAAACTTCTTGCTTCTTATTCAAGGCCCTTTTCACATTTAGTCCGGCGACTGTGCGTGCAGTTGGCCATTTCTTGTTTTGTAGTAGCAAGGCACACAATATCGCAGTCATAAACTCTGGCAGCCTCTATTCAGAAGACTGCTCCGAAATAACATCAAGATCGGGAATATATTTGCATCCCATCTGGTATTGATTGTGTGACTTTAAACCAGTCTAACCATCGAGGAACAATATAATACCTAGATCAATGTGTCTAACAGACTTTCTGGTAACAATGAAATAAAATATTTTTTAATAGATTTTATACCTATCAGTTTATATGTTTTATGCCGTATATATAATAGTTATAGCTTGTAGGTTACTATTAACTTACACTATTTATTCTTCGGTCCCGTGGACTCCAAACATGAAACTATTAGTATGTATAACTAATAAAATCTCTTTGGCTGTACTATTTTTGTCTATGCTGGTTTTGATGACATGAAAATAAAAAAAAAATGTTGTTTCCAGCTATTTTTCATTTGTTTTTCTTTCTGTTAAAATGTGTGAATCTAATGAATAAATACGACATATTTTAAAATTTGTGATGTTTATGGACCTAATGTGTCAGTAAGAGTAGCACAGTAAGGTTTCAGCGTTTTCAATCCGGGAATTTTGATATCAAAGATGCACCTCGCTTTGGTCGCCCTGTTACGGATAAAATGGAGGAAATTTTTAAAAAAGTGGAGCAAAGTCAGCATATCAGTAGTTACATAGCTGAAGAACTGGGAATTGAGTACAAAATTTTGACCCATTTGAAAAAAGCACGATATTTGGGTGCCACACGAGCTTTTTTTTACTGAAATAAACCTTATAAATCGTGTATGCATTTGCGATTCTTTATTGAGGCGTAATGAAACCGAACCGTTTTTGAAGAAATTGATAACTATTGATGAAAAGTGGATCACGTACGACAAGAACGTGCGAAAAAAGTCGTGGTCAAAGGTCGGTCAGGCTTCACAGACTGTGCCAAAGCCCGGGTTAACTCGCAATAAGGTGATGCTGTGTGTATGGTGGGATTGGAAGGGCATTTTTCATTATGAGCTTTTACTACTGCCCAGAACCATCGATTCGGAGCTCTACTGCCAACAACTGATGAAATTAAAGAAGAAGTTGAGAGAAAGCGGCCGGAATTGATCAATAGGAAGGGTTGTCGATAACGCTAGACCACATACATCTTTAGCGACTCAGTAAAAAATAAGAGAGTTTTGTTGGGAGGTGTTAATGCATCTGCCATATAGCCCTGACCTAGGCTTGCACCTTCAGATTTCCACCTGTTTCGATCTCTTCAGAATTCTTTAGAAAATGTCAGGTTAACATCAAAAAAGGATTGCCAAAACTACTTGTAGCGGTTTTTTTATTAGAAGTCCCAAAATTTCTACAGCCATGGGATCATGTCACTACCTACTGGATGGCAAAGAGTCATCGAACAAAATGGCACATAATACACTGTAATAAAATTTAAATAAACTTTGAAAAAAAAAAAACAATGTTTTGAGTTTTCATATAAAATGCAAAGAACCTATTATTTACATTAATTTTAAAAAGTGCAATAAAAATAAAAGCTAATAAAATCACATAAAACTTTTATTAACATCTTTTTAAAATCATTTAAAATTTTACATTTATCTCTGTTTTAGTTTAATTAATTATGATCTTAAATCAAAAGTAAATCTTTCTTTCTAATGAAGATTGAAGAATTAAACAAAATAAGTCAATTACTTACTACATAATATACCTGGTCTTGTTGCCTGAATCATCTTAAAATTTGAACTATTTCAAACTTACAAAAAAAATACCTTATGTGTGTTAGGACCAACGTTGATTAACAAATAAACACATCTCATTTAAATGAAAAAATATTATTGTTCATTTTAGTTCTTCTTAACACGCATCTACCAGTGCCCCGTATTAGTACGTAACCTTGAGCGCAAACATGTTTATTTCCAAGGCCAATAAAGGATCTCGATTCAATTTGAGGAGTATCCGTGTCTTCTGAACTATCTTCGTAAACTCTACGGTTTTTTTCATTGTGGCTATTTCTTGGTTCGCCACCGTAGCCCCACCCATCACCTTCCTCGGAACTATCTGGATTTCTTTGCGGAACGAATCCTTGACGTCTATTGAAATTATTTTGAAAATATCTATAATTTAAATGGTCTTCCTCTAGTTCTTCACTGCTCGTATAACAATTTGAATGGACGCACAATATTGCCACAAATATGAATATATTTAGATACATTTTTGAGGTATTTATGAGTTTAATATTACTTTTAAAACACCGTCACCTCTAAGGAAATACACAAGACTGGATCAAGTTTGTTTATGTGTATTAAAAATTAAAATGAGTCATAGGTATTATTCACAACGTAATAATTAAAATGTCAGTTTATTTATAGTGGGAACGATTACTCATTTTATAGGAAATTGTATTTATCGCGTATATAGTTCTTATTCATCGTTATTGCCTTTTAGTTTTTCCCAATTATTGCATGTTAGAAAGAGAAAGTCTAATTTTAACTTAAATAAAACTTTAAAATAAGTATCTTTAACTTGGGAGTTACTTTATTTTTTATATTAAGATCGGCAGACAGGCTGACGGTCCACTTGATGATACGTGGCTACCGTCGCCTATAATACAAGCAACAACGCCACAGCTGCTCTGCAAGTGCCCAATAAGGGATTGGATAAGGTAATGGGCTCTGGCATGCCTAACTCATTCACCGGAACACAACAGCACACATGGTGTTATTTCACGGCGGTCTTCTGTAAGGGGGTGGTTACTGCCGTCAGACGGGCTGCCCAAATGACTGCGAAACGCAAATGACTGTCAGGAATCGAACCCGGGAACCCTAGAACAGAGCATTAAGGCAAGCATCGTAACCACTCATCCAACGGGCTCGTCGCCTTTCATTTCACTGTAATATTATGTTTTTTAAAGATGATTAAAGGTCTTCAAAAATCTTTAAAAATAGCAACTTGCACAACACAATTTTATCACGATAATAAAAAGATGAATGCGTAACATTTATTTTTACTTTTAATTGATCTAGAGATGCAAAGGTGATTCACTGATTTTTTAAATTTATAACTTTTTATGTTAAGATCGGCTGACAGGCTGACGGTCCACTTGATGGTAGATGGCTACCGTCGTCTATAACACAAGCAACGCCACAGCTGCTGCAAGTGTGCTGCAGACTACAGTAGGATTAAGGATAAGGGATTAAGAGGGGATAGGGAAATGGGCTCTGGCATCCCTCACCCAAACAGCACACGTGCTATTATTTCACGATGGTCTTCTGTAAGGAGGTAGTTACTACTGCCGCCAGACGGGCTGCCCAAATGACTTCGAAACGCAGTGGCCCCGCCACTACTTTCCAGATCCAGACCAGAGTCAAATTTAAAAAGTCATTTTTCCAAAGTTGATCCTGCCGGGAATCGAACCCGGGAACCCTAGAACAGAGCGTTAAGGCAAGCACCCTAACCACACATCCAACGCGCTCGTTAACTGTTTTGCATTTAGTTTACTGTAAAAGGGTATTTATTGGTTAGTATGCAAGTAGCAAATTGAACCAGAAGAACGTATCGCTCATATTCCTTAAAGATACATTCTTTACTAGCGGTCCGCCCCGGCTTGGCACGGATTTTTTTCAGCAAATTACATATCAAAACATTGATCGTTGATCGCTCGTTGATTGTTGAAAATACTGAAAACATTCATCAGTTTTTGAGATTATCGCGAAAACACACACGCATAAATACAAACAGACAGACGCAGCTGGAGACTTCGTTTTATAATACTGTTATGACTCACCAGGGAACGTTCTAGTTATGACTCACTATGGAACGTTCTAGAAAAGCGACTTCGCCTGTCTACAATTCTGGAAAGTTATTGTCAAGGGAAATAGATCCTTATGCACACAACATAGAGTTCACGTTCAACAGAAATAGCGTTACCGAATTTTCAATGACCTTGTTTACAATACGTGTTTACAAAAGTTGTTTACTTCTAATTGTTTGTTGTTTGTTTGTACTAAATTCGAGAAAGATCTAGACGATTGGCAGCGGGTATAAATAGGTGAAGTGGCGAGCTAGCGAGACAGTTCGACTCTGCGATTCGAAAGCGATAATACTTCGGAACTGACCTGCGACTCATTACGGAATTACGGACGACTTTTGGCAAGTTTAACGGATTTAAAGAAGAAGTTTAGCCCTATTGGAAGTCATCTTGGTTTGTGGCAATAAATAGTCGATTTTCGCCCTTACACTGCAATTTGACTCACCCCACACTTAACAATACTTATCTTTATTTACAATGTATACAAAATATCTTTTGACTTATATAACTCTGATAAAGCAAAGTGAAGTTAGAAAGCAATGATATACAATAAGAACACATACATGTGTCATTGTAACCCTTATTAAGATACCACGACACGCTAACTGGTTCAGGGGTGAGAACAAATTCAATTGTTCCTTAGCGAGTACGTACACCTTTTCAAGTTTTCCAATTAGACAAACTTGTGAAGATGTTTTGGGACCAAGATTTAACTTGTAATGTTGAGAAGATAATGCGAAGAACATCTGCGACCTCACATCGTCCTAGTTTCGCACAATATGAAGTTTACTGCTACGTCTGTAACGAAATCGGCTCGTTGATTTTTGTAACTTTATTTTATTAACGTACCTACGTGCGTTTTATTAGTTTGCTATACAACCTCTAATTATTTTTTATAACTTTTCGGAGAGGATTTATCCTATTTTATCCGTGTAATAAAATTTATTAATTAGGTACTAATCTATTTAGTTGACGAACCGGCAATCTTCCCCCAGGTACTAAACAGGAAAACTAACATAACAGATAACAGGGCCCAATGATTTCACGCTTTTGTTTTACCTTGGCAAAACACGTCAATGTCTTGTCTTGTCACGGATCAAATGGGGTGTGGTGGTAGAAGGGCCCAATACCTATCCAATGGACCCCCATTATTCAGTGATAATTATTAGATTTCGAGTTATTCAGCATTTTGTGCTGCTTTTATGTAGCTTCGAATTCGTAAACAATTTCTTTTATTGTGACTAATCTATTATTACTAAAGCTATAATTCATTTTTATTCTTATAGCCTGCTACTATAACTATCACATGAAAACGAAATTTAATTGATGCTATTGAACTACACTGAATAAAAAAATATCGTTCTCAAAAATTTTCTAAAAGCGAGTAATACAACTTAACTTTCTAAGTAACTCAAAAAAATGACTAAAAAAAAATTTTTAAACTACCTTAAAAAACTCTTTAATATTCTGTCAATACGTCACACAAATTTCATTTGAATATCTGCAAGACTTCTGACCTAAATCTACTTTACAAATTAGTGAAAATATCACTTTAATAGCACGTGCCTTTTGTTTTCAAATTCCAAGAAAATTGTTTCGTGTAACTCGTTACCATTGTAGTTTTGACTTTCTCTATCAATTCAAAGACAAAGACAAAGCTAGCAATGCAGTTCACCAGTTTAATTATAACTTGATACAAAAAATGTAACTGTTCTGAATGTTTCAAAATAATATGTTTCAAAATAAAAACAAGAGAATAATAACAACGATTTATTTTTTCATAACAAATGTTCGAAATATCCACGAACAGCTTCTATGCATGCGGCATCTCCTTAAAAAAATACGTTTTAATTTTCTCATTTGAATTGTTTACAAAATGAATTACCTGCTATTTTCTGCTGTTGCAGCGCACACAGTTTTAATTATGATTTCATATCATTTTAACGTTCATATTTATGTTTCATTTGCTTAAGTTTCAAATGGTTCTTTATATGTAAATTGTATTCTGATTCTGTTTTTATGTAATTTTTATCATAATTAAATTCAAAATAAGAACGTTCTTCAAAATCATTCACGACAGAGAGATAATACATCCGCGAATTATAATACATGAGAAGGCGAAGGATGGTGGTAGAAAAACGCGAATAATTTTTTTTAATTTTAAGATCGGTAGACAGGCTGACGGTCCACTTGATAGTAGATGGCTACCGTCGCCTATAACACAAGCAACGCCAAAGCTGCTGCAAGTCCGCTGCCGACTACAGTAGGATTAAGGATAAGGGATTAGGAGAGGATAGGGAAATGGGCTCTGGCATCCCTTACCGAAACACATTAGCACCCATGCTGTTATTTCACGGTGGTCTTCTGTAAGGGGGTGGTTACTGCCGACAGAAGGGCTGCTCAAATGACTGCGAAACGCAAAAATTAAATGACTACAAATCATTGAGATGCAAAAATTAGCAACTCCCTATCAGGAAACTAATTTTTCGTTGTTTGAATAGAGGATACCAAACCAAATACGCTCATCTTTCTTTTTTAGTACTTTTTCTACGTTTGCATGAGCTTGCTCTGCATATGATAGTGTACATATACAAACATAGTAAGTATCTAATACGTAGCAGTAGTATAAAAAATCGTAACGCTCTTTCCCGTACACTCTAAAATATTCCCTCCCTTTTCGCTATCTCGTATTTTAAGAAGCAGGAAATATTTGGGGACGCGAACTTTGCGAATAATTTTATTTCTCAACTCATCGCGTTACAAATTCGTCTCGAACTTTTTGATTTCACACGCAAGTGTACCATTTTATTTTTTGAATAGGGGATCGGACAAATTTTCAGAAAGTGTTTCAAATTAATCTTCATGGATATTTATTCCCATAAAAAATACTATTTTATTTATTTATAGCCTTTTAGGTACTCAAAATCATGTTTTAATATTGTTTGTTTGAAAATGCCGCCAAAACGCCACGATAGTTCATCTGAGAGCGCGTAACGTCATTTGTGGTCATATCATAACAAAACAGCTGCATTGGCATAAGACAATGATTGCCCACAAATGACGTCACGCACTGTGATTGGTGTTTCAGTATAGATTAAAAATATTGTAAATAATAAAATTTTATTTCTTCATTTAAAAATATTTAAATGAATTATATTAAATTATTATTCGATAAATAATCGTAAAAAAAATTATATTTTCTTTCTAAGTACATTTTAGATTTTAATCTGATTACTGTCCGATCCCCTATTGTAGCGGCATAACGGTTTATTTATTTATTCAATAAATTTACATACGTAGAATATATATACGTAGAAGTATTTTATTTAAGATATTAAAAAATAGTTTTAACTTTTTGGTATTTTTTAATATTAACGTTTTTAAATATTTAAGACATTAAAAACTTTAAATGGTAGATCGTTACCGTCGCCTATAAACATAAGCAACACCAAGAGGTGATTTAAGTGTGCTGGTGACACTCGTAGTATAAAGGATAGAGAAGAAAATGGAGATAAAGAACGTGCCAAAACAACAAAATTTGCTAAAAGGGGGCATTAACGACCCTTATAGAACACTGAAATAAAAGTAAGTGTGCTGTGGTATTTTAGTGAGTGAGTAAGGGATGCCAGGCTCATATCCCTATCCCCCTTCCTAATTGCTTATCCTTAATTCTTCTACTTCCGGCAGCGCACTTGTAGCATTCGTGGCGTTGCGTGTGTTATAGGCCCTTTATATAAAACATCCACTATTAAAATTTAAGTTCCATTTTTTACCACCATCTCAAATTTCTTTAGAAATTCTATATAAGGCTATTTGGCAAACCTTAATCAGATTTGTCATTTGAATTATCATATAGGTAGCTATAGTGTGATTCTACGCCAACTACGTTTTAAAAAAACAACAATTCTTAAAAAATAATCTTCTTTACAGTTTGAAAGTACCTAAAGTCGAAATAAAATCAATTTGAGTAACAAACAGTTGGATCTAGAACAGAAACAGTAATAAGATTGATGTCCAGTTTTCAAATTGATCATTATCGTTCGATCCGGTGACGTAATGGATGACGATCGAAGCTCCCCATTCAGTTTAAAGACGTTTTCGATCGTTCCACGATCTTGATATTGGAGTGTCGCCACTCAATACTTACTTCGTGCGACATAGACTAAATACAGGGTTAAAATGAAGAGCACGATTTGCTTAAGAATTTCGTTAAAAGATAAAAACTTTATTCCGAAATCTCGTAAACTCGGGCCTGAAGGGACAGTTTCTTATAATAATTCAATGAGACACGTTCGTCACATTACGAACATTGGACTACTTCCAAGGTTATAATCGTTCTACAAAAAGTTGATTCAGTACCATTTATGTATCTGTGTAGGTTAGGTATATTCTTTTATTTAATACTAGCTGGTGGCCGCTACTTCATCCGCGTTGAAAAATGAAAAATATGTGTAACATAACGCTTGCGTCTGCATCAAGCGAGCCCCGTCGGTCGCGTCGCGTTGGTGCGAGACCGCTTCAATTTATTTTCTCCCGTGTACTTTTTAATTTAAGATATCTCCTAAGATATTCATTGAAATCAAATGATGTCAAGGGCAATATTGTTCAAAATTAAATACTTTTGATGAATAACGTATTGGATAAGGATTAATATAATGTTTATAAAAAACACCTTCGCTAATAATGCATTATTTTAGAACAAATTTGATTACCATAAAAAAGGTTATAGTGAGTCAATCTTAAAAGATAGACATATACTCTTACGGACTTTTTTTTAGAACTTTTAAAGGGGAACAATTCCGTCGAACATCATTTTTACGTAACTTTAACCGTTTACGCAGCGCACGCAACGGAAGTTCTCAAAAGGGATAAATTTTCCCGATTTTGATTTCTGCTCCTATTGGTCTTAGCGTGATGTTATATAGCCTATAGTCATCCTCGATAAATGGACTATCCAACGCAAAAATAATTTTTCAATTCGAACCAGTAGTTCCTGAGATTAGCGCGTTCAACCAAACAAACAAACAAACTCTTCAGCTTTATAATATTAGTATAGATTTGTCATGTTTTTTTGACTGTCCACTTGACGAAAGATGAAGGTTCACGGTTTAGGAGTGGCTGCAGTTCCGCAGTCATTTGGGCACCCCGTCTGTCGGCAGTCCTCTTACAGAAGAAATACCAGCTTGCATGCTGCTGTGTTTCGATGAGTGAGTAAGTTAAGCCAGTTCCCATTTTCCTATCCCGGTCTAATCGCTTATCTCTAATCCTACTATGGTCAGCGGAGTACTTGCAGCATCCGTGACGTCGCTTGTATTACAGGCGACGGTAGCCACCTACCATCAAGTAGAGCGTCAGCCTGTTTGACGAACTTAACAAAAAAGAAAGAAGATTGTTGCTAGCATCTATAAACAAAAAAAACAGCAGAGCAATTCTAATGCGCTACTGATGCTGATAGAATATTGTAAGCAGGAGAAAGAGAACATTATATATTATGTTCCTTATCATTCCTTACTCACACATTGAAACATTAGCATATATCTAAAGTTGTTGTTTCAATGTGTTGTTCATGGTGGTTAATGCTCCCTTTTAATACACTTTGTCTCATATATTATGGTGTTGATATGTTTATGTTGTAATAAATATAAAATTAGCGCCTTCTATATAATCTATGTCCCGCTTTATTGGTTGTATATTTTATAGTCTGTGATTGTTACTCCTCTCTCTACCTACTCTGTAGTCATTACTAAAAAGCTAGAAAGTATTTCGTGTAAAATAAAGTTCTATCAAACTGTTTAGTAAACAATATTTTCATTTAATAATAATAGTTTATATGCATTATTTTGCAAACATCGTATCGTCGTCGTCGCCAAAAAGAACGATATTGACGTATTTGACTTATTTCTACTTGTACATGAATGCGAAACGTTTTAGTACGATGACAAGAAATCTATTCCAAAATTTGGAGATCTATTTTGTTAAACACACAAGCGTACAAACTTTCGCATTTATAATATCATTAGGATCACGATTAGGATTAGGATTAGGACATTGTCTTGGAACGTTCCAGAAAAAGCGTTCGCGCCCGCCGAAAGTCTCGAACGTTCCCCTTTTCGATTAGTGTCAAAGGAAATTGGTCCTTATATTTACAACATTGAGTTTACATTTCAACAGAAATATCATTCCTGAACTTTCAATGGCTTGCTTACAATCTCGTTCACATTTTCTGGTAGTTCCGAAATACATCGAGGCGTTTGGCGCCAAGTATAAATAAGAGTGCAGCTGGTCAAGGGAGTTAGTGGTGCGACAACCAGCGATACGAAGCGACTCTTCGGAGCTTTTGCGAAGTTACCTGCGACAGTGAACCGGCTACACATTAAGGGAATCATTGACGACATTTGGCAAGTTTAACAGTTCCATCGGACAAGTTTGGTAATTTTGGCAGTCATCGTTTCTTTCGCCCTTACACGGCATTTTAACTCACCCCGCACGTAACAATATGTTATTAAGAATCTTAGGATAACACATATTTAATAAATGACTAGTTTTATACGAGTAGATAGATGCTTTAAACGTTATTTAGGCACTTCATTAGTTTTGACTAACAACAAATTGCAATACATGGCGTAAAACAAAGCCACCTCGCCGGCGGTTAATGGTTCCCTCTCTAACAACAAGAGGCAAGCAATAGCTAGTTTGAACTGCACAGTAATAATTATATGCAGTATATATACGTATTTATCAAACAACACATTTCCTTGCACTGTGGATTCAAGTAAGTGATCGATTGGTTACAAAAAACTTAGTTTCTCAGTTAGTTATTGTTTTGTTTGTTTGTTAAACTGTTTTGTTGTTGTTAAATTTGTTAAACTTAGTTGTAACAAATTTTCAACTGAGGTATTTTTTTCCCCTACTAGATATTGTTCAAAGGAGCTGTGAATATCTTCATTCGGGGCTGACAGCCTCTGCCATCAAACTTTTTTTGCTTATCATGGATACAATTAAAGGAAGAAGTGTTTCCATTGATAAGTTGGAAGAAAGTTTCTTGACAGACGGCTAAGTTTGTACATCACCGGGTATAGAGGCTAGTTTAAAAATAATGACCACTTTTTCTAACAGCGAAATAAAACGATCACCTATGTAAAAGACTGTTATAAATCTTCGATATACTGAGATCTTGCTAATCTCCAGTCGGGGCTAGCATGAAGTAATATGATTTCACTTTAAAAAAAAGTATTTACTTTTTTGAAAATAAATACAATTTATGTACTTTTATTTTTAATTTTTTTTTTGCCCAGGCGATAGATGGTCCCTCGGGAACAGTACTTTCTTCTCGATGAAAGGTACCCTATGTCCTTTCCTGCATCCCTGATAATGTTTTTGCAAAAATTCATAATGATCGGTTAAGCGGTTTAGGCGTGTAAAGGTAACAAACAGACAGACAGAGTTAATATACTTTCACATTTATAATGTTAGTATGGATTTATACTATATGTTAATTCGTACTTCATACATTCCATACTTTGAACAGTAGTTACATATAGACCAGGGTTCACCTAACTAATTTATTAGAATAGAATAATTTTTATTTGTGACAAAGGATACATAGATAATACATAAAAAACAAACGTCCCCTGCTACAAACCGGCTCTAACTCAGCATAATACAAGTTGTAAAAAAAATGCACGAAGCTCAAACAAATACAACAAACGAAATAATTCAAAAACAATATTAAATTACAATATAAATATACAATACAAAACACAATTTAAAAGGTAATACTTATACAATACAAACTACAAGAAACCCTTTCTAAAAGATGAAAATCCCCCCTTGGTCCAATTATACATATCATAATGATTTTAGGTTACTATCAGAAAGTAAAGACAGAAAAAAACTCTTCAAACATCAAAGTATTTTTATTGCTTATTAAATTTATACAAAGACCTACTTATTCGAAAACATATTTTGAAGTTATAATAAAACTTCACCCTACAACACTCATTGTTTTTTTATGCATATAATATAAGCCCCCCACTTTGAAAACCCACAATGTAGAAATCTCTGGGTGAGCTATTCCATTTTGGGGACTTGATTTGACGGACCTGTTTTGGAAAATTTAAAGAAAAAAATTGTACTTGACTGACTAGTTTCGGTCTCTGCTACTTTTGATTTCAATTTGAATTTTGAGTTTTCTATATTGCTATTTTTATAAGTAAAACTGGCAAAATCATCGGAGAAGATTGATAGAGCCATAACCAAAATAAGAAGAAGAAGAGTTCCGTCTTGACAAATTCCAAAGAAATCCAAAAAGTTCCACAAAATCTAAAGAAGATGAGTCAGTTTATTTAGTTGACCAAAGTAGATTTAATACTGTTGCCTTTATATTGTGTGTAAATACTTTATACGTCAGCGTTTCTATTGGCCCCAGGTATCTAAATTGGAAGCGTCGACATTCAAAGGGGTCTAGAAGAGATATAGAGATTTTGTTTAAGATTATTTACCCTATTCAGTTACGTAATTTAAGATTTAATCAAATTTTCACTTAATTTGTAGATATTTTGTATACACGAGTTTGAGTTAAATTAAATATCGGACGAAATTGACTCTGTGTTTTGCAAAAAAATGCGAAATTTATTAAAAATATTGCACAATGGTGTCAGTGATAGCGAACACACATTTATATGAGCGAATCGGTGACAAATTCCTCTCCACAAGACAAATTAGTGAGACGGAAAATTGGAATGATAAAAGTACAAGCTACATTGCAGAAGACCTTAAAGTGTTAAATTGGCAGTAGTGGTAGGGCACACTGTTTCGCAGTCATTTGGGCAGCCCGTCTGGCGTAACCACCCCCTACCACCGTGAAATAACAGCACGTGTGCTGTTGTGTTTCTGTGAGTGAGTAAGGGATGCCAGAGCCTATTTCCCTATCCCCTCCTAGTCCCTTATCCTTGATCCTACTGTAGTCGGCAGCGCACTGCAGCATCTTTGGCGTTGCTTTCGTTATAGGCGACGGTAGCCACCTACCATCAAGTGGACTGTCAGCCTGTCTGCCGATCTTAACATTAAAAAAAATTTCGAAGCGAAGACATGAATGTTGTGATTTTAGTGCTTAGACACTAAAATCACTCTGGCTAGCTATAGAACTAGCTTCTCTCACTCAGAAGAGAAGCTAGATAATACTCTCTCATAGAAATCTTGTCTATTACCCTTTATTCCATGTAAATGTGCAGCCTACTTTGATAAGTAGGCTGCACATTTACATCTTCTAATAATAATTCTGCTGTTATTTGTCTTACTAAGAGACGAAGACCACCTGTCATCAAGTCATCACAAATCAGGAGGAAACTAAGTTAATAACTACAACAGTCTCTCTGTTTATTTCTTTTAAACTAGGCAACTATTTTATATGGTTTCAACATACGGAAGCATTGTCCTTAAAATATTCTAGCCCAGCTCTGATTCTAAAGATATTGTTTTAGACTGAATTAAATGGTAAATAGTAAATGATGAAACAACCAGCGGAGAAGCCGCTGGTTGTTTCATCAGCTTCGTCAGCCGAGAAGGGTCCCTTTTTACTTAAACAAGGGTGGCCTTAATAGAGTACCTTTTCTCGACCTGTCCACTGCATGTCATAAACGAGTCGCTTACGAACACTCAAACCTGCGTTATTTTTTACTGCGGCCTCCATTCAAAGAGAAAAAACTTTATGTGTCCTTGAGCCAGCGTCCAAAAGGTTTATTTCACTAGTCCATAGTGACTTAAAGAGAGAAGTATTTTGAGCCAATGACGACTCTTGACATTGTAACCATTGACTGAGCAAAGGATTTTGTCAGATCTTCGCTTCGACTGTGACTTTTAGTTTAATATTATTTGTATTGAACTATGTTAAATATATTCACATATCAATACGTTTAACCAACGTGAGCGAAGACCAGCGAACAAAAGACGGCTTAATAGGGAATATGCGCCTAATTCAAAACAGGCTTAAATATATTTTTTATCAACATTTTTGCTTTAGAATTATGTCTATGTAAATATTTTTTAATATTATTTCTTTTTCGTTAAGAAAATAATTATTAAAAAGTGCAAAAAAATGTGGGAAATTCAAAATACTTGAAACGGTCAGATCGAATGTGACGTCAAAGTCTATGGAATGTGACGTCAACGTCTATGAAATGTCAACAAGCGTGTAGTTGTTTGTGATTTTTAACATTTGATTGTATTGTAGACTTTGACGTCACGAAAAGCGCGCCAAAAGGCGTCAATTTTTAAGTTTTACATAATTCTCTATTAACTCATAAATAAGTAGCATTTCACATCAATATTAAATGCATGACAAACTTTTTCTCAGAATATAATTTAGGTAAACTTATTGTGAATTAATTGAAACTAAATTATTTTTATTTACTTGAAAAGGCTTACCAACTAAAGACATACTTAATCATAATATACAAAGAAACATTACAAGTACCTATGTATTTAAATTACGAGTATATGAAAGCACAGCATTATTAGAAATTAGTTAAATGAATCAACAAATGTCATTGAGATCAAAAATGTAAATACCTAGAAAGTTGGAAATGGGTATCCAAGTCAATAAACAAGAAAGAAGCCTGATTCCAAATTACAAATAAGCACAAGAAACAGGTGTATTGCTACCACATTTATTTTTACTAAATCTTATATAAGACGGTCTAAAGTTATATGCTCGAGCAAACATTCTCGGAGTGTTCAACTTAATCACTCATGTGAGGGACGGACAATCAACGCTCTGGTTAACGATTTTATAAAGAAAAATCAGACTCCAGTGAAGTGACTTCATGCTAAAGTAATTTAGTCTAGCATCATAGCCATGGACTGAAAAATGAATTCCCGAAAGAACTTGCTCGCACTTGCTCAATACACTGACACTTATTATTTTGATAACCACAATTGTTCCGTTACTACGCACCAGTGGAAAATACAACGCTTTCAGTGCCGCCACTGATTTAAATTCTATGTCATGTTACATAAATGCAACATGATTTACAATTATGGATCCTGTAATTCAAAGAAGAAAAATTCGAAGAACTCAGACCTACATCCTTTTTTTTTATTTTTTATTATTAGATCAGGGTAGCGCTTGACCATTATCTCACCTGATGTGAGGTGTAGATGTGGCCGAAGGTGGACCACGCTTACCCAGTAAATGCCCATTTACCCTGGTTTTGAAGACCCCGAGGTTGTAGTTCTGTGGGAACACAGACGCAGGCAATGAGTTCCACTCCTTAGCAGTCCGAACAAGGAAGGTGGAACTGAAACGCTTCGTGCGTGATCGAGGTACATCGACCACGAAGGGATGAAACCCCCGCCCACGCCTAGTGTTCCGCAAGTGGAACGGTTCCGGTTGGATTAATTCGTACAGAATAGACGCACGCACAGATCCTCAAAGAAATCAGCAACGCACCCTGATTTTTAAGAAACTCGGAGGTCTTATAAAGCTAGAAACTCGAAGGAACATGCTTATCGCATAAAATACACGATAAGGCTGGAAAATCATGCAAATCAACTGCTACTATGCCTGATTGCATTTTAAGTCATCTGAAACGTTGCAGGATTTTAGAACTTTTAGAACTAAGTCAGCAATCATAATAACAAAAAAAAGAAAGAAGAAAATGATAAAAAAAGGACTAAAATTTTTTTTTCATGAGATATAAAAGGTCTCAAATTAGTCCTATAGTTATTTAGATACTCGTTACATTAAAAACTAGCTAAGCCAGCAACTTAGTACGCGTGGTTTCGGTATAGAGTGTAACTTTTTACTTTGTAAACCGATTGGAATGAAACAAACACTAAATGTTACGGGAAGCTTGCTACAATATATCAGTGAAAACTGCATTCAAATCGGTTAAGCCGTTTCAGAGATTAGCGTGCACAAACGTACAAACAAACAGACAAAGAAGAAAAAATTCTAAAAACTATTTTTTACCTCGGTGACATGTACAGTACAATGTGCAGACTCGGCTCGTTTTCGATTTTATTACATGTATAGATTAAGAAGTTTGTAATTTAGAGTTTCTGTGTATTGTACAGATAGAAAAGAGAAATAAAAATATTTTCCAAATTTCAACCTTCTAGACTTAGTAGTTTTGGCTTTGCGTTGATAGAGTCGGAAAAACGATTTTATAAGTTATAGATAAAGCCACGAAGCTACTATTCAACAAATGGATAATATGACGAAATAGATCAAAAAGGAAATTCAAATGAATCGGTTCTGTTTTATTTTTATTTTTTTGACATAAATAATTATTTGACATGACATCCTACTCTCTTAAATTGTGTTATAATTGCTGTTAAATTTGATAATGTTACTTCTGTTAATTAATTTTTGCATGCCTTGTAAAACGGCGAAACATTTTGTTCCTTTTGTAACTCTTTTGCACCTTCTATACAATGTTTTAAGCAAATAAATGAATTATTATTATTATTATTATTATTATTATTATTATTATTATAATTCACACGCGTTCCATTTGGTATAAAAGCTTTTGTTTCGCTAAATATCCATTATATCCAGTATACAAATATCCACTTACATTAGTATCCACGTAGTAAATAAATACTTTCTCGCCTGAGGCAGTATCAGGGGAACTATGGATATCCAACTTTATATCTTGTTTGCTAGATTTCTTTACACGATAGCGTCGTGTGGGGCTGCCATTTTAAAATAATTTCTGTATTGACTTGTCTTACTTAGTTATGATAATTATGTATAATTTCTTTCTAAGTATTTTATACACTATTTCGTTATTTTTTTTTCAATTCATTATATCTTATCTGTGCACTTTTATCCATTTTTGTATAGGAGGAAGAAATGGGTCCGTGAGGGCAAATCTGAATTCACAAGATATATGAAAAAAATCTATGGAAGAAAAAGCTTCGATTTTTGAATCAAGAAACTTTTTAAAACTTTTTAAAAAATGTTTTAAAGCTTTAAAACTATTTTAATCACTCTCTACGCAACGAGAAATCTAATGGGGTCAAATATTTATAAAAAAAAAAGTACAATTATTTTTATTACTATAGTTTAGGAATCAGTTTTGCTATGGAACCTTGACACTGACAAGTGCTGATAATCACTGCTTATCAATGTATTACACCTTGTGTATAAAACATTCCCAAAAAAAATCTTCTTATGCAAAAGACGAGTAGATGTATATGAGATGCTACTCTTTTATTATGTTTGCGGGGTGTGTAGCGCATTCAAATCCTCACAAGGCATTACTATTGTTATATAGTTTATAGACAACGGTAACCAACAGCCAGTTACCATTAAATTCAGTCAGCCTGTAGATTATATTATAACATAAAAATCAGTAGCTTCAACTTACTTTCCAAACACTTACACGCATCAAATTTATGAAACAGCGAAAATTCTAGAGAGAATTTTCGCCACAAACTTTATTTCTCACCTCAAAGTTGGTGAAGTGTATTTGGCTGGAGTAGAGACGGCGTCTGTTCTCCTCTCACTTGTTTTCGCCTGGAATTGACTTTTACATTGACGATTTGAGACATGACAAAACTCTTTTGTTTTGTCCGACAATTCTCCATTCCGGATCAAAACACCTTTTAGAAACAAAGCTTTTGTTCTTTGCTCAATGGCCAAAATGAGTCCAATAACTTTTGTTTCAAAAGATTTTTTAATCCAGCAAAGGTGTTTGAAATGGAGAACTGTGAAAATTCTGATTCAATTACATTAAATATAGTTTTAAAAGGTTTTAAAATTAAATTTAATTAAATTGACGAGCCCGTTGGATGAGTGGTTAGAGTGCTTGCCTTAACGCTCTGTTCTAGGGTTACCGGGTTCGAATTTGAACTGTATATTCTTCAGACAATTATATTCTTCAGAATGACTAAACTGAGCCCTAATTCACTATCGCCACTTACCGATTCCACACGATTCCTTACTTCGAAACCACGTCGTATCCTCAAATTGTTGCGATATCTGCTAAAAAGTCATTCTCTTACATACATATATATAAAAGCCATACCTGTTTTGATAAGGTAAGACAAAAACGTAAAATCATAATTGCCATACAGAATCAAGGCCCCGCTTTGCATTTAAATATTAATAAGTATGAATACATAGAACATATAATGTTATATTATTTCGTTGATCTACATGAACTCGCCATATAAACGCCGTCATCAAATCATTTTTACCTTCATTTAAATCCGTAAAAAAGTTACATGGGTCGTTAAAATCAATCATTTATTTTCATGAATATCGTAGCACGAAGCGTGCAAACAAAAATGGAGATTGGATGAAAATATCGCCTATGTTGTAAAAAAAAAATTAATCTGGCAGCAGTTTTTCGAAGGCAGTAAACATTTTATCATATTGTATTCATAAATCGTTTATTTTACAAACTCCGATAACTTTTAAAACTAAAGCTACAGTTGAAAGCTGCTCATGTTATTGCTGAAATACGTGTGACATATAAAATTATGTCATCTGTATCTATACTAATATTATAAAGAGAAATTATACTAATATTATAAGATTTGTATGTATGTATGTTTGTAATGAATAAATTCAAAAACTGCTAGACCGATTTTAAGAATTCTTTCACCGATAGAAAATTACATTATCAGCGAGTAACATAGGCTACTCACCCCCCATCTGTCCCTTTACCCCTACATAGGCAACTCCCCCCCATCTGCCCCTTTGCCCCTTTACAAATTTATGTTTGTAATGAATAAACTCAAAGACTACTGGACCGATTTTAAAAATTCTTTTACCTATAGAAAGCTACGATATCAGCGAGTATAGTAGCTACTATATCAGGAGATGGAGGAGAGTTCTCACCCTCCTTGCCATTTTCCACGAATAATATTTTATAAAGAGACGCGGACGAAGTCGCGTGCAACAGCTAGTAAAATATATATATCAAATATATATAATATATCTTCATTATTTTTGTACATTATATTTTAAGTGAAATTAATATCGTTATTACATATTGGTCACTCAATGATTAATTAATACATCAGAGATTATTCTGGATCATTAATGGGTATACTTTAGCGTGTTCCTAGATGTCGCTATTACAAAGAATGTGCTTGGTATTGAAGCTTGGTATAGGTGGCAATAAAAGATATTTAAGATTTAAGATCAATTTTATTTTTGTCCTTGTTGAGATCAAGAGGTTTGTCTTTGTCGAGGGTTTGTCAAGTTAATGTCTTGTGCGGGTCTTGTTCTGTCAAGGCTTTTTAGATCAAATACATAGATAAGTTATATGGCAATTCATTTGCATATAATAATAAATCGAGACCAATACAAAGTGAGTTATCGAACATAGCGCCTACTTACCTACTTAGGCTGCGACGATAAGTACTGCCGAAACAGTTATCTTTTGCAGTTGGTATGGCGGTGTGTAAATAACCACCATTTTGGGGTCTTCTGTGGATTGGTTAATGCTTCACACAAAATTAAGAGCGATCAAGTAACAGTACCTGCTCGCAGAATGCATCCGAGTCCAGGTGTCCTCCAGATAAGAAAGTTCAGCTCGACGTCCAGAATAATAGGCATTATTGTCCACAATGAAACACTCTTTTAAGATTATAGTGCTAGCTTCATAAAAAGCAATTATTGTTTTAAGCAAATCATTGTTTATAAGCGAAGCGAGCGGGGTCGCGTCCTCAATGGACGACGACAAGCGAACTACGAGTACTGCTATCTTCTCTCCCCCGAAATTGCGAGAAGGCCAGCATAAACACAACGCTCAACCAGATGTCCATGTTCCTGTCTGGGTCAACAAAAAAAAATGAACTTTTCAAATTTGGCTCTGGTCTGGATCTGGAAAGTAGTGGCAGGACACACTGCGTTTCGCAGTCATTTGGGCAGCCCGTCTGGCGGCAGTAACTACCCCCTTACAGAAGACCACCGTGAAATAACAGCACGTGTACTGTTGTATTTCGGTGAGTGAGTAAGGGATGCCAGAGCCCATTTTCCTATCCAATACCTTATCTTTAATCCTACTGTAGTCGTCTGCGCACCTGCAGCAGCTGTGGCGTTGCTTGTGTTATAGGCGACGGTACCATCAAGTGGACCGTCAGCCTACCATTAAGTGGACCGTCAGCCTGTCTGCCGTTCTTAATATTAAAAAAAAAAACAATTTGTACACCTTGTACTTATGTTATCGAAGTCAAGAAAAATAGTTTTTACAATTTTTGTCTTTCGGTTTTTCTGTGCACGCTAATCTCAGAAACGGCTTAACCGATTTGAATGCGGTTTTAACTGATGTACTATAGCAAGCTTCCCGTGACATTTATTGTTTGTTTCTTTCAAATCAGTTTAAAAAGTAAAAAGTCACGCGCTATATCAAATACCACGCGTACGAAGTTGAGGGCTCAGCTAGTTTTACATAAAAGTTATAGAAAGGATACCATTCACTCTGATTGCGTCCTAATTAAAAATATTTTAATCTCATAAATATTCCATTAAAAAGAGGAGGTATATCCATATAGATACCAAGTTTTATTAAAATCAGTTCAATGGTATATTTTTGATTTAGCCATTGAATCTCTATATTATTGCAGAAAGTACTTTTTTCTTATAATATTCCTTACAATATACAACTTACAATAATTTTTAAAAAGCATTACATTGATTTATTTATTTATTTATTTTAAAATTTACAGATAGTTTACACATATGAATAGTTTTTCGGTGACCTTTACACTAAGCATAGCTTGTATTGTAAAGGCCAGAATTTAATAAGATATAAAATTTTAGAATTAAAAATAGTCATTAAAAGAAAAGGAGATTTGGGTGTCTGTCTATGTGTATGTATGTATGTATGTATGTATGTATGTATGTATGTGTGTGTGAGTGAGAGAGTGTGTGTGTGTGTGTGTGCGCCAGCAAAATCCTGTTTCAGATAGTAAGTTAGTGTTGTGACTTATTGGATGCCTTTCAGTAAAAGTTCAATATCGTCATAATGAAGTCCGAGAAGCCAATTCCGAACAATGGGTTTGATGCTCTTGGTATTTTTGTCTTTTATATCACAATGCCGGTTTGTTTTGTTGTAAATATAAATATGTGAGAAGTTAACAGAACGCCGACCAAAAGAAGGATGATTGATTGATCCTGTGGATTGATCAGATCAAAGATTTGAAATTGAAAATAAGGACTCAAGTGTTTCAATAACTCACCTGCTAGAATTCGCGAAACGAGTCTTTAAAATGTCAATATTTGCTACGAATTACATATTTCAATGTTATATTATTCATTCCAGTGTCGGCAACAAACCTGTCGAGTTACAATGGTATTTCTAAACGTTTTTGATAAGGAATCCTTTGAATATTCGCAGGGATTTTAATGCTAACCATTTGTTAGGCTTCGGATCAAACGGGTAACAGCTTCTTTCCATTCTCGTGCCGTAATTTTATCGCTCCGTTAAGCTTGGCTATGGCGGAATTTATTCGTGAAAAAATATAAATAGAAAATTACTTTTAACGTTTACTTTTAATTCATCTTAAATTCCGAAATACCAATTCAACCAAAGATATTTTTGACAAGATGAAAAACAAGAAATAATTAAAATATTAAGCGAAAAAATAATTATTTAGAACTGTACTGTACTTGGCATTCGTAATTTTGATTAATGATTTTTTTATGAGAAAATGTAACATACAGGCAGAGAGCCTATTATGCAGCAGTTGTAAATGTTGGTACGAAATAAGATAAGTAAAATAAAAAGAACGATATGATTTAGGCAATTGGGTTTAATATCCCTATTTATTCAAGCATCAAAACACAACAGGTTTTCTGTGAGGCAATGGTTCACAAAGTGTAGTTATAATATTAATCAACTAAGTAATTAGATACTCCCAGAGTCATTACAATAAGTTAATTTTTCAAGTAACATCTAAAGGGTTTATTAAAAGAAACGAACTTTTTTTTTTAAAAAAAAACATCGGCAGACAGGCTAACGGTACACTTGATGGTAGGTGGCTACCGTCGTCTATAACATAAGCAACGCCACAGCTGCTGTATGTGCTGCCGACTACAGTAGGATTAAGGATATGGGGATTAGGAAAATGGACTTCTGCATTCTTTACTCACTCACCGTAACACAACAGCACACGTGTTGTTATTTCACGGTGGTTACTGCCGCTAGACGGGCTACCCAAATGACTGCAAAACGCATTGTGCCCTGCCACTACTTATCAGATCCAGACCAGAGACAAATTTGAAAATTCATTTTTTGTTTTCAAAGTTGACCCTGCCGGGAATCGAACCCAGGAACCCTGGAACAGAGCGTTAAGGCAAGCACCCTAACCATTCATCCAACGGAAATAATAATTCAACGGAATTAATGAAATATGCTCAATTTTATTTTTTTCAAAATACTTATTTTTTTTTAATAAAAATGTCAACATAAAATCCCAACGGCACGAACAGATGAAGCTGCGTGGGAGGCGGCTGTTGTAATTGCTAATGACATTAATTTCGAACAAGTTTTTATATATAAGTATATATAAACCTGTACTAATAACACAAGTTAATTAAATTTGCTCGCCCATGAACGAATTGTTTGATATTCATTTCGGTTGAAAAGTACTTTCTGCGAATATTCTGGGGAACTTCCAAATAGGTTACGTAAAGTGACTTGTAATATAATCTGATGAGATAATTCAAATTGTCAAACAAGCGGTAATATAAGAATTCGTTGAAATTTAATTTTTATGTTGAGTTTTGTGTGTGTTTCAATATGTTCAAAGCCACATAATTTGCGTAATGTAGAATCAGATTTCCTAATAGATCAAATTGGAGATAAAGCTTGATAATGGATGAGTTATTTCCAATGGATCCACTAGAAGTTGTAGTAGTTAAAATAACGAACCCTTAAGCTTTTTACGGAACTTTTTTGAAGATATGAACTTTAATAATCATTGATGCCAAACAATGACCAGCTAAAAGTCCTGATCTAAGCCCGTTTGAGAAATCTTGGGAACAAATTATTCTGAATTGGCTCTCTCGAGAGGTGTGAACTATATATAACTTGTATATCGTGGTATTTTTAACTTGAATCTCAATGTAACAAAATATGCTGAAATCCAGCGGAAAATTTTAGAATCAATATGGCATTTGCATGTCGTAATTAGTGTGGGGCGTATTCTATTTGTGAGAGAATTATTATACATTCAAAATTGTATAGTTTAGTTTACCTACATGTCTCTGACATTTTATACAAAAATGACAAAAAATATATATAAAGGGGATTAATTAATCCAATTCGTATAACCCAACGAAGTTGCGAGCCGTTATAGTGACTCGTCAATCATTCTCGACTGGCAATGTCAAATACAGTCGATTTCTTCTCGTGCTTCCGGGTCGTCGAATGGTATAATAGTTTGCCGTTTATAGAGTAAATTGTTATCGGTGATTATATTTTAAGAATGTTTCAGAAAATAAACCTAATAAAGTTGTGATAAAATAAGAAATGATCGTGTTCCTTAGTACAGGTACATAAGAAGTAGAAATGTATGATACCCACACTTAGGCCTGTTAGAGTTTAACATAATTAAGACGTATTCTGTGCGAATGTTGCACTGGCAACCCAGACACCGCCTTCTGGTGGTGAGAAAAAGGTTCACGGAGACAGAAAAGCAGAGGCGTTCGAGCAGAGAGGTTGTCGTATGTCCGCGCATCTTATTTAGAGAATTATAGTTGTGAAAATATGAGTCTGGGATTTTAAAAGGTGTTAAAAACAAAACAATTGTATACTACTCTGTGTTAGATGTAGTATCCTGTGTCTTTCTGAGGAAGAACGGAGAGTGCTCTGGGCGCTAATATTTGGGTAACATTTATATAGTCAGATAAGTTACAGTGTGTTTTTTAGACAAATATAATTAGACTTTAAATTCAATAGCAAACGTATGGTTTTATTAGAACTTAATTATGGTGTGATATTTTTTGAAACAAATGAAATCGATCCATTTCTCAAAGGCTTGTAATGGGCTATGAAAAGTGGATTATCTGCGACAATATTGTGCGAAAACTATCTTATATTAAGAGAGGCGAGCTTTCGTATATTGGCTTGCAGCTGGGCTTTTCCCTAAACAAATGTCATATTATGTGTGTGGTGAGGGTGTCGAAAAGGGTTGTGTTTTATGATCCTTTGACACATGTGCAAACGATTACTTATGGTATTAGTAATAATAATAAAAATAATAATAATAATCGTTTATTTGACATAACCATATTTAACAGCAAACATCATTACCAGGGGTCCCCGCACTAGGCTTGGCCTGTATCGCGGGGAACCAGTTGAAATTACAAATCAGAATCAAGAAAAGCCCGAACAAATCAAACTAAGACATAACTTTATAAAATTTAAATTTAAGACATGACAATAGTTGGGTTACTTACCTAGGAAATTCTCTGTCTCTGCGTAGTTTAAAGAGTGAAGCACCTCAAAGATTAGTTTTTTTGCTTCATACATAGTGCAATCCTTAAGGTCACAGTGTTTGAGAAAGGCATTATACATTGAAGCCCTTATGTAATCCCCGAAACGCTTACCAAAAGCGGATAATGTTCGTGGGACCGGTAATTTAAGAATGCGTTTATTATGCATGGAATTAATACAAGAAATTGAATTTAATGACTTATGGGCTAATAAAGCAGTTTTAAACAAAAACAACTTACGAACAGATAAAACCTTAGCCTCTGTATACAGGGTGGCCGTTGGAAATCGAAAGGGTTTTTTTAACATCACTTTCAACACAGACGATTTTTTTTGCCGCGCTGCCCCATACTGTGATACAATAGTTAATCACTGACCGACACAACGCGGTGTAAATAATTTTTAGTAGTGACTCATCAGCACATTTGCGGAGTTTTTTGAAAATAAAAATAGATTTTCTAACTCTCGTAGAGAGCTTATGTATGTGGTGATTAATGTTTAATTTTTCGTCAACTAACAATCCCAGGTACCTGATTACGTCAGTGCGCTGAATGGTGTCACAGTCGCAAGGATTGATAGGATAGTTTTTACAGGAATGAATTCTTATAACAGAATTAAAGGATGGTTTAAAGATTAAAGGACGAAGCAGTTTTATGGAAACAGAGGAATTTAGTTTTATTACTATTAGTACATAGTAAAGTTGAAACAAGGACAAGAAAAAACGTTGAAACCTAATGAATACAAAACAAAATAAGTAGAGTTTCCTCAAAGGCGTTGCTGGACTATACATAATCGATAATCTTCAATTATCGTTGGATTTTGGCGGGCGAGGTTTTAAAATCTTAAAAATTTAATTAATTGCAGATTGGGGCATGTTTTAACAAACCATTTTTTTGTTCAGAAATCAAACTTTCTTGCTGACAAAATTCGCTTATTTACAATGTTACCGTCTTGACATTGATTGTGTATTCATTATTTAATATTTTTAATAAAAATAAAAATAATATTTGAAAAGAGTAACTTTACAGAGGCTTCTTGCCAGTTTATTCAGTGTAGAAACAGCTTTTCGAACCAGTGGTAGATTACTTCAACTACATTGTATTTGAGTCTATAAATACTTTTAAAAAAATATTTAAAATACATATAAATTAATAGAAGAAATATGATTAAACTTTAATAATTAATATTATACATTCATATAATAAAATCGTAAACGAGCCGTGTAACCTTAAAGATTTTTCAAAAACAATTTGTACACACTTATGTTACCCAGGTCAAAAAAAGAGTTTTTAGAATTTATGTCTGTTTGTCTGCGCGTTTGTGCACGCTAATATTTGAAACGGCTTAACCGGTTTAAATGCTGTTTTCACTAATGTATTGTAGCAAGCTTCTTGTAATATTTAGTTTTTTTTTTAATTCTAATCGGTTTACAAACAAAAAAATGCGCTTTACCGAATACCACGCGTACGAAATTGCGAGCTCTGCTAGTGTTAAATTTAGGTGTGTAAGACAAGACAAGACAGAAAATTATTCGACAAGCAAAGTTTCGATTAGTGGTTTAATTTGTGTTGAATTGAAAAAAAAAAGTCGTTTGCCTAACGTGTTTATCGAATAAAAAACGAACCTCATTCTACTCGATATCGTTACGCAATAAAAATCACCAAGTCCTCCTCGACGGTCGTTAGTACCAGAATTTTTATTCATATTTATTTTCACATTGTCATTTGTAATGTGCGAGAAATTCCGCTCCAATTCTCTGCCATGAATTATTCGATACAAAAAAAATACGTCAAATTGAAATGAGTAAATTGATTTGGAAACGTTCTTTGATGTTTCAAATTGACAAGCTTTTGCTGTCCGAGACTGACACGTCTTTGTAGTCTTCGTCTGGATAAAGTAAGTAGGTATTGGAACTGGCTTTGCTTGAAGACACTTTGACACGAACCTGATCTGATAAAGGAAACAATTTACCAGATTCTTAGTTTAAGTAATCTTTATTACCTAATGCTTACAACGTTGTTATTATTTAAAACATATACATAGACACCAAAATCATTAAGTCATCCTTTTCCTTACATAGTATAAATTACATAGCCCAGCGATATACATTATATACTATATAACTTTAAAACAATGGTGAACCAAAAATTATATACCTACCTTATAAAAGATTGTTAATCATATTGAAAATTGTGAAAAATATAGTTATCAAAACTTTTGTCTGTTTGTCAGTAGGTTTGTGCACGATAATCTCAGAAACGACTTAACCAATTTGAATGCGGTTTGCACTTGAGTATTGTAGCAATCTTTCCGTAATATTACGTGTTTGTTTCATTCCAATCGGTTTACAAATAAAAAAGTTATGTTAATTGGAAATAATAAGCGATTTTCTAGAAACGTGCTTCGGTCGATTGGATGTCACTCCGAATACAATGCGTACGAAATCGAGGCACAGCTAGTAACTTTATATAATTCATATTATGCTTACATCTGAGGGAAATTTGAGTATACAGTAAATTGAAAACCAGGAACGATGAGAAACAGGTAAGTTTGAGATAATCTGTCTTTAAGCTTCTTTGACTCTGTCCAGTAACTTAAACAGAAGTGTTAAGTGTTAACTTAAGAGGGCACTTTCCACCCCGTACAGCTTACTTATTCCATTCTACGTAATTTCATGATTACTCATTAATTATAGGTCGTAGCAATACATAAAAAACATGACATTTCTGGGACATAATATGAAGATTTGCATCGCAACAAAAAACTGAAATTAATTTTACTGAAACTGAAATTAATGTCTAGTATAGGTAATTAATTTCTAAAATGTACGGAATTTGTGACATTTTCGTGGGTTGAATTCTTGTAATTACTGACTAAAATCCAAAAATATTTTTCCATGAAAACATCCTACCTATAATGTACATTTGAAATTGGGATGTCAATAGCTATAAAGCTTTTTCTAAAATATTGGAATTGCTAGCGTATGTTTTATTATTTTCGCGAATTGAATATGTGGCGCGAATGTCTTTCGTCGCATTCTGTCTTCGGTTATTCGCATTATAGTAAGTTGAGACAACAAATTCTCCCAAATACCTATTACTGAGTTCCCACGCTCGTACAGCGCCACCTTAACAATTAACACTTATATACTGTTCTCACACTGTAAACGTTTTGGACGCTTTGAATATGAAATGTTACACAATATTTTGTGCTACAAAGTCGACATGAATTTTAGAAAAATCGCTGCAAACATTAAAACATCGCAAAACGTAAAAAAAATAGCCGCCAGTGTTGGTGGTTTTTTTTTTGTTGTTGCTTCCGGCGGTTATTGGAAAATGTCTGCTAATGTTTCTAGGTCTACTTTTATTGGAATCTGTTTGAATGGCCAATTATTATTTTTTGTTTTGTGTAGAATTATTTTTCTCTCGTTCTCTCTCGTTACTTTTATGTGGAATCCAGAAATATTTAGGCATTTAGATTTATTAAATAAATAAAGCACACCGTGTCTTAACACTTACAACTTTTAGTTGATGTCAGAGCTTCTTCGAAGCCAGGTGCCCCAAGTTGATCTGGACAAGTGTCACTATATAAGAGCAGCCAGTCACAAGTTGTGGTGGTTCGTATCCTTTGGATCCTTTGGTAGCTAATGGCGACCCCGCCCATCTATCTCCGAAACTACTGAACCTAAAATTTTGAAATCACTCAATATTATGCGGATAGGTAACATCGTACGGAACCCTCTTCACACGAGTTCAGCTCGCACTTGTTAATAATAATAATAATAATAATAATAATTTAATAATAATAATAATTTTGTATTAGCATTGGAAATAATAAGTTTTATATCATTTATTACAATTACAACTTGTTTACCGAATTAATTGTTAGTTTTGTAAGTAGGATTTATAATAGCAATGTACTAGTTTTATGTGATACTGGTTTTCAGCTGCTGTGGAAACTGGCGTTAAAAATTTTAATTTTTCCTCTCAATCTCGGTGGCTCGTTCGTTCATGGTTCAACGTTCTGGGTGTAATCCCTCCGGAGCTTGTTAGCCGTACAAATAAAATACTTGCACGAACCGTCCGTCGACCGTGATAGTTGATTTATAGTTCAAACCAGTACTTACTTCGAGGATGTTTAGTTATAGAAAAACAGGAAGTAGGCTGGAACTAATAATAATAATATTTAAATTTGCCTGTTGATATGACTTATATTTTAGACTCTCAAGTATTAAAACATCAAGTATTATCTGTTCGCTCTGCGGAATAAAATATTCAACGAGAACTGAAATCGTTAGTATTTTGAGTTACAAATAGGTGCATTATCTATTTTCTACCTTAACAAAACTAAATTATAAAGATTTTTTATATAATGTTCGGTAGTTGGCCTGACGGTCCTCTTGAAGCCATTATCGCAAGCGTTCGTAATAGAGGTTACAAGTGTTGTACTGAGTTTGATAGGACAAAAGATAATATACTACAAGCAGTCTATTGTAACGAGGAAAAAGAAGAGAAAGGAGGAGTTGTTGTGTTAGAGTTAGAGCTAAAATGTTATGTTTGGATAAGATTCATTTAAGATATTTAGGCATCTACAGTTAGATTGTTAGTACGAGACAAACTGTTAGATGTAATTTTTTTAATTTATTGGTACATTTATAGTTATAAGAAATATATATTATTGACGAGTCCGTTGGATGAATGGTTAGGTAGCTTGCCTTAACGCTCTGTTCTAGGGTTCGATTCCCGGCAGGGTCAACTCTTTGAAAAATGAACTTTTCAAATTTGGCTCTAGTAGTGGCAGAGCACATTGCGTTTTCGCAGTCATTTGGGCAGCCCGTCTGGCGGCAGTAACCACCCCCTTAGAGAAGACCACCGTGAAATAACCGCACGTGTGCCTTTGTGTTTCGGTGAGTGAGTAAGGGATGCCAGAGCCCATTTCCCCAACCCTTGCCATTAATCTTAATCCTACTGTAGTCGGCAGCGCACTTGCAGCAGTTTTGGCGTTGCTTGTGTTATAGGCGACGCTAGCCACCTACCATCAAGTGGACCGCAATCCCTGAAAAGGCCAAAAATCTTAGATCTTAGAACATGGAATAAAAGAAACAATTCGATATAAAAAGGACGATTTACTTTTAAAAAGCTATCAATCAGATAACCATCCATTTCACCGTCGATCAAACTTGAATAATTCAATCAGAAAGGTGGGACATTTACCCAGATTGAAATGAATATAGCTAAGGGTAAGTAAATGACCATCAAAATTTATTAATATTTGAAGTTGGTAATGGTCAAAGATTAAAGGTTAACTTTAATTGCACTGGACCAAATGATTAAGATGAGATTGTCTAAAACAATAGATAATATAAAACCTACGTTTGAGTAAGGACAAATACATTAAACATCTACAAATTTTCTCGAAGTTAAATATTTAGACTAACAACCTTTATATTAGATTACCAAGCTCTTTCTAGGAAGAAAAGGCGGTTTGGGTTTTAAATTTGGGTGCAGTTTGGGGTAATTGGGGTAATAGAAAATGTAGAGCTGGATGTTTATTTTCTATAAAAATATTTTTTATGGTGAAAAAACTCAATGGGATTTTTCTAAAGGGTTGACTGTTTTTAAAGGGTCAACACCAATGTGTGTGTTATGTGCAGTGAAATGGGTGACATTGTTTAAGTGATACTGATGTTGATAGTTCTAATGAATCTGACTTGAAAAGATTTATTTGTACATACTCGAAATCAAAATCAAAATATTTATTTATCAATTAGGTTTCTCCAAGACACCCTTATGATCGTCATTTAAATTTTACCAGGGTTTCGAAAAAAAAGCCAAGATGACGATCCTGAGAAGAAACCCCGAAAGAAACTCAGGATACTATTCTTTTTGTCACCTTTAAAATATAAAATTACAACAATTATATACATTTAAGTAATACTTAAATCAAAGTACATATACATTAGTAAACGTAGTATGAACTCCGAATCCAGGCTTTAACTCCAGGCTTCATTGTCGCTTAAATAATCAGTGACCTTATAATAGCCTTTCGAGAGGAGTTAAGCCTTTTCTGAGAATGGCGTGCACAACCGTACAGACAAACAGACAAAAATTCTAAAAACTATTTTTTGAACTCGGTAACATACTCGTAACTATAACGTGTACAAATTGTTTTTGAAATAACAATAATATCTCGAAATATAGTGGCCTCGGCGCCGAATATGGTTTTGTACCATTCGGTGTCGAGACACTCGGTCCGTGGGGGCCTGCAGCAATGAGCCTCTTCAAAGACATCTCGAAGAGGCTTATTGATGCGACGGGAGACCGAAGAGCTGGCACTTTCCTCGGCCAACGTATTAGTTTGGCCATTCAACGAGGAAATGCTGCCAGCGTACTTGGTACAATGCCGCAGGGTCCATTTTTATATTATTAGTTTTTAATCAATTTAATTTTAATTTATTTTTAGATTAGATAATTTTAGTTTTTATGTTAAATGATATGTAAATATTGTCTTATATAAACTATAATCGTAAGTCCTAATTTTAATATAAAAACTAAAATATATTATTAAAATACATGTCAAATTAATTAATGTATCGTAAAATCGTTTACGATTTTAAATGTATGGATATAGACAGATATAAATAAAATCGTGTTATTTATACCGTTTATAGCGCGATAACAGCTGGACCGATTTTTATGATCTTTGATTTGTTGAATTTTTCTCCGCACCAAATAGCTGAATAACTATTAAAACACCTGAGAAACATTCACAAAATAAAAATTATGAATAAAATTCATTTTCTCATACATTTTGTATAGAACGGGTTTTTATTCTGACGCAGTACAAAGTTCGCCGTGTCAGCTAGTGTGTCATTATATTTCTAAATGATGTCTTAAGAGGATACTGCACAAAATTCTGGAAATTTACTCATTTTTAAGTGACTAGTACTATGCGCTGAATTAGTTAAATACATTAAAGTAACTTTTGTAGGTTAGCCTGATCCTTGCACAAGGTCACCGCCTTGTTGAAATTTGAAACAAATACATTTAAAATTAATAAAAAATACATAAACGGAACGACTTCTAAAAATTTATTTCTTCGAATACTTCTTAAATTTTACGCATGAAGCACTAATTCTCACATGAAAATGTTTGTATTGATATTCCGCAGATCCCCCCCTTCTTAATATTCATTATAAAATTATAAATATGAAAATATTAAGACTTTTCAATATTTAACCTAAACGCCTGATGGTTTTCCAAACAAAAAAAATTGCTCTAATAAAATCACTAGGCGCACTTATTTGTCGTATGACATGACGTCATGAGGTCAATGTCAAGTCAGCTGTGTTATAAATTTTGTATTTACATTTTACACATGTTTAAGTGTTTTTTGGAAGTGAAGGATGGGTAACCAGAAAAAGAATCATTATCTAAGTGACTAAATAAAAAATTTATCCTAAGAATGCTGCTATAATGTGGTAAGTAGACTTCTATTTGGAAGTTTTTTTATCGGAGAACGCAATTGTCTGTTTTTTTTTCTAATTTGCATACTTAAATATGGCTAAATTAATCATGTCATTGGTTTCACTTTCAGGCAAATAAGAAAATCTGGACATGCAAAATAAAATATTGCAGTTGAGTCGAATTCCGTACAGAGTAGTGCGAACGCAGAACATGCAAATGCATACAGGTAAATACCTACCTATCTATTTAATGTCTCAAACAGAGGTGTATACAACAGGCTTGTTTCCACTGAGAATAAATCGGATGGCTTAGAGTTTCTAATGATTAACCATGATAATTAGTAAACAAAAAACAACTTTTCTATTAAAATAATAAAAGATTAATAATATTTTTGGAAAATAAAATCGACAAAATTAGGCGTTTAATTATGTGACATTAAACACCAATCAGAGAAGCGCATGGAAACGTGACGTCACACCTTGCGAAACACCACGTTGTGGCTATCATTTTCGTATAAAGTGAACAGGTTATTTCGAGTTTTCAGCAATTATTGTTAAATTAATACACTTTGTTTTTAGTTTAATCTTGAAAGACAGGTATAATTCGCCATGGAATCAGGATTTAACAAAACAAACATCAGTATATTGCCCAAAATTGACGCCGTTATGCTTGGACAATTTTTTGCAGTGAACACCGACTATTGTTCATCGGAATTCCGCAATGGTAAAACTTCTATCTAAGTATTATGTGAAGAACAAACAAAGTCTTACTTAATTAGCAGTTACCAGTCAGAGAGTGGCATTTACCTACTGTGGAATCAGCCGTCTCAAGATCGCCGGTTTTTCTTGCCCTTGACCAAAACTGGACAGAATTTTCATTTAACCATATACTAGGTACAACTGATATGAACTGAGCCAAACCCTCATTGATGAGCGCCATGGAAAATGGTATTTTATATAAAAATTTGAGAACCGGTGGAAACAAAAAATGTGTTCCACCATGTTGTTAAATATACGTCGACACAATCTTATAACTTTTGTGACTAGAATGCTTTTACAACCTAAAATTTTTAAAACATTTAAAGATTTACTTTTTGAAAGTATTCTTACTTTAAAGTTTGTTCTAAATAAAAAAAAAGTATTTTCAATATAAAATATGTTGTAATATTGAGCTGAGAAGCCAAGAAAATGTAAAAAAATTGTTTGTTTATATCTGTATATATTCAACTTCACCTGTTAAATTACAATTAAATGGTGGCGCGTTGGTAAATTTCAAGCTATTTTACCAAATCACACGATGAATTTCTTTTGCCACCGATATCAGGACAATAAATATATAAAAATACAATTAATACGATAGTAAAAACTTAACTTGACAACTAACTTAACTTCAAAACTTGACTCAAAACCGCTGACTTTGAGGTAAGCGAATACAAAGTTTTTTTTTTTTTTATTTTTTTATTAAAGATGAGTTTGCTCTTGACCAGCATCTATCCATGTAGGAAGGATGAGGCCGACAATGGAGCGAGCTCACCCAGAAGATGCCCATTCACTCGAACCTTGAAAAGATTTGGGTTATATGAGCTCGGAAATACAGACGCCGGCAGGGAGTTCCAATCCTTAGCAGTGCGCATCACAAAAGATGTTTTAAAGCGCTTGGTCCGAATTAGAGGGATTTCGACAAGGTGAGGATGGTAACCAGCCGTACGTCTGTATGTCCGATAGAAGAAAGGGGAAGGCAGTATGATCTCATGCAGCTCTCGAGCACACTCTTCGAAGTACATCTTATAGAATACACAGGCAACTTTGCGTCTATGTGCTAGGCTCTGCAGCTTAGTTCTTATTAGTGTATCATCGCCAATGGGCCTCCTAGCTCTGCGATCCACCGAGTCGAGTGCGGCAAGTTGGTATTTTGATGGGCCATCCCAAAGGTGACAGCAATACTCCATGCAAGATCGGACTTGTGCCTTGTATAAAGAGAGGAGCTGTCCAAGTGTGAAGCATCGCTTCACTCTATTTGGGATGCCCAACTTTTTGGCCGCTGTTTGGGCTTTGGACTCGATAGAATTACCGAAGTTGAGATTTGAGCACAACTACATACCAAGAAGCTCAAGATCATTGGCCACAGGTACGGATGCACATCGGAAAGTTAGAGTCAAGTCGAAAGGGCTCCTTTTTGCAGAGACCAAATACGCTTGCGTTTTGGTGGCGTTAAAATCAGCCAGATTCTTGTCACCCCATCGGCATACAAGATTTAAGGTTCAGTTCATTCGCTCAATCATTGCCCCCCAACGAATTCTGGACAAATATCTCTCTATGAGTATACAACTACTCCTGGAAGAAGTAAGTCATTAATATGAAGCAGGAAAAGAGTTGCAGAGAGAACAGATCCCTGAGGAATACCGGCATCAATTGCCATGAGGTCCTAGGAGCAGCCATCAATGATTACTCGAATTGACCATTCATTCAGGAAATCAGAAATCCAGCTACAAAGAGACCGGAGGGGATGCCGTATGTAGGAAGCTTGCCAAGTAAACGTGCATGCCAAACCCTCTCAAAGACCTTCGATATGTCGAGTGACACAGCGAGAGCCTCGCCATGTTTCTCGATGAACTTCAGAGATTTCAGAGAAAAAAACTTGTAAAGTACAAGTTTTTAAAGTACAAAATCTAATGTACGTTAATTAAATGTAACGTGGAAGTTGGACCTTACATAAAAGTAATTTTATTGTAAACAAAGGGATTGCATTCCTACATAATCTAAATGCTAAATGCAGATTATGTTGGACGTTACCCACTAGTGTATCAAGCAATAAAAATAAATAATAGTAATTGGTAAAAGTAATTAAGTCATTGTGTATCATATATAATTTTAAATTCCAAAATTTCGACATTGTAGTGTGTTGTTATCAAACCTGGAATTGGCTTGCCGTGTGAGTAATTGACAGTTTCTTCTTCTGGTTTGTCCACTACGTGAATCACAAAAACCAATCTACCTACATATTTCATTCGCAAACATTAAAAAGTAAATATATAAATATTATAATTAACTTTATATAAATATAAATAAAATATTATAAATGGCTACTTGTGCTGGATGTAATATGGCCATTCAAGGGAAAAACTATCTAACCTGTCCAACTTGTAAACAAAAGTATGATTTGCACTGTGCTGGTATATCACCCAACAAGTTTGGCTTAATGACACAGGACACCAAGCGCAATTGGAAATGTACCGAATGCATTTGTAAACAACCTAAATCTGATAATTCAAACACTCCTGTGCGCTGTACTGAGGATCAGCATAAGGAAGATATAGACATAATGTTTCTGAGTGCGGAATGTTCTAACGTCACGAAACGCAAAACGATGAAGAAGGTAGTGGGACAGGGAAGTTTGGTAGATCATGAGGGTCACTCGAATGCAAACCTTAGAGAGCTTATTAGGGATACTTTTACTGAACTCTTTTCTGAGGATCTAAGCGGTATCAAAAAACAATTAACGGAATTTCAGGAGTCTCTAAATTTTTTTAATAAAATTGTAGAAGACTTAAAAAAGGTAAACAGTGACCTCAGAAAGGCTCATAACGTTATGTCCACTGATGTAAGGGCTCTCAAGGAGGAGAATGTTGTTTTAAAGCAAGAATTGAAAGTATACGAAACACGCGTCAAGAGATTGGAGGAAGATAACTCTAGACAACGGCAGTGGACCCGCCTACAGAATGTGGAGATTGTTGGAGTACCAGAGTGTGGTGATGAAATAACTTTGGAGACGGCAAGTAAAGTTATAAAATGTTTTGGAGTCCCCATTGAACCAAAGGATATTGAATTTGCGCATCGAGTTCAGCCGCGACGTGCTACCAGTGCTAAGAAAGGACGTGCTATAGTGGTCAGGCTTAGAGATCGTGCTTTAAGAGACAAAATTATTGCTGCCGCCCGTAGGCGGCGTAACATGTCTGCCAATGAGATGGGCTTCGGAGGGGAAAACGGTTATATTTATATAAATGAACACTTAACAATAGAAAATAAAGCTTTACTTGCTTCATGTAAGACAAAAGCTAAAGAATTAAATTATAAATATGTGTGGACAAAAAACTGCCGAATTTATATGCGCAGAAACGATTCTTCCCCCCTGAAACCAGTCTCTTCCGCCCTGGATCTCGAAAAGCTTGCTTAGGTTACTGCTTCTTATGCTTCAGTTGTATTTTGTATTTCTATTGTATTTCTTTATCTTTTTTATTGTTATTGTCTAGATTGCATAAAATCGAATCACATATGTTTTTGATCACTGCTCACTATGTACTTTTGTCATTGCTATTTATTATTATCTATTTTTGCCATTATTATTGTTGTTCTTTGTTTCTTTTTTTATTGTTTGTTATAATGTGCTTATTACTATGTGCTTCTCAAGCTGTTAGTCTGTGCTATTCCTGCCAGTACGGATGTCATTGTGGAATTCATGTTGAGTTAGTCTTATTTATTTCTCTATCCATGTACGTATCTCCGAAGACAAGGCGTATCATTGTAAAAGTCCATTTGTATGTTTTGCTGTATTACTTTTGTTACTCCTGCATCATCCTTCTATGGCAACAGTAAAACAAAAAACACTTGAAATTTTCTATCAAAATGTCAGGGGATTAAGAACAAAAACTAATATATTTTTTAGAAACATGCTTTTATTCGATTGTGATATAGCTCTGTTCACGGAGACTTGGTTGTGTGACGGAATTCTGGATTCTGAGCTATGCGATAGTAGGTATAATGTGTATCGCCTTGATCGCGGGTCCTTGGGTGGTGGAGTAATGGTTTTTTGTGCTTCACAACTACAGACTCGTGTCCGTGTGGAGTGGCAGTTACCCGGATTGGAATGTCTTTGGTTAACTATCTCGGGATGTTCACTTGGATGCTCTCGTGATTTACACCTAGCAGTTGTATATTTACCTCCGAACAATAATACTTCCCTACGCCTTCAGCAGTTCATGACCGTTCTGAACAATGTATTGGTTGCAAACTCAAAGGATCTGCTGTTAGTGGCGGGTGATTTTAATTTGCCTTGTATTGACTGGAGCTTTAATGGACCACATATTCTAAAAAGAGGATCAACGGAGTTACAGCAAAGCTCAACTGAATTCTTAAATTTAACTTCGTACCTTGGTCTTAGTCAATTTAATCTGTCAAAAAATCTTCACAATAGTACATTGGACCTTGTATTTTCAAATTTTGCGCTTGAGCTACAGCATTCTGATTTCCCATTAGTCAATGAAGATAGTTATCACCCCTCCCTGAAAATGCATACTATTGATATCTATGTCCACCCACTCAAACCTAAGTCATGCATTAAATACCGGTTTCAACGAGCTGATTATGATGAAATCAATAAAGCTTTCTTGAATCAGGATTGGTCGTTTATCTCGAAAATTAAAGACTTGGAGTTGGTTGTGGAAAAATTCTACGATATTCTGGCGCTCGTAATTGATAAATTTGTTCCTAAAATGTACATCTCTGGATCTCGTAGATATCCTGTTTGGTACAGCAGAGTTCTTATCAACTTGATGAGGGAAAAGGCTAGACTTCACAAGAATTGGAGACGTTATGGTAATCCATTGGATTATCTAGAGTTCTCCAATTTGCGTAGCAAAATGAAGGCGTTGCAGCGGACTTGCCTCAAAGAGTATTTAAAAAAATCTCAAAGGTGGATCAAATCCAACCCAAAATCTTTTTGGTCCTACATTAAGTCACATAGAAATGATAATTCTAATTATCCTGATTCAATGACATATGAGAATGCAAGGCTAGTTAATTGTTCTGACATCTGCAATGCGTTTAACGATTTTTTTCAAAAGAACTTCAAGGAGCCTGCGTCTTGCTGCCACGGTTCTTCTGTTGGTGACGTGCCACATAATGGACTCATACATAAAATCGAAATCACCTCTTCATACTTAATTGGTTTGTTAAAAAAATTAGATATCTCGAAGGGAGGGGGTAGTGATGGGATTCCTCCATCTTTCTTTCATTTTTGTTCGAAATCCTTAGCAGTTCCGCTTGCATTGATTTTCAACAGATGTCTCGATGCTGGCCACTTTCCCAAAGTATGGAAAACTGCTCATATTGTTCCCATTCATAAAAAGGGCAGCAGGTCTCTGGTGCAGAACTATCGTCCGATATCTATTCTTAATGTACTTGGAAAACTATTGGAGCGTATTGTGCATAACCATTTGTATCCGGTGGTGTCGACTTTAATACCGACTGAACAGCACGGTTTCTTTAAAAATCGATCCACAAATACAAACTTGGCAATATTTACTAATGACGTCTTGATTGCTATGGATGGTGCTTCTCAGGTTGATGTTATCTACACTGATTTTGAAAAGGCTTTCGACCGTGTTGATCATGCATTGCTTCTTAAAAAGCTCGACGAGTTAGGTATAAAGGGGAACCTTTACAGGTGGTTCGAATCTTATTTGCGAAATAGGTGCCAGGCGGTGGTTTTGGGTGGATATCGTTCAAATTATGTTAAAATTCCATCAGGCGTGCCTCAGGGATCTATACTTGGGCCTTTACTCTTCTCCTGTTATCTGTACGATATTTCCCGGTGTTTTCGATGTGCTAAATTCCTAATGTATGCCGATGACATAAAAATTTACAAGAAAATAGGGAACATTCGTGATTGTCGCGCCATACAGGGTGATTTAGATAGGTTGAGCGTGTATTGCAATGAAAACAGAATTAATGTCAATGTCAACAAATGCTCCCACATAACCTTCACTCGAAAACTAAAACCTGTAAAATTTAATTATATTATTAACGGTGCAGTTATCCAAGAGACAAAACGGATCAAAGATTTAGGTATTCTATTGGATTCTAAATTAACGTTTACAGACCATATTGAGAATATAACATCCAAAGCCTTTAAAAACCTTGGCTTCATAATGAGAATGACCAGACCCTTCACTGACATACACTGTTTAAAGATTCTCTATTGCACGTATGTTAGGAGTGTCCTTGAGTACTGTAGCAGCATATGGAATCCTCTGTATGTTTCACATATACATAGCATAGAGAAGATACAGCGCAAGTTTCTCAAACTAATGTCCTACCGCAACTGTCGCACATATTCGAACTATAAGGATGCCTGTAGCATGTACCAAATGATCTCACTTGAGGATAGACGTTCTCTCCTTGATATGATTTTCTTGTATAAAATCTGCAATGGCATGGTTGACAGCACTGACCTGGTAAACAACACATTAAACTTGTGGGCTCCGGCGGTAACATCGAGACGCTCGAGACTTTTTAATTGTAAGTTTGTCCATAGTAATTATGCTCAAAATTCAGTCTTGCGCCGTCTTCAGAGATCGTACAATGACAAATTCTCCTCGGCAGATTTGTTCTGTTCTTCGTTGCGTGCGTTCAGGAATAGCATTGGCAACATTCTTACTTGCTAGCGAGTACATTCGTTATGTTAAATATTTTTTATTTTTAAGACAGTGAGCATTGTGGCATTTAATGTGAGTAGTATTGTAATTGTATTTGTAAGTATTTATATATAATATGTGTTAGTGTATGACTTATTTATGTATGTATTTTGCTTTTTTTTTTTTTTTTTTTTTTTTTTTTTTTTTTTTTCTATTTTCCTTTTAGGTATGCATATGTAAAATCCTTAATTGGCTGTCAGACATGCCTTATTTTTGCTTATTAATTGTATATTGAGAGCTGTGGATTTTGAGTGAATGTGTAAATAAATAAATAAATGGCTTCACTCCAGTATTGCGTGACATATACAAGAAGACCTCCGGTTGAACGTCCCTGGCGAAATCCATATTGGCGATCACTGAGCAGGTCGTTAACTTCAAGATATGTCAGCAGCTTACTATTCAGTACTCTCTCCATAACCTTACAGAGTACAGAAGTGATGGCGATTGGTCGATAATTACAGGGGTTGGCACGGTTACCCTTTTTAGGCACTGGTTGAACATTGGCAAGCTTCCAAAATGCCGGCACGGTATTCGTCCTGAGAGAGAGATGGTACAAGCGTGTAAGTACAGGAGACAATTCAGGACCACATTCCTTCAGGACCCTTGCAGGTATGCCATCAGGTCCACTAGCTTTGTTCACGTCAAGACTCCGTAGTGCTCTTCGAATCTCTTTGTTGTGAATCTAGATCTCTGGCATTGAAGATTCACAACGAGGTATTGATAGTGGCTGTTGAGAGCTGTAATAACCTTAACTTCATCAATTTGTTATTGTTTATTGTTTGGAACGTATATGAATAATTTATTTGGCGTTTTTATCGTTGAACTTTTATATTGGGGCACTATACAGTATTTATAATACGAGGAATTCATTATTTACTAAAAAACACAATTGACTGTCATAAACAAACACGGCTGTTTCGCGAGGTGTGACGTCATTCAAGACGCCATGACAGTCTTGGCCTTTTTCGCGGTCAATTTCAAGTTCATTTCTAAAAACTCAAAATACTAATGTAAAAGACCTATTTTTTTTTAAATAATATATTTTTGGGGTGAAATAGATGCTAAGCCATGGTTTTAAACTAATTTCCAAATTTTGACAATTAGGCTATTATCCGGTAACATTGCATATGTTAGTTTGTAATAGGAATATATATTTTTTCAGCAAAATATTTATTTGGTCAGCAACTTTTTTTGGTTGACCTAGTCTAGTACTTGGTCACCAAATAGGTTTCTAAGCTAATCAAACATTTATTGGTTAGGTTAGATTAGGTTTTTTGCTTTTGATAACAGCCGTTTATAACGAAACTGTAAACTGAAACCGCGCAGTAAATTTGTAAAACTGTTTATTGATAGGCCCAAGTACTGAACAGTGCATGTTCGTAGACAATTTCGGAACGGAGAGGTTATAAACTATCAACTTTTAAGCGTTTTATTTTAAATTCAATCTTCCTTTCATAATATTCGTCAGTTATGTTTATTATAAACTAACGGTGTTTACAATTTGCTCTCTGTCGTTTTTAGTGTTTAATTTTATTTCAGGCTACCAATAGCAGAAATTCAATCATTCTCGGATAATCAAGACAGTGGAAAAATTCAATACGTAAATATTTCATACGAAAAAAGACTGGATAGAAAAATGACAATTAAGGAGCCTGATTATATATTGAAAGCACTCGAAAGATAAGGTCAAAAATAAACGACAATTAACAAATAACGATAATACCACGACAACCAAACATCACAAATTTAATAATAAAAACTTTTTATTATTTTTTGCAGTTTTTCATTTCTTCTTTCATACTTTATTTATTCTTTTCCAGATATGCAGGTAAGTATATATAGGTAAAATTATTTATAAGAAATGAACAAAACACAGTGATCAGCTGAATATTACGTTATATTATAATAATAACTAATTATTATTTACATATATTACATTCTATTATCATTTATTACATTAATTTTTCCTAAAGAAAAATTAGTAAAAATATGTATTACTCTGTGTTGAGTCTAATCTGTAAAGTTATTTTTGTGTGCGTTCCGTCACCGCTACTCCAACTCGAAGATTTTCGATCGCGCTGCACGCTCTTAAAGATTGGCTCTATTTTAATTCTCTGTTTAATGTTAAATAATTCAAGTTTTACATGTGACAATCGATTTCTTTTTTTTTGTATTCACTGAATCAAACTCGTTTTAAGCGGAAGCCTGCGCCAGAAGCCTTCGCTCTTCCATAAAAGCTAGTCATTAAAATTTATTAACAAACCAAACTTCAGTAACTAAAACTTTATCAAACAAGAACAAAGAAAGAAAATTTGTTGTTCATAAAATTATTATTGTATTAGTGTGTTATGCATGTGTCAGTGTGGCCCAATGTGTGTTAATGTGGAATGCATGTGTGGCCCAATGTGTGCGTGTGTGTGTGTGTATGTGCGTGTGTGTGTTATTTCGTTATTGCATTACTATTAACAGATCTTCCACTTCGTCATAACTGATATTTCATTAGATTTGGTGCAACGAAATCTATATATGTATACTATAATAGTTGCGAAAATCCATTAGTTGAAACCGGCTATTTCTCATTCCTCGCCGTAGATCTGAATTGCATTGTGATATTAGTGGTCCTATGTGACTAATCCGACCGATGACAGATGCAAGCGTAGGCTTATGGTCAAAGGATTAGATGGATTGGACGTGTCGCTTCGATTATTGGCAGCGATGCACTGCCTCTATCTGCAGTGTTACATATACGATAAAATGTTGTATAGGTTTTCTGTTTTCATGTCTAATATAACTTAAGTTATGCTTACCAATTGCAAAACATTGAATTTAAAGATAGGCAGCGTTTAAGCTTCCATAAAGCTAAAAATTTCTATAGGTATTGTTAGTAAGTTACGCTAGTGAGTAGGTAATGTTCTATCGCAGACTGCTAATTAAATAAGAAAGTAAAAATTAGCATTATTTCAAAAGAAATGTTAATGAAACATTAACATTGAAAACTTAATTGAAGGTGCTTCTATAAAAGTCTCATTAGTTGATATTTTGATGAAAATTGTGATTTTTATCAACAGGGACACATTGCAGGTCGTAATAGTTGTACCAAGAACTTAGCTTGCTGAAATGTTTTAAATATTAGTATACGCTTTAAAAATTTTAAATGTTAAAAAAAATGTTCTCATTATTATTACACAAACCGCACTAAGAAATAAGACTGAATTTATAATCTATACATACTCGTATAATAAAATCGTAATGGACCTCGTCTGTAAATAAAAGATTTAAAAAAAAATGTACATACTACTTATTATATTATGTTACCGATTTACATACTTTTAAAATATGTATTAAGAATTCAAAAGATTCAAAATAAAAAATACTAAGTAATGGCTTATTATTATTCATACACTTAGTGAGATTCAAATAAGTACGCAGATGTTTATATAATGAGAATTTGAACAATATTTATTTTGTAGAAGCTTTTTTATGTAAAAGTTAGAAGGTAGGCTTACGGTCTACTTGAAGGCTACCGTCGCTTATAAAACAAGCAATGTTACCAGTGCGCTGCCGACTGCAGTAGAATATTAGGATTAAGGATAAAGGATTGGGAAGGGATAGGGAAATGTACTCTGAGTTCCTTTCTCACTCATCTAAACACAACAGCATCGCCAGACGGGCTACCCAACTGATGCAAAACGCTGTTTGCCCTGCCACTATTACCAGATCTAGACCAGAGCTAACATAGAAAAGTTCACTGCCAACATTGACCCTCCCGAGAATTGAAGCCATGACCCCTGAGAGCAGCATCTTAAATATCAAACATCGACGTATATTAATTAATACGAGTAACCTTATTGGTGCTGCAAGTGCGCTGCCAATCTTAGTAGGATAAGAATATGTAAGTGATTAGGAAGGATAACGAAATGGGCTCTGGCATTCCTTACTAACACAGAGAGATATAATAGGTAGTAGACATGCTGTATAACGGAGCGGGAGTTATGAAGAGTGTAGGCTCTTTTAATCCTCCCGTCCCGTTTGTTCAGTAGCTCAGTCGGTAGAGCATGAGACTCTTAATCTCAGGGTCATGGGTTCGAGCCCTACGTTGGGCGCCAATATATAACGGTGCGGTAGTTAGGAAGAGTGTAGGCTCTTTTAATCCTCCCATCCCGTTTGCTCAGTAGCTTAGTCGGTAGAGTAAGAAAAAAATAAAAGGGGATTACTTTTACAAAATTATTAGAACACAAGGTTTTTAGTATAACTATTTTTAATTTTTTACACAAGAACCCTTTCTTGTGTGTGTGGGAAATTGTGAAATATGTGGGAAAGTAGTGTTGGTGGTGTGGAGTCTACGGGAATAAATTATTTAGAACTAATAGATAACGTGTCACTTAATTAATGTCTCTAGAACTGTTACAAGTATTTCACCATTGTCTTCTTTAAGGAGGTAGGTACTGCCGCCTGAAAGGTTATCCAATTTATGACTGCAAAACGCAGTGTGATTTGCCACTACTATCCGATGCCAAAATGCTTGATAAACCAATAATCATAATCATCACCAACAAGGACTCACCCTAATTTTCCAAAAGGACCGATCGGAAGCTGCCTGAATCCACCGTCAACCCAAGACCCTTATCAGGTCGTTTTTCCAGCTTGTGTGTGGACGTTCTACGCTGCGTTTGCTGGTCCGTGGCCTCCACTCGAGAACCTTCTAGCCCCAGTGGCCGTGAGATTTCCATACTATGTGTCCTGCTCACTGCTACTTCAACTTACAAATCCTCCGGGTTATGTCGGTAACTTTCGTTCGTCTACGATTTTCTTCATTCCTGATTCGATCTCGCAGTGTAACCCCGAGCAATTGAGCGGCGTTGAGCTTTCTTACGAGGCCCATAGTTAGAGACCATGTTTCAGCGCCATATAACATCACTGGCAACACACATTGGTCGAAAACTTTGTTTTAAGACACTGAGGAATTTTGGACGAGAAACCGTTAATTAATCTTCTCTATATATAAAAATGAATCCCAATTTCCCTTGGTCACGGCATCACGCGTGAACAGGTAGACCGATTTTAATTCAGTTTTCTCTAATAGGTTAAAATTCGGTTAAAGAAGGATAAACGGGGAATGTTCATATATATAAAAATTGCAACCCGGGCGAAGCTGGGGGCGGGTTGCTAGTTTATAATAAATCCCAATTTGAATTTTGAATCATTTTTTAATATTAACCACTCCTGAATAACGGGTTCGAAGTTCAAAATAATAATGATGGGTAAACGTATTTAACTCGAATTTAAACCAAATTTAAAACGTTGCGCAAGCCACTCTAAAATTTGGTCCTAAGTTTTAAAGTAATTTTGGAATTTTAATTTGAATTAATGGCTTTCCTGTTCTACTGGCATTCTGCAACGTAAAATAAGCGACGTAGGTATACCAACGCGGAAAATGACGCAAATAAAACAACATTAATATTAATTTTGAACTTTTGCTCTCTTGGTTTACATCCAAACTTGGAATTGTTGATAACCTACTACAAATAAATGCCCTCTCAGTAATTATCAATCGAAGCGATGTTCCGACTAAAATTACCATAATTAACAATTCACCGAAGACGAACTTAGGAAACAATCCATCAGTTCCGAAGAGAACTTCCGCGAATTTCCAGAACCAATTAAGCGACAAATTTAGAAGAAAGAGGGACACAACTGGGAGGCTTTATTTAAGGCGATTACAACATACCGATAACTCCGGGGTAATCTAATGTGTTTTTTTCCGTTTTTTTTTTTTTCGATAATTTTCCTACAAGAATATTGAACCTGATCACCGTAATCAGAAGGGCGATTGCGTAACTAAATTTCTTTCTAAAATGGTGATTGAGCGATTTTGTACCACGTGGTTCTAAATGTCACATTACGGATTCTTTCGTCTTGCCCGATCTATACAGTTGAAAATCTTTAAATTATACCTATTCATTTAATGTAAATATAAAGAAATAAAAACAACCGTTGAATAAATGTAAAATTTGACATGTGATATTCCCCATTATTCTAAAGTACCCAGGACCACCCCAATGGGTTAAAGACGGCCATGCTCGCGAATGATATACGAGTATGAAGATACAAAATTAAATATTTGCCCTAAATTGTCTAGTTTTTGTAATTTATTTATTTACTTCCTTTAAATATTATTTAATATGTTTGATATACATAGTTTAATTCTCTAAAAAAATACAGGCCACTTACTGTAAAATACTGTACTGTTAAATTACAAAATATCTTAAAATACAAAATGAGGAGCGTCAGTAAAAAAACCGATAAATAAGTTCAGTCGTATTAAACATCATAATGATATTAACAGACACCGACAAATCCTTAAACCTTTTCGTGCATGATTTTTTTGGTTGACCGAAAACCGATATAACCTAACCACATAAAAGTTTCTCACGGCGAGAGCATAGATCAACCTGTGACATTTATTTCAAACATTTCATTATCAAACCATTATCGCGTTTTATCAAATACCGATATATCCAAATAATTTGATTAGAAACCGATAAATCCATTTTGTGTTTTTTAATATTTCAGTAGGTACCGCACACACGAATGTGGCATTTAGATTTCCAAACAGCGGTACCAACACCAACAAAATGGTAAATTTTGTTCATCTCAAATTTGGGAAGCCATAGACATAATTTCCCATTCTTTAATTTCCCATAAAAAGTTCGTATGTCATTTATCGGTTTTTGTTCCGACGCTCCTCAAATATATATGTATATGTAGGTAACTAGTTGCACTCTGTATGTTATAAATTTTAAGATGTTGCAATCTAATATTCGTTGCAAGTACCCACTTTTAAGTATATGTCGCATCCACGTCACGGCGAATAACTTTGAGTAGTGATGCGTATATATATCGATAATCCAATATCGATAAATTATAATAGATCACGTAATCGCTCCTTATTGAGGGAATCAAAATATTTAATCATGATCAACTAAAGCGAGGACATGTTAAATAGGTATATTACTTGTACAAACTTTATTTCTCATAAAATTTTAGTGACAGTTTGAGGTATCTAGTTTGAGGTAAATATATTTTAAAAATAAATATAATTTAGGGCGGCATGCACCAAATATCATTTAAATATTCACAAAATACATTTAGCTGAATTGATTTAAGTCGTTAAATTTGTTTACACTAATTTCGTTTAAGCTCGTCTTGCACTAAGCTCATTGTTACTTTGTTTAGCTAAACGTGTTTAGGCAGACGGCAAATTTACCGGATACGTTTCGTTACACGTGCACATCACGGCAAGAACAATGCTGACAACTTTTTATAGTGATTTGTAACGAAACGTAAAAAAAAAACTTGCGTGAAATGGAATGTTTTCAAACTAAGGACATATGATAACCTACTTATGTAGGTAATTTAAGCCATAGGTGTGTTTCGTGGTACCAAAAATTATTGATATCTGTCGAAATTAAATTTTAATTGTCGTTTAATTTGTTCCAACAACATTAATGTTGTTTCTTTTTTAAGACGGAATCTTCTTATGAATTTCTTTTCGTTGAGAGTGTAAAATAAATTGGTTCTTGTCATAAATTCTCTAGTAATTGGATTATTAATAAATTCAATAATTTCTTCATCATCGTCCGAATATAATGTTCATTTCCCAGTTGTCCATTTCGGCAGTAACCGACACACCAAAATTCAATTATACAAATTCGATCCTCCAATGTCAAAATTGACGTTTCCAATGCAATTATATTTAACTTTGTTAAATAGCAAATTTTGGTTATTTAAATTTGACAGATCGCTAAATGTGTTTAACGGTTGGTGCAAGACGTTTGTCGGACTTAAATAAGAAATTGCGTGTAAATAATACTTAAACAATGTTTAAAACGTTGGTTAGTCTCGGAGGAATATCGGAATATGTACCTTTTAATTATAAATACTAAAATACTGATTAAATAAATATTGTATTTTAACCTACAAAAAAAGTTTTAATTTTTCAGCATGAAACGGCAATTTCATACTTGAGATGTATTCCAATTTCTACGACAGCTCATGTGTTTCTAACAGATGAGTTGTAGTAGAAATTGAAATAAATCTCTCGATACTAGTCATATAGATGTAATGAGTGATTTAGTGATTAAGTACTTTGAACCCAATTATGTTTTTATCGATATAAAAAATAAAATAAATATAGCCCAGCACTATCAACGGTATTATTGTACTCTCGTAACACTGGCAACGATAAAACGACGCGACTGGCGGCACAATGCAGTGACTGCCTGAACAGCACCAAGAAACGCTTCACGTAACAGGCATACGAATGATTCCACTGAATGGCGCAGTCGGTTTGAAAAATTTGTAATCTCAATGTACATACACAAGGCTTTGTTCTTTATCGAATTTCCACAACAATTGGCTGGCACAATTTCGTACAGCTTTTAATGCTTAGAAAATTTAATTTTTTTTTCTTATTCACAATAAAATAAGGCTTATTTCCCTACAATAAAGTTAGGCTTGACCACGGAGCATATACAAAGAGGAGATGTAGTTGTTATACGTATGTTAAGCTAGCATTGTAAAGTCGGCAAAATAAAAAAATTTTTAGCTCAAAATTTAGTGCTAATTGAGTGCTAATTTAGTGCCAAACAATTAAAAAAAGTGCTCCTATAAATAAGCAAGAAAACGATACAATGCTACCTTTTTATCAAGCTAGCATTGTAATAGTTTGTAAAGTCGGCAAAATAAAAAAAAAATTAGCTCAAAATTTAGTGCTAATTGAGTGCTAATGTAGTGCCAAACAATTAAAAAAAGTGCTCTTATAAATAAGCAAGAAAACGATACAATGCTACCTTTTTATCAAGCTAGCATTGTAATAGTCGGAAATTAATAAACTCAGATAATAAGCATTAAGTATTTGTAGTCAAAATTAAGTGCTCAATTAGTGCTGACCTTCCCGAGCTTAATTAGGATAAAAAAAATAATTTTAATATAAATAGTAGTCAACAATGCTAGCGGGACGGAAGTGGCGCATTGTAAAGCTGGTAAAATGGGATATTATTAATTTACTGCTTATTTCTCAGCGTGAAAATTAAGTGCTCAATTAGTGCTAACCTTCCCACGCTTAATTAGGATAAAAAAATTAATTTTAATATAAATAGTAGTCAACAATGCTAGCGGGACGGAAGTGGCGCATTGTAAAGCCGGTAAAATGGGATATTATTAATTTACTACTTATTTCTCACCGTGAAAATTAAGTACTCAATTAATGCTGACCTTCCCGCGCTTAATTACGATTTTTTTTTCTTAAATTCAAAAAATTTTCTTCGTGGACATGCAGTTTTTCAAATTCAAATTCAAATAATTTATTTACAAGTAACATGGGTAACTGTGAACCAGTTCTTGTTGGTTTAAATATGCATCCACATGTACTGCCACGTCTGGCGTGTAAAATAACATGAATCGTCAATTAAAATTTATAAAACAATAGAAACAAAAAAAAAGAAAAAAAATGTCATAATAAATTGTAAATATAATTAAATGTCAAAGTATTCTTTAATGTCATAAAAGCATTGGTCTAAAAGCCACATGGTCAGTTTTTTTTTAAATAAATTTCCCGGTAATTCTCTGAGTGCACTGGGTAACTTGTTGTATATTTTAATAGAAGAGTAGTAAGAATTCCGCCTGCAAATTTCTAAGCGCATCCTTGGAACATCCAAAAAATTTTTTCTTCTTGCTCTTAGCGGTAGCACATCAGTACTGTGTATGAAATTAGACTCATGCTTCTTCACAAACACGCATATATCTCGTATATACAAGGAAGGGAGAGGAAGAATTTTTAATTGTTTAAATAATGGACGACAGCTGTCCATATACCGTGCACCACAAACTGCACGTACACATTTCTTCTGTAATTTGAAGGCCTTGTCAATTGCGGTTGAATGGCCCCATAACAAAATGCCATAAGATAAGACGGAGGATACATAACCGTGGTATGCACTGAGGGCAGCTTCTTTGGATACTGTCAATCGCAGCCTTTTAATAGCATACACGAAACGAGCCATGTCACCATTTTTTTCACAATTAAAAGTATTAACACGTAACGTACATAGATACGCGTGGAGTCTGATATGCTGTTATAATGTTAATTTGCCTATTTTTAATCTTTTATTATAAAAGAATTATGAACCCTAGGTCGCTGAAATTTTCAGACAACAAATATTATTAATATTTTTATTGATCGTCAAAATTTCATAATGATTTCAACATTTTCGGTAATATTCTGTACCTCCTTAACTTATTTTTTCTTTAAAATTTGAAACTATTCTTTCCATTCAAGTTTCTTAATGTCGTAAAAATTTTATATTTATAATTTTAAATTCAACAAAACTTTCATCAACGATCTATAAAGAAAAAAAATTAATTTACATATAAGAATATCTTTTTATTCTTTGAACCATATAACAAAAATGGGGCAGCTGTAATAAGAGAGCTTAAAAACATCCCCCAAAAACTTGAGGCTCGTAGGATTAATCCCCCAACAATATACAATAAAAGAACAAAAACAGAAAATAAAGAAAATGTGAACGATAACAAAGACTGGAAACCAATTGGACATTATGTAGCCATTAGTCATCGTAGAGATGGGTCATGGGTCCTTTACGATGACAGAAAAGAAAAAAGAAAAAGAGTGGGACAAAATTTTAAAGCAGAAATAGCCTTAACTATGTATGCCACGGATGCAGTTCCTGCATAGTTATTATTATTTACTATAATGAAAATTGCAATAAATTGTTTGCTATAATTAAAATGTTTTTCTACTAAATGTCCTAAAAACATCGAAATTTAATTGGGTTCTATATCTTAACAGAATATGACGGAAGAATAAATATATTCTAAAAACGTATACAAAATGACAAATGGTTGATTACTTCAGAAATCATTCAAGTTCACCGGCTCTACAATGCAGTAACCGTTTTGCTAGCATTGTTGATTACTAGTAATATAAGCAAATAATTGTTTTTTTTTTTTTTTTTAATATATTACTGAACGCTCAGCACTTATTGAAGAGAATTCTCACAGTGAGAAATAAGTGCTCTGTAATACTGAGAGACGAGTTTTCCAGCTGCACAATACGCATTGAACTTCCCAACTTCGCACAAACTTGAAACATTATATAGTTTCAAAAATATAAAAAAAATACTTTTTTCCTTACTTAAGCGCGGGAAAGTCAGCACTAATTGAGCACTTAATTATCTCGAAAAGAAATAAACAGTAAATCAATAATATCCCATTTAACCGGCTGCACAAAGCTCCATGGCTCTCCCGCTAGCATTGCAGATTACTATTTATATTAAAATTATTTCTTTATCCCAATTAATTGCGGAAAGGTCAGCACTAATTGAGCACTTAATTCTGACGGTGAGAAATAAGCAGTAAATCAATAATATCCTATTTTACCGGCATTACAATGCGCCACTTCCGTCCCGCTAGCATTGTTGACTACTATTTATATTAAAATTAATTTTTTTATCCTAATTAAGCTCTGGAAGGTCAGCACTAATTGAGCACTTAATTTTGACTACAAATACTTAATGCTAATTATGTGAGTTTATTGATTTCCGACTATTACAATGCTAGCTTGATAAAAAGGTAGCATTGTATCGTTTTCTTGCTTATTTATAAGAGCACTTTTTTTAATTGTTTGGCACTACATTAGCACTCAATTAGCACTAAATTTTGAGCTAATTTTTTTTTTATTTTGCCGACTTTACAAACTATTACAATGCTAGCTTGATAAAAAGGTAGCATTGTATCGTTTTCTTGCTTATTTATAAGAGCACTTTTTTTAATTGTTTGGCACTACATTAGCACTCAATTAGCACTCAATTAGCACTAAATTTTGAGCTAATTTTTTTTTTATTTTGCCGACTTTACAAACTATTACAATGCTAGCTTGATAAAAAGGTAGCATTGTATCGTTTTCTTGCTTATTTATAAGAGCACTCTTTTTAATTGTTTGGCGCTAAATTAGCACTCAATTAGCACTAAATTTTGAGCTAAAAATTTTTTATTTTGCTGACTTTACAAACTATTACAATGCTAGCTTGATAAAAAGGTAGCATTGTATCATTTTCTTGCTTATTTATAAGAGCACTTTTTTTAATTGTTTGGCACTAAATTAGCACTCAATTAGCACTAAATTTTGAGCTAAAATTTTTTTTATTTTGCCGACTTTACAATGCTAGCTTAACATACTTAGTTGTTATTGAATTTTTCTATAGAGCGGCGCGTGACTACTGCGCGGGGCAAGGAGGAAGTTAGACCCCGCCCAATTATCTTAAATTGCCAATGAAAATTGACTGTAGTCTACAACAAACAAGCGCCGCCACACCGTGACCAGTGCCGACAGCAGACTGACCAAGACCACGCCCACAAAAAATGACGTCAGGACCTAGTTTGAAATCAGTGCACAGTTGTTTAGGCCATCTCCTCTTTGTATATGCTCCGTGGGCTTGACAATGTCCCACTCAGTCGAGTAGTTAACGTACTTGCTTGCCTTAGCGCACTGTCTCAGGAGTACCGGGTAGGGCCAACTTTATAAATTATCTTTTCACAGTTGGTTCTGGTCTGGATCTGGCAAGTACCTAGTGGCAAGGCACACTGTGTTTCGCAGTCATTTGGCAACCTCCCTACGGAGGACAACCATAAAATACAAGCATGTATGCTGTTGTGTGACTAAGAGATGCCAGAGCCCATGCGCTTCCTAATCCATTATCTTTAAACCTACAATGGTCGGCGGCGAACTTACAATTACACCTGTGGCGTATTTTTTTTATTTTTTATTTTAAGATCGGCAGACAAGCTGACGATCCACTTGATGGTGGGTGGCTACCGTTGCCTATAACACAAGCAACGTCAAAACTGCTGCAAGTGCGCTACCGACTACAGTAGGATTAAGGGATTAGGAGGGGATAGCGCAATGGGCTCTGGCATCTGTGTTTCGGTCGCTGCCCGCCCCTGTCTGTTTCTCTGCTAACTTCTTCTAAACTAACAAAGATATTTTGATATGGTCTTCACTAGTGGAAAGAACGATAATTGACGAAGGTTTGTGTAGGTATATATTTGCAAAAAATGCATCCTCTGTGCGAAATCGGGGCGGATCGCTAGTTAAAAACATATTATCGTAAAACAAATAGTTGTTACAGAATAGAAATGTAACAACTATTATAAAAACAAACTGTGAAGTAAGAAAATAAATAAGTTAAATGAATTACTTCAAAATAATAATGTTAGTAGCATACATTCGATTCCTAAATTCATTATATGATATCTGTTATGAGTGGAAATTTTTTATTTGGTGTGTGTTTCTATTCCAATTGTTACTATGTAATATTACTGCCTGTAAATTTCCCTAAAATAAAATGTATTTTGTAGCACTTACATGGCTTACACTGGTTAAACTTAATTTGCTCTGACTTTACTTATAATTGGATAAAATGTAGTTGACTACTTAAGGTGAAAGCAAACATGTTACTTACGACATGTCGCGATTGGAGCGCGCCGTCCGCCGGCCGTGCCCCGGCCGAATTGGTTCATACAAAAGCATACGATGAACCAATTCATAGTTCACCAGGCCGTGTCCGTGCCACGGTTGTGCCCTGGCTTTTGAGAAAAACACGGCGAGAGCACGGCCCGGTGGCCCGGGGTAATAGAAAAATACTATGAATAACTTGACCGGGGCCCGGTGAAGATATTCATAGTATGCTTTTGTATGAAACAATTCATATCTTACCGGGCCGTGTCCGTACACGGCGAGCGCACGGCCCGGTGGCGGCACGGCACGGAATCACCCTTTAAATGCATTTTTTTTTTCATTTCTAATACGTAACTTCTGAAAAAAAATTTATGACTTCTCTAAATTGGCAATTAAAATCAAACTGGGTCCCATAGATCTTTTAGTAAGCAGTGATAACAGCAGGATATCATTATAAATTGGTCTGAATGACCATTACAGTGAAAAAACGTTGCTCATAACGTCATGTGTCTCACATAAAATACCCTTCACCGTTTCTAGTAAAAGATACACATGGAAAACTATTCTTTACTGTACCCAAAAAGGCACAAAATTTCCGCACCAACTAACGCTATTTCCGCGACCATTACTCTTTTTCTCGCCACAGTCACGGAACACCGTCACTTTTACGGTATACGACTTTTTCCAGATAGAAATCGTAAGGGAGGGTTTTAACCTAATTTTAACTCTACAATTGGGTAGTAATAAAAAAGGCTTTTACCGTGATCTATTTAATGCTGGTCTTCCTTGGAACGCGCTTAGTTGAAATCGTTTTTTAGAATCATTTTACACTAGCTTTTGTGTGCGACTTCACTCGCGTGAAATAGGAAAATATTTTTTTTTCACCACCCCGCAATACGAACCCATTAGTTGAGTGGGTAAGGTGTTAGATTCTTAGCAGTGCCAATTTCAACAATAATCTATTTTAACTTGAATGGGGTCTGGATGTGCAGTGAGAGACTAGAGAATCCCATTGTGGGTCACCGGACAATCGAAGCGATCCGTCCGGTGTTAAAAGAATGGGTAGGGCGCCGAAGGGGCAGCCTCACCTTCAGAGTGGTTCAGATGGTGACCGGACACGGATGCTTCGGCCACTATCTGCACCGTGTGGCCAAACGGAAAGAATCGGCGCAATGCCACCACTGCACCGACCCAGACGATACAGCAGAGCACACGCTCCATGAGTGCCCGGCTTGAGGAATCCAGCGCCAAGAGCTGAGGAGGGTGCTGGGCGGCGAAGAGATCACGCTCTCAAACATGGTTAAAGCCATGCTTGAAAGCGTGACCAAATGGAAAGCTGCTGTCTCCTTTTGCGAGTCAGTTTTGACGCAAAAGCAGAAAAAGAAAGGGAGGGGAATGCAACAGCTGCTCTCCTTCGACAGAGGCGGTTGGGCAGGAGAAGGCAGGCATACCAAGTCCGTTTTCTAATGCCCTAGGGGACCTGCGCACATAGTTGGCTAACTATGTGTGCCTGCACAAGGTCCCTAAAATCTGTGTTGTTGAAGCAAAATTAGTTTTTTTTTTATATTATTATATTCTCTTATTAGTTTTAGTTAGTTTTAGTTATTAGTTTTTTTTTATATGTTCGATAAAAGAAAGTAGAAACATATATCTAAAAAAAATCTGGAGTTTTCAAAAGATTACTAAAATGAATTTCAAAACCTTTTGCAAAACCTTCAATTGTGGCCAATTATAGTCGACAGATATTGACAACAATAAACATGAGATCAAATATTATATTTATTAAAATATTTACAATATAATTTATATTGAAAAATACAAATGTATTTAATTTTTAAAATGCTTTTTCATAATTTCCAGGAATATAACACGGAAATTATTTTATTTTACTATTTCGTTTTTAAACGTATTTCTATACTAGCTGGTGGCCGCGACGTCCGTGTTGAAAAATGAAAAATATAGGAGTATGTGTAACATAACGCTTGCGTCTGCATCAAGCGAGTCTCGTCGTTCGCGTCGCGTTGGTGCGAGACCGCTTCATATTTATTTTCTCCCGCGTACTTTTTCATTTAAGATATCTCCTAAGAAATCAAATGATGTCAAGGGCAATATTGTTCAAAATTAAATACTTTTGATGAATAACGTATTGGATAACGATTAATATCATGTTTATAAAAAACACCTTCGCTAATAATGCATTATTTTAGAACAAATTTGATTACCATAAAAAAGGTTATAGTGATTCAACCTTAAAATATAGAAATATATGCTGTCGTGGACTTTTTTTAGAACTTTTAAAGGGGGACAATTTCGTCTTACATCATTTTTACGTAACTTTAACCGTTTACGCAGCGCACGTAACGGAAGTTCTCGAAAGGGATAAATTTTCCCGATCTTAGCGTTATGTTATATAGCCTATAGCCATCCTCGATAAATTGACTATCCAACACAAAAATAATTTTTCAATTCGAACCAGTAGTTCCTGAGATTAGCGCGTTCAACCAAACAAACAAACAAACTCTTCAGCTTTATAATATTAGTATAGATTTATAATTTACCTTAACTAAGTATTTCCGATCTTTCATAAATTTAGTTTAAATTTAGTTATTTCGGTTGGGAAGTTCATAACTTGTACAATGAGAAGATCTTGAATAACACTAGGTACGAATGTTTCATGTTTATTTTGAGAATATAAATTTCAATAGATGCATATTGCCTCACATTCTGTACATGTAATCATAGGATAAACCGAATTTATACTTCATAGGTAGGTCTTCGTGAGGTGAAGATCCTGATGACTCAACATCATGGCCATTTGGAAATTCTCTCGTTAGAAAGCTTACTTCGTCATCTTCATGGTTATAGTCTTGATATTCATAGCCTGCACGTTCATGGTCTTTATATTCACGGACTGCACGTCCATGTTCTTCATATTCATGGCCTTCATATCCATAGACATTGCAGCTGAACAACATAATTGCCATGGTGATTAATAGCACTTCACCAAGAACACGCATTTTTTAAAAATCCCTCGCAAAGAGTCTGTTGACAAAACCGTTATGTTTTTTTTTCTACCTATATTTAAAGCATAACTTATAATATAATTTTATGCTATAAACCATTTAGTTATACAAAACCATAACAATCGTTTATTCACACCTTGATTTTTGATTAAGTTGCAAAACAAATAATGATAAATTGATTTTCAATAATTTTAAAGGAAAGAACCTCTAGAGGAAGTGCAGCGAAATATAGGGATGTGTAAGGAGTGAATGTGTTGGGAACCCCTATGACGATAATTCTGTTCCCTTGAAAGTTTACCATACAAATACTTCTGTGAACCAGACTTAATAATATCGAAGACAAGACTGGCATAATGGAAACTATACGTGTATCCATTTTAATATGGATGCGAAATAACAGCATGTGTGCTTTTATGTTTTCGTGAGTGAGTAGGTAAGAGATGTTAGAACCCATTCCCCTATTCCTTCCCAATCCCTTATCCTTAATCCTACTATGTTCGGCAACACACTTGCAGCACCTGTGGCGTTGCTTGTGTTTTAGGCGACGGTAGTCACTTACCATCAAATTGACTTTTAACATAAAAAAGTAACTTGAACACTAAATTGTTAGCTCGCTTAGAAAAACAATAATATGCATAAAAGCAACTCATGAGTCATAAAAGCAACTCGATCAGACGTAGTACCACTACAGAATTCAAGCTAAATTTTATGAGTAGGTTCAAGCACTACAACCAACTTCACAGACAAGTAACATTATATCAATATTCTAATTAATATTGCATATTTATTCTATACAAGCTGTTTATTTGTTCTATTATTTCAACGGATTTGGTTTAACATATTCATCATCAGGCAGAGCACATCCCCGAAAAAATATCGTTTCCTATTCCCGATATTTCGTTCGCGTGGGATCATTCCGCATTTTGGTTCTGAAATGTATCAATATTATGTGCACGAGTGATGCCGCGTACAAATTAAGCTATATAGTGGGGTGAGGTAGCTGAAAATTATACTAAAATATTTTTCTGGCCCTCTCGCGGCGTTGATGACGTAATCAATATGGTCGCCAAATTTTTGTGATGCGATTTTCCTTTTGCCTATATACGAGTATGTACCTCGGGTTTTTATTTTGATATTAACCTATATTGTTAGTGATTATTATTCAGGACAAATAAACACTAATAATTAATTAAAATTAATTACATTATTGCCAAACGACTCGTTGTACATTTGTGCTATGCTACGTTGTTTTAGCAGATTTTCAGCAACTTTGTGTGATAAAATATAAGTCATATATACCGTTAGAAAGGTAATTTTTTATGAAGAAAAAACTATGGGATACGTTTTCAGCTACATATAACAGATTCGCAAAATGTCTCAAAAAATCGAAATCAAAATCAGAATTTTTAATAAAGTTTCAAATATTTCTGGTATTATGTTCTTTTTAATGTTAAGGTCGGCAGACAGGCAGACGGTCCACTTGATGGTAGGTGGCTACAGTCGCCTATAACACAAGCAACGCCAAAGCTGCCGCAAGTGCGCTGCCGACTACAGTAGGATTAAGGATAAGGAATTGAATTATTATTTAGGTACTACGCGCCTAAATGATAATTACAAAAATACTGTTGGAAAGCGCGTTTTCTCCTGAACAGTAACCACTAACAATATAGAATCGCATCACAAAAATTTGACGGCCTTATTGATTGCGTCATCAACGCCGCTATAGGGCCAGAAAAATTTGTGCCCCGTGCCTTTTAGACTCGTCTGGGCATGTACTATCTGAATCCAAAAAGGCGTATTGGTTGCCAGATCTGAAACTTTTTTTAGCTACCCAACTCCACTAATACAATGTAAATAAATATAATATAAAGGAAATATTTCCTTCACTACAATGACATGTGGGTTGACAAGAACGTTTCTGTTCAGTGAGGCGTGGAAATGAATTTAATTTTAGAAGGGAAATTGGGACCAAACTTGAAAGAACCAATTAGACAGTGTTCAAGCTTCATTGGCATTGATTGATTGATGTAATAACTGTGAGATATTTCGTTGTATATTCGTCGCATATTTACAAATTAGTTCGTAACCTTGCCGAAGGGGTAATTTTCGTTTGTTTTGCTTGATAAATTCAGTTGGAAATGAGTTCTAATAAAGCTCAATTTTTAATTTTATTTATTTATTTATTTGTTGTTACCATATAATACCTATATTATAATACTGATAATAAATTATATAATTTACTAGCTTCTGGCAGCGACATCGCCCGCCTTTCTTAAGAAATTATAGCCTATGTATTATACTGATAAATGGCTCAGCAAAATACCAACTTGCCGCACTCGACTTGGTGGATCGCAGAGCTGGGAGGCTCATTGGCGATGATACACTAATAAGAACTAAGCTACAGAATCTGGCACGTAGACGCAAAATTGCCTTTGAGTTCTATAAGATGTACTTTGGAGAGTTTGCTCGGGAGCTGCATGAGATAATACCGCCTTCCCCTTTCTTCTACCGGACATGGTGACGTACGGCTGGTTACCATCTTCACCTTGTCGAAATCCCTCTAATTCGGACCAAACGCTTCAAAACATCTTTTATAATGCGCACTGCTAATGATTCGAACTCCCTGCTGGCTTCTGTATTTCCGAGCTCATACAACCCAAATCTTTTCAAGGTTCGAGTGAATAGGCATCTTCACTTAGCATCTAATTTTCTTGCTAGTATTTGCCTATTATTTCCTTGCAATTTAGAGAAAAGTACTGTACGAGTTTCGGTCGAATTAGCATTGACGGCCTCGTTGGTTTAAATGGATCTAGGCTTACGCCTCGCCCTTTTAAATTCACTTAGAAAGTACTCGGCCGATAATGGCTTTTTTGTACCAACTGTTGTCCTAAAATCGGTAATCATGCAAAACCGTAGAAAAAGTTAAACTTCGTAAGGAAAATTCTCTTAGATAACTGTTATTGTACAAATATTTCATCTCGACGGGTCCTACGTATAGTAATGCAAGTGCAAAAATACAACTTTACAGGAGAGCGGTTTAAAGATTCGAACTCTTGTAACTTTGAAATAAATTAATAAAAACGTTTGAAAAATTGGGGAATTATAACTGAAGGTATTAGGGAAAAGGTGATGATACATATTTTGTTTATTCTTGGATAGTTTTGAAAATAGCGTCACTTACATTTATGTAGTCTGGTTTCTTTAAAATACTGAAACACGTAAAGTGGTACAAGTGACCACTTGCACCAGTTTAAATAGTATTTATTTTTATTTTAAATTAAAGAAAAATTATACAAAGAATACTTATTTTCTTGCTCTTGCGCATAATTTGATTAATAGTTTATGCTTACAATTCAAAAATTATGTATTTTTAAGGATTTCCGTCACTTGCGCCAATATACATTGACAGCTATACCAGTATTTTGTACAAAAATCTTTCCTTATAATTAGATTTCTTTTAATGACTATATAAATAATACAAAAAATAATTATTATATTAGTTTTATTTCAAATAAATTTATGAAATCGTTCATTGTTTTTGACATAAACAGCAACAAAACTTTTTTGGTATAAGCAATAGTATTTTTTATTTATTTATAAAAACGTAGTATTTTTTTATTTTTTTATTTTTATGGAAATCAGTAGAAAAATGACGAAAAAATCCGTACCCGTTCTAAAAATTTCTTTTTACTTATAAGTTTATAATTCTTGTCACACTCGTAACTCGTAACATTAAAAAACTTCCATTAAAAAAGTTTAAAATAACTAAACAAAAAAAAGAAATTCAAAGCTTGCTACTGCTTTTCTTTGTACTGTGTTTAGTGGTCGATACTTAATCAACCTTACATTATTTTAGTAAAATATTGTTTCTTTACACATAAATAATATTATAATAATTTAGTCACATAAATCACTGTCCCTTTCAGTCCCTGTTTTCAAATTATTATAAAAAGAATGGTATTTCTCAGGAATCACATTGGACTTGCAAAGATCTTGAAGATCTTTAAATTTGTTCTTATCAATCGGTAACTCGCTTTTGTAAGCTAGATCTAAGCTAGTAAAGTTTTTAATTAGTTTCTGTATACTGGTTCGTGTATTGCTTCTGAGACATTGTATATTTTTGTAAGTATCATCTTTAAATGTATATTTATAATTTAGTTTAAATGAATCCTTAGCTTTAACATTAACTTCATAAATTTTACTCTACATAACTAATTCTCTACAAAAGCTTTTCTTCCAATTGTCAAAAAATGGTAGGCAAAACTTAAAATCATATACATAAAAATAAATAACTTCTTTTACTATGTATGGCTTTGCATCAGCTGTCGCCATTTTGAAAGCCATCATCCATTGATCTGGAGTTTAAATCAAAATATTTCTAGTTTGCCTTTCAATTACGGAATGAATGTGTGTGACCAACAATTAGGAATCTATGGGTAATGTATATTACATTTCCATGCACAATACATATACGTGAGAAAAATAATTCTGTTTCGATTTTGGCCCCCACAGTTGTCAACCAGAATATAAAAGTTTTGACACCCTGCCAGTTTTCAAGCCAATAAATCAAAAACACAACTGGCAATTTCATTGGCTCCTTTTTTTGCAGTCTGTTCATCCCAATATTAGAAATATCCTTGTAATCAGCTAAATCAAATGGTTGTACAAATTTAATTTTCTTTTATAATAAAAAGTGCTAACATTCCCATGTGGCAACTTTTATGTTTTTTGTAAGTCAAATGTAACAGCAACAACAGTTGTGTCGGTCTTAGATAAACTTTTATCAGTCTCTTTTAATTTTCGATCTCTATCCTTTTCAGCCAAATGCCAGTTATGTTTCGATTGTTCCTTGTCTGTAGGATTATGTAAATTTTCAAACGTGTGACAAAATTCACACTTATCCTTTTTAGGTACCGAAAAAAATGATTAAAGTTCTTGTTAACGATGTCTCTGTATTTTAACTCTACTACTCATGGGAATTTCATTATCACACCACTCTTTGTATAAATTAAACATTCAAAAAAAGTCAATGATCCATCCAAATATACTTCTTTTCTCGTATAATGAGACTCTACAGGTTGAAACAGTTTGACACAGGAGCTTTGGCAGATATGGGTATTTTTATTGGATGATTTAAATGTTTTCCCCTACGATCTTTTTCTATGACGCCAAAACCTTTTTCAAATTTGTCTAAAGCAGTTTTTACAAAATTATAGCTAATGGATAAGGTATTCAAAAACGTATTTTTGCAAACATGAACATTTTTGATGCTACCGCTGTCTTCAGTCAACGGCAACGAATAGACCAAAGTGCAATTTCTACTGGAATTTTCAGTAACTATCCGTTTTCTTTGTAATTCGAAACGTATTTGGCAATGAAATCCCACTGCCGAGTGTGATCTCTTAATTGTACCTTCAGTTGTAACAACGTAAGGATCCCTACGCCTTGTTACCGCACCGCGCATACTGGTATAACGATACTTGCACTGACACGGCGCGTGGCACGATGACCAACGAAACTAATGCAAGTGACCTTACACCAGTGTACTCAGTCACTTTGATTATAATATCGTCTCTTGCACCAGTTTACATGTTTGTAACTTAGAAACTATTTGATATTTTTAAATAAATTTTACAGGGCACAAAGAATATAATAATTTAAAGCGTTTGATGCAAAAAAACGTATTTCACTAATTTGCTGGTTGCATCAGTATGCGTAGGACCCGTCGATCTTATCGTTTTAACATCATTAAATCATTATTAAGTTAAAGGTCAAGTAAAACATAGTTACAAAAATATTGAATGTCTGCTCTAGATACTTCATTTGAGTAATCTATTCTATTCATTTGATTTTGTATTGGTTACATTATACTGCCGTCCTCAAGCTAAAACGTCGTTAACCAACAGCTGGCCAATTTCGAGTTATTAATGCCATCTTACTTAAAAAAAAAATCTATCGATCTATCTAATTAGTTTTCTCCTAGGTGGTGTAGATTTTGATTTAGCAAATTTTAAAACGTCTTTAAGTGATTGACCATTGATATGATTACAACAATAAACGTATTTAACTGACATTGCCAACCTACGTAGGCGGGATGATAAGTAACTAGCCACTGCTATTTAAAAAGTTAAAATTAAAAAAATATATATGTCATTTTTAAATTCGTGTCTCTGGCAACCTGTGTTCTAAATTTGAATTTGGTGGCGTGAAAATTTTATTGATTTTTTTTCATTTGAAAATATATTTCGTTAACTGTTTTCAAAATGGATAAAATTGAACAAAGAGCGGTGATAAAGTTTCTTCATATGAAGGGCATGAAGGGGAAAGATATCTATTACGAGTTAAAGAATGTTTTGGGTGAATGTGCTCTTTCTTATGCCACAGTAAAAAACTGGGTGGCTGAGTTTAAACGCGGTCATACATGTGTCCAAGATGAAGCCCGCCCCGGACGTCCAAAAAGCGTCACGACTCCGGAAATGGTCGTGAAAGTACATGATAAAGTTTTAGTAGATCGAAGATTGAAGTTATCTGAAATAGCTGACACTACAGGTATCTCAAAACAACGGGTACATCATATCCTAAGTGAGGAATTAAATATGAAAAAGTTATCGGCCCGTTGGGTGCCGCAATTGCTTACGCACGATCAAAAAATGATTCGGGTGCAAAACTCCAAAGAATGTCTGGACCGTTTTCAGAGTAATAAGGCCGATTTTTTATGTCGATTTGTAATAACAGATGAAACATGGGTTCATCATTACACGCCAGAATCAAAAATTCAATCAAAACAGTGGACTCAATCGAGATGCCCGGCTCCAAAAAAGCCAAGGCTGTAAAGTCGGCTGGAAAAGTGATGGTTCCGTCTTTTGGGATGCAGATGGGATCTTGATGATAGATTACCTTCCTAAAGGTCAAACAATTAATGGAGAATACTACGCTAATCTTCTAGATATGCTTCATCAATGTAATCAGCAAAAACGACCAGGTTTGGCGAAAAAAAAATCATCTTCCACGAAGACAACGCTAGAGTTCACACATGTGCTAAAGCTATGGCAAAAATCAACGAATTGAAGTATGATTTGCTGCCCCACCCACCTTATTCGCCTGATCTAGCGCCATCAGACTTCCACTTATTCCTTAAGCTCAAAACTTTTTTGGGCGGACAGAAATTTGCCACAAATGATGAAGGCATGGCCGCTGTAGAGGAATATTTTGCAGGCCTCGAAAGAAATCATTTTATGGAAGTCATTACTGCTTTAGAACGAAGATGGAATAAGTGCGTAGAGGTTCACGGAGACTATGTCGTAAAATAAAATTAATTTTATCACGGAAAGTTAAGTATTTTCTTATTAGGCTAGTTACTTATCATCCCGCCCTCGTATATTGTCTCAAAGTAATGTTAGTGTTTGTTACTTGCAAGCAATTTTTAATGAATTCCATATCTATAATGTCGTTAGTGATTTTTTCTTAGCTTTAATGTGTTTAAAGCTACTTTGTTAACTTTTATGGTAAGTATTTTCTTCAGTTATGGTGCATACTTTCATAGCTTAAATGTCTCTAAATGAAGTTGCCCAGCTAAAACGTCTTTATTGACAAATAAATACGTTGAAGTTTTGTACTGTCAATACAAATACATTGCATCGCTAGGCTAAAACGACTTTATCCAACAATGCATACCTTAACTGTCTCTATCTGCGCCGACGCGTCCTGGGTTGGCGAGGCTGCCTCGTATGGACACATTCAAGTCCATCATATTTTGTAAACGTCTTATAGCATTAAATCAAACTTTTGCTCCAATTGGTAAGATAACGAATCAATGTAAACCTCTCACCGTGATCTGGAATGACAGTATAGCAGGAAGGAAACAAGAGGATATAATCTCAGCTTTTTTCCATTTCCTCCGGCGCAACAGGGACGCAACACAAATTCATTTATGGTTAGATAACTGCACAGTGCAGATTAAAAATTGGTTGCTGTACTCGTTTCTGGTATTCATGATAAACAGTGACATGATTTGTGCTAAAAAATTAACCTTGTACTATTTTGAACTTGGCCACACATTCATGAGTTATGATCAGGTTCACCACCAGGTAGAGCTTTCTATGAAGAAAAAAGGAAAACTTTATGACTTCACAGACTTTGAAGAGGCGGTAGCATCTATCAATCAAAATAAAGTAATCGTGAAATCTATGGCAGCAACAGACCTTATCAATGTAGAAAAATATATCTCTGACAGACGAATCCAAACATCTAACCCTAGAGCCTATTTAAAAGACATGTGCCAGGTAAGTTTCTCTCGCAATAGTTAAGACCTCCAATATAAAACTAATTTTAACGACCAATTCATATCACTACGCTTTATGAATGATAAATTCATAAAAGACCTATCTATTATGAAACTCGAACATCGTTCTGCCCCAAAGGGCGTAGACTATGAGAGAAAGGCTGATATTCTAGATAAAATTTTCAGCATTATGCCTGTTCACAAACAGCTGTTCTGGAAAGAATTGCCTGTAACACTTGATGAAACTGCCAGTACAAGTGACAAAGCAACAAAGCTTCAAGACTGAGTAATTCTAAGACTAAAAACAAAACTTCAAGACTGTAAACTATCTAATACAGGCTGTGATTTGATAGATTTTATAATATAACGTCATATTAGAGTTTAATATTGATTATTGATACTTAGATTGTTTTATTTTAGTGGGTACGAAGTACTTAAATAATTTTTCTATTTAGATGTTTGATCTCTCCAGTCTTAAATTTGTTTTTAACTAATGCATATGAGTAAATAATACTTAAATACGTTAAAATAAGTAAGGTTACATTTTTAATACTTACTAAGATATTTTATGTTTATGTTACTATTTTTTAAGTAAAGGTTTTTATTAATACAGTCTTAGTATTTATGACTATTTGCCCTATGTTCCCTAAACGAATAAATATAGGTACTTTTGATATATAGGTAAATAATTTCAATACTAGATACTAAGACATTATATTTGTTTTATGTTAAGTTTTCTATTATGAGTACAAAATACTCTGTTTTTTTTTACCAACGAAAACTTTTGTGTAACTACTTAGTTTTGTGGGCCATTGTTTTGTTTTTTAATGACTCAATACGTACTGTTAAGGGGGAGACAAACGCTAAATACTAAAAATATCCATTGTTTAATGAAGATGTTACAAGAAATAGACAACACAGTTGCTTTGAAAAAAATATATATTATACTTAAACATGTGAAGAACCAATTGTATTAATTAGAATTTTCGTTAAAGTAATAGAAACTCCACAAAAAAAGTTAGAACACAAGAAGAATTTGACCTTTATTGAAAATTCCCTCGAAAACGGCTTATTGCACGCATATGAATCCTGTACCTATTAATAAGTTAATATCAGATTAAAAAATCGTATTAATAAAAATTTTTTTTTGTGTAATGGTCTAATGGTAAAAACAAAAAAACACCATTTCTAGGCCTGTTGAATTGGATCCGCCGCCAGCGAGTTCTATAGTAAATGTCATTTGCCTCAGATGTTTATTTTTGATAGTTTTCATTTAATTTTCCTTGTACGAAGTACAAAATATTCAATAATTTTATAACTAAGTAATATGACTGTGTTTACCTAATGTTTTATGAAAATAAATGCCAGCTATACTTTCAAACTTTGTTCTTTTAATTTTCGTAGTTAACGACAATTTCTTTGGAAAATGTCAAGCTAACGATAACAATGCCAATCTAAACCATCGCTATGATTGAATCTTCTGCAAGTAACTACATTTTAGCTTAGCAATAGTCTTTATAAATGTTGCCCAAAACAATTATTTTTTATATTCCTAGACTAAAATGTGTCTAAACGACAATAAACACGTTTAAATGTAACTTAATTAAGCATTTTCTGGATAACTTCCTAGGCTTTAATGTCGTTAAAGTCTTTAGAGACATTTTAGTTACGCAATAGTATAGTTTTTTATAGTTTTGTAAAATAAAAAAAATACTTCAATAAATCCAAAGCATAAATGTCTTTAAAGGTGACCTAACGACATTATAGTTATGTAAATAAACGCTTATTTTAAAAAACATGCTAGGCTTTAACACCAAAATTGATATATTTTATTTTTTATTTATTTTCCATACCTAAACATATCGCTATTCGAAAGTGCTTTATTAGAACTACATTCCCCTATTTTTATATTATTGATATTCTTAGTATTTATTAATTGGCACCATTTTGATTTTCTTTTACACTTTTTGCCGCGTAACTCGAAACTTGGTTTTGGTAGTTAACGACGTTTAAGTTTGAGGACGGCAGTATAGTGCAATTGTTAAACCTTCAAACATGAGCTACAACATTGACATCGTGCCTTGAGGGCGAATGCTTGTAAATACAAACATGTCTGCACGTAACAAGTCTTACATCAATACGATCCTATCGAGTGTACATCTATGTGTTAACAAAACACATGGTATTATGGGGTCATTCATATTTCATTCGTTCATCGTTCATTCTGCAGGTGCTTCTCCATCTAGTGAGGTTTTGTAAGGAAGTTATCATATTTAATTATTTACTGGTCAGAGCAAAACAGCTCGGTGCAACTCTTTATTTTACCTCCACATCGCATAAGTTACCTAAGTAAATTAAGATTTATGTGTACATACACACACTATATATATACTTACTCAATAAAATATGTTGCTAAAATATGCACATAAAGGCTTTATGTTTAAAATAATAAATTATTTTAGATTCTACTGATGAGTAGACGGCTCATTGGCGGCGGTACATTAATAAGAACTAAGCTACAGAATCTGGCACATAGACGCAAAATTGGCTTTGAGTGTACTTTGGAGAGTTTGCTCGGGAGCTGCATGAGATAATACCGCATTCCCCTTTCTTCTACCGGACATGGTGACGTACGGCTGGTTACCATCCTCACCTTGTCGAAATTCCTCTAATTCGTACCAAGCGCTTTAAAACATATTTTATAATGCGCACTGCTGTATTTCCGAGCTTATACAATCCAAATATTTTCAAGGTTCGAGTGAACAGGCATCTTCTGAGTGAGCTCGCTTCATCGTCGGCCTCATCTACACGGAAGATGCTGGCCAATAGCAAACCCATATTTAATTTAAAAAAAAGTATAACCTGTTTAAGTCTCAATAAATCGTCATTCACATAACTCATTAAGTTATTTCGATAGTATACGTAATATTGAACCAATTAATTAACCAGCGATAAACAATTAATTTGTTATGTTTTTATAAACATCTAACCAAATTGTTAAAATTTAACTAAAATTCTGCCATTTTCGGTGTTTTAGGTGATACAACCTACACGCTGCTCTCATTTGGTTTCCTCAGAAACCTTTATCGTTTCTGTACCTACCTTACTATAGTTCAATTTAACATTCAGAATACAACTATCGACAAGGTAACAGGTCAGCAAAATACTGCGTCAATCTAATAAATACTTTTCTCATGGTATACATATACGAGTAAATACCAAGAGAAAAGTAACTGTTTGGGGTCCATTGGTAAATAAATTTTCAATAAATTTAAATATTCTTTGAATTGGCTCATGTAAACATAAATATCACAAGTTTTAGCATCATTTAATAATTACGATCAATTAATTTTCGAATAAATGAATGACTTATAAGAGAATAGTGAGTTGTAATAGACTGGACTAGAGTGACAAAATGGAACCGAAGGCTTTGTTTGAGCAAGCGAGAGCAAAGGTTATACTCTTTTAAAAGTCCTAGTAAATAACTGGACATTAGGTTATCGGCGAATACCTAAATCTTGACCAAATAAATCTGGACCACCAAAAGACCAAATCTGGTCTATCTCTTATGGACTATGCTTGAAATAAACTGTTGTGTGAGTGACTTTTGAATATTTTTGAAATGAAATAACACTATATTCCGCTATCATCCAGTGGGACTAGTAGCAGTAAACACATTACAAACTATCATAAGGAAACAGAAGCATAATCTTTTTTGCCATGGCACATGTGTCTTAAGGATGACTACCACAAACATCCTTAAGATTATCTTAAGATAACTCATCTAATAAGATCTACCTGTCTACTACACTTTTACATAAGAAACCTAATGTTCAATTTTATAATGACTGTTTTAATGAAATTAATCTTTGAACCCTCGCCTCGTCTCCTATTATTTAGATATTAGATTGGGTAAGAGAAAAGCATTGCAGCTTGGAAGATCCAATCTTTCTCTAATTTAGTTAAGGCTCACAAAAATTAATCTAGAGCCTAAACTTTTTACTGTTTTATAATCACAATGGAAAATTCATACTTTTTATTTTTGTGCAATTAGGCCGTCCGGTCAGCACTAAACGGCTGGATGCCCTTCGCCCATTACGAAAACGCAAACAACAGAGAAATGAAAACGTTAATTATTATTCTGTTCGTGATATTCGTTTCGGTTTTCCGTCGGCATGCTCGCTTCAACAGCTCCAGCCACAAAGCGAATGCAAAATAACTTTTACCAACCAGAAAATTCACTTCAAAGCAAACTTGGAAATGTGATATATTGTCGGAAGACGGCCTAAATATTCCCCCTCTTTATATAACTCCCATTCACCCAACGAGTATTATTTGCGCAGTAATCTGTGGGATTGACATTCGGTTGTTTACGCTATATCATCCTGTTCTATGTAAATAATTGAGATAAATCTAGAGACCTATTCCAGTTTTATCTGACACAATTTTTAAAACGTAAACTTCATGGTTTGCTGTTTGTGGTTACGAAAAATCATGCGAATATTAAAAAAAAACATGTTTTGGTGACTAGTCATACACTGTTTTCTAATATTTGTCGGTACTTTTGATTAACAAGAGTAAACAGCAATGACAACTGTCAGTTGTCAACTGGACAGCGGGAGCGGAATGTCATTGTCGTGGACTCTGACACAACACCGAGCGCTAGCGCAGAGGCATCGTGGCCGAGTATTACCTTACGAGAAGGCAATCGGTTTACATCAAGTGAATTGTGCTACGTGTTTGGTGGAGTGTTATCTGATTTGGTGTGATTGGCCAGTGGACAATGCGATCGAGGACTTATTTTGTGCCGATTATAGCGTTTGGTTTAGAATTAGAACGCATGACCTAATGTTGAATTATATTCTCCGCGCCCGACTATTCGCGCCTATATGTCGTGATCGAATAATATGGAGACCAAAGACAAAGAGGACCCTAATCATGTCCTTTCATTGCGGAGGATCCTAATAAAATCCCTTCATATTTATTAAATTGTCATTGTCATTTAATATTCTGTTAGAAGAAATTCTGTTTAGATGAAATTAGCGGAGAAGAGACAGAGGCGAACAGTGGCTTTATTTTATTATATATTCTTATCTATTACACCTATTATATTTACAACAAATATTCTTAAATTCACAAAATAATAACAAATTAAAAAGCCATTAAAATATACCTACGTATGTTGTGCAATTTAGAATAATGAAAATATCAAACAGACATACATGAATAGGTAAATAAATTATACAAAAGAAATTCTAAGGAACATAGTACTGGCAGAAACTACCGCCACCCAAGTGTCAACTCATTTGTAAAAGAAATTTTGCACAATAGAGTTTGCAAAGATGAGTGACTACTGTTGTTGGGAACATTTTGGGAATGCTTCAGTTGTGTTGCGGGTTACAATATCCCTTTATACGCACACAAAGAGCGTCTATTGTGACTCCAGACAGATACTAATTTCTAACGCTGTTTCGCGTATTACAACGAAACAGAACTTATGATGGCACCGAATAAATATTCCTACCCCGGAATTTATCGCGTGTTATGAAATTTGCAGGAATACCTTTGTGTTTTATTACTTTTGTTTCGCAGGTTTCTATACCTCGAGTACTATGTGAAAAATTCAAAACAACATGATAATATCGTCAAGGAATTCGAGTAACCCAAATAGCTTTCATTTTCTTGCTTGATAGAATTTTTTTTTTAATAATTTTCTTAAGTAGTGAAAAGCGTCTCGGTATCAGGTCTATTCTGAGTTGGTACATTGATTATTAAGATCGAAAATCAGCCTAAAGAAGCAGCTACTTTTACTAACAAATATGATATCGTCAGATCTTCGTATGTGTAAGTATAACTCCTGAACCTTTGTTCCTCTGAACTTGTTTCTAGTAGAGTTTCTTCATTCTGAATCTTTAAGCAAAACTCAAGCAAAACTCTTTCTATACTTTAAACCTTCACATGAAGGCAATCTCAATGTCATCAGTGGCAAAACTATCAGATTAAATGCGTTTTTAATGCATTAAAATAATTAAAAAAAAATGTAAACTCATTAAAGATATAAAACTAAAAATATCGCTCCATTCTGTGTCAAAATTTTTAATGCTGTTACGAGTAAGTGGAATAGTGAGAGAATAAAGTCGTTTATAGAAATGGCCAACTCCGTCCATAATATTGACGCGAAGGTCCCTCATAAAATAACCGTTACATAGTAGTACATACTCGCAGTTTAAACAGTTTATCTTCAATAAAAACTCGGATGTTATGACAATAATAAATTCCTTTTCTGTCTCGAACCCTTTTGTGTTTGATCATAAAAGTGTAATGTTCTGAATAACTCATTCATCCGAACTTTAGTTGGTATGTTAAATGCCAATCTAACATGAAAATAGCTTCGTAAATTAATATTATTAGAATTTTATTAGGTTTATTTACTTTAATTTGTTTGGACTAGTTAGATGCCCCTGGCTATACATGGGAGACAGTATATATTTATTTATTTATTTAATGAAGTACACAAACAGAATGCAATTAATAAAAACTAAAAAGTGCATGTTTAAAAATTAATTTCTAAATTGCACTCCTAACATAGCATAGTTTAAGGTAAATTGCGTTAACTTACTTATTTACTTCTGTATTTTACTATCATAATATGATAGTAAAATACAGAATAACCACCTATTCCGCATTCATTGAAAATACTTCTTAGCCGAAGAACGTCACTATTATTGGACACAAGCATCCTCATAGTTTTTAAATGAGTGTGTGTGGTCATATCGTAATGTAATTTATTTTCATTTATAACTTTGCTTTTATCTTTAGCGTCGAATTCTTCGAATTATTGACGATCCATTGTTCAGACAATAACGGTTAGAAAGCTTTATTTTACGAAGAAATGTAGCCTCCATGTCTGTTACAATGGTTAGTGCTGTGATGATTGTTTGAAATTAATTAAAATTAACAAGCTACCAGACGGGCTTAATGCAAAATATTCTTACAATCAAATTACATGAGATCATAATGAAATAAGTACTTAATATTGCTTTTATATCACAAGTGCTATTGTGCTATATATATATATATATATACATTATAATATGTACTTTAAAGACTTTCCCTAAGAGATTAAATGTCCACCCAATTTAGAACTGTTTTATAAAGTCTTGGGAATCCCTCTTATTATCTTGGTCGAAATGCTTGTTACGTATAACTACTTTTGAAATCCTTCAGAATTGAAAAGCCTATATTATAACAGCTAAATTTACCTCAATATTATGTAAGATTATTTGCTTTTAATATCGTCTGTTCGACTTTTGAGAATTTAATGATTGTTTACGAGAACAGATATCTGCTTGTTTTGGGAAATTCAATACTTTATTTGACATCTGATCGCCGCTGTGACAAGCAACGCGAAGAAACGTCTGGAATTTCTCAATAAGCTCCTTTCAACGTTAATCAGATTTTATTACTCGCATTTAAATTTGGTTAAGAGATAGTAAACAAAGCAATAATTTTGTCCTTTGCTTTCGAACTATACGACTTTGAAAATAAGCTAATTGTTTAGCTGTATTTTATTATATGAAATGTATAACGGTGTATAACAATTGTATATATTTTTTTACATTAAAAACATAATTATCCTCACGCAGGACAAAGAGATCATACGTGGAACCATCGCCTGAAGACACAAAATTGCAAAAAATTATTTATGGCTTTGTGTATGCTGACTTTCACTCCTAGTTTGTTACCTGATTTCCTACTATAATACAAGCTCAATGATACTACTGCTATCACGAAGTGTTGTACGCATGATATGATTATGTGGTGATAATTCCCTCGGGAATAGTACTTTTTTCTAGATGAATATTTTATGTCCTTTTCGGAATCTTAAATGTGGCTTAAATGTCTTATGTTGAATTAAGGTATTACAAACAAACAAACTTACTTTCGCATTTATGTATTATCTATATTTGTATACTAATGAGAGTCCATGAGACGACACAGCAACTCAAATTATTCTTATTGAACGAACTATTTCAGGGACTGTTTCGGTTTTTTATTTATTTATTTATTATTATATGGCCTCCAACGAGGCAGGCACCGGACAAAAACACACAGCAAAGGACAAAAAAGAATAACATGGCTGATGCCGCCGCAATTAAAGGAGGCGCCAATAAAGAGTCAAAATAACATCCCAGCAGTAAAATTAAAAAAAAACAGCAATATATGTCGAAGTAAATGTCAAGAATAATCGAGTGTTAATTATCTGAACCAAGGATAAGGATGAGTTTTTTAATTTTGGAAAACGCGTCGTTAAAAAGGTCAACATCCATAATGCGATTTAAGGTGGCGCTGTACGAGCGTGGGAACTCAGTAATAGGTATTTGGGAGAATTTGTTGTCTCAACTTACTATAATGCGAATAACCGAAGACAGAATGCGACGCAACACATTCGCGCCAATTATTCAACTCGCGAAAATAATAAAACATACGCCAGCAATTCCAATAATTTAGAAAAACCTTTATCGATGCTAGCTATAGACATCCCAATTTCAAATGTACATTATAGGTAGGATGTTTCCATCGAAAAACATTTTTAGATTTTAGTCAGTAATTACAAGAATTCAACCTGCGAAAATGTCACAAATTCTGCACATTAAAAAAAATAATTATACTAGATATAAAATTAATTTCAGTTTTTTGTTGCGATGCAAACCTTTATATTATGTCCTAGAAATGTCATGTTTTTTTATATATTGCTACGACCTATAATTAATGAGTAATCATGGAATTACGTAGTATGGAATAAGTAAGCTGTTCGAGTTGGAAAGTGCCCTCTTAATGGGGAAAAAGGCCCAAGTTGGTTCTGAAATAATTCAGTCGAAATGGTGTATGTCTGCCCGGTCTAGGCGCTCGACTAGGAACCCCACGTTATGCAAGTATAATCCTATAATAATTGTACATAAAAAAATATTGTGATAAAAACGTTATTAAAATGTTATGTATGGACAGGTTTGTGTAACTATTGATCAAATTTTACACGGATATCAACTCCTGGGAGCTTTTAAACTGACCTTATTTTACAAAAAGTCAGCCTTATTTTATAAGGCCTTGCCTTATAAGACTTTCATTTAGGTACATCTCTGACTAGATGAGTATAATGTAATAAATTGACTGCTTTTAGTAAACTAAAATATAACAAAGAGCAAAACTTTTGGAAAGTGAGAGACATAAGTTTGCCGGGAAACTTTCGAGCTTCGCACGTGACATACATTGCCAGAGTTCAGAAGATAAAGTGTTTCGAACTGTTTTGCTGGTTGCAATTTTATTTGTTATCTCTTTTTCGAAACAAATAATTTGAACGAAATAAATTGATTATCTTTCACAAATTGAATAAATATTTGAGAACATTTTCTTGCAGCAGCTGTGGCGTTGCTTGTGTTATAGGCGACGCGACGGTAGCCACCTACCATCAAGTCGACCGTCAGCCTGCGCGCCGATCTTAACATAAAAAAAATAATAATAAAAAAATGAAAAAAACATTTGGGAAATATGAAAAATCGAAAAACATAATATATATTTAAATAAGTATAGTTAAGTATTCAATTTTGAAGAATTATTGGTCATAAAGTAATTTTCATATGATTCAATCATACAATTCAAAACCTATGTATATAGGTAGCTTAGTAAATAAGTAAATATATTTTAAATAAACACAATTTTAACACTGGAAATTATCACATCCGTTATTCCAAAAGGATTAAAATAATAATAACGAACGATTTATTTGCGCGAACCAAGATGACTTCCAAAATCCCTAAACTTGTCCGATGAAACCGTTAAACTTGCCAAAAGTAATCAATGATTCCCTTAATGTGTCGTCGGTTTACTGTCGCAGATAACTTCGCAAAAGCTCCAAAGAGTCACTTTCGTAGAGCCGGTTGTCGCACAACTCACCTATCTCGCCCGCCTGTTCTCATATTTATACTTGGCCGTCAAACGCCTCGTTGTAATTAATATTATCCAGAAAATGTAAACAAGATCGTAAACAAGAAACTGAAAGTTCGGGAATGCTATTTCTATTTCTGTTGAAATGGAGTCGGGAAGGGGGGTGGCTATCATCGCTAGGGTAGAACGTTCGAGACTTTCAGCCGGCGCGAACGCTTTTTTCAGAACATTCCATAGTTAGTCGTAACAAAATCTTCTAGAACCTTGTATTAAAAAAAAATTTATTAAAAAGGGCCCTGAGGGACTCAAATTTTTATTTGTTGTTAAATTTTCCTGGACTATATTACTAACGATTCACCCCGGCCATATTCGGCTGATCCTAGAAAAGTAGTGCAACTAAATATTCCATGTCTTCAATTTACTATTCGATATATTGAAACTCAACGTCCCTCCTACTCAGACACCAATTACTTTTTCACATAAATTTCGTTAGAAGTGTCACTAAATCTATTGTTTTCACGGCTTCTCAAGAATCTGGCAGGTAGAGTGAAGATGAGCCTCGGCGGTAGTCTAAGGGGAGACTACCGCCCGTTGTGAGGTCCCTGAGATGGCCGGCGTACCTCCATTTTCGGGTACGCTAGAAAGCCGTTGGGTTTTAGCCGGTAGGAGTCCGGCATAACCCGCAGCGTCGGATGATTTCCCAAAATAAAAAAAAGGTTAGAGTGAAGATAGAACTGTTTGTTGCGTTCAAACGGTTCTGTTTGTTCTTATCTATACTAATATTATAAAGCTGAAGAGTTTGTTTGTTTGTTTCAACGCGCTAATCTCAGGAACTACTGGTTCGAATTGAAAAATTCTTTTTGCTTTGAATAGTCCATTTATCGAGGAAGGCTATAGGCTATATAACATTACGCTACGATAAATAGTATTATATATAAGCAGTGTCCAGAACCGCGCGCCCCATGCGCGCGCCGTCGACGTATGGGCCGCAGCAAAGCGTGGCCGAGTTCAGCTACTGTTTTATAAGACTTGCCCCCGCTTCAAACGTATGCATTTTGTGCGTGTTGTGTGTGTGTGTGTGTGTGTGTGTGTGTGTGTGAAAATATTTAGAATAACATTAATGTTCTTCTAGGACGAAGACTGTGTGTCAAATATAAACCGTCTTTCGTTCCAAAGAGTTTGTCTGTGTGAATGTACGTCCGATTGCTTTCCAACTGACAACTTGTGGGTTCACTTGTTCCTATAATAAAGGCTCTCTTACATAACTCTGACTCTGTTTTGTATTTTCTATGGGCTCGCGATAATTGTTTTCGTGTGTAGATAATGGAATATCCAATAAAGAGTCACGGAAATGTAAGATTAATCCGGAGATCCAATTATAGTTCCCTGGGTATAATATGTCTTATTCGATAGCCTTATTATATTTATATAAGTTCCCAGAGAAATAACGGAACACGCTGTTTGCGGATACACTACTTGATATCAGACTTTATTATTTTTTGATTTCGCTTCTTGCAGAAAATTTTAAGGCAAATTTACCACGCCAGTGACGTTATTTATTTTATTAGAGAATTAAGTACAGTATTTACCATAACGTGTTATTTATTGTACAACACTAGCGTCACGCCCCCGGATGCAATTTTTTTCTGCAAATTATATACACGAAACTTCCTCGTTTTTCGCTTATCCACAAGTAAAAACCGCATCAAAATTCGTTAGGAGGTTTAGAAGAAGTTAGCGGAGAAACAGCAATGTCGGACAGCGACTTTATTTTATAATATACTAGCTGACCCAGCAGACGTTCTACAAAATATTGCCTGCTGAATGGATATTGTTGTCTAACGACTATCTACTTTCATTGAAGTCATTTATCAAAGCTTACAACAATGTATCTAAAACAGAATATTATATGAGACAACGACAGTCACAGTATAAAATAAATTTTCCAACAAATGACTTATGACCTTATCATATACGAGTTTCATCATTACATTTAACGCAAAAGAAAAATGTAATGATGAAACTCGTTTTTCCTAGACGAACAATAATTTTCAAAGCAATGTAATATCCTGCAAACCTAATTATCTGAGGCTATATCGGCATTTTTATTTTAGTAGCACAAGGGTGCTAACGGACAAAAATTGGAAGGCGCCAGAATGTCCTTCGAAAAGAAGAAATAGAGCAGTGAAATAAAAAAATCATGCAAATTCTAAAAAGGTTATACTACGATAAAGTGCAAAGCCAATGTTTGCTATTAGCTTGGAAAAGATGAGGCAACAGAGAAAACAACTGAGCAGATTGTATTTTCTTTGATTTATGTAAAGGTTGTCGGACGCGCTGACGGTCTACGTGATGGCAGGCGGCTACCGTCGCCTATTAACCCAAGCAATGTCACAGGCTTTTGATGGGCTTCTTGGTGGAGTGGTGAAGGTGCTTGATTGAACGCTCTGTCTCAGTGGTACCGGGTTCGATTCGCAGCGGGAATACCCTTACAAAGCCATCCTTTTGGAAATAGTAGCAGGGCAGGCACCGCAGTAGCGTTTCGCAGTCATTTAGGCGGCTTGTCTGGTGGTAGTAACCACCCCTTTACAGAAGATCACAGTGAAATAACAGCATGCATGCTGTTGTGTTTCGGTGAATGAGTGAGGGATGCCAGAACCTATTTCTCTATCCCCTCCTAATCCCTTACCCTTAATAATACTATAGTGAGTAGCACACTTGCAGCACTTGTGGCGTTGTTTGTGTTATAGGCGACGGTACCAATCTACCATCAAGTGGACCGTCTCCTGTCTGATGACCTTAAAACAAAAAAGGTGCTGTAAGTGCGCTGCCGATTGTAGTGTCATTAAGGATAAGGGATTAGAAAGGGATAGGGATATAGGCAACACTTTCACACTTACTGAAATACAAAAAGGAGGTAGTTACTGTCGCCAGATGAGCTGTCTGTGTCTATGTGCCCTGTCAATATTAGTACTCCTTTACTTATTTACTTACAAAATTACTTACTTATACCTAAATATTAAAAATAATTCTTATCTCTTATATCTTTTTCTACGATGAAAAAGCTAACATTATATACTGCTTAATCGTTAATCTTGGTCTACCCAGCCGCAGTATCATGTATTATGACACCGCAATAAATCCATACGAGCACAGCGCATGCATCTCACTTTATGAGCCGTAAAGTCAACTGGATATTGCGCTTAGATCAACCAAAGTTATAACGAGATACAAGAATACGATATTTATCTTATTATTATTGTATATTACCACATGCATGTTATATAAGTTGCCGAGAAAGAGGTTATTAAGGGAAGGATTCATTTCGGGAACACACTACATAGTTTTTTGTTCGAATATAGCTATATACCATCAAATGAATTGTAAATCTGACTGCAGACCTTTAAAGGTTTACTAAGAAAGGTTCTCGAGTGGCGTCCACTCCAACTAAGTCTTCCAACGAGTTATTGCAAATTTTGCGACAATAATTTGCAGTGAGCTAATTGCTCATAATGAATATTATGTTGATGTTGAACAGATGACAATAGGTTAAAATGAATAAAGAAATTTCCACTATTTTCTAATCATTTGTACCATACCAATAATTACCAACAAAAACAATTATCTAGAAACCAAGGGATTTTGGAGTTCTGAAGATCCCTTTTTTTTTAATAGGTAAATCTATTTTTATTATCTCCATTACCATCTTAGTCGGTGGACGTCCACCATTGGACTCAACTAAAGATGAGGCTTAGTTTTATTACATTATGTATGTGTAACCGTGTATGTACACGACGAGGTGTAGTTTTGTCAGCTTCACTTTGCCGTCCACAGGGGTTTATCTATAGTTCTTATTTTATCTGAGATTTCAGCCTTTTTGTTCGAACTCTCGAACCGTCTCGTATATTACGCGATCCGTGTAGGACACCCTTAGCATGCGCCATATCTTTAAATAGGAATACCTATATATATACGTAAAAAGTGAGAAACTACACTTACGAACGCACAAATATAATAATTATTTAATAAAATTACAAATTGTTAAAAAGCAGTTTTATTTGTAATATTATAAGGTACAATTTCAATAAAACTACTTTCCATTTACTCTGGCCTCAAATACAATGCAACTCCTTAATAATGCTTACATTTATTTTATACTAGTACTTTTAAAAATTATTCCAATTTCTTGAAAACGCTTTCCAAGTTACATCGTTTTATCTCTTAAACCAGTAATATATTTTACAATATAATACCAACTAGAAAAGTATTCGGCATTGCATGCTGTTGCTGTGAGCTTTTATTAGCACTAAACTCGTGGAGATAGCACAGGATTGTGAAAAATGAATTTGCTTCAACGACATTGTAAGAATAAGACACTGTTGCTGCTTACTTCTAGAAAACAATTTTTAATTTGTTTACAATATTATTAAAATAGGTCAAGTTTATAGGAGTCCTTAAAAAGACTTGTGAATAAAAATAAAAAAAATCTCAGCACTACGAGTCTCAAAAACAAAAAGTTCCTATAATTGAACTATATTCTTTATTATATATTATATAATATTGTAACCGCGAAACCTCTGCGGGGCGTTAGGGCTCCGCAGGCGTTCCAACCGTTACTCACCGACTGAAACTCAGGGGTAGACACTACCCCCCCTAGGTGTGCTAGGACCTTGTCGTGGTGGGGGGGCTTAACCCTCGCCAATCCGGGCGGTTGCAGGGGTCGGTGGGGTCACCGGCCTTCGCTTGGCTGACCGGATTGTCGCTGGGGAACTAAGAAAGCACACCCGTGAGGGCTCCGAGTGAGCTCCGAACATCGGAGCTCGTGGCGGAGCGTTTGCTGGGAGGCTTCAACGTCAGTTGAGCTTCGCCGGTCACCGCTCGCTGGGCCGAGGATCCGTACTCGGCTCATGCGGGTGTGGGCCGGTGAGAGACGGCACCCCCGGTCCTTCTTCGTCGGACCGAGGTATGGGTCTCGGTTTTGCGCATGAGGACCGGCGCGGGTCGCAGCGGGTGGATTCTCTCGGATGGCTCTGTCGCTCAGTGGTAGTCGGGCAACGCACGCGAAGACGGAGCTTTACGGCAGGGAAGGACCGCCTGGCAGAGTACCGCAATCGTGGCCTTGTGGGGGGTGGTGAAGACCCGGTTAGGGCCACCGGCCTAGTAACCGCCCTTCGCAGTCGTCCGGAAGAGTGAACACCCGGCCTCGTCACACGGCCTAGTAACTCTTCCGCGACGACAACACGAGGTGGAGTCCGTTTCTCGGGCTGCCGCGATTATTGTGGAAATGTCAGGTGGAAACCCCCTTTGGGTCGCCCACCCTTAATGCCGTAGAGATGAGCGGCCACATCAGCAGGGGTTATCCGAGAGTTTCAGGTGGAAGCGGCCTCCGACTCTGTGGTAGGTTGTGCCACAGAGAAGAGGTATTGGGGTGCTTCAGAGGTGAAGCCCCTCGCTGACTGCCCGCTGCGAGAGGTGAGCTCGTGCCGCTTCGCCTGGGGGCGGTGGACATGGGGTTGTCCGCCGTCATCACAACACCGGGCAACGAGGGAAGACGTGCTGTGTGTTTCCGGCACGTCTCTCCACGGCGCGGAGATCAAACTCCGCGCCTAATCGAGGTGGAGCCCGCAAGTGCGCGGGCCTCGTCTGGCGGGGGAGGCAGATGCATGTTTTCCACGATCCCTTACCCCCCCGCCCATAGACGGCGCGAGGAAGCACCGTGGGTTTTTTAGTGGGTAGAAGTCCCACATACCCCACCGATGTCCCCATGATCGGTGGGGATCTGGCTCGCAGATTTTCCCACGCAAAAAAAAAAGGGGTAGACACTACACGAGACCAGTATTAATTCTCAGGGCGCCAACTACCTGGGGTGGACTTAGACAAAAGAAAGCCAAGGTCAATCACACAACACCTTTATTAATAGAAGATTAAACTACATTAAACACCAATTAAAATTACAACTGAAATTATACACCAAAAATAAAAAAACAATTTTGAAGATATTTAGTCCTGATTTTCCTCGCTGAAGGCGGGGATGCTCTTATACACTCACTTGAAAGACACCAAGTAGCTCACAGACCACGCCGAAGTGATGCCACGTGGCCTGGTGGCTCGGCGAAGGGAGATGTCGAGACACCTCTCGACACGTGGATGTCGTCGCCTCCGACTGCGACGCAGCGATAGTCCAAACCAGGGGTGGCTTGGACTGCAGGAAGGCGAGATCGACCCAGGAGCCGCAGGGTAGATCGCACGCACGTGTGCGGATGGACCGATTCCCTCTTATATATTTATCTGACGCTTGTCAGATACTTTTACTGTCGACGGTTAATACTAATATGTATCCACGACCTAACGGCTAAAAAGCCATAAATATATTTATATACGACCGCGTGGTAAGTGGAAACACTAGACGGTTCGTTAAATCTTAGAGAAATCGTAAAGTCCCTCGAGCTCCTCTTCTTCCAAACGCCGGGTGCCAAGAGACCGCGTGGCCGCTGCCACCGTCCCTCCATAGCTCGGCCGGAAGTCGTGCCACTTCCTATGGCCGACATATTAATTGACCAATCCCGTTGCTCCTTCATTCGTGCATCGGTCTAATCCTTCCCCGTCGAGCCAACATCGACAGATGTCGCTCCATAATGGTGTGTCGGGCAATCGTGCGCCAGCCCACAACGTCCTAAGGTAATTATACCGTCACGCGGTAGATGGCGGTTATAATTACAATCTATTTTAAATTTATTACCAATCAATATTAAATTCTCTAAATGTGCCAAAAATTAACGTTACAATATATATAATATGATATAAAGAAAGAAATAAAAATATTTTAATCATTAAGAGTTGTAGGTTTATTTATAAGCTAAATCGAATATAAGTTATTTAAGTAGCTGTAATTTCAATTTTCATTTCAATATTGTATTTTTTTTTTTTCAATAAATCTAATGTAAATAGCGACACGCTGGGGTCTATAAATTATCTGGAAGAAAGCCCACGGAAAGTGTCTGGCAGTGCTGAATATTTTTTTGTAATAATATTCTACAAAAGATACAAAAGATATATAAAAGTGAAGTTAGTCTTATTTTTACTCACCTTTCTAACCTGAAAGCTCTAAATTGGCCTTCTAAGTCTACCGAACTTAGCAGATACGCATACGTTCAAAGTAGGTACATGGGGAACACTACTGGACTTCCCATATTATTTTGTCCTTTAGAAAATAAGTTATGTCTGGCGTGCTTGGGATCTTGTCTATCTATCCCCATAGAGATCAAGGATAGTTTCTTCCTAAAATCTATACCTACTAATATTATAAAGATAAAAGATTTCTATGCATGTACTTTTGTATGTTTGTAATGAATAAACCCAAAAACTACTGAACCGATTTTAAAAATCCTTTCACCTATAGAAAGCTACATTATCAGCGAGTAACATAGGCTACTCACTCTCCCCCCCCCCCCCCCCCTTACCCCCCTCCATACAAAATTGCCGTTTCCAACGAATAATATTTTATAAACAGACGCGGACGAAGTCGCGTAAAACAGCTAGTATTTATATAAAATCACCAGTTTAGGTTGTGTGTTGTCTCTGAGATTTTTTTTGGCAGGCGGGCTGACGGTGCTCTCGATGGAAGGTGGCTACTGTTATCTATATGTGTTAATAGGGGTTTAACATGCCATTATTAAATAGTATTGGGAAAATCCTCAATTGTTAATCATACACTGCTAATTTTGATAGGATAAAGTTAAAGGATAAGCAGGGAACAGAGTTATGGGATTTGGCTTAGCTGTGGGAAGGTGTGCTGGGTCGCGGGAAGTTTGTGGTACCACATCCGTGACCCGCCACTGCTGTCCAGCACGGGACGTGCTGCGCTCCCTGTAGGAACCTCGCTGTACAAGAAACTCACGACCTCACGACTGGCAGTAGTCTCAAGCAAGACTATCGTCCAGGTCCCGAAACAGTGTGCCCTGCCATTACTAAAATGTATTAATAGTATTATCTTTTCTAATGAAACAAACAGTATTATCTATAAAACACTGAATTAAAAAAAATGTTTTAAAGAGATTGTAGTTTTATAAATATCCAACTTACTGTATCTGTTCAAATTTTTAAAGCTTATCTTGCAGGTGCAGTTTTACAATTTGTTGTCATAAGCTCGGTAACAACGCGTCTGCGGCAATATCTTTTGACAAACTTGCGAAATTTTATATCTAGCCGGGGTTCTCTACAATGTTGGCAACATTATAAAGATTTAATGTCGATATAAATAATTTTGCTCTTTTTACACTACATGTGATTGTATTAATTATGCATTAGAAAATGTATAACGAAATCATATTGTATTTGACTAGCTGGTGCCATCGTCGCCATTTCATCACTGAACATTTCATCACCGCGGCCGATTCGACGCTGGCCATTTCATCGGCGTTTAGTTAGAATATCAGCATCGGAATCACTTAAAAAAATAAATGTTACATACATTTCCAGTACAATAAGTCTTGAAACACATATTGTAATAGACAGTCTATTTGCCAAAACCAGTATTCCGGATGTGCTCGCTCCGCTCATATTTAATTTCATAAAGATTCCAGAACCTAACCTAACTTTGTTTTCCGTACAAATAAGTCTCTTTATGTCAAACAACGGAATAAACCCCGTCTTTTCCGAAATCACATTTATTAAATTACGAAAATTTCCATCTTTTCTGACAATAAACATCTGGCAGTAATTCATTTGCTTTCTAAAACACTGTGCATAATAAACAATAGACCAAAACGAACGGCGATGAAGTGGCCGGTGATGAATCGGCCGCCACTGAAATCGCTTGGCGAAGAATCTGCGGCGATGAATCAGCGGTGGTGATAATTTAGTCTATTTAGCCTATTTAGCGTGGAATATAATTTAGCCTATTTAGATTTTTTTTTAATCTGATGAGTAGTTCCTACATACAAACTTAATAGTATAAATTAAAAACTATGTTATTAAGTGGGATATATTGAAAACATCTTTTAACAAATTGAATTATTTTGTTGCAGATAAATAAAATTATGGAAATATGGACTTCTTATTTTAGGTAAGCATCAACCGTTTTTCATAAGTATTTATCTTAGTTTACAACTCAACTATAACGGCCACGAAAGATTTTCTGCTATTGATTTTGTGATTGAACTTCGTAATATCTTAAATATGTATCTATACTTACTAATATAAAGCTGAAGAGTTTGTTTGTTTGAACGCACTAATCTCAGGAACTACTGGTTCGAATTGAAAAATTATTTTTGTTTTGAATAGTCCATTTATCGAGGAAGGCTACGATAACATATAACATAACGCTACGATAAATATTATTATATATAAGCAGTGTCAAGTACCGCACACCCCATGCGCACGCCCGCCGCCGCCGCCGTATGGGCCACAGCGAAGCGTGGCCGAGTTCATCTAGTTTTAAGATAAGTCTCGAGTGAAAGCTAGTTATTTAAATAATTACTAAATTGCTGTGAATTAAAAAAAATGAGTAGATTTAAATCATTAATTTAACTACTCGTAGTATTATCAGAGTACACATAGAAATCGGGGTTAGGGATAGCGAATGAGCCTTTGTCATTTCGTAATGCGTGGTTGAGCGTCATTTGTACAGACGGAAATTACATCGTTTTGTCACTAATGCAGGTACTCATTTACTTTCACTAAACATAATACATAAACATAATACATTTCAGACTATAAAATATGCTGAGTTCTCAAAAACATAGTAGATAGTCAGTTTTAGGGTAGTTTCAACCGTCTAACAGAAGTCTTTTGTGAAATAACAGCTGTATTTTATTCAGTTAATTTTCAATAACAACAATTTCAGACAGGCTACTCGTCTTCTTGATGGTAGGTTAGGTTAGGTTAGCCGGCTACCGTCGGCTATAATATAAGCAACGCCGCAGAAGCTGCAAGTGTGCTACCGACCTTAGTAGGATTAAGGGTAAATTATTAGAAATAGAGAAATGAGCTCTGGCATCCTTCACTCATTCACAGAAACACAACAGCACACGTCACGCTGTTAGTTCACAGTAGTATTCTTTAATTGGGTGTGTACTGCCTCCAGACAGGCTGCCCAAACGACTGCGAAACGCATTGTATGTACACTGGCCAATACTTTTCTGTATTTAACTTTACACACAGTTTCGTAATTTTTGCTCTCTTGCATTGCTGACAGTCTTTGATTATAAAAGTATTGGTTGTCACAAATGTATATACTACGGGTATATAAAAATTCACAATAAAAACAATGTGGTAAAAACAATGATAACATACAACTTTATTTATTTAAAGAAGTAAACAAACAGAATGCAATTAATCAAAATCAAAAATCAAAATATTTATTTATCAATTAGGTTTCTCCAAGAAACTCTTATGATCGTCATTTAAATTTAACAGGGTTTCTGAAAAAAAGCCAAGATGATCCTGAGAAGAAACCCCGAAAGAAACTCAGGATAAGAATCATCTTTAAAATATAAAATTACAACAATTATATACACTTAAGTAATACTTAAATCAAAGTACATATACAAATAGTAAACATAGTATGAGCTCCGAATCCAGGCTTTAATTCCAGGCTTCATTGTCGCTTAAATAATCAGTGACCTTATAATAGCCTTTCGAGAGGAGTTTGGTTTTAATGACATCTTTAAATTTATTTATAGATAAGGCTCTGATCATCTCAGGCGGTTTACTATAAAACCGTATAAATAAAAACTAAAAAGTGCATGTGTAAAAGTTAATTGCTAAATTGCATTCCTGACTAGTTTACAAAGCATAAATTTAAGGTAAGTAACGCATATCATCAAGAATAATTACGGTCTATGGAGACCAATTGCCATTTTTTATCGTCTGATCATCCTCTCCGCACATTATTGTCCACAGTAATATTAGTAGGGCACGTTGCGTTTCACAGCTTAAATTAGCTGGGCACCCTGACTGGCGACTGCAGAAACCATTCTCGCACAAAAGAACCTGCCGGCGTCTGTATTTCCGAGCTCATACAACCTAAATATTTTTAAGGTTCGAGTGAATAGGCATCTTCTGGGTGAGCTCGTTCCATTGTCGGTCTCATCTTTCCTACACGGATAGATGCTGGCCAAGTGCAAACCCATCTGTAATAAAAAAAGTGGGAAAGGATATCAAAGCTCACTTTCATATCTCTCTTTATAGCCCTTATTCTTTATCCTAAAAGCTATAATTAAATAATAAATTACCCCCGACTTTCTATTGCTCCCAATCACGCTATATCTGCTCTAAATTGGTGAGGAGTTGGGTGTCCCGCAGACTACTTGATGCTCCAGAGTCATATCAAGGTTGCATGTCATGGAAATACTATCGAAGTAACAGTATACCAAATTTCACTTTAAAACCTGTGCAAGTTAGTGAAATCCCTTCATCTGCTAGGGAATGGGCTAATTATCTCAAAACGCCTGAACAGATCTTCATAAACTATAAAGAAGAACCTTCACGTCAACTTTCAAACAAAAAACCGGATCAAAGTCGGTCCATCCGTTTTGAAGTTATGACTCCACTGACAGACACATAAATAAACAGATACACACACATACACAGCCACACACATCACAATTTTAACACCCCGTTTTTGCGCCGGGCGTTAAAAAAGGTAGGCTGCGCAATGCGCACTTGCAATCCCTATTGCGTTGCTTGTGTTACTTTTTGTCAGCAGCTACATACTGTCAATTGACCCGTCAGCCTACCTGCCGAAATTTACGTAAGAAAAGTATACTTCACGAAGCCTTCAGGACTTCGAATGTTAGCAATCAAGGCTTGATTGTTAGCAATCAGCCCTTTTCTGTATGTTCTTGCTACAATTATAGGTAATTTTCCTTTGTACATTAGGAGCAAAAAGATTTCCAAAGAATATCGTATAAATTTATTTTGTACGTACACGATGGGTGAAGAAGAAAATGGTCATGGTATTTTTTAATAAAAGAGGTGTTATTAAAAATATTACCCTGGATGAACAGTAGACAGTCACCGCTCAATAGTATATAACAGTTTGTCTGCCTCAACTAATTGAAGAGTTTAGAAAACGATTGGAATGAAACAAATACTAAATATTATATGGGAAGCTTGCTACAATACATCAGTAAAAATAGCATTCAAATCTGAGATTATAGTGCATAAACGCACAGACAAACAGACAAAAATTCTAAAACCTACTTTTTGACCTCAGAACATACCTAAGAAATTGTTTTTAAATAATCTATAGACACGGCTTGTTTACGATTTTATTAAATGTAGTTGACATTGTTATTACAATTTGTTTTTTTTTTTTTTTTTTATGTTATGTCGACAGACAGGCTGACGGTCCACTTGATGGTAGGTGGCTACCGTCGCCTATAACAAAAGCAACGCTACAGGTGCTGCAAGTGCGCTGCCGACTACAGTAGGATTGGATAACGGATTAGGAGGGGGATAAGGAAATGGGCTCTGGCATCCCTTACTCACTCACCGAAACACAACAGCACGTATATGCTGTTATTTCACGGTGGTCTTCTGTAAGGGGGTGGTCACTGCCGCCAGGCGGGCTGCCCAAATGACTGCGAAACGCAGTGTGCCCTACCACTACTTTTCAAATCCAGACCAGAGTCAATTTTGAAAATTACATTAAAATTTCCAAACTTGACCCCGCCGGGAATCGAACCCGGGGCCCCTGAGACGTTAGGCAAGCATTCTTGCCACTCATCCAACAGGCCGAACATGTTCCAAATTAAGTAAGAAAAGTAAGTTATATAAATATAATTAAATGTGCTTGATGAGTTACTTTGATTTTAAAGTACTTTCAACAAGAATGGAAGGTATAAGTACATTTCTATCTTATAAAGCGAATCGCTAATCAAATATGCGCAGGTAGGTGAAGTGGTCCGAATAATTACCCCAATTAAGCATAATATGGGGGCACTGAGCTCTAATGATAAACGTTTGGTCATTTGTCTGCGGAGACTGGAAGTCAAATTGCGGTACGTCAGAAAGCGCCAACTTAATACTTGATGTAATTCAGTTTTTACGAGTCCGTTGCTTAATTAATATGGGACTGGAGAGAAGAATTGGCATTGTACTAATTGCTGGTAGCGACTCGTGTAATAAATTTGTTTTATGTCTTGGTAATTTATATCGGAGACTGGTTTGATTCTGATAGGTATTAAATAATTTCTAAACGAAGTTGCATACAAATAGAAAAACACAATAGGGTATTGGACAGATTTTAGGAAATCAAATTGTTTATTATACTATAATACACTTGCAATTTGATTCATTCTTTGTGAATTGCTTTATTTTCTATGAAAATTACAATCAAAGTTTAAATTATAAATAAGACCGCCAAAACGCTAGGTCACGTGATATCAATACTCGTAGGTCACTTGCTTGCAAACAAATATTTAGCTGTCAAATCGTAGTACGCTACTAATACCACGCATCAACTGTAAACAAAGCAAATGACGCAACTCTATACTCTATATGCCACCAATCGCGTGCGTTTTTAATCACGTGGTCAAACATGAAAATTTAATTATTTTAGGAATGATTTCTTATGAAAATCTTGCATATTTTTTAATACTGTGTTAGTTAATTTGGTTTAAAAAAATATTTACAGTTAGTCTAGTAACAATTTGTTTCATATTTTCATTATAGTCAAAACCGTATTATAACGTCTGTTTGTCTACTTCATCGCCTCAGCCGTAAGACGTTCACCGATGGACCCTAATTTCCAATAGGACCGGTCGATCCGCGGTGTTTATCAGGTTATCTGTCCACCTTGTGGGTGGACGTCCTACGCTGCGCTGGCAAGTGTGTGGCCTCCACTCGAGGACCTACCGGCCCTAGCAGCCGTCGGCTCCCCATACTGTGTCCTGTCCACTACTACTTCAACTTACTAATCCGCCAGGTTATGTCGTCTACATATCTCCGCATTCCTTATTCGATCTCGCAGTGTAACTCCGAGCCCTCTCTATAGCTCGTTGAACGACTTTGACCTTTGTTACGAGGCTCATAGTTAGAGACCACGTTTCAGCGTCATATGTCATCACTGGCAACACTCATTGGTCGAAAACTTTTGTTTGGATGGCACTGAGGAATTATGGACGATAAGATATCTCGGAGCTTCCCGAACGCTGTCTGATTATCTACGGATAAGAAGATGTCTGCTTAGCTATTCTATATTATACTATAAATTTCGATATGACTTTCATTATCGTTTTAAGGGATTCACTGAGGCAAATGACATTTACTATAGAACTCGCTGGTGGCGGATCCAATTCAACAGGCCTAGAAATGGTGTTTATTTGTTTTTACTATTAGAACTTTACACAAAAAAAAAATTTTTATTAATACATTTTTTTAATCTGATATTAACATATTAATAGGTACAGGATTCACATGCGTGCAATAAGCCGTTTTCGAGAGAATTTTTAATAAAGGTCTAATTCTTCTTGTGTTCTAACTTTTTTTGTGGAGTTTCTATTAATTTAACAAAAATTCTAATTAATACAATTGGTTCTTCACATGTTTAAGTATAATATATATTATTTTCAAAGCAATTGTCTTGTCTATTTCTTGTAACATCTTCATTAAACAATGGATATTTTTACTATTTAGCGTTTGTCTCCCCCTTAAGATAACTTTTCAAAGGATTTATCTCTTAAAACTGGGATAGTTAGTGTTTTCTGCTTTCGGCATATCTTTGTTATTTCCGGTAAGTTATCTTGAGTATGAGTGGTAAGTCATATAGCCCTGTTGCTATTATAGTTGTTGAAAACTAGACGCACGATAATTTAATCAAGATTTAAGGGGTGGCAGAAGTTACTATTTTTTTATGTTAAGGTCGGTAGACAGGCTAACGGTCCACTTGATGGTAGGTGGCTTCCATCGCCTATGACACAAGCAAAGCTACAGATGCTGCAAGTGCGCTGCCGACTAGAGTAGAATTAAGGATAAGGGATTGGAAGGGGATAGGAAAATGGGCTCTGGCGTCACTTACTCATTCACTGAAACACAACAGCATAAGTGCTGTTATTTCACGGTGGTCTTCTGTAAGGGGGTGGCTACTGCCGCGAGACGGGCTGCCCAAATGACTGTGATGCAGTATGCCCTGAAACTACTTTCCAGATCCAGACTAGAGCTAACTTGAAAAGTACGAACGAAACAAAGAAGTGTTTATGTAAATAGCACAAAGCCTAGTCAAACTATCAGCTGTCCATATGATAAAAACATGTTTGAAGACAAGACAGGGGAAGCTTTACCAATATGTACTTACCAGAAATAGATTCCGGTTAGAACTGTAGCCAATTCCACTTCAAGCAAAGGCCATTATTATGTTGTTAAAAGTTGAGTGTAAAACTCGAGAACAGCTGGATCAATTCGGTTATTGTAAAGAATATTGTAAATATTCCTTTAAATCCGGGAAAGGTTTTTATGACGAGAAAAATTGTAAAATATTTCCGGAAAATGCATACGTGCAAAACCAGGGGCGGAGCAATAATGTCAAATGTAAAGAAAAAAGTAAGTGACCACAAAAAATGATTTCACTTCGCTACAAATTATATTATCAGGCTAATTTATATTCAGAACAACAATGGATTAAGAGTTGGCACTTTTAATTTCAAATTTATTTATTTGCTGTTAACAGGAACTATTGCTAATGATTTACGCAATCTGTAATCAGAAAACCCGTATTCGAAGCGATTGACTAATCGATCTGTTTTGAAATACTAATATCAAAGGGAATAATATGAGGGATTGAAATTTGTAAACCATAGCAACCTAGATTTTTTTATGTTAGAATCAGCTGACGGTCCACTTGGCGGTGGGTGGCTACCGTCGCCTATAATACAAGCAACGCCAAAGCTGCTGCAAGTGCGCTGCCGACTACAGTAGGATTGGACTTCAGGGATTACGGGGGGGATAGGGAAATGGGAGCATTAAACAGTATTTAAATGATAAAGAGTCATTGAATTACGCGAATCTGACAAACAGTAAATTGTATTAGGGAATTAAAAATATCATAATCATAATCTCAGCTGTAGGACGTCCACTGCTGGACAAAGACCTTCACCTAATTTTCCAAAAGGGCCGATCAGAAGCAGCCTGGATCCATCGTCGACCCGCGGCCCTTATCAGGTCGTCTGTCCACCTTGTGGATGGACGTCCTACATTGCGCTTGCCGTTCGCAGCTTCCACTCGAGAACCTTCCAGCTCAAGCGGTCGTCTCCTCTCCATACTGAGTGTCCTGCCTACTGCCACTTCAACTTATTAATCCGCCGGGTTATGTCGGTAAGTTTCGTTCGTCTACGAATTTCTTGATCTCGCAGTGTAACCCCGAGCATAGCCCTCTCCATGGCTGACCACTTCCCGAACGCTGCCCATCCGAACTGGATTCGACGATTAACCTCCTTCTCCAAGTCTACCTAATTGAACTGTTTATCCCAAGTAGACGTACTCGTCGACAACTTAGAGAGTTGAATTTTCAACTGTTACTGGGGTGGGCATAACATGAACATTAGACATAACTTTCGTCTTGTCTATATTCATCTTAAAGGGGAAACTCGGTTGAGGCCATCGAGCATCTGGTGAGTTCTCTTATGGTCCTCGCTAGGACTACAATATCGTCAGAAAACCGAAGGTGAGTGATATACTCGCCGATGCCAAGTTCTTGTCATTCCAGGAGCTTAAAATTAAATGCATTTTCCAAGACAGCAGTAAATAATTTCGGAGAAAATACCTACATCTTCCTGTCTCACACCTCTTCGCAATGGAATTGACTGTGTGCTCTGCTCCTGTACTCGAACCGACATGTATTGGCTTTATTTTACAAACACTTCAACACTTCGATGTACCGACGGTCAATGCGACGTCGCTGCAGAGCCTCGAGCACTGCCCATGTTTCGATCGAATACAAGGCCTTCTCATAGTTCACGAACGCCAGACATAGTGGAAGGTTTAAAAAATTAAAAATATATCTAGATAAGATACCTAAAGTAATCTTTGGACAAGGACTAACATCAGACCGAACACAATTTTACCAAAATAAGCTCAACCTATGAATTAAGGTGCAAATATTACACAACAAACAGATTTAAAATTGGAAGGTGTTTCTTAAATATTGTGTAAAATATGAAAAAAGAAATAAAAGTAACCTATTAAAACTTTAGTATAGAACTTCAAAATTTTAATTTAACTGTTTTAATTTTATTATTATTATTAAAGTTTTAATTTTACTGTAACAAGTAAAATTAGGCTACGAAAATAAAGGTTTCCTGCTAAGTCCTCGACTTAAGATAGTGTTACCTGTATTTCTAAAATTTTTAAATATTCTTATCCAAACATTATACAACGCTCCGAGGATGACTGTTCACTTAGAATTATCTAAGTTTCATATACGAAATTAGAAATAATGTTTTTAACTTAATAACCTAATAAACTTCCTAGTGATTAATTAATTTCTTTTAATTATTAGTTAACAATAACTAATTATTGTAATTTTTAAAAATCCCTAAAGCAATCATCTTGACGAAATTTCAAATAATATTTAAACTTTTATCTCGCTAAATAAAATGTTAAAAATATACACTTTTTTGTGAGAATATTTATTTCTTGCAAAATTAAAAGTGTATGGGTATAATTAATTTCCCTTGTATTTTTTTATTTGTTTTTATAGATTCAAGTTCATGAATTCGAAACGGGCCTTGAAATTAGATCAGGACTTGAAATACTAAAATTTAATCAATTAAACAGCCTTCATTTGGCTCACAGTATTTAAGCAATAATTCGTGCATTAGTCTTAAATATTGAAGGTATAAAAAGTAGTCCAAATTCTTTTCTGAATACTGCTCTAACTACCGGTTATACTCTAATATATTGTCAAAGTCGGTTTAACTATTCCCGGGATTTTAATCAAATCAAACAAACAGATGTGTACACATTAAAAAAAAAATTACAAAAACACCTACTTTAGGTTCTAATTTCGAATATTTTGAGTTACAGGAGCTTTGAACAACGATTGATACACACGAAAATTTACGTTTTAACTTTAACCGTACAAATAGAATATATAATTTCCTGTGCTAAAAGACAGATACGTGCAACTCGTGTGTAATGTAGGTAATTATACAAAAAGTTATATTGAATTATAAGCGGTATATTTTTGCAAAAATTTACTAACTTAGTCTCGGAAATACCAAACTAAATATTAGTCAGAAAACTACGTGCATGCAAACTCTATACGAAATATTGTTGGTTTGAAACAAAATAGTTCACTAATAAAGTTTTGAACAGTAAACTCTGAAATACAAATTGCCATTGTGACTAAAAATGAGTTAAGTTTCTGTCTGAATAATATGAAATTGAAACAAAGAACTTGTTGAACTTTTAGTTTTCGTCAAAATCCTCGTAGAGAAATTATTTATTTATTGTTATTATTTTTATTATTTTGCATCTCATTAATAAGTGTCCAAGGATATTTTTTTAGAAATGGAATAGCTTAATTTATAATTTGCATTGTGTGTCTTGACGTTTATATTGTATAGCCATATTTATCTTAAGTCCCTGAAGCTTCTTGATCCGCAGGCTCTGGTTACCTTAGTGGTAAAGTAAGGTATATAGGCGATATCTCAACCCAAGTGGTTTATCTGCCTGGTCATAAACTCAACACGAGTTTATGACAAGTAAAAAGAGATTGTACAACTGCTAAATAAAAACGTTGGTTTAAATTCGAAAATTAAAGTTGATCAAGAACGAGCCTCTTTGATACAGCCTGTCACTGAGTTAACAATTAAATGCTACATGTTCGTGAAATCCGGGGACCGTGTGAAGCATGCTTATAAAATCATGTTCGAACCAATTCAAATTTGTTTAATTTGAACCAAAGCAATCGAATACGTGTTTTCGTATTTATTGCCTTTTTTAATAATAAAAAAAAAAAAATTTTTTTTAAATAAAAATCTTATTAATAATAAAGAATCAGTTGAATTTGTAATCAATGTCCATTTAAAAAAATATATAATTAATCTACAAAAATATAAATATCTTGCTAAAATTCGAGAATGGCTGGATCAAATCGGCTATTTTTTTTTCTTTTACATATACCCATTCGTAACAGGAGGAAGGTGCTTTTGAAGAGAAAAATTGGAAAAATTGCTTCAGATTTTTTGTTTAAGGGGGCGTACAAAGCAAAAAAAAATTCTAATTTCACCCGCGTGGCCCCATAATTGGAATGGACGCCAACATAACAGAGTCCCTTTTATTAGCCATAATAATATATTGACTCAATCTTATTAAAATAATAATTATGAAATAATTTATAAGCAGTCTATACACAACACACCATAGAATTATGAATAGGCGCGTTAAAGCCGTATTCGTACTTCTATGCGACACACTTATAATAATCAACTCACAAACAAGTCTTATATAAAAAAAATGTCTAAATATTCATGCCCACAGAAACATAGTCTTTCTGTCTCAGTGAAGCCATTGTGACTTATCATGTGAAACAATGCACATTGAAGTATGCATGATATGAGACGAAAGATAGCGTATTTCGCGGAATAAAATTTTTATAAGTGCCAAAAGTATTAAATATTAATTACTCGTAAACTATAACGTTAAATGATAAATTAATCCACAAAGGCCTAGATAATCTGTGAAGTTAGATTACTGATAATTTTTTAGGTTTGTAATACTATGTGTAATTTTGAAAATAAAACAAAAAACGTTAAAAATGAGGTAAAATAGATAACTTGGTGATTTAGTTCTATCGAGAAAATTTCATTGTATAATATTTATACGCGCCCTTAAAGTATACAATTAGCTTTAGACAGAACAAAGTTTGTTTGTTGAAGTTGATCAAATAATTATAAAAATTAAAAAATGAAAGCCAGTAATATAAATACTATGCGAAGCAGAAACTTAGTTTGTATACTCTAGTCTGCTCCAGAGTCTTTTAGAGTTAATTGGATGGAGCTTGATTGTTTCCGTAAAATTGCAATCACCAGTCTCTTTTGCAACGCGTGAGAATATAGGTATATATTTAAAAAAAAATGATAATCATTATGAATTCACTCCTTATAATCGCATTACACATCAAATGTAGGGCCGCAAATGAAATACCTACCTTGGAAGCAAATATTACAATCGAAACCGTACATATTTATAAAGGTACTTTCTATACTTCACCTTGCCGTGATCGATCCAGGGACCGTTGATTCCTATATTAATAGCTAATTTATTGTGACGTTATAAGTGAATGCTTTTGAGGCAAGTAACTTTCTGTTATCAAATATATTATTCAAATTCCTTCCACGATGTAAGCCCACCATAACACCAATTCATATAAAAAATATCATTCTACCAAGCTCCCGTTCGTGAAAGTTTTCTTAAGCCCAGTAGGTTAATGACAGTAGTTCAACTCCATGTTAATTTTGCATATAAGATGTGATTTTATTGCTATATAGAAATGGCATAGGAAAAGCTGCAAGTTTATTTTGGTAAGCACGCTTTAATAGTGGCAGGGCACACTGCGCTTCGCAGTCATTTGGGCAGCCCGTCTGGCGGCAGTAATCACCCCCTTACAGAAGACCACCGTGAAATAACAGCACGTGTGCTGTTGTGTTTCAGTGAGTGTGTAAGGGATGCCAGAGCCCATTACCCTATCTCCTCCTAATCCCTTATCCTTAATCCTACTGTAGTCGGCAGCGCAATTGCAGCAGCTTTGGGGTTGTTTGTGTTATAGGCGAACGGTAGCCATCTATAATCAAGTGGACCGTCAGCCTGTTTTCCCATCTAATAAAAACATGAAATTATTATTTTGAGCATCGTTGCGCTTGCCGCATCCTAACTATCCTACTATATTATAAACGCGAAAGTGGTCCGTGTGGGGACGGATTCGGAATATTCCCATCATCACCGGGTAGTGCGTCGTAAGAGGCGACTAACCCTGCTTAGCAGGAGAAGGACAGCAGTATCTTCTGTGAAACTTTATACTGCGATCACACGTGGTGAATGTGCCAAGCATCCCAATGCTCTTGGCATGGAAATAAAATCAAGGCACCTAGTCCCCGGCGGCCTCTCTTTTCCTGCTTACGGTAACGGCCATGGTAACAGAGGGGTTCTAAGAATCCTCGGCAGATACACTCAATGTAAGGACTCTAAGGGAAGACGCAGCTGTGGAGGAGCTGGAAGTAGAATTGAGAAAGATAAAAGTCCGGAAAGAGGGAGAGGACACGATAACCCTGAATCTGCTATACTTCCGAGAATGAGATCAGCCTTCACGAGGGGGTATTCGATTTCTAGTCAACATATTTCTCGCTAACAACATTGTGGAGATATCCAGTGTGTCAACTTGGGTGACATTCCTTGTACTTAAATTAATCGAAAGATATCCATTGAATGTTATACTGTTCCCAAAAGATTATCTGAAAATAAAAATAAAAATTTAACGCCTGACAAAAATATATGAGCAAAAAAGACCGAATAAACGTTTTAACATAATTTAAGAAAATGATTCTGGACTAAATGGCGGGCAAAGCTAGCAAAAATAATATAATAATCATGAAAATTATCATCCCACAAGCGTAAATGTATCGCCATTGACAGACAATGTGTGCAATGTCATTAAATTAACTAAAAGTTCGAAGTTTCAGCACTGTTTGATGTCGATACTGTGGTTGTAAGGTGTGAATACGTGGTTTCATATAAAATTATACTTATGCACCTATATTCGTATATCTATAGATAATTTTTTATTCATGACGTGAAATCGAAAGGGGGATACGTGCCGTGAAAGTTTATTGAAAAGAAAATTTTACAATTATCCTTGTGAAATATCACAATCTGAATATCTATTTTCGGCAAGAACGAGGTGAGAACGAATTGGTTTTTCGGTAATGCGTCTCCAGGTTGTAGCTTATCACTTCCATACAGATATTAAACAAACACTAATATTAATTAATTAATTTAATAACTAAGGAAACAAACAGCTATAATATCATTTGCGATAAAGTAAAACAGAAAATAGAACATTAGCCAAAACAGTTTCCAACGATAAGTAATGAAATATGTAGCGAAAATGAATCCCCATTTCCCTTGGTCACGGCATCACGCGTGAACGGGTAGACCGTTTTTAATTCGGTTTTCACTAATGGAAAGAGGGATAAACGGGGAATGTTCATATATATAAAAATTGCACGCCGGGCGAAGCCGGGGGCGGGTCGCTAGTAGTATATAAATTAAAATTAAAATTTTAATAATATCAACTTTATTAACAGAAGAGTTTTTATATGATTTTAATTTTAATGAGTAACCACAATGTTTGCAGCTAAATATATCAACGTGAAAATAATTATTGTTACATGTATATTATTACCAACTTGTTATCAATTAATATCTTACATTTTTATGTGATTAATAAACATCTGTCTATACAATAAGAGATCGTAAATAATAAATGTGTAACATATACATTAATAAAATTGTAAACGAGCCGTGTCTGTACATTAAATATAAAAAAAAAAAAAAAAAAAAAAAAACCATTTGTACACGTTGTACTTATGTTATCGAGGTAAAAAAATAGTTTTTGGATTTTTTGTCTATTTGTCTGTATGTCTGTTTGTCTGTGTATTTGTGCATGCTAATCTCAGAAATAGTTTAACCGATTTAAATGCGGCTTTCAGTGATGTAGCAAGTTTCCCGTAACATTTAGTGTTTGTTTCATTCCAATCGGTTTACAAACAAAAAAGTTACGCACTATACCGAATACCACGCGTACGAAGTTGCGGGCTCGGCTGGTTGGAAATAAAATTTCAATAATTTTATTTCCAATCATCCATTCAATTAAAAAAAGGTTATTATTTAATTTGATAAATTGTTACGTGCGGGGTGAGTTAAAATGCCGTGTAAGGGCAAAAGGAACGATTTATTTTCACAAACCAAGATGACTGCCAAAATCACCAAACTTGTCCGATGAAACCGTTAAACTTGGCAAAAGTCGTCAATGATTCCTTTAATGTGTCGCCGTTTCACTATCGCAGGTAACGCTTTCGTATCGCTTTCGTATCGCTGGTTGTCGCACCACTAACTACTCTTGACCGGCCGCATTCTTATTTATACTCGACGCCAACGCCTCGATGTATTTGAAATTTAACAGAGAATCTAAACAAGATTGTAAACAAACCATTGAAATGCTATTTCTGTTGAAATGTAAACTCTAGGTTGTAAACGTAAGGACTAATTTCCTTTGACACTAGTCGGGAAGGGGCGTGGCTACTATCGATAGGGTGGAACATTCGAGACTTTCGGCCAGCGCGAACGCTCTTTCCAGAATGTATATTAATATATTAATTAGTCATAACAATATTATTTTGGATTTCGTATTTGTATAATACTATTACAGATGTTACTTATACGAGTATGTTGTCATTTTTGAGATCCACTTTATACAAATTTTACTAGGAATTTTGTGATTTTTTGCTACAAAAGCATAGGCTTAAAACATATATTCCTTAAAATCATTCAAAAGAATTAACCTCACTTCTATTCCAACTACGTAAAGCTAGATAGTTAGCTATTTAGCTGCAAGTTTAGCTGGTTTAGCTAAATACAACCCGAGTTCACTTATGATTTTAGATTTGATTTCTTGTAACCTTTCGTATTTAATTAACTAAATGGTAAACAGGGCACTGGGAAAAATAATTTAACACTTTAAGTTAGTTTTTTTTTTTAATTTATTTATTAACAAGAACAAAAAAAAAATACAATTGGTGGTGTACTATAAACTCAATTAAGTTTCTAATAGTGGACACCTAAGTTGTCTTCTGTAACAAAAATATAAACACGATTATTGTTACAAACAAATACCATAAGGTAGATACAATTTGAACAATTTTAATACACTTTAATACAACGAATCTGCTCGTCCCACTCTAACATGCAGCTAACTCATATAAGTGCATCCTTGTTTACCATAAAAATGCAGACATACAGGATGTTTTAATTTTAATAATCCATATTTTAATAAATTTATAATAAAGTATAAATCAAATATCACATTTAATTTCTTAATAGTTGTATTTATTACAATTATTCGAATTTGTATTAGTTTTTGCATGTTAGAAATTTGTACTGTGTTTGTTTTTATATGTTAAATTCAAAATCTTGCTGTTAGAGATTTATTAGTTACATCTCTCTCTTCGTTGACATATTTATATAATATGTCAAAAATATTAAATAATATATATACAATCATTCGCGCGTCACAAGACCCGAATTCCTTTTAGGTTTTGACGTATGTATGCCATATGTCATTCTCGTTTCCTTTTCCTGCCACCCTTGAGTAAAATAAATTTTTATCTAGGAGCATTATCGAGCGAACGAAGGAGACTTATGAATTATTCATTGTCAAGACTTGGTCTATTTTTATAAGCATAGCACCCCCTTTATCGTTTGAAGTAAGTCGTATTTGACGGCCTAAGATGGACGTGTTTTGTTCCAGTTGTTATTTTAGGCAGGATTTTAGTTGGTATTGTTTATTCAATTTAATCTGTTAGTACTAAGCCTTACTGGCCTTTATTGAATTTTGACTGTGCCACAGTATACTATTTAGTATTTACGAAAGTAGTAATAAAATTCGAAATATTTTGAAGTGTTACAAAAATATATTTTAGATTTATGCGTACTTGATATCGTTTTAGGATTTCAATCTTCATGTACGTAATATAGGCACTTAGCAATGCTAGTTTGTTCAAAACAAAATATTCAAAACAAAATTTTAAAACTAATATAATATTTTTATTATATACTCATCGTTCTTCATTATGGACCAGTATCTAAATAACCGTCTATGTATACTAGAATGTAGGGATGTGAAATAGGGAATATGCGTCTAATTCAAAAAAGGCTTAAATATTTTTTTTTATCAGCATTTTTGCTTTAAAATTATATCTATAATATTTTTTAATATTATTTCTTTTTCGTAAAGAAAATAATTATTAAAAAGTGCAAAAAAATCGTTAGAAATTCGAAATATTTGAAACGGTCAGTTCGAATGTGACGTCAGTCTATGAAATGTCAACAAGCGTGTAGACTGTAGATGTTTGCGATTTTTAACATCTGTGACGTCACGACAAGTGCACCAAAAGAGTGTTCGTAGCTGTTAGTTAATTTTTTTTGTTACTAAATTTTAGTTTTTCGACGTTGAATATTTTTTTACGGTTATATAACGATATTACCTATCGTGTGGAAATATTAAAAAAAAAAGTGCATATTATTCCCTGTTATTACTCGTTAATTGCTAAATTTAAGTTCGTTCTTTTGTCTTTATATTTGATTTGATTTGATATTTGATCTATATCTTTTCACTCTGTTCTTGCTTATGAATGCTCCTGGGGTTCTTTCGCTTGACGAATACGAATTGTGAAACGATACTCGACTATTCCGCAGTAGTAGGTACCTACTAACACAGTATGTACTAGACATTGTTTTCAATGCGTTGTTTCAAAATATTCTTAATTTTTGTGTAAAAGCAAAGTAGGTATATGTGCCCTGTTATTACAAAAAATAGCAAGGTTGGCAGATCAGAACAGATGCGTTGCAATTATAATTGGAAAATAAGCTAGTATATTAATTCCATAGCTTTACGTAGGTATCGATAGGTATTGTAAACTTTTCACTAAACGCTCCTATGCAAATCGTCATTTACTTAAGAGCTCTTGCCTCACCTAGATAAGACTGGATTCCGCAGTCATAACCTGAGTAGTCCATCTAGTGGCAGAAACTACCCAATTACTGAAGTGATCGTGAATTTGCTGTTGGGTTCTGTTGGGTTTCCCTCCTTATTCCTTAACCTTTCCACTATCAAGGTCAGTAGCATATTTGCAACCCCATGGTGTTGCCGTGCATTAATAGTATCTATAGTGACCGGTAGTCATTTACCAAGTGGAGCGTCAGACCCTCCTGCCAACTTTCATCGTCAATCACACGAAAAAGGCCTAGGGAGCGGTCAAAATGACCGCTGTGGCATCTCTGATTTACTCATCGACGTGCTCATAATATTTAACCGTAGTCTTCTTTCAATAATGAAATGGTTATAAGGTATATAAATTATTGAAAATGGCTTCACTGTTTAGCGAAACAAAAAAGTTATCGATGAAATTTCACTAACCCTAGTTTGGATCTCTCAAATATAAATAATATTTAAAGTTGTTCAACACAATTCAAGTTCGAATATTATCCCAGTTTCAGGATAGTTACTTTGATCGGACTCCCTACATAATTTTAACTTTACAATGACTCTCTATTTAACTCGTTTACACCAAATGAATTGTTGACCTATAAATACATCAAATACTACAAAAGCCTTGCTTTAATAAAGCAGGCGAAAAAAGTCGTCGACGATAACAAATCAATCCAATTACTCCGTAATGACGGTTGAGGTTTATTCGCTTCACAATGTAGGAGACATTTTGACAGTTACGTTTGTAAAAATATTTTCTCCTTCATTCCCATAAAAGGTCTCATTATGTAAAAAAACGGACAAAATGACAGCATTATGGTCGAATTACGATCTCGTTCTATAAAAACCATTATTGAGGTTCATTTAAGAACTGCTTTTCAAACAGATTTCGATGGATCTAGAATAGATTGTTTGTTTTATTTTGGTATAATTTCAGCACAGTGATTTGTGCTATAAAACTTTTAAAGTAATACATAAATATATTGTTGTTTTAGCATTTTTGAAGTCCGGCTGGTAAATGTGGCCGTGACTTAGGCAGTGGGCTATTACGTACAGTACATAATAGCTCACTGAATAGAATAGAATAAATTTTATTTGTGACAAACGATACATAGATAATACATACACCACAACGTGTATGTACCACAACGTGTCTAACTCAACATAATGCAGGTTGTAAAAACCTGAACTGGTCTTCCGTTAGAGCTAATAGTGAGACCACGCATTTGTCATCACACACAAAAAATAATCCAAAAACAAATTAATTACAATATAGAAATACAACATAAAAGGTAATATACAATACAAACTAAAAGAAATAAAACCAAAAAATATAAACAATTACATATTTTTTGTTTTCGAAAGAACCTATATTCATAAATTCAGAAAAACCTATATTAATTTATATTCACAAGGCACTGGTGTCGTTCCGCAGTTGTTCCTCGCTTTTTTGGTGCTCTATATAAATATTTTAAATTAATTTCTCAAATTATTAATACTTTGTAGTTCCCTAATAGGCGGTGGGATATTGTTCCAGCACTTAGTCGCAGCATAGCGAAAGCTGCTTTTAATGGCAGCAGTACTATGACGCTCTATTACAAGCTGCATAGAGGATCTTGGAGGAACAACATCCCTCCACGACAACCTCTCATAGAGACAAGAAGACTTCTTATATTCTATGACCCCAAACATAAGGCACGCTAAATGAAGTTTACAGCGATGCTTCATTTTCAATATACCATGTTTATTTAAATATGGGGTTCAATGTGACCGCCAAGGAATCTCAAAACAAAAATGAGTGCAGGTATTTTGGACACGCTGAATTAATTTTTGCGTTTTTATCAACATACGAGGACCTCAAACCGAATCCATTTAATTAAATTTAGATAAAATTAAAGACTCCACAACTTGAACACGTAAAGTAAGTTGAAATAAGTTGAACGTACTTAAGTTGAAGTTGAACTTAGGTAGTGAAGCGTAGTAACAAATAGTCTTGATCTCATGCTTCAAGACTTCTAGTAAATCTTTTTTTATATTAAGGTCCTCATAAAGCCTGACGTTCTGCATGATGGTAGGTAGTAAGTAAGGGAACAAGACGAGATAGAGAAATGGCTCTGGCATCCCTTACTAACTCAACGAACCACAACCGCACACATGCTGTTATTTCACGGTGGTCTTCTATAAGGGATGGTTACTGCCGCTGGACATGCTATTCAAATTATCTTAGTTAGTTTGAGGCCATAGTTGTTGGCTTATTTTGCTGACTGTTTATTATTATAAATAACATTCAAGACATTTTTGTATAATAAAAATGTATTTGTCCACACATTAAACCGTTTAATTTCATTTTTAAACCTAATATTACATTTTCACTAATCCTAATTCTACGTGCTTTCGGTATTGAACACAAAAATTAATGTAAAAAATTTTTTAGCTTGCGACTTAGATATGTATTTAAAATTGTACCTTAAGTAATTTCTTTTATATTTATAAATTTCTTCATAACATTTTAAGACACAGATGTTATATTCCGTCATTGAAAACCTTGGTTAAAGATTTCATCGGTCACAAGATTTCGGTCGATCATTAATCATTCCTTTAGGTACATCATACTTCGTCATTTGTCACTTATTCCCCTCCACCTAAAAGGAGTTTGAAAAATTACTATCCAAGAGTGTTCACTTATAACTAGATAAAGAAATTTATAGTTTTAAAATGCACACTTTTTCGTTGTTTCAGATAAAAAAAGCTAACACCAATAATGACTTCAAAACCAGTGCGAAGGTAACAACTAGAAACGAAAATGGATACTGACCATGTTGTACTGGATAAAGAAGCGATCAACCGATTTGAACAATACACATTGGCAAAGCCTTCACTAAATGGAGGAATCCCTTTGGACAGATGCCAAGATGCTGACTCGATGGCATCTAATAGCAGAAAAAGAACACAAAGTTCACGACAAAAAATTGTTTGTTGCTTTTGTTTTAAGACGACAAAGTATAGAAGAAAACAATTTATTATAGGATCTCTAACGAATCTAGTAATATTTACAGTTTTACTAGCTTATACATTTCTTGGTTCATTTATATTTTTGGCTATAGAAGGTGGCACTGAAGCACCAGCGAGACCTCGAATATTACCAGATAGACAGAAACTAAACCATAAAGATCAAAATGCAACCAATAAGAAAGAATCTGAAGATGAATATGATTACGGAAACTTGACTGTCTCAGCAAATTATTTTTGGGAAGCGAGGAGTAGAGCAGTGGAAAATATTTGGGAAATAACTGTGTCATTGAATATTTTGTACAGAGAAAACTGGACGCGTCTGGCTGCACAAGAAATTCTTAAATTCCAGAACGAGTTGATGCAACGAGTAACTACAGAAATGGCGTCCCAATATGGCGTTAGCTACAGGGAGATGGCGTTAGGTGAATTTGGTGGAAATGACCTAAACAATCACTATGAAGAACACGAGTGGGATTTGGCTTTAGCATTTTTCTACTCATTAACAGTTCTAACAACTATAGGTGAGAATATTTTTGTGTACTGACTTATTAGAAAAACAAGTTTTTATTTCAATTCAAAATATTATAATAATAAGATTTAATTATTTAACTATTTAATTAGCTTCCTGACGCAAAAATTCTGGGGCTGTCTAACATATTCAAGTGTGAAAAATGTGATTCCACATGTTTGATGCTTTTGCTAGCGATTGTATTATTAATATAAACACTAAGCTACATTTTATTTTTTATTTTTTCCAGGTTATGGGAACATTGCACCTCGAACAATACTTGGGAAGGGTGTCACCATTATTTACGCCCTTATAGGGATCCCACTGACGCTTGTATACCTTTCAAGTGTTGGATCCCTATTGTCTAAAATGGCTCGAAGTGTCTTCAGTCGAGCTTTGTGCTGCTGTCTTTGCTCCAACTGTGGATACTGCTGCTACGATGAGCGTCGAATGGCTGAAAAAGAACGAAGAATGAAACTCAAAAGACAACAAGAAGAGATTCTTAACAGTCAAAATACAAGCAAAACTCCAACTGAAGAATGTTATGTACTTAAAGCTGATAGTCAAAAAGACTCATCCTTATCTGAAAGACCAACAACAAGTACTGCCAAAGACGATATCATCAGCTGGCCTGATACGGATTCCAAGCTATCTATGCGAGGTTTAAGTATATTAGCTCCAGTACTGTTGTGTTTAGCAGCTATTTTTATCTATATTAGTATAGGAGCTATAATACTATTCAAATTAGAGAACTTGGGTATCGTTGATGGCTTTTATTTCTGTTTCATGGCACTAAGTACTATTGGCTTCGGAAATATAATACCTGGAATGAATTATACAACTATTCACGGTGTTAGATATTATAGTATAAATTCAGCCACTTTATGGTTTTGTTCAGGATATACATTAACGGGATTAGCATTGACCGCAATGTGCTTCGGTGTAATACACGACGAAATCATTTATAGAATAAAACATCAGCAAAAGGAATGGTCACAAAAAGGTAACACAGTCAATGATGAGGTCAATTTAAACGATCCTTTTTACATGGGTTCCTGACAAATGTATAGTAAGGGTAAATCAGAGAATTTGTACAGCATAATGGAAGACAATTCCATCGTAGAACGTAATAGAATAGAAATTGACAATAGAGAAGTAGTTCTTAGCGTAGATGATATACCAGCAACAGTGGAAACTAACGATGAATTCTCACCGGCTATTCCCGAGGAAGAAATAATTGCAATTGTTACTAAAAAAGAACCTAAAGGTGGTTTCGGAAACATGGTGGCATATAATGCTTTGCCCGAAATGTTAGAACACGTAACCACGTAGAATGTAGTTATATTTATAAGTAAATACATTAATACAATAATTGTACATATTAAAATAAAATAAGTTTTAGTTTAAATAATTGAAATTTTTAACAACGGATTTTTAAGAATAAAATAGTTTTTTTACTGTAACAACTCGATAAGCACTATTACGTTCGATATAATTTTAAGTGGGTACAAAGATAATAAGGATTTATTATAAACTAGCGACCCGCCCCTGGCTTCGCCCAAGATGCAATTTTTATATATAGGAACATTCCCCGTTTATCCCTCTTTCCATTAGCGAAAACCGAATTAAAATCGGTCTACCTGTTCACGCGTGATGCCGTGACCAAGGGAAATGGGGATTCATTTTTATATATTAGATTACTTAGTATGTCACACGTTTTGAAGTCTTAAAATTTAATTATTATCTTTATTTGTGGACTGTTAAATTATTTACAAAAAGGAAAATTTTACGAAAGCTTGTGTACCTATGTACGTTGAAACTAAAATAACTGCGTTAGACGTATGTATATTAATTTGGCAATGAAATGGAAGTCTAACCACGAAATATATGCGATTATTCCATAAAATGATGATAATATATCATCAGAATATGATACATTATCATCAATAAATAAAAAGTTAAATTTGAAATTCACCAATCACCATCACGCTTCTACCGCTAAAGATTATTTAGCTTTCTATAAACTTTATAAGGCGCAGTTTTTATTTACTCGCAGTGCAACATAGCACGCAACAGTTAATCCCAACACTGTTTCACTTTAGTGACGCTTTTTTGACGAGCCCGTTGGATGAGTGGTTAGAGTGCTTGCCTTAACGTTCTGTTCTAGGGTTCCCGGTTTCAATTCCCGACAGGGTCAACTTTGAAAAATGAACTTTTCAAATTTGGCTTTGTTCTGGATCTGGAAAGTAGTGCAAGTGCTGCCAGTGCGCTGCCGACTACAATAGGATTAAGGATAAGGGATTGGGAAGGGTTAGGGAAATGGGCTCTGGCATCCCTTACTCACTCACCGAAACACAACAGCACACGTGCTGTTATTTCACGGCGGTCTTCTTTAAGGGGGTGGTTACTGCCGCCAGGCGGGCTGAAAATGACTACGATGAGCAGTGTGCCTGCCACTACTTTCCAGATACAGACCCGAGCCAAATTTGAGAAGTACATTTTTCAAAGTTGACCTTGCCGGGAATCGAACCCGGGCACCCTAAGCACGGCTCATCCAACGGGCTCGTGAAATTATTGCGAATTCTTTAAAACTATCGCTTGTCTCTTGCATGATGGTTATCGTCATAAGAACAATATTATGGTTTAGAATGTCACGACCATGTTACAACTTTTGTATAAAACATTTAATGGCCGCCATTTTTTTTGTGCTGATTTATTTAGTACGAATTTCACGAAATTTGTTGTAATTCCAACTGTATTGATATTTGATTGAGCAACTATGCCTGTGTATATATCTTATAATTATAATTTGATAAATTATTTGATAAATTATTCTTATAATTTGATAAATTATTTTTTGTAGCTAATGTACTATACTGAAAATATAAATGTGTAAACGTACATAAGGCAAGGAGACGAGGTAAAAAAGAAAACAACAACTTTGTTCGTGAAGCAGCAAGCACCTTCAAGCACCTTCAAGCAGGTTTTGTCACTTTCGTATTACCGAAAACACGTTGGGTAAGTAAAGGATGTAAAATACTTGACTATGGTTTTTAGTAGATGGCCGTAACTGCCGTCAAAGGAGCTGCCCAGCTTAAAAGTACACTATGTGTAGGGTTCCGTACGTCCGAATAAAAAAACGGAACCCTTATAGGATCACTCGTGTGTCCGACCCCCGACCCTCCCCTCTTATCTCCGAAACTACTGAACCTAAAATTTTGACAAAAAACCTATAAGAAGTCTTATAGGTTTTTTGTCTATGATATTAAAATAAGTAAATCACTCAATATGGTAAAGTACGACAAAACGCGTTAATTACGCATTAAATTAATAAGTATATATTTTTATTTTTGAGATAATAAATAGTAATTATTATGTCTACCTTAATATATTTTATACTAGCGATCCGCTCCCGGCTTCGCCCAGGGTGCAATTTTTATATATAAAAACATACCCGTTTATCCCTCTTTCCATTAGTGAAAACCGAATTAAAATCGGTCTACCTGTTCACACGCGATGCCGTGACCAAGGGAAATGGGGATTCATTTTTATATACAGAGATTATTTTCTCGATTTAAAAAAAAAAGTGAATTTTGGTTTTCTGAAATTAAACATCTCAACGTTTGTTTTTACATTATTTATCTCGTCTCGAGTGTCTTTGTTATCACTCCTATCAGTAATCTTCGATTTATTTTTTCTGGCTGTGAATATTTTCATTTGATATTAATTTTTAAGTCACTAGTATAAGTTACTATTAAGTATAAAAATGTGTCGAATTTAATTTTCTATTGACGAAGCGATGTTTAGAGATTAAACTTAAAAAAAATGTAAATTTTTTGTAGATATACTATAAATAAAACGATGTTTGACATCTTTTATCTGAAACTATCTTTCAACTGTTTAATATCAAAAAGGAATATCTGTAAGATTTTCATGTGAATAGTATCTTTGTAAAAAATATCAGTTTTAATAAAAAATTAATCGAAATACAATTTTCGTTTTATTTGATCTCATTTAAATTATGTATGATGACGATTGTCATGTTGTGTTTTGTAACGAGAATAAAGTATGACAGAATTCCTCTCCGTTCTCACTTTACCTTTTCTTTATGTTAAGGTCGGCAGACAGGGTGACGGTCCACTTGATGGTAGGTAGCTACCGTCGCCTAAAACACAAGCAATGCCAAAGCTGCTGCAAGTACGCTGCCGACTGCAGTAGGATTAAGGATAAGGGATTAGGAGTGGATAGGGAAATGGGCTCTGGCATCCCTTACTCGCTCACCGATACACAGCAGCACACGTGCTGTTATTTCACGGTGGTCTTCTGTAAGGGGGTGGTTACTGCCGCCAGACGGGCTGCCCAAATGACTGCGAAAACGCAGTGTGCCTTGCCACTACTTTCCTAAATCCAGACCAGAGCCAAATTTGAAAAGTTGATTTTTCAAAGTTGACCCTGCCAGGAATCGAACCCGCGATCTCTAGAACTGAGTGTTAAGGCAATCACCCTAACCACTCATCCAACGGGCTCGTCAACCTCTTACACTTTGAGTAATTCACCGCTGCGAGTTCTCCAGGTAAGAGATGTATAAGCAAGATTATGCGCAAGTCTGTTTATCCCACTCCATGGGTTGTCTGCACATTCATACAAGACAAGGTGTTAGCATTCATCTTTGATTAATTTATTATTCACAGGAAGATGCTGCTACTCGTCTCTTCGCGGTAATTCATCATCAACATTTTTTACAATCATGAAGCAGATAATAACTGTTTCAGGGGTTCTATGTAGAATAATAATAATATTATAAAAACATATAACAAAATTCATACCATACCATTAACTCAATTTTAATGAAATTAGAAATAGAGATAGTTTGAAACAGAGGAAGAACTTACTATAGTTACGATGGACTTACATGATTTCCGTAGTGTTTAAAGATATTACATTTAATATTTTTTAATCGAATAGATAACAGCATTGGACTTACAGCCTGTGGATTGATAGGACTTTTCAAGTCTTTGAAGATATTGTTAAAAGTCTCTGACAAGCAGATTTCACCGTTTTCCTTCACAATTAAAACCTTACAATTTGTATGCTATACATGACATCGAAAGTAGGTACAGGTTCGCCAGGGATTTAAACCTACTTTTGCCATAGTAAAAAGCAAAACAATATATGTTACATTTCTTAATATTATAATTAATTACATTATATTATTACGATTTATTTGAAATTATGAAATATATTGCTCTTGATTAACCAAATTGGCATTTAAAGTTCAATTGGCAGTCCAGATAATACGAATTACCAACGAATAGTAATTCGTATGTGTCACCATGATAAATAAATAAATAAATAAATAATCATAATAATCTCAGTCGTAGGCCTTCCACTGCTGGACAAAGGCCTCCCCTCTAATTTTCCAAAAGGACCGGTCAGAAAGCAGCCTGGATCCACCAGAATCAGAAACAAATCGTCTGTTCTGTGGGTACAGACGTGAGTCATTCTAAGTCTGTTGTTCTGTGTAACAGATGTCTGTGGGTGGACGTCCTTTTTTCTGCGAGCCAGATCCCCATCGACCATGGGGAGATCGGTGGGGTATGTGCGACTTCTACCTACTAAAAACCCACGGTGCTTCCTCGCGCCGTCTTTTATCGTGGAAAACATGCATCTGCCTCCCCCGCCAGACGAGGCCAGCGCATTTGTGGGCTTCACCTCGATTAGGTGCGGAGTTTGACCTCCGCGCCGTGGAGAGACGTGCCGGAAACACACAGCACGTCTTCCCTCGTTGCCCGGTGTTGTGATGACGGCGGACGACCCCATGTCCACTGCCCCCGGGCGAAGCGGTACGAGCCGCCCATACTCACCTCTCGCAGGTGGGTGGACGTCCTACGCTGCGCTTGCGAGTCTGTGGCCTCCACTTGAGAACCTTTCGGCCCAAAGGCTTTCAACTGCGGCCGTCGACTCTCCGTACTATGTGTCCTGCCCTCTACCATTTCAACTAACATTTGTATTTGTAATAATAATTATTTAATACAACACAAAGTATCTAAAATTTAAATGGAGATTAGCCCATTGAAAGTAAATTACAAAGTTTAATAACAATTAGGTCAGCTTTGACCTTTCTTAAACTTCCTGCCTTTAAGTCGAAGTAAATACTGAAAAGGCTATTTTTAATTCATATTTGAAATACAAATTCATTACATCATATTAATTTACTTATAGATTTTCAACTGTAGATCGGGCAAAACGAATTGTAACGGACGCGATAGTGCTGATATAAGCAATCCATACGTGGCGGAATACGGAGTCGTAATAGATCATTACAAAGCTATTACAGAATCCGTAATGTGACATTTAGAACCACGTGGTACAAAATCACTCAATACATCGCCAACTTTACAAGGCTATTTAGCTACGCCATGGCCATGGCCATCGACGATCAGGATCAATATTTTTGTAGGAAAAATTTCCCAATGCCCTCTCTATACATTCTATTGATTTAATTTTTATACGTCCTACAATATTTCCTACGTCTAAATTACCAATTACGTAATACCAAAACATTGTATACCTAACACTGAAATTGTTAAAACATTACAATTGTAAATCCTCTTAATTAGAATCGATCGATTTTGCTAACAAAGCTTACTTAATATAATAAAATCGTAAGATACAAACTTTGAAGTAGGTCAAATACAAGCCGATGAATTTTCGTCATAATAGCTCATTTCTCGTCCACGGGAAGTCTCTGTACAGGCAATAATGCCGGAGTCGTATTAAAATTCCGAAAGGATAATATTAATTTATCATGAAATCATATCTGTAGCTAAGTACGAATTTTCCGTTGGTTCGTTTGCTTAAAAAGTTGGCTTCGTGTCGGCCGAAATGACTGACGAGGTTGGCTTGACATTGTGTAAAAGGATGATGAATTGCATTCTCATTTCTTTGACGTAGAGCTTTTCTAGCTCTTAAAAGACAGTACATTTTTTTTTTCTTTAAGAGAAAGGGGGTCGAAGTGTGGCTGTATTGTAATTTCATCTTCTTTAAATTGCAAAAATATTGTACATTAATATTTTTTTTACTAAGTATATACTCACCGATAATTAATAAGGCTTAATTTTACCCAAATACTACCTAGATCTTTTTGGTGATTACATGACGCATCAATCCTAAAATAAAAACCTATAAATCAACAAGGAATCGCAAAACTCGCGCTAAAAGAGTATTCTTTTTTGTATTTTACCTATTATTTCGTTTGTCAACTGCAGAAGTACTTACTCACTTACTTACCCAGTGCAGTGAGTAAGTAAGGGATCCAGGCTCTGGCAACCCTCACCGAAACACAACAGCATACGTGCCGTTATTTCACGGTGGTCTTCTGTAAGGAGGTGGTTACTGCCGCCAGACGGGCTGCTCAAATGAGTGCGAAATGCAGTGTGCCCTGCCACTACTTTCCAGATCCAGGCCAGAGCCAAATTTAAAAAATTCATTTTTCAAAGTTGACTTGCCGGGAATCGAACCCGGAAACAGAACTTTAACCACTTATCCAAAGGCCTCCTCAAAATTAATGTAAATTTAATGATTATGATGAATACAAATGACAAATTAAAATATATTTTGATCGGTATCTGTTATTACAAATTTGAGCGTAGACTTTCGACAAATTTACTGCTAACGTTCCACAAATTCATTTAAAATAATTACTTAACAATCTAAACTCTATAACAATTTAATATCTGTTAAGACAATGATAGTTAATCGCTAACAAAAGCGGACAAAGGAATAATTCACGGAACCGGACGCGAGCCAAAACTGGGTAACAAAATCTAGTGGCTGTTGTTCAACTCCAAGTTTTCATATAAATCGCCTTCAACGTCATGCGAATGCCTATTACTTCGGCCGACAACAGTTTATGGGTTCAAAACGACCGCAGAACGCGGTAAAACTCAATATAAAAGGATAAATTTTGATAAAGCCCCTGCGTTTCGCAATAAAAATGTACGTGGCACTGATTTTTATGATAGACCATCAGAAAATGAGGTCTAAAATGAAATAAATATTTTTTTATACTTAATATTAGTTGAAGATTATTAATAAACTTCTTTAAAATCCGAAGACACGAGGCAATTCACTTCTCCTGTTGACAGAACACATTTTATATTCATATATGTTACCTTTAGTTGGTGGGTATTTATAGGTAATAATAAACCCTAAATTAGAAGCAGAGGTAAAGTCAGGGTAAGAAAAGGTTCGTCACCTGAAAGTCGACATTTGCTTGCACCAGAACAATTATCAGTCATGCCAAAATTTCATTTCAAACGTTTTGCAATTGTCTGCTTAGTGCTTTAGTTTCAAAAGGTACTAAGAGTCTACGACTTGATAAAGGAATACAGCAATAGATTTTTTTCTTTTCGCATGCTTTGCAGGCAGTGTCCAAGAAGACAATAATGGAGATTGCTGGACAGTTTTAAAGCGCGGCCAACTGAACAGAAGAAGACCTGACAAGAAGAAGTATGTATTATTCATACTGTCATTTCTATTCTGTATGACAAATATTGTCAACATTTTTACATTTAGACACAGAGTACTCCAAGACACAGAGCTTTTATGAAGACGGACTGGGTAAAACGAAATTAAATAAGGAAAAAACCAAATTAATGTATTTTGGTCATTGTTAATGAGACTACGTTTTAGGCTAATCTCTGAATATTTAATGTGAAGGCCAGACAAATCGACAGAGACTAACTTAAATCATAGGTTCATAGTTAAATCATAGGTTCATACGCAAATTTGAAGGTTAACCTACAAAATCTAAGGGACAGGAGTTTTATGAAATCCAGGATTTTTCAGGTGATCAAAAATATTATGATGAAAATACTTTAAATATTATTAGGCTGTATCTATCATAAATTGAATGAGTATAGCTAGCTGGTTGTAAATGATAATAAGTGACAGACAGATTAAAAGAAAGTTAAAAGGGCAATGGGCATTTTGGACCAACTTCTCAACAGTGATGGAACTTATGCCATATGATTGCTTTTAGGCAATCATATGGCATAAGTTTTATACTATGGCAGCTAAGTTGAAATCAAGGGCGAACATAGTGTTTTCGTAGATTTTAAAACTAAAAAAATTAAATCAAAATCAAGTGTTTGAACCTTTCTTTGTGTACAATGCGCGTGGGCTGTGCACTCAGGTTGCTAGCGAAGATACCCATTTTAACACATCTTTTTTTGATGTTCACACTAATGCATAATTAATGTATCTTTTGTTTATGTGGATGACGTTATTGTTTGTATATTATTAAAAATATTACTGTAGTTATGAGTACATCAAAATCAATCATAATAAACCAATGTATAAATATAAACATGTTTTTTTTTAATATTAAACACAATATGCTATTAACTCACAAAGTATTTTTATATTATTGAGAGCTCCAAAACACAATGTTTGCGCTAGATTTCAACTTGGTTGCCATAGTATGAATTAAATAAAACCCCAAAAGCTTTCAAATGGCATGAGTTTTATCACTGTTGAGCATTGGTCCAGACTCCGTAATAATTTGCCCATACTCCTTTGTCTTAGAAAAAAAAAACAAGGATTTTAAATATTGTTCATAAACAATTAGTTAAGTATAATATTTTATGATGATTGTAAACCGTAGCTTGTTTTAAAAAATCAGCTAAAATATATTCTTATAATAAGTATTTAGAGCTTATCCCTTTAAAGAAGTTTGTATAAAAGTTCCATTACATTCTTATTCATGAACCTTTTTACTGCAGGACTGTATACAATATTTAAGGCGTCAATTGAAAATTATTAGGGGTTCTTCGAAGAAAATTCACGTAAGGTACAATATTCAACACATATTTTATTTACTATACGAAGGTGTTCAGAAAACGTGCGTAGTTAAAAGATAATATTATATACATATATCTTAATTAAATAGTGTCGGAATCTTTTATACTCGACTACCTGTGATCCGCAACTTTAGATATGGACAGTATTCATTTCATGGATCGCATTCAAATCGATTAAGCCGTTTTTGAGATTAGCTTGCACAAAGTTGCCGTTTTTGAGTAAGGGATGCCAGAGCCCATTTGTCTATCGGCTCCTAATCCCTTATCCTTAATCCTTTTGTAGTCGGCAGCGCACTTGCAGCAATAGGCGACGGCCTATAAATTTGTCTATAATAATAGGCGACGGTAGCCACCTACCATCAAGTGGACCGTCAGCCTGTCTGCCGATCTCAACATTAAAAAAAACGGACAAAAGTCCTAAAAACTATTTTCTACGTGTATTAATTGTTTTTTTGAAAAAAAAAATTAATGGACAGACACGGCTTGTTTACGATTTTATTATATGTACTATAGATTTACAGTCGAGCAGACTTTACAGTTAATGGAGGTATTTATTTGTCTTCTTGAATTCCCTTTAATTATTTTTAATACACATGTACACCCAATACAATCCATGCATCACTATATATAAATACAAATGACACAAATATTTTTTACAAAATAAATACGTATAAGTTTTATTTATTTATTTATTTATCACATTATGAATGGCTGATCGAGAAATCGTAAAAATACAAAGTGACCGCACTTCATAACGTGTCGTTGCCAGAGCTCGCGTTATAGGGGTTTGTTTTGAAGACTTACTCCTGAACTCTAATATTTTGAATAAATCTGGACGACGAGTTCGCTTCCTAGCCTAATCGCAGCATTAAACTGTATGGCCATCCAATACGGAAGGATCTCTCTTTAGACCACGAACAAAGGTTCAAAGGTTAATAATAAATAAAATAAAAAAACATATATTTTTACTAATATCGATGACTAGATAATTTACATTTTTATGTTAATACGATAGACAGGCTGACGACCCACTTGATGGTAGGTTGCTATCGTCGCCTATGACACAAGCAATGCCAGAGCTGCTGCAAGTGCGCTGCCGACTACAGTAGGATTAAGGATAAGGGATTGGATAGGAAAACCGGTGACGGAGGTTATCTGTAAGAGGTTGGTCACTGTCGCCAGACGAGCTGCTCAAATGACTGCGAAACGCAGTGAGCTCTGCCACTACTCAAAACGCTGTGAATTAAAAACACTATATTAACTATTGATTTGCTCTTTCTCCCGGCTTATATCTACAAATTATAAATAAAAACCTCCCTCGTTTAATGCTTTTCCATTAGCGTAAACCGTCGAAATCCGTTGCGTGGTTAGGAGGACTTAGAGAACTTAGAGACAGACGCGGATAGCGACTTCAATTATACTATGTAAGGACTTTTATAAAATAGGTATATGCGTACATAGTTTATCTGTGTTAGAAGATAATCTCTACAAATCCGACAAACTGTTTTTATCTTTACTGTAATAAAAATAATCAGAACATTTTTTTGAATTACAATGTAAATTTAAGATCCAAGATATTAAATATATGGGCATAGGGCACGCAGTCGCAGTCTTAGCTAGTGTGCTGTTGTGTTTCCCAGCAGCGTCAGCACCTAAGGGTTTACTATTTTCTCTGACATTTACAACAGACTAATTAGGTAGAGCCAACTTCGAGAAGGAGTTGTCTCTACCTAATTAGTCTGTCTGTGTACCTCATTAATCCAGCTCGGATGAGCAGCCTTCGTGAAGCTCCTAGACATCTCGTCCAAAATTCCTCAAACTGATTAAAAGTGAAAGATTATCGTTATATGAATTACTTCGACATCGTCATCGGCATAAGAAGCCGCGAGTGAATTCCTCCTCCACTTATATAATCTCGGGTTGCCCCGAGTTCACTTCCGCTTTCCGCTTTAGTACCGCTGCCTGTGTTGACCATGGATATCGGTCACAGCTACTTTGACCTAAAACAAATAATTCATTTGTAGCTTTTCCACAGAACCATGGAGTGTTCTAAGCAGTCGTAGATGAGTTATGGAACTATGGAGTGTGTCCAACCGGAATGGTGCGACTAGCGCATATACTACGTATATTTTTGCATGTTACAACCCATATACCATCAAGTGGATCGTCTTCCTGTCTCACTTTTACATAAAGCAAAAACATATTTAAGAGATAAATTACACAACATTATTTAGTGGCTAAAACCCCCGCACATTCTTCCCCGCGGTTGTCTTAATATGATTAAAGAAAATTAAAGATAATTGGTATGGTAAAATCGTATGAAAAAATTTTTGAACCATGAAATTAATATGGAAGTGGTAAAAAGATATATCGTGGAATATTTATATAAATTTTTCCTTATTCCTATTCCTTACCTCGTGAGGAAAAACCACAGAATATAGAGCACAGTAGAAGGAGGGATCAATCAAGTACTTACCTAAGTCTATATTTACACATGGTATTAATTTAAATAAAATATATTCAGAATGACTATTAAGTATTAAGAAAAGTAATAGACTAGGTACTTAGTTTCTGTTGCTCAAATTGAAAGCATTATTGTCCTTTTGGAATTGAATATTTATTCAAGTAGAATACTAGAAATTTTTGAAGACTTGTGAAGTCCTTCCAATCTCTCTCATAGCTGAGGGCTATGCCCAGCAGTGGTACTTAATATACATGGTATAAACTTTACCACTAATCCTTTACATCTCTTTATATATGGTTGTAAATTTTGCGGTCCAAGTATGAATGTTCGTTTCTTATGAGGAAGAAAATTGTAACAGGACTTTATTAAACATTCATTTCAACAACATTTGCTCTTTCACTACAGAATGTATCCCTGCTATTAAGAGTATCAAAGCCTCAAACAATACAACGAAAAGCCTGAGCGATTTGCGTCGATTTCTCAATGTAGAAAGTCACAAAGTTAATAATAGGCCATCCCTTTACGGTTGAACGACCACACTGTTAGGCGTTGCGAAACGAGGTAGGTGCTATACTATCCGATTTGAGGCATTACTATTTGTTCACATATTTTTTATAATTATTTTTCAAGATACTACAAATAAAACACCAAAAATCATTAGTCTCTAACGATAATAGTCTTTTAGTAAGTTAAAAACGTCCTTATGTAGGTATACGAACCTTTCACCTATTACCTCCTTATTACTTATCATTCCTATAAGAGTCGCATGTATGCACCCAGGCGTTCGCTTGTTTTTGTATGTGACGATTGTCACCAACAATTTGATGCTCAACCTGCCTGCTGAGATATAATTTACTTAATCATTAACCTACTAATTTTCCTCGAAAATATAGTTACAGACCACAAATTAATAGTAGATGTTAATAGTACTGTTAAGATCACGTCAAGACTATATAATTAACGTTTTCCTATCGCTCGCTAGAGGTCCGTCCGCATATCAAGTATGAATCTTAAAGAAATTTTTAATGGATTAAAAACCTCCTAATTAATTTGACATCATTAACTTGATCCCATAGACAAATTGCTTTCCAGTTTTATGGGACATTGTAAATATTTTTCTAATTATTTCATGTGTAATAAATAAATAAATAAATAATAAAAAATAATTAGAATGTTGTTACGATGTTATCACACCAATCGACAGTTCCTACCAAATTAGTCGATCGATATCATCGATTGATGGTAGAATGAATAAGTCGACGTCGATCGTCTGTTCCTTCTTTAAAAAAGGGCCGCAGCCAGTAACTTCTACATTTGCGCCTCCGTAATAAGAGTTTGAGTAACAGGGTCGTACTGGCCAACAATACGTTATCTTCTTAATAAGTACATTTTAAAAGATATCGACGGAGGTAGTGCTAGTGATGTATGGGTGATTAGTTATCGATTGACAATTGATTCATCGTCGATCGATAGGTGATCAATCATCGATCGACGATCGTTCCAACGCGAATCGATGATTTAACGACCTATACTAATCGATCAGCTACCACACCAATCGACCGACGTCGATTGTTGTCGATCAATGACATCGATCGAAAGTCGATGTTAGGACATCTTTTGTTTTATTGTTACATAATATGCCTTATATGATACAAAAACTTAAAATAAAGAAGAATGCCATAAAAATGTGTTCAATGTCTGATAGGTCTACTAATTGCTATATAAACGATGATGAAAGTTACTGATCTTCCATCAAAAAGTAATCAAATCGAGAACCTACATATTGAAATATTATGTACAGTCGGGATACGAAAACCTTCGTCAGTTTTCAAATTAATTCCTTTATCAAGTCATAGACTCTTAGTATGTTTTGAAACTAAAGCACTAAGCAGACAACTGACAGACGTTTGAAACGAAATTTTGGCATGACTGATAATTGTCCTGGTGCAAGCAAATGTCGACTTTCAGGTGACGAACCTTTTCTTACCCTGACTTTACCGGCATTGTCTGCCATAACCAAAGAATAATTTGATTCGAAGTCGAAGTATTCTCAATGAATAAGACCCAAATTCAAAGTTTTATATATCATCACAAAATTATACTACATTAATATGATCGGTTCAGAATGATGATTCTGAGGAAGAAAAAGACTCGTCAAAGTTCTAACTTTTTCTTCCTCAGAACATTATACACAAAAAAATTAAATATATAGAATTATATAAGAATATATAGAGGACATTGATAAAAAAATTCCTACAAAAATATTGATCCTGATCACCGTAATCAGGATAGCCATGGCGTAGCTAAATAGCCTTGTCAAGTTGGCGATGGACTGAGCTATTTTGTACCACGTGGTTCTATATGTTATATTACGTATTCTTTCGGCTTGCCCGATCTATACAGTTGAAAATCTTTGATTATACGTAATGTTTCTTAGCTTCATTGTAACTAAATTGTAGTTAATAGTTCGTCACATAAGAAAACAAAATTGCAAAGGTACATCGATTAATCGAATTAAAATTTGAATTGTCGTTTTATTGAGTCGAAGCAGAAAGTAAACTTAAAACTAATTCTGTAACTGAGCTCAAATAATGTGTATTTCGAATCATTCGAAGAATTGTGATTTACAAATTTAGAAAATAGGTTTCAATTTTATTTAATGTGTGAACAAATTTGCTTCGAAATAAGGTTCGAAGAACATTGCTCTTAAAATAAAGTAGTAACGTTATCTTCTTTCACGAAAACGTATCTATACAAATAAATAAGATTGAATTTGCGGTCTGTGATATCGAAATAAAGGGTTTTTCTCCAGCCTTAGTCGAATCTATTTATTATCTGTCTAAAACTTGGCATTTTCTACGCTTTTTTTTTCGAACACTTGAGGACTTTAACTTTTAGGACTAAGAATACGAGAAAAAAATTAATTCACTTTTATTATATTAACAAAATTATTCTTCGCTGCGTAGAAAATGTCTAGCGATCCACCCCTGATTCGCTCAGATGTATTTTTTCCTATAAATTATATAAATAAATCTTCCTCGATCTCTTTCAATTAGTGAAAACCATATCAAAATATGTGATAGAATTTAGTGGAGAAACATTCAGAGGCAGACTGGGACTTATTTTATAACATAGATATACCTATATTGTAAGTATATTGTAGAAGTTGACTAGATTTGTCGAATTCGAGTCTCAGGAGTCCCGGGTTCGATTCCCTATGGGGCCTTTCAAAGTTTAAGTGAACTTTTAAAAGTTAGCTCTGGTCTAGATCTGGCACTGCGTTTTGCAGCCATCTGGCGGCAGTGACCATCTCTTTATCGTGAAATAACAGCATGTGAGTTCTTGTGTTTCGGTGAGTGAGTAAGGGATGCCACATCCCATTTTCCTATCCATTTATAATACCTTATCCTTAATCGTACCATAGTCGGCAGCGTACTTGCAGCACCTGTGTTATAGGCGACGGTAGCTCCTGTCTTCATTTGGACCGTCAGCATGTCTGACGCATTTTTATTGAGAAAAGTATGATTGAATCAATTGTTTACTACCATTACAAAATATTGTTATTTATTGTCTTTTATCATGTGTCTTATTATTAAGTTTTATTACTGTTAGTATATAAAAATATACTTATATATTTTAAGACAAGGACTAACATCAGACCGAACACAATTTTTACCAAAATATTGCAAAACGAATTTTTGTAACTTCTCTGATAACCGAACAGATTTAAAATTTGAAGATTTTTCTTAAATATTGTATAAATTATGAAAAATGAAATAAAATAGCCAATTAAAACTTTAGTACAGAGCTTTAGTTAATTAATAAGCTGAAAAAATAATGTAATTGTTTCTGAAAATTTTTAGGACTGTGATGAGAAAGCTTTTTTGTGCAGTAATTTGCTATTTTTTTCTCAGTAAATATAATTTTTTGTATAAATCCGTCCCACTCAAACTTTTTTTAAATATAGTTTATTATGCTCTGTATTTTTTTATAATTTTCAATTTTACTCTAACAAGTCAAATTAGGTCAAAAGAAAATAAAGCTTTTCTACTAAAGGCGACGAAAATAAAGCTTCATAATAATTAATATATAATAATATTCTATAATAATATAAAAAATAAATTAATATTAATATTTCGAATAAATTTTATAATTAATAATATCGTGATTTTGTATGTGAATGTTTGGATTATCTATATTTTATTAAATTATGTTCAATGAATTTTAAAAAGGGTTAGTGAAAGAAGAAAGAAAGAAAGAAAGAAAGACTTTTATTCACTGCACGAAAGAGATAGACCTTTTTTGGTCACGTCTAGAAATGGCGGTCGGTAGACATTACAATCAATACATATAATAAAATCGTAAACAAGCCGTGTCTGTAGGTACATTAAATATTAAAATACATTAAACTTAAAAAATAGTTTTTAATTTTTTTTGTCTGCTTGTTCGTTTCTTTGTTTGTCCGTTTGTCTGTGCGTTTGTGCACGCTTATCTCAGAAACGGTTTAACCGATTTGAATGCGGTTTTCACTGATGTATTGTAGCAAGCTTCCCATATCATTTAGTGTTTCTTTCATTCCAATCAGTTTACAAAAAAAAAAGTTATGTGCTATACCGAATGCCACGCATACGAAGTTGCGAGCGTATAGCCGACTTAACTTAAGTACATGGAATCCGATAGCCATAGCTTGGCGACATTAAATCCATTCTTTACATGATATAAAAACCATAAAATGTTGGCATACTTTAAAGAATTAGTTCCGCTTTAATTCAATGGATTGAAAATTAATTATGTGATGTGTGTACATAATTAATTACTAGAAATTTTATTTGATCAAAAAATTTATTAATAAATTTTATTAAAAAGCATTTTGTCATTTTAATATGAAAATTCCCAATACTTATTAATAATCACTAGTCAGGACATATTAGAGGTTGTTATATAACTTAAGTGTACATCCTTTACTTATTGACATAAGTCAATAATCCACTTGATTACTTAGTTTCGGAGAGCAGGAGGCAACTCAACTAAAAGGTATCGTAGTAAGGGCCTCTTTCTATTACGTCTTTCATATATTTTTTCCACTCTACTTATGCCTCGGGGAAAATAAGGGCAAATATGGGAGCCTCCATATAGTAGTGGTCGCCGAAATCATATAAGTAGAAAAGTGGTCCCGGAATATTAATGTGGGCGGTGAGAAATATTGTGGTTGAGGTAAGAAACATTTTGTTTATTCATTGTTTCTGTTTTTCGGGTTGTTTTTTTTTTTTTAATTTTTCATGGAAACTAAATCAAAGGGTAATTGTTTATATCAAAAAATAGTTTTAGTAATTTGAGTTTCCATTGCTTACCTGCACATAGGCATTGTTGTATCTTTTCCTGTAATTGTTTATGATTTCTATTTTAGTTGTGACCGTGTCTAGTGATGATAGTGTTACCAGATTGCTCCAGAATCTATCTCCAACAATTCACTAACAAACATTGCATTGCACCCCTTTCTTCAACACCATCAAATAAACCATTTGCCTATCCAAATTTTCTGCACAAACGTCAAAGAGTTGTTATATATAAGGATACTTTAAAAACGGACGTATCTTTAAGGTAAAAAGCTTAACAGAAAATCTTTATTTTCGTCGTCTAATTTGATTTCTTAGAGTAAGATTAAAGTTTAGATAAAAAGACAGTGCGTAATATTATAAAAGTTTGAATCAGGCAGATTATATACAAAAAAATCTATCTTCTGAGAAAAAAAGTAGATAAATTACTGCCCAAAAAAAAAGCTTTCTCGTTACAGTAATCCAAATTTTCACAGAAAATTACGTTTGCTTTTAAACTTATTAATTAACTTATGTTCTCTACTAAAGTTTTAATCGGCTACTTTTATTTCTTTTTTCAATTTTACACAATATTTAAGAAAAACCTTCCAATTTTAAATCTGTTCGGTTTGTTGTGCAATATTTCACCTTAATTCATATGTCATTGGGTTGCGCTCATTTTGGTAAAAATTGTGTTCGGTCTGAGGTTAACCCTTGTCTTAAACAATTATGGCCACCCCCCAAAGTAATCAGCTCGGCTACACACTGTGCTTCTACAGAATATTTCGTCTATACGACTCTTATGTTTACGCCACCTAATACGCCACACACGTAATACGCCAAACTCAGAATTAAAATTAAAATGTCCCTGCCAAAAATAGGGACAGGCTTGAATAAATGTTAGAAAGGATTTTTTTGACTCAATGTGTATTTTAAATTTAATATTTAAATGATATTTGTATGCGACTGTACATGATTATCACAGACACAGACAATATAGGGTGACATCAAATGTCACACTCGACCGTTCCGACTAAACAACGGTTTCTACGGTCGAAATGACTAATGAGTAATTCTCTTTTAAATCGCACTTAAAGGCATCTCAATCATAACAAAGAAAAATCACTATTGTGAAGGTGCAATGAAAGAAGCATCAATCAAACAATACGGTGCATACAAAAATGAAATGGAAAATAAAGGCAGGGTTCCATCACAAGCAAAAGTTGAAGCGATAGCGTCAGGGTAATTTCCCATGAGATGCGTGGCTAAGGTCGGAATCATCTCGGAGGTAGTTTAATCAAGACAACGCTTATGTGTTGGAGTGGAGATTATGCCTTCGTGCATAACGGCACAGTACAAATATGCATCAGTGGATAAGCTGATTTGACCCTTAAAAGTTACGATTATTAATATTAATAATATTATATATTATTATTTATTAATAATAATATAATCACAAATATGATTTATTTCAAAAATGTGCCTAACTTTTGATTGTCATTTTTAATAATAAGCACCTGTCTAGTTATCTTAGGCATTAATTCATATTTTTGTTTTCTAGAGGCATGGCGTACAAATTCTAAAGTTCTGGTGAAGCCTACCTATATTTATAAAATGCTAGAACCTAAGGAAAAGGCCCGCAGAGCAAAAGAGAAAAAGGAATTATTTAATTCTATTTTTGAAAGAAAAATCTAGAGACTTGGAGCAAAATATTTACAGCAATAAAAAGTTATATTTCTAACAGTTTGAAACAATAAACGTATGCATGATCGTCAGTACCTATCGCAACTAAAAACTAAAAATTATTCCGCATTAAATAAATTACATTACTTTGTTAAATGATATTATATTTTAAGGTTCGCAAACCAAATCAGCTAAAAAATATAAAATAAGAAGAAGAAACTAAAAATACCCTCTTTACAATTAATTTATTTACAAAATCTTTCAACTACACAAATTCAAAATTAGAACGAATCAACTATAGAAACAGTGGAACAAAGTATAATCATCTAGTCACAAATAATACAGTTGTACGATACCAGAACTCGCCGAGCACGATGCTGCACCTTCGAAGACCGTAAGCAATAATAAAAGCGAGCGAGCGACAGCGCGCTCTTTTATAGGCTGTGGGTTGTTTATTTGTCAACTCCTGAAGGCGGATCTTTTTATATTATAATAAATTAAAGAATTAAAAAAATTTCAAATATTCCTTTGTTCTATTATCTACTTAAAGCGTGTCTTCGGGCATATAATATTTCTTTTCTTTTTCATTCCACACTGTTCCACGTAATTTGTACTGTGTTGTGTTGTGATCGTAAGCCGCAGACAATGTCGCGGAAAAACTAATTTACTTATAGCCTTGAGGCGCGAAACTAAGGATTTCGGTTTGATGGTTAATCTGCCTTTACGGTGCGATGGCGGGGTAATGATCATTTCGTTTACAATCGCAAAATAAAATCACACTGACTTTTATGATATTGAGGTTTACGTGATACTAAAGTGATTTTAAAGTGGAGGAGGCTGATTAACATATCTACTAATTTACCCCGAACTATTGGTCTAAAGCCGAATTTACATTACGAAATTAGTGGCTTGAAATTAATTTCACGTGTAAATATCAAGTTTTACAATGTATGCACTCTTGTGTAAACGCAAAACGAAACTAGTGTCATAGATAAGTATGTATTGACTAGTGTAGCGGAAGCGCATGCGAGGAGTGAACGTGTGTGTATGTTAAACTGTGCAGGTTATACGTGTTAAAAATGGCAAACCTACTATGGCCAGCCGAAAAAAAACTCAATAAAAAATCAAAATTATATTTATTCATTCGAAAACACTCAGGATTTTCATCTGCTAATCCAGAGATTAACTGAGTTGCACCCAGATGCTAGCTTTCTTGCTACCATCATCGAATCCACCAACGTCTATTCTTTCCAGACAATATTTTTTAAATTTATTATATTAAAATCTGTATGATAAAATTTTGCACTACTAAAAAAAGCTTCAATGTTGGCGGATCCATGTTCCTACCGATGCTGTGGATTTAACGACACTATAAAACTAGTGACACAAGTACTGCAACAAGTTTCATGAAATTAATTTTATCATGCATAACATTAATTTCGTAATGTAAATTCGGCTTAACAAAGTAAATCCTGTACACGAATAGTCAGTTAAACATTCGTTTATCCAGCTATAAATACAGTGTAATTTATTTTAGTGTATTTTTTTAAGATAAGATCGGCAGACAGGCTGACGGTCCATTTGATGGTAGGTGGTTACTGTCGCCTATAACACAAGCAACGACAAAACTGCTGCAAAAGCGCTGCCGACTAGTAGAACTAAAGTTAAGGGATTAGGAGGGGATAGGGAAATGGGCTCTGGCATCCCTTACTCACTCACCGAAACACAACAGCACACGTGCTGTTATTTCTTCTGTAAGGGGGTGGTTACTGCCGTCAGACCGGCTGCCAAAACACAATGTGCCCTGCTACTACTTTCCAGATCCAGCCCAGAGCCAAATTTGAAAGTATATTTTTCAAAGTTAACCCTGCCGGGACAGAGCGTTAAGGCAAACACGCTAACCAGTTATCCAACGGGCTCGTCAAAATTTTGTTGTGAGGATTGTTTTAACAAAAAAAATGTAAAATACTTTAAAATAATTGTAACACTTACAGTAATCTATACATATAATAAAACCGTAAATGAGTCGTGGTCAAAAAAATCAAACACACAAACAGGCAAACACGCGTGCGTAGACGCCGCCGGCCGTGACAGCCCGACTGAGTATCCCGTTTAACGGGTAGGCTAATATCGTGACCTTGAGCGCGTCCGGAGCGGGAGTTTACGTTCTACGTGTTCTTATTTATTCTTATGGTTAGAGTCTAGCCACCCAGATACAGCAATGAGCCTCACCTCCTCTGTCCTACACGCATCGTGCCATAATTTTCCAGAGAACACTATGGCAGTGTCGTCAGCATAAGAAAAAATCTTACCGTTTGTAATTTTAGATTGTAGAGCCCATTTATGACACAAGAAAAAGAGTCGGGCCAAGAACACTTCCTTGAGGAACGTCGTAATTTACGTTCTGTGCGTCACTCGTGCAATTGCCAATCTTAACCCGCTGTCTGCGATCCCGCAAGTAATCGTCCAACAAAGTAAGGGGGACATCACGAATACCCAGTTTTTCAAGTGCATAAACAAGAATGGGGACAGAAACGGTGTCAAATGCCTTTTTTGTATCTAAAAAGACTTCTAAACATTTCCTACCCTGGTCGACATGTTCAGCTATCAAAGTAGTGAGTGCGGTTACAGTGTCTTCAGTTGATATTCCAGACCTAAAGCCGTATTGTGAACTTGATAAAATAAATGTTATATTTGTTTAAATAGTTGACCAATCTGGCATTTATTAACTTTTCTAGAATTTTTGAAATTGTCGGTAAAACTGAGATTGGTCGATAATTATTGATATCATCTCTGCCACAACCCTTGTAAATAGGGGTTTCAATAGATTCCTTGAAAGCAGTCGGAAAGATCCCCCGCCGGAAACACATGTTAGCTAGTTGACAAGCTAGAAGAATTACAGAAGACAGCTTAAAACAAAAAGCTCAGCCAAAAATTCCAGACAAAAAGCTGACCAGGGCAGCTGCCCTTACGAGTTGTGGACTTGCTACTTATAAATTGTGATTAAAAAAGCATTCTGCTCTTAGTTATGGAATCATTTGGATTTTAAAGTAATGATAATATTGATAGATAACGATTAAAATGTTTATTACACGATTATAAGACATTAAGTTAAACGATGTTGTAATGAATAGGAATATGTCCAATTAATTAATTAATGCTTTCTTACGGCAGTTTCGACTCGAGGCAAATACAAGGAAAATGGGAAAAATCTTTATTGTTACTACAACGCAATAAATCGCGGGCAGACGGCGTTTATTAAAAGAGGGCAAAATGAAACTGATGCTACCATTAATTTGTTTGTGGCGATTTATTGTTCACTCCTCGGTTAATTAACGTGAAATTTATATAATTTGCCGTTATGGTTTACAATTGCAGGCAATTAAGAAATGTTGAACTGTTCGCAATCGATTTCAGAAAATATTCGCACCACTTTATGGTTCCCGGTAAATGTGCTCGCCATTTTAATGAAGCTCATTTACTTTTGGAGCTTTTTTTTCTTTATTTGGTTTGCAAAACAGCACACAATCTAACATAAAAAATAATATCAATAATTTAGAAGAAAACTCTACAATGATTGTGCCTTTCACGATGCAAACACAACTTAACAAAATAAATAGTGACAGTAATAAACAATATTAAACAATAAAATAATAATAAACAAAAAGATAACCTAAAAAATAAATATTTGTACATAATATTAAGTAGTGTTACTTCTTAGTTTAACCTTCAAAGAGGCCAAAGAACATAAGTATTATGTTTCCGCATGTATTTATGTTCCCTAATTCCATCCTCTGGCCTTATAGAAAGCAAACGTTGAAAAGTGTAGTCCGCATTGAGGAACGAAACGATAGCGCGTTATAACTTGCCGACGCAGCGACATCTGTAGTCGAAAAAATGAACTACTTGAACTTATATAACGTAGTCACATCAGTGTATACCGAGCGTAACTAACATAAATTTTGTTGGAACACGTGACATCTGAGTATGCAGAATGTAACTAAATAATATAAAATATTTAGGTATCCAGTTATCTGTTGACAGGAGAATAATTTTATACATTTAATTTTATATGTTTAAAGGGGCAAACATAGGGGGGTTACCCCTATGTTTGCCCTATGTTTACCCTATGTTACCCCTATGTTTACCCTTTAACATAGGTTAAAGGGTCTTGTCGTGCGTCGGGGCTGACACATACACTTTTTAATTAAACGTGTTTAATTAACATTTAAAGAATTTGTAACAATAGGAAACTCCACACAATGTATTGGCATGTCGTGCTTTTTTATTTGCTATATTTTATTTGACGAACCCGTTGGATCAGTGGTTAAGGTGCTTGCCTTAGCGCTCTGTTCTAGGGTTCCCGGGTTCGATTCCCGGCAGAGTCAACTTTGAAAAATGAACTTTTCAAATTTGGCTCTGATCTGGATCTGGAAAGTAGTGGCAGGGTACACTGCGTTTCGCAATCATTTGGGCAGCCCGTCTGGCGGCAGTAACCACCCCCTTACAGATAACCACCGTGAAATAACAGCACATGTGCTGTTGTGTTTCGGTGAGTGAATAAGGGATGCCAGAGCCCATTTCCCTATCCCCTCCTAATCCCTTATCCTTAATCCTAGTGTAGTCGGCAACGCACTTGTAGCCACCTACCATCAAGTGGACCGTCAGCCTGTCTGCCGATCTTAAAATTAAAAATATCTTGTGAATATTATAAATATAATACATAAATGAATTAAAAGATTCGATTAAGCATTAATAAAACAGAAACCGGAGTATATATTTTAATTATAAACGAAAAATAAAATTTCGTTTATTTAAAACTGTGGGATTGTACCAAATATTGTCAAAATAGATTTTTTTTTTTAAATTCAATAGTATAACCAATACGTCGTCAAGTATGCGGTTTTATACCACCCGTACCATTGCAAACTCAATCCCATTGAGTTGGTGTGGGCCCAAATAAAAAATTACATTGGTGCCAATAACTCAACATTCAAGATAAATGACGTATTACAATTATTTTATGACGCAATACGCTTAATAGACGGCTAATAAATGGAAGAAATGCTGCGACCACGTATTACAGGAAGAGAATGCCATGTGGAACTTGGATGACGTCATGGAATTAGCAGAACAAAATTATTTTATTATAAATACGAAGGAAGATTCCACTGACAATTATTAAAATATATTTTTAAGGGTTTTATTTTTATTTAAGACAGTCAATTTAATTTTTATCCATTAAACTTAATCTTTTAAAATTTAATTTGTTTGATTTTTAACTGCACTGTGGATACACCTTTACCCTACCGTTGCATTGATGACTCACTGCATTCTTAACGCGAATAGACTATAATAATGTCGAACTGTGATTTATGAGATAGTCTATTTACTCGAATCGTTCCAAGAAACAAATTTAGTTTATGAGTCCAGATAGCCATAATCGCAATATCTACTTAAAATGAAGTTATCTACTTATAACTTAATGAACACTTTAAAATTTGTTATTGAATATAACAATAACACTTTAAAAGAACTGTAAATATTTTATGCAGTCTTGATTCGGTAGACAGGCTGACGGTCCACTTGATGGTAGGTGGCTACCGTCGCCTATAACACAAGCAACGCCACAGCCGCTGCAAGTGCACTGCCGACTACAGTAGGATTAAGGATAAGGGATTAGGCGAGGATAGGGAAATGGGCTCAGGCATCCCTTACTCACTCACTGAAACACAACAGCACACGTGCTGTTATTTCACGGTGGTCTTCTGTAAGGGGGTGGTTACTGCCGCCAGAAGGGCCTCCCAAATGACTGCGAAACACAGTGTGCCCTGCCTTAAATGATATTTAAATGATTAAATGATATTGATAAAACCGTTTCACTTGGAGATATTAAACATTATTAGCTAAACAGTGATAGATTTTGAATGACATTATCATAAATTTACGATATTAAAATTATATACAGTCTATAGAATTGAGCTGAATTTTTTCCAATTTCAGCAGAGCGTTCAATTTTCAGCCGTCAATCGAACGGCCACAATAACAAAGAGAAAAAGTTTCAATAAAGGAGAACAAATCGTTTCATAAAAATTTCCGAACCTCTGCCCAAAGCTGAGTCGCGTAAAACTGTTGATAACACATGCAATACTGAAACAGACCCTAATAATATAGTGGAATGTGTCAGCACAGCCGTATACTGTGACAATGTTTATAAACTTTATTATCTACGTGCTAAGATCCACTTTATACGAGCAAGTGCTGACGAAGGTTAGGGCTTATCGAGCTCAGTGACAAAACAAAAATTTCGATCGACAGACATGAAGATTTTTTTTATTAAATTTGGGTACAAAAGGCAACGAAGCGAGACTAAAATATTAACAAGATGTTTTCGTTGGTTATCGAAGTTGCCGCGTCTCAAACTTACTTAGGAACGTTTGCATAAAACGACCGAGGGTCTGTGAGTAAAGATTAAAAATTTTCCGAGGCTTGCCCCTGAATTACAAATTATGCCCTCATTTTCTCCTCAGAGTGATGTTTTTCTAAGGTTACAAGACACGTAAATATCTATACCAAAAGATTAATGTCACGGAAAATTTGCGGTGGATAATTGTAAAGGAGGTTTAAAAACTTTATCAAGCCCTGACTCTACTCGTATTGCTCATTTAGTGGGTAGAAATAAAAGACTTCCACAGACTCTCGCATTAATCATCAGCCCTTTTTAGGAAACACGTTGATTTTATTTTATCTCTCTCCGTAATAAATACATATCATATTGACCTGTGGATGTTATTTATAGTTTTCTTGGACTGAGATATCTTCTAAAAGTGACCTCTGTTCTGAGACTACAATAATCATAATGCTCAACAGACTATACGTTCTCGATGATTATTACAGTTTTTTTTAACAAATAGAAAAACGATATCTTTTTATAAATGAGATTTTTATATTTTTCAGAAAATTAGCAAGCAGATGTTAACGATCCCAATACCTGAAATATTTTATGTCCAAAGCCGTTGTTTAAGACTGTAGATGTATATTTCTTTACATTTTCATGTCTCTTCGAAATCCGAAGGACACCATGTAGGCTGCTGAGTATTCGTCCTATTGGCCTATAATTTTCACGATATATCCAATATTCGTATCAACGAATTTTTTTCGAAATATGTAGATATGGTACATAGACTTAATTACTTAATTGCAATTGCTATTATTTAATACCATATCAGATCTTATTAGATGGGATTAAAAATACACATATTTTTAATTTAAAAATTATTATATCTTTAAAAAGTTTTAAAGAAGGATTGTAGTAAAATTATTTCGTTTCGATTAATTTGATAATAAAGGTGTTAAAATGCAAAGATTAATTTATCGTCTCAAACTCACAGAAGGTCTAAAATGGTTTGTATGTTCACGAAAAAAGAACTTTCACATCACAAATTGCCCAAATAAATAAGCTGATACTTTATTGCCCTAAGTTAAATTGATTCTAAATCTCTAGGGGATGCCTCAGAAATGTGTGGTAAATATTTATAGAAACAAATAGTAAGAATAGGGTATTTCTGAAAGGTTACTATCCAAGTGCAGGAGCTTATTCCCTTTATTATCTCAGCAATGTGAAAATAATAAAATTATTTGAGTATGTAAGCGTTTTGTTTTATTTAAAAACCTTGTACCTATTTTTTGGAGTTTCAGAAATTTCTCGTCCGGTATCTCAACAACGAACCACGATAAGTTTAAAAAAATGTGACAACTGTAGATAAAAGTATGTGATCACAATTTTCGTATCATGACGAAGAGCCGAGTTATCGCAAAAAATAAAAATAATAATAATCCTAGTCGGCGAAAGCTCTTAAGAAATCTTGATTGGTAATTTCAAGTTAAGCTTCTAAGCTTTCCTCAACACAATTAATTTTGAAATCTATAATGACTGGGCTATAATAACATATAGAAATAAAATCTAGCTAACCGCTTTAATAACTCGCCTTAAACAATTTTTAATGAATATATAAGTAATCAATTTGTTGAATTTAAGGTATGACTAAAATATTTATGAAATTTAGTATGAAAAATGGAATTATAGCTTGAAATTCTTCTTTTTATATATATATATACAACAAAAACAACCCAGTCAGTATTACGTTTACCGGGTCAGGAACACTACGGCTACACTAACAATTATTCAACTAACTTCTCTACGGAATCTTAATAGAAATGCGTGCTATTTTTGGAATACTCCTCATCACCTTGGCGGTAATGGTGTTCAGCTGCAACGCTTATCTTAAACATGAAGCAGAAGGAGAAAGATTACGAATACCAATTAATGGGATTCGCCTACCTCGTCTAGCGCTTGACGAAGCAGTCGTACCTACAATTCGTACGGAATATGATTAAATGAAATAGTCTTTTCAACAGAAACTTACTATTTTTGTGTGTGTTTATTTTCCAGTACTTATAATTTAATTTGAGCTATGATATCAGTTTAATACAAGGTTTTTGTCCAGTTCCATTCATTATGAATATACATATGTCAACAAAAATAAAATATTGTATACTAAGAAGGTTTGTTCTTATTTTCTCTCATAACCATGTTCAGAAATTCCATTGGGATTCGGGAATTATTGAAAATTTTATGATGCTCATTGATAGATCACTCCTTAATTCAGGGTTTTTAAATAGTATTTTTTTTATATAATAATAATTATATTTAAGGCGAAGACCTAGCAGAAAAGCATTATTTTTGTTGCCTAATTTGATCACAAATATCGTGATCTTTTTTTATGTTAAAATCGGCAGACAGGCTGACGGTCCACTTGATGGTAGGTGGCTACCGTCGCCTATAACACAAGCAACACCAAAGCAGCTGCAAGTGCGCTGCCGACTACAATAGGATAAGGGATAGGGAAATGGGCTCTGGCATCCCTTATTTCACTCACCGAAACACAACAGCACAAGTGGTGTTATTTCACGGTGGTCTTCTGTTAGGGGGTGTTTACTGCCGTCAGACGGGCTGCTCAAATGACTGCGAAACGCCACTATTTTCCAGATCCAGACCAGAGACAAATTTGAAAAGTTAGTTTTTCAAAGTTTACCCTGCTGGGAATCGAACCCAGGAACCCTAGATCCGAGCGTTGATGCAAGCACCCTAACCACTCATCCAATGATATTTTTAATTATAAAATTTATTAAAATAAAAAAAATATATTCAGGCAACTGGACCCATATTATTATACAATATTAAATTATTCTAGACAGTTCCATAATACCTATTAAGGCGAGGACTTAATAGAAAAGCTTTATTTTCTTTAGACCTAATAAACTATAATTTAAAAAAGTTTGAATCGGACGGATTTATACAAAAAAATATATTTTCTGAGAAAAAAAAAACAGTAAATTACTGCCCATAAAGAAACATTCTCGTCATAGTAATAAAGATTTTCAGCGACAACTACATTATTTTTTAAGCTTATTAATTGACTTAAGTTCTGAACTAAAGTTTTAATCGGCTACTTTTATTTCTTTTTTCGTTTTTTACACAATATTTAAGAAAAACCTTGCAATTTTAAAACTCTTCCGGTCAAAATGTGAAATGCAACATTGCACTTTAACTCATAGGTTATTAGGTTGCGCTCATTTTGGTAAAAATTGTGTTCGGCCTGATGTTAGTCCTTGTCTTAAAAAATAATTAAACGTTGAATGAATATCATAATCTTGTATGCAGATATACACAGAATAAAAAGTGAACAATTTGCATAGAAACTAAAAAAAGGGCAGAACATAATTATGGCGTGAATAAAAACAATGAATCAGATGTTATTAATAACGGCTATCTATTTAATGCTTCGTCACGGAGAAAATATATATTGCAAGTGAGTCGGCGGTAAAAAGGATTATTAACCAACTTTGGCCATCAAAACTATCAAATGAATTCCAGACGACAAACTGCATTTATTTTCTGTAGCTGTAAGTATCACGGCTGCATATTATTTTTGAGGAGTAGTCTTCACTAGAAAACCTTAACGTGTGTACAAAGAATGGCTTGCGTTTCTCAGTCATTAAGCTATTGGCTGCAGCATATTCCCCCTTACAGATGTCCATCTTGAAATGACAGTACGTGTTTTTTGCCTATCGGTGCTTTCACCGATCAATCCCGATTTCCCATGAGCAGCTCCAACAAGGACTTTTCTTGCTTGCGTTACTTTTTGCAGCGATCTCCGTCGCACCATTGAGAGCATGCTATTCCGCTTGGAACATCGTGCAGAAGGATTCTAACACGCACTTTTTTGCAATGAACTCCACACCAAATGACTTCTGCATAAAATACTTTCATTAATCGGTTTCTGAAGTAGTCTTTTATTACGTTTTGATGAATGTTATTTGGCCATTTTTTGTTAGCCAATTGGCAAATTTTATTGCTGGCCACCAAGCGTTGTCGAAGGCACCCTCTATATCTAACGAAACAATCAGGCTTATCAATTTATTTTCTATGTTCCTCCGTATATGTTCTACCAAATCACAGAGAGAGTCCTCCATACAACGTTGACGTACAAATCCAAATTGATTTGGGTTTGCATTTGGCAAAATATTTCAATTGACCCTCCGAACAAGCATTTTCTCTAGTATTTTAACCAGGACTGGCAGAAGTCCTATTGATCTGTATGATTTGGGCGTCTGATAGTTCTCCTTACTCGGCTTTCTGAAGACAACCATGGCGGCGACCTTCCAAGTTTTCGGAAAGCAGAAAATCTCTAGGCATTTATTAGTAACGCCCAGAAAGATTTCCTCGCTTTCCAAGATTGCCGCCGTACAAATATTCGCAGTAAAGCCACTAACCCAGGTGCTTTCCTGGAGTTGATATTGCTAACCGCCCTTTTGAGTTCATGTTTTGTAAATGACAGATCGTTCTTTGGTTGTAGCTCCTGGTATTGAAAGTTGTTTACTTTGTTGCGGACCTCTGCGTAGTAGTCATTGTCCAGGGTGGAAAAAAGATTTCGTCATGTATTTGGCCGAGTCTCCGGGTCTTAGAGGCACATAATTCTTAATTAAAGTAATCATATGATGACATTATGATCCGATGACGTGATAGACATGTTCACTCTCTAAGAGTGGGCTCTATGGATAGCTGTGCTCCATGCGGTGATGACATTCTGTCTGAAGTCCCCACGTATAGTTCCTGCACCACAGCAAAACACACGCCTCTATTTCGGGACTCCATGACCAGCCAGCTTGCTTCTTTGCAAGTTAGCCTGTATAATTTTGTACTTATTCATTTTAGTTCTGGCGTTTATAGGCTGCTCCAACAAGTCTCTTTTTGTGTGATGAGCCCGTTGGATGAGTGGTTAGGATGTTTGCCTTAACGCTGTGTTCCAAGGTTCCCGGGTTCGATTCTCCGCAGGGTCAACTTTGGAAATGAACTTTTCAAAGTTGGCTCTGGTCTGGATCTGGAAATTAGTGGCAGATCAGCGTTACGCAGACTTGGGTGTAATAATATGCACGAAAATAATGAGATTCATTTAATTGTTGAGTGATCAATCAAAACAAAGGAATCACTTGAATTAAATTAATATATCATAATATTCCCTAAGAATCGTAGGTTCTTCTGATCTCTTATACCTCCTATTATGTTCATGACTTTCATAAGTTGGTAATCCTAGTAACGAAATAGCACTTCGAGCGGGTCTGACGTCTCTATTGAAGCCTTCGCCTCCCAAAATCACTTGAGGATTAGGATAGGCTTTACAGCTGCACATCATACCTGCCAAGGTGATGAAGAGTACTATAGAACGCATTCTTCAAATGTTCTATTCTTTAAGTGTTTAGTGAATGCCTTAAAGGTTTATATTCTCCTTAATATAAGGCATATTTTTATTCTATTTATATACTTCTTTGTACAATTATCAAGCATTTAAACGTTTTGTTACACCATGGTTGCTTAGGCATACTTATTTTAGTTATTATTGCATGTTCAATCAAGGCGAGTTGTTGGACTAAGTATCACGAGCTCATTGCGCAGTAAGCCAAATTCTGTTTTTTTTTTATGTTAAGGTTTGCAGACAGGCTGACGGTCCACTTGATGGTAGGTGGCTACCGTCGCCTATAACACAAGCAACGCTATAGATGCTGCAAGTGCGCTGCCGACAGCAGTAGGATTAAGGATAAGGGATTAGGAGTAGATACACAACAGCACACGTGCTGTTATTTCATGGTGGTCTTCATACAGGGGGTGGTTACTGCCGCCAGACGGGCTGCCCAAATGACTGCGAAACGCAGTGTGCCCTGCCACTACTTTCCAGATCCAGACCAGAAACAATTTAGTTCTCTATGAGGCTCAGATTAGACCCTGTGTAGGGCACTGCTGTAGCTGTCTGGTTAAGCTGGTGGACAAAATACCATGTCACCATTGACGTATATATTACTAGCGTAAGGACCGGACCAAACGGCGCGGCGAAATAACTCCAGCGCATTGGCCCTAAAATCTCAGTTTAGGGCCATCTAACGGCGGTCCTTCGTCCGCGCAAGATTGTGGTTGAGAGAAGTTTTGTACTAAATTGTTATAAAAATGCCTAGTTGCGTAGTAGAAGGCTGCAAAATTATTAAAAAGGAACAGGGAATATCGTGTCATCGGTAAAGTAAACAATTAATTTTAACACATTTCATTTTGTATTGACTTTTTTTTTAATAAATCAAAGTAGCGCTTGACCACTATCTCACCTGATATGAGGTGCAGATGCGGCCGAAGGTGGACCACGCTTACCCAGTAAATGCCCATTTACCCTGGTTTTGAATACAAGGGAACAAGGAAGGTGGAACTGAAACGCTTCGTGCGTGATCGAGGAACATCGACCACGAAAGGATGAAACTCTCGCCCACGCCTAGTAGTCCGCAAGTGGAACGGTTCCGGTTGGATTAATTCGTACAGAATAGATGCACACACATTCTTTTTTTTGTTCTTACAAATTTGGTGTAGGTGTAAGTATATTTTTTAATTTGGGTAAAATGTTTTATAGTTAATGTAACAGAGACGAAAACATGAAAGTAAGAATTTATTAAGAAACAAAATATATAATATATTTATATATTATATAAATATATAATATATAAATATATAAATATGTCTATAAGAAGCGAGTTTGTGTAAAATGTTCCGTTGGGCGTATCCTTACTTTAAAAATCATTGTATTAGACTGTTACATTGGGAAGGTTGTTTTATACGTAGCGTGCGATAGAAACATCAAACATGGTGGTAATACAATTTGGATACATATTGATAAACACAATACTACATAGAGTTATTAAAACCCATGAAAATACGCATTAATTCTGTATAGGTCCCTACTAACGGTACAACTCATATTGTCGTTACAAGGCGAAAGTTTTAAAGATTTTAGGTGATAATAATGCAGCAGTAATTCGTTTTATTATGCGTAAAATGACACTTCTTCCTAGTTCCGTATACGACTGTTACGCACAGCTCTCTAGAGAACACTGAGTGAAACGGTGTTAATTAACTCCGTATGCCTCGTCTACCTCAGTTATAATAGAAGTCTTTGTTTTAAACCAAGTAAGTACGATTAGATACTTAATAATGTATTTTCATTATTTAAAATTATAAAATTTAATTTATTTGGGTATTTCTTTCTGAACTAGAGCTTTCATATAGGTTCATATACTACAGCTTTGTAGGGTATTCAGTACACCCTGATGGAATTCTGAGATAATATTAACTCCGACAAAAAGACGATGCCTTGTTCATGCATTATGCATGTATGCATTATGCTATCATAAAAATACCGTTAACGCTAAGGACACCAATATTTCGATGGAGGGCACTCTTCCCACTATAAGGGAACAGACAAAAAAAAACACACTGCACACGATATAAGGGAATTCCTAGCTGATGGTTCGCGCTGAGAAGGTTCGCACCACAACTTGTTGATCCAACCGTCTTTGTTGAACCAAACCGTCTTTGTTGATCTCCCTGGAGTGCCGGAGTAGTCCCGGTGGCAGCTGAGCTCTGTCGCAGGGACGCCCGAAGAATTTGAAGAAACTTGTAGGTAGATCGGGATCCGATCATTCAAATTCAAGTTCTTTTCAGGTAATCATCTCCACCATTCGAAGAAAAGAAATATCTCCGTGCCCTGGACAGACGTCTAATTGCTTTGTTAATTGTTCTCTCTGTTTAAGAGGTGGATTTTATCTTTAGTATGGTTTATGGAAAAATGTTGAATGAAGAATGTTTTAAAAAAATGACATAGGAAATTTGAATGTGGAAAAATAATGTTGGATAGTTTTGATTTGTTTTTTGATGTAGTGAATGTTTTTATATAATATACTATTTATAATGGATTAGAGAATATTTTAAAGAATATAATATGTGCATATAAATTTGAAGAAGTTTTATTGGTTGTGATATAAACGGGTCCCAGAGGTAAGACAAATCTTAAATTATAATGGGTCAAAATAAATAATAATTGAAAACTCTCCGTGATTTTGGGGCTTGAAATTATCCGGTCAAGCTTAAAATGCGGTGACGGGCCTGAAGCCCTTTGCTGCAGTTGCTGCCGCTCGCCGTAAATACGGACAGGTCGATGGGTACCCGTTCTACTGGCTGGTTTTCTTCAGTGCCCTTCTCACAGTCAAGCGCACCTGGTGAGACTCGCAAGCGGGAGGCCCAGCGAGCGACCAGCGTAAGGTCACTTAATAACGACCGAATCATGAAGACGACGTTGGAAAGTTTAACTAGTTATATTAAAAATCAAAGAGAGTCAGGATGGACACGGATTAGACAAGAAAGGACGGATCAGAATGTAGGCGTGGACACAACGAAGAACTCTTAACGGAGAGCAGGCTGGCCATGGAGCTGGCACAGAAAATAGCCAAATCGTACACGCCAATCTCAACGGCGGCGAAGACCTCCTTCAGCACTCCCATTGCTACATACTTCGGAGTCCCCGTGATTTTGTAGTTCATCCATCTGCTTATATACCTATACAATATAGCACCCACTCCGCCTCCTTCCCGGTGCGACAATGCGACAATTGTCAGTTCTCAGCTAGGATAATCGTGAGGACAGAATAATTTTACTATGTTACAAGGTCATATTTACTAACTAGTAAGGATAGATAGGTATCTAGTTCTCACAAGAACCCCAAATGTACCGTGTTCAAGCTTTCCATTAGCAGACGTGTATTTTTAGTGCTTCGGTGGTTAAGAAGAGAACCCGAATTGGTAGAAACTTTATACGACGGATAAAGCAAACAAAATCATTACTAAAGTGTTTATAAGTAGATACTTGCTCGGTTTAGAAATATAATCTGGCACAGTGAACAGTGACCTCGTAATAGTTGCTCCATTAACTCGCATGGTGTGAATGCGCAATCATGTATAAAATAAATTTTCAACTAATTAAGGTAAGACTAAAATATTTATGAAATTCAAAACGATTTATAGCGTGTCAAAATAGCTTGAAATATTTCCGCGTTATAATAGGTTGGGGAAAAAGTTTCTTCGCATTTTATATGAAAACTCAAGACATTTTTTTTAAAGTTTATTTACATTTAATTACAGTACTTTTTATGACTTTTTATCATCTTGTAGGTAGGGACATGATCGCATTGCTGTAGAAATTTTGGAATTACTGATCAATAAAAAGCGACAAGTAGTTTTGGCAGTCCTCTCTTTATGTTAACCTGAGACTGCCTAAAGAATTCTGAAGAGACCGAAACAGGTGGGAATCTGAAGGTGCAAGGTCAGGGATCTAGATGGCGGATGCATTAACACCTCTAAAGAGTTGTAGCGTTGTCGTGATGAAAGACCACACCCTTCCGGTCGCTTTCTGTCAACTCACTTTTACAACACTATATCGTGGATTATAGCGATCATCTCTGGAGTAGTGACCTCAACTGGGCGTTGAGTCATTTAAATTTAACCACTTGAGTCATTTTAATCGACGTTGCAGAGTTTCCATAATATTTATCAAGTATTTTTCCTTGCCGTAATAGTTTTTTTTGCGCAAAATCAAGACAGAAAATTCACTTTTCTCCATCTTTGCAAAAATTTGTTCAATTATTTTTCTTTAATGGCTTTCACAAAAAAACTAACCGGAGATACTGGCTGAAAATTTTAATTTAGTCTTTCAAAAGAGTTGTGAACAAGGAGGTTCCATGCAATTTGCGATAATTTTAATCCAAAATAGATGTTACCAGACTCTGTTCTAGTAGTATTTTGACTTCAAAAAAGTGATCTTGTAATCCTATTTTTTAGAAATAAACGATTTGATTTGATTACAACATGAGGCTCATATTTTTTATATACCTATATAAATTTCTTTATTCAATTTTCAAGAAATAAATCGTTTTGTTATACCTTAACTAGTTTTGAATTGATTATATGATGGCATGTTTAATCTTAATAGGCGAGTTGTTGGAGCAAGTACTTACCTACTACGATACATATTCTAAACCGAATAAGTGCGATAAGATACTTAATATTTCTTCACAATTTTTTATTATACAAGCTTTAATTAACAATAGAGTATTTTAGTCTATATGAAAAAAAATCTAAAAGTATATTATTGAGATAGCTTAGGCAAAAAGCAGTCAGAAAATGTTAGTTTTAGTTCGTAAAATAACAAAATAAATTTTAAAATTAAATTCAAAGTTTTCAGAATTTTTAGTCTGTTCTTAAACACAATGAAATAGTAGCCGCCATGTTTACGTCATACGGTTTGTAAACAAAAAAGTGTCAGTCAGTGTCATGTCAATTACCGGCGCATTTGTTTACACAGCCAACTGACGTCATGACCACAGAGCAAAATGGTTTCCAGAGTTTTCGTCAAATTACGCGCGAAATTTGAAAATGTAAATTTTAAATGCATTTTTATTAAACTTATCGATTGAATAAAAATTTGGTGTTTTTTTTTAGTGGTTCATTAGCACTACAGAATCTAATTGAGACACTTTTTAAAAATGGGTGTAATACTCTATTATAAACTAAATACCGACACTCTATTGAGACCATTCTACTGAACTCAAACACGCTATATCTGCTGTAAGTTGCTGAGAAAGTAGATATCCCGCAGACTACGCCATGCTGCAGCATAATGTCAACGTTATTGTTCCATGTCATAGAAATACCACCGAAGTAACAGTACACCAAATTTCAAATCAATCGAACCTGTGGAAGTTAATGAGATTCCGTGGTCTAGTAGAAAGTGAGGTTGTCCGAGGGGTTATCCGATATTTTCAGGTGGAAGCGGCCTCCGACTCTGCGATAGGTATGAGATTATGGGGTGCTTCAGAGATGAAGCGCCTAGCTGACTGCCCGCTGCATGAGGTGAGTATGGGAGGCTTGTGCCGCACATGGGGTCGTCCTCTGCCCATACAACACGCTAATCCGCTCCACGGTGCAGGGGTCAAACCCGAAAGTGAGTGGATCTCGTGGGGAGGAAGATGCATGTTTTCCACGATAATAGAGGGCGCGAGGAAACACCATAGGTTTTTAGAGGGTCTCACATACCCCACTGATCTCCCCATGGTCGGATCTGGCTCGCAGATTTTCTCAAGCAGCTCGATTCAACACTTAAGCAAAAAATAAACCAAACCGGTGTTTACAAAAAGGTATTTGCTCAGTTTAAAAATGAGTAGACCTCGTAATAGGTTGCTGCAATATCTCGTACGAAGTTAATGCGCAACCATATAATCCATTTATAACTAATCAATTTTCAACTATAAAATTATAAGTAAATTATTTATGAAATATAAAGATAAGAAAGATACACATATAAAGAAAAGAAAATAATAATGGGTACATATTAAAATATAAGTTTCATTCATTCAACTATTCTTTACGGAACATTGAGAAGAATGCGTGCTTATTTCGTAATAATGTTCATAACCTTGGCAGTTATGGTGTTCAATTGCAAAGCCTTTCCTTCACCTCAAATAAATGATGAAAATGATTATATCAGACAGGACATAATTCGCCATCAAGGTTTGGCTCCATCAAGGTTTGGGAGATCTGTAGAACCTTTCCACACTTTGTACGAAATTTGATTAAATGAAGTCACCTTTTCAAGAGTAATCTTCTGTTTTTGTGCCTATTAGTATTAGCTGTGAGCTAATACTAGATAATAATAAATCATGTTCACCTTATCTGGGCTATTGAAGCCATTCTTACACTTATCTGGCCATTCTTACATTTTTTGTCGTATACAAAATTATCTCCAAATGTGTTGAGAAAAATAAAATATTAAATTAAAAGTAACTAAGTTTTCTGAGATCTCCCCGCCTTCTCTAACGAGATATTAATAATTATAAATGATATTATTTACCGATTTCATTATTTTAGTGAGAGAAAGAAAAAAAGGGCAAAATATAAATAAAAAAAATTAGATCTTCAGATGTTTAATTACCAATTTGAGATACGTATTAAAAGAGTATCTTTGAGTTTTTTATAGATTTAAATGTTAAAATAACTATGTTGAAATTAGACGAAAGTAAATCATCCAGTGTGTTTGCCTACTTTATTCGTGTACAGAATATGGAATATGCGTCTAATTCAAAAAAGGCTTAAATATTTTTTAATATAAATATAAAAAGGCTTTTTTATCAACATTTTTGCTTTAGAATTATGTCTATGTAAATATTTTTTAATATTATTTCTTTTTCGTTAACAAAATAATTATTAAAAAGTGCATAAAAATGTGGGAAATTCAAAATACTTGAAACGGTCAGATCGAATGTGACGTCAAAGTCTATGAAATGTCAACATTTCATATTTGTAGACTTTGACGCCACGACAAGCGCGCCAAAACGTAGCTGTTAGTTAAGGTGATACACAAAATAAAAATGAAAAAAATGTCTCCGCCCGCCGGGGCGGAGTCCAGATCGATGCGCCCCGCTCCCCTCAACACAAGACGGCATTCTGTGTGTAAAAGTAAAACAAAGAATTCATTGAGTCGCATCGCGCTTTAATATTTATTTATTTGTAGTACTTTTTATTAGGTACAGCTAAATTTGCTACGCCTTAGTAGTGTACATGTTTTGCTATTATTATACAATATGTAACTCTAATAATAATAAATAATAATCCAAGTGGCAAAAAAATTAAGTGAAAAAATCTTTTTTTTTTAAATTAAGTGAAAAAAATTTGAGAATGTTTGTTTTTGAATTTTTTGACTAAAATCTTATTAATATTAATTTTAATTATTAACACTATTATTACACTTAATTATTATCAATTTTAATCACTAGCAATCTCATTCTTAGTCTGTAATTTTAACCATTTTTGTATTTCTAATCAAAATCCATTTATAAATCTGAATATATTTTGAATATAATGATTACAGTAATTTAAACAACAAATTAGAACAATATAATTGGCAGATATTAGAAATAACACACAACACCATACATTATTTTATCCAAAATATCTAAAATAGTAGATATATAGAGTGGCTAATGTAACTTTAGAATGTTGCCCCGTCCGTGATTGAACACCAGCTTTTATTGCCAGTACTAATTATCAATCTACCCACATTTTTATTTATCACACTTCTTTGTTGGCGTTGACAATATAAGTTTGTAATGTTTACACATATATGTATTATAATTATAACATTTAATGTTTTAAATTTTCTTGTCACGCGCGTACAAGTAATTGCGCATCCGCTCGCTCCCGGCACATTCGCGCCCGCCGCCGCCGCTTTATTTTTTAGTGCAATGGAGAACACCAATGTTTTTTTTTTCAGGATATCTACAAAATAGGTGGGTCAAAATCACCAAGGTGGCAAATCACCTTCGCCAGTAAATAAATGATTAAATTCATATATTTTTTTAATAAATTAATGTTTGTAAATATTTAAATGTGTTCACATTGACTATATATCACACAACATACTTCAAAAGTTAAACATATTCAAAATTATTTAAAGAAATAAGTACAAAAAGTCATTTCGAGAACGCGTCCTAAGTAACATTTCTTAGAAACAAACTCTGGGAATCAACATAAAATAAAATAAATTTAACGGTTTTCATTACTTATTGGCCCTTAATTTTATCTGATATCACGTTATGGTAAACATTAATAAAAAATAAAAAGAAATTGAAGAAAAAAAAGTCGAAATATTATGTCCGACAATGTAAGCATCATTTCAGTGAACGCAGTTTTAATCGACGAAAAAAAATGTATTATTGAACGCAGCCTCTAGGTGTCTATGGCACAGTTGTAGGGGAAGATGTAAACAAAGTGGCTGTTATGAGAACTATTCGCCGATAAAATTAAAAATAAGTAGTAAGTATCTTTCGATTCATTATTTACAGTGCGTACATCAATAAGTCGTCATACCGGGAATGCATTTATTACCTTGGAATATTGAAAAACACTACGTTTTATAGTGTTTAAAAGAAATTATAACCTCAAATATTTTACATTAACCAAGCCAGACATGATGTCAAAGATGGCTGCTGTAAAAATAGCCGCTTTAATTTGAAAAAGTCATTTCGGGAACGGTCATTTCGAGAACGTTACCGGACATGACGGAGCGTTATCGAAATGATGATGACGTTTCCGAAATGACTGTTTAGTTACTAAATTGCAATCTGCTATTACTATTCATTATTAAATTTAGTGTATGTTGTGTTAAATACAGTTTTTAATTAAATGTTTAATTTTTTAGCAATATGGAGTCTCAAGAAGCTGGAAAAAGAACAAAACGTCCGAAAAAGCAACTTAACAAAAATAGTTCATCCTATTTGCGCGAAAGAGAAAAAACTAATGCCAGAAAAAGAAAATATTTAGATAAGATGACAGATGAACAGAGAGGTTAAAAGGGCTAAAGATAGAGCATATTATCAGAAAAAAAGCTGAAAAGAAAGTTAAGAACATTGCTTAGAAGACCGAGAGAGAAAAGCGAAAGCAGAGAAAAAAATGGAAAGAAGCGTAAAAAAAATACACAGAAAAGAAGAAGGAATTATCAAATATAATAATAAATACACCGCCACATTCCGATGATGATATATCTGCAACACCTTCAGTGAGGAAAACAGTAGGAAGAAAAATTGTGCGGAAAGATAGAGCTAAAGCATACCGTAAAATAAAACAACAGGAAAAAACAATCGCTAAAATTAAACGTAAATATAAAACTTTAATTAAAAGACTAAAATGAAAAGAAAAAAAGTACAGGAGAAAGCTCGAATACCTATTACTCCTAACAGCAAAGTTAACGCACTGATTAAAAACATCGACGTACCTTCTGAAGTACGCAAGAATCTATTATTTAACGAAGTTCTTATTACACAATTACAAGAAAAAGCTGATAGTTTGAAAAAAAATTCCAAAGACAGGGAAGCCTTCCAAAAATGTGTTAGTGGAGATATAGTAAGGAGTACAAGTTGCTTTATATGACCAAAAAGTTTTTGCCAAAAGAGAGGACGACCAATACGTCGATTCTAAAGTCTGATGCTAAAGTTCGTGAGATTGTTTTAGAAGCTGGTACATCTTACAGTCAAGGCAAGGAAAACCTACATCCTAATTTAATATCCACTGGAACATTTTTATTAATTAAAGTACCTACTCAAAAGAAAAATATCAATTACAGATATTATGTTGCCATCTGTCAGACAGGTGTCGATGAAGATGATGGATAAATCCTAGTAACTTTCTTGAGTTCAGCGCGTAACAGTGCCAAAAAATTTAAGTTAGTGTCAAACTATGTATCATATATTGCATTCGAGCAAATAATTAATATCATTCCTACGCCATTACTGAAAAGAGAAAGAAATCGAGAGTATTATTACTTCGATACTGATATTGAAGTTTTCGAAAATTTTTAATGTTTATCTTTTCACATATTCTTGTGTTCTATTAATGTAATTAAGAAAACTTGTTTTTGTTTAAAATGTTACTTACAATTTTACTAGAACTATTACATGTTATTAATGGTTTCATTATCACCATCAACATAAAGTTTAATGTGATTATAAAGAATTGTACTTGGCAGGGTACATCATCAAAAGACTGTAAAGAAGTGATTTAAGCTAAGTAAAGTTACATTTATGTTTAGAATAAACCTTATGCCAAATAACTAAATAACAATAACTTGTAAACATTTGATTTTATTATAATAAACCCTAAAATGCATTCACATCCTCATTCAGGCAACACACGCATCATTTCGTGAACAACTCATCATTTCCGGGAACATCACTAAAATCACAGAAAATACATCAAATTTTTAGTATTTAAACAAACTCCATGGGAATATTTAAAAGAGAGAAACTTTTTATAACTTCAGCTAATTTATTTATATGCAGGTCTGCCATATTTTCATATTTACATAATTGAATACATAGAGATAGTTACATAGCTTCGTTTGTTGCGGTATTTTGCTTCAAAACGCTTTTATTTGCAACTTTATTAAAATGTTTTAATTTCATAATATTAACTACATACTTCCTTTATTGTAAAGTGTAAAAAAGAAATATTAAAGTTATTGTTGAATTTTATACAAACTTTACAAAAACGTTCTCGGAATGATTGTTTTCAACGAAAGCTTTCTTTAAAAATAATATTACAAGAAAAGTAATTAAATCTATGCTTGCCTAGCGTAAATATGGTATATACACAAGTTAACTGATGGTATAAGCTCATCATCAAAATAATAGCTGACAATTATATTTATCATAAAACAGTAATAAAATAACAGTTACCTGTAACTCGAGAAAAAATAATCTGTTTTTATTTTTTTCCTATCTTCAAAAATGACTGAGATATTAAACGTTAAAGAACGGCTTCCGCGGCAAAATCCGACAAGCGACCGCGCTAACGTATGACGTCACTCCCTGACTCTACATAACATACCTTCATACTTTAGCTCGTTGCGCTCGCAGTCTCGCTATAAATTTAATAAAAAAAATTTATATTGGATCACTAAAAAGGTTAAAAAATATTGTATTGTGCCTATGTGTACCAACTCCAGTGTAAAATCACCCCGAAAATTGTTTTTTTTTATGTACCAGGCGGTAATATTCGGAAAAAGTGGTTAAAAGTTGTGAAAAGAGCAGATCCTCTTAAAGCCTCTAGTTACGTGCATTGTTATGAAGATCATTTCGACGTACATCCAAAAGTGTTTCTTTTAAGAAATAGACACCTAACCTAAAACTGTAGTTGAATGTGCAGGGTGCAGGCCAATGTCCTCGCGAGTGGCGCGCGCGCCTCGACACGCACCTAGGGTTGAGTTGGTCTTGGAGATGACTTTTTGTTTTAAAAAAGAAACTAATGTGTATATATATAATAACTTTTATAAAAAAAAATTTACATAAAAGATACACAATACTTTAAATGCTTAATACATCCTTTACATTGATCACACCCAAACTAAATAACATCACTCAGTTTATTTGCTATAAAGGATGAAATGAACTTTTTGGTTTTGTACCTAATAAAAAAGGCAATATTTAAAAATGAAATTAAGAAAATGTTTGTCCCCCTGCCATTTGACACTCGACAAAAACAAACAGTTGCCTTTTAATAAAACTTGATTGAAATACTAACATAAGTACATGAGAAGTTACACATTTACTTACTTATTCAGTTTTATTCCTCGCATTTCAGCGGCTACATAATCACCATTCTCAGACAAATATCGCGCAACCATAAAAATGTCGACTTTTGGTAGGTCCGACTGTCCTTTTACAAAACCCTCTTCCATCACTATGTTTATTTAATAACAATAATATTTAAAGTAATTGCTAACACAAACACTTAAAATAATAACTACAAACCACAACAATCAAATTTTATGAAAATAAACACTCAGCATTACTTGCAATCGGACAAGGACTGTAGGTGTATGACGTCATCGCGGTGGTGCGCGAATGAACGCAAATTTTAAAAAGCGGTGAAATTTTACAACGCTATAACTTTGGAAATCCTGGCCCGATTTATTGATTTATTGAATTTTTATAGTAATATTTGGATGTGTTTGTGTTCTCCATTTGATATTTTTTTAATTTTTTAATAAATGCCATATACATAAAAATTAAAAGGACTTTTATTTATACCTCATTTATGAATTAGTAAAACATTTCATTATAATAATATAAAAAATATAGGTATATATAAAAATTCAGTGCTACTCATAATACACAAATAATATTTAACTAAAAAATAAAGTGACAAGTAATAAGTAGGCTAATAACTCGCCGACATGCCTGAGATGAACTACTATTCTGGGTGTACTATGCTATTACTTTGTAGTATTGAATTTGAGAATTCTTTGAGCAATAGACCATATAAATGTAGTTTCAACTTTCACTGCTAAATTTTAGCCGATTGTTACTGAAATGAGTTTACACAAGTGCTTACATGGAATTACTCTTATGAAATATATCTGCAGCATTTTGTAATTCTGTCAATACTTTGTCCGATTCCTGATGAATATGTGATTCAATGGTTCGAGTACTCGAACACGGATTACTGAAAAAAAAAAAAAAAAAAAGTTAGCGTAAATCGATGGAAGTACAAATAAGAATTAATACATCAGAATTCGGCCCCTACTAGTCTATAAAAATAGAAAAAATGAAACCGGCTTCATATACAAACTAGCTTCCGCTCGTTGCCGCGGGCTGCGCAGCCCGCGGGGGGATAGCCCTTTCGGGGGTTGGGAGGGGAAGAGGGGGGAGAGGGTGTCAATGGATTGTCCTCGTTGAGACCTTTCAAACGATACCCAACACGGGGGGTCTACTCGCAACAGTTACCGACGGTCTACCGAGTAGACCGCAAATGTCAAATTGTGATATTTGGTCTATTGCAAAAAATCCGTCTCCCGGAGACCTCTTATATGAGTACCAACACGGTGGGTCTACCTGCTACTATTTCCGAGAAAGTCCAAAAATGTGAAATTTGAAATTTCGTCGTGACCAAAAAATTCCTCTCCCCGAGACTTCTTCTTACATAAGTACCAACATGGTGGGTCTACTAAGGGTCTAATAAGTATGAAAGAATTAAAAAAAATACAAAATGTTATATATGCTTATTATATGTATATATTCTTATTCACATATTATATTTCGTATTTTTATTTAGTAGAAAAATTTGATATTAAAATTTCTATTTCATTAATTATTACAGCAAGAATAATAAACTAATACCTATGTTGTTGGAATGTTTTATTTTTAACTATAAATTGATACTTTTATTTTATGCATTTACATGATACTTACTAAAACTGTAACAAAATAATTCTTTTAAATCTAATATTCTTTAAACAGATTTAAATGATTAGAAAGTAGTGAGCATAATTTAAACATTCCAATTTCATTTTTATCTTTTACTTTACAATTTTTTATTCCTTACTAACTTCAGATTGACATTATTTTTTTATAATTCTTGATGGTATTGATCTTGATGGTAGGTAGCAATAGTTACTTTATAACACAAGTAACGAAACAAAATGCCTATGCTAAAAAAATCCGTCTCACCGCGACCTCTTAAATGAGTACCAACACGGGAGGTTGCGACGCACCGCTCCTGAGATATTTTCAAAAAAAGTTAAAAATGTAAATTTCGAAATTTCGTCTCCACTAAAAAATTCGTCTCCCCGAGACTTCTTCGACGACCCCAAACACACCCCTGATGCATTGCGCCGTTTCCGAGTTACGACCGGGGGGGTTCGAGGGGGGTTCAAAATTTTCACTTTTACTTTGTTCGGGCAGACCCCGTGCCGCCGCTCCGGACCACTCCGCGACGGATCGACCGCCGTCCCTTCGTCGGCGAAAGAATCTCTTTGATGTGTGTTTTTTGCATAGAGGAGGTCCGAAGGGGGGAGAGGGGGGAGAGCAATGGTGTCAATGGATCGTCCTCGTTGAGACCATTCAAATGATACCCAACACGGGGTGTCTGCCCGCTACGGTCACCGACGGTCTACCGAATAGACAGTGACTGTCAAATTGTGACATTTGGTCTATTGCAAAAAATCCATCTCCCCGAGACCTCTCAAATGAGCACCGACACGGGCGGTCTGCGACGCACCGCTCCAGAGATATTTACGAAAAAGTCCAAAAATGCAAATTTCGAAATTTTGTAGCGACCAAAAAGTTCGTCTCCCCGAGACGTCTCCGAAGACCCCAAACGCGACCCGGCTGCGTCGCGCCGTTTCCGAGTTACGGCAGAGGGGGTTCGAGGGGGGTGTCAAAATTTTCACTTTTCGTCGCTCCGACATACCCCTCGCCGCCGCTGCGGCGGATCGACCGCCGTCTCTTTTCTATAAAAGAACCTCTTTGAAGTTTGGTTTCGTATGGAGGGGGAGGTGGAGGGGAGGTCGAGTGAGCTAAATCCAAATCCCGTCGGAGCCATCGGAATCCATTCGCCGTGCCCATTCGAAAAAGCCCAAACACGGGATGTTTCAGTCGAACCGCCTCCGAGTCCCGATCGGGGGGGGGGGGGGGGGGGGGGGCTGAGGGGGCGGGGGAGGATCCGGAGGGCGGGGTGACGGTAACTAATTGAAAGGCTTCGTACTTTCGCAACCCTCCGATGACCTTTGCCGCCCTCCTCCAGCGGCGAAAGATCCCTAACAGAGTGCGATTTTGTACGGAGGGGGTCCGAAGGGGAGGAGGTGGGGGGAGGGCGACAGTCCCGGACGACGGACTTCCACGGGCGTTGGTCAACCGCCAAAGTAACCGCCGCCATAACTCTCACCGTTTCGGAGCTGCGGGGATTCGAAAATCCGGACGGTTGTATGGAGCGTAAAAAAAACGTATGGGGGGAGAGGGGGGGGGTCGCGATGTGGTCACCCCCGATGACCCTCTATGACATTCCGCAAAACCGGGTCCTTCTCGGGTTGATAGTTTCCGAGATCCCGTCGCCGACTTTTTACCAGGTCAACATCCTCAACATCTCGGATTTTCCTGGGTGGTTTTGGGGAATCCCCTCTCCGATCCGCTACAGAGGGGAATCCCCAGGTGACTCCTTCATATCAGAACAAAAATGTCAATGATAAGTAGTGGTAATTCGGTTTTATGGTATATTAATTAATTAATTAATTAATTAATACTAAAAAAGTATTAGCTGATTGATTCAATTCAAGAAGAAAAAATATTTCGAATTGTAATACAGTTTGTCTATTCCCTTGCATTATTATCACGGTTTACATGTTTGAATTCATCGTTATAAAATTCGGTTTACCTTTTATTATTTTCTAATGTTGGCGAAAAAGAATGAAGTTTCTCAGGTAATGGCGACTCCACTTGATTTTGTTCGCTTGAACCTTGCGCTCGTGGCATTGATATTACATATTTTATTTTCGCGTAGTAATCTGCAATGGGTAAAAAAATGTTACAAAAAAGAATAAATTATCATGTGTAAGCGCTTACTTATCTAAAGATAAACAAATAAAAATATATTATTGTTATAAGTATGTGCATTAAAAAAAAAGCTATTATATTGACATTACAAAGAGATAGTTAAATTTTATTTATTTGTTTATATTATATGTTGTTAGCAATTCGATTTCTAATCTCGGTGATAAAACCAATAAAAAAATCATATATAAAAATCCAAGTACTTTCATGCTGCTATCTGGTGCACATATTGGGAAATGTGATTCTAGTACATACAAAACAAAGATACAAATTTTGTTACTAAAAATCATAGAGCGTAATAAATTGTTAAAAATGAACGTTCTTACCTTTTCTTTTGTCTCAAATTACTTGTATTTTTTTTTAAACGTTTCAAATTCGACTTTCTTTTCTTATAATTTTGGAATTCTTGTTTGTTTCCCATCTTTCAATGTTTTTAGTCACTAAATTATCCCTAAGACGAATTATAAAGTTTAATAATATTATTATAAAGTTTATTCACATATATTTCAATATTTATCTTTATTATCGGGAGCAAAGAGCGCCAAGCACAGGTCCGTCGTCGGCTATGGCCACGAGCAACTGGGCGTAACACGAAGCAGTTACAAGCGCTATTGCTTCTCCACGTGCGAAAAAGAAACAGATAGAGCGCTCTTGCGTCTCGAAACAAATAACGTAAGCGCCCGTTGTTAAAATATCAATTATAAAAAAAAGTAAATCACACAAACATATTTTAGTCTAAACAAATGATAAAGAATTGTATTTACTTTGTGTTTACTAACTTTTATCAGTCTAATATGGCACTGTTTAAATACAATTTGTGATAAATTAAAATTAAAGGGGTTACTTTAGAATTTTTTTCTGTCGAGAAAATTTTAAGCTATCGTGTTTTGGCTCTAAACAAATGTTGAATTATGTAGTCAAATAACCTATATCAGAAAATTTTAATTCTGTGCTAAGCAAATCCTGAGATAATTGCAATCAAAGAAACACTTTTTTCTTACATATCCTCTTAATTTTAACTTTTTTTATTTGTTACCAAATAAAAAAAGTTTCTGTTTTTCTGTTTTTTGGCGCTGAATAATATCGTATGAAAATTTAAAAAAAAAACGTGCATATTCCCTATTCGAACATTTATTGTAGATACAATTGAAACATTGTACGGATAAATCAGGATCTGTGTAAGGTAATATAACTAGCTGAGCCCGCAATTTCGTACGCGTGGTATTCGGTATAGCGGGTAACTTTTTTTGTTTGTAAACCGATTGGGGTGAAACAAGCACTAAATGTTACGGGAAACTTGCTACAATACACCAGTGAAAACTGCATTCCAATCGGTTAACCAGTTTCTGAGATTAGCGTGCATAAACGGACAAACAGACAAAAATTTTTTTGACCTTAGTAAAGTATAAAACGTGTACAATTTTTTTTTCTGGAATTTTTTTTAATTTTAACACGGCTCGTTTACAATTTTCATATATGTACAGATTAGTATAAGCTTTGGGATGGCGCATTGGGTTTCAAACTCATTGTCATTGGCGGTATCATCTCCCATAGAATTGACACTTGTAATAAATATTTTGGCATTGCATCAAGCAGATCAAAAACCTTCCAGTAGCTTTACCATTTTTTAATAGCAAACTTTGAAACCAAAAAATAAAGATAAAGTAAAAAAAATAAAAAACGTCCATCTATTCACGGATTTATAGGAATAGGCATCTCTAAATCATAAGCAAGAGGAATGAACGGCAGTTCCAATACTGATAAATAGGTAAAAGCTAACGAGAAATGCATTTTTTTTTTATGTAATAGATATTGGCCAAGAAGTTTTCACTCCCATTTGCCATCAAGTCTATATATACTTAATAAACTAATTTAATAACTTAATTAAAAGATAACTTAAACTTAATAAACTAATAAACTTAATAACTTAATAAACTTAATAAACTTTAATAAACTTAATTTAATAACAAATTTCATTTTGACTTTAAAAATATTGTATTAGGTATGTTTGGTACATTCATTAAAAATATAAACCCTATTCACAATTATGCCCCTGGCAACTTACCTGATTGGTCTTCGTTGGTGGCAGCCAAGTCATGACCGAATTGTTCCGCCTTTTCCTAGTCTTTTATAAACACTTTTAAAGTTATGACAATGGCAGGTATGTCCGCCTTTGCTCACACTTGGTGAAGTTGGTGTTGTTGGTCACACCATTTTGACAGCTCCCTTAATCGCGTATTGTTTTTGTGTGTTTACTGTTTGTTTATTATTTGTTTTGGGAAAAATGGCAGAAAATTACGGCTTTTGGACGGTTTGTGAGCTGAAAAAAGAATTAAAGAAGAGAAAAGCTAGAGTTACAGAGAAAAAGGAAAAACCTGTGTCCCGATGTTCTCGATGAACACAAAGGCACAACACAACAATATTTAATATTCTTTCACTCAACTGATAATTGCATATGAATTAATCATGGAAGTAATAAGTACTATATACAACAGGAATGACCTGTTGTCGCAAAATTGAAGCCGAAAGAGAGATCAGTAACTGTACCTCTTATCCCTCTCTGGCGATGGTGAATATATTGAAATATGATTTAAGGACAATAATTATAAAAAATGATTTGTGATTTGACGTCAGCAGATCATTGCTTCAGATGGATTTTAATTGAAGATGCTAATGATAAACTTGCCCTTTGCGGTACTATACATTTCCTGTTTTTGCTTGCTTTTCACACTCGCGTCATATAGGTAGGTACTTACCTACTGGTCCTTGTGGGACACGACATGCAGCTGGACTGAGATAAAATTACGATAAGCCTATTGTGGTATATTTAATTAATTAGGTAAGAAAAAAACAGTTAAGTTTGTAACCGCGAAACCTCTGCGGGGCGTTAGGGCTCCGCAGGCGTTCCAACCGTTACTCACCGACTGAAACTCAGGGGTAGACACTACACGAGACCAGTGTTAACTCTCAGGGCGCCAACTACCTGGGGTGGACTTAGACAAAATAAAGCCAAGTTCAATCACACAACACTTTACTATACCAATAAATTTACACACTATATAACAAATGAAAATTTATACATGAAAGAGAAAACAATTTAGTTTAGAAGGTTGGTCCTGATCTTCCTCGCAGAAGGCGGGGGATGCTCTTAAACACTCACTTGTAGACACAAAGCACACAGACCACGCCGAAGTGATGCCACGTGGCCTGGTGGCTCGGCGAAGGGGTACCTGTCGACACGTGGATGTCGTCGCCTCCGACTGCGTCGCAGCTATAGTCCAAACCAGTGGTGGCTTGGACTGCAGCCATATTATCCATATTTCCCTAACATTAGGATCTTTAGGAAATCTGAAATTGAACCCGTTATGTTAATAGAGAAAGGAATAAAAAATGCATAGGTATTTAAGTTATTTGTTCTTGAACTAGGATTGGATAGTCATGCATGGTCACCCTAATTGTTCACTAACAAATTATGTTTAAAACTATTACCTGTGAAAAGATAAACCACAATCAGGATAATACTCGCTTCCGCAAGCCTCCACGACACAAATTCTCCCCATTTTAATTAAAATTCTTCAAAAATATCACGAAATCAAAAACATTCCGCCATTGACGTCAGAGTCGGCGATTTCATATGGGGTTGTCAGGTCAGGTGTCCGTATTTCATACAAATAAAAGAAAACCTATACGCCAATCGCAAAATTTTTGCGTTAATAAGGCTTTACACGTAGCAACAAATAATATTGCTTTAACATGTCCGTAATAAATTATTATTTATATTTAGAAACATTTTAGAAGTAAATGTTTTTACTTCATTACATTACATCAATCGCATATTTTTCTACCATTTCTACCAACTTAACTCTGGCAACTCTATAGAACGGGACACAGCGTTCAGTGGTGGCTCTCTCACTCGGCTTCATTTTTATTTTGCGCGCAACAAGACTCTTACGACCTTAGCATAAGGTTTTATTTTCTTTATTTTAGCTGCAAGATGCACAGATAGAGCTTATTCCTTATATAATACTTCCATGGAATTAATAGAGTTTGACAGATAGCAAGACCTCCAAATACACCAGCGCCATCTGCTTTGAGCTTTTGAGATTAGCCTCCATTCAAAATACATAACAGCACAGAGAGTTTCCACATGCCACAGGCATAAATTAGATGCATAGAGTAAATTGTGTAGTCTGTAAGTGTGCAACTAAGAATGACACATAGTATATATTAAACAAATAGGTTATTTATTAACTTTTTCTCTTCAAAAACTTACCGTTAACCATCATGAAATACAAAATGTATGCCGTTGTGTTTCGGTGAGTGAACAAGGGATGCCAGAACCTATTTCCCTAACCCTTTCCAATCCCTTACAGGTGTTGCTTGTATTATAGGGTGTAGCTATCTACCATCAAGTGGACCGTCAGCCTGTCTGCCGACCTTAACGTAAAATATATATATATTTAAACCTAGAGCAACCGACTGGTTTTCATTTTCATCTTTATCTTCTTGTATCTATTATTTCTATGTACGTCATTAAGCAAAACACAGAGAATATTATCGTAAAACTAAAACAAATATTCAGTGGATAACTTTTAACTGCTACTTTAACTGCAGCGCCACTTTTGACTCACTCATTTAACTGAGACAAAGATGATAAAGCACCTTAAATTCCGCGAGAGGATAGCGAATCACTGTCCAACACTCGACGACCTCCCATGAGCCCCTCAACTATAACCTAAACGCTATTATACACTTCATACCGTTGTAGCCCTGAGCTCTAGGAAGTTTGGTCGTCGGTTTCCAAGTTAGGCCGTCGTAACTGCAAACTCTCAGTGCACTTAACGAGATAACTTTGTCAGTTGCAGAATACCAGTATGACGGTAAAAACTACGCTGTTACAAGGATAGCGTGCAATAATCTTTGCATTTACAGAGTTCTCTGTAATTGTGACATGTTACAAGGATTTAGAGAATTAAGTTTCTTGGTAGTTTAAATTAACGGTTAACTACATTTCTTATTGGTGAAAATAAATTTAATATAGTGTTACGACTGACTATAGAACGTTTTGGAAAAAGCGTTCGCGCCGGCTGAAAGTCTCGAATGTAGCCACGTTCCAAAATCAGGTTCCTGAGAATTCATCATTTGCGGAATCCGTCTTTAATGTCCTCAATAGTTGCACCAGGATACGAATCCTTTTTTCGTTTGTTTATATGACGTTAAAAAGATTGTACATTAAATTAATTCTCCATTTCTTTACCTTTGCGAAATAAACAGGTGCGTGTGCTCAGTACTCACCGCAGCTCTTCTAATCTCAAACGTTTCAAAGAAAACCCCTTAATGTTTACGTGCTCTAAATTCTTACAACCACACTCTCCTTTGTTCAATGATAAAGACAGTACAGTATCTTTACAGTAGCAGAAAATGCATTGAATACTGATTTATTTTTCGAACGTTGTGGGAGTTTTAACTATCTTGTGTCAACAAGATGGAGGACAGTCCTTGAGCTAGTGATGTGCTCTGTGTGTAGGTAAAAAGTGCTTAAATGATAAAACCAGAGGGATATGAGAAAATGGGTTTCTGGCATCCCTTACTCACTCACCGAAACACAAAACACAAAATGTGCTGTTATTTCACTGTGGTCTTCTTTAAGGGGATGGTTACTGCCGCCAGATGGGCTGCCCCAATCATTGCGCCTGCCACTATTTTCCAGATCCAGAGCAGAGCTAAATTTGAAAAGCCCGGCCCGTTAGATGAGTGGCAAGGATGCATGCCTAACGTCTCAGGGGCCCCGGGTTCGATTCCCGGCGGGGTCAAGTTTGGAAATTTTAATGTAATTTTCAAAATTGACTCTGGTCTGGATTTGAAAAGTAGTGGTAGGGCACACTGCGTTTCGCAGTCATTTGGGCAGCCCGCCTGGCGGCAGTGACCACCCCCTTACAGAAGACCACCGTGAAATAACAGCATATACGTGCTGTTGTGTTTCGGTGAGTGAGTAAGGGATGCCAGAGCCCATTTCCTTATCCCCTCCTAATCCCTTATCCTTAATCCTATTGTAGTCGGCAGCGCACTTGCAGCACCTGTAGCGTTGCTTGTGTTATAGGCGACGGTAGCCACCTACCATCAAGTTGACCGTCAGCCTGTCTGTCGACATAACATAAAAAAAAAACCCTAGTACAGAGCGTTAAGGTAGCACCCTAACCACTCATCCATCGTCAATTCTGTTATATTCAATTCATTTTTTTTTAATATTAGAAATTTAATTCAAGGCTCGCATAAAATTTTCGATATAAAAATTTTACAAATTTTTATTTATTATTTTACAAATAAGCATTATTGGTAGAAAATATACTTAGTGTAAGCTCACCATCACTATTAGAAGTTTACTCTGTGATTCCATACTGTCTGTTCACCGTATGTTGCTTACAGTTCTTACCAATGTGATACCGTTTTAACACTCGCTGTCTTTAATAGACGTTGTAAATTTGTCGTATGTGGTACCAAGGTACACGCGCCAGGGTGTTCGCACCACAAATATGCCGCCACGTAACTTGGTCCGTTGTAAAGGTATGCACATACCAGCGTTTACGTAATTATTTTACGAGCTATACGCTTTATTATGTCGAGCCTTTGTTTTTAGTGGCTACAGTTGCATGGTAACATCTGTTTCATTGTGATGTTTAAGCTTTTAATTCTTGATAGTGTATTTTAACTTGTTATGCTATGCATGTAAGTGCATAGCATAACAAGTTAAAATTTCTTAACATGAGATTTTCTTTTAAATATTAAATTTTCTTTTATTAGAGGTAAAGCGTTAAATTAAATTTTCTTTTATTAAGGTAAGTTAGGTAACAGTTGATAACAGGTGATTACTGTCGCCTTTACACGCAGAGATCGCCAGGTGAGTTCTAGAAAATATAGAGAATAAGTATTAGGTAAATTGGTTCTGGTATCTTTTTGAGAGGTCAATCATCGAATCCAGCTCGGATGGACAGCGTTCGGGAAGCTCCAACACGTCTTCTCGTCCATAATTCCTCAGTGCCTTAAAACAAAAGTTTTCAACAAATTCGTATTGCAATTGGTGTCTTTAAGAATAGGCATCGAGAAGAAAGCTCAAACGTCTCGTAACGGGTGGACAGACGACCTATTAATAAAAAAAAATCATAAAATCATAAAAGAAAATGTTAAATTTTCTTAAGGCGATTCCAGCCGCAAAACTCGTCCTGCACTGAATTGCTAAGGGGGAGTCGCTACCCGCCGCACTTGCAAATCTCGGAAATATCTATTTAAAAATTAAATTTTTCTTTTGATGAGACTTCAGATAATGGATCTTAAAATTTATCTTAAGAATTAGCTATTTAAAATATTGATTATTAAGCAAATCGCACGGTTAGAACATCGATATTAGACCGCAACTTAGTAATTTTTTTATATATATAGTTAAATATAATTTCACAAATAATTATGATGATCTCCTTTCATATATCCTGCAGATGATTTGAGTATTTTTTAAAATTATAATTATTATGATAATTTAAAAGGAAAATGGTTACAAATAAGTGGATTTTTTATCATTAGGGGCTGGCGTTGTCGCCTTAAATAGTGAAATCACATCGCTTCTTGTCGAGCTTTCTTGTGTTCTACGCCTAATAATAATGCGAACAGACAATAGCGGTGCGCTGTAAAATTCGCGTTTCGCCAAGTGTGAACGTAATTATTTGCCTCTAACATTTATTCCACCACTTTCCGCGTGATAAGGACAACACGTCCCTTCCAGTTAGTCCTTAATGATTATTGAAACACATTTTCTTGTGCCCTTTTAAGTGCTGAGTAAATTAGTTAAGAAAGATAGCATCAATATTGCTCTTTGAGGCACAAAGAGTAAGCCAACAGTTGCAGTAAAGCAAATTTAAAGGTCAATTAATTTCACAGTATTAACGGTAGCTATGTTGAATGTGGATGAGGCCAATTGTTCTACCAATTTTAATCCAATTTGTAATCAATTTGATGGTAAGTGGTCACCGTCACCTAAATGCAGGTGCGCTTTAGATCCAGCAGGAATCTGTTTACGGAACTCTGGAAGAAACCCATATTGTAGCTAAACAAAAACACCTCTGAAGGGAGATTATTTCAATGTTGTTCAATGTTGTTTGTTCAGGATGCTTGCCCTAACGCTCTGTCTCAGGGGTCCCAGGTTCGATTCTCAGTTGGGTCAACTAAGGCAATGAACTTTTCAAAGTTGGCTCTGGTATGGATTTGGAAAGCAGTGGCAGGGCACACTGCGTTTCGCAGCCTTTTGATCAGCCCGTCTAGCGGCAGTGACAATCCCCTTACAGAAGACCGCCGTGAAATAACAGAATAGGTGCTGTCGTGTTTCGGTGTGTGTGTAAGGAATGCCAGAACCCATTACCCTGCAGCGCACCCGCAGCACTTGTGGCGTTGCTTGTCTTATAGAGGCGACGGTAACCACCTACCATCAAGTGAACTGTCAGCCTGCCTGTCGACTTTAACAAACAAAAATAAAAAAACTTTATCTAAGTTACTGCACGTAAATCAGTATAATTCAATGTTTTAGAACCTAGTAATATTGCTTATTTATTTAAACAGGCGCTATTTTAATTTATTTAGATCGTACTTTAGCGCGATTTAGGTAGGACATAAATATGTTGTTACTGACTAGCTGGGGATACTAAGCAAGCCAACAAAGACGCTATCTCCAGATTGACACACAAAGGTCCTTTGATTATATTGAAACTCGAAATTCATTCAACAAATTAGTGTAATTATTATATGTATGTAAATATTATATGTTAACCTGTGTATATATTTATTTGCGTAACTAAATAGAAGATCATAAAAGTCTAAAAGATATATTATAAACTAGCTGAGCCCGCAACTTCGTACGCGTGGTATCCGATATAGGGCGTAACTTTTTTTGTTTGTAAACCGATTGGAGTGAAACCTAGTGAAACCAACACTAAATGTTACGGGAAGCTTGCTATAATCTGTATATATAAAAATGAATCCCTATTTCCCTAGGTCATGGCATCACGCGTGAACGGGTAGTCCGATTTTAATTAGATTTTCACTAATGGAAAGAGGGATAAACGGGGAATGTTCTTATATATAAAATTTGCACCACGGGCGAAGCCGGGGGCGAGTCGCTAGTACATAATGAAATCGTAAAATCTTTTTTTCAAAAAAAAAAAAAAAATTTGTACACGTTGTATTTATGTTACCGAATTCAAAAACAAAAAAGTTACGCGCTATACCGAATACTCTATATTGTACTGTATGTATATGTTAGGCGCTATACTGTAATATTTTCGACATTTCTCAGAATTTCTGAATTTTTCAGAATTTTTAATGTTTCTCCAAATAGCGATTCAACATTTCAAAGCAGAGCCCTTTAGTTGTTTTTGTTACCTTTTTGTTACTTACAACCCTTTAGTTATAAGTAACAAAAAGTAACATTTGGTATAACTGAAAAATTATTTTTGTATTTTATGTATATATACCCTCATAACTCCATTATTTTAATCAATCATCCCCCACGTGGCTTGAGCATTGTGAATTTTTAATGATTTATCGACCCCTAGATAAGGGATGTTGGCGAGACAATGTTTATGAAATTGTCAGGTTACTGTCGTGTTTGTAATTTTAAATTAATAAATTGCACACACACCAATATTTATCAAAGGACACCGTCAATCTCCCATAGATCGCGGGGCCGAGAATCACCATTGTTCACCCATTACAAGTTCCAAATTAGTATAATTTGGTAGGTAAAAATATCAGATTTATGCTACCTTAGTTTCAATTTGATTGTCAATTGCATAATCAAGATATATGGGTTCAAATATAATGGTTAGGTTATGTTAGAGATTGTGTTACTTTAACAATATATTTTGCAATTATCATTTTAGTATTGTTTAGACGACTAATCATTAACTCTAGATAGATTTCCATTATATTTTTATGTCTTTATAATTGCATAAAAAATACTAAACTAGTTAAACTAAATAAGATATATACAAACAACAAATCCACTTGCACGTAAACACAGAGCGAATGGGAAATGAATGAATGATACTATTGATTGAATTGTCATTTTTATTTTGACATAGAAAATAACAGACTTGACTTTGTCATTTTTTAAAGCTTTCATGACGGCTCTGCTGATATATGACGGTCGAGGCAATTGATTTTTCACTTTTTTTCTTATTGTTTTTAACACTTTACATACTTCCAACATACTTCTTTAATTTTTATATATAAATCATATATATTTTTGTACTTCCTTTTACACCACACAGAACAATTTAACCACAGAGTAGTTAAGATAATAGAAAAGGCTCGAGCACAGAACACTATATACTCACAAGATCTCTAAGCAAAACACAACATTTAAAAAATATTTTTCTGTATTTAGCAACTGTAAAATAAAATTATTATTTTTTGTGATTTTAGTTTAATATAGAATAAAGGATTTTTTCCGCCATTTAATTTCTCTGTGACAGGTTGGGCCCGAAAGTTGGCAATCTCCTTTGTGGTTTGAAATTTAGCACAAGCATAAAACTTTAACATGCTCTAACGTCACTGAAATGTTTCAGTGGACGGTTATTGTTAAGTTTCTAAGCACTCGATATGCTGACAAAGTTCTCACGAGTTGCCCGGCGTGTCTTATATTAATTTCACACTTGGTAACTTGCGGCCTGTCTCTCAGTTCGCTGGTAAAGGACAAGAACATGCAATGAAGTTCATAAATAAAATTTATAGACGTGTGTTCAATTTCCGGTGGAAATAAATGCCAATTTTCTTTTTCCGATCCAAAGTTCATATAAAAAATTAAATTTGTAAATCTCCAAAGTACTTTGTTATATGAAATTTTACATACACGCTGTCTGGGGTTTTTTTTTTTTTAATTTAAATGGGTTTGCTCTTGACCAGCATCTATCCATGTAGGAAGGATGTGGCCGAAGATGGAGCGAGCTCACCCAAAAGATGCCTATTCACTCGAACCTTGAAAAGATTTGGGTTATATGAGCTCGGAAATACAGACGCCGGCAGGGAGTTCCAATCCTTAGCAGTGCGCATCACAAAAGATGTTTTAAAGCGCTTGGTCCGAATTAGAGGGATATCGACAAGGTGAGGATGGTAACCAGCCGTACGTCTGCATGTCCGATAGAAGAAAGGGGAAGGCGGTATGATCTCATGCAGCTCTCGAGCACACTCTCCGAAGTACATCTTATAGAATACACACAGACAGGCAACTTTGCGTCTATGTGCCAGGCTCTGCAGCTTAGTTCTTATTAGTGTATCATCGCCAATGAGCCTCCTAGCTCTGCGATCCACCGAGTCGAGTGCAGCAAGTTGGTATTTTGCTGAGCCATCCCAAAGGTGACAGCAATACTCCATGCAGGATCGGACTTGTGCCTTGTATAAAGAGAGGAGCTGTCCATGTAAAGCATCGCTTCACTCTATTTAGGATGCCCAACTTTTTGGCCGCTGTTTGGGCCTTGGACTCGATAGAAGAACCGAAGTTGAGATTTAGAAAAGGGCCCCAAAATTTTCTTTTTAGTAATTTTTTTTAGTTTTTTAGGCATTTGTTAGGCATAATCGTCACCGGTGCGTTAAGAAACAACGATGGTCGGAACATATCGACTAAAAAAAATTTCCAGGAATCATCCAAAAATAATAATAAAAACTCAACGCCTGACAGTAAATGATGAGCAATAAAGATCGAATAAATGTTTTAACACTTGGAAAAATAGTGTTACGACTAACTATGGAACGTTCTGGAAAAAACGTTGGCGCCGACGGAAAGTCTCGAATGTCCCGCCCTATCGATGGAAGCCATGCGTTTTTCCGATTAGTGTCAAAGAAAATTGGTTCTTATGTTTACAGCATAGAGTTTACATTTCAACAGAAATAGCATTTCCGAATTTCAATGGCTTGTTTACGATGTTGTTTAGATTTTCTAGTAAATTCGAAATACATCGAGGCGTTCGGCGCCAAGTATAAATAAGGGACGGCGGGCCAAGTGTGAGTCAGTTTGTGCGATAACAAGCCATTCGAAAACGAATCTTCGTAGCTTTTGCGATGTTACCTGCGACAGTGAACCGGCGACAAATTAAGGGAATCATTGAAGACTTTTGGTTTCAAGTTTAACGGTTTCATCGGACAAGTTTAGTGATTTTGGAAGTCATCAGGATTTGCGAAAATAAATAGTTCATTTCGCCCTTACACGGCAGTTTGACTCACCCAGCACGTAAAAATAGAATAATATGAAAAGGGGCACGGATCTAACTTTCATAAAATAATAACCATACATTGGGATTGTTTCAATATTAAATATCAGTACTTTTAATTGATTTAGGACTCCAGTTAGGCTTGCGACCCATAACTGTTTATTTTTGTTGACTGGGGTCTCAGTCAACAACACTTAATTTTATTGATAAAACTTAACACTTTTAATTTTATTGATAAAATACGTTTATATTTTTACGTGCGGGGTTAGTAAAAAATTGCCGTAAGGGTGAAAGGAGTCGATTTATTCCTGCAAACCAAGGTTTATTCCAAATATCACAAGGTTTCTAGATTAAACCGTTAAAGCCGCCGCTAATTCGTTAAAAGTGTCGCTAACTCACTGTCGCAGATATCTTCACAAAAACTCTCAACTGTCGCTTCCGTATCAGGTACCGTAGCACACTGTCCCTCGAGAGCCCATGCCCGTTTTTTTATTCGCGGAACGACAATCTGGATAGTCTTAGAAAGCTCTCGAAGTTTCAAACTATTAGTAAATATCGGGTATCAGTTATCAGTTACCGGGTATCATCGGTTCTAGAATAATGCTTCGGTGCCTGGAATAAGAACCCTATCTCGTAACTATATAGACTAATTTCCTTTTGCACTTGTTTAAAGGGGCGTGGTCATCATCTATTTGTAACATTATTCTTCTACCTGAATGTTCCATGCCCCCAACGCCAACTCGCGTTTCTTCGATAAAGTTCTATAGCCAACCGTAACAATATTTATGTACGTTCCTCGAGAATACGTTTATTTGTTCAACAAGTAGGTTAAATTAATTATTTGTGCTTTTTTTTAAGTCACGTCCATTTATTTTCATATTGGTCAAATGTAACAGAGTGGAAATTAAACCCGCCCTGCATAGTAATCGGACTCTGACAGTGTCGGAATTAAAGACAAAACATTTCGAAGCACTTCCGAGCGAAGTTTCAGCTGCCTGACGAAATTTATACTTTTGTATGCAATTTCGTTCTCTAACGTATTTTTTCGAGTGTGAAAATCAAGAAATTGTAAAGCGAAAGTTGTTAATTGATATGTTTATTTAAGGAAACCTTTATTCAACATTCCAAGCTCATGAACACACGAGATTCTCTCACGGTGTTTGTTGAGATGTTCGTATTCGATTATATTAAATGCGACTAATCCGTAAAGATTACGTCACATATTCTCAATTTAGGGTTGTCATTCGCAAAAACCATAAATAAAATAATATATTTTATAAATTTACCGCACGAGATCTGGGAGTTTTGTGGTTTATAATTGTAGCAAGTATGTACTTCATTTCGGACTATTATAACCCACAAAATATGAATAAAATTGGGTATTCTTCCTAGGCTTATAAATCTTTTTAGATAACGCAATAAGTAGTTCAACTTATTATTTTGTTTAATAATTTTAATAACTTCTTATAAATAAATGTGACCTCTGCAAATTTACAATTAAAAATGTTTACCAGCTAGGGAAGTAAAGAAGTAGGGAACTTTTTTTAAAAAGCTGCCCGTGAAGGTTTATTTTAATTGGTCGATGACTCGATCTATATACAAATTGGATCGAAGACGAGCCCATTGGATTAACGTTCCGTTCTGGGGTTCCCAGGTTCGATTCCCGGCAGGGTCAACTTTGAAAATGAACTTTTCAAATTTGGCTCTGGTTTGGATCTGGAAAGTAACGGCAGGGCACACTAAGTAATTTGGGTGGCCCGTCTGGCGGCAGTAACCAGCACCTTGCAGAAGACCACCGTGAGATAACAGCACGTGTGCAGTTGTGTTTCGATGAGTGAGTAAGGGATGCCATAGCCCATTTACTTATCCCTTCCAATCAAGTGGGCCGTCAGCCTGTCTGCCGATCTAACATAAAAAAGAGCTGAGCTTGCTTAATGGATTACCCTCAGACAATACCTACTCAAATAGAAAAGAGACCTCTCTGTAAGGTGTAAGATTTATATAATATTTATGTGCTGATATAGAAATATGAGCGTGCGTGGAAGACAATTTTTAAGATTCATACAGCTTAAGACACATCTTGCGCGGCGCGGAGCTCAAAGTAATTTAAAGTCTATTGTCGTATAATTGTATTACGTGCCTCGAATGCTCCGGGCCCTGTAAGGAATTATATTTCCTAATAAACATGAGCATTAATTACGAGTGACGCTCCGCTAAGTTCGGAAAATATGCAGGGAGCGTGTTCGCTCGTTTTTACCCCCGACGGCGGTGAAAGGGTTATTTGCATGTTTCACGCCATTATACTGCACTTACAACTGCTCTTTCCACCAACACTTAACTAATAAATACTTGCTTTATTACCATTAAATTTGGATGTCTTGTCTGTAGTGATCCATCTTTGTAATGTTGCAAACGTTCTAAACTCCATTGTAATTATCAGGAGCAAACTAGATACCGTCTATTTGGTATGTTCCCATTCGCCACCTCCATGTTCGTCACCAGTGGTGGCAATTGAGATTTATTTTCCCAGACGTCACCCAGACGTTCATTTTAATTATTATGTTATGCTCTTTTGTCGCCTATGTGTAAATAAATTCACAAAGCATCTATTATCTAAAAAGTTTTATTGCAATTGTGAAAGCAAACTCAAATCTTTTTTCTCTTTTGTGAAAAAAGTTACAAAAGCTACAATAGAACAAAGACTTGAGCTTGCCTTCACATACCTAGTTTTTTCAGAATTTGCAATAGAACTTTTTAGATAACATATTTATTTACGCATAGACGACAAAAGAGTACAATGTAATAATTAAAATGAAACATAATGTTGATTTCATAAGTATAATTTGTATTTTATATATCATTATATTTTTTATAATTAGTGGATATATGTCATAAAATTGGTTAATCGTTCTGGTTTTCTGTCTGATTGTTTCTACATACGAATCTATGCGAGAGCCGTTTTAATACTCTGATAAGATCCAGATACTTAAGCCTAACTTTACTGAAACGAAATTAGCTAGAGGAAGCTTGTTGTAATAGTTTGTGTACATATGACAATGCTTCACCGATAAATTCAAATTAAAAGGAATACACAATATAGGTATTACATAAAATAGTGAGACTATAGAACTGCATAGTAAAATACACATCACTACAAGATGCAAGCTACACAGTCAACATCACTGAATACACACTACACGGCTACTAGGCACCAAAGAAGTTGGCAGCAAGTGATCCTCTTATTGATGCCGTACTGGTGTAGAAGAGAACAATTTCAGAGGATAACTTATTGAAGTTTCTACACGCACGTACAATGAAAGAATTTTGTCTATATCTAGTCCTTACCGAGGGCACATTGAGTAAGGGACACTCCCTCAGACGAAGTGCATTTGAACGCAGGTATATTTTAGATAATAGATCTGGACAGTCAATGCAACCAGTCGCAACATTGACTAGGTAACAGATATCGCTAATATTGCGTCTGATTTCTAATGGTAAGAAATGATAGCGTTGACATCTGTGCTCGTAATTAAGTGATCTCTGTTGAGATTTATAATAAAGATATCGTAAGAACTTCTTCTGGATGCCCTCAATACGAGATTTATAGACCTCGTATTGGGGATTCCAGACCTGCGAGGCATACTCTAAGTGACTTCTTACATAAGAACAGTATGAAATTTTAATGGCTTTAAGACTTTCAAAACTAGCACATGTACGCATTATAAATCCTAAGGCTTTCGTAGACTTTGCAACAATACTATCTATATGCTTGTCGAATAAGAGCTGATCGTCAAAGATTACTCCCAAATATCTAACAACTTTAACTTTGGCAATATATACAAAAATTACTCAAAGCTCAAAGAAGCAAATAACAACATATCTAAAGCATTCATCGATTCTCATCAAAAAACTACACGTAGAAAGGCATAAATACAAATATTTAGATTATAATTAACGTTTTTCTGTATGAGATTTCATTGACGAGCCCGTTGGAGGCAGGGTCAACTTTGAAACATGAACTTTTCAAATTTGGCTCTTCTCTGATGGAAAGTAGTGGCAGAGAACACTGCACGTCGCACTCATTTGGGCAGCCCGTCTGACGGCAGTATCCATCCCCTTACAAAAGACCACCGTGAAATAACAGCACGTGTGCTGTTGTTCGGTGAGTGAGTAAGCATTTTCCTATCCAATCCCTTATCCTTAACCCTACTATAGTCGGCAACGCACTTGCAGCAGCTGTGGCGTTGCTTGTGTTTTAGGCGACGGTAGCCACCTACCATCAAGTGGACCGTCAGCTTGTCTACTAATTTTAACATAAAAAAAGAGAAAGAAAGGGAGAGGTTAACTACCACACTTATAAGTGGTTAAGATTGAATACTGCAACGTCTTATGAGTAAACGAATCTTATAACGATAAAATTGCTTATGTTTACCGTGTAAACTACATGTCTATGTGATATTGGACACTAGGGGCAGCCAGATTTTACATGATGTAAAGTAACAAATCGCCTAGGAACACGAACGACACTCGAGAAATTAACTTTGGTGATTATATGGGTAAAATGATACTATTTAGGTAGTATGTACCTACAGGAATGTGTTTTATTCTAAAACTAGCGGCCCACCCCCGGCTTCGCCGGCGTGGTGCAATTTTTATATACTAAAACATTCCCCGTTTAACCCTCTTTCCATTAGTGAAAACCGAATTAAAATCGGTCTACCCGTTCACGCGTGATGCCGTGACCAAGGGAAATAGGGATTCATTTTTATATATAGAGATTACCCTACTTATATACAATATTTACAGTGGCATACTCATAGGTACCGTACTACGTATGCGACGACTTAAGCTTATTGCCTGAGATAGCAAAATCGCGATGTGCGCATTATGTTTTGGTATCCGCGGGCACACACTCCGAAGCAACGCGACAATATAATAAATATGGGCCGCGTAAGTATGCAACCTTTATGCACCGCCGACGCCTTGGAGACAACATCTCGTCGAAGAAGACAATCAACAGCGTCGGAATTCGGAAGCGTTGGCTGTGACGGCTGCTGCTAGCTCCCATTCATTCTCCGTCGTGAATCCAGCGATAGTGCTTAAATAAATATACAAAACCACGCTGATAAACAACTCTTCTCAGAGCTATTCAAATTCATCCGTTAATGGGTTATTTATATATTTATTTTCACACCTTTATTTGGTACGGTAGCTACTTTTTATATGTTGGGTCGGCAGACAGGCTGACGGTCCACTTGATGGTAGGTGGCTACCGTCGCCTATAACACAAGCAACGCCAAAGCAAGTGCGCTGCCCACTACAGTAGGATTAATTATGAGGGATTAGGGGTGGATAGGGAAATGGGCTCTGGCATCCCTTACTCACTCACCGAAACACAACAGCACAAGTGCTGTCATTTCACGGTGGTCTTCTGTAAGGGGGTGATTACTGCCGCTAGACGGGCTGCCCAAATGACTGCGATAACGCAGTGTGCCCTGCCACTACTTTCCAAATCCAGACCAGAGCAAAATTTGAAAAGTTGATTTTTCAAAGTTGACCCTGCCGGCAATCGAACCCGGGAACCCTAAAACAGAGCGTTAAGGCAAGCACCCTAACCACTCATCCAACGGGCTCGACATTTACCATAAGTGCACCATTCTTATAGGGTGAAGATTCACGGACTAATTGAAAATAATGAAATAATAAAATTAATGGTCTCTGTCAGCCCTTGCTTACTTTAAAGTATGCTTTTCTGTCAAAACCGAACCGTTTTAGGTTCAGTAGCTTTGCAGTGTGTTTTGTTGTTGAAATTTATTATTTATGTGCCACTTAATGTGGAAATGATTCCTATCAGGGGCCTGATAATATATTTGTAAGCTATTATTTGAATTCCCTTGAGGCAGATACTTTTGTTTACCTTTTATTTATACGACCCATTGAAACCTTTAACAATAACGCAAAAAAAAAGATAAAAAAATAAAGACAAAAATATTCCGAGTTATGCAATAAATTTTCTTTGCACCCTTTCGGAACATTTGCAAAACAGCAATTAGCATAAAAAGCCTTATCGCTTATTATTATGCAGAGGCATTAAAACACCTGACTTCTTTGTATTGGCTGCCCTAATTTTTAATGGTCATAATTTCAATGGGCGAAATGTTATTCGCATTTTATTAAAGGAAAAACCTTTAATAAAAGGGGAACATTAAATAATGAAAGATACTAAAAACGCTTTTAAGCGTTCCTTCAGTTGAGTTTGTTTTATATCTTAAATTCTACCTTTCGTGTGATTTATCTTCAGTAAATACTTACTCGAGCTAATAAAAAATACTAACCTACACCCGTTCGATGGGTGGACAACTTATTTATAAAAAAATATTAGTCTCTTTTGCGTGTTCTACTAGTGCTCCCGCGCACGATCAGTTCTACTAGATGTCCCCGCGCACGATCACATAATTTGTAATTTTATCCGGAAGACACGCTATGTGTAACTAATATTATTTTACCTGATGTGAGATGCAGATGCGGCCGAAGGTGGACCACGCTTACCCAGTAAATGCCCATTCAACCTGGCTTTGAAGACCTCGAGGTTGTAGTCGTGTGGGAACACAGATGCAGGCAATGAGTTCCACTCCTTAGCAGTCCGAACAAGGAAGGTGGAACTGAAACGCTTCGTGCGTGATCGAGGAACATCGACTACGAAGGAATGAAACCCTCGCCCACGCCTAGTGGTCCGCAAGTGGAACGGTTCCGGTTGGATTAATTCGTACAGAATAGATGCACACACTCCATAATGTAGACGATAGAAAATCGATAGGCACGCTACTTTTCGGTAATGCTGCAGGCTTTGAAGTTGGGAATCCACAAGGGTGTCGCTCGCCTTTCAATCGAGTCCATTGCGGCCAGTTGGTAACGGGCAGACCCATCCCAGAGGTGGCAGCAGTACTCCATGCAAGACCGGACCTTTGCTTTGTATATGTCCAGGAGCTGCCTCGCAATGAAATACTGTTTCGCCTTGGAAAGGATGCCCAGCTTTTTGGCAGCTGTTTTGGCAATGGACTCGATATGCCTACTGAAGTTCAGATCGGCAGTAAGGTCCACACCAAAGAGTTGGAGATGATCTGAGATTGAAACAGTCACTCCCCGGAATTCCCTGCTGAGGTATTTCCATCCCGCTACAACTTAGGATTCTTCAAGGATACTAACTGTAAATAGCACATTTTAATCCCGTCTGGTGCATTCAATTCTTTTTATAATTTTTCATGGTAGATGGCCACCGTCACCTATAACGGAAACAACGCCACAGGTTAGTAGGATTAAATATAAGGAATGAGCAAATGGTCTTTGGCATGCCTTCCTCACTCACTGAAACACAACGGCACATATGCTGTTATTTTACAGTGGCTTCTGTAAGGGGATAGTTACTGCCGCCAGACGGGCTGCCCTAATGAGTGCGACGTGCTGTGTGGCCTGTCATTACTAGGCATAAGCATACTATTAAACATTGCATTCAGAACTTTCAATCAAAATCGTACTATACCAGTGATATGGAAGTAGTTAAACAATCCAGTTAGGGGAGATAATAATAGCAAACATCACTGATGCACCGAAACAGAAAAACACAGGTTCTTCAATTTCAAGGTAGCTTTTCTTACGACGAGTTGGTTGCTATCGCCAGATGACTTTTTATCCAGATAATGCATAGGTATGTAGTTGCAGGTAATAATTGTTCAGCATTAGTTGAATAAATAGCTAAATATCAAAGCAAAGCTAAATATCAAGCTAAAACTATTTATATTAGCGACAGACCCACCATACGGTACGGGCAGTATAAAACGATACCATTAAATAGTTATGGAACAACAAGCAAAACCATAAAATTAAGTTTTACACATTTGTAAATTAAATACATACTAGAAAGCAGGTAGTGGTAAAAAGAATTCACGGTTGTTCGAGGTCATCAAGTTTGACGAGCCCGAACTGTGCCCGAACAGCTCATCGATGCGTCTTTCTTTGGTCTGAAGGTTATGTAATTATTAGCGTTGCAGTTGCAGTATAATACGATAAATAGATCTGATATGCTTAAAAGTTATTTTGCTTGAAATTCTGCCTGAAATTAAATTTTTTTTGAGTTAATACTGGAGAGAAATTCATAACATTTACTATAAAGTTTCGACATGTTGAATCTTATATTTTCTTACTAAAAATCTTACTCCACGTTTTCTTTAAAACATTGTGTCTTAATATAGAAAAACTTAAAGTAAAAATTTTGAAATGAAATATTTTGAAAAATGCCACTTTACCTTGGTAACTAAGCAATTCAAAACTTTGGTATCTAGAGCGCAACGCAACTGTTTCGGATGAGACATTTTTTCATCTAAACTAGTAACTTACTAATATTATAAAGTGAAAACAATTTGTATGTGTGAATGTATGTTTGTAATGAATAAACTCAAAGACTACTGGACCGACTTTAAAAATTCTTTCACCTATAGAAAGCTACATTAACAGCGAGTGACATAAGCTACTCACCCCCCCCCCCCCTCCCATACAAATGTAAGTTTGTAATGAATAAACTCAAAGACTACTGGACCGACTTTAAAAATTCTTTCACCTATAGAAAGCTACATTAACAGCGAGTGACATAAGCTACTCACCCCCCCCCCTCCCATACAAATGTAAGTTTGTAATGAATAAACTCAAAGACTACTGGACCGACTTTAAAAATTCTTTCACCTATAGAAAGCTACATTAACAGCGAGTGACATAAGCTACTCACCCCCCCCCCTCCCATACAAATGTAAGTTTGTAATGAATAAACTCAAAGACTACTGGACCGACTTTAAAAATTCTTTCACCTATAGAAAGCTACATTAACAGCGAGTGACATAAGCTACTCACCCCCCCCCTCCCATACAAATGTAAGTTTGTAATGAATAAACTCAAAGACTACTGGACCGACTTTAAAAATTCTTTCACCTATAGAAAGCTACATTAACAGCGAGTGACATAAGCTACTCACCCCCCCCCCCCTCCCATACAAATGTAAGTTTGTAATGAATAAACTCAAAGACTACTGGACTGACTTTAAAAATTCTTTCACCTATAGAAAGCTACATTAACAGCGAGTAACATAGGCTACTCACCCCCACCCCCATAACAATTGTAAGTTTGTAATGAATAAACTCAAAGACTACTGGACCGACTTTAAAAATTCTTTCACCTATAGAAAGCTACATTAACAGCGAGTGACATAAGCTACTCACCCCCCCCCCCCCCTCCCATACAAATGTAAGTTTGTAATGAATAAACTCAAAGACTACTGGACCGACTTTAAAAATTCTTTCACCTATAGAAAGCTACATTAACAGCGAGTGACATAAGCTACTCACACCCCCCCCCCCCCCCTCCCATACAAATGTAAGTTTGTAATGAATAAACTCAAAGACTACTGGACCGACTTTAAAAATTCTTTCACCTATAGAAAGCTACATTAACAGCGAGTGACATAAGCTACTCACCCCCCCCCCCCCCATACACATGTAAGTTTGTAATGAATAAACTCAAAGACTACTGGACCGACTTTAAAAATTCTTTCACCTATAGAAAGCTACATTAACAGCGAGTGACATAAGCTACTCACCCCCCCCCCCCCATACAAATGTAAGTTTGTAATGAATAAACTCAAAGACTACTGGACCGACTTTAAAAATTCTTTCACCTATAGAAAGCTACATTAACAGCGAGTGACATAAGCTACTCACCCCCCCCCCCCCCATACAAATGTAAGTTTGTAATGAATAAACTCAAAGACTACTGGACCGACTTTAAAAATTCTTTCACCTATAGAAAGCTACATTAACAGCGAGTGACATAAGCTACTCACCCCCCCCCCCCCATACAAATGTAAGTTTGTAATGAATAAACTCAAAGACTACTGGACCGACTTTAAAAATTCTTTCACCTATAGAAAGCTACATTAACAGCGAGTGACATCTACTCACCCCCCCCCCATACAAATGTAAGTTTGTAATGAATAAACTCGAAGACTACTGGACCGACTTTAAAAATTCTTTCACCTATAGAAAGCTACATTAACAGCGAGTGACATAAGCTACTCACCCCCCCCCCCCCCCATACAAATGTAAGTTTGTAATGAATAAACTCAAAGACTACTGGACCGACTTTAAAAATTCTTTCACCTATAGAAAGCTACATTAACAGCGAGTGACATAAGCTACTCACCACCCCCCCCTCCCCCATACAAATGTAAGTTTGTAATGAATAAACTCAAAGACTACTGGACCGATTTTAAAAATTCTTTCACCTATAGAAAGCTACATTAACAGCGAGTGGCATAAGCTACTCACCCCCCCCCCCCCCTCCCATACAAATGTAAGTTTGTAATGAATAAACTCAAAGACTACTGGACCGACTTTAAAAATTCTTTCACCTATAGAAAGCTACATTAACAGCGAGTGACATAAGCTACTCACCCCCCCCCCCCATACAAATGTAAGTTTGTAATGAATAAACTCAAAGACTACTGGACCGACTTTAAAAATTCTTTCACCTATAGAAAGCTACATTAACAGCGAGTGACATAAGCTACTCACCCCCCCCCCCCCCCATACAAATGTAAGTTTGTAATGAATAAACTCAAAGACTACTGGACCGACTTTAAAAATTCTTTCACCTATAGAAAGCTACATTAACAGCGAGTGACATAAGCTACTCACCCCCCCCCCCCATACAAATGTAAGTTTGTAATGAATAAACTCAAAGACTACTGGACCGACTTTAAAAATTCTTTCACCTATAGAAAGCTACATTAACAGCGAGTGACATAAGCTACTCACCCCCCCCCCCCCCATACAAATGTAAGTTTGTAATGAATAAACTCAAAGACTACTGGACCGACTTTAAAAATTCTTTCACCTATAGAAAGCTACATTAACAGCGAGTGACATCTACTCACCCCCCCCCCCATACAAATGTAAGTTTGTAATGAATAAACTCGAAGACTACTGGACCGACTTTAAAAATTCTTTCACCTATAGAAAGCTACATTAACAGCGAGTGACATAAGCTACTCACCCCCCCCCCCCCATACAAATGTAAGTTTGTAATGAATAAACTCAAAGACTACTGGACCGACTTTAAAAATTCTTTCACCTATAGAAAGCTACATTAACAGCGAGTGACATAAGCTACTCACCACCCCCCCCCTCCCCCATACAAATGTAAGTTTGTAATGAATAAACTCAAAGACTACTGGACCGATTTTAAAAATTCTTTCACCTATAGAAAGCTACATTAACAGCGAGTGACATAAGCTACTCACCCCCCCCCCCCCCCATACAAATGTAAGTTTGTAATGAATAAACTCAAAGACTACTGGACCGACTTTAAAAATTCTTTCACCTATAGAAAGCTACATTAACAGCGAGTGACATAAGCTACTCACCACCCCCCCCCTCCCCCATACAAATGTAAGTTTGTAATGAATAAACTCAAAGACTACTGGACCGACTTTAAAAATTCTTTCACCTATAGAAAGCTACATTAACAGCGAGTGACATAAGCTACTCACCCCCCCCCCCCCCCATACAAATGTAAGTTTGTAATGAATAAACTCAAAGACTACTGGACCGACTTTAAAAATTCTTTCACCTATAGAAAGCTACATTAACAGCGAGTGACATAAGCTACTCACCCCCCCCCCCCCCCATACAAATGTAAGTTTGTAATGAATAAACTCAAAGACTACTGGACCGACTTTAAAAATTCTTTCACCTATAGAAAGCTACATTAACAGCGAGTGACATAAGCTACTCACCCCCCCCCCCCCCATACAAATGTAAGTTTGTAATGAATAAACTCAAAGACTACTGGACCGACTTTAAAAATTCTTTCACCTATAGAAAGCTACATTAACAGCGAGTGACATCTACTCACCCCCCCCCCCCATACAAATGTAAGTTTGTAATGAATAAACTCGAAGACTACTGGACCGACTTTAAAAATTCTTTCACCTATAGAAAGCTACATTAACAGCGAGTGACATAAGCTACTCACCCCCCCCCCCCCCCATACAAATGTAAGTTTGTAATGAATAAACTCAAAGACTACTGGACCGACTTTAAAAATTCTTTCACCTATAGAAAGCTACATTAACAGCGAGTGACATAAGCTACTCACCACCCCCCCCTCCCCCATACAAATGTAAGTTTGTAATGAATAAACTCAAAGACTACTGGACCGATTTTAAAAATTCTTTCACCTATAGAAAGCTACATTAACAGCGAGTGACATAAGCTACTCACCCCCCCCCCCCCCCCATACAAATGTAAGTTTGTAATGAATAAACTCAAAGACTACTGGACCGACTTTAAAAATTCTTTCACCTATAGAAAGCTACATTAACAGCGAGTGACATAAGCTACTCACCACCCCCCCCTCCCCCATACAAATGTAAGTTTGTAATGAATAAACTCAAAGACTACTGGACCGATTTTAAAAATTCTTTCACCTATAGAAAGCTACATTAACAGCGAGTGGCATAAGCTACTCACCCCCCCCCCCCCTCCCATACAAATGTAGGTTTGTAATGAATAAACTCAAAGACTACTGGACCGATTTTAAAAATTCTTTCAGCTATAGAAAGCTACATTATCAACGAGTAACACAGTATTTTATAAAGAGATGCGGACGAAATCGCGTGCAGCAGCTAGTATCATATAAGTTTATGATAGAATCAATTTCGTTGTAGGTAATATTAAATTCAAATTATTTTGAAATTCACTTTTCTATTTAGTCGACGATAAAACTAATAAAAGTTCTCTTTTGTATTTCCATTTAAAACTTCTGAAAAATAAACATTTGAAATTAAGCATTTCATTTTCAAATTCAATTATTCTGGGTAGTTTTTAACAAAATGTAAATGAGCTTTTCGTAAGAACTTATTTCATTTAAAAAAGAAACTTAAATAAAAAATCTAGACTATTATCACGAATTAAATGGACTTTTTGTGCTAAAAGATTTACAAAAATTAGCCCGTAAACTTTGCGAAGGTTTGAAGAAACGAAACATTCGGCTTTTATAATAAGGCTTTAACAATAGCATTGTCTGTTGAGATAATGTCAAAGCTCCCTGAACAGAACACACAAATTTTAACCCTTTTATTTCGAGAGAACAGTTTCAGGGGAATCTTTGTTTCGCGCATTATCTTAATTAGTGAAGAGTTATAAATTGTAGACGGTTAAGGCTCGACCTCACCTGTATTTATATTTAGAGCAAATCAAAAGGTTAAACTTTTATAATATTATATTAAAAATTGTTCGTCAACGGAATCTTTGACAACTTTAATTATGAATGAAGACATTCCTTGTCAAAAGAATTTATTTTAGCATTTATGTATAATAAATAAATTAAAAATAATTTTCTTTAAAATCAGGCCACAAGCATAAAAATTATATATTATTGTTATCCTAACTGGCCAATCTAATTTATAATTGTCTTTACTAGAGTCTTTCTGGATGAAAATATTATTAAAATTCCTTTAATAAATAATCGTTGATTTTATTTAAGCAACAATGAGGGCTGAAATTAAAAGATTCTGAGCTCTAACTATATTTAGTATTGTATTTACTGTGATTTGTGTAAAATAATTGTAATTGTTACATATATTATTTTAAAGATGTCAAAAAGAATCTTGAGTTTAATGGTCTGTCATCATAATCTTGTCTATTTTTTTTTTTTGCGAAACTCTTAAAAAATAATTATTATCAAGCCTTTATTTCAGATAAAAGTAGGTAAATTACATTGATTTAATTAAATTTCTTTTCTTTTTATTTTTATAAGGTTCACTTTTTAAACAATCATACTTTTTAAAATAATTTTTGTTTTTTAATTTTTAATCTTCTTATCTGTTTGGCCCTTGACAAAGGCCTCCTCCAAATCTCTCCTTTTTTCTTATTTCTAGTTTTCGCAGTCCACATGTTACCTGCTATCATTTTTCCATCTCATATGTTGCCCTCCCCTGCTCCTTTGGCTTTCTTTATAGTACCAGTGAGTTATTAAATTGCTCCACTTGTCTGGTCCTCTTACTACGTGTTCTGTCCATCTTCATTTTAATTTCTTTATTTTTGACATTAGGTACATCTGCCGCAGCTGCCGCAAGTGCGCTGCCGACTACAATAGGATTAAGGATGAGAGATTACGAGGGGATAGGTAAATGGGCTCTGGCATCCCTTACTCACTCACCGAAACACAACAGCACATGTGCTGTTATTTCACGGTTGTCTTGAAGATTTTCAGTAAACTCTTGTACTATCAAAATACAAACACAAATCAAAAAGACTGCCCAATAAAAATAATAATATTTACAAGAAATATAATTGAACTTTGTTTTTCTGAATAAATATTAACAGTTACAAGATTAAAACTTCTCCCAGGAAGAAAGTATTAGGCCATAATCGAATTTAAAAGTTGGAAACTCGGACGAAAGAGAGATGCTAATTTATCTGTTGCTGATTTAATTTTTTACTGAAAGAGTTCGTTTATAAACATTCATTTCTGTTTTAATGTTCAGTATAATATAATTTTACTTTTCTACTTAAAGAAAATTATTAAAATTATAGAGACATTTCTGTTTATAATTTACATAAGGTTCCATAGCAAACTTATTCCTTATGACCCACACTATCAACTACAGTAATTGTATAATTGCATTCTTTACAGAAATTTGACCAGATTCGATTCCTGGTCACGTATCTCTCCTCAGAACAAATTTTCGTATCTCTCGGCCCATTTGAAATGATCACGCTGTATATTATCAATACCTATAGTTTTATGAGAATAAGTGTGTCAGTTAGGCCAACTTTCAATTATTTGAAATATCGCTTGTGCAATATTAGTCCAATAAGATTTAATAAAAATCAAAATTTGAGTACCTCAGGAGCATTTTTGATATTTAATTAAAGCTTGGATGAGTATTTTAAGCCGTTGAATGAGTGGTTAGGGTTCGATACCCGGCAGGACCAAATTTGAAAAAATTAACTTTTCAAATTTGCTTCTGGTCTGGAGCTGGAAAGTAGTAGGAGAATCGGAAGTAGCGATCGGTCCAGCCGTTTAGCAAGAATTCAGTCACATACACACGGAGAGAAAAAAATTAAATACAATTATTTATAAAGAAAAAGATGATAATTCTTATCTCGACTCTTGTGATGCTAACGAAACATGGTCAAATCGAGAAAGTGGTTTGTCATCCGAAGGTTTTCGAATATCACCAAAAAGACGACGTTTGCAACAGCGAACGAACATAAATTCTTACATCGTCCGTAGCCAGTCCGGTTTTATAAAGCCACCGAGGTTGAACTTGAAATACTGTTGGCCTTTTAAGGCGTTTCCGCACGCTGCGTTTAAACAGAAGCATTAAATATTCGTAAATCATTAGAAAAAATATTGCTTCCTTATGATTATGTTTCCTGGTGAATTTTTTTATATACATCCTTTCTAACCACTATGGGGTAGAACCGTCAACGCCACGGGGGAGGGTTTGGGCGGATGCATGAACCTTTCGTACTGGGATAGGGTCGACTATGAATGTCGTCAAAACAGTTTTAAAGGGCTTTTTAATTTACTAACGCCACTTAGCGATTCCATGCGATTTCTTACTTCGAAATCACGTCATATCCTCAAATTGTTACAATATCAGCTAAAAAGTAATTCCCTTACATATATATAAATGCCATGACAAGACAGTACGTGTTTTGATAAGGTAAGACAAAAGCGTGAAATCATACAGAATTAAGGCCCTGTTGTGATGCGACCTCTAAATGTGAGTAGCGGTGAGATACGCGAACTAATAAGGAGGGCGAATGTTCTAGAAGGTTCGCGAATAAGAAAACCGAAATTAAATAGCTTCCGGCAAAGTAATAAAAAGGCAGTGGCAAGGGCCACGAGGTCTTTTTTGGCACCCAGCGCTTGTGTCATCTGGAGCTCAGACAGACTTGGCAAATCTCAAAACGTTTACTTAGATTAGCAGTCCGTTTAACGAGTTCGCTTACCACATGGTATGGTAAAGTTTTTCAATGGCTTGTAGTCGATAGGTCGTAAAACGCGTTAGTTGAGTTCGGTCAACATTCGGTATATCTGGCAAGAGCCAGAGTCGAAGCGAGGAGGATTAGGCCACCTGCATTCGCCTGTGATTGAAGACTTGGCTTTTTTTTGTCAAATTTCTCTTTCAAGTAGTTGGCGCCCTATGAGATTACTTAATATCACATATCTCGTGTTGTATCTCCCATTGAGTTTTAGTCGGTGAGTAGCGGTTGACTAACCTGCGGAGACCCTAGGGTACGCAGAGAACTTCAACGGTTACAAGTTATCTGTTACTCTGTGGCTCTGTCAATACATAGTAATTTACACTGTGACGCATACATCATAAGAGTACAGTCAAGTGCATAAATATGTATCCAAACAATCGTTTCATAAATATGTTTTTAAAAGTTTATTATAAACATGCACAGTCATATAAAATGTCACAAATATATTTTTCTATTTTTTTTTAATGTTAAGGTCGACAGACAGGCTGACGGTCCACTTGATGGTAGGTGGCTACCGTCGCCTATAACAAAAGCAACGCCAGAGCTGCTGCAAATGCACTGACGACTACAGCAGGATTGGATAAGGGATTAGGACGGGATAAGGAAATGGGCTCTGGCATCCCTTACTCACTCACCGAAACACAACAGCACGTATATGCTGTTATTTCACGGTGGTATTCTGTAAGGTGATGGTTACTGCCGCCAAAATTCTAAAAACGTATATAATGGATATACATATATAAACTGTCATTAATAATGTCCCGTCTATTTTTGGGACATATTTATTGCTCGTATTATTATTAACTGTTCTTCATGATTCCTTTAATACATACATGTTATTGTAATTATTTAGTTGGTACATATTTTTACACTTGTCTGTGCGAATATTGTTTAAAAATCATGTTCTGAGTCGCAGCGCAAACGCCGCATGTGTGGAACTGTCTTTGACTTTGTAGTTATAGCGTAGAAAAATTTCGCAATTATTCAGACGAGATCAAGTCGACGCGCGCTATTATCGTAACGGAGGTACGATTTTTTAAAATAATATTTACTCTTTATTTAATTTTAATATTGAGTGACATTTAAATAAAATCAAAGGTGAGTGTTATTTAATTAATAATGACTTTATTTTAAATGAATATTTCATGTATGCTATTTCTTTTAACAATTCAATTTTTTTTAAATAATTTTAAAATTCATTTTAATTATTTAACTTTCAACGAAATCAAGTATCTAATAAATGAATCAATGGTGCCTTCATTATTTATAAAGAAAACACTAAAATAACTTCCATAAAATAACTGCGGAAAAAATATATTGTTGTATTGGAAAAAATATATTGAATTTCTATCTTATATTTTAATAACATACAATGTCAGTTTATAACGCTTGTCATAAATGTGTAAATGAGCTTAAACGAGCTAAGCTCTTTTAAAAGACCTTAAACGACTATCAACGGTAGCATAAGAAAAAAAAAATTGAGTTTGAAATGAGTGAATTTAGTAAAATGTAAATACCTACTTTATATTTGAAATAGGGGATCGGACAGTAATCAGATTAAAATCTAAAATGTACTTAGATTATTTATCGAATAATAATTTAATATAATTCATTTACATATTTTTAAATGAAGAAATAAAATTGTATTTTTACAATATATCTATACTGAAACACCAATCACAAAGCCCACAAATGACGTCACAAAGCGTGACGTCATTTGTGGGCAATCATTGTTTTATGCCAATGCAGCTGTTTTGTTATGATATGACCACAAGTGACGTTACGCGCTCTCAGATGAACTATCGTGGCGTTTTGGCGGCATTTTCAAACAAACAATATTAAAACATGATTTTGAGTACCTAAAAGGCTATAAATAAATAAAATAGTATTTTTTATGTGAATAAATATCTATGAAGATTAATTTAAAATAATTTCTGAAAATTTGTCCGATCCCCTATTTTGCAATATAAGCTTATTTAAGTTTGGATTATAGCGATATTTGGTTTAATTTATTATAGGTTGTTTATACTTTTTGTTTATACTTAACTAGCCCAAGTTACTCAGGGATAGTGAAGCTATTTATTAGAAAAATAATGTATAAAGTTCGTTTAGCGGTTTTATAGAATACAAATAAAGAAAAGAATTACACCTCTTTATACTAGCATAAATTTTGCAAAATAAATAGTATTATTACGTCTGAATAGGTTCTTTTAAAAGCAGTTTTTTTTGTGGAAATAGCATTGAATCGGTTTTAATAATTTGTGTAATTTTTAATGACTCGTTTATTAATATAAAAAATAACCGGATATTTAAATAAGCAAGAACGTGTTTTTGATATTGTTATGACTCACCAGGGAACGTTCTAGTTATGACTCACCATGGAACGTTCTAGAAAAACGACTTCGCCTATCTACAATTTCTGGAAAAAATATTGTCAAGGGAAATTGATCCTTATGCACACAACATAGAGTTCACATACAACAGAAATAGCGTTCCCGAATTTTCAATGACCTGTTTACAATACGTGTTTACAAAAGTTGTTTACTTCTAATTGTTTGTTGTTTGTTTGTACTAAATTCGAGAAAGATCTAGACGATTAGCAGCGGATATAAATAGGCGAAGTGGCGAGCTAGCGACACAGTTCGATTCTGCGATTCGAAAGCGATACTACGGAACTATACCTGCGACTCATTACGGAATTACGGACGACTTTTGGCAAGTTTAACGGATTTAAAGAAGAAGTTTAGCCCTATTGGAAGTCATCTTGGTTTGTGGCAATAAATAGTTGATTTTCGCCCTTACACGGCAATTTGACTCACCCCACACTTAACAACTGGTGTCAGAAGTGGGATGCCGTTAATGCCACGGGACGACGGAACTCGTACTCCACGGACCAGGAGACAAGCGGAGATGGATGCTGCGAGGCAACGGGCACGTGAGGAACCGGAGGAAGGCTCCGATGCTGAATTGCTCCCTATAACAGCGCCTCCATCAAACCCATCAATGGACCTTTCTGCACTGCTAGCTGCCATGCAGAATTTACAAGCCAGTCAGGAGGCCGCTCGCCGTGATCAGGAGACCGCTAGCCAAATAATGCTTTCGAAATTGGACGCAAGCCTTGAAATAATGTGTGACAAGGTTAAAAAGGTAGAGTCCGAAGTCAAAGAGGTCTCACTGAAAGTCGAAGGCCTGGAAGGGAGACTCGACCAAACCGACAGTCGCCATCAAGTGCTCGCCGAGAAAATGCAGAAACTGATGACGAGAGAGGCAGTCCTCACTGCACCGGTACCTACACAAGGCAGATTGGACCTGCCACGATTTGATGGCACATCATCCTGGACAGCCTATAAGTACCAATTCGAAACCCTCTCTAACCGCAGCGGCTGGACCGAGGATCAAGCGTTCATGGCGTTGACTCTTGCTCTAAGAGGAGACGCCCAACTGATCCTGGAGCGACTTCCTACAGAAGGTAGGTCTCTGCAAGCCCTTTTGGAAGCTCTAGAGACACGGTATGGTGACAAGCATATGGAGCACACATATAGGGCTCAATTACGAGATCGCATACAGAGGCCCACGGAAACACTCCAGCAGTGGGCTGACGAGATCGAAAGACTAGTTCGTCGCGCTTATGTGTCAACACCGTCTGCAATAGAAATAACTCTGCTCCAAGCCTTTGTGGACGGGATAAGGGACAGCGAAGTTCGTGCAGCAGTGCGATTGGGTCACCATCAGACCCTGAAGAGTGCACTGGCACATGCACTAGAAGTGGAAGCGGTCCGGCGTGACACAAGGCCATTTAAGGTCAGAGAGCTGGTAGCCGAGGAGCGAAGACTTCGCTATGGCCCGACATGCTACGGCTGTGGTGAAAAAGGTCATATTAGGCTGGACTGTCCAAAGAAGAAAAGAAGGAGGGTCTCAGAGATGGAGACCCAAGTTGAAGAAGGACAGTTAAACTAAACGTTGCCAGAGCCGCGGGGCGGGCGCTGGCTGGGAAAAAGGAAGCCCCTGCTATTACTGTCAGACAAGCTTGTAACGGGAACAGTTTAATCATCGAGGGTACGCTGAATGGAAATGTGTGCAGATTCACCATAGACACAGGAGAATCCCGTACCATTGTAAGACCCGAACTCTTAAAACGAACTATTTCATGGAAGCAAAGATCTCCAACATGGCAGCTGCGTACAGCAACGGGCCAGCCAGTACTTGTCCTCGGTGACTCGGATGTAGAAATTGGAATTGGTAGTCAGACGTACTCAAACCAAGTGCTGATTGCCAATATTACCGACGACTGCATATTAGGACTGGATTTCTTAAAAAATCATCGGTGTGTTTTGAACGTCAACCAAGGAGTACTCAAATTTCCTGAACAAGAAGTTTTCCTAGAAGGATCGAACCCTTGTACTCTCTATTGTCTGCGGGATGTGAAATTAGCCCCTAGATCAGAAAATCTGGTCATGACGAAATTCCCATCTAACGTCAAGTACGGACTATGTGTGATTGCGGAAGACGAAGGGACACACCCTAATTGGATAATGGCCAGAACTTTACTAATGACAAAGAGGATAGGAAAAGTCAGAATTTTAAATCTCAGTAATGAAGAGGTACAGCTCAGAAGAAACAGCGTAATTGGAAAGTGTCAGGAGGTGAAGTATTTAAGACGTATAAGCAGCACACCAAACGAAGCAACAAGCTCAGATAACCAGGTATCGCAGTTACTGGATTCTTTGAAAGGAAATTTGTCGCCAGTTCAGTTAGGGCAAGCTCAAGATCTTTTAATGCGGTTCAAGGACATTTTTGCAGTAGGCAATAATTGCGGTAGAACAGGACTTGTGAAGTACAGAATAGACACCGGCGATTCAAGACCCATACGACAGCAACCTCGTCGAATCCCTTGGGCAAAAGAAGCTGAAGAGGCGGATATGATAAGGGATATGGCGGAAAACAAGATCATTGAGCCATCTACAAGTCCCTGGTCGTCACCTGTGGTGCTGGTAAAAAAGAAAGACGGCACAACCAGGTTCTGCGTAGACTACCGAAGGCTGAACGAGGTTACCAAGAAAGACAGCTATCCTCTACCGCGCATTGATGACACTTTAGACATGCTCAGTGGAATGGAATGGTTTTCTACCGTTGATCTTAAAAGTGGGTACTGGCAGGTGGAAATAAGTCCAGAAGATAAGGAGAAAACAGCATTTTCTACGACCGTCGGAAATGGACTTTGGCAATTCAATGTTATGCCGTTTGGCTTGTGTAATGCTCCCGCAACGTTTGAACGCCTTATGGACAGGGTTATGGTGGGTCTTCTGGGAGATGTTTGCTTGGTATACCTGGACGATGTAATCATCATGGGTCGTAACTTTAAGGAACATCTCCAAAACCTTGAAAAGGTATTCAACCGTCTTCGTGAGGCAAACTTAAAACTAAGTCCCAAAAAGTGTACTTTCTTCAGCAACGCAGTTAGCTATTTGGGGCACATAATCACCAAGGAGGGAGTTCAAACAGATCCAGAAAAGATCAAGGCTGTAAAAGATTGGCCTACACCAAAGAATAAAACGGAAGTCAGATCCTTTCTTGGTTTATGCGCATATTACAGGCGCTTTGTCAAAAACTTTTCAAGTATAGCTAAACCCCTCCATCGCTTGACTGAAGACAAACAAGTTTTCACTTGGGATGCTAATTGTGACAACGCTTTCAAGGAACTAAAACAGCGTTTATGTGAGTCTCCGATATTGGGCTATCCAACACGGAATGGAAGATTCATTGTGGATACGGACGCCAGCAACACGGGTATTGGTGGAGTGTTATCACAAGTTCAAGGGGACAAACAAGTTGTGATTGCATATTACAGCAAAACGCTATCTAGACCAGAGAGGAACTACTGTCTTACACGTCGTGAGTTGTTAGGCGTAGTGAAGACCTTGCAGTACTTTCACAAATATCTCATTGGACGTGAGTTCACTCTAAGGACGGACCATGCCGCACTTAAATGGCTCCTCCAATTTAAAAAATCCCGAAGGACAGGTAGCACGGTGGATTGAGCAATTGCAGGAATTCAATTTCGTAACGGAACATCGAAGCGGAAAAGGTCATGGTAATGCTGACGCTCTGTCGAGAAGACCTTGTCCTGAAGATTGTAAACACTGTAGAAAACAAGAATCTCAAGAGTCAGTAAAAATTATCCGGACCCAAGGATTAGACGACGATTGGAGTGGCGAAAGTATGAGAAAGGCTCAAGAGGAAGATGACGACTTGCGACCGATTTTGGATTGGATGAAAAGAGGGACTAAGCCTGAGTGGGTGGACGTATCAGCCTCCAGTCCTGTCACAAAGAGTTATTGGGCTCAATGGGATAGTTTGACCCTGGAAGACGGAATTTTGTGCAGGAAATGGGAGTCTAATAACGGACATCAGGTTACGGTACAGGTTGTAGTTCCTCGAAGCAAGGTATCTCCTCTACTACGTCATATCCATGACGGGGTGTCTGGTGGTCATCTTGGAGTGAGGAAAACGCTGTTGAAAGTGCGCCAGAGGTTCTACTGGATCCATTGCCGGGAAGACGTCGAAGATTGGTGCCGTAAATGCAACGCGTGCGCTTCAGTCAAGGGACCGCAGACAAGATGTAGAGGAAAACTGAAGCTCTACAATGTAGGAGCGCCATGGGAACGTATTGCAATTGACGTGGCCGGCCCTTTTCCGGAAACTGAGGATGGCAACAAATACATAGTTGTAGTACAAGACTATTTCAGCAAATGGCCTGAAGTATTTGCAACCCCCAACCAAGAAGCTAAAACTGTTGCCAAGAAACTAGTTCAGGAAGTAATCTGTCGGTATGGCGTACCCCTGGAAATACACTCCGATCAGGGAAGAAATTTCGAATCAGCCCTTTTTCAAGAGATGTGCAACCTCCTCGGAATACATAAGACCCGTACGACACCAGCTCATCCTCAGTCAGACGGAATGGTTGAAAGATTTAATCAAACACTGGAAAATAACCTGGCTAAAGTAGTCGAATCACATCAGAGAGATTGGGACCAATACATTCCTCTTTTCTTGCTGTCTTATCGCTCCGCTGTACACGACAGTACTGGTGTTACCCCTGCAAGAGTGAATTTTGGACGAGAAATAAGACTACCAGTTGACGCAATAACAGGCTCTCCCCCGAATAGCCCGAAGCTTATAACGGATTATGTAAGCGATCTTCGCGAACAGTTAGATGAAGTGCACAAATTAGTTCGCGAGTGCAGTCTCAAAACCGGTGAAAGAATGAAGATCCGTTATGATCGGAAAGCAAACATCAACGGTTTTGAAGAAGGAACGTTCGTATGGCTTCATAATCCCCTCAGGAAAAAGGGCAAGAGCCCAAAGTTGCAACCGCGATGGGAAGGACCTTACAACGTAGTTACAAAAATCAACGACATCACCTATAGGATCAAAAAAGGACAAAGAGGAAAACCAAAGGTCGTACACATTGATCGTTTGACAAAATATCACGGCACGAATGATGATCGGGACGATCATAACTAAGAGGGGGGTAATGTTATGACTCACCAGGGAACGTTCTAGTTATGACTCACCATGGAACGTTCTAGAAAAACGACTTCGCCTATCTACAATTTCTGGAAAAAATATTGTCAAGGGAAATTGATCCTTATGCACACAACATAGAGTTCACATACAACAGAAATAGCGTTCCCGAATTTTCAATGACCTGTTTACAATACGTGTTTACAAAAGTTGTTTACTTCTAATTGTTTGTTGTTTGTTTGTACTAAATTCGAGAAAGATCTAGACGATTAGCAGCGGATATAAATAGGCGAAGTGGCGAGCTAGCGACACAGTTCGATTCTGCGATTCGAAAGCGATACTACGGAACTATACCTGCGACTCATTACGGAATTACGGACGACTTTTGGCATGTTTAACGGATTTAAAGAAGAAGTTTAGCCCTATTGGAAGTCATCTTGGTTTGTGGCAATAAATAGTTGATTTTCGCCCTTACACGGCAATTTGACTCACCCCACACTTAACAATATATTTTATACGTCACTTACCATTAAATGTTTTATTGTTAATAAAACCTATTAATTAATCATTTTTGACTCTGTTTTATATGAGGTGACGTAGGGTTTTATCGATTACAAAAAACATATCCAACAAAAATTGTGCGCAATCAACTAGGTTTTATTTTGAGTAGGTAAAAAGTTTTTAAGCAGTAAAAAGTCGAAAAATACGAAAATAATCATATCTTAAAAAACACTAAATCTCGTCAATAAGTACTAAATAAAAACTAATAAAATTTAGTGAAAGGTTTTCCGATACCTATTTACGAGTACGTACAGAAATGTACGCTTAATTCTGTTTTGCGTAGTTTTTCAAATTAATACCCATAATTCCTAAATAATTCCGGCATGAAATCGAGCCAAGATAAGCCTTTCAAAAGACCTTCACATTTAAATTTTATTCGCATAAAAACCTATTTTATGGTCAAACTATTTGATACAAATATTAAAATATTTGATAAAGTTCACAGAACTGATCACACGGACATTTAAATTTTAATCAAATAACAACATTTTGGTAGTTAAATGATTTCAAAAATTTTAAAAACAATTTGGGTTGCAATTTAAGAAAAATATTTGTAATAATATCAAAATATGTTTAAAAATCAGATTTCTTGTTTTTTATTGCACTAGCTGGTGCCCGAGGCTCCGCCCGCGTTGAAAAATAAAAAATAACGCCTTACTAAATGTATGAGTAATGTAACGCCTAACAGCTTTATTGCAGTTATAGGATTGCCAGGAGTTAGATGATCCCTCAGGAACAGTACTTTTTTCTGGATGAAAGGTACCCTATGTCCCTTCCCGCATCCCTGACAACGTGTATGCAAAATTTCATGATGATCGGTTTAGCGGTTTAGGCGTGAAAAGGTAACAGACAGACATTTATATGTACCTAATATTAAGTATGGATTTAGTACGGAGTCAGGTATGGCGATGGCTCTATAAAAAAATCTTCTAAATATAAAATTCTGTCCCTTACAGTCGTTATTGTTATACAATTACTGGCACAAATGAAATAATATGAATGATATCTAATATGAATAAGAATCCAACAAGAAATCTCATAGATGTTTTTTTTTTGTTTCTCTGCTTTTTTAAATTACATATGATATAATGAATTATGGCATAAATTCTAAAAAGTATTTAAATAATGAATGTTGGCGTACATATAGGCAGTTTAATTACTCAATTTGAAGGCAAATTTAATTACTCAATTATATGGGGCTCATATTTTAAGCAGTGGACATCTTACGACTGAGATGGTGATGATAAAATTATAAAGCCTGGTTTATAATTTTTTTCTGTATTCTAAGAAATTTTAAATCTAAAGGATAGAATTTAGGTACGCCGTAGAGGAGAGGATATTTGCCATTTTGCCATCAGTGTGACTTTACATCCTTACCGAATGTCATTATTAGTAGAATGTGATACAAATACATTTTATGTCTATAATATACATTTCAAAAAAAAATTTTCGTTCTAGTCTATTCTAGGATTTTGTTTCTTTACTTGTTTTTCTCCATTTCTTCCTAAAATGAGGTCACTGGAGGAAAATAATTATAAATATATAAATACAGAAGACATATATACACAATATAATTGTAAATATATATGTTCTAACGGAAGGCCACCGTGAAATAACAACACGTAAGCTGTTGTGTTTCGGTGAGTAAGGGATGCCAGAGCCCATTTCCCTATCCCCTCCTAATCCATTATCCTTAATCCTATTGTAGTCGGCAGCGCACTTGCAGCAGCTTTGGCGTTGGTTGTGTTATAGGCGACGGTAGACCGTCAGCCGTCATCAAGTGGACCGTCAGCCTGTCTGCCGATCTTAACATAAAAAATAAAATAAAAATAATTGAAATAAACATTTCAATGTATAAATAAGTTGGAAATGTATCTGTGAGATTATTTTATTTCATAGATTCATAGAAATATTTTTATTTAATATACCTCCAAATATTTCTTTGAGAAAATATTATCGTTGCTTATTTAAGTCATTAGCTGAACTCGGCCACGCTTCGCTGCGGCCTATACGGCGGGCGGTGGAGTGCGCGTGGGACGCGCGATACGGACACTGCTTATAATACTTTTTTTCAATTTGAACAAGTAGTTCCTGAGATTAGCGCGTTCAACCCAACAAACAAACAAACAAACTCTTCAGCTTTATATTTAAGTACAGATATAGATATACTGACTGATTAATCCAAAAATATACGGAAATTGTATTTCTCAATATTAATTATATCGCCTACTTCCGCCAATGTCTTCAAATGTTCTAAGCATTTCTAAGATCCACGTGTTGGACGACAATTCCTTCAGCGATTTGGTCTTTGCGTTGTTAGTGATCATAACGTCTTCCCTTCACATTTTTCTTTAACTTTAGGTTGCACTGAGCCTTGTCCGGCTAATGAGATGCTAAGGCATCAATGCCCTCTGATTTTTAGGATTCCGTACGTCCGAATAAAAAAACGGAACCCTTATATGCTCGTGTGTCCGTTTGTCCTTATCTCCGAAACTACTGAACCTAAAATTTTGGAAAAAATACAGAAATTAGTTATCTACTTATAGATTATAGTTAAATCTATCCATGATATTAAAATTACATGGTAAATCCCCCAATATTGTGCGGATAGGTAACATCGTACGGAACCCCCTTCACGCGAGTTCAACTCGCACTTGTCCCGTTTTTTTTTTTTTGCCAAAAAATAGCTACCAAGTTGCTCACGCTAATTGGCTTATTGTAATAAAAAGGGGTCATTTTTAACAAGCTTAATAAAAAGCTTGCTACCAATTAAAAATCGCCATTTAATACCGAAATTTCATAATGTTTTACATCGCACATAGATTGTTGTTTATCGATATACGTAACATAATCTATTCATGCGTTCGCAACAATTTAGTGGTGTGAATTCGTCTAAGTATAATATGTATTATTGGCCTACATGATGACGCGCTAAGGCCAGTGTCAAGAGAATGCAAACATTACAGTTTGCTTTGGTCAAGTGTTGTGTACCCAAATCATCGCAATCTCAAGGGCGAATCAGGGTGACGTCATTTTGAGGTTCTGTCATAAATGTCGTCAGTTCAAGTACACGGAGGTCTCCATTTTAAGTTTTTTATAAAGTGGTAACTTAAAGATTTATAATTTCTAAAATGTACACTTATTGAGACCTGTGGCGCTAGCATGAGTTTACGATACTACACTCGCTAGCGAAAGCGTAAAACATTTATATGGAAAATTGACAATTTGACATTGACAGTTCACGATTTTCCATACAAAAGTTTTACGTTCTCGCTAGCGAGTGTAGTATCGTAAACTCATACTAGAGCCTCTCAGAGCTCATTAGTAAGGAATCTTTTAGACTTCTTTCTCAGACTTCCTTAGACTGACCTTAGTTATTTAAGTATTGCTACCTGAATTACTTAAACAGAAAGTTATATTCTTTAAGTTTTATTTAAAAAATAATAAGAAAAATCGACTTAAAAAGGTCTATGTTATTTATTTCGTGGATTCCTCTTAGATAGATGTCAATTATCAACACTACTCGTAATTATTCATTAAATAAATTGTTAATTATTATTATTAAATTATTATTCATTATTCATTTTCTTTCTTTCTTTCTTTAATTATTCATTAAACATATTTCGTCCCACACAGATACATAGAAGTCTGTATCGTCCCAAATTCATCTTCGCAATTTGACTCGAATGTACATTTTATAATATTAACGTGTATTATAGCATTTTGTTTGGAACGCAAATTTTATAATGTTCATCTTTTTCGAACAGTTTTAACTTCTAAATTTTTATCTACCCTCTGTTAGTCTTAAATCTTAGTGTCGCTTTTTACATAATTATTATTAATTTTTATTTTATACATTTAATGTTAGTATTGAGAGTGAGATACGCTCAGTCATAAGTATATATTGTTACGACTAACTATGGAACGTAAACTTAAATATTTTTTTTCATGTAGAATGGAGAAACAAGGATGAATATAGAACTTATTTGTTTATGGAATTTAAAAAAAACAGCATAACTAAGCACGACAAGATAAAAGTTACTGTTAAAACAAAAATTGGTACCTAAGACAACAACCTTTTTGAAAAAAATAGTTCGTATATAAAGTATATAGGACAAAATAAGTCGAAGCATGATGCAATTAAGGAAAAGCCTGCTGATGAAAATATATAAAAAACAAGAGTATTTTGCTGCATGCGAATGTTCTTGACCTTTGCTTTAAAAAAAATTAAACTAATGGACCAAAAAAATAAGATAAGTTCAAAAAGCAAGTGGGTACTTGCAAAATTAACCGGTTCGCGTGTAAATATGAGTAAATCATGACGTTCGTGTGCCAACTTGTTTTTAGGGCATTCGCACATTTTTGGCTCTGGTCTAGATGTGCCCACTGCGTTTCGCAGTCATTTTGGGCAGCCTGTCTGGCGGCATAACCAACCCCTTACAGAAGACCACTGTGAAATAACAGCACGTGTGCTGTTGTGTTTCGGTGAGTGAGTAAGAGATGCCAAAGCCCATTTTCCTATCCAATCCCATATCCTACTGTGGTCGGCACGGCAGCGCACTTGCAGCAGCTTTGGTGTTATTTGTGTTATTGCAAGAAATATCATATATGGCTTAAATAATCTCAACGCAAAAACGAGTAGAAAAGCGGGCATTAATTTAGATTTTTCCAAAAACACTGAAAATAATGATATTAGAAGTATGTAAAAATTGACAATCCGGCATCTTCATCAACAGGTACCTAATCGTCAAGTAGGTCGTGGTGCCTTCTGTTCAACCGAAAGACACGATACAACTGCATTTTTGCAAATAAAAATTTTGTCTCGAACCCGCAGATATAATATTTTCTGATTACTATGAATAATAATTAGTAATTCTTGCATAAATTTATTTATTATTTTTATTTATTTATTAGATTTAAAAGATTTTTTATAATAGTAAGTGAAACAAAAAATATATACCTTTTCATGAGACGGAGTTTAAATACTGTTACCAGAAAATAAAATTAGAGTGATACTATTTTTTTATTTAATTATACCCTAATCTTTATAAAAATACAAGAAGTGCATAAAGAGTACATAAGTAAAATAATACAGATGAGGTCAAATCTCGGTCTGAGACACCACGCGCGAGTATATAATAGGGGATCGGACAGTAATCAGATTAAAATCTAAAATGTACTTAGAAAGAAAATATATATTTTTTTACGATTATTTATCGAATAATAATTTAATATAATTAATTAAAATATTTTTAAATGAAGAAATAAAATATTATTATTTACAATATTTTTAATCTATACTGAAACACCAATCACAGTGCGTGACGTCATTTGTGGGCACCCATTGTCTTATGCTTATGACTCAGATGAACTATCGTGGCGTTTTGGCGGCATTTTCAAACAAACAATATTAAAACATGATTTTGAGTACCTAAAAGGCTAATAAATAAATAAAATAGTATTTTTTATGGGAATAAATATCCATGAAGATTAATTTAAAACACTTTCTGAAAATTTGTCCGATCCCTTTTGAGCGCGAGTATACGAACATCAATCCCATACATTTTTATCTGCTAAATAATCTTCAATTGTATAATACGCTTTTTTAACAACTTTCCGTTTTACAAATGTTCTCTTTATATAAAAAGTCGACTAAAGTCGACTTTTTAATAGGAAATTACTGGAGTTGGTATCGTAATTGAAGTAAAACCTTAAGCCTGTCAATTAATGTTTCCATTGTTCGTAACAATAGAGATTTAAATTAAGATATATATTTAGTAACTACAACAGACATTAAGGTATAATCTATTTTTTTCCTCTCTCATAATATGTCGTCTCTAGGCTTCTAGAATTGAAATGGAATGGAAAAATTTACTCGTATGTAAGAGACATAACGCTAAGTTTACATAAAACTATTTTGTCATATTTACATAAAAAAAGATTTATGTTAGCTAACTAAGATACTCTCTTAAAAAAGGGAAAGACAACGGTTTATGTGACCTATAAAGTAGTTTAATTCGGAAAATCTGCTCTGGGGTTTGGATGTTTGAAATAGAGGAATTTGAAATAAAATCTCAATTAAATGTTTATAAGAGAGTCCAGATTTATTTTTTATACTTACTTTATCTATCGTCACAGTGATTTGTGGTGAAATCAGGTTGAGGAAAAGTTAACATCAATACAAAATACAAGAAAGATATGAATAAGTAACATTATCACTGTAACAAAAAAAAAAGTGCGTGTGTCAGCTCCGACGCACAACTGGAGTTTATTCCTTTAAAAGCATAAAATGAAATGTATAAAATTTTCCTAATTACTTTATGTTCTTTAGTTACATTCTCCATACTCAGATGTCACGTGTTTCAGCAAAAGCTATGTGTTAGTTACGTTCGGTATAAACAGATGTCACTACGTTTTATAAGTTCAAATAGTTAAATTTTCGACGATAGATGTTGCTGCGCCGGCATGTTATGACGCGCTATCGTTTCGTCCCTTTTTTTATATTAGGGTCGGCAGACAGGCTGACGATCCACTTGATGGTAGGTGGCTACCGTCGCCTATAACACGAGCAACGCCTAAGCTGCTGCAAGTGTTTTGCCGACTGCAGTAGGATTAAGGATAACAGATTAGGAGTGGGTCCTCAACGCGGACTACACTTTTCATACATGATTTCGACGTTTGCTTTTATAGACCCAGAGAATATAATTAGGAACATAAATACATGCGCCAGCTGTCGCGCAACAGAAAACGTAACGCTTTTTAGTTAACGTTTGTATTAATTTTACTCCTCATAAAATTTCCATACCGGGAGCTTTATATGAAAATCGATTCTTAAGGAGTAAACTCAAAAAAAAAAAACGCTTAAATGCGTAATTTTCCACGTCTCTAATTTTGTAATACAGATACAGATCTTAATAACACATATCCATATTGGTTAGGCAAATACACAAGCGAATAATTCTAATCAAAAAAGAGACACCATTTGACACCAAATAAGTAAATTTTAAATACCATAAAATTAGTAAGCTTCTGATGTAAATTTTACGAACCGACTCGCGTCCTGAAGCACTTGTTTAAAAATGATAAAAATTTTAGATTTTAGTTGAAGACTTTGTTAGCGTAGAATCAGTATTGCAAAAAAAAATTCATGTATTCCTTGAAATTGTTTCTGAGAAAATATGTCGCATGGTGGACACCGGAAATACGTCATAGAATATGATTTCATATAACTTGACAAAAATATCAATTAAAAAACATATTAGATAAATATACCTGAAAAAGCAAATATAGGTAGGTATTTGATTTAAAAAAAAAATACAAAAAAAAAACTCTTTTCAAAAATACCTTTAAAAAATCTCTAATTAGATATATGTACTGTAAAACCATTGAATGATTATATTAATGTAGTAAATAAATATATAGATTCAACCTGAAAGTCGACATTTGCTTGCACCAGGACAATTTTATCAGTCATGCCAAAATTTCCTTTCAAACGTCTGTCAGTTGTCTGCTTAGTGCTTTAGTTTCAAAAGGTACTAAGAGTCTACGACTTGATAAAGGAATTAATTTGAAAACTGTCGAAGGTTCGGCACTAAAACAGTAAAACTTTTGTATTTTCGAAGATAGTAGTCTAAAAAAGAAGATTTTAGAATGTTAGTAATTGTTATTCAAGTTTCGTTACATAGGCGAAATTTTGATATTTTTTTTAATTGACTCATGTATAGCTTAACTTGCGCGATCAAATTGACTTGGCACTTCACTGGAATGCAGATCCTTCTACCATAACCCCGCTAAGTTCTTTGCGCTTCCTGTAGGTTTGGAGCTCAGCGAAATTACGTAATCGGTGCGAAATACCAAGTTAACTTAACACACAACGAGATGGATCCGTTTAAAGTAGTGTCAATTTTAAACGTTTATATGACTCATTTTATTACTCTCATAAATTTGTTCAAAGATTTATTGCAGGTATTAAAAAAAATTAAAAATCTGTTTTAAAATTAATGTCAATAGCAACAATGTCACAATGCATTGAAGTTTTCCTTGTTTCAAACAAGGTGAACGAGCGTCATTACCTATTCATTACTTAACACGAGAATTATCAATGTATTTCTTTTTTTTAATTTTAGTTACCATTTAAAATTTTGATATAATACTATTTTTAGGGAAAGTAATAAGAAGTTATTATTGGCTTAGATGATAGGTACACGGTGTAACACATATGAAAACATATTTGTTAAAGCATTGTAGAGCGATGGATAGATTTTACTTAAAATTATTCCATGTTTTCAATTAACTAATGTTTTTTTTAAAGTAGTTCGTACAAAAGACGAGGAATATTGATACGCGGTGGACAAAGCCGGTTGTGAGCAACTGCCCAAGTTGTTAAGTAAAACTGTTGAAAGCCATCATGTTAGAGGGTTGAGATCTTAGAGTAAATATTATAATTGATATTATAATATTTCATAGCTTTGTTGTGCGAAATTTTCTTGCAAAAGAGAAAACAAAACGAAACGGATATATTTCTAGTTCTCTTTCACAGACATTCAAAACTTTAAGACAAGGACTAACATCATACCGAACACATTTTTTGCCAAAAGGAGCACAACCTAAATAATCTATGAATTAAGGTGCAATATTGCACTGAAAAATTGAAAATCTTTGTAGTTTCTCGCAGATAACCGAACACATTTAAAATTGGAAGGTTTTTCTTAATCTTGTGTAAAATATGAAAATTGAAATAAAAACTTTTTCTCAAACATGCTCGGAAATGTAGGCATTCTTGTACTAAAAACAAGCCACGAAGTTTGTAATTCTTGGCTCATGCATTTGTTTCTCGGCCTAGGCCAAGAATGTTGTATGAAAATTCATTCCTGGCCGCTGCTCAGCCCGATGAAACCCGAAGTTTCACGAGTCTTCACGAACGCGCACGCCGCTGTCACAGGCGTAGTAGGCGAGGGCGTGTTTCCTTATTTCCTCACATTTATTGAGAAAAGCACTATACCAGCCTCGACCGGAATGAGGATTGCCGGACTCAGATCTTTATCAAGGCCTCGCTAAAGCTCGGCCTTGAAATCACTTCGTCTGGCAATCCTTCACTTCCTGGACTCTGCAGTAATGTACTATAGTACAGAACCGAAGTTAATCAATAAGCTTAAAAAATAATGTAATTGTCGCTGAAAATTATTCTTACTGTGACAAGAAAGCTTTTTTAATATTTTTGTACTTAATATTAGTATAATGTATAATACTATTAAAGTTTGCTTATGGAGATAACTTAAATAAACTCATTTTGAGATATATGACTAGCTGAGCCCGCAACTTCGTACGAGTGGTATTTGGTATAGCGCATAACTTTTTTTTTTGTAAACTGATTGGGATGAAACAAACACTAAGAGTGTTATTACAAAAAAGATAAACAGACATTGAACAAGTGTCTAAAAAAAATTTATTACAAAAGCGTGTTTAAGCAGTTAGAGTTAGGCACGGTTTAAATAATACTTTTCATATTTAAATACATGTCAATGCTTGTCGAAGCCTCAAAGTTAGTCTAAACTGCTTTGTCTCTAATTTTCGCAAGTTGTATTTAGTGGTGTGGTTATGATTATGATGAAATATCGGGTTGTTTTACCTTTTATTCTTGAACCCAATTTTCTTCACGTTCACGAATTTTTATTTTAATATTGCAATTGTCCATTTTTTTCTGTATTACTTGAAATAATTTTTATTTATATTATACTCATTTGACAATGAGTAATGACGATTGACAAGTCTTGATAAACACATTCCATTCTTTCAACCGATCACTGTTCTACGTGTACAATGTACTCATTATACACTTAAGTTTTGGTTCCAAAACATACTTATGGCGGTGTATTTAGAGCAATAATTAATTTATAATCACACACGGCACTGTTTTATTTATATATAGATAATTTTAAAATATTTTTCTGCGTAGGATATTCTATTAGCACATAACAAATTTGCATAGAAAGGAACGTTTCGGATTGAGCTAAATGAAGTTGAACGAACGTTTTGTAATGTTGCTATTTTATTGTTACTATTAGCTATTTTATAATTTTAAAATAGCAACATTTGGTTGCCTATAGGTTGCCCAGCGATGTTTTGGTTAGTCAAAGGACAAACACTATTTTGTAATAGCGAAGGTTAAACATTATTTGAGGCAGGGTTTAAACTGTGAAATTGTACACAAATTTCATTAGACGCTGTTTGACAAAACACGTGTTGAGACATAGTTTAGTATATATTTTTTTGTAATAACACTGTAAATGTAACGGGAAGCTTGCTAAAATACATTAATGTAAACCGCATTACCAACCTACGCCAGTTAAGCCGTTTCTGAGATTAGCGTGCACAAACGCACAGACAAACAGACATAAAGAGAAAAATTCTAAAAACTATTTTTTTGACCTCGGTAACATAAGAACAACGTGCACAAATTGTTTTTTTATTTTTTTTTATTTAATGTACAAACACGGCTCGTTTACGATTTTATTACATGTATAGATATACATATATATTCTAGAACCAGATTTAAACCGCCAAATTTGTTACAGTGTTTAATCAAAGATGTCTTGTACTATTCGCAATTCAAACAAATCAAAGTTCGATGTCTAGAATTTAAGTGAGTCGCTTTTTTGTGAATAAGTATTTATATATATTTATCTTCTTTCATGTCCTAAAATGCCTTACTAATTACCAATACTTGCCTTCTTAGAAATACATAGATTCTTTGAATACACGGTTCAATTGCTATAATACATATATTGTGTCACACGATTCAATGACGCAACACAAACACTCGAAATACGTGTTTTCTGTAGTTGTTAGCTCACATTATATCTTTAAAGCATAGAAAGGTCACATCAACTAAGAGACACTGACAGGAGTGACACTTTTTACGCTGAAGTAAGTGCATATATTATCATTTAATTTTGTTTTATTATCGTGGATTATTATTGCTTATACTTAATGTTAAAACTTAGTCTGGAATTTAAAAGGCTGTTTTTATATTTGAATGTCTTAAATTCATTATGTTTTATTATTTTCGTGATAATCTTTGTTAAGAGTTCTTGAGATATTAAAATAGCTTGAGATGTTAAAAAGAATCGAAAGCATGGAGTTTCTAATGCAATAAGTCTAATATTGTAGCTTCTAATCTTGCTTTATATAATAAGTTGGTTAAAATGTTGGCTTTATTCGGCTTCAGTGATATTTTGGTGGGATATTAGCTATCAAAGAGTGATTGAACTTTACTTTTGTGAAAAATTTATCAAAACAAATTTTGAAAGGCCAACAACAGGCCTTTCAACAAGACTCAGCACCGATTTTTAAAGTCCGATCAATACTATCGTGACTGGAAATGATCTATTCTGACTTCGTCAGGTCTAAAGATTAGTCATAATCTAATCCCGATCTTCAGTCCCGATTATAGTATCTTTTAGTGTCTACTCAGACATAATTGATTTTCATACATAATTCTCAATTGTACGTTTTATATTATGGGAACTGTTAAGAGCTATCAGGTTTTGTATAATGTAAAATATAGATTCACGTCTGATACGGACAAATTAATAATTAATAGCAATTAATTATTAATTCTCTATTAATAATAAGCTGTAAGCCAAAATCTATTAGTAATACGATTACCACATGCTCTGTCACTTAGTTCAGCTCAACAATATTACGTAATATAATTAGTGCATAGCGCAAGGCGATAGAATGAACATTCTGTTGAAACATACGTAAGTATTTAATTGTAAACAATAGATTCCGATGAATGAATTGTTCTTCCAGTAATGTAATGGAAAATGGCATTATGGTTGATAGGTTTATGCATTTCGCAAGTTTAGAGACCTTGTGAGGTACAGAGATCTCTGCAACATCAGGGGTATAAAAATGTCCTCCACAATCACGACCAAACGTATAAAGAATTCCCTCTCAGCTTTTTTTAACAAATGGAAAAGTTGATGTACCCGTTGACAAAGTTGACGAGCCCGTTGGATGAGTTGTTAAGGTGCTTGCCTTAACGCTCTGTCGTGTGCTGTTTTGTTTCGGTGAGTGAATAAGGGATGTCAGAGCCCATTTCCTTATCCCCTCCTAATCCCTTATTCTTAATCCTACTGTAGTGGGCAGCACACTTGCAGCAGCTTTGGCGTTGCTTGTGTTATAGGCGACGGTAGCCACTTACCATCAAGTGGACCGTCAGCCTGTCTGCCGATCTTAAGATAAAAAAAAAACCCCTTACAGATGCTCAGCAAAGCATAATACTGTTGTTATTGTCACGGTTTCCTGAAGCTATACGCACATGTGATAAACTAAACATTTTTAATGTTACAGATTTAATTGACATGGGATCTATTGCACACCACCCGTTGATAGAAGTGTCTGAAGAAGAAGTTAAGAAATCTCGCGAGTCCGTCGGTATAACTGATGTCAATGTGATTAGAGACAGTATAAACTCCATTGAAGATTGGTGTAGGAAGGAGCCACATCTTGCAGAGGCCAGTAAATACTTAAGTAAGTTTTGAATTAGTTATTTTATTACTTACAATCCATCACTCCAAGTTCCTGTTCTACCATAAATACCACATAATCACCGTAATTCGGTATGTTCCATCAGATTAGCAGTGACTTGCTATGATGGTACTTTCTTATGAAATTGATTCTGTTTCATATTTTATAATCTTGTTTAATAGTAATTAGTTTGTTAAATATTTATAATATATGTATATTATATTTGTTATAAATTTTAATTATAATTCTGGTGCATATAAATATATGATACAATAAATCTGCTTCTTTCTGCTCCCCACAGGACAAGCTTAGCCTAGTGTTTCAGAAATGAAAAAAATTTTAAAGAAATAAATAAGCAAATAAAAAAATAAAAAAAATCAAATAATTCATTTTTTTTTAATTCAAATTTTTTGTACTTTGCGTTTGTATATTAAACTAGCGACCCGCCCCCGGCTTTATATAAACATTCCCCGTTTATTCCTCTTTCCATTAGTGAAAACCGAATTAAAATCGGCCTACCCGTTCACGCGTGATTTCGTGACCAAGGGAAATAGGGATTCATTTTTATGTATAGAAAAGATGGTCGTCCACTGTTTGGAAGTGGCTCTCGGCTTCTAGTGGCTGCAAGTAGGTACGCTGCTAAATAGACTGGCCTTGAATATTATCCCTCTGCCGTTTGTTAGAACTTCACATTGCTACGAGTTTAAATTAGAGTATTATATGTGGGTACAAGGTGGGACAAGTGACCTGATAAGGGTCGAGGGTCGACGGTGGATCAAGGCTGCTTTTGACCGGCCCTTTTGAAAAATTAGAGGGAGACCTTTGTCCAGCAGTGGACATCCTACGGCTGAGATGATGCGCTTGTCGGTCCGTAGCCTCCACTCGAGAACCCCAGCGGCCGGAGGCTCACCGTGCTATGCATCCCGCCCACTATTTTCTACTTACTAATCCGCTAGGTTTAGATATACCTATAGTTAATTATCTATATCTATACATATTGTAAAATAAAGTCGCTGTCCGCCTCTGTATGTTTGTTCAATAACTTCTAAACCACCCAACGGATTGCAGAAAATAATGCGAAGCCTTGATGTTAATTAATTAATATTGTTGTTGGTGGTGTTAATTAGCCTTGGTGTTAATTAATATTGGTGTTAATTAAATTAATATTGTTGTCATTTTGACAAATTAAAATATGTTTGGCCTTCGATGCAATTCGTGTTTGACTTGAAATGAATTTACCTACACAACATGCCACCAGCGATAATGTTATATTTACTGATAAAGTACTATAATTACAAAAAATATTAAATATAAATTAAAACAATATTTTATCCCTAATAAGTAGCATTGTATGCACTTGTGTATTGTGTTTGTATGTGTATATGAATATAACTAATAATAATAATAATTATAACTAAAACTAAGAAGTAAAAAATGAAATACCTCATTGTTATAAATTGTTTATTTTATTAAAATAAAGATTAATAAAATTAAAACAACCTGTAGAAAGTGTGAATTGTGCATTCTTGTTGTCAACAAGGATGCACTTATATGTTAGCTGCATGTTAGAGTGGGACGAGCAGGTTTGTTGTATGTTAGTGTTAAAGTTGTATCTACCTACAAATATTCACTTTTTACTTTTGTCTGTATTTGTAACAAAAATTCTGTTTATATTTCTGCCATTGAAGACAACTCAGGTGTACGCTAGAAACTTAATTGAGTTTATAGTACACCTAAACTGTGTACCGCCCAATGTATTTTTTCTTTGTGTAAATAAATAAAAAAATAAATAAAAAAAAACATATAATAAAATCGTAAACGAGCCGTGTTTGTACATTAAAGATTTTTTCAAAAAAAAAATATACTTATGTTTTCGTGGTCAAAAATATAGTTTTTAGAATTTTTATCGGTTTATCTGTGCGTTTGTGCACGCTAATCTCTTAAACAGCTCAACCGATTTGATCGCAGGTTTCGCTCATATATTGCAACAAGTTTCCCGTAACACTTGCTTCTTTCCAACCGGTTTACAAACAAAAAAGTTTCGTTCCATGCCGAATACCACGCGTACGAAGTTGCGGGCTCATTGAAGACATTATTGCCATTGTATTAGAGTGTGTCCTTGAGAAATAGTTGTCAGATAAATAAATATATAGACAAAATACTTTTTCCAGAACCAGTGGTTATAGAGCGCATATTCATGTTATCTAAAGGATCGGTTGAAGCAACAAAAGATAAATTAGAAAAGCTGCTGACATATAGAAAAAAGTTCCCCGACATCATGATGAATCGGAATATAGATGAGTTTGAGGATATGAGCGTGTAAGTACACCGATTCTCCAGTGAATGAAGTTTTAATGTATTTTTCCAACTCGTGTACGTAATGTTCACACTTCGCAAGTAAACACAAGTTACTAAAACATTGTTTAAACAAGGTCCCTTGCTTCAGTGTTGTGAAGAACACTGTATATTTATCTAAAAGTTTAAGTGACAATCATACCATTTAAGTAATAACTTATTTGAAAATTAAAACGCTGTTAGAATGTTAAAAAAAAACGCTTCTCTATTTCTCATTAGATGGTCAATCGAGGTCTAATAGTCGTAGGAAAAGAATGGAGGAAAACAATAGGCTGCGGCTAGTCAAATGCTTTCGCGAGCTATGGGCTTTTTTATGTTAAGGTTGAAGGTCCACTTGACAGTAGGTGGCTACCGTCGTCTATAACACAACCAACGCCACAGGTGCTGCAAGTGCGCTGCTGACCATGGTGGGATTGAGGATAAGGGATTGGATGGGGGTAAGGAAATGGGCTCTGGCATCCCTTACTCACTCACCGAAACACAACAGCACACGTGCTGTTATTTCACTATGGTTGTTGTTTATATTTTAAAGATGACAAAAAGAATAGTATCCCGAGTTTCTTTCGGGGTTTCTTCTCAGGATCGTCATCTTGGCTTTTTTCCGAAACCCTGGTAAATTTAACTGATAAAATTAAATGACGATCATAAGAGTTTCTTGGAGAAACCTAATTGATAAATAAATATTTTGATTTTGATTTGATTTTATGGTCTTCTGTAAGGGGGTGGTTACAGCTGCCAGACGGGCTACTCAAATGACTGCGAAACACAGTGTGCCCGCTACTACATAAAAATAGTAACAAACAGTGAATTTTTATACTTATAAAATTATTTCTCTTGACTGACTACCAACGCTCAGCGAAAACATAGAAAAAATAGGGACGCGTTTCCTATTTTTTCCTGCTGTCTGCTGACAGCACATTGCATCATATAACCCGTTACCTCCTGAGAACAAAACAAACATCTGTTCATAGCTCTAAATAATTATAAATACTATCTGATAGTTGTAATCAATATCAGAGCACTTAATAATAAGATTATCTTAATCGTAAGACAGATATAGACACTCAGGTTTAGAAAAATAATTAGAAACTGAATATCTTACGCAATTCTCATGTTTCAGTATAGAATTTCATTAAGGCCAATGTATACATGATTACGTAGAATATTGAACCAATTTCAAATCTACTTCAGGCGACGCCAGCCCCTAATGATAAAAAAATCCACTTATTTGTAGCCGTTTTCCTTTTAAATTATCATAATAATTATAATTTAAAAAATATTCAAATCATCTGCAGGATATATGAAAGGATTAAATCATAATTATTTTTTAAATTATGTTTAATTATATATACAAAAAAAATACTAAATTGGGGTCTAATATCGATGTTGTAACCGTGCGATTTGCTTAATAACCAATATTTTAAATAGCTAATTCTTAAGATAAATTTTAAGATCCACTATCTGAAGTCTCATCAAAAGAAAAATTTGAATTATACTTTATTTAATTCTTAAATAGATATTTCCGAGATTTGCAAGTAGCGACTCCTTCTCAGCAATCCCGCCAATTTTAGTGCGGGACGAGTTTTGCGGCTGGAGTCGCCTTAAAAATATATTATATTAGAAATTCATTATTAGAAAAGTTTATTAGATAACCTTTACCTTGATTGTTAAATATTTTTTATTAGATATTAGATATCTTTTACCTTGATAGTTTTACCTTAACAATTTTTTTTTTCTTAACAACGTTTCTTTCGTTTACAGAAAATACATTGTACTACCAAAGTTGCACCCTGCTGATCAATCGAGGATGATGGTGACGCATTTTACAAAAGATAAAACGGATGACTTCAACCTGCTCGCCTACTTCCGATATGGTTTCATGGTAATTCAATTCGTGTTGTCTTTGATTTGTAAAAGAAAACATATGAAAGGCAGAAATGTCGGACGGTCGACTTAATATTAGATACTGTCGCAAAGACATCACCAATACCAGGAGAATTGCAGGTGTTGGCCACCCGAGAAGATTTTCTTTTTACCATGCTAGAAGAAACCCATATTGTAAGTAGAAACACGACAGAAAGTTATTCTAAAGTTGACGCGTCTGCCCACCAGTCTTATTTAAACAATATTAACTTCGCTCCTAAGGGTCAACTCACACAGGAAAGTCACACAGGCCGCACAAATTTTTTAAGATAGAATATAGAACTTATTTACTACAATAAAAGGTACAAAATTCAATGATCAATGTCAATGGTGTCGCCGGCATTTCACATGAGTCATTGAACTATGTACCTTTTAGTGTAGTAAATAAGTTCTATATTCTATATTGATATCTTAATAAGTGCGCATCGCGCAACTTTCAGCGAAATACAGAACATCTCATCATCGTTGTATAGCCGGTAAAACGTAGAAAGGCAGAGGATATATTAGTTCTTATACTCGTATGTGTATAATGTTAAGGTCGGCAGACAGGCTGACGGTCCACTTGATGGTAGGCCTAAGCAACGCCTAAGCTGCTGCAAGTGCGCTGCCGACTGCAGTAGGATTAAGGATAACGGATTAGGAGTGGATAGGGAAATGGGCTCTGGCATCCCTTACTCACTCACCGAAACACAACAGCACACGTGCTGTTATTTCACGGTGGTCTTCTGTAAGGGGGTGGTTACTGCCGTCAGACGGGCTGCCCAAATGACTGCGAAACGCAGTGTGCCCTGCCACTACTTTCTAAATCCAGACCAGAGCCAAATTTGAAAAGTTGATTTTTCAAAGTTTACCCTGCTGGGAATCGAACCGGGGAACCCTAGAACAGAGCGTTAAGGTAAGCACCCTAACCACTCATCTAACGGGCTCGTCAAAATTATCGTTTATTTGTTGGTCTTGAAAACAAATATGGCCATGGTATGATCCGCCGCCTATTAGGAATCTGCAAAGTATTCATAACTTTAGAAATAATTAAAAATATGTTCAAAAAAAGCTAGGAACAGCTGCAGAATGACACCGTTTTTCTTCTTCTCGCTGTGCCTCTCCTACTAGTGAAGGTTGGCAATCAGATTGGAACAGTCCTCATTGTGTTTTGTTAATCGGAACAGCTCTACTACGTTAGCTATTCCGGTCCACTCCCTGATGTTCTTCAGCCAAGACTTCTTTCTTCGTCCAACTTTTCTCTTTCCAGCGATTTTGCCCATCATCACCAGCTGAAGCAAGTTCTATCGCTCATGTCTAAGAATATAAAAATATGACCCAAGTAGCCTTTCCACCATGGTCGCCTTTTCAGACCAGCTAATGGACAGCATGCGCCTATACGTCCACATTTCGAATGCCTCTATTCGTTTTCTAAATATCACAAGAACGACACCAGTGCCTTCTAAATATCATATGTATAAGTATTTACCTGTTCTGTATAATGCATACCTATTCGAAACTCTTAGTATACGTATTGTTTTTAATTCTTTTTTTTAAATTCTTTGGAGGATAAATATCTTTGGTTATTAATAACTGCATAACCTCACCATAGTCCGCGCTAACAGAAGATCTGCGCAGGTTTGTGCTGAGTTGGAGCCGGTTTGTGGCAGGGGACATTTGAACATATGTTTTTAGTTTTTATTATTACTGTCACTATCTTTTCTATGGCATTAAGATTCAAATTGTCTCTTATTACAAATAAAGTTATTGTTCTTCATTTTAATTTAAATTATTTTTATGTACTTGTATAGTTTTCATTATATTGTTACGACTAACTAAGGAACGTTCTGGAAAAAGCGTTCGCGCCGGCCGAGAATCTCGAACAACCCACCATATCGATGATAGCTCGCCCCCTCCCGATTAGTGTCAAAGGAAATTGGTCCTTATGTTTACAACATAGAGTTTACATTTCAACAGAAATAGCATTCCCGAACTTTCAATGGTTTGTTTACGATCTTGTTTACACTTTCTGGAAAATTCGAAATACATCGAGGCGATTGGCGCCAAGTATAAATAAGAGAGCAGGCGGGCGAGATGAGGAGTGGTGCGACAACAAGGGATACGAAAGCGATTCTTCGGAACTTTTGCGAAGTTATGTGCGACAGTGAACCGGCGACACATTAAGGGAATCATTGACTACTTTTGGCAAGTTTAACTGTTTCATGGGACAAGTTTAGGGATTTTGGAAGTCATCTTGGTCTGTGAAAATAAATCGTTCGTTTTGCCCTTACAGTGAGTGCATTTTAACTCACCCCGCACGTAACAATATTTATTTACGTATATACATATTATATTAAATTGTAATTTTTTAAATGTATTTAAGACTGACGTTTGTGAATTCCAAGTAAAATATCGTAAGGGACTAGGGTATCATCACTTGTTTCTTCTTGTAATACCTACCAAATTATTCTGAAAATTTTAGCTATCTACATGTTCCCTTTCATATTGACGCGGAGCTTAGTCGGCGTTGTTAGAACATTTAATTTCTACGAATAAAATATGTAGTAATATGGTATGAATATTAACGCGAGCTTTAACGCGAGATTTGCCCTGAAGGTTAAATCAAATATCCATTATTTCTTTTAGTTTATTTTCATATTACTATTTTTGTTCTTTTTTTTTTTAATTAAAGATTTTTTTATGTTAAGGTCGGCAGACAGGCTGACGGTCCACTTGATGGTAGGTGGCTACCGTCGCCTATAACACAAGCAGCGCCTAAGCTGCTGCAAGTGCGCTGCCGACTGCAGTAGGATTAAGGATAAGGGATTAGGAGTGGATAGGGAAATGGGAAATGGGTTTGCTCTTGGCCAACATCTATCCATGTAGGACGATGGAGCGAGCCCACCCAGAAGATGCCTATTCACTCGAATAGGGGGTTTTAAAGCGCTGCGTCCGAATTAGAGGGATTTCGACAAGGTGAGGATGGTGACCAGCCGTACGGTTGCAAGTCCGATAGAAGAAAGGGGAAGGCGGTAAGATCTCATGCAGCTCCCGAGCACACAATGTCATGCCCAGTTCTTACTAGTGTTAGGGCACACAACCTCATCGCATCCCTTATGGGGTAATAATCATCCCTTACAGAAATCCACCGTGAAATAACAACATGTTCCTTTATCTCAATAAGGTCGTTAGTGTTTGGAATTTCATTACTACTGTTGATAGTTACTATTGTTAATTAAATTAATAATCTTAAATTTCAGATTGGTGAATACAGACTACACCACGATTACAGTTTCAACGAGAGATACATTCTGGATCTAGCCAACGCGCAACTTAATATGATCAGCAAAATGAATCCAGTATTGCTGAAGAAAGCCGAATATTTATGTACTGTAAGTAATATTTACAATAGTTGCCTAACACATAGCGATCATGATACATATATCAGTATGTTCTGATACATAATCCTTGCAAAATGGTAATGCACACGAACCTTGACACATTGACATAAATGACGTCATACGCAATTAAAAAATCGCTGTCCTCTGTTGCTAACAGTTCTGAGTGTGTAACGACTTAACGAGATTACTTCACCAAAATGGCGGCCAAGAGCATAAGCAATTTGCGGGACTTATATTAGGATATACATAAATATATATTCTGATATATTTGAATTATATTTGAACAAAGTAAGTACTAAATGTAATCAGTCTAATTTAAAAATAATTGGATTACGAATATTGATCGCTTGCTTAGCAGTCAAAGAAAGGAAAAGTCAAACATTGCGCGGGAATTTGAATTTGTTAGTCAGCAATCTTCGAATATTTTAAGATAATTGAAGTCCTGCTAATTCGTGGCAGACTGAAATGATAGAATATTGATCTCATAACACCATAATCAAGGAGAGGCATATTATTCAGTGCTATGTAATGAATGAATGATTTAAATGAGTAAACTTTGTTTATTGAAAACAAATTTTCATTATTACGTATAGAAAATTTACTGAACTGTGTGAGTTACGATGTAAATTAAATTACTGACTGATAGAGAACATGTATATAGTATATATACGCGGCTCAGACCTAATAAGAACTAAAGACAGAATTTTACGGACAACATAATAATGTTACGACTAACTATTGAACGTTCTGGAAAGAGCGTTCGCGTCGGCCGAAAGTTTCGAACGTCCCGCCCTACAATGGTAGCCACGCGCTTTTACGATTATTGTTAAAAATGGTTGTAAATTGGTCCTTATGTTTACAAAATAGAGTTTACATTTCACCAGAAATATCATTCCCGAATTTCAATGGCTTGTTTACGATGTTGTTTAGATTTTTTAGTAAATTCGAAATAGATCGAGGCGTTTGGCGTTTCTGAGTGCCAAACACTCCAAATTGTGGACTATTCAAAATGTCTCAATTAATATAACGTACTAATAACGACCTAAAAGACATTTTTTGTGATGTTAAAAAGTTCATATTCTATTTATTGTAAAAACAGCCAAACACAATAAGAAGTTCATAGATAGATTTTGTTATTTTATAATATTTACTTAAATTTATTTGCCTTATGTGTTTTTTAAGACATAAAAGATATTTAAATTCAAGTACGGTAGGTTATTTAATTAATTTGAGAAAATTATTATTACAAAATTAATTTAATTAGTAGGCTGTATAGGTCTGCAGCCCAAGCCAATGTCATAAGATGTCAATGTCAATGTCATAAGATTTAAAAAAAAATAAAGCGGCGGGAAACAGCTCTTGTTTTCTCGTGTGTTTAAAGAAATGTTATGTTATTCTACTGTTTTATTTCCTCGCAATCGAGGTGAAGAGCAGAGTTTATTATTCGTCCACAAAACCATTTTTATCCTCGACATTACTATCACACTATCAGCCCTCGCCTTCGGCTCGGTCTGCTAAAAGTCTCGGATAAAAATGGTTCGTTTTGTGCACTTGTTGTAAAATCTAGTAGAAAAAAATATTAGTTTATAAATGTTAACGCCTTAACACATGTTCCAAATTTCAGGAAGGTTTTGGTACAAGAATTAAAGGCATACACATACTGAACGCGCCATCTTTTGTGGACAAGTTTGTTTTTCTTCTGAAGCAGGCACTGAAGGAAAAAGTAGCTAAGAGGCTTCACGTGCATAACTCTTATGAAGATCTTTATGAGCATATACCGAAGGAATGTTTGCCGAAAGACTACGGTGGAGACCAGCCGTCTTGTTCTAAAATAGATGGTTAGTCGCAACTTTGTCGTTATCGTCATAATCACACAACTGTTATTTATTATTTATAAATAAGAGTTATTATTATTATAAATAATAAATAATTATAAATATAATTTTATTATAAAATATAAATAGTAATAATTATAAATAATACTTATTTTCAAATTAACGCCAGGTTACTCTCCAACCTCTAACATATTATCTTATATTCCGACAAACTAGTCTAAGACTTATAAGGTCTACTAGGTGGTACCGAACACAAATAATACTTTGAGAAAGTTACCTACCCTGATAATATCCACCTCCCCTTTTTGATTAAATGTGTATATTTTCAAATTAAGTATATTGGTGTCCACTGGCCAATTCCATCGCACTGAGGTGGGAAAAACAAATTCAAAATTGTTCACGAACAATTTTTTTTTTTCATAACATTAGAGAACTTAATTATTTTTATATTACCATTTTATAGAACAATGGCGAGACATATTGAAGACAGAGGAAGCTAGAAGAATTGTAAAGGAGTCAGATTATTTAATCACAGACGACAAACTTAGAATAAACCCGAAAGTTGACGAAGATTTTATGGGTATACATGGCAACTTTAGGAAATTAAACGTGGACTAGACAGTTGGGGTTATAAATATTTAAAGGGTTTCATCGTTGTAGTAAATACTTAGATTATGGTACAATAAGTGGCGAAATGAACAAAAGGACTATGCAAATTAATTTAATTAACAACAATAGACGTGGAAGTTATGGTTTTAATTAATTTAGAAGTGTTATAAGTGGTTAAGGACAGTTGTGAAAATATTTAATAATTTAATAAATACTTTGTTTATTTAATTTTTTTTTTAAATTAGGTATGTTCTTTGTAATACATGTTGTTGAAGTTTTTATAATATTATTAATAAAATATATAATAAAATATTAATAAAATAAAATGACGAACTCTAATTGACAGTAGGACATAACTGGAGAAGAGTTGCGAAGGATAGAGAACAGTGGAAATCGTTAGAGGAGGCCTTTGCCAGGAGGCACACCGAACTCCGGGACATATTATTAAGAAAAATATATATGGGAAAGGAGTAATATTTTATATGGAATAAGGAGTTTCGGGATATAAATGCTATATTATTATTATTATTATTATTTCTCATTTTAACTCGTCTCCCCCTCCAAAAGCCAAAATGAGGGGGAGACGGTGTAACCCCTGACAGAAGCACAGTCGGTCGGGGTTCAGGGCGACAAGGACAGAAACCGACGTACTATTCTGGCCGTATCGAGCAGCACCGCTCTCTGCATCTGGCCCGGGAGGGAACCGCCACGGAATCCCAACCGCCTCAGGTTGTCCCTGAGGCTGATCGGGATTAAACCATTCACGGACAGAACAACTGGGATGATTTCAGCGGAGGCCACAGCCCACATGTCGACGATCTCGTGGGCCAAGTCGAGGTACTTCCTCCTCTTCTCGGTTTCAGCCTTCACGAGACCATCGTCATGCGGGATAGTGACATCCACCAAAAACACCCGCGACTGCTCCCGGTCCATCAACACGATATCAGGTCTATTCGCTAGAATAGTCCTGTCCGTGATGATGGGCCGGTCCCAGCAGAGCTTGGCACGGCTGTTTTCGAGGACTGGTTACCTGTAGTAAGGTATCCTCCGCTCAAGGAAGCCGTATTTCAGAGCGAGCTCCTGATGCAGGATCCTGGCCGCTTGGTTGTGCCTGTGCAGATACTCAGTGTTGGCAAGCGCCGAACAACCGGAGGTGACATGTCGGAGAGTCTCTCCAGGATGAAGACAGGCTCGACATATGTCCTCTGTGCCATCCTTTATGATGTACCTCCGGTAATTCCGCGTCTTGACCACCTGATCTTGTATCGCACAGACAAAACCCTCGGTCTCTCCGAAGAGATCACCGAAGCGCAGCCAGTGCACGGAGGCTTTACGGTCAACATGAGGCTCATGAAGAGCCTTGTAAAACCGTCCGTGCAGCTCTTTCTCCTTCCATACGGCCTCCCTGGCAGAGGGGCTCAGTACCACCGGATCCCGCCATTGCTGATCGGATAGAGACAGAGGGGTGAGTCCGTTGTCACATTCTACGATCGCCCTACGGAGCCCGCCACCCGAATCAGTCAAGAAGAAATTTCTAAGGTTGCACATCTCGCGGTTGTGCATGGTCTTGGCACTTAATAAGCCTCGACCACCACACTTCCGCGGGATGTACATCCTCTCAACCGATGATTTCGGGTGGCGCACTCTGTGAGAGATCATAGTTGTGCGGACCCTTCTATCCAGGGTGTCCAGTTCCGTCTGAGACCATCTGAGCACGCCGAAAGTATAAAGGAGAACGGGCATGACCCAGCCGTTGAAAGCTCGGACCTTGTTAGCCCCGGACAAATAGCTCCTAAGAACTTTTGTCAGGCGCTCCCAAAATTCCTTGCCAACCGCCTGTTTCACAACCGTCTCCCTCACACCCAATGACTCCGACATACCCAGATAACGGTACGTTTCAGTCTCGGAGAGCGACCTCATTTGTCTCGGACCAGCTTCGACGTTCGTCGAACGAATGATCCGACCCCTCTCCACATGAATAACCGCACACTTCTCGAGACCGAACTCCATCCTGATGGAACTGCTGAAATTTTCAGTTATTTGCAGCAGCTCCTCCAGACGATGAGCGTTCGGTGCGAACAACTTGAGATCATCCATGTAGAGAAGGTGCGACATCTGATGGCCCCCTCTCCGAAACTGAAAACCTATCGCCGAATCCTCCAAGACAGTACTTAGAGGATTCAACGCCAGGCAAAACCAAAGTGGGCTCAGACAATCACCCTGGAAAATACCCCTACAGATCCTTATCCGATCAGCCGCATCCGTCATCCGCTTACCGGAAAGACTAAGCATTGTACTCCATTGCCCCATACATGTCTCAAGGAAGTGTCGAGTTGTACTATCTACTTTATACAACTCGAGGACCCTCAAAAGCCATGTATGGGGAACCGAGTCAAACGCTTTTTTATAGTCAATCCAGGCAGCGGAGAAGTTTCGACGGTTGCGTTTCACCAGTCTGCAAACAGCCGTGTCGATGAGAAGCAGCTCCTTGCTACCGCGACTACCGCCCTTACATCCATTCTGAGCCTCCGATAGAATATTGTTATCGGTAACGTGGCGATAAATCTTAGAGCTCAGAATGGATGTAAGTATTTTGTAAATTGTGCAAAGACACGTTATTGGGCGGTATCTAGATGGATCCGCGGTAGCACCGTCCTTAGGAGCTAAATGAGTGACCCCTGTAGTTAAGAAGTTTGGTAGCGCCCCAGTTTCAAGTGCCTCTTGGAATTGAATAGCGAGAGTGGCATGGCTGCGCCAGAACCCCCTCAACCAATAGCCGTGCAGTCCGTCCGGTCCCGGACTTTTCCAGTTTGGGGCCTTACAGACCGCAACGACCACATCATCCTCAGTTATGGTGATGGGGTTCATCGGCGAGATTGTGGCACATGCCTCCTCCACTACCTCCATCCAAGGGCCCTCTTCGTGAGTAACTGGTTCGGACCACAGGCTCCGCCAGAACGAAATAGTTTCTGCCTGACTAGGCCCGGGACCAGTCACTCTACCGTTGGGACGCTCTAAACTTTTATAAAACTTCTTTTGGTCACTCATGAAGAGGCGATTTTGACGGTACCTCTTAACCCTTTCCGAGTACCGCCGGATACGCTTACCCCAAGCAGCGATCTTCTGCTTCAGGTCATCAATGCGCTCCGTGAGTTTTTGGTGCACATCCGGGTGAGACAGATTCACTCTCTCACCCGAAAAGGCCTCCCTCACGAAGCGCATCACTCTGGGTCTTGTGTTACCCGACCTGAAGCTGATCAGTTTGCCGATGAGGACTCTGGCCGCAGTGATACGGCTTTCGATCCTTCTTTGCCAGGCCGGCACCTCATTACAATGAGTGGCACGACCCGGCAAACGCACTTTGACGCCCACTATTCGGCATACAGCCATGGCTGCGCCAAAGAGGATCGAATCCGTATCAGAGAGGCCTGTGCTGCTCTCCAAGTATGAGGGCAGCATGTTGTTTATGGTCTCAACGACATCCCGAACCTTCACGCTAAGAGATACTCGGGGTAAGCGCTGCCTCATTTCAAGAGGGGTTTGGCGGTACTCCAAAATCGCCTCTTCCAGTGTGCTTCTCATCCGCTCTATTTCCTGGGCAGTTATTCCTTCGTCCTCACCCTGCATATGTTGCGGTCGGCTATTGGTCTCCGCACAATCGCGCGGCTGCACGTGGGGATCCGTGCCACTACGCGAGCGCGCGGAAGCCTCCACAACCGATGCAGCATTCGGATCAGGAACAACCTCTTGTCTCAGTTGTTCGAGTTCGGAAGCGCTGAACAGGCCTGAGCGCTGTATGTACCGAACCCTGTCCGATAGGTTCTGTTCCGTAACGGTCACCTCCAGTTCCAGCTGCCGGAACTCTCGATGCATACGCGCTCGATACCCCGTCCCGCCAGTTTCGATCATCGTCGCCCTGTAAAAAGCGCGCATGGCGTTGATGTTCATAGCATTTGTCCACGCCATGCGCCTTCTTGTACCACCAGCGGCGGATGCCGAATTCTGAGCCACAGGAGGCTCTGTCGGCACCAAGCCGTCTGGTGGTGATGATGAATTTGAGGGCAGGCAAGGTGGGCTGCCCGCACCTCTTAAGACGCTGGCTCGCCCTCTGCCACGTCCAGTGCCAGCGTTTGTCCTGGACGTGCCCCGGCGTCCCCCAGGCAGCGGCCCTATACGTATATCTTTTGAATTCATCATCATATTAAAGGGCTGTGTACATCGGGGGGCGCCCATTTCCCCGATGGGACCGTTTTAAACTATCTAGATGGAAACCCACAGACACGGTTCCAACATCTGTGAGGGGTAAATCCCTGACCCTGGGATGAGTAGAGATGACTAATTGCAGCGGTGAGGTAGCTATGTCACATTAACTACCTCACCGTTGGGCGATGGGGTCGTCACATCCCTACGCCAATTTATTATTATTATTATTATTATTATTATTATTATTATTATTATTATTATTATTATTATTATTATTCATTTATTTATTTCCTTTCTTAATTTTAATTTTTTTACAATATATATGTATATAAAAACAATAAATATTATAAAAAACTTAAAATTAGGTGTCCACTAGTAGCGGGGCAAGGCCCAAGCTACCGGTGGTTAGGGCTGCAGAGTGAGGAACCTCCTGACAATTCGTGCCGTGTCAAGAAGTACCGCCTTCTGTATCTGCCCCTTGACCCAGCCATCTAGTGAGAGCCTCTTGAGATGTTGGTCGAGGCTCTTCGCTATAAGACCGTTCGCCGAGACGACTATCGGGACGATAATTGTCGAATCGACGTCCCACATTATTATTATTATTATTATTATTCATTTTGACTCGCCTCCCCCTCCAAAGGCCAAAATGAGGGGGAGACGGTGTTACCCCCGACAGAAGCACAGTCGGTATTATTATTATTATTAATAAAATGTGTAAGAATATTATGTACAAGAATAAAATTGTAGTACTTACTTAAGTAATTTGGTTGAATTTTCAAGAAAATTTAAATTGCAAAAAAATTGTGTGCTGAACAATGTACTGCATTATGAATCAGCACTTAGTTCTCTATAAGGCTCAGATTAGACCCTGTGTGGAGTCCTGCTATAGCTGTCTGGTTAAGCTGGTGGACAAAATACCATGTCACCATTGACGTTATATTACTGGCGTAAGAACCGGGCCAACGGCGCTGCGAAATGGCAGTTAAAATCCCAGTTTAGGGCCAGCTAATGGCAGTCGTCGTCCTTCTTCCGCGCAAGATTGTGGTTGAGAGAAGTTGTATTAAATTGTTATAAAAATGCCTAGTTATGATACGAAGGTTAAAAGGTTAATCAAAACTATGATACAAAGGTTAAAAGGAACAGGGAATATCGTATCATGGGTAAGTAAACTTGTTACATGTTAAATAATTAATTTTAAAACATTCCATTCTAAAGTCAAAGTTCATAACGGCGGCCATGTTCCGCACGCGAATTAAAATAAATGTTTATTGACTTTTTTTTTCTTAGAATTTTGGTGTAGGTGTAAGTATATTTTTTTAATTTAGGTATAATGTTTTATAGATTATGTAACGGTAACGAAAACATGAAAAGTAAGAATTTATTAAGACACAATGTTTATATGTAGATAAATATGCCTATAAGAAGTAAGTTTGTGTAAAATGTTCCGTTGGGCGTATCCTTTTAAAATCATTGTATGTAACCCTATATACCTTTATGAAATCTTGCAGCGTCGATTTTTTTTTATTTTTTTTTTTATTTATTTTTTTTATTTTTTATTAAAGATGGGTTTGCTCTTGACCAGCATCTATCCATGTAGGAAGGATGAGGCCGACGATGGAGCGAGCTCACCCAGAAGATGCCTATTCACTCGAACCTTGAAAACATTTTTCGAAATGTGGGCGTATGGATCGTCGACAATTCGAAAAGTTTATACCTAAACCAATTAATATAAAAAAGTTGGTGTCGTAATAAATTTGTATGAGTAAGTTGAGCATCGTATAACACCATATTTTTAATTAATTGCCTATTTTAACTGTGCCACTTTTAAGTCAGTATATTCGTTGGAATCAGCATATTCGAAGAAATCGGAAACTGGAAGTGCTAATATAATAATATGTATTTACTGTCTTTGACCTTACAAGATTACTAGCGACACGCACCGACTCGGAAAGGACAATTTTAATCTACATAAGTGGCTGAAAACAATTAAGGCAAGCCAATTAAGCTAAATTAAAGTAAACCACTTAAGAAAATCGTTATTTGACGATTTTTTTTTATTTAATATGGGTTTGCTCTTGGCCAGCATCTAACCGTATAGGAAGGATGAGGCCGAAGATGGAGCGAGCTTACCCAGAAGATGCCTATTCACTCGAACTTTGAAGGATACTATTATTTTTTAAACTCAAAATACTTCAAGTTGGATGACGGTCCACTTGAAGGTAGGTGAATACGGTCGAAAAGTAGCAAGAATGCTAGCGCGTTGCCGGCCTTGATAAGATAAGGAGCTAATAGAAAGTTGGATTCTGTTGCCGATGGTTACAATCGTCAAATGGGTTCTAGCGTAAACAATTTTCCGGATGAAAGTCTCTAAGATTTGGAAATATGTCATGAAAACAGTTTTTTTTAGTGAATCGCAGCAGGAAAGATGACATCTACTCGACGATATACATGATAAGTAATTAGACTAAATTTTATTTTCTGAAACTAGAGACATGAACTCCGATATTTAAGGAGCCCGTGAACAGGTGGTTGAATTTTTCGTATTTCATACTTGGCCTAAATTTAATTCGCCACCAATGCCTTTCATTTGGATTTCGTTGAGTATGGAATATAACGATAACTCTGAAGACGTTACTACAACTGACAGAATACTATGTACAGTATGGCCTTAGTAGTTACGGTCGCACATACAAAACTTTACAAATTACAAGCAAAAATTCTAAAAACATTTGTCTCCCTTAAATTAAAAAATATATGTTACGAAGATGAAAACGATCTTTTTAAACACTGTAACATTTTACCAATAAACACTTGTTTGTTTTTTAAACAATTTGTTTTTTCACTACTGAAAGAAGGATATTTTAACGAATTTTTAAAGAGAGTGATGGAACTTCCTGTATGCACTAGGGCAATTTCAAAGAAGCGGGCAGGACACATAGTACGGAGAGCTGACGTCCCGTGGGGTCGGCGAGTGGAGGTTACGCGCAGCGTAGGACGTCCACACACAAGGTAGACAGACGACCCGATAAGAGCTGCAATTCGTCGGTGGATCCAGGCTATAGGCTGACCAGTCCTATAGGAAAATTATGGGGAAGGCCTATGTCCAACAGTGGAGGTCCTACAGCTAAGATTATGAAAATGATCATTTCTTATACAAATAAAATTATAGCTCAAGTTTTTATAATTAAGGAACTACTAAATCTCATTGGGTACTCCTGTCATGATGTGTGTATATGTGTCGAAATAAATAAATAAATATAGTGACAGCAGTCTCCCACCATTAAGGATGAAACATATTACACCGGGCCGGGCGCTCACCGTGTTTTTCTCAACGTGCCCCGGCCGGGTTTGCTATTTGTCACCGTGCCGCCGACGGGCCGCCACCGGGCGTTGCCCGTGCCTTGTCATTTCCAAGTACTATTGTACTATTTTGTATTAATATTACTATACTATCTGTGCCCGCGACTTCGTATGCGTGGTAATCGGAATAACGCGGAACTTTTTTGTTTTTAAACAGATTTTTTTTTTTGTTTTTCAATGAAAATGTGAATTTTGAAATTTCGTCGTGAACGAAAAATTCTTTAAATTCCTCCCCGAGATCTCTTAAAAGAGTATCAACACGGAAGGTCTGCGACGCACCGCTCCCGAGATATTTTTGAAAAAATATTTAAGCAGAAATATATTATACCTACCAGAAATATGTAATATATATTATTGAAAAAATATTATACCTCGAAGCAGTCAGCCTCGGGTAATTTATTTATTTATAATTTTAACAATTTAAAAAGAAACTAAATATACATTAAATGATACCACTAAAAAAACTAATACTATACCCCGAGCGGGCCTCGCGAAACTGTCTCCGAGCGCACGGTGAAAACAAACATTTTATGAAATTTCGCGATTGGAGCGCTCCGGCCGTACCCCGGCCGGGGCACGGACACGGCCCGGTGTAATATGAAATGGTTCATACAAAAGCATACTAACAATATCTTCACCGGGCTCCGGCCGGGGCACGGACGGGGCACGGCCCGGTGTAATATAAATCATCCTTTACCCTTCAAATTGCTTGACACCGTTTTTAATCATTATCCACCGCTCAATTTCGTAATCACTATCTCATCTTCATCACATTCATGTAAGTATGAAAATATTTCAGTGAAATCACTTCCAACATTACGTTAAATACAATGACCATCGACAATCTTAACCCGTTTCATAAATATTGTTGAAGATAGAATGTAAAAAATACAACTTTTACTTCTTTGTTCCTTGTTCCTTTCCTGCTTTGTCAAATAATAAAACGCAATCTTGTCCTTGAAACTGGACATTCAACTTTGAGACTTAAATTTATTTGACTGGTTGCATTAAAATTCACAAATACTAAAAATTTACATTTGTTCACCTGAACATTCCTCATTATTCAGGAAATTATAATAATATAATGTTATTTTAAAAATGTAACATTATATTTATGTATACATATTTATGTATATATACTTGGGTAAGTCTAAGCAAAAAGTTTCCTCAATCTGGGGTGATTTAAGAAGAAAACTAAAATAGGAACAGGAAAAGCTGAAAAATGGTTCTAATGTTTTATAGGAATTTTAATTCGGATTAATTTCAATAGTTTACTTTCATGGTGGACCTAATTAATTGTAAATCAATTAGTTAAGTTTGACTCAAGGTTAAATTGATATAAATATTCAACTTTGAAAAGTTGAATAAAGGTTAGTTTCAATAAATATTGTAAAAAGTTGTCTAAGAAAAATTCATAGATTTGATTGACTGTGAAAATAATTGTGTGTTGTTTTAAAGTTTTAATTGCAATAACTACTCCACGATGTTTCTATGCATTTTCTTTATACAAAATAAATTACATTCCTAAAAAAATTTATTTAAATAATACCGTTCAAACTTTGCGCCAAAACGCTAGAATAGCAATGGCGTCTGTTGTGACTTCACGCTTCCTTAACTCAGGAACAGTTTCACAGTTTACGCAATTCAAGCGACACGGTGATATTTACGAAAGCGTGACGTCATTCGCTCTGATTGGTGTTTCGGTTAACATGGCGGATTGTGGTATTTTATACTTTTATTAAAAAAAGTTATTTATCTTAATGTTTATAATAAATATAATAATTTTTTAGAAAATTTTCAATATACCTATATATATTTCTCTAATATCATTTATTCCTTAATTCCTTGGTGCCATCTTAGTGCCTAATTGGAGATAATTGTTTCTTAAGAGTTCAATGACATCATATTTAGGTGGTGCGAACTTTTTCGGGTCATCAGACAGGTTTAAATGCTTAAAGTTCACTGCCAACCTTAAGGATAAGAGATTAGGTAGAGATAGGAAAATGGGCTCTGGAAACACTTACTCACTCACCGAAATATAACAGCACATATACTTTTATTTCACGACGATTTTCCTGGCAACCAACTTCCACCCACCGCCACCAAACTTACTTTCACCAGGAGATCAAGGGGTATTCACCACCCCAACGGGGAGTTGATTGGTGTTGGTGGTAATAGTTTTCTACTCATCACCATCATCATCGTCTCAGCCGTAGGACGTTCACTGCTGGACAAATGCGTCCCTAATTCTTCAAAAGGACCGATCAGAAGCAGCCTGATCCACAGTCGAGCCGCGGCTCTTATCAGGTCGTCTGTCCACCTTGTGGTAGACGTCTTACGCTACGTTTACCGGTCTGTGGCCTCCACTCGAGAACTTTCCAGCCCATCAGCCGTCGGCTCTCCGTACTATGTGTCCTGCTCACTGCCACTTCAACTCACTAATCCTCCGGGTTATGTCGGTAACTTTACTCTACGAATCTCCTCATTTCTGATTCGATCTCGCATTGGAACCCAAAGCAATAGCCCTCTCCATAGCTCGTTATCAGAGATCATATAGCCCATAATCAGAGACCACGTTCACTAATAAATAATAAGAGTAATTAATTTTACAATTAATTTTACTACTCATATTTTTTGCGCTAATGTAATCTAATATCTCCTTTTACGACACAAAGTAGGAACCCTAAAAATTTCACTTCTTTCATAATGCATCGAAACGTCCTGTGGTAATTTCGATCAAAATTATACCTCTTCTCACAGATACTTGGGTTTTTTACACCCAAACTTTTAAATGTGACTGTGTCACACTCGAAATATTATCGACGCATTGAGACAAAACCAATGAGAGCTTAAGGAAACAACAAATGGTTACGATAACATTGGCAACCAGTCTGACGGTCGATGGTAAGTATGATGACGCTGGCTACCAGCACAAGCCGTGTCATTGGGATATCAAGTGCGCTGCCGATTTTAATTGGATAAAAAGTAAGGATGGGGATAGCAGTATGGGGATTAAGACAAAGGTATTATTTTACACTGGTATTTTGTAAGAGGTAGGTACTTACTGCAGCCGGATGGACTTCCCAGTTTATGACTGTGAAATTCTGTATGATGGCTGTAAGCTTAACCACTAGTAAACCAAGCTAATTAATATGTACTAAAAAAAATCTCGAAATTAGCATAAATATAATTTATACTGACCTATGAATAATCGTTGATACCTTTTTCATATTCAAATGTTCTCCATAATAAAATGGCTGACGTAACTGCTAGTTATTAAATTCTAGTGAACTTTAATAACGCGGTATATAAAGCAATTAATGATTCCGTCATTTCTCTAAATAAAAATAATTTTCGATGTACAACGACAATAGACATTAACCTCAGGTTAATTCGTTTTTATTTTATTTTTTTATTTCAAGAGGGAGGACACGTCAAACCAGTTTCGACTGTATGTATGTAAGGTTTACAAACCGAGCGCCTGTCAAAGCACAACGGGTTCTCGATTGTCTTACACGTGCGGATTTTAAATTATATTATACATTAACATAGTAATCACATTTTTTTATAAAACTGTGTTTCTGAGTGAGGACATCTTGAAGTAAATTTGTGAATTATTGATGTAAGTATAACAAAGTTTCTTTAAAAAAAAATTCTAAATTAAATAGTATATTTACAGTCTGTTTTCTTCAGTCTGTAAGTTAAAATTTAATTTTCAAATATAATTCTATTTAATAGTAGAAAATTGTTTTTATAAAATTATTAGTAAATACCTACTACTTACTACTTTTAAATAAGAAAAACATTTTATGAAGCATTTTGTTAGTTGAAAATTAGGTAATCAACTTTCAAAAACTGATTGACAAACAGTTAAAAAGAGTTAAAAGATAATAAATTTTAATTAAAATGCGAAAATTTCAAGTTACAATATATCCATTAGGTACACATATTATAAATATTTAATTATTATAAATATTTGTTATTATTATAACACAGCAGCACACGTGCTATTATTTCACGATGGTCTTCTGTAAGGTGGTGGTTACTGCCGCCAGACGGGCTGCCCAAATGACTGCGAAACACAGTGTGCCCTGCCACTAGATTCGAATTCAGCTTATCGATATTTTAGATGATGTATCAACAAGGGCAACATCCTCTTTTTCAATGGACTGAAGAAGAAAAGGAGGAGATTCTGAAGGAAGTAGGCATGACGGATAATGAAATGAAAGAAGACGTGGACGCTGTAATAGAATGGTTTGAAAAACAACCGCATTTAAGTGAAGCCGGTATTGGTAAGGAATCCCAAAGCATTTTTTTTTTAAATGTCATTTCTAATAATATAATTAATATTAAAACGACATTAATTTACATTGTGATGAGACACATTTTGCGTGTTATAATAATAAGGCATTCTTTTTTTTATTTTTTATATTTTTTCTTAAAGAATTTCGATCAGGGTATCCTTTTTGATTTCTATTATTTCACAAACAATTGTTCAAAAAAAATCCTCCGCTCCGATTTTGAACAAGGCCGAACATCTTCACTATGTTGACAAAGAATCTCGACGGATTGTTCAAGAATCAATTGACTTTTTTTAGAATATTATTACTACATAATTATTCCTACTTCTGTACCAAATGGAATTTTTAGAAGTTTACGTATTTTACCATCCTATGAACTTAAGGGCTCACTGTCAAGGGTCCACTATGTCATATCTAAAAACTATACCTAACAAAAGATAGACCCGGAATTCGATTTCTCAAAATCTAAAACGTTCTTATTACAAAGACTCTTTGAAATCTTAAAAGTATAGCTGACAGTATAATTTATGTGTAGATATTTAAAATTCAAAGAACTCGTGAGCTCAGTTTTTTCTTATGCATCTTTTCATACTTAAATGACAACTATTAACTCTGTTTTTTTTGTACTAAATACAATTTAACTCTATATACAATAGTTATTTATACTGAACTATATAAAACAAGAATCTATTATGTTGGTGTAAATACCTGTTCTAACGTCTTTTACTAGTGCTACATAATGGAGTCATGGAACATATTGCAATATAAGTGCATTCACAACCAATTGAACTAATATAATGAAATGAACTACTGTAGTGTTAATATCAATATCTAAACTCAGTGGATCCTCAAATCTGTTTACCTCGTAATTTTAGAGTTCAAATTGATTTCTCGTAATTTTAGAGTTAAGGGCACAACTAAAAATCAGCGCTGTAACAATGTTGCAGCCTAAGCTGAGTTGTGTCCTTTTGGTGTTTACTTATAATGTTTTTATTTTTTTGTTGTGTTCATATTTTTTTTTCTTTTAAATGCCAATAAATGTTTCTTTCTTTCTTTCTTCTTCAAATAGAATCCTACACACAATTTCTCTATTTTTAAGGTCGACAGACAGGCTGACCGTTCACTTTATGATAAGTGGCTACAGTCGCCTGTAACACATACAACGCCAGAGGTGCTGCAAGTGTGCTGCCGACTATAGTAGGATTAAGGTTAAGGGAAAAGAAGGGATAGGGTAATGGACTCTGGCTTACCTTACTCACTCACCGAAACACAACAGCGCATATGCAGTTATTTCACGGTGGTCTTCTGTAAGAGGGTGGTTACTGCCGCCAGACGGGCTGCCCAAATGACTGCGAAACGCAGTATGCCCTGTCACTACTTTTCAAATCCAGACCAGAGCCATTTTTGATAAGTTTATTTCCATTGACCCTACCGGCATAAATGGCACAGGAGAAGGAGCACCTACAGATGAGGGAGAGTGAGCGAAGCCCGAGGCTCGCGCGTCACTCAACTGTGGTGTGTGTGTCGGCCCCAGAAGGGGGAGAACGACAGGGGACAGAAGTTACGAAAAAACAATTTGTACACGATACGGCCCGTATGACTTGATTGTCGATAGGGCCATGGGTTGGTGGAGGGTCTAACCCTACCGCCAATCGAACCTAGTACCCTTGAGATAGAGCGTTAAGGTAAGCACTCTAACCACTCATCCAACGGGTCGTTTGAAATGTCCTTATCATTTTAATGTTTTGTATTTCTTGAGATTTCTTTACAAACATGTAGCATGTCGGCCCACATTATAAATGGAAACTAAACAATAAAAGTCGCGTTATTTCGTAGTATTTGACGCATTTGCTGCTTCAAGCTGCGATGGTCGAAATAAAATTAAAATTTTGTCAGACTTTAAATTGATTGAATCAACTTTAAATTGATTCGCGTATAAAATATACTGCAAAAAAAATTGACAAACAATCGTCAGTAGAATTGACATTCAAATAGAAACGTAACAATAGCAGATGATTTATGCTGTACCATAAATTTAAAAAATAAACTGCGTTTAACATTTTGACATGTAACTACTATAATAATATGTAATTGTAAGCATGTGTCGTAATGTTCTAATTTGTTCATTACCGCAAACAACAAGGTTTACAGCAAACAAGGTCATAAGATTTTAATGAGATCAGAGGTAGGTTAAAATAGCTAGCCATTTCATAATTGCGACGATGTATATCACCTTTTCACCTCTGCTTCTACTGTAACAACATTTTATCGGTTATATTAATGTTCTGAATTAAATAAACCTTAAAGCAAACGATAATAACTTATAACTTACAAGCTGGACTGACGACCTAATAAGGGCGGTAGGTCGACGTTGGGTCTAGGCTGTAGGCCTAGATCCAGGCCTGACGCAGGCATAGCAGTTGATGTCCTACAGCCAAGATGCTGATGAAGTTTGACAGCTGTTACCAGTTTATACGATTATAAGTTTATCATGTAGGTAGCGAATTTTGTAATTTTATCTAACAATAAGAAGAAAATGATTTTTAACTAGTTGCACATAGTCATAGATAAAATACTACTTAACCAGTATAGATGGTCACTCACGTACATTGAATCCGTACCCTATCAAATTTCGCTTATATCTAGATGCCGCCTGTGTAGATTGTCGCTTATTTGTTGTCATTAAAAATCCGCTAGAGTCGCTGCAGTCGACCATTCAGTCAATTCTCATGTACAAGAGATGGCACTACTAAAATTTATTTAAAATATAAAAAAAGTGGGCACGAACAACGATAAAAGGGCCGTATGAGCGGTATAGGTTCTGTTCTAAAAATTAGGGCAATAATATCATACATAAAAGTCACAGATTAATTATAAAAGTACCTCTCAGCAACGTCGCCCTCTAGTTATTACTACGATAATAAGGAATTATAACTGCGTGATTGAATTTGTTGGTTATAATTTTTAACAAAATACACATTAATGTTAAATTCGAGACTCTTAGTGACATCTAGGGAGTGGAAATCCCAATATGAAATTGGCTTCAGATCGTTATATGGAAGTTGACCATCTATACTGGTTAAGTAGTATTTTATCTATGACATAGTTAAAAAATGTTGATGGGGACAAATTATAATCTCTTTACTTTGTAAAACTTTGTAGGTAAGTTTAGTATGCAATAGATTAACACATTTATTTTTAACTAGCTGAGCCCGCATCTTCGTACGCGTGGTATTCGGTATGCGCGTAAATTTTTTGTTTACATCGAAAATCGCATTTAAATCGGCTAAGTCGTTTCTGAGATTAGCGTGCATAAACGCACAGACAAAAATAAAACGTAAGCACAGATAAGTACAACGTGTACAAATAGTTTTTTTTTTTTTTAAATATTTAGAGTACTTTACGATTTTATTAAATGTAAAGAAAACAGATTTCACTTAGGTGAATGAGGTATAATTAAATTATTTCACTTAAATCCAATCTATTATACTACAATAGAATTAGGTCAAATGGCGACATAGTATAGTATACCTGCGCATAGTATACTTCAATTTGCAAACTAAGGATTTTATCTTAATTAATTATACACCTATAGATTCCGCAGAAATCACTCTGTTGATAGACGAAAACCGCATAAAAAGTAGTTTTTGAAATTATCGCGAACATTCATACAGACAGACGCGGCGGTGGACTTTGTTATATATAACTTTGTCATAAAAGCTGCATTCGTTCGGATAAATAATAATCATAATAAAAGTAAAAGTAACTACTGGTTTTTTAGAAAATGAAAATGATAATTATAAAATGAAAGTTATAAAAAGACAAAAACAGTCAAAAAGATAAAAAATTTGTGCATCCAGATATAAAATCCTGAGAAACATTTATTCTGAGTCAATTTATATACTTATTTAATAAGCACAATGATCTAATTTTCAATGAAATGAGTAAGTACTTAATCAAATATCAAAATTATTTCTTTAGATGTCTACCGTCGCCTATTAAAACAAGCAATATCAAGGAAATGAAAGTGCAGAGACTAACACGGTAAATATTAAGACAGAAGTTGACATAATAGGAGAATAATATATTCTTTGCATCCCATATTTAAGCATAAAATACAACATCAGAAGTGATGTGGTCTTCGGTCAAGCTTTTTTTTTTTATGTTATGTCGACAGACAGGCTGACGGTCCACTTGATGGACCGTCAGCCGTTTTTCACCGTTTTTACTGCAGAACGCGGTAACTGAAAACAAAATTGAAAAATTATTTACAGATCGAGACATGACCGAAAAGATGGTGCTAATGGCCAAAGGATCAAGAGAAAAAGCTAAACGCCGGATAGATAACTACTATAAATACAGAGGATTTGCTCCTGAACTCATACAAAATAGGGAGAAATTTTTATCTGGCGACTCAAATATTTGGACTTTTCAGTAAGTTTTTTTTAGTTTTAAATAACAAAAAGAAAGCTTAAAAGTTGGTACTGTAAACTGACGCACTTTGTGACTAGTTTTGAGGTTTTTTGTTCATATATTTTATGTTTTTCTGCTAACAATTTGACCTGAAAGTTATTTTTAAATATTAATCTATTGGGCTAATATGTTCACAAAAAAAAGGTTATTTATAAAAAGTATTTTGATATTCACAAAATACAAGAATCTGTGACAAAGTTATCCAAAGCATGGGGTTACTTTGTGACACTCCAAAAGATGCTCAGCAGTTCTGTAGCATGTCCTAAAAATCCTAGATCGTAACAATATTAAGCCGTTAATATTGTTACGACTAACTATGGAGAGTTCTGGAAAAAGCGTTCGCGCCGGCCGAAACGTCCCACCCTATCGATGGTAGCCACGCCCCTTCCGACAAGTGTCAAAGGAAATTGGTCCTTATGTTTACAACATTTCAATAGAAATTTCAACATTCCCGAACTTTCAATGGCTTGTTTAGGATCTTGTATACATTTTCCGGAAAATATGAAATATATCGAGGCGTTTGGCGCCAAGTATAAATAAGAGAGCAGGCGGGTGAGATGAGGAGTGGTGTGACAACCAGTGATACGAAAGCGACTCTTCGAAGCTTTAGCGAAGTTATCTGCGACATCAAAGTGAACCGAAGACACATTAAGGGAATCATTGACGACTTTTGGCAAGTTTACCAGTTTCATCGGACAAGTTTAGTGATTTTGGAAGTCATCTTGGTTTGTGAAAATAAATCGTTCGTTTCGCCCTTACACGGCATTTTAACTCACCCCGCACGTAACAATAATAGTTAATATAAATTACTTTAGAACCATAGTACAATATTTCACATCACAAGGTCATTAAACAGTGTTCTTTGACCTATGTCTGTTGCTTATCCTCGTAATAACAGTTGCAGTGGAGTAATCCGCAACTCACAAAATTAAAAACAAGTCTGCGGACTACAGATTATTTATTTATTTACCGACAAGCAGATTTTGCAGTCAATTGTACAAATTCTTCTTACTCGGATTCACTTTATTATACCTATCGCGAATCTGATGAGAATCTGGTTAACTGAGAATCAGGTGAATTGCTTCGGAGCCATTTAATACATTATACCCACTATACATTTCATTCAACACATGCAAAAGTAAACATAAAAAATCATACAAAAGACAGAAGACCACCGTGAAATAACAGCACATGTGCTGTTGCGTTTCGGTGAGTGAGTAAGGGATGCCAGAACCCATTTCCCTATCCCCTTCCAATCAGCGCACTTGCAGAAGCTGTGGCGTTGCTTGTGTTATAGGCGACGGTAGCCACCTACCATCAAGTGGACCGTCAGCCGGTCTTAACATAAAAAAATAAGCCAGATATTTAAAAAAAAAAAAACTAAATATAATGGTATAATATAATATATAAAATATAACGCATATAATTCTTTTGGTTGGTCACAAATATTCATTATCATAATAGTTGCGAAAGACTGGTCGTTAATTAGAAAACGAGTTTGCGATATATTTTTGGAGACTTAGTCTGAACTCGAAAACTAAATAAATCGCGATTACGACCTCGCAGCCTTTTTTTGCGCGGTAAAATCTGCGAGCCAGATCCCCACCGACCATGCTGAGATCGGTGGGGTATGTGGGACTTCTACCCACTAAAAACCCCAGTGTTTACTAGGCCGGTCTCCTGCAACCGGGTCTTCACCACCTCTCACAAAGTCACGATTGCGGTACTCTGCCAGATGGTCCTTCCCTGCCGTAGAGTTCCGTCTTCGCGTACGTTGCCCAACTACACTGAAAGACAGAGCCATCCAAGAGAATCCGCCCGTTGCGACCTCGCATCCTGGTACCACAATAACTGTATGGCGCCCGATACGGAAGGATTACTCTTCAGATCACAAATATATGTATAATGCAACAATGCGGACACACCGTCGATGGTCAGGGCTTCATATAGTTAATTTATTGCCTTCACAGTGTCCTAGTCCTATTAATACACCTTTATTCCCAGCTAGCTGGTGTCTGTGACCTAGTCCGCATTGTAGAATAAAAAGGCGCCGCTACGGCTAAACGGATTTGGTTGAAATTTAGCACACAGATAGTTTATTACCTGGATTAAGACATAGGATACTTATTGTCCTGAAAAAATATTAGGTTCCTGAAAAATTGGACGCCATTTTTATTCAGGAACTTCGCATCCCACACAAACTTTCGTATTTATTGTAATATTAGTAAGATTCACGCATAAAATTGAAATCTGAGAGCTTATTATTATTTGAAGCTGGGGATGTTGGTTCGATTCCTGTGTCAATCGAACGAACATCTGCACCTGCTAAAACAATAATTATTTCAACTTTATTTCTTCATAGGTACCTCTAGCCTATGTCACCATGCACTAAATTTTGTACGCAACATTATTATGAATAATATAATATATGGATCTTAGTATTCATTTCCTGTGATGACATCAACATTTTCAACCGAGATTTTTCTCTATAACTCTTACCTATGTTTTAACAGTTTAGATTTGTATTAGACGAAATATCTACAAGATTTTTAAAAAGTCCCCGCATAATTATTATTATGAGATCGTAACCGGTCTTTGCTATACCTACCTATTGTTATTGTACCTTTTGAAATGCCAAAAACAAAACCCGTTTGGCGTTTTCATTACTGATTCGTAGTCATTCGAGAATTTACAAGTTAATGTTAAATTTATATTATTTTTTAAAACATTGTTTATCAGTGACAAAATGATGTGCCTGGGTCAAGAGATGCATTCATGCAGAAACAATAATTGTACACAATGTGTCCCTGTCTGTCTGTCTATTTGTTACTTTTTCACGTCTTAACTAATCAACCGATCATCATGAAATTTTGATCGCCGCCGCCTTGAAAAAAAAAAATAACGCCCGACTAAATTACAGCTATATCTTTGCCAGGCGTTATATGATCCCTCGGGAACAGTACTTTTCCTGGTTGAAAGGTACCCTATGTCTTTTCCTGCATCCCTGACAACGTGTGTGCAAAATTTCATGATGATCGGTTCAACGGTTTAGGCGTGAAATGGTAACAGACAGACAGACAGAATGAGTTACTTTCACATTTATAATATTAAAGTAAATCGATTATTTAAGAAATATTTTTTTTTTAATCTAGTAAGTAAAAAAATGTAATCTAATAATAATCACAAGAATTAATTTTATTTATCTTTCTAAAACCATTATCTAATCACCAGGCTAAATATTTCGAAATGAACGTCAAGGAACTCAATTTTTTATTGATTTATTAGGACAGTATAGAAATTTGTTTTGTTTATATCTGTCAAAAGGAATAATACTGCAATCAATCATATTATGTAACCGAAGGATGCTTTTATTTTGATGTTTCCTTTCGACTGGTATGAGAAATACACAAAAGTTTAGAATTTTTTTCCCATGTATTAAGTACTGATTATAGTCTAAAGTCTAAATCATTAGTTCCCAAAGTTGTCTAGGTGGACCCCCAGGGATCCACGGGACACTCGACGGGGGTTTACGTCGGCGTGACAAAAGAAACAATCAATTCTCACTTATTTCATTTAGAAAACTTCCCATTCGTGGTTGGAATTCAGCCGCAACGCAAATTTCCATAGTCTTTTCATTTTTTGTCGAGTTTTGGCAATATGGTAGAAATGTAGCTTTAGGGGGTCCACCGGAACCAGCTAAATTTTGAAAGTGGTCTAAGAGAAAAAAAGTCCGGGAACCTCTGGTCTAAATCATACAACGCCAGCCTTGTATACGAATAAGTAATTCATGAAGGTATTATCTCCGAGTGATAGGTTTCGCTCTAAGCCTATCCATTCTCTGATTTACTCGTATGTAGAAAAAATAAATTCCTGAATGTGCTATAGGAGTTTCATAAAGTTAGAATCTATTTTTATAACAGTTTTTTTATTATTATTATGATTTATGTGATTACATCATTTATTTAAGCAACGTTTTTAGAAAAAAGTTTTGCATTGTAAAGACGCACAATAACGAATAATTCCTAAAAATTCAATTCATTATATCACTTCATTAAACTCCCATTCATCACCATCACCAGCCTGTGTCTCTCCAATGCTGGATGTAGGCCTCTCCCAAGGCTCGCCACTAGCCACGGTCTTCTATCCTTCGCATCAGCAGCTTCCCGCGAAGCCTTTCAGGTCGTTTGTCCACCTTGCCGCAGGGCGTCCGACGCTGTCTTTCCCATTACTCCCATTACTTTTGTTATGATATCATAGTTATTTCTTTCTTTTCTAGTCGCCAAATATTAATACCAAAACTCTTCAAGAACAGAAGAATAACAGTCATCGACTTTCCAGATGCGAATCCTAATAATTTTGTACCAGACATTATACATAGAAATTCCTTTCTGGTAAGTTTTCAAACACCTTAAAATATATTTTGACCAATGATTTACCAAAATGTTCAAAATTTTAAAGTAGAGAAATACAGACTCTCTTATTTAAAGGACATCAATCAGCTTTCTAAGGAGATCAAGCAAGCAAGCAATTATGGATTTTATTGGGAAATAAACGTGTAATTTGGTAATAGATATTTAAGTTTTGAAAGTATTAAAAAAAATGATGTTACTGTCTTTTTAATTTTCAAATTCGAATCCCCTTTTACAAAATATGAAATATTCAGAGGAAATTACCTACTGAATTTAAGAAAGACTTTTTTACCGAAATATTCAAAGTTTTGGCTTGGTTAAGACCGATGACATTTGTTTCCTGATTTCCGTGTTGTAAAAATCATCAGACCTAATTAAGTTAGATAAAACGTAAATCATCTAATTCCAAAAAGGCTGTAAGGTTAGAATTATGTGTATTTTGTGTGTATTTTAATAAGATTCCTTTGTTTCAGTTTTTTGATACTTTTAATGTTATTTATTTTGTAAATCTAACATTAGCAAGCCTTCTTCTTACTATATTAATGAAGACCTCACTCGACTTCTTCCAATCGTCTTCATCCTGTGCCTTAAGGCGACTCCAGCCGCAAAACTCGTCCTGCACTGAATTGACGAGACTGCTGAGGGCCAGTCGCTACTTGGAAATCTCGGAAATATCTATTTAAAACTTAAATAAAATTATCTTAAAATTTATCTTAAGAATTAGCTATTTAAAATATTGATTATTAAGCAAATCGCACGGTTACACCACGATATTAGACCGCAACTTAGTAAAAATTTTTATATATATAATTAAATATAATTTAAAAAATAATTGTGATGATCCCCTTTCATATATCCTGCAGATTTAAAAGGAAAACGGTTACAAATAAGTGTTTTTTTATCATTAGGGGCTGGCGTCGCCTTATTCCTGGGTGCTATTAACGTCGACTATCCAGGCAATTTAGAGTCATATATATCTATGTCCCATAAAATATATACATATGTATAATAAAGATTATTTATGTTTATATACATATATATTGAAATTGGCAATAATTACACTGATATTAGTTCAATTGACTGTAGGTACAGAGAAAACTAGAAACCGTTGTTATCAGTTTAGGTATACAAATTATCAGATTAAAAAAATATGTTAAATATATTATAACATAATAATATATCTAAGAAAGATTTTTTTGATATTTAATATCATTTCCGTTTCTTTCTTTTAAATATTTTAAATAACTCAAACTTGAGTATAAACTTCTCAATTATAATTTAGAATAAAAAATAATGAGTGATTCAAAAGATTCAACACAGTAATTTCAACTGAATCGTATTTCTTAACGATTATGCCGTCAGATTTTTATCTTTCGAATTTTTCATTATGCTAGTCTATATCATCAACTATCCAGAACAGGTGTTATGGTATAACTTTCTCTACTATAGACATACCACCACCGAAAAACACAAGCAGCAAATTTTTTGTTTGGTTTTCATTAATTTTAAAGTGATTAAACAATCTTTGTGTAGTTTGCAGATATGAGACTAAAATGGGACTATATTTTGGGTGAAATTTGGGTCATCAATTTAAAAGACATGACCCTTAGTCATTTACTAAGATTGAATCCAATAAGTATTCAAAAAGCCGCCAAAATTGTCCAGGTAAACAATTTGTTGTATAATTATTTACTTGACTCCCGAGTTCATATTTACATGTAAAATACTTTATATATTTTGTTTCAATAGGTTGCGTCACTACAGTCTTATTAGCTCAATGTTTTTAAGTAAATGTTTTTTCCAGATTTTTTTTTAGATTAGACATTAGATCATTAGTAGACTTTTCCTTAAAAGATTCGCAAGTAGGCTGATCGTCCACTTGACGGTATGTCTCTACGGTCGGCTGTTAAGACAAGCAGCGTCATAGTCGTTCCAAGTGCGTGTAGTTAGGTAGAATGAATCAATGTATATACATAGCCTTCCCATAGACGGTACCTAATATCTATTTTTACGTGATATGCATATAAGAACTATCTTACATTGTTTTCGCACTTAAATACTAAAATCTATATAATATTATAAAGACGTAGTTTGTAAGCATGTTTGTTTGTAAGTAGGAGGTAATTTCCGAAAGTTACTCATCCGATTGAAAAAAAAAATTAACTCAAAAGTTGCCCTTGCCGTGACCAAGGGAAATGGAGATTCATTTTTATATATACCTAGAGATGTGCATATAAAAACACTATACCCATGTGCACTAAGAATTTTACTAGAAAAAAAACAAATGTGTTTTTTTTTTTTTTTTCATTTCCTTATATTAATTACCATTGCGACCGAAACCCAAAATAATATAAAGTTGTAGTCGTTAGTAAGTACTTGTAGTATTGTTGTATTCTGTGTCGTTAGTCAAGTTTTATAACTTGTTGTTGACAAATCTTTACGTTTTTTTGCTCTTGAATTTCAAGTATTCCTACTTGGAATTTCATTTTCATTTGTGGGCCAGTAAGTTAAAGTTATAAAAAAAGTATTCTTTATTAATTACTTATTCTTAAAAAAAACTGTGATAGTATTAAGGTGTATATTAATTTTCAGGACGGTTTAGGAATGAGGATTTTCGGTATACATATATTGAATGCACCGTCTATCGCTCAGCAACTGTTGAAGTTTTTTAGACAATTTATATCCCCTAAAATAATGGATCGAGTAGTGCTTCATGAATCTATTGAAGACTTGTACAATCACATACCGAAAGAATATTTACCAAAAGACTACGGAGGTACTCAGCCCAGCATGCAAGAATTAATAGGTAATTAATTGAATACACTCTTCTTTTATTTTTTTACAATTTCATTAGAATATGATGCAACTAACTTTGGGTTGTTTTTCATTGTGTTTTTAGCAAGAACGAATGTCGGACACAACTATTATAATAAAAAAAAAATTAAATAATGGTTTAACACATTTTCAATCTTTCATATTTTTAAAACATTACACACGTTATCAAGCTTAATAGTTTAAGTTTAAGTTTTGCGCTATTCGCTATTACACTTCTTAATAGTAACTTAACTTTCGGGAAGCTTCTATTTATTTATTCAAATTTATGGCATTTCATTGGAGGAGATCAATGGTGATTTAACTAGAGCAAGTCACGACGCCATTCGCATTAATTTATGATTAAGATATAATCTATATAAACGATCTGTTTATAAAATTATTATAACAATATTATAAAGAGAAAAGTTTTGTATGTATGTATGTTTGTAATGAATAAACTCAAAAAGTACTGGTCCGATTTTAATTTTTTTTTAACCTATAGAAAGCTTTATCAGCGAGTAACATAGTATATTATATAGATAAGCGGACAAAGTCGCGCGCAACAGCTAGTATAAATACAATAAAATCGTATCGAGCCGTGTCTATACGTTGTGCCTATGTTACCGACGTCAAAACAATAATTTTTGTCTGTTTATCTGTTTTTCTGTGTGTTTGTGCACACTGATCTCAGAAACGGCTTAACCGATTTGAATGAGGTTTTCACATGTGTATTATAGCAAGCTTCTCGTCACATTTAGTGTTTTTTCCAATCGGTTTACAAACAAAATACCCAAATACCACGCGTACGAAGTTGAGGGCTCCGATACGTAATGTATTACGCGATTTTTAGACTAATTTTTTTTATGAACATTAATAGTAAAAATAATTCTTAATAATGATAGTTTTATACTGTCTCGAGATTGTAATGAACTCCTTACAATTTAATTTCAGTGTATATTTTGTCGAATCTAGCTCGGATGGGCAGCATTCGAGAAGCTGCTAGACATCTTTTCGTCCAAAATGTTCTCAGTTTCTTGAAATAAAAGTTTTTGACCATGTCAGTGTTGCCAGCGATGACATAATATGGCGCTAAAACGTGGTCTAACTATGGGCCTCGTAAGAAAGCTAAACGTCGCTCAACAAATTATAGAGAGGGCTATACTTTGGGATGCACTGCGAGTTCGAATCAGGAATGAGGTGATCCGTAGACGAACGAAGTTTATCGAATTAGTAAGTTGAAGTGGCAGAAGGGCAGCAGTGGCTACGGAGAGCTGACGGCCGCTGGAGACGGAAGGTTCTGAAGTGGAGGCCACGGACCGGTGGGCGCAGCGTGGGACGTCCACCCACAAGGTAGACAGACGACCTGATAAGGGCCACGGGTCGACGGTGGATCCAGGCTGCTTCTGACCGGTCCCTTTGGAAAATCAAAGGGGAGGCCTTTGTTTAGCAGTGGAAGTCATATGGCTGAGATGATGCATATTTCTTCAGGTTTAAGAACAGAATTTTTTTGGCATATTTTTGTAAATTATGAATAAGCGAATAAGCGACTAGCATATACATATAATCGTTTATTTACTTTTTCCCACAGATAAGACAGAAAAGGAATTGACTTTCGGAAAGACACAGCAACATCTCATCGATTGTATGAAATACGTTTCCAATGAGAAACTGAGACCAGGTGGAGGAATGGATGAAGAATTTTTAGCTGGTTCATTTAAACAACTAGATTTTGACTAATTTTAATACATTTAAGTAATTTTAATGTAATGTAAACTTAATTTCAATGTTACAAGGTTGATATTTTATAAATGTGAATTAAAACATCTAAACACCGCACAGTGCTTTTTGTTTATCCAAAATTAGCAATAAATATTTTTTCTAGTTACACGATCTGCGGTCTTAAACTCGATAGCACAAATGCTAAGTATGCAGCTACTTACAAAAACCCACAGTTAAAGAGCATTTGTGTTTTAGTATGTTAGTAAGGGATAGCGAAGCCCATTTCCCTATCCCTATCTAACACCTTATCCTGTTAAGATCGGAAGCACACTTGAAGCATCTCGTAGCGTAGCGTTGCTAATGTTAATACTTCAAGTAAAACGTCTGACGACTAGTAAAAAGACAGATACAAGAGTTTAAAATAATCTTTCTTTTTCAAGTTTTATTTTATTTTATTAATTGATTATCCAATTATTTACTAATCTATTAGGGATATAGCATACCTATAGTTTTTCACAGGATCTGTTCTAAAATATTAATTATTATTTCAGATTTACTTGTCTATCCTAACTTATACTTTAACATTAATTTGTCCTTTATTCTTTGTCCTGTCAACACAAGCAACGCCACAGCTGCTGCAAGTACGCTGCGCCTTCAGTAGGATTAAGGATATGGGATTGGAAAGGGATAGGGAAATGGACCCTGGCATCCCTTACTCACACACCGAAACACAAAAGCACACGTACTGTCATTCACACGTATAGTTATTAAAATTAAATAAACGAAATTGTGTTATTGAAGAGTGACACAAAATTACGGACGCCACTTATTCATGTGCAGTAAAATCATTGTGATTTATGTAGATATATCCGAGCATTACTTTAGTCAAGATTTTTTATGTTATTTTCGAGGCAGCGAACACAAACCAGGGGCCTTAGACAAAGTAGCATTCGCTCCGTAGCGATGCGATATCGAAGTTCGTTATCGTCTCAGAGACAAAGGAACGACACTGTAACACGTGATAAACACGTGATACCTTGTCATGATTTCTTTGTCTCTGAGACGATAACGAACTTCGATATCGCTTCGCTACGGAGCGAATGCTACTTTGTCTAAGGCCCCTGGTCACGAAGAGACCGCTCCGTCACGAGTGAGTGTCTCTTTATCAAAGTCTCGCCGGAAAATAAACAAATACATTTTTATTTCTTTCTGCGATCTATACACGAGTTACGACCAGAAATATGGAATCGGACATAATTTTGAGAAAATATTCTAAATTAATCTTAAATGAAAATTCATTTAAGAATTTAGTGTCAAAATATTACTTAGTCTATTTGCAGCTTTATATGCTAGAATCCACAAACTTAGAATAAAGAATGAACGAGGAATCGATTTATTGCAATCAAAAAATACATAATATAGATAAATTGTCCGGCATATCTTAACGATTATTATCTTTAAACATAGCGTGGGTGACTGTAACCTACCTAACCTTCTTACTTAAGCTTCTATCCGTGCTTTATGGAATCTATAATATTTTCTTTCATGTACTTATCTGTCCAATGAGTGCAACTTATGTTAAAAACTTATCAGTTTCATTCCAGAGTCTTGCCGAAAAGGTTAAATTTATTCTAAAAAGGCGTGGAGTTAAAATGAAATTTCGACAATATGTATTCAATGATGAACAATGAATAAGAAGCGCGAGTCATGGTACCTTATATGAACGCCGGTGCTTCTAAAATGATTGGATCTCGCCCGAAAACTGCTTACCGTATAAAAAATGTGTATACCTATATGAATTTCTATTACTTTTACATAATTATACTGTGGTATTGTTCTCTGCTGCGACTGAAAAAAAAAACTTTTACATTAATAGATCAGTTAAGTATAACTATAAACCTAATCTGAGTCTTAAGTACAGTCATCATACACGTAACGATTGAGAATGTTCTCAAGCATGAAATTTGTATTATTCGCTAGATATTTTAACGACTTTACTAATTTTGCGATCGTCTAATCAAGCTTCAATTGTGCATCGGATCGATCAATTGTAGCTTTTAAGTACAGTCGAGAGCAACAGTAAAACTTTTTTTCTTAATTAATTAATGTCACAAGCAACGCCAAAGCTGCTGCAAGTGCGCTGCCGACTACAGTAGGATTAAGGACAAGGGTTTGTGAAAATAAATCGTTTCTTTCGCTCATACACGGCATTTTCACTCACTCCGCACGTAACTATACCTACATTATGCGAGGTTATTTTTAACGATCTGTATGCGATTGTACGTACATACCTGAGATATGCTCCCCTCAACAAATCAACATCAAGGTAACTTTGCTCCACTGGTACACAAATAAATATCTATTCAATGTACTTTTGTGGCTGACTATATGTACTTTGACGAAGGTAAATCAGAAGCGTTTTGAACGTTAATGGAACAGACTGGATAATTGGCCTGGAATCCAATGGCTATGCTAATTGGGAATGTCCCAACTTAGACCATCGAACTGCTAATTAATCAATGGCCATTATACTTGAATTTGTGCAGAATCACTATTATGTTTGTGCATTTCGTACTCTGTGTTTAATTATAAAATTTATTGTTAAATTGTTATTGTAAATATGTACTAGCTTAATGCCCGAGTCTCTTAAAAATTAGTTTTCTTGCATAATTATAAAAAACAATAAAAAATTAATATTCTGAAAATTATCTATAAAAAACAGTGTTGATTTTCATGATCGAGTCATTGAAAAATTCTTATCCGCCGATCGGCGAATAGATTTTATGTGTAAGTAATATAGAAGACAAACCGTGAAATAAGAGCACGTGTGCTGTTGTGTTTCGGTGAGTGAGTAAGGGATGCCAGAGCCCATTTCCCTATCCACTCCTAATCTCTTATCCTTAATCCTACTGCAGTCGGCAGCGCACTTGCAGCAGCTTTGGCGTTGCTTGTGTTATAGGCGACGGTAGCTACCTAGCTATCAAGTGGACCGTCAACCTGTCTGCCGACCTTAACATAAAAAAAATAGTAATAAAAAGATTGTTTAATTATAGAATTGTTAATTCTAATTTGAATTCAGTGTTTTTATTGAGTAAAAATGTAACCATAGCCTGGAGAAAACACAAGACCTACCAGGATTCACCAGGAATCGCCAATGACTCTGTCGCATATTACTTTTCTTTGAGCATATTGTGTATGCTCAATGAAAACTGTCGTAGTATTTGAGACCACACTGAATGCTCTTCGGAGCCCGAGTCTCCTAAAGTTTACTCTACATTGCAGCTCGTACGATTTTTAGATTAAATTACATTTTTGTATTCGGGCCAACAGCATGTTCCCTACTACAGTCAAGTGGAGAATTATTCAAAGTACAGCTTTGAAGTATACCTACTTCTATAGAATGCCTTAACACGTAATCAGGTTTCATTGATTGGCAATGCAATATAGTGACATATAAGTCCATGCTATAGTGATATAAATATACTTCGTCTTTAGATTAATTTAGAGTGCTTTTTACGGTTCGATTCCCGGCGGGGTCAACTATAGAAATATTTTTTTCAAGGATGGCTCTGGTCTGTATTTGGAAAGCAGTGGCAAAGCATACTTCGTTTCGCAGTCATTTAGGCAGCCCATGGCGGCAGTAACCACCGTGAAATGACAGCACGTGTGCTGTTGTGTTTCGGTGAGTGAGTAAGGGATGCCAGAGCCCCCCTATCGCCTCCCAATCCCTTATCCTTAATCCTACTGTAGTCGGCAGTGCACTTGCAGCAGCTTTGGCGTTACTTGTGTTATAGGGTGTCTAGGCAAAGAATTATATCGAACTACGTTTAAACTTTAAAAAATTAAACAAAAGTACAAAATAATGAACCCATTAAAAAATAAATAAATATCTATTAAAATATGAATTTCACTGTAACGGAAAATAGTCCGCCGTGAACGGAATGGACTGTTATAGGATACTTTATTTTAACAATAAATGAGATTTGTTCTAGTAAACCAACCCAATACCGCTGCATCAAATATTTAGTTAGTTGCGGCTGCAGTAAGTCCCTTTGTGCCAATAATCCCGAAGTTTTATGTTTTCCTTTAACTGGTTTCTTTTTCCTTTTCAATCCAGCCGTAAACTTTCCTAAATGGTGAGAATAAACATTGCTAGGATACACTTAGTCGGGATTTTAAATTCTATAAAATTAATGAACTGATTTTTGAACAATTTTGTTCAAACTTTAGGACGTTTTCTAAGATCCAAAATTATTTAATTTTGGAAATTTCCATCTAGTGGATGTATTTACCCAGTATAAACGATATTAATATTGTAAACGGGAAAACAGCTCTCTTAAATTTTCATCTTATGGAGTTGAATACCTGAATAATATAATAATAATAAGTTCGGCGAATGGTCTTATAGTGAAGAGCTTCGACCAACATCTCAAGAGGCTCTCGCTAGATGGCTGAATCAAAAGACAGATACAGAAGGCGGTACTTCTTGACACGGCACGAAGAATTGTCAGGAGGTTCCTCACTCTGCAGCCCTGACCACCGGTAGCTTGGGCCTTGCACCGCCACCTGCGGAGTTCTAGTTTTAGGTTCTTTATAATATATATTATTTTTATAATTATATTGTAAAAAAATTAAAACTAAGAAAAGCAAATGAAATAATAATAATAACACTCCACTATCTTTGACAAACGAGAACTAGCATAAGCTAAGTAGTTCTAGGCATATAAGCATGAGCGATTCTACAAGGCCCTTATGGGACCTGATGTGGACTCGCTCATGTCAATGAACTGGCTATGTTTCGATGACCTCTTTGGGGAAACTGAAGGTTTTGTCTGCGCAATTGCAGACAAAGGTATTAAGACGAACAATTACCGAAAATATATTCTAAAGGACGGTACGGTCGACATCTGTAGGACATGCCACCGTCCCGGAGAGACACTCAGGCATATTATTTCCGGTTGCGCTCATCTTTCTAACGGCGAGTATTTGCAACGACATAACCAAGTAGCCAGGATCGTTCATCAGCTACTTGCCCTTCGATACGGGCTTATCGAGTCTGAGATGCCGTACTACAAGTACGTGCCTAAGCTTGTTCTTGAAAATGGTCATGCTACGTTCTACTGGGACCGCTCAATAATCACGGACGGACTATTGTCGCCAATAAGCCTGATATCGTGGTTAATGACCGATCCCAGCGCCGGACGATGTTTGTTGACATCACTGTCCCGCATGACGAAAACCTCGTGAATGCAAAAAAAGCTTAGCAAGTACATAGACTTAGCTCAAGAGGTGACCGCCATGTGGGGTGTCGATTCGAGTATCATTGTCCCGATAGTCGTCTCGGTGAACGGTCTTATAGCGAAGAGTCTCGATCAACTCCTCAAGAGGCTCTCGCTAGATGGCGGGATCAAGGGACAGATACAGAAGGCGGTACTTCTTGACACGGCACGAATCGTCAGGAGGTTCCTCATTTTGCAGCCCTTTTTTTTTTTTTTTTGCGTGGGAAAATCTGCGAGCCAGATCCCCACCGACCATGGGGACATCGGTGGGGTATGTGGGACTTCTACCCACTAAAAACCCACGGTGCTTCCTCGCGCCGTCTATGGGCGGGGGGGTAAGGGATCGTGGAAAACATGCATCTGCCTCCCCCGCCAGACGAGGCCCGCGCACTTGCGGGCTCCACCTCGATTAGGCGCGGAGTTTGAACTCCGCGCCGTGGAGAGACGTGCCGGAAACACACAGCACGTCTTCCATCGTTGCCCGGTGTTGTGATGACGGCGGACAACCCCATGTCCACCGCCCCCGGGCGAAGCGGCACGAGCCGCCCATTCTCACCTCTCGCAGCGGGCAGTCAGCGAGGGGCTTCACCTCTGAAGCACCCCATTACCTCTTCTCTGCGGCACAACCTACCACAGAGTCGGAGGCCGCTTCCACCTGAAACTCTCGGATAACCCCTGCTCATGTGGCCACTCATCTCTACGGCATTAAGGGTGGGCGGCCCAAAGGGGGTTTCCATCTGACATTTCCACAGCAATCGCGGCAGCCCGACAGACGGACTCCACCTCGTGTTGTCGTCGCGGAAGAGTTACTAGGCCGGGTCACTCTTCCGGACGACTGCGAAGGGCGGTTACTAGGCCGGTTACTAGGTCATTTTGCAGCCCTAACCACCTGTAACTTGGGCCTTGCCCCGCTACTTTCGGCACCCTAGTGTTAAATTGTTTATAATATTTATTATAATTTTTTTTAAATATTTAGATTGCAAAAAAAATTAAGATTAAGATTATCAAATAAAATTAGTAATATTTAAAGATATGTTTATTAACAATTGAATCAATTTTAATGTAACTTTAACCTGAAATTTGAATGTAAATTTGGCGAGTCCGTTGGATGAGCGGTTAGGGTGCTTGCCTTAACGGTCTGTTCTAGGGTTCCTGGTTTCGATTCCCGGCAGGGTCAACTTTGAAAAAATGAACTTTTCAAATTTGGCTCTGGTCTGGATCTGGAAAGTAGTGGTTACTGCCCGTCTGGGGGCAGTAACCACCCTCTTACAGAAAACCGTCGTGAAATAACAGCACATGTGCTGTTGTGTTTCGGTTAGTAAGGGATGCCAGAGCCCCTTATCGCCTCCCAATCCTTTATCCTTAATCCTACTGTAGTCGGCAGCGCACTTGCAGCAGCTTTGGCGTTACTTGTGTTATAGGCGACGGTAGCCACCTACCATCAAGTGGACCGTCAGCCTGTCTGCCTATCTTAACATTAAAAAAATGTAAGAAGGTAACTGAACCTTGGTAAAGGAATATAAGTAACTTTTACTGGTCTTGCAGTGGAAGCCATACCTAAGCATGACAGTACATACCTAAGTCGTTGTCAAACCAAAATCTGCTATGTGCAAAAATTACTCTTTTGAGATATTGACAAAAAACGTTTTCTTGAAAAATTTTAGAAGGTTTATTTATAAAAACATATTTTATTTGAAACTAAGGTTATACTCAAACTTATTGGTCTTTTGAACATGAAAATTTAATAATTTATTTATTACTAGCTGGTGCCCGCGGCTTCGCCCGCGTTGCAAAACAAAATAATAACGCCCGACTAAATATATGAGCAACGTCTAACATCTTTATTGCAGTTATAGCTTTGTCAGGCGTTAGATGATCCCTCGGGAACAGTACTTTTTTCTGAATGAAAGGTACCTTATGTCCTTTCCTGTATCTCTGACAATGTGTACCTACGCAAAATTTCATGATTATCGGTTTAGCGGTTTAGGCGTGAAAAGGTAACAGACAGACAGACAGACTTTTAGATTTATGTATGGATTTTGATAATAGAGTAAATTTTGCACATAACAGATTTTAGTTGCTACGCATAGCATGAGTCGTAGTGCTTATAGCAAATAGTGCTTATAAGCACTTAGCAGTTTTTTTTAAACGATAATCAGGCAGTGAATAACTAACTATTTACTAAAGTCAAAATGTTGGAATCTCAAAAAAGTGCACATAGCAGATTTTGGTTTAACAACGACAATATATCTATAACTAATAAGATTTACAACAAAAATAATCCTATGTTGAAACTAATTGGTATATTTAAAGCTATAAAATATTAGTGCGAGCAATAATAATTCAGTAATGCTAGCTGTATTACCAAATTATTTTTGTACCCTTTCTGAACTTTTGCTGAAAACTTTCTGGCATGACGTCATGTAGCCGAAACATACTTTCTAAGTCACTTGAATGTGAACTCAAGAGTTTGTTCGCATTTTGCGCCAACTCAGAGTTCGTATTCCGCGAACCAAGTTTGACATTGTTATTGAATTTCTCTCTAACGACACGAACAGCTCCCGGGTTATCGAAGCATTGAATACATGTACAGCCGAAAGTTTTACGAGTGTTCAAATGGCATTGATATAGTGATTTCCGGGGGGATATAATTATGTGCTCTTAATATGCCGCCAGTCGCTTTACAAGCTAAATTTAAAAAAAATCAAAACTAGAAAAGATAAAAATCATATATTATGACAGTGTCAATAGTTACACTTGATTAGCGACCCACTGCGTCTTCGCAAGGATGCATTTTTCTTCTTCAAATTCACATATATACACAACCTTCCTCGTTTCTCGCCCTTTCTTTATTAGTCAAAACCGTATCAAAATCTGTCGAGGGGTTCAGAAGAAGTTAGCGGAGAAATAGACGAAAATAACAGCGACATGTCTATACTGAAAATAAAATTGTAAACGAGCCGTATCTTTATATTAAATATTTTTTTCAAAAAAACAATTTGTACACGTTGTACTTATGTTACCGATGTCAAAAAGATAGTTTGTAGAATTTTTGTCTGTTTGTCTTTGCGTTTGTGCACGCTAATCTCGGAAACGGCTTAACCGATTTGAATGCGGTTTTCACTGATGTATTGAAGCAAGCTTCCCAAATTCCAAATACAACGCGTACGAAATCGCGGGCACAGCTAGTTGATAATATGTACCTACAGATATGGATATTGAGTAAATAATGACATATACATATGCAGAGAGATTTTCGTACATTTATTCATACATATAGATAGAGGGTAAAATCTGAAATTATTAAACGAATTTAACTATTTCATTCAAACTATTAATATTCCAGATAAACCTAGGCTAATAACATCAAGTAATATGTAGTCGTACATCTGGCTGGAACCATGCTGTAAGAGATCGAAATACACCCCCCGAAGATGAATTTACATTCCATTTGTTGTATAATTGGAAGATTTATAAAGCTATTCCAGATAAAGCTAGGCTAATAACATCTAATAATATGTACTCGTACATCTGGCTGGAATCATGCTGTAAGAGATCGAAATACACCCCCCGAAGATGTATTTACATTCCATTTGTTGTATAATTGGAAGATTTATAAAGCTATTCCAGATAAAGCTAGGCTAATAACATCTAATAATATGTAGTCGTACATCTGGCTGGAACCATGCTGTAAGAGATCGAAATACACCCCCCGAAGATGAATTTACATTCCATTTGTTGTATAATTGGGAGATTTATAAAGCTATTCCAGATAAAGCTAGGCTAATAACATCTAATAATATGTACTCGTACATCTGGCTGGAATCATGCTGTAAGAGATCGAAATACACCCCCCGAAGATTTATTTACATTCCATTTGTTGTACAATTGGAAGATTAGTCCCACTCGATGATAGGTGGCTACCGTCGCAAATTGTTTTAATGTATTTTGAACTTGAATACTGGCTGACTTAAAATGTTGAAATTAGTATGTTTTTAAAAAGAAATATAGAAGATGTCATTGTTAGAAAAAATAAAAGACGAAAAGAAAATGATGTGTTCTTGATAGTGTTTAATTTATTTCATAAAATGTTGTATACGAAGAAAACAATATAATTATGTGCACATAATATGGAACAGAGTGTTTTATTAAATTTAGATGATTAAATCTCAAAGCGCAGTGGAGGCACAAAATCTCATACAAAATTCCATAAGAAATTGGACTAACGACATTTTAAGAATAAAGGATAAGGGACAACGTGGATACAATAGGCTCAATATTAAACAATTAAAGAAGTTGTCTTGCTCGTCTATTTGTTCGCCTTCGTAATAATTTCAAACTAATAAGCTGATTTTAATATTTATTTATTGAAATTATTCCGGAACTTTAACGTGTATTTTTCCAGAATACCATGATGTCACATGTCACATACCACATGTCACACACCAAAAATAAATAAGCAGTCAGTCAATGAAAAAAAAAAATATTTTTTAACTTTTCAGACATTCTATTTAACCGTCGAATTTGTTTGTGAAATATGAGGCTTAGGACGGACATTGCTTATTCAAAGTGACTAAATTTCTTTTTAAACTCCCGGCATTCAATGCCTAAAATAAATCAAGTTAAGCCACGAAATGATTAGTGCAAGCAATCTATATACGCCCGTGAAAAGTTTTATGTCTTTAACTTTCTCCAAATTTGTTCTTCTTATGGAAGATTAACGGGAATTTCTTCCGGGTACGGTAAGGGAATGTTGCTTATTTTATAAATGATCCATAAAATTTATAGCTTTAATCAATCAAAACTATTTTCGGACTCTTGCCTGACTTGCGCTAACTAAACTAAATTCATTGGTATTAAAAAGAAGACTACATTTATCAATCAAGGAGATAAGGTAAGTTTCGTCCAGAAAAAGAACGGGACAAGTGCGAGTTGAACTCGCGTGAAGAGGGTTCCGTACGATGTTACCTATCCGCACAATATTGAGTGATTTACCATGTTATTTTAATTTTATGGACTTCTTATAGGTTTTCCTATAATCTATAAGTAGAAAACTAATTTCTGTTTTTTTTTTTCATTTTTTTAGGTACAGTAGTTTCGGAGAAAGGGGGGGGGAATGGTCGGACAGACGGACACACGAGTGATCCTATAAAGGTTCCGTTCTTTCATTCGGACGTACGGAACCCTAAAAAATATTGTTTCCGAAGTATCGTATAAAAATAAAAATAAAAAATTCAAGCCTGAAAAAAATCTGTTGTTACAATAAAATTTTATGATTGTCTCATAAACGTTTTTATTAACGGTCGTTGTTGTTGTCACATTATATGTTTTCGTCTGGCGACTGAAACATTTTGGAACAAGAGAATTCGGGCGCCTCTGTAACCATTCTATAAAAATATTTGTGTAACAAGAGAACGTTGCGTAGAAGAAAAGAGATGTTTTATGCTCATTTTATTAATACCACTTTACAAAAAAAAAAGTTTACAAATAAGAGTCCACTCATTATAGTAGAAGTTACCCTGAAGTTTAATTGCTTAATTTTGTTACAAATACGGTTTTTAAAAAAGAAAAAAACAATAAGGAAAGATCCATCCGTGGAGTAGCTTACCTTATTTTTTTCTCGTATTACATCTACGACTACAGAAAAAAAAAGGAATCCAAGGGTTGGGTTAATTCGTGGAGAAGCATTAAGAACCTTCGTTCCTACCAATGGTGAGACGAGGGGTCGTATACCTCAGAAAAATAGAAAAGGGGGTACTTGAAGATTCCTGTTCACTCGCTCAGATCCTTAAAACGTAAAACCAAACAAAACAACAAAGGACACCCTCTGAAGTGTAGAAAAGAAAAGGCGTTTTAACGAGCCAGTTTACTTATGCGCCAATTCCTATGGTAATTATATTATGATTAATCAATCTACGAGTAAATCGGTGGACTGGCAATCTAATCGGTCTCCGTTATTGTGTCATCCTTACAAAATGTGCGACTAACTCAATTCAAATAACAGACTAGTGCGTGTTAATTAGAGAGAAAGGACTAAAAGCGAAACACCGTTTTGGGATCTAAAGGAGAAACCCTGTTTTGGCTATGAATATACAAGCCAAATATATATGTAAAGAAAACCACTCCACTCATTTTTAACAACTTTTTAAACGTTTTAACAACCAAAAAAAGGGACGCGGACGAGGTCGCAGGCAAAAGCTAATCTCTATCTTATCTTTTATCTTATATATAAAAATGAATCCCCATTTCCCTTGGTCACGGCATCACGCGTGTACGGGTAGACCGATTTTAATTCGGTTTTCACTAATGGAAAGAGGGATAAACGGGGAATTGCACCACGGGCGTAGCCGGGGGCGGGTAGTAATATATAAATCGCTAGTAATATATAAATCGCTAGTAATATATAAATGTCTATGTAATAATGAATATCAATAGAAAAGTTAAAGCAAAAATATCACAAATAAACGTCCAGAAGCGATTGGGGGTGGATGTTTGTTATTTATGTCCCACTCTCAAAGGTCGAGAACAACCTCCCTTTGTCTGTAAGCAATTGATCGCACGTCCGCACTTTTTATTGCACAATATGCTGAAAGTTGAAACGAAAACAATGTGGGATGTCTATAAATTACACTGTGGTTACGAAACCGCAAAACCGAATAATAAACAACAGAAATGAAGAAGGAATCTCTTACATTGCGCGATATGAAATAATTTATTTTCTATACAGCAAATTACAGCAAATTCATAAGCCATCTTCCTAATTGTATAGTTGTTGGCGAACTTCTAAATAATACATTTAAATTGTATTTTTTTTCTGAATTTTCAGTCAACTTGATGGAAAGAATTTCTTACAATTACAAATGCGGCCATCTAAAGTAAAGTACTAAATACTAAAGTGATCGATACTAAAGTGATCGATATAGTCCCAAAAATCAGTCAATCGAAATGGGAATAGGGTAGACACGTATGTCGTGCGCGGACATGCGTTGGTGGTAGACGAGACTTGGGTCTGAAGACGGTCAAAACGCTTCACAGAGGCTCCGCAGCCTGCCCGGCAGTAAGTAACCAACTCCTTACAGAAGACCACGGGGAAAAAACATTATGTATATATTTCAGTTAGCGCGTAAGGGATGACAGAGCTACATTATCTTATTTACAATTCAAAGTCGTGACCTAAAATTTGTTTCACTGTAATATTTGTGTAATGGTAATTGTTTGAATAGTTACAAACGGAAATACCTAAATTGTATAAAACCCTATAACCTATAACCATAAAACCATATAACCTTGACGGCCCGTTGGATGAGTGGCAAAAGTCTCAGGGACCCCGGGTTCGATTCCCGGCGGGGTCAACTTTGGAAATTTTAATGTTATTTTCAAAATTGACTCTGGTCTGGATTTGAAAAGAGTGGTAGGGCACCACTGCGTTTCGCAGTCATTTGGGCAGCCCGCCTGGCGGCAGTAACCACCTCCTTACAGAATACCGCCGTGAAATAACAGCATATACGTGCTGTTGTGTTTCGGTGAGTGAGTAAGGGATGCCAGAGCCCATTTCCTTATCCCCCTCCTAATCCCTTATCCAATCCTACTGTAGTCGGCAGCGCACTTGCAGCAGCTGTGGCGTTGCTTTTGTTATAGGCGACGGTGGCCACCTACCATCAAGTGGACCGTCAGCCTGTCTGTCGACCTTAACATATAAAAAAAACCTAGCCTCAAAAATAACTTCCCTTTTACTACTGACAAGACTTATTCAGTTTGTGATTCATCACAAGTAAAGCTTTGCTGAAATACTACACACGTCGCAACACAAGCGGTGAAAAGTGGGATGTGTGTTGAATTTCAAAATAAAACAATGGCTGAATGGAAGGATGAACGGGGGGCAAAAAAAATTCTAATTTCACCCGCGTGGCCCCATAATTGAATGGACACGATACCAACATAACAGAGTTCCTTTTATTAGCCATATATTTACACAATCTTGTTAAAATAATATGAAACACTTTATAAACAGTCTATACACAACACACTTATAATAATCAACTCGCAAACAAGTCTTTTAAAAAAAATTACTTCTAAATATTCTTGCGCACAGAAACATAGTCTTCCCGTCTCAGTGGAGCAATTTTGACTAATGTGAAACAATGTGAACTCAATTTGAAACAATGCACATTGAAGTATGCATGACATGAGATGGAAGATAGCGCATTTCGCGGAATAAAAATATTTTTGACAGTAATTACAAGAATTCAACCCACGAAAATGTCACAACTTCGCGATATAAAATTAATTTCAGTTTCTTGTTGCGATGCAAACCTTTATTATTATGTCTCAGAAATGTCATGTTTTTTTTATGTATTGCTACGACCTATAATTAATGAGTAATCATTGAATTACGTAATGTGGAATATAAGTAAGCTGTTCGAGTTGGTAAGTGCCTTCTTAACCGATCATCATGAAATTTTTCACATACGTTGCCAAAGATATAGAAAAGAATATAGTGTAATATGTATCATCACCCTAGTAATATGATGGAACTCGTGTTCTTTGATCCAAGTTAAGTATGTGCCATCATTTTAGACGTTTCACATTCTGATCTGTGTTCATGAGGCACTTCGCCAATTCATTCGAGTATTTCCTTAGTCTACCCTTACTGTATCTTTTACTGGTTTTACTAACATCTTCTTTCACAGTTTGCATATGCAAGTATTCCTGAATCTCTACATTTCTTACAAACCAGTTCGCGCCGGAAACAGTTCTTAATACAATGTTCTGAAATATCTGCAGGATCTCTAGATTTGAGTTGCTTGCCGAACCCCAGAGCTCCATACCATAAGTCCATATGGGCTTTATGACGGTTTTATAGATCAGAAGCTTGTTGGTAACGGAGAGTGGAGATTGACGCCCCAACAGCCAGTTTAGTGATTTAAATTGTATGTTAGCTTCTTTTCTTTTAGCTCTGAAGTGATTTGCCCAGGTGCGTGTTCTGTCCAGATATAACCCCAGATGGCGAAGAGTTCATTTTTATGCAGGACAAAGCCAGTGCTCATACCTCAGGTATTGTAAATGAATACCTGAGCGAAGTCGGTATTACGGTTATGGCTGGCAGCAAGAAGCCTGGATATGAATCCCATAGAACACCTATGTGATGATTTGAAGAGACGAGTCAGAGCGAGAGATCCCGCTCCGGACACACTTGGCCAGGTTAAAACAGAAGAGAGGGGGACAAGAAGAGTGGGATCCAACAACATAAGATCGTGACTCTCATCCGTTTCATGAGGAACCGCAGTCATTAGAGCCCGGGGAGAAAATACGAGATACTGAGCAATAAAGATTGTATAAAATAATGTTTTAACACCTAAAAATAAGGTCCGTGACATAAATAAGGTAAAAATGAGGTTCGTGACATTTTACTGTTAACGAATCATAATTTACGAAAAACTAGCGACCCGCTCCCGGCTTAGCACGGGTGCAATTTTTTTCTACAAATTATATATTTAAACCTGCCTTGTATAACGCTCTTTCCATTAGTGAAAGCCGCATCGAAATTCTTTGCGTGGTTTACGAAGAGTTAATGCACATACATACAGACAGATGCGGTCAGCGATTAATACTGTTGTAAAGATTTGTCACTGCTTTTAAAAATACTGTGACACAAGCTACAATGTACAATGCAAGTATCTGGGGAGTGAAAAATGAAATCCAATTACTTACTGAAAGCATCTATCTGCATACTTTAATAACATACGTCATGCTCTCTTGTTTTGCGAAATAACATTGAATAATATTTATTCAGTCTCTCTCCAGCTGCTTTCTAGATTATTTCAATTCGATTTGGTACTAACATTTAGCAATTAGTTTTAACATTTAGCAATTACTAAATTTATTATTGATTACTGTAGAATTTCCTTTTTTTTCGCGACTTTTCTCTCAATAGAAGCAGTGCATTATGTATAAATAAGTAATTTTATATGTATATATATATATATGTATGTGTGTATGTATGTATATAGTAATTTATAAAGTAAGTTTGTATGGTGTCCAATGAGTCACATACGGTGCTGGCTGAAAATCAGCGCTGTAGGTGTTTGTCAGCACCTCAGCACAATGCTGAGCCAGTATCCGTTTCGCTGCCGCGAGGACACACACACGTTTTTTATATTATTTTTTTTTTTCCCCTGTTCTTGTACATAATGTGTCCTTCGTGCAGTGAATAAAAATCTTTCTTTCTTTCTTTCTTTCTTTCTTACTATTACGGAAGAACATGCATCTTGGAAATAATGAGACCCGTGAGTGGATTTCAATGGGGACTATCGTTTTTTTGCTCACCAGTTGGCGCCACTGATGACTAAGGTCCAGAGGTATAGCTGTCAAAGGCGACTTTATAAGATCGGCGCCGAAACAAGGTTTTGAATCTTGAATCTCATTCATTAATTATAAATAATATCTGGTTTATTAATTATAAATAACTATAATCATATCGAGTAGCTATGCCGCAATGCTGTGCAGTTCCGTTTTGTTCGGGGAAAAAAAAGGAGGACATATTATGTTTCCAAAAGACAAAACTGTTCTAAAACAGTGGCTTGTGGCTTCGTAGGAATAACTATACTCCGACAAAACATTCTCGTGTTTGTAAAAAACATTTTAACCTCGAGGATTGTGTGTTACCCAAAGAATCAAATACAGAAAATCGTAAGTAATAAGCTTTTTTATTCATCATTATTTGAGTAACGTTTACGTTACTTTCGTATATTGTAATCTTCTGTTCACTGTAACATAGCTGTTCCTTCGGCAAAGCACACTTTCGGCAAAAAAGAAGTTTATAAACAGTAAACAAACTAACCTCTAAATTAGCTGCTTTTTGAGGCCGCTTATTTTTGCGCCTTTTTTTCGTAATTCCGCTTTCAAAGTGTCCACATTCATCGCCAAATAATCCATATTTGCGATAATTTCACGAAGGAGATCACTTTTCAACAGGTAAATTAAAGAAATTATAATTTATGTGACGAAGCCGGCTAAAACCAGTGAAAATTGAATTTTTTTGGACCTCACGCGACACAAGCGATTCTAGTGGCAAATTCACACGCGATAGCGCCCATTCTCCAATACAATGAGGGTTTTCGATACACTTTCTGCCACCAGCGGCGCTTCGTAGGCGTCAGGTCTAAACAGCTGTCAGATAACACAGAGTCGTAGGTACTAAACATAAATTATTGAAATTCTATTGTGTTGGTTTAATAATAATTTATTAACAAAAATTATTAAATCAAAAAATACATAGAAATTTGCAATATGCGTATGTATTTTGACAGTTCATTGGACCTGAGGCTACAGTGCTGCCATCTCAATTAGACCGCTTCAGAAAACCCTCATTTGAGTGTTCGGCTCTAGACAATAGAGTTTAAATATGCAAATACTTTTTTCGCGTACGTTAAGTGACGTCATCTTAAAAAACCCTCATTATTCGCAATACAATTTGCAATAGAGTGACTTCCGAATATCGTGTAAATAAAATTTTATACAGAAGTATTTTGTATAGCTTTTTTTTTTAAATGAGAGCTCAGTACCTAATTCAACTAAAATAAACTTAAATATCTTATACCTACAAGCGATCCGCTACAGGCTTCGCATAGATGATTTTTTTTTTCTATAATTATGTACACAAACCTTCATGTTGGAGATTGTATGTTTGCTAATGGTCTAAAATAATAGGAAAAGATATTGAGACTCTGGATTCTTATCTATACCAATATTATAAAGCTGAAGAGTTTGTTTGTTTGTTTGTTTGGTTGAACGCGCTAATCTCAGGAACTACTCGTTCGAATTGAAAACTTCTTTTTGTTTTGAATAGTCCATTTATCGAGGAAAGCTATAGGTTATATAACATCACGCTACGATAAATAGTATTATATATAAGCAGTGTCCAGTACCGCGCGCCCCATGTGCACGCCGCCGCTGTATGGGCCACAGCGAAGCGTGGCCGAGTTCAGCTAGTAAATTTATTTTTTATTTTTGCAAAAATACAATTTTACAGTTTATAAGCTTAACTAACTTAACGTACTGGATATAATGATGAACGACGATTTTTTTTTACGAGGAGAGAAATCTTCAAAAAATACCTTATGCTCAAATGCCGCATGCAATGCTAATGCCCATAGAGGTTATGTGGGACTCTTACCGCACTAAAACTCGCCTCGAAATGGTGTGGTTCTAGTCGGTAGGGGACTTTGGACCGTCACCGGGCGTCGGGGGGGACGGGGGGGGGGGGGGCTCGGAGGTGAGAAGCGGCGCGGCGGTCTTCTTCTTCTTTCTCGGTGTCGAGGTAGCTGCATGTCTCATCACCAGCAATCGGCGCGTTTGCTGCAGTGATGGGGTCATCCTGGTCCAATAGGATGTGTCGGGGTCTTCTTCTGAGACGAGAAAGAGTATTATTGGGATCGGGAGTGTCGACGGTGACCGCTACTTATATTTGCGAGACGACCGGTGGTGGGGCGAATGCAGCCTTTGTTTGTCTTTCTTTGTAGATGGTCCAAGGTGTTATTCCTACATAGTTAACTCGTGCCCTTTCTGATGATACAGCAGCAGTAGATATAGAATCTATGACTTTCTTATTATATTTTTTAATATTTCTTAGTGGCAGGTCTCCTTGACTCACGTATCAATCATTAGATCCTAATATAGAATTATAAATTGATTGATGTTATGTCGAAATGTAAAAACAGTAAGAAAAGAATTGTAGTGAAATATATTTAAGATTTTATTATTTGGATACTACCGAAAGACTTCCATATAGCATTATAGCCCTCGTATTTCCATTACTTTCTTTATCCCTCTTTTTGAAGAATTTTTGAAGAATTAAATTAAATCTGGCACATTTAATTTAACACAACAAACACTAAATGAATTAAATTTAAACAAATGAAACATTTAAAATATTAATGTCATCTGTCATCACTGTCACTGTACAAATTTCCGAAGAATAGGTGTATATCTTTTTAACTAAGGTGAATGGGACAAGAAAGCTAGCTTTTTCACCTAGTTCCGGAACCGTTCAGAACTGTTCCGGAACAGGATGACGCGTGTTTTTTTTTAATTTATTGTACAGGTGAACAGGAACACTTCAATCGGCTAAAACGTCACAGTTCCAACCTATTCTTTTAAAATATCTTTTCTTTTTAACTGTGACGATAAATACGCATCACTCCTAGTTTGTTCTGCTTAATAAAGTTACCCAACTAAAATTACAATGGAATGATTCGCCGACGAAGAAGATTATTAAATTTTTCATTGACATAAGCACCGACCTAATGAAACGGAATCTTTGAACGCAATTTATATCGAAACATTATTAATTATAAATTCTTTTTTTGTATCGCTCGAGCAAATTTACTTGTACTGTTGCTCTCAGTAACGAGCAAGATAAAGTAATAATGCTTTTTTTCCTACAGAAATTGTTCGTACCCTTTTTCGCCCTTTGCGGCGTTTTGTCCTTTTTTATTCGGTATTTTGCGAAAATATCTGACGTTTTAAATGCTAAGGCCACTTTTATTGTTTTGATAAAACCTTTTTTTAACTCGTTTTGTCTAAAACGTGGATTGTACATTTAATAGAGGGCTAAGTAAGGGGCATTTAGAAAGTGAGAATAAAGTTATCTACAAGCTTTTATATTTTTAGTCATTTTCCGTAACTTCGTTTTTGATGCTTCTTGCAAGATTTTATTTTCACTTCTTAGTCAGTCTCTACATCAAATTTATATACAACAAATGCGTTAATAGTACCGCAATTATATTTGTAGAAAGTTGAAACACACTGAAAATAGAGGCAGGGCACACTGCGTTTCGCAGTTATTTGGGCAGCCCGTCTGGCGGCAGTTAATCACCCCCTTACAGAAGACCACCGTGAAATAACAGCACGTGTGCTGTTGTGTTTCGGTGAGTGAGTCAGGGATGCCAGAGCCCATTTCCCTGTCCCCTCCTCCCTTATCCTTAATCCTACTGTAATCGGCAGCGCATTAGCAGCAGCTTTGGCGTAGCCTACCATCAAGTGGACCATCAGCCTGTCTGCCGACTTTAACATAAAAAAATAATAATTCATTAATAAGAAATCGAATCTTCAAAGTTTTATTGTCAATAAAGTTAACAATTATGCTAGTCATCAAAAAAATTTTACTGCCCAACACTGCTTTCGTTACGAAGCAAAATTTTATAGAAAAAGAGATTAGTCCTGTTCTTACAAAAATGATCAGAATTTATATTTACATGCTAGCTGTACCTACTCTACACTGCTTATTAATATATTCTTTCATTTTTCTCAAATAAAGTAGACTAAGTTACTCCTAATAACATCAGCTATCTGCCAGTGGAAGTTCCGCCAAAAACGGTCCAACCGTTTCGAATATTAGCCAGAACGAACAGACAAAAAGGTTAAAAATTATTTTTTTGTTATAAGTTTACATTTTTTTTATGCTAAGGTTGACAGACAGGCTGACGGTCCACTTGATGGTAGGTGATACCCGTCGCCTATAGCACAAGCAACGCCAGAGCTGCTGCAAGTGCGCTGCCGACTACAGTAGGATTGGATAAGGGATTAGGAGGGGATAAGGAAATGGGCTCTGGCATCCCTTACTCACCGAAACACAACAGCACGTATATGCTGTTATTTCACGGTGGTATTCTGTATTCTGAAACGCAGTGTGCCCTACCACTAGTGTTCATATACGTTTCATAAAAATCAATTATTTTGACTTTACAAACAGACACTTTAATTTTTATCAATTAGTATAGATAATTAAATCTAATGTGTAATTTGAGCAGTTGGTTTATTACCTACATTCCCTTCTATATTCAAAAAGGAAGCATGATGCACATCCTGCACCACTAAGTGTGTAAATGTAAACTGAGATACTTTCAGAATAGATATGTAATTGTTTGCTCATACGATTTTGTTATTCAAATTTTCAAAATAAATATGAATTTTATGCAAAACACATTCTCTTTAGTTCTGTTCTAAGAAAAGAAACACATCCGTGATACTTAATTATGGCGAATAAGCATAAAGTTAATTGTTTACCCCGCCAAGAGTGTAATTTCATATTCAACTAATATTATTTAAAATTCACTCCAAGTATTTTACGGATAGAACATACTTTGTACTATATTTAACCGATGTATACGATACGAGTTAAGATCTTGTAGACTGTGTTTGTGTAAATAAGTATTTATTTATTTATTTTCAATTTCTAATAATATGAAGGGATTTTATTAGGGTCCTCCGCAATGAAGGAACATGATTAGGGTCCTCTTTATCATTGGTCTCCATATTATTTGATCACGACATATAGGCGCGAATAGTCGGGCGCGGAGAATATAATTCAACATTAGGTCATGCGTTGTAATTCTAAACCTAACGCTATAATCAGCACAAAATAAGTCCTCGATCGCATTGTCCACCGGCCAATCACACCAAATCAGATAACACTCCACCAAACACGTAGCACAATTCACTTGATGTCAACCGATTGCCTTCTCGTAAGGTAATGCTCAGTCAGCCACGAATCACGATGCCTCTGCGCTAGCGCTCGGTGTTGTGTCAGAGTCCACGACAATGACATTCCGCTCCCGCTGTCCAGTTGACAACTGACAGTTGTCATTGCTGTTTACTCTCGTTAATCAAAAGCGCCGACAAATATTTTATGAAAAATTTTTTAACCGTCAATGCTTGTTTGGAGTTCACTCCTTAAAAATCAGTTTTCATAAGGCCCCCGGTATGGAAATTTTATGAGGAGTAAAATTAATACAAGCGTTAACTAAAAAGCGTTACGTTATCTGTCACTTTGACATCTGTGCGACAGCTAACGCATGTATTTATTTTGCCGAATTCTATTCTCCAGACTTATAGAAAGGTAGTTCGCGTTGAAAAACGAAACGATAGCGCAATATAACCTGCCGGCGCAGGTCAGCTGTCGTCGAAAAAATGAACTATTTGAACTCATAAAACGTAATGACATCTGTGTATACCGAACGTAACTAACATAACTTTTGTTAACACTTTGAACTCTTTGAAGGTTAAACTAAAAAATAACAGTACGTAAAATGTACAAATACTTATTTCTTAAGTTGTTTTTTTTTTCCTTTATTTTTGTATTGGATCTTTTTTGTTTATTATTGTTTAACTGTCACTTTGTTGTGTTATGTTGTGTTTGCATCGTGAAAGGCACAATCATTGTAGAGTTTTCTTCTAAATTATTGATTTTTTATGTTAGATTGTGTGCTGTTTTGCAAACCAAATAAAGAAAAATAAATGTATATGGCTTATAGATATTTAAGTTATAGATATTGCCTATGTTTTTTAAGATTTTATAAATTATTAGCTGTTGCACGTGACTTCGTCTGCGTCTCTTTATAAAATATTACTAGCTGAAGATGTAGTTTTTGAGTAGGCTCAAAGATTATAGTCCTACAATAATCTTTGAGGTTATTCATTACAAACATACAAAAACGCATGAATACAAACTTTTTTTGTGGGTAATTATGAGTACTACGAGTATAAACAGGTATTTTACGATCATCAATAGTTGTCGCAGTGCTCGCCAAGTAATGACTTTTATAAGCAAATTTTTGATATCTTGGATTACATTATTGCAACTTTCATAGGGATCTCTATTTTTATTGAAAATAAAAGATAGCCTTGCTAAAAAAGATAGTACTTGCTGATAATGTGGCAGTCTATAGATGAAAGAATTTTTAAAATCTAAAATCTAATTCAACCACAGGGTGGGGATATAAATATAAATATAGAAATATTCCAGTCGACGAATCAGTCTCGCTCGAGAAGTCGAAAAGTGCAGAAGTGAAGTGCAGTGCAGTGTGTCACAGTTTGGTGCATTGCGGTGCAGTAATGTGATGTACTTTTTCTTCTAAAACGGTCTACACCACTGAGGATGTCAACCGCAGTTGTTGACGAAACGTCTGGAAGAATTTCCAACAGACCTGGGCCATCATCCCGGAAACCTACAACACTATGGATGCCGGCCGAGAAAACCTACATCCTAAAATTTGTGTAGTTGTAATAATGTATTTTTATCTTATAATATCTTTGAAGTAATGCATTCGAAGTAGCAGAAAAAGGTGTTCTCTGCGTAATAATTATTCAAATGGCTGCAGCAATAAACATACAAGGAGATGCCATGGCTTAAATGATACAAGAATAAATCAGAGTCCTACAATAAATCGGAATCTAAACATAATTATTATACATGTGCAAAATACAAAAAAATAAAAAAATTCTCGTCACAATTTATTAAAAATAATCGCCATTAGCAAATGAAAAATAGCTGGAAACATCATTTATCTAATTTGTTTCTTTTTTGGAAATGTAACGTTTTTAATGTCATCAAAACCAACCAGATACAAATAGTACAGCCAAAGAAATTTAATTACAAGTTTATACACACTATATGCGAAAATACTTTTTACCCGACCTATATATGTATGTACATTTTATAAAATTAAGTCGCCGACCGTTTGTTTCTCCGTTTCTTTTAAATAACAGCTCGGATTTTGATACGGTTTGCGCTAATGGAAGGAGGATAAACAAGGAAGATTTCTGTGTATAATTTGCAGAAAAAAAGTATTGCATCTTAGCGAGGCCGGGGCGGGTCGTTAGTGTATTTTTTTTTTCTAAAATTGTTTTGTTTCTTCGCTATGTAGAGTAAGTTTTTAATTGAAACTAGTTTTATCCGTTTCTTAAAATGTAGTTTTTAGTTTTTATTTTCAGTAACCTTCCCCCATCTCCCCCTCAAAATTGCCGTTTTCCACGAATAAACTCAAAAATGTTTAAATACAAATGTCCACCCGTGCGAAGCCGAGACGGGCTGCTATTTTATTATAAAATGAAGTCGCTATTTGTTTCTGTCTGTTTCTGAGCTAACGGTGATACGGTTTTCGCTGATGGCAAGAGTGATTAATCTATACTAATATTATAAGGCTGAAGAGTTTGTTTGTTTGGTTGAACGCGCTAATCTCAGGAACTACTGGTTCGAATTGAAACATTCTTTTTGTGTTGGATAGTCCACTTATCAAGGAAGGTTATAGGCTATATTACATCACGCTGCGACCAATAGGAGTGGAGCTTCAATGAAAAATGTTGCAGAATCGGGAAAATTTAATCCTTTTGAGACATTCCGTTGCGTGCGCTGCGTAAACGGTTAAAGTTACGTAAAAATGATCTATGACGGAATTGTTCCCCTTTAAAAGTTATAAAAAAAGTCCGAGACAGCATATGTCTATCTTTTAAGGTTGACTCACTATCTTTTCTATGGTAATCAAATTTGTTCTAAAATAATGCATTATTTTAGCAAAGGTGTTTTTATAAACGTGATATTAATCCTTATCCAAATAAATACGTTATTCATTATAAGTATTTAATTTTGAACAATATTGCCCTTGACATCATTGGATTTCAATGAATATCTTAGGAGATATATTAAATTAAAAAGTACACGGGAGAAAATAAATTGAAGCGGTCTCGCACCAACGCGACGCGAACGACGGGACTCGCTTGATGCAGACGCAAGCGTTATGTTACACATATATTTATCATTTTTCAACGCGGACGAAGTCGCGGTCACCAACTAGTGAGTAATATTTGTGTATGTAATTAGCAGAAAAAAAAATGAATCCGTGCAAAGCGAGGAAGCGATTCGCTAGAATCATAATATCATAAAGTTTGTAATGAAAGTAGGAAGTTAACGAATTTTTCTAATGTAAGTCTGCGATTTTTTTTTTGAAAAGTTTTATTGCTAAATGGTTAATATTTGTTTTAATTATTTTAAAAATAATAGAAAACGGTATGCATATGATATACCACGTCACATTTATAAGATTTAGATGATATAGTATTTGGATACAAAAAAGAATAAAACAAAAATTTAATAAGATGAATGAGAATCATTTGAGAATATTTTGTAAAGTTTTATTGAGTCTATAGCTATTAAAATACAACATTAAGGCACAGTCTAACCATACTTGCGTCATACAGTCAGGCAACGAATGTACTTGCATAAAGCAACGTTCGGCGAACTCGCTTCAGTTTGCAGGCTCGAACATTGAGCGTTGCCCGACTGTATGACGTAAGTATGGGTAGACTGCGATTAAGGTATATTTAAAGAAAATAAATTATAGACTAGGATGGTTGGTCATAGAGTATAAAATAAGAATTTAGATCATAGAATCAATTTTCTTTTCTAAAAATCCTTTCAAAAAAAATTGATTGGCGGATTGACGTCAGAATTGCGTCATGTCCGTCGCCTTTTTATTCGTTATTTGATTGGTCGTTAATTGATTGGCGGTAAATAGCTCTTAGTTGAATTTGGTATTATTTTTATTTAGAAAATTCTATATCGCGGCGCGTAAAGCGCGATTGATTGGTTTCTTGTGTAAAAAAAAACAAGGGAACATACCGATAACAATGTGACGTTAAAATAAAGTTTATATTTGCTATATACAGACCAACATCTACATGTTTGTGATGAATTCATTTAAAAAACTTTTTCATCGCAGACCTGTGTAATTCCTGCCAAAATTAAAATTGGCCAATATTTATTAAATCATAAATAAATTGAGGGTGTTTTTAATATTGTCCCGTCTAATATTCTACCTTCGGGTTCCACACCATGAAACCTTAATATTGCGTTCATCGGTTACCCCATAATACTTTCAGGCCTAAAGCGCTTGTTGTAATTCAATTTTTGAATTCACACTGACGTGCAACCTTTGGGGAGACTAGATACACAAACGGAAGCCGACCTTGTAAAATATTTACATGTGTCTTTTGCCCTTTCTCCCCTAGTAATGTATTCAAGCCTCGTATAAATATCCGTGTACGCGTCGAAAATTGTTTGCGCAAATAATGTTTGGGAATTTTTGTCCCCTTTTGCCTTCGGATTAAAAATGTGTAATTACACGTGTAGGCAGGGCGGAGACGTGACGGCTCTGTTTGTTTAACTTTAATTATAATTGTTTAAAACTTGTTTTGGGCAATAATTAGATGAAAAAAGTTTAATCTGTGAACATTTTTTGTTCGAGGATTCTTTAAACGTAAAGGTTAAGTCTGTCTTATTTTTAGTCAATCCCTCGAATTTAGGGTTTTCGAAAGATATCTTCATAGTTAAAAACTCAATATCGTCATTTTCTTCAGTTGAACCAGTGATAGCTCACCAAGTCCTATTTTAGTCGAATTAGCATTGCTGTCGAATCATATTCGAATTAGCATCGCTGAATGTTATGCCAGTCATACACGATCAATCCTATCGTTCTTTTGGCATTATCGAGATCATAATTATGGGATATAAAAATTATAATAATTTGACTCTAACGGTAAATAAAAACTTCCCGCAGCTTACTTAATTGTGAAATTAAACTAAATTCATTTTTTTTATTTTAGACATAGTCCACATTAAATCTTATTATTAATATAAAGATCGCAAGACAGGCGGACACCTGATGGATCGTATACATAATAAGCATCTATATAACACATGCAATGTCACAGGTGCTCTGAGTACGCTGCCGACATAAATAAGATTAGGAAGAACAAAACACTAACAGAAACAAAACAGCACACGTGCTATAATTTCAGCACGGTGGTCTTCGGGTGATGGGTTCATAGAATATAACTGGATTACAATATTTATATAAATAATCTTAAAGAAATAATGATTAGCAAAAGTAGAGACAAATTTCTTAAATATTGTACGAATATAATAAAAAAGATTATTGTCAGACCCAGTCCAGAGCCAACATTGATAAGTTGGCCCTTTTTTTATCCCTCCCCGACGGGGACAGTCGACGAGGGGGAGTGTGGGACTGCCTGTATTTTTTTTAACGTTCTTGGTTACCTGACAGCGTAGCGGGCGCTACGGGGTTATGCCAGACGACTTTCTATATAGCACGGTCGTAGGGGTCGCGGAAACTTTGTGACACAATACCTGCGACCCACCGCCACGCCTATCCGGCGCGGGGAGGACTGCGCTCCCTGTCGGAACATCGGCTTACCTGACAGTGAAAGTACGCCGGCCATCTAAGGGGATCACAAGAGTAGCAGTAGTGTCCCCTAAAACTACTGCCCAAGTCCGTCACCTTCCACCTTGACCTTCAGGCGCAGGTCCGCTGCCTGCCGCTTCCTTACGAGACATCGCCTGCCACGCAAGAGTTAGCCCTATTCTGGGGGAAGTCTATATATTGGTTCCGCATTCATAAACTATTATATATCGTCGTTGTCAAATCAAAATCTGTTATGTGAAAAAATATTCTTCTGAGATATTCACTAAAAATGTTTTGTTGAAAAATTTTACGTGAAGGTTTATTTAAAAAAAAAAAGTATTTTATTTTATAACCACCGCCGTACAAAAGATCACCGTGAAAAACATCATATTGTGTGCTGTTATGTTTCGGTGAGTGAGTAAGAGATGCCAAGCCCATTTTCCCATATTAAAGATACGGGTGAGAAAACTAGTATATATCCTATATTTTTCCTATCTTTTTCTCTATTTTCTATATATATAAAAATGAATCCCTATTTTCCTTGGTCACGGCATCACGCGTGAACGGGTAGACCGATTTTTATTCGGTTTTCACTAATGGAAAGAGGGATAAACGGGGAATGTTCTTATATATAAAAATTGCATCCCGGGCGAAGCCGGGGGCGGGTCGCTAGTATTTTATAAAATAAAGTCGCTTTCCGCCTCTGTTTGATTCTCCATCGACTTCTAAACCAACCAACGGAATTTGATACTGATTTTGAACTTTTTTGACACTAATGGAAACAGCAATAAGCGAGGAAGCTTTGTGTAATTGCAGAAAAAATGTATCCTTGCGAAGAAATATTAAAATTACTAATTAATGGGAAAAATTACTTGGATAATAAAATGCAACATTAATTACATTTAGATTAACTTGAGAATATTTAAAAATGTCTTCCCTTTCTCTAATATTTTCTCTTATCGAAAAAAACATTATGTGATTAGTATATACCTATATACAAGTATCTATTTGTGATTTCAAAGTAAAGGCCTAAAGTTCATATTGTTTTGTCTTACAAACTTAAACAAATTTTAAGTTGTCTATTTATTAGTCTGAGCAATTAGTTGAATTTGAATTCATACGGCTGAACTGAATTAGGACGGAATTTTTCCGTAGCTATGTGTAAATATTTAGGGTACCATTGTTCACGTTTTGTGTTATAAAAAAAAATGTGCTTAAATTATGTATGTAACAGATAATAGGAAGAAATTAACAAATCAGTGCAAAAATTAGCTTGGCAACCACGTTAAAATTATTTTCATTGCTTCCTCGGAATAACATAAACAAATAATCAAGAAACTCGACAAAATATTTCTCACCTTAAGTGAAACAATGGTAATAGCGAAAGTGACCTTTTGAATTGAAGAAACAGGCGACATACAAATCGTTTATTCATGAATGTGAAAGGGGCGTCCCTACTGAGCTGTTTCTACCCCAGGACCACATATTTTCAAGCCTCATCCTTCGGGATTTGTTCGTGTCAAGATTTTGAATGTTTCCATGTGTACTTTGTCATTTTGGGTGCTTTTTAGGGTTCCGTACGTCCGAATAAGAAAACGGAACCCTTATAGGATCACTCGTGTGTCCGTCTGTCCGTTGCTCACAGTCAATTATCTCGGAATCTACTAGACCGATTAAGTTGAAATTTGGTAAACATATCTATTTCTGTGACCCAAACGCAGAGGTGTGACTTGAATAGATGAAATCTGTATATGGGAGGTCATTTTTGGGGAGAAGGTGGAAAATTAAAAAAAATAATTGAAAACTGCATCGTGTGACATATCAAATGGAAGGTCCTATTGTGAAGATCTTAAATGTATTTTATTGTAATTTTAAAATTAATAGTTTCCAAATTATTCAAGAAAATAGACCACCCCTCCCCCCTTATCTCTGAAACTACTGAACCTAAAATTTTGAAAAAAGTACAGAAATTAGTTTTCTACTTATAGATTATAGGAAAACCTATAAGAAGTCCATGATATTAAAATAACATAGAACCCTCTTCACGCGAGTTCATCTCGCACTTGTCCCGTTTTTTCTTCTTAAAGCAACAAAATACGTAAGTTACAATGTAAGAAAGCCTTATCTTGTATTTTCTCAAATGTACAGTGTTATGTAGATTGAGTTTTTTCCCTCGACTGGTGTTGAGTTGATTGAGCTATAGAAGATTCAAGCTTTATTATACGCATGTATAAGACAAACAGAAATCAAAAAAATATAGTCGAATATAAAGACTATATTTTTTGATATAAGATCAGCGAGCGGTTCGATCCTTGTATTGTTTACCAATTTCGTTGTGCGATAGCCTGCCGGACATTTCTGTAGATGCCTACCGTAGACGAGGAGAAGACTACTGCCTACCCTGACGCCGCGGAAGAGTGGAGTGGACGCGCTACTATCATGTCGGGGTATTTGTTAATATTGGCAGTGCTGAGGTAGAGTACTCTCAGCACAAAGTATAGTATACCTTTTGTTCCTTTCTCCATTGTAATATAATTATAATATATTGCAATATATATACAATAATATACAATATATTATAATATATATATATATATATATAATATATATATATATTTATGTTAAGATCGGCAGACAGGCTGACGGTCCACTTGATGGTAGGTGGCTATCGTCGCCTATATCACAAGCAACGCCAAAGCTGCTGCAAGTGCGCTGCCGACTACAATAAGGTTAAGGGATTGGGAAGGGATAGGGGGGCTCTGGCATCCCTCACTCACTCACCGAAACACAACAGCACACATGCAGTTATTTAAAGGTGGTCTTCTGTAAGGGGGTGGTTACTGCCGTCAGACGGGCTGCCCAAATGACTGCGAAACTTTCAAATCCAGATCAGAGACAATTTTGAAAAGTTCCTATTTCAAAGTTGACCCTGCCGGAAATCGAACTCGGAAACCCTAGAACAGAGCGTTAAGGCAAGCACCCTAACCACTCATCCAATGTATATTGTAAGCTCCCTCGGAGAATTTGTGTTGTATGCAAGTGTGTGGTTCAAATAAAGAGTTATACGGAAAATATCGTGCTTCATTTGTTCACAAGCCCCTTTCGGACAGCTGGCGCCAAACTTCTGGGCTTCTGCTAGTTTTAACCGTTACACACTCACCGAATCACACCGGCACACATGGTGTTATTTCAAGGTAGACTTCTGAAAGATGCCACTTTGTAAACGCGAAACCTTTGCGGGGCGTTAGGGCTCCGCAGGCGTTCCAACCGTTACTCACCGACCGAAACCCAGGGGTAGACACTACATGAGACCTGTGTTCTCTCGAGGGCGCCAACTACTTGTGGGTGGACTTAGATAAAGGGAAGCCGTGTCTTCAATCACACAACATTTTATTATGAATTTAAACACAATTAAAAATATAAATATAAACAACAATAAAACAATTTTGGAGTCAAAGGTCCTGATCTTCCTCGCTGAAGGCGGGAGATGCTCTTAAACACTCACACGAAAAAAAAAAAGCTCTCAGACCACGCCGAAGTGTTGCCACGTGGCCTGGTGACTCGGCGAAGGGAGAACTAGACCAGAACGAACTTTGAAAAAATAATTTCCAAATTAGGCCTTATACTGGAAATCGAACAGTATAATGGACTTATCTAAAGCCCTCTCTGTGTTCCTTATAATAATAAAAAAGTTGATACCTACATAATTACATGTAGTACGGGTCCATAACTTGAAATACGGTCCCATCCGGAAGAAAGAATGAAACTTGGCACGAATGTAGCTTTCATATATGTGCTTCAATGTTGATATGGAAACACGCTGAGAAATTATTGCTTCTTCCCCCCTCCCCCTTTTACCTCCCTCATTCTGGTTTTCTTCATTTTCTACAAAAACAGTAGGACTAAGGAGTTTACTTTCCAAGGACCAAATCATGGTCGATAAATTACCTACAAAACGATACTAAATTTATAGTGGTAAGTTTAATATTTTTTTAAATATAGGCATCAACATATTATAAAATTATAAAAATAGGTACACTTTTTTTGTCTTGCTCCATTTAAAGGAAAATGACAAGAGTGATAAAATGGGCTGAAGAGATTAAATACCTTCAACAATGAGCTACAATACGACACCTAATTCATTATAGTAGAGGCTGTGGTACCCAAGTTACAACTCACCGCGTTTGACTCCATGAAAAAAGTAACTTTTATTTTTCCGTTTTTACGGTTTTTCCGTTTTTTGATCAACGGATTAACGTGCCTTCAAAGCACGGGAGCTGATTTTATTGGTGAAAGTACCGGAATTCAAGCAACATATTAAAACTACCAGTCAACTCCAGTGAATATAATTATATATTATATATATATTTATCTTAACTAAAATCGCAGGTATCTCCCCCGCACTTACAGAGGCCAGTACAAGGAAGCCCTGATTTTCTACATAGGCATCGACCTGTAATGCAGCTGCGGCAGGCACACTTCGTCAACTTCTTTACGGATACTGAGGTATCTTTAATTGTACTCCATAATGGAGTCCAAACATAGTCTTCTTTCTTCCATTCCCAATTGCCAAAGTTGGGATTTTCAGGGTTTGGTATCAAACTCTGACCCCAGATCCATTCTGCTTGCAAACATGCTCGTTTTGTATGTTGTAGAAGAGCACCAAATGTTGGTGGCAGCCTATCCATGGCCCGTCCCCTGACGAATAAAGCCTTTCTAGCTTGGTTAACGTCTTCCACGTCGTTTATTTTGTCGTAAGTCAGGATGACATAATATCTTGCCAAAACATCTAAATGATGGGATTCAATTTCATTTTCAGGTTGCGACAATATTTCGAAGACTTTGGTCACTTCAGGGAATGACTTCCATGTTTCCCAAAAGGAATTCTTTCCCTTTCCACAAAATCCTGATACTGTATCACAGCCTCTAAATGCATGGAAGAATAACATGCCACTGGACCTAGTGTATTGACGAGTTCGTGAATGACAATATTACCTGAAGCTTTTCCTGTTCCGAAGGATATCCAAAATTTATTCAACTTCATTTTTTGAAGCTCACCGTATAATGAAATTGCTATAACAACTACGTCGGTATCTACAGTTCTAATTATAATATCTGTGTGACCAGCGTTGCACAGCGTGAAAAACATGTAGGAAGATTCTGGTATCAGCTTCTTCTTGTTTCGACTTAAGGGAGGACATATCTGCGACGACATCCTTACTCAAAACTTCTTCCCCTTTGGTTGCAACAATCGTTTTCACATGTTGCACCTGCTGGAGTCCATCAGCTAGGAAATTAAAGAGTTTTACTTTATTCTCCGGTGAACGAAGGAATTGTTGCCATTTTTTTGGAAGTTTACCTGCTGGTGTCACTCTTTGGCGAAGTCCTATTCCCCGCTTCTCTCGTGTATAATTCTTGAGACTGTCGCCATGATAAGCATCAAAAATGACATCTACTCGATTTCCCTTCTGGTTCGTAACGTAATTAATAAATGATTTTCGATAATCGTCAAATGTAACGTTTGTACCCTTGTAACGTAAAATGTAACATCGTCAAATGTAACTAATACGTTGTATTTAGTTAACACTCCCATAACATAAACGTGGAATAAAGACGACCGGCGACGCGAGCGCGGGAGCAGCGGGCGGAGTGGAGAGTGCGGGTATTCGAATCGACCGTACACCCCACTCCACCACCTACTTGTAGAGAAATTAGTGAAGAACATATTGGTCTTTGATAATTTTTTCGTAGCTTTAACCGTTTTCATAATAAATTAAAATAAAGACGATTGGGGACATAAAAGGGGGGAGGGGGGCGGGAAACAATCATTTCTCGACGTGTTTCCATATCGATATTGAAGCACATATAGGAACGCTACATTCATGCCAAGTTTCATGTTTTCTTCCGGATGGGACCATAAAATTATTTTTTGTTCGGGCAAGGACCCGTACTAATGCCATTTTAAAACATTCACTAATTAATAGGGAAAGAGTTCGTGAAAAGTCACTGCAATGGTTAAATTTACCCTTAAAAAGTCCGCTGACACTAATCTTCAACGCTCACTCTTTAGCACGAACTGCACAAACATCTAAATATTAAACGGATTATACGGTACGAAAAATACATGTGAAAATTCGTTCGTTGTGGAGACGAATTAAGTTAATCTGTGTTAACATATGAATTTTATACTTTCGCCTTTGAATTATGTACAGTGAGCATGATTCTTTTAAATAAATTCAAGTTTTGAATATAAAGTATAAATAAAACTATTTTCGAAAGGCTTAACTTAATGAAATATTACAGAAACCCCTCAAGGTAAATTGAAGCCTAGGAGTGAGCTCTGTCAGGGAGACTATCGCCCGTTGTGAGGTTACCGAGATGGCCGGCGTACCTCCGCTCTCGGGTACGCCGAGGTTCCAACAGTGAGCGTAGTCCCCCCGCGCTGAACAGCCGTGGCTGCAAACGCGCCCATCTACGGCCGCGCTAAAAAGTCGTTGGGTTTTTTAGCCAGTAGGAGTTCGGCGTAACCCACAGCGTCCCCTTCGCTGCCGGGTATCCATGATGGATTTCCCAACGTAAAAAAAAAGGAGTGAGGCTTGTTCAATTAAAATGCAACAATTATATGTTTTTGAATCAATTAATTTGATATTTTTAGCGTGCCTATCGATTTTCTATCGTCTGCTATGGAGAGTGTGCATCTATACTGTACGATTTAATCCAACCGGAACCGTTCCACTTGCGGACCACTAGACTAAGCAGGGGTTTCATCCCTTCGTGGTCGATGTACCTCGATCATGAACAAAGCGTTTCAGTTCCACCTTCCTTGTTCGAACTGCTAAGGAGTGGAACTCATTGCCTGCGTCTGTGTTCCCACAGAACTACAACCTCGGGGTCTTCAAAACTAGGGTAAATGGGCATTTACTAGGTAAGCGTGGTCCACCTTCGGCCACATCTGCACCTCACATCAGGTGAGATAGTGATCAAGGGCTACCTCGATTTCATAAAAAAAAAAAAAAAAAAAAAAAAAAACTTTTAATATTCAATGGAAGCGTAAAAACCACCAAGAAGAAACATAATGTTGTGTCTGGTTATATAGTGGCTAGCGACCCGCTCACGGCTTCATACAGATCCACTTTTTTTTTCTGCTATTCTATATATAATAAAATTGTTAACGAGCCGTATGTCTGTGCATTAAATATTTTTTCTGAGATTGCACACTAATTTCAGAAGGGGTTAAACCGATTTGAATACGGTTTTCACTCATGTATTGTAGCAAGCTTCCCGTAACTTTAGTGTTTGTTTCATCCCAATCGGTTTACAAACAAAAAAAGTTACGCCCTATATCGATACGAAGTTGCGACTCGGCTAGTTGTATATAAATTGAATGATAAACTTAAATGTATGAGTACACACAGATTTTAAGAAATCTATAATTATCTCGATCAGGCTAAAAATAAAGAGCTAATAACTTAAGATAACTTAAAAATATAAACTACTAATATATTAAATGTATAAACAATAATAGATAATATTAACAATAATTATATATACAGACCTGCCTATCTAGTTTAGAATATTTAGTAGAAAAATGCGTACACGCTGGAGAGGCTGAGGCGTGGCGGAGATTAATTGGCCAAGAAGAATAACTCGTCTAGCTCAGCCGGATTCTCCGCAGTACCTAGGACGCTCGCGGTGTTGCCTCTTTCAATTTCTATCGATATACGTTGCGTGAAAAAGGACCTTGCACGTCGGTCGCCCGATTTCTCGATTAGAAGTTTTCCTAGCTCTTTTCCGAAAGACTTAGCATCGGGTGACCATACTCCGAGTGTTTCTACTGCAAAGGCTAGGAATTCAAAGTGGTTCGCGAGGCCTGAGTATTTGCCCTTTTTTGAATTCTCAGCACGGCGGCGGAGCCAGCTGAGCGGGAGGAGCCGGACAGATGTGTCGGAGCCAGGGTGTCCGCACAAGTGGCATCCCAGAACTGATTACATAACTACACTTTTTATATGACATCATTCTACAACCAAAGAAAGAACATTTGACGAGCCCGTTGGATTAGTGGTTAGGCGACTTGACTTAATGCATAGAGCTTACCTCGGGGTCCCAGGTTCGATTCCCAGCAGAGTTAACTTTGGAATTTACGTCAAAGTTGGCTCTTCTCTGTATTTGAAAAGTAGTGGAAGGGCACGTTGTATTTCGCAGCCATTTGGACAGCCTGCCTGCGGCAGTAGCCGCCCCATTACAGAAGATCACCGTGAAATAATAGCATTTGTGCTGTGGTGTATCGGTGAGTAAGGGATGCCAGGGCCCATTTACTTATCCCTTCCTATTGACTATCCTTAATCCCGCTATGTTGGGTAGCGCATTTGCAGCACCTGTAACGTTGCTTGTGACAGAAAAGTTTTTTTAGGGACTTTGCCTAATGTTTTAAGCCTTCTAAATTATAGATACACTTAAAACGCTTAAAAAAATCTGGCTATCGCTGAAAGCGACCTCCTAATCCCTTATCCTTAATCCTACTGTAGTCGGCAGCGCACTTGCAGCAGCTTTGGCGTTGCTTGTGTCATAGGCGACGCGACGGTAGCCACTTACCATCAAGTGGACCGTCAGCCTGTCTGCCGATTTTAACATAAAAAAAAATTGAGCTGTCTGTTATATACATATTCACATCCGGTAACATATGCTGTACGTAAGTGGATTTATGGATATGTATGGACGATTCTTCAAAATAAGGATGAGAATATTAGTGCACTTACTTAAAAATCGAGGGAAGATAGGTAGAATATCTTCCTGAGAGGCTATTTTGTGGGAGATAACAGGGTTCGTGAAGCTGTGTTTATTTTCTTCAAAAGTGAAAGGGTTTCCTATGATTTTTCCAAAGAAAATTCTTTCACTTAACCTTCACTCAAGTGTTATGGAACACATATGAGCATCTACGAATTAAAAAGAGTATACATAGATAAAAATTTAGGATTAAATTTATAAACAGTTCGTTTTTTAACAAACAACAATATTTGAATGATTTACGAAGAACCATATAAATGTCTATTCAAACAACAACGACAAGAAAATGCCTGAACGGAGGCAATAAATAACGTAAGACACTGCAATAAAGCACAGTAATGACTGTGGTCTGTTATTTTGAGACTTAATAAAACACTTTTCGTGTTTTCGGTTACATTTTATTGCTGTTTAGATAAAAGATAATTTTCTGCGCTCCAATAAAATTTCTTATAGCCATTTTGTGTAATAGAAATCATAAATGATTTGCGTCTACCAGGGTTGAAAAATTACTTGTCAAGTTTTTTATTCCAACAAATTAATTCGTCTCTTCCCACTGTTAACATTTGAACATGTAAACCAGTACTCTTGCCATCATCACCCATCTTCGTGCATGAGGTATCCACTGTTCCGTGTTTCCGTGGAATATTGATGGTCTATTAATGCGTGTTGCAACCTTCACCGACACATTGGTATCGTATCGTATTCACGGAACAATTGTCACAGCTAATGACATGATTTTGCTGTTATTAGTTGCCACATACTCATTAGTGCCATCACATGCCATCATTAGTCATAGTGACACACACACACAATCATAAACACACACACACAGAGAGAGAGAGAGAGAGAGAGATATCTCTTTTTCTTTTTAATGACTATTGTTTAATTTTTAAATTTTATATCTTTTTAAATTCTGGCGTTTACAATTCAAGCTATGCTTAGTGTAAAGGTCACCGAATAACTATACTAGTATGTGTAAACGATCTGTAAATTTTAAAATAAATAAATGACATATATAAAGTAGCGGCTACATTTTTAGGCGCTAGCATGCATAGAAGGGACCCAAGCTCTAGATATTTTTATTTTTATATTCAACCTATCCTACTAATATTATAAATGCGAAAGTTTTTAGGTATGTTTGTATGTTTGTCACTCAGTCACACCAAAACAGCTTTTTTTTTTTTTTTTTTTTTTTATTATAGATGGGTTTGCTCTTGACCAGCATCTATCCATGTAGGAAGGATCAGGCCGAAGATGGAGCGAGCTCACCCAGAAGATGCCTATTCACTCGAACCTTGAAAAGATTTGGGTTATATGAGCTCGGAAATACAGACGCTGGCAGGGAGTTCCAATCCTTAGCAGTGCGCATCACAAAAGATGTTTTAAAGCGCTTGGTCCGAGCGCTTTAAAACATCTTTCTGGAACCATCTTAGAGGGATTTCGACAAGGTGAGGATGGTAACCAGCCGTACGTCTGCATGTCCGATAGAAGAAAGGGGAAGGCGGTATGATCTCATGCAGCTCTCGGGCACACTCTCCGAAGTACATCTTATAGAATACACACAGACAGACAACTTTGCGTCTATGTGCCAGGCTCTGCTAATCAGCTAAACGGATTTGGATGAAATTTGAAATACAGATAGTTTATTACCAGGATAAACACAAAAAATGTCTAAAAGCACCCAGGGATCGTCTGAAAGCATTAAATCGGCGCCACCGTCTTCACAGCGATAAAGATATTAGGCATTATATTATTCACTAGCTGTGCCCGCGACTTCGTAAGCGTGGTATTCGGAATAACGCCTAACTTTTTTGTTTGTAAACAGATTGGAAAGAAATATACACTACATATTACCAGAAGCTTGCTACAATACATCAGTGAAAACCATATGAAAATCGGTTAAACCGTTTCTGAGATTAACGTGCACATAGGCATAGTAGGCAAGGAATGATTTTATTGTATACTAGCGACCCGCCTCCGGCTTCACCCGGGGTGTAATTTTTATAACATTCCCCGTTTATCCCTGTTTCCCCGTTTATCCCTCTTTCCATTAGTGAAAACCGATGTAAAATCGGTCTACCCGTTCACGCAGGATGCCGTGACCAAGGGAAATGGGGATTCATTTTTATATATAGAAGATTATATAAAAAGATGAATAGTCACCAGCCTAAGCTGAACCTTACTTAATATGACTGATCATATAGATCTGAGGTCAACTTAAATTGGAACATTAAAAATCACCTATACTGAATATTTTAACTTTATATAAACTTTCAATCATCGTTTTACAGATGATAATATATAGTTAACTAAAGTTTAAGCCAATTCAACCTAAGAGTTATTTTAATGCATTTTTATCGAAAAAATGTTGGAGGTGATTTTTTAAATACATAACTTTTTGTTTGTAAACCGATTGGAATAAAACAAACACTAAATGATACAGGAAGCTTGCAACAATACATCAGTGAAAACCGCATTCAAATCTCTTAAACCGTTTCTGAGATTAGCGCGAACAAACGCACAGACGAACAGACAAAAATTCTAAAAACAATTTTTTTGCCTTCGGTCACATCTCGCGGGCAACAGCTTATTAATTTATAAATTAACTAGATTTATACCTATACTAATATAATAAAGAAAAGGGTGAATTTTGTATGTTTGTTTATATGTGGATGAATAACCACTGCATCGATTTGAAATACTCTTGAATACAGATGGATAAATATTTATTTGAATGTGCTGATAAAGAAATTGAACCTCGTTATATGAACATTATAACCCCATACAAAATAATGAAATTGTCTCAACTGACTGAGTTTTATCGTCGGAATGCCATTGAATCTACTTAACTGTCTTTGAACAAGTTAGGGTCGTTCTGTTCTAGGGTTTCCGGGTTCGATTTTGGATCTATGGCGGGGTCAACTTTGAAAATAATCTTTTCAAAGTTGGCTCAGGTCTGGATCTAGAAAGTAATGGCAGGGCACAATGCGTTTCGTGGTCATTTGGGCAACCCATCTGGTGGCACCAACCACCCCCTCATAGAAGACCAACGTGAAATAACAGCATGTGTGCTGTTGTGTTTCGATGAGTGAGTAAGGGATACCAGAGCCCATTTGCCTAACCTTTCCCAATTCTACAGTAGTCAGCAGCGCACTTGCAGTATCTGTGGGGTTGATTGTGTTATAGGCGACGATAGCCACCTACCATCAAGTGGAACGTCAGCGTTTCTGCCGACCTTAACATTAAAAAAATGTAAGAATAAGTATACTTATTCCGTCGTCGCCGCGCCCGACCTTCCACTTCCGCCGAACGTACCCGGCGCCCCATGCTCGTCTGGTCAGTACCGCGAGCAACGCCATTGTTGCCGTACGATTCTAACCCTTGGAAACATAAAAGTATCAATAATCAATAAGCTTAGGAGCACTAAACCTGCACCAGGCAGCACAAGAAGTAAAGCTTACAACGCCAATGAAAAAGAAGTCAAGTGGAAAGAAGCTTGAAATATACGATTTTGACATATTATGTGCTATAAGAAATATATTCGAGAGTTTCCATAGCGTGAAAAAAGAAATACCAACACTTGGAAAAATATTAGAAGTTGCGAAAACAGACTTGAACTTTCCAGGGTAATAAAACATCATTTAAAAAAATATTAAAAGAAAAAGTGGGCTACAAATTAAAAAAATGTAAAAATATTACAGATTTTCTTGTACAAAAACTGGATATAACTGAAATGATCGGGAATAAGATAAACCACATGCACGGTATAGCTAAATTGTATTTTATTGTTTTTCGAAGTATTCTCCGTTCAACTTAATGCACTTTTCCATTCGTGCAAACCAATCATTAAAACAGTAATTCCAGTCTGAAGTTGATGTTGACAAAATGGCTGATTTGTACGCTTCCACAGCTGCTTCGGGGTCTTCAAACCGTTGACCGCGTAGTAAATCTTTAATTCTAGGGAATGTAAAGAAATCGTTTGGGCTCAGGTCAGGACTGTACAGAGGATGGCTCATCAGCTCAACGTTTTCCTGCTTCAAAAAATTATTTGTCTTCCGAGCCGTATGGGAGCTCGCATTATCGTGATGTAAGATGATGCGACGTTTCGGGTTATTTTTTCGGAGTTCGGCTATCATTTCTGGCAAACAAACCGGGATATACCACTCGGCGGTAACCGTTCTGCGTTCCTGTAAAGGAATTGTAGCAACATGCCCCTTTTTCGAGACAAACGTAGCGACCATTTTCTTTGACACGCTGCGGGAGCAAACCACTTTCGTTGGCTTGAGCTCGTCTTCGAAGACCCAAACTGCTGACTGATGTTTTCTTTCAGGTTCGTATGAATAAATCCATGATTCGTCACCTGAGACGATATTATAAACGGCATTTGACTTCCCTCCGTTGAAGCGTTGCAGAGTATTCCGGCACCAATCTACACGAGCCGCCTTTTGCTCTTCGGACAAATTGTGGGGAACCCAGCGGGAAACTAGCTTTCTTACAGACAGCTCATTATGTAATATCGACTGAATTGCAGTCATTCCGATACTGATAACAGCCCGAATCTGCTCGTATGTCACATGACGGTCATCTAATATAATAGTTCGCACAGCTGCGATGTTTTCAGGCGTGACCGCTGTTCTTGGTCGACCTGCAGAAGAAACAGTGCTGAGCGACACACGACCGCGTCGGAACTCGGCATACCAGCAGCATATTGTTGTTTGACTCGGTGCTTCAACATCATAAATCGAAACAAGTTCGCTGAAACATTTATGTTGAGATAAGCCGCGACGAAAATTATGATAAATTATGGCACGGAAATGTTCACGCGTGAGCTCCATTTCTGTATACGACGTGTCAACTTTAAACCAACATAGTTTTTGTTTTTAATAAAAAAAAAAATTGTTTGAATGTCATTAAGATTCTAAGAGGCCAGTATTCAAATTCTAAAAAAGGTTTTATTGTAACTCAATCCGAAATATTCTATTCCCGATCATTTCAGTGTGCCTCTTGTAGCGGCTTGGAGAGCAAGATATTTACGCCGGCTAAAAGAAAATGATGAAAACTTGGTGCTGATATGAAACCTGTCAAATATGTTGATGAAACTTGGACTCACAGCCATTTCACTATTGCGAAATGCTGGCAAAATTTTCTAGGAGCTAGTGTGAAAAATAATTTTAATATGGGCGAATGGTTGATTATTGTTCACGCTGGGGATAAGAATGGCTTCATAGAAAACACATAACAATACAGAGATGAATACTAACAACTTTATGAAATTATTGTTAAATGAAAAACTCATTCCGAAACTACCGCCAATGGCATAGTAGTTATTGATAACGCTCCATATAACAGCAAGCAAATCGAAAAACCATCGACTTCCACATTACTTAAAGAACACGTAATTCAGAATTGGTTACGCCATCATATTACCTAAAATTAAAAATGAATAAAAAGAACTAAGAATTATAATTGAGATTTTGATTAACTCTATTTAATCAAAATCTCAATGCCACCAAAAAATATATGTTTAACGAATTATTAAAAAGTCACGGTCACGAAGTGGTCGAATTACCACGATAGTAATCCGACTACATCAGTGTGTCTTAAACCCGCGTAAGTGTGGAATTTGATTAAGCAACGCGTCGCAGATAAAAATGTAACCCAAGTCCGAAAGAGAGATATTAAACTCAACTCAAAATGCTATAAAAAGTATCACACGAAGTGACTGGACAAGGGAAATAAACCACGTGGATCACTTGCGTCAAAATTATTGAGAACAAGACAGGTTGGCAGATATGTACGAAAGAGAATTAATTATTTCTATTGGTCAAACAATGATAGCGATTCCACCGGGTGGTACGATTCATAGCCGCCGATTCACAGCAGCCAATTCATCGCCGTTCGTGATGACCTATTGTTTTTCATAGAGTATTATAGAAAGCAAATGATCGACTAAATCGTATCGTGACGTTTTATCGTCAGAAAAAACGTAAATTTTTATAAAATGTAATGTATTTTAGGTTTATTTCAACAAATTTAATTTGCAATCACATTAATTTTAATAAATGTGATTTCGGAATAAATGGAACACTGGTTTTGGTAAAAAAACTGTTGAACAAAATGTTTTACAAGACTCATTTGTACTGAAAACAAGGTTAGGTTCCAGAATATTTATGAAATTAAATGTGAGCGGAGCGAGTACACCCTTAATGCTGGTTTTAGCAAATACACAGTCTATTACAAAATTTGTTATAAGATTCATTTTACTGAAAACGTGTGTAACATTGTTTTTTTAAGTGATGCTGATGCTGTTATTTTGACTAAACGGCGAAGAAATGGCAGGCGTCGAATCGGCCGGCGATGAAAATGTCCAGAGATGAATGTCCGGCGATGAATCGGCGGCGATGAATTGTCCTAGACCCCGATTTCGCTGTATTAGAAACTGATACTTAACGTGATACGGTTATGTCTGATATTGATTTAATAGAGTATGGTGATTAAACTATTATTATACTGCCTAGTTTCATTCTTGTAAATATATATATTTTAATGTACGTCATTTATTATTTGCTCTTTTTCCCTTGAGAGAATAAACGAAATTGAGAAGGATATTTTTTTTTAATTTTTGACCACCAATTTTGGTTTTATATCAAGTATAAAATAAAATTTATTTTATCACCTTAATTAAAATTTTAAATACTTTTGTAACCTGTATTTTTTTGTCAACCTTACTGACCAACGACGCGTGACGTCACGTAGATATCGGCAAACCTTCTGAGCGCGCTTTATACTTTTCCAACCTTTAAAGGCTAATTTGTGTTAAAAAATCATTTATTGTGTTTAGCGTTAGAAATTATGTTTGATTTTCTTCTTTTAAACCAAAAACATCTTCGTTAATTAACTATTTAACATGACTTGTATTGTATACATGTAAGAACAAAATCACCTTTAATAACGTCTTTACGACTTTGTTTTGATACTATTAACAAAAACATCTTTTATGGAAGCGTCGTATAAACATCGAGGTGAAACATAATCCATCGTTTGTTGTTGTATTGGATGTTTTAATTAAGGTGGCGCGACGACCACCCCGCTTGTTTGATTAGGCCCGGAAATAGGGGATGATGTTGTTACTAAATTAAAATGTACCTTTTTTACGCTTGTGCTTTTTTTACGTTTGCGAAGGGTTTTTCCAAAATTAAGGATGTTACATTAATATTTTTCTGCGACATTAGGACATGTCCCAGATCGTTATGAATTAAAATAATCGGTTTAGATAACCAATGGAGGGTGTAGGGGGGATTGTACGGTATGGCGAAGACGTATGGCGAAGCCGGCAAGCGAGTTGCTAATGGCCATGCTTTTTCATTTCTATAGAGGTCAGCCGCTGGATCAAGACGTGTTTTGTTTTGTTTTTGCAGATATATCAATAATTTCAGTTGTCATTTTAAACCCAATCGTAAATCCATTTTTCGTCTCCCCGAATTAAAATCGGTAAGTCATTTCCTGTTGTTTGAACGAAGTTTATTAAATTGTTTTGTTTATTTCATGTGTGTTTGAACCACAAATTTTAGTGGTGAATTTATTTTTAATCGAGATTTTTTTATAATTTGTACATTGGTGCAATTCTCATAATATTCTCATCATTTGTAATTTGTTTTTTTTTTATTTAATAAACTAGCGGCTCGCCCCCGGTTTCGACCGGTGTGCAATTTTTATATATAAGAACATTCCCCCTTTTATTCCTCTTTCCATTAGTGAAAACCGTATTAAAATCGGTCTACCCGTTCACGCGTGATGCCGTGACCAAGGGAAATAGGGATTCATTTTTATATACATATATATAGACTAGCGACCCGCCCCCGGTTTCGCCCGGCGTGCAATTTTTATATCTAAGAACACTCCCTGTTTATCCCTCTTTCCATAGGTGAAAACCGAATTAAGATCGGTCTACCCGTTCACGCGTGATGCCGTGACCAAGGGAAATGGGGATTCATTTTTATATACAAGATATAGAAGAACATAATAACGCCTAGAGCATTTTTTATACCTTTTTTATTGTTATCAGACCACCATCAGTGGTGGAAAATAAGGTAACAAATGTTGGATTTATTTTGAACACAAATTAGCCTTTTAAATGCTTAATTAGATATCCTAATCCTAATAATTATTATAAATGCGAATGTTTGTATGTTTGGACGTTTGTTTCTCAATAACGCAAAAACGGCTGAACAGATTTGGATGAAATTTCGCACACAAATAGTTTATACTTGGATTAACATTACTTTTTATCCTGAAAAAATGTTAAGTTCCCAGGGGATCGTCTAAAAAGATTAAATTTTTAGGCGCCACAGTCGTCAGCGATGAAGATGTCAGGCGTTATAACTCACATATAGTATTTTCATTTTTCAACGCGTACGAAGTCTCCGACACAGCTTGTATAATATAACCACAGCTTATATAATACAGCTTGTATAAACCACAGCTTATATTATTTTTCAAGGCGGGGAAGGTATAATAAAGTCGTTCACCGTAGTGACGGATGGCACTCGAGTTATGCTCGCCATGGGCACCATAGTTACAATCGGTTGTATTAGCAACAGCTTTCCTCTTGATAATTTTGAGGCACTGGATGGTATCGAAAAAGGATCAACCTTTTTTGAAGTTCTCATTCTAAATTTTTTGATTTTTTTTTTGTCATAAGTATAATACGAATTTTAATTAAAGGTGTTTAATTAATTACTCCTTTACAGTAATTGTCTATCTGGCGGCAATAACCACACCTTTACAGAAGATCACTGTGTAATAACTCCTGTCTTAGGGGTTCCAGGTTCGATTCCCGGCAGGGCCAATTTTGAAAATGCACATTTAAATGTTGGCCTTTACTTAAAAAGTTAAAAGATAGTTTTTTATATAAAAAAAACTAAAAATTCTGTACTTGCACCACAGTTACCAAAAATGATCGCGGTTATTATTTAAAACGCGAAATACTTTTAGCAGAAATGTTGTTTTATTTTTGTATCTTTAAAATTTTTAATTATTTACCCACAAATTGTTTGGTACATAATATAATCTATCTTGTTTTTGTGTTTTTGTGTGACTCAAAAGAAAGGGCAATAATATAGCATGTTATTGGTGTTAAAATTGCTTTTCGTAATTTCTTTTACACTCACAAATACATATATATTTTTAATTTTGTTTCATTTTAACTTTCATATTTGATGATGCAACGTGTTAATACCACACAATAGTACCAAAAAAAAAAAAAAAAAAAAAAAAAAACAAATTTTATTTATTTGTTTTTATTTAAAAATATCTTTAATCGGGTTACTCAGACCCAATGTGTAAAATCTTAAAAGGAGATGTCGCATGTGCATTGAAGCTGTTGGTAGACATTTCGAACATTTGTCATGAAAAAATAAATCGTTGTTAAAAATGGGATGCAACCTGTTCAGACACGCTGGCCCCTTCCCATCTACATGGAACCAACAACAGAGCTGGTGCGGCTTGTGAAGCGGCTGAAAAAGCTAAAGCATGCAAATACAGGGGTCTAGGCTCCGAATATGATTTTGTCCCATTCGGTGTCGAGACCCCTGGTCCGTGGGGTCCTAGCGCTATAAGGCTTTTTAAGGAAATAGTAAAAAGGTTAGTCGAGATCACAGGAGACCGAAGAGCTGGCAGCTACCTCGGACAAAGAATTAGTCTAGCTATCCAAAGGGGGAACGCTGCCAGTATCTTCGGAACCTTGCCTAAAGGGACTCCTTTTAATAATATATTTTAGTTTTTATATTAAAATTAGGATTATAGTTTATATTAGTTTATTATAATTATAGTTTTATTCTTTATTCTTATATTTTAGTTATGTTTTTATATTTGAGATATTATAATTAACTTATTAGAATGTAAGTTTATTGTAATCGTTGTTATTATTATGTTGTTTTATACATATTATTTTGAAACATTTCAGGTAAATTTTTTGTATCAAGTTATAATTAAACTGGTGAACTGCATTGCTAGCTTTGTCTTTGTCTTTAAATTGATAGAATAAGTCAAAACTACAATGGTAACGAGTTACACGAAACATCTTTCTTGGAATTTGAAAAAAAAAAGGCACGTGGTATTAAAGTGATATTTTCACTTTCCTAATTTGTAAAGTAGGTTTCGGTCAGAAGTCTTGCAGATATTTAAATGAAATTTGTGTGACGTATTAACAGAATATTAAAGAAGTTTTTAAGATAGTTTTAAAAAAAAAAATTCAGTAATTTTTTTGAGTTATAACCTTAGAAAATTAAGTTGTTATACTCGCTTTTAGAAAATTTTTGAGAACAATATTTTTTTATTCAGTGTAGTTCAATAGCATCAATTAAATTATGTTTTCATGTGATAGCTATAGTATCAGGCTATAAGAATAAAAATAGATTATAGCTTTAGTAATAATCGATTACTCACAATAAATGAAATTGTTTACGAATTCGGAGTTATGTAAAAGCAGCACAAAAAGCTGAATAACTCGAAATCTAATAATAATCGCTGAACATACATGCGGGTCCATTGGATAGGTATTGGACCCCTCTACCACCACACCCCATTTGATCCGTCGATGCTGGGTCACCCTGTATAAAAAAAACTTTTTTTATCATATAAGACTTGCTTCTCTCCACATGCATCATCAAGCAATGATTCATATAAAGGAATTAACCGACCTACTATCATAGCCAAGATGCGATTGGGGTTGCAAAGCAGAGACTTGCTCGAGCAGAGGCTGGTAAGGAAATAGTCTACTCTTGCCTCCGCAAACATTCTCGATGCACTGCAGATTCGAGGCATCCCCAACAACGTCCAGAACGCGTTATTGAATTCGCAGAGTGCTGTATGATTTGACGAGCCCGTTGGATGACTCTGTTCTAGGGTTCCCCGGTTCGATTCTCGGCAGGGTCAAGTTTGAAAAAGAACTTTTCAAAGTTGGCTTTGGTCTGAACCTGGAAAGTAGTGGCAGAGCACACTGCGTTTCGCAGTCATTTGGGCAGCCCGTCTGGCGGCAGTAACCACCCATTTACAGAAGACCACCGTGAAATAACAGCACATGTGCTGTTGTGTTTCGGTGAGTGAGTAATGGATGCCAAATCCCATTGCCCTATTCCCTCCCAATCCCTTATCTTTAATCCGTTTTTAATCAGCACGTGTGGCTTTGCTTGTGTCATAGCCGAGGGTAGCCACCTACCATCAAGAGTCCGTCAGCTTGTCTGTAGACCTTAACATAAAAAATATGTAGCCAAAAATATATTCGATTATGTTTTTATTGCGCATTTTAAGACATGGAAGAGTTTCTTCTGGGTTGTACCCCGGTTCTTCCAATTGGTAGACGTTCTGACGTCAGCACGTCTACCGATACTTGCCCACAGAAGACAAGTATAAAACTATGTTTTAAAAGTAATTTTATAAGTCTAATTATTTTCATAGAATTAAATAAATCCCTTGGCTACGATTTTCATAATAAGTTCAGAAATACCTTTACGCATAAAACTGAACGGTTTCATGAAACCAGTTCAAACGTTCTATTTAATTTCCGACCTATCACAACCCGTTGTAGCCTGTACAAATGGAATCCAGGACTTTTACAATGGGGTCTTATTGTGAATTATTTCAATGAGGGATCGTAAGCATTAATATTCAGTTCACGTCTATAGACAATTTGCGGATTTTACGGAGAAGGCGTATTTTGTTGGAATAGCTTTTCTATGTAAAATACACAAAGAGAAATAGAAAAGTTAAAACACATTTTCACTTATATTTTTCAACACAAAGGCTTCCAAGATCATCTGTGCGGACGATTGTTGATAGAGAAGGATGGGATGGCTTGAATCGCGTTAAATGCTCCGTTCAACAATCGCTGCTGCCTTTTTAGTGGGCCATTGTGACTTACAATTGGTTCAAAGTGCCTTATAGTTAGGCCTTGAGTCTATCTGACCGCACATTTTTTTTAATATTAAGGTCGGCAGACAGGCTGACGGTCCACTTGATGGTAGGTGGCTACCGTCGCCTATAACACAAGCAACACCAAAGCTGCTGCAAGTGCGCTGCCGACTGCAGTAGGATTAAGGATAAGGGATTTGGAGTGGATAGGGAAAATGGGCTCTGGCATGCCTTACTCACTCACCGAAACACAACAGCCCACGTGCTGTTATTTCACGGTGGTGTTCTGTAAGGGGGTGGTTACTGCCGCCAGATGGGCTGCCCAAATAACTGCGAAAACGCAGTGTGCCCTGCCACTACTTTCCAAATTCAGACCAGAGCCAGATTTGAAAAGTTGATTTTTTTTTCCAAGTTGACCCTGCCGGGAATCGAACCCGGGTACCCTAGAACAGAGCGTTAAGGCAAGCACCCTAACCAAAAAGGGGTCGTCACACGGAGACTCAAACATGGAAACTGGGAAATCATTTTGTGATAGTAGGAGCCTATCATTGGCTGACACATTATATTAATTTATTTCGTTTTACTATGCAATAGATACTAAACTACCTGGTCCAGCCATAAGTTCTGTTACAAATGAAAATGCATTTATTTTATATGAAGTAAAGTAATCTTAATAAAACTTATAAATATACATATTAATTGAAGTCTCAGCAAAAAATTAAAAAATAATTCTATTCAAAATGGCCAAGAGACTCAATGTCGGTGGTCGTTTATGTTAAAGTATTGAACTTAAATACTGGCTGAATTAAAAAGGTTTTGTAATTCAAAAATAGAAAAAGAAGGTGTTGTTTTTGACGTAGAAAAAAACTGAAGAGAGTCTTTTGAGTTTGATAGAAGAGTTGTTTTTGTAATATGAGTTTTGTTTGGTATATGAGTAAAAATGTTATATAAGTGATTGTGAATATTTTAAGGCATTTTAAAAGTAAATAAAAGATGTGTGCACCATCAGAGATGATCAATTATTTTATTTAGATCACAAAACGCAGTGGAGGCATCACGAAGAAAAATCTAATAAGAGTTTAGAGCAGACCTTGTCCTCTAAAATTGACCATAATTTGTAGTCTAACGGGTTCAGGCCAGTATTCGGCTCTTATCCGGAACGTTGGTTTCGAGCCAGGCTTGGGTAGTTTGTGCCTTGTAACCAGGTGCAGAGTTCTACTGGAAAGTCCACGGTACATTTTTAAAAAGTTTATTGCTGAGATATACAGAAATAATTATTCATTCAAAGTTTTTTTCGTAAAAGATTTAGCCAGATGGGCGGACCAGTTGAGAACTGTAAAATGCAGTGTGTAGTATTAGAAATTGTAAAAATTGCTATTTCAAACGAACAAAGTCGCCGACAAAATGACTGTAGCAGTCAACAAGACAACAAGGTGACAGTATAGAGTGTGACAAACGCGTCCCATTAAACAAGTTTGTCGAGTTAATTTCGGATGCTTATTAAAAACACCGTGCAGTTAATCAAAAAAGTAATCTTACTTTGAATATAAATTACACGGGAAAACAAATATGTCGTATTTTGATAATAAAATGTTGCCGACGCTTCTTCACGCCATTTTTCGGCGCCTAATGAATCTCTGACGTAATTTAACTTCGTAATAAAACAGTTCTCGTGACAGTCGTCACAAAAGTTTTGTCGGCGTATTAAACATATATCTTCACAGTAACGTTATTAATTTGTATGTACAATATTTGCTTTAGAAATTCACACCTTGTCGCTTTGAATTAAGAGAGCATATTAAATAGAAATAGCTAATCCTAGATTTGAATTTTATCTAAGTATATAAAGTCCAAATAAGAATATATATATATGGATTAATCCATAATAAATAAAAGTGTAATATAGACAGACAATATTATACAATGTAATTTTCTCGATAGAAAAAAAAACACCAAGTTTCCTCTCATTTTTATCGTTTTTCGTTTTATTTTCAAAATGACACATATTACAAACCTAAAAAAATATCAGTAATCTCACCTCACAGATTATCTAGGCCTTTGTGGATTAATTTTTCATTTGACATTATAGTTTACGAGTAATTAAAGATTGATGAACGAGGTACGTTAAATGTATTACATATAATTTGCAGAAAAACAAATGAGTTTGTGCCAAGCCGGGGGGCGAGTCACTAGTACTATATATATTTAGACTTATTAGTCTAAATATATAGAAATCTGTATTGTTTTAAAAATATTTTCAGTAGATTTAAATCAGGTTTTTTTTATGTTAAATTCGGCAGACTGGCTAACGGTCCACTTGATGGTAGGTGGCTACCGTCGCCTATAACACAAGCAACGCCAAAGCTGCTTCAAGTGCGCTGCCGACTGCTGTAGGATTAAGGAAAAGGGATTAGGAGGGGATAGGAAAAATGGGCTCTGGCATCCCTTATTCAATCACCGAAACACAACAGCACACGTGCTGTTATTTCACGGTGGTCCTCTGTAAAGGGGTGGTTACTGCCGCCAAACGGGCTGCTCAAATGACTGCGAAATGCAGTGTGTCCTGCCACTACTTTCCAAATCCAGATCAGAGCCAAATTTGAAAAGTTGATTTTTTAAAGTTGAAAAATCGGCCGGGAATCGAACCCGGGAACCCTAGAGCGTTAAAGCAAGCACCCTAACCACTTTTTATATTTATATATTAAATTAAGTATATAATTGCATCCCTGCAAAACCGAGGGCGAACTCCTTGTAATCTTCTCTATATATAAAAATGAATCCCCATTTCCCTTGGTCACGGCATCACGGGTGGGTAAACCGATTTTAATTCGATTTTCACTAATGGAAAGAGAGATTAACGGGGAATGTTCTTATATATAAAAATTGCATCTCAGGCGAAGCCCGGGGGCGGATCGCTAGTAAATAATAAAAATGTCAAAATACGACCTAAAATGTATTACTAGGCAATAACTGAAGTAACTAAACTTTAAATCTTTTAAGAACATAAATCATATGCTCTATGTGTGTGTATGTGTGTCAAAACTCACTTAAAACTAAGTTGTAGGTAAACACTGCGTTTTGCAGAGCAAAACATAAGACCACTGTGAAATAAATGCATGCTGCAATCATTTGCATAACCTTTCTTAATTATTCTTAATCCTAATTAGATCTGCAGCGCCCTTGCTTTACAATGAAAAAAAAAACGGGACAAGTACGAGTTGAACTCGCGTGAAGAGGGTTCCGTACGATGTTACCTATCCGCACAATATTGAGTGATTTACCATGTTATTTTAATATCATGGACTTCTTATAGGTTTTCCTGTAATCTATAAGTAGAAAACTCATTTCTGTATTTTTTTTTTCAAAATTTTAGGTTCAGTAGTTTCGGAAATAAGGCCCCCCCTTAATGGTCGGATAGACGGACACACGAGTGATCCTATAAGGGTCCCGTTTTTTTATTCGGACGTACGGAACCCTAAAAAAAAGAAAACGTTAGGGTTAAATGTTAATTTATTATTCAAAATTACGAAACGCATTGAAGGAATATTATTTGAAATGAATGCTGGTAGCAACGAACAAGGTACCTATTTACCGCAAGTTAAGTAACTATTTGTCTTGTAGTATTTGCCTACTCTTTCCCAGGTGCGAGACTAAGTGGCCGGATCACTTTAGGCGTCGCAAAGAAAATGCCTCTTTAAAATTCATGAGTACCAATTGTTGAGTTTCGCCGAGACTTGAGTGATATTAGATTTTTCATTGAAACCCCTCGAGGTTCTACCCTTTGCGGGGTTGTTACATTCCATTTCGGTCTTTATACGCTTGCAGAATTTTTAGTAATGTGGATTTATTTAAGGCGAACATTAACGGGCTTGAAAGTTTTAAAAAGCGCAATGCTTATGTTGAATAGGGGATCGGACAAATTTTCAGAAAGTGTTTTAAATTAATCTTCATGGATATTTATTCCCATAAAAAATACTATTTTATTTATTTATAGCCTTTTAGGTGCTCAAAATCATGTTTTAATATTGTTTGTTTGAAAATGCCGCCAAAACGCCACGATAGTACATCTGAGAGCGCGTAACGTCATTTGTGGTCATATCATAACAAAACAGCTGCATTGGCATAAGACAATGATTGCCCACAAATGACGTCACGCACTGTGATTGGTGTTTCAGTATAAATTAAAAATATTGTAAATAATAAAATTTTATTTCTTCATTTAAAAATATTTAAATGAATTATATTAAATTATTATTCGATAAATAATCGTAAAAAATTATATATTTTCTTTCTAAGTACATTTTAGATTTTAATCTGATTACTGTCCGATCCCCTATTTGTGCAAAAAAAGTAACACAGTGTATGTAGATATATTTTGTATTGTCTGCTTTATAGGGAATAAATAAAATAATATAGTCTCTTAATATCGCAGACAATACGAGTTAGAGAAAGGACGAGACGTGGCTTGTCTTGTGAGTTGTGTAGACTTATGCACTTGTGTAACATCAGAGCATCGCTGTTAGTCAGCTAAATCTACGTCTACGTCTATATCTACATCTGTATCTATGTATCTCTATATCTACATCTTTATCTATCTAACTAATTTTTTTTATTTATGTTAAGATCGGCACACAGGGCTATCGTCGCCTATAACACAAGCAACCTCATAGGTGCGCTAGCGACTACAGTAGGATTAAGTATACGGGATTGGGGATGGTTAGGGAAATGGGCTCTGACATCCCTCACTCACTCAACGAAACACAACAGCACACATGCAGTTATTTAACGGTGGTCTTCTGTAAGGGGGTGGCTACTGCCGCCAGACGGGCTGCCCAAATTATTGCGAAACGTAATCTGCCCTGCCACTACTTTCCAGATCCAGACCAGATCTAACTTGAAAAGTTCATTTTTAAAGTTGACCCTGCCGGTATTCGAACCCAGGCGCCCTAACCTACTCATCCAACGGGCTCGCCGTTATGACTGATACGGTTTTTACTTGAGAAGCGCCCAATATTCATATTCGGTATACCCGGCACATTTTTTCATGTTTGTATTCGGCCGAATATTCGCGTAATTTACCGAATAATAACTGCATGCTCAAACAGTATTGTTTTACGATTTAATGTGTAATAAGGCTGAAACAAACAGCCTCATGTAATCTTCATTTATTAATAAAATTAGAATCAACATGACGCAAATAAATCTTCATGTGTTTAAAATCAATGCTGATGATAAAATAAGATAATATTCTTGAAATGGAAATCTCTTGATTACAGTAAGATTTTACAGTATTTTAAATCTTAGATACAATTTAACTTAAAGCGAAGACTTAGCAGAAAGGTGTTACTTTTGGTGGCCTAATTTTACTTCTTAGAATTCAAATTAAAAGTTAGATAAAAATACACTATATTTAAAAACAAATTAAACGGGCAGGTATATACAAACTATATTATTTTCTGAGAAAAAAATAGTAAAATAATGCTCAACTAAACGTTTTTCGTCATAGAAACAAAAAATTCAGTGACAACTAATTTTGCTTTTAGGTATATCAATATATTTTAGGTATATTGACGGCCCGTTGGATGAGTGGCAAGGATGCTTGCCTAACGTCTCAGGGGCCCCGGGTTCGATTCCCGGCGGGGTCAAGTTTGGAAATTTTAATGTAATTTTCAAAATTGACTCTGGTCTGGATTTGAAAAGTAGTGGTAGGGCACACTGCGTTTCGCAGTCATTTGGGCAGCCCGCCTGGCGGCAGTGACCACCCCCTTACAGAAGACCACCGTGAAATAACAGCATATACGTGCTGTTGTGTTTCGGTGAGTGAGTAAGGGATGCCAGAGCCCATCTCCTTATCCCCCTCCTAATCCCTTATCCTTAATCCTAATGTAGTCGGCAGCGCACTTGCAGCACCTGTAGCGTTGCTTGTGTTATAGGCGACGGTAGCCAGCTACCATCAAGTGGACCGTCAGCCTGTCTGTCGACATAACATTAAAAAAAAAAAAAAGAAAAAGAACTTCAAGTTTGAATCGTCTACTCGTACTTATAATACTTTTTTCATATTTTAAGAGAAACTTTCCAATTTTAAATCTGTTCGGTTATCTCGGAGAATTATTAATTCGGGTTATCCGTTTTATTTGTGTGTGCGTAAAAATTGGGAGAATATGCCCTAACTTAAAATTTATTTTTATTCAAAAAAATATAATTTATGGATAATTTAACAGTCGCAAATTGTGGTGTAAAAAAATGACTCAAAAATTAAAACTCATATCTAATTTTTACTAATAGAAAAAGCGATGTGTATAACCCGTGGGAAACCGGAGTCGGGTCGCTAGTATTTATATACATTCGTGATATAAACTTATATTTACTAGCGTGTACATTTATATTAATATTATATATAACATCACAAAGAACTCGAAAGTGTTGAAAAAATAACATTTGTCGTCAAAGTACAATCTCCATTTTAGACATCCTTCGCATTAAGGGACCTGTTAACTCCCAGGTCCTTCGGCTTATGTATAAAGGAATGACCCCAGTGCATTAGCGAAACGGATGCTTACCCTGTGTGTCTGTGTTTCGAAGCTCCAGATGCGTCTAGCTAATGACGCTTCCTTGTCGGTGAATTTCTCGATAGCATATTTTGTTTAGCAACGTTTATGTAAAAATTAATAGAATAATTGCCTCTGTTTGTAGTTAGTCATACATTAAAATTATAAAATAAAAGAGTTTTATTTGTTACAAGTTACAACGCTCTAATCTCTAAAACTACCAGCAGGATATGGAAAATTGTATTTAGATTTGATAGCTCAATTCTTGAATAATATTAAAGGGCAGGCAGGAAATGCAACGTTGTGGGTGGGACTCAGCTGCCGCCCGACGAGAACCGATCATTATCGGAAAAAACCGAAATATGGACACCTATGGGTACCAATCCTGCTCGGCTCAGACGCGTATTCTTCGCAACAGTCGTGACCTAGACGGCTAAAGACGATCCGTTGGATGAGTGTTTAGGATACTTGCCTTAACGCTCTATTCTAGGGTTCCCGGGTTCGATTCCCGGCGGGGACAACTTTAGAAATGAACTTTTCAAATTTGGCTGTGGTATGGATCTGGAAAGTAGTGGCAGAGCATACTGAGTTTCGCAGTCATTTGGGCAACCCGTCTGGCGGCAGTAACCACCCCCCTTAAAGAAGACCACCATGAAATAATAGTACGTATGCTGTTGCGTTTCGGTGAGTGAGTAGGAGATGTCAGAGCCCATTTTCCTATCACTTCCCAATCCTCCTTAATCCTACTGTAGTCGGCAGCGCACTTGCAACACCTGTGGCGTTGACGACTGTGGCCACCTACCATCAAGTGGACCGTCAGCCTGTCTGCCAACCTTGAATAAAAAATTAAAAGAAACTAAAGGCCCGTCTTTAGTTTAATTGGCGTGTAGATCTCTCTCTATACATTTTATACTTCACTAGCTAAACCCGGGCTCGCTTCGCTGCGGCGTACGCATCGTGATAAAGGTTTTTTCTAAAATAAATTTAGCCTAAGTTACTCCTTATAACACCAGCTATTTGACAGTAAAAGTTCCGTCGAAACCAGGCTAGCCGTTTCGGAGATTAGCTGCAACAAACAAACAGACAAAAATTTCAAAAACCAATAGATATCTAGGTTATTAGTGCTTCCATTTCCATAAATCTCAAATGTACACACCAAATAAAAATCTTTCAAATAAATTAACTAAATAAATAAAATTTTAAACTTTTCCGCACCAGCTGTGCCAATTTTTAACCTTGGTATGATTTTCTCATCGAAATACAATATAACGTTTTGATATTCTATGTTAAAGGATAGTAGGAAGGCTGAGAGCGCACTTGATGGTAGGTTATTGATTATAAAAACCACAAGCAACGGCAAAGAGTACCAGTGGAAATGGACTCTGGCATTTCTTGCTTAAGCACCAAAACTCAACAGCACCAGTATCGTCATTTCACGGTGGTCTTCTGTAAGGGGTGGCTACTCTTGCCAGACTGGCTGTCCAGTGTGTAACTGCAAGCAGTGTTACGTTTCCACAAGTAAACACTGCAACACTCTGTATACAATTTTAAATTTAGGTAGGTACTTTATAATATTTTCATACTTGAATAAAAATTAGCTAAATAAAATTTATCGATGTAATAATGGGAGCATCACTAGCGAATGTCGTGCCAGAGGATTATTATCCTGGAGATTACCAAGCCGCGGCGACTTCAGCCAAAATAATAAAAACATTTGCAAACGTGTAATGCAGCCAGTGGACAATTAATTCACTTTATATTTTTCGGTTGAACATGTTTACGTGACCGTCTAAAGTGGTTCCTAGACTACATTTCTACCATATTCCCAAAACTCGACAAGAAATGTGATAATTAGATCTAACCATGGAAATTTGCGTTGCGGCTGAGTTCCAACCACGAATGGGTTGGAATGTTTCCTAAATGAAAAAAGTGAGAATTGATTGTTTTTTTTGTCACCCCCATTTTTTGTCACGCTAACGTAGACCCCCGTCGAGCATCCCGTGGACCCCTAGGGGTCCACCTGGACCACTTTGGAAACTATGGAGTCTATTGGAATCTTAATATCAAAGAGTCATTAGACTTTTTTACATTAAGTTGATAATCTATACATTATTATTATTCACATATTTTCTTAAATTATCTTAGATTTAAATTTTTTACAATATTTATATATAAAAACAATGAATATTATAAAAAACTTAAAACTAGAAAGGCGCAAGTAGTGGGGCAAGGTCCAAGCTACGGGTGGTTAGGGCTGCAGAGTGAGGAACCTCCTGACGATATGTGCCGTGTCAAGAAGTACCGCCTTCGGTATCTGTCCTTTTATTCAGCCATCTAGCGACAATCTCTTAAGGTGTTGGTCGAGGCTCATCGCTATAAGACCGTTTGCGAAAACGATAATTGTCGAATCGACGTCCCACATGGCGGTCACCTCGTGAGCCAAGTCAATGTACTTGGTAAGCTTTTCTTTTTCTGTTTTCACAAGGTTTTCGTCATGCGGGACAGCGATGTCAACAAGCATCGTCCCGTGCTGGGATCGATCAATAACCACAATGTCAGGCTTATTAATAGTCCTGTCCGTGATTATTGATCGATCCCAGTAGAGTGTGGCATGACCATTTTCGAAAACGGACGCAGGTGCATTTTGTAATATGGCAGCAAAGACTCAACAAGATGATATTGAAGAACAAGTTGTTGATGAATAATTCTGCCTACTTGGTTGAGAACAACCGGAAATAATATGTCTCAGTGATTCTCCGGGACGGCGGCATGCTTGATGACTTCGTCAGCTATTGCACAGACAAAACCTTCGGTTCCCCAAAGAGGTCACCGAAGCGTAGCCAGTTTACCGAAGCGAGCAGGTCTACGTCGGGTCCTGTGAGGGCTCGATAGAACCGCCCGTGTAATTCCTTGCTCCTCCATACCTCCCTGCGGTTCTCGGTACTCAATATTATTGGTTTGCACCAGTTCTCCTTAGATAAGCAAAGCGAAGTGAGGTTTTTGTTAACTGTCACGAGATCGTGATGTATCCCACACTCAATTTTAAGGAAATATTCTCTCAGGCTGCATATTTCTCGGTTATGGAGGTTCTTGGTATTCAGAAAGTCGCAGCTCCCCAATTTTTGAAGGATATACAGTAAGTTTTCATAAGCCTCACATAATATTTAAAAAAAAAAATCTCTCTATTAACAGGATAGATTTGTAGCGAATGCTTTACCGGTTGAGTCTTAAAAGTCCTAAAACTCCTTTACCAATTGAGTTCTAAAAATGTGTAATGATACAAAATTTTGGCTACTTCTCAATAAAAAAAAATCCTCGAAGTTTAAACACATCGATTCCGGAAATTATTTACTCTCTTATTTTTTAAATATTTTTACATTAGTTCCATCCGAATTCGTTCAGCTGTTTGCGTGTGATTGAGTAACAAACATAGAAACATCTTCACTAATTTATTATTAGTGAATAATATTATTAAGGTAAGTTATAACAATATTTAACAAATCTCTTGATTCATGAAGAATCTGTAATGTTTCTTTGCGTAAAACACTTAGGTAAATTTCCCTTGAATTTGTTATTTATGTTACGTACAACGACGCATATATCAGTGACACAGCTTCTGATTTGTTAATAATTAAATTAAATTAGTGTTCGTCCCCAACAAAGGTTGTTGGTTAGAGATCTACAGATGCTAGAGGTGTTTCAGTTCTTTAATTTAATATTAGTTCGCCTTATTAGACTTTTGTTTACCTCGCGAAAATTTTATTAAGTGTATAACTGAAAGATTCATATGTTTTTTTTGTCCTCTGTAGATGAAAGTGTAGACGCAATAGTATGTGCCATTGACATTCACACATGTATGCTCACATAAATCTGTGTTTTCCCATAAATCAACGTTTTGCGTCTGATAAGGGAATCTAATAAATTAAAAGACTTTACATAAGAGACTGTTCGCCTAATACAAAAATAAAATAAATAATACTGTAATTTGGACATTGTCAAAAATAATCTACAGATAACCGATTTTCTGTGAAGTGTTATACAGTGTTATATTATTTATACACAATTTTACGGTAAAATTCAAGTCAAAAATTTACCAAAATCTTATAGAATGGGTTAAATATTAAAATTTAATGTTAGAGAAATTCATATATCGCCGTTGTCAAATTAAAATTTCAACATTTTGACCTTAGTGAATAGTTCTATGCATTATCTATCGTATAAAACCTTGCTAAGTGCTTATGAGCTGTTTGTCGAATTACGACCTCTTAATAAAATATGCTATTTTCAGCAGTTATAAATAATCTAAATTATTCAAAATTTAACGCTATTATAAAAATAATAAATAAACTATTAAACTTTTATGTTTAAAAGACCAATAAACTTACGTATAACAACTTTAAGTTTCAAATAAAATACTGCTTTTTAAAACATGTAATTTTTTCAGGAAAACTTTTGCCAATACCTCAAAAATATACTTTTAACACATAGCAGATTTTGGTTTGACAGCTACGATATGTAGAAACTATAATACTTTAATTTTTATCGAAATATAACTGCGAGAAAAAACTAAAACAAATCATCCTGGGTTCGATTATCGGCAGGCTAGTTTGTAATAGCAGGGCACACCGCTTTTCGCAGTATTTGGGCAGCCCGTCTGGCGGCAGTAACCACCATTTTTTTATATATTTCCAATTTTTCAATTTTTGTCATTAGTGCTTATAATGTGTGATTATAAGCACATATTATAAGTGTGATTCTGGGGGAAATGCGGGCTGATTAGGAACGTTGCAACTTATGTTCTACCTACTACATTTTCCATATTCCTGTTTTATTTATTCTTATTTCTTTCAATAACCATTTTTATTATATTCGTACAATATTTAGGAAATTTGTCCCTCCTTTTGCTAATCATTATTTCTTTAAGATTATTTATATTAATATTACAATCCAGTTTATATTCCATGAACCACCACCTTACAGAAGACCACCGTGAAATTACAGCACGTGTGCTGTTGTGTTTCGGTGAGTGAGTAAGGGATGCCAGAGCCCATTTTCCTATACAATCCCTTATAATTAATCCTACTGCAGTCGGTAGCGCACTTGCAGCAACTGTGGCGTGTGGCGTTGCTTATTAAATAGGCGACGGTAGCCACCTACCATCAAGTAGACCGTCACTCTGTCTGCTGATCTTCAGATAAAAAAATGAACTGGCTACGAAAGACTTTATTTAGAAACATATTATTACACATGAACCTTTATCAGGTTTTCATCACTAAGACACATTTTAGAAAAAAAAAAAAAAAACATTATAATATAGCTTGCAACAGAAACATTAAATTTTTCTGGGTGTCATTGAAATGTCATTTGTCATATCATGTATCTTTAATTCCTTGATTCGACTAAAGCTTTGGTTTAGGTAATGTCAGTACATAACTTACGTATTGAACAAAGCAAATTAATTTAACTTAGTTTATCACATATCCGTTCTATGCTACAACTCTGAGCACGAATATACTGAACATAACACGTAGACATTTTTATTTACTCTTTTATATCAAATCTAGTAATAAAAACAGATGTTTTCTAGGTTGTTCGCCAGATTATAAATCTACGTCATTTTGTAATGATAATTTTATAGTGCACCTTACATTATAAAATTCGATTAATGCATATATCTTATATATGGTAAAATGGTAAACGAGCCGTGTCTGTACATGTTGTACTTATGTTACCGAAGTCAAAAAATAGTTTTTATAATTTTTGTCTGTTTGTCTGTACGTTTGTGCACGCTAATCTCAGAAACGGCTTAACTGATTTGAATGCGGTATTCACTAATGTGTTGTAGCAAGCTTCCCGTAACATTAAGTGTTTGTTATATTCCAATCGGTTCACAAACAAAAAATTTACGCGCTATACCGAAAACCACGCGTACGAAGTTTCGGACTCAGCTAGTTCTAAATGTATTTTTTTTAAATCTAATCTAGTAATAAAAACAGATGTTTTCCAGATTGTTCACCAGGCTCCAAATCTGTGTCACCATAATTTTATAATGCACCTTACATTGTAAAGTTCGATTAATTCTATTTTTCTTCTAGTATTAGTCATATATTGTCGTCAGAGTTTGGAACTATACCTACCTTGTTTTGAAATTAATTATTACTAGTATCCCGGCCCCGGCTTCGCCCGGGATGCAATTTTTATATATATAAACATTCCCAGTGTATCCCTCTTTTCATTAGTGAAAACCGAATTAAAATCGGTCTACCCGTTCGCGCGTGATGCCGTAACCAAGGCAAATGGGGATTCATTTTTAAATACATATATTGTAGAAAGATGTATTTTTAAAATTCAGACATTTTAATTTTCCAATCCCAGTTAGTACAGAGTAGAGCTACGTCACGTCTAGTATGATTTATGTCTTTTGCAGAGTGCAGAATTAATTAATAGCGTCTCAGCCGCATCGCACAATGAGACCCTCTTCAATCTTACCTCCTATCTCCACCACCTTAATTTGGCTCGAGAATTTCGCCTAAGTGACTTTTATTGCAGCTACAAAGAACCTTACTCGCGAATTTTGCAAATAAACAGAAAGAAGCATCTGTCCTATTGCTTTTAGAAGATATCCGATGGTTTTTTGTTTGCTCTTTACAGACGTACGAATCTCCCTTAAAGTTTCCCTTAAGAATTAATATTTTTTGGACAAAATATAACAGTTTTGCAATATTTCATAAAAAGAATCATATTTCATAGAGACAAGCTCCTGAAAGCGTTTGTCATCATTTTACAAATTAAATTAGGTTGGGATTGGTTGGCATGTATTATATGTACATAGAAATTCTTCCTAATAATAATAATTATTATTATTACTATTTTATTTGTTCCTATAACTCAGACTCAATCTGGTAACTTAAAACTTGTTAAAACTTATGAACCTATTGTTAGTATTTACATAGATAATTATTATTTATTATCACTAGCTGGTCGTGGGCGACTTGAAAAAAAAGATAACGCCTGGAAAAGTATAATTTTCAGGCGTTGAATCTTAGTTTTTAGATAGTTAGTGCCCGCGAATTCGCCTGCATGGAATAACCACAAGTGTACTGTAATTGTGTTTCGGTGAATGAGTAAGGGATGTCAGACATGACATAGATATAGACATAGACGTAGACGTAGACGTAGACGTAGACGTAGACGTAGACGTAGACGTAGACATAGACATACATATAGATATAAATATAGCCATAGATGTCATTAAAGAAATATCCTTTTTTTTTTTCATCGTAACAATGATTTAGTATTTACATTAGATTATACGGCATACTAAAAATATTTACTGAGCCACCAGACATTCTGATAGTTGTCGATGGATCAATTAGCGCGGATCAAAAGGAGACAGTGAGAAAGTGGTTTTTAAGTTAATTTGTATGGAGAGTTATAGGTGGTTATAGTTTATATGTATATGGAATCTCCTGGAACTATTTGAAAAATTCTTTCCCTATTTGAAGGGTACATTATTTCAAATGGAATAGTAATCATTTATATAAGGATTATACATTACGTAACTCTCCCAATTGTAGACGGACGAAGCCGGGGCGTGTCGGTGTAGCATTAAAAAAATTTCAAGAAAATATTTGGTTTCTCTTCGATACTGACTTGAATCAAATCGAATTTATTTCGAGTGACAGACTCTTGGCTTCGCATTTATGAGTCGGACTAAGCGACGACGCACAGTTAAGAAAACAGACAGTAAATATGATCATATTCTTACTTCCTGGACATAATGGTTGGTTTTTGTTTTAGATATCCAAATAAGGGAAAATTATTTACTGAAGTTTTAGATTAATTTGGCAAAGCTTAAAAAAATCCTTCATAGTTTTTACATGTAATTGATGTAATGTCTCTTTTGTGAAGGCTTCTCCAACCAATGAAGAATATCAGTCAACCCCGAAATGTGTTACGCAAACATGTAAAACTTAGTGGCGCTTAAAAATTTCTTTAAATTTAAATTTTCAGTCTTGTTACCCACTTATTAGTTCGATGCTGTATATTGAAAAAAATATATATTTACAAATATATTTAACAAAAGGATTTATTTATTGATTGATCACAAACTGAATATTACATGAGTGAGGACTCTCATTTTAAATTAACCTGTATTAGAAAAAGTTTGCACTCAAGTTCTTAACGTAGGATGACATATAATATAACCAAAATGTAATATAACCTAAAGATAAAAACAAAAATTTAAATTTGCTCAGAAATCCAAAATTAGTTGAGTGAAAATGAGGCAACCAAGTGTCAGTCGATATTCTCTTTCATTAAGAGAATGGTAATTTTTTTGGGCCATAATAATAATAATAGTAGCCATAATAATCAGACAGACAAACAAATCTTGGTAGCTCAAACTAAAAACTAGATTGCATAAAGCGACGCCAGAAACCAGAACATTTAGAACATAATTATCCACCCTTAAAAAGACAGTTTCTAAAGTTCATCTTGCCAAGTCCACTGCCATTCTCTTGAGGCTCAGTCCAGAGATTAACCGGGCGCTTTGATCATCGTCGCCACTACAAAACTAGTCCATAAATTATATATATATATATATATATATATATATATATATATATATATATATATATATTATATATTTATATGTTGAGATCGGCAAACAGGCTAACGGTCCACTTGATGGTAGGTGGCCACCGTCGTCGCCTATAACACAAGCAACGCCAAAGCTACTGCAAGTGCGCCGCCGACCACAGCAGGATCAAAGTCAAGGGATTAGGAGTGGATAGGGAAATGGGCTCTGCCATCCCTTACTCATTTACCGAAACACAACAGCACAAGTGCTGTTATTTCACGGTAGTCTTCTGTAAGGGGGTGGTTACTGCCGCCAGACGGGCTGCACAAATGACTGCGAACCGCAGTGTGCCCTGCCATTACTTTCCAGATCCATACCAGCGTCAAATTTTAAGAAATTAATTTTTCAAAGTTGACCCTACCGGGAATCGAACCCGGGAACCCTAGAACAGAGCGTTAAGGCAAACGCCCTAACCGCTCATCCAACGGGCTCGTCAAAATTTGTAATTTAAACTACTAATTACTTTTTTAATTCAAAAATACTAACAAAACCAAATAATAATTTGCCAAATTTTTGACTGTTTTGACCATTTTGACTACCGTCGCTGTTAGCACAAGTACACCATAGAATTTCACGTGCGCTGTAAATCTTGACCGGATAAAGAATGAGAGATATGTTAGATATGGAAAAATAAGCTCTGGCATACCTTACTCACTCAAAAATACAACACAGTGTCTATTATTTACGGTGAGCTCCATTGTTCATGTTCATGTTAACAAATTACAGACTATTGTCTACCTATAGCGGTTATTAGGTCAGAAATGAATGGTATAATACCTACTGTTTAGTAAGCTTACTGTGAATTATGATGGTTTATTTCTAAAAACGCTCGTACCTATATGAAATCGAATCAGCAGCAATACGTTGGATGTATCGTGTGTTTGCAATTATTTTACTCCACTCCATTGTAAACGAAATTACGTTCCATCGGATATCGATGGGGATGCCTTATACGGCTGCTTGTTATTAATTTCTATGCAAATTTAATTGTGTCAATCGATGTATAACAGTAAAAGCTATTAGAGATATAATTACAGTGTGCTAAATACATAAGAAATACAAATTAAATTCCACTGTTGGGAACAAGACTGTTATTTTCTCTATGTGGGCTATAGTTTAATACGTTGGCCCTCTTTTAAACGTTGGGAAATCCTCTGGGATACCTGGCCACTGGCAGGGGACGCGCTGCGGGGTTATGCCGGACTCCTACTAGCCAACGACTTTCTAGCGCGGCCGAGGGAACATTGTGACACGATATTTGTCACCCTCCACGGCTGTCCAGTGCGGGGAAGACTGTGCTTCCTCCCTATAGGCGTACCTCGGTATACCAGAAAGTGGAGGTAAGCCGGCTATTTCGGGGAACCTCACGCCGAGCGGTAGTCTCCCCTAAGACAGTAGTCTAGGGGCTAGTAGTAGTGGTAGTAGTAGTACTGTTCAGGCCGCCACCTTCAAGAAGGAAGGTGGCGGACATAAGCCAGCCGCCTGCACCCGAGTCTCTTCCGACGGAATGGCTGGGAGAGGGGATCCTCTTCCGGCTACCTATCCGCTATATTACGTTGACCCTACGCCCTACTGTATTATTAATTGTACTGATAACTATTTATCAGTTCAAGTCTCTTAAGTGACTTGAGAATGTCACTTAAAGGACACCCTGCGGCAACAAACAAAATTAAGCGTGCTTAAGGAACCCCGCTAAACTTTTATAGGCAAAAATTGAAAATATAAATTACATGAACTGTTTATTGATATCGAAGGTAACGGCTTCGTAAATTTACTGTACTCGATTCAGTAAATAAACTTCCAAATTTGATAGTTTTTGACTAGGAAAACCTGCCGAACATTGCTGTATTTGAGCTGTTGCTACAATGATATGTAAAGAACTACGTAAATTTAAAGTAAATACCTTATCATGGATACAGAGAGTAACAAAGAACGACAGAGAAGAGGAAGCTGCAGTATTTCGTCCACGTGATGAGGGACGAAAGATACCGTGTTCCTCAATTAGTGATGCAGGGGAAAATACAGGGTAAGCATGGCAGAGGTAGAAGAAAGACATCCTGATTGAAGAATTTCAGACAGTGGTTTGGTTTGAACACTCGCTCCCTCTTACGCTCAGCAGCTTCCAAAGTCAAGAAAAGCGGCACGTTATAAAAGGAAGAAATAGAATTACTTCATGAGTACGATCGTGTGTTGATCGTGCGGTTTTTGTTTTCTGACAATGTTTGTAATATTTCAGGGGAAAATTATAACTCTGTACCTAACGTTTGCGTATTTTTTCCTGTAACTCGTTCAACTTATGCAATATAAATCAAATGAAAGTTATAAGGTATACCGATCCATCACATTTTACGACTTACACAGTAGTAAAGACGTTGTTGCGTTTCCACGGATGGCTAACAAAGATTTACTGCATATTTTAGGCTCACTTTAATAAGTTTTTCAAGCAATGAGAATATTTTAGTAGAAAAATTTAGAACGTTAATATATTTTTTTAAAATATTATTTCCTACTATACTGTCCTCTAGGGACTCAATATTGTCAAAACAATTTTCAAAATGTTCAAAATGCATTTCAAAATATTAAATCCGTAATAGAAACAGTTAATTAATTATTTTTTATTTTATATTTCAATAAAAATGTTTATAATACTTATATAATTAATTAAAGCAGAACAATTATGTAGTTAAAATCAAGTCTCGTTTGTTCACAATGAACCGATTTCGATGAAATGAAGTGTAGTTGGTTACAGTTTCAAAGATAGGATTCAAAGATATAAAGACACGCGGAAAAAGTCGCGAACAAAAGCGAAATTCATTTTATATGAAAATTTGGGACCTTTTTTTTTTTCAAAGTTTATTTACATTTAATTACAGTATATATGTGCCATTATGTTTGATGAATTTTTTCCATCTTGTAGGTAGTGGCATGATCCCGTTGCTGTAGAAATTTTGGGACTTCTGATAAAAAAAAACGCGACAAGTAGTTTTGGCAGTCCTCCCTTGATGTTAAGCTGACACTGCCTAAAGAATTCTGAAGAAACCGAAACAGGTGGAAATCTGAAGGTGCAAAGGTCATTATTATATGATGGATGCATTGACACCTCCCAGATAAACTCTCTTAATTTTTGCTGAGTGGCTAAAGATGTGTATGGTCTAGCGTTGTCGTGATAAAAGACCACACCCTTTCTCGGGCCACTTTCTCTCAACTTCTTACTTTATTCTCTTCAGTTGTTGGCAGTAGAAATCCGCATAGATTGTTCTGCCCGGCGGCGGTAACCTTTTTCGCACGTTCTTGTCGTACGTGATCCACTTTTCATCGCCAGTTATCAATCACTTCAAAAACGGTTCGGTCTCATTACGTCTCAATAAAAAATCGCAAATGAGTACACGATTTATAGGGTTTCTTTCAGTGAGCTCGTGTGGCACCCAAATATCGAGCTCTTTTGTGTACCCAGTTTTTTTCAAATGGATCAAAACTGTTCTGTTGTCAATTTCCAGTTCTTCAGCTATGTCGTAACTACTGATATGCCGATCTTGTTCCACTTTTTCAAAAATGGCGAACATTTTATCCCTGAGTCCAGAGCGAGGTGCATCTTTGACATCAAAATTCCCGGATTGGAAACGTCTACTCTTACTGACACTGCATTAGGTCCGTCCATAAACATCACAATTTTTTTCGCGGCTTGAGTTGCATTTTTTACTTTTTTGTAATAAAATTTTAAAATAATAATATATCGAATTTCTTCATTAGATTCATTCATTTTGACAGAAAGAAAAACAAATGAGAAATAGCTGGAAACAACATTTTACTAAATTGTTTCTTTTTTGAAATGTAACCTTTTTAAAAAGATTTTGTTACAAGTTTATACATACTATAAGGCGAAAAGACTTTTTCCCCGAACTAATACATTCTATATAAACAATTTATTAAGGACTCCAAACATTACGTCAAGCTTAGCTTTGACGAGCCCGTTGGATGAGTGGTTAGGGTGCTTGCCTTAACGCTCTGTTCTAGGGTTCCCGGGTTTGATTCCCGGTTGGGTGAACTTTGAAAAAATTAACATTTCAAATTTGGCTCTGGTCTGGATCTGGAAAGTAATGGCAGGGCACAATGCGTTTCGCAGTCATTGGGCAGCCCGACGGGTGGCAGTAAACACCCCCTTACAGAAGACCACCGAGAAATAACAGCACGTGTGCTGTTGTGTTTCGGTGAGTAAGTAAGGGATGCCAGAGCCCATTTTCCTATCCCCTCCTAATCCCTTATCCTTAATCCTATTGTAGTCGGCAGCGCACTTACAGCAGTTTTGGCGTTGTTTGTGTTAAAGGCAACGGTAGCCACCTACCATCAAGTGGACCGTCAGCCTGTCTGCCGATCTTAACATAAAAAAAGCATTTTCATGGAACAAAATAAAATGTGCACTTAACAAGGTTTTCATAAACTTTTCTTAATTGTACACCAAAAAGGAAAAGAAAACCAACTGCTTTTATGCCCTGCCCACAATGCTGTCAGTGATGATATAAAACATAGAGTAGAGAATGGTTCAGATAACACACAATATGCACACATGCACACATGCACACAGACACATATACTTAATAATATATACAAAGAGAGAGAGAGAGAGAGAGAGAGAACACAATTAGCCACACACAATTAAAATTGTTTAACATTAAATTAAGTACATGTAGTGGGAGGGCACACTGCCCAAATCACGCATTTGGCCAGTTCGTCTGGCGGCAGTAACCACCCCCTTTCCATTCACGGTAGACCACCGTGAAATAACAGCATGTGTGCTGTTTCTTTCGGTGAGTGAGTAAGGGATGCCAGAGCCCATTTACCTAATTTCTTCTCTATCCCTTATAAAAACTTAATCCTACTATGGTCAGCAGCACTTGCAGCACCTGTGGCGTTGCTTAAGTTTTAGGTGACGGTAGCCACCTACCATCAAATGGACCGTCGCGTCGGCTTGTCTGTCGACTTTCACATAAAAAATTTAACTAATTTAAAAACCGAAATTGTGTAAGTGTTGTCTTTTCTCAGTTATGAGAAAAGACTCATAACTCATAACTTTTTCTTATAACGGTTTTTAAAACTACAAGTACATTTGTAGATTCTTTTTGTTTGATCAAAAAAAATTTATTTTTATTTTTAATTTAAAACTATACGAATAATTCTAATGGAATAGCACGATTGAGTGTATTTCTTAATTAATTAGAGAAGTGAGATTTATACAATCTGAATTCTAAAAGATTTAAAATATAGAATACCTAAATTTGAAAAAAATATCCTTCACCTCATTTTGTATTTTTCTTCTAAACCCATAAATCAGTTATATCAGAAATACAATACTTTAGTCATGTTTGCGGGACAGATTTGCAGTTACGGTGATATCAGCAAGGAAACAACTGTGTCGGTTCTATGTTAGAAAGAAACTTTCTAATTATTGAAGGACATTTTTAAATACTGTGTTTATGGTATTTATTGGGCGTACATATAACGAATCGTTTTATTAATATTTCTTTTCATGTTGACTAGTACAGTAGGTATACAACCTACCTTTGGTTGTGTTCAAATTTCTAAACATGTATGTATAGACCGATAAACAAACTTACCTTATTATATTCCGCTGTAAACAAAGAAATCGAAAATATTTATCACCTAAAATAATAAGTAAACAAATTTTTAAGCCAGAGGAGTATGAGAAACACTTTACATTTTCTCGTAATTAAAATGGTCATACCGTTTTCGAGGAATCCTGTTAAAAATTTATAACGCCACTCTTACTTAGTTGTAAATTAACAAATTTACATTTACTTTGGGAATTCTACTTTATATAAACGTACGAACAAGTCTGAAAACGGTCGCGTTAACAGTTTACTAAAATTCAGAATAGATAGCTAAACAGTTTATATATAACAGTTATATAACAGTCGCCTATAACACAAGCAACGCCACAGCTGCTGCAAGTGCGCTGCCGACTACAGTAGGATTAGGGATAAGGGATTAAAATGGGCTCTGGCATCCCTTACTTCACTCACCGAAACACAACAGCATACGTGCTGTTATTTCACGGTGGTCTTCTGTAAGGGGGTGGTTACTGCCGCCAGACGGGCTGCCCAAATGACTGCGAAACGCAGTGTGCCCTGCCACTACTTTCCAGACCGCATCCAGGAACCCTAGAACGGGAATCGCATCCAGGAACCCTAGAACAGAGCGTTGGCAAGCATCCTAACCACTCATCCAATAGGCTCGTCGTGGTGTATAGTCTGTGCAATGTGCGTGTGAAATAGAACTGACACGTTCCATTTCAACTTTTATAAGTCAGCACACCTCTCTTCTCAAAGCGGAGCTACAAAGCACAATTGACAGTTTTAAGAGATGCCAAATAATAAGAGAAAAATAAAATGGTTACGATACATTTAAAGTGTCATTGAAAATAGGAAAAAATGAATAACACATGGGACGTTGACGTTGAGTTAATATTGAAAACTTTTCTGACATCAGGTCGTGCTGACCCGAGCGTCCTCGGGTCAGTCCTGGTCTTGCGAAGTAAAGAAACCTCTTTAAACCACTACCATTTTATCGGAAATTTCTGAACGTCAAAATTATTTGATCTTTCTGTGAGATTACATCAAAAATCATATGTTTCCTGACACTACTGCTACAGAAATTTCGTTTCTCGAACGGTATGTCTTGTCTGTGGTCTTGTCGTCTTTGTCAAACGAAAATTTGCTATGTGCAAAAAGTATAGTTTTGGGATATTGACAAAAAAATGTTTTCTTGAAAAATTTTACATTAATGTTTATTTTTTTAAAGAATTTTATTTGAACCTTAGGATGTTATACTTAAAGTTATTGGTCTTTTTATATTATATATATATATATATATATATATATATATATATATATATATATATATATATATATATATATATAAATTTTATAATTTATTTTGACAATAGAGTAAATTTTGTACATAAAAGATCCTAGCTGCTGGACATAGCATGAGGTCGTGAGTAGTTCGACAAATAGTGCACATAAACTAAGTACTTTATACGTTTTTTTATAAGATAGATAAACTATTCACTAGGTCAAAATGTTGGAATCTTAAAAAAGTGCACATGGCAGATTTTTGTTTGACAACGAAGTTGTACTGATTTTATTTAAGTCGTATTAAATAATATAATAAGTACATAGTGAACAGCTTACTAACTTTAACTTAAAATCAAACAGATTTCTTCCACAAAACTGAAAGGTAGAATGGAAGAGAATGCTTATTTTTTTTATGTATAAAGTTGAAGTGCGTTGAAAGAGCTGAAAGTGCATAACTGTTGAAAGTGCGCTGCCGAACTTAGTGGGATAGAGAAAAAGGGATTAGAAAGGGATAGGCTCTAGCATTCTTCACACACTCACCGAAATACAAGACACATGCTGTTATTCCACGGTGGTCTTCTACGATGAAATGATATTAACACACATTAATGTTACTTACTAACACACGGCAGATTTACAATTATTTATTGTTAAATCACACATTTTGTTTAACTTAAGTTATACAATTCCAAACAAGTTAATAGGTATTATTATTTGGGATTGTGTAATAATAAAAAAAACAAGTAGTTTTGCAATAAAAAATATATGACACTAAAAGTAATAATTACTCAATAAATCTAACATGATTGTTGTCGGGTTGTTGTAATTTTTTCGGCTCCTTAATTTACCTTAACCTAAAGATTTACCTAAATTTATAAGATTACTTACCTTATAAGATTTATAAGATTTTTTATAAGATTACCTTTACCTAAAGATTTACCTAAAGGGGATTGGGTAACTTTGTATGGAGGATTGGCATCATTTTTTTTTCTAGCGGCCATTGATAAAACCTATTGTCGTTTATAGTCCTTGCAAAAACATGTTATAATGTGCAAAAAGAATAGCTCCAAACTATATCGAACAAGAGATATAAGGGTTTAAAGATACGAATTTTACGCCTGGTTGCTCTTCAAGAACAAGCAATAAAATGAAAAAAAAAAGTGTTTTTTGTATTTTTTAATTTAAAAGTTAATGAAAAAGGTTAAGTTTACAAGAAAGAACGGTTTTAAGTGATTTGTTAAAAACTAATCATAATTTTCTTCGTCATAAACTTCATTTCCTTTGTCATGCCTTATTATAATGACCAAGAACTGCGCCGGAGGAACTACATCTTGGTGTCTTCCCCATCCCATGTACCATATTATTATATCACATGGCAACAAAAAACTTAATGTCCGTTTCCCTACACCAGAGCAATAGTGCCCTAATAAGCCCTAACTAGTGCATCAGATCCTTGTAATACTTGTCCCAAGAGAATATAAACATAATATATTTTCCTCCCAGAATGACGAGATTGAATTTGACCTCTCAAAAGCAATGAGTCAATACAGTTGAGAATTCTTAAACCCCTTGAATTGACAAATAATGCATTTGAAATGGAAAGACAACGTTGAATAATTTCTTCACGTGTGATATGATCATAACCCAAATGTCTTGGAATAAATTCAGTCATTAATCACATCTCACTAGACGCATGGTTTTTTTTAAAAGTTTTTCTTGTCATATTGAAAACACTCGATAGTCTCTCATTTGAGTCTCCGGTGTGTAGTTTAGCAAGCACTGTGGCAAGGGCTCTGCCTGCTTTATTTTTATACCGTTGAGATATGCTTGGCGTGTTAAGTTGTATTTCTTGAAATTTAAATTACGAGAAACCTATATAATAATGAAAAACGCATCATGTATAAAGGTACGTCGGTCAAACTCTAGCAAAATCTTACGCGTCTTGCAAAATCCTTTATATGAGCAGGTAAAAATTCGGTTAGTATCATGCGAGTTTTTATTTCAATGTCTTACCACATATGGTGTAAAGACTACGGTAGGAATTAGTTTCGATGAAGCAAATATGGCAGGTTATGTATTTTTTACACCGAAATAGTGTACATAGACGATTATAATCGAAGTAGTGTATATGGACGAAGTAGTGATTTAAGTAATATATAAAGCCTAATATCTCAGCTTCCATATTATTTAGCTGTATAGTTCCATAATAATAAATGCTACTTTCGAACTGCTTTTTCAAATTATGCTACTTTTACGAGTGGCCGCAAAAGTTGAAAATGATGCCAACTTTACCCAAACCCCTTTATAATATTTTAAAGTCGCTGTCAGTGTCGACCAAGTGTTCAAGTTATAAAGAAAGTACTAATTTTTGGCCAATTTTTTCGGAATTACTAGAAATTTCTTTTACATCCACAAACAAATGGTACGGCTCCAATAAATATGAATTCTGTTGACAGGTGCCCGAGTGGGGCAGGTTCAATTTGTGCATAATATTCAATTTGCCCCGTGTCAACTCACATGACGAGTGCTGCCCAAACATATTGAACTATCAAGCGCAGTGTACATTAGCGTTTTTATAAAGATTATATGGAACAAGATTGAATTTCAGCCGACAACGTTATTTGACTGTAAAAAGGTTTCAACTGAAACGAATGCGATAGGATTTTTGAAATTTTATTTGCTTTGATTTTCATCTCTTCTTTACTATACCGACACCAAATTCCATACTGTAAACGCAACAATTATGGACACTAACAAATTTTTAGTATTTTAAAAAAATTCAAATCTTAGAAATTTTAAACTCTAACCACATTGAAAGTAGAACGTTCTTTGTTTGTTCTATATTTCTGGTATTTTATTGCAACTTAATGCAATTAGTTTCATAATAATAAAATTAAAAGAAAAGGTGATGGACACCCAGATGCACAATAACCTAGTGATAGATATTTAGTAATCGACAAGCCTTTAATGGGAGAGTCATGGGATAAAGGACAATGCCCATTTTTGGCCACTTTTAAAGTAACATGAACAGCAATAATTCTTATTTGAAAAAAAAAGTACTATTTTTTAAGTAATATTAAGCTAAATACTATTAGAAATAAAGATGGGAATTGTTTTATTCATTTTTAATAGTATTACTCATGGTTTCCGTATCTTTTGTCAACTGATTCGAGCGTCCTCTGTAACCCAATAGGGCAAATGATTGTTACTTTACTCTGTGTTGCAATTCGGATCTGTGATAAGGTCCTGGTTAAGTAATTGAGTAATTTAATATTGTTTATGTATTAAATAATGTTCTATATAATGAAATAATTATGTTTCATTAATATAATTCTCTTATTTCTTTTAATTATTGGTGAATGGTCTGTGGTCTGAGGGTCTGTGATGAACGTACTATACTCATGGAAGTAATAAGTACTATATACAACTATACTAATCTTATACGTATACTATACTCCGACCATTATAAGAGTGCTGTCCTGACAGATGTCAATTCCATACATTTTCTGTATTGTTTGTTTATTCGGAAATGAACTTTATGCAATGGACATAAAGAAATGTCAAAAACGCATTCATAGAATGACCGTACTATAATTCTTATACTAATTCTGCTATCAACACTGTTCTTAGTAGAATATTATTCGAACTCTTGATGAAGCAGAGAATTTAATTTTATTCAGCTCTAGTATTACATTTATCAACTCTTCAAAACCTTACAATATACCAACCTTTACATAGTGTCAATATGACGACACGACAAAGCTGCAAAGTAATGAATTGCTATTGTTACATAGATATAACAAAACAAATACGTATATCCTAATATAATATCCTTATTAAAAACATAAATATTTACCAAAAACATTAGATCTTTAATAGTTTCCTCTCTAAATATCGAAATATAACCTCAAAATGTGGTCAAACAATATTTAAGTATTGCAAGGTTTTCCCATCTTTAATTCAAGAAATACAAAATATTTCGTTTATAATCTATTTTGAAGATCACATTCGTGTAAGAATCATTTTTGTTCAGCACAATTAACATGTGGCCAAAACACTAATGGGAAGTGGGCATTCCCCTTTATAAAATTACTTTTAATATTTGCTTTTAATGTTTTCAAAAGCAAAAATGAAATTGAAATTTTTTTTATGTTAAGATCGGCAAACAGGCTGACGGTCCACTTGATGGTAGGTGGCTACCGTCGCCTATAACACAAGAAACGCCAAAGCTGCTGCAAGAAAATTTAAAATTTAAATTTAATGTCAATTTTTGTAACAACTAAGAAATAAACATTTTTACTAACAATATTTTTCCATATGATTTAGCGAGTAAAATCCTCTTTGTTAATTAAGATTGGAAGAAGAATGTGCTCCACAATACATATATATATTTTTTGATACTGCATTTTATCTGGTTTCTCCGGCCATAATATTTTTACGTGTGTGGTGAGTCAATCTGCCGTGTAAGGGCGAAAATCAACTATTTATTTCCACAAACCAAGATGACTTCCAAAAGTGCTAAACGAAAGGTCCGATACAACCGTTAAACTTGCCAAGAGTCGTCAATGATTCCCTTATGAGACGCAGGTTAGTTCCGAAATATCGCTTTCGAATCGCAGAATCGAACTGTGTCGCTAGCTCGCCACTTCGCCTATTTATATCCGTTGCCAATCGTCTAGATCTTTCTTGAATTTAGTACAAACAAACAACAAACAAATACAAGTTGGTAAACAAATAAGTAAACAAGTAACACGTATTGTAAACAAGGTCATTGAAAGTTCGGGAACGCTATTTCTGTTGAATGTGAGCTCTATGTTGTGTGCATAAGGACCAATTTCCCTTGTTAATAACCGGAGAGTGGGGCGACTTCTATTCTAAGGTGGAACTGTCCAGATTTGTTGATATGCGAAGACGCTTTTCTAGAACGTTCCATGGTGAGTCATAACAATATGTACATAAGTGTTTCCTGTTGAATATGTCATCATGCTTACTTCAATATTATCTACGCTAATATTACAAAGAGGAAATTTTTTATTTTCTGTATATTTGTCTGCAATAGATAAACTCAAAAACAATAACTGATTTAAAAAATATTTCACTTATAAAACCTACCAGTAACATGGGCTGTAATTTATTTAAAAAAAAAAAAAAAATATTGTGATCTAAAGAAATACAAAAATCACAATAATGTATAACCAAAATTAACAAAAATTTGCCTATTGATGCCTATTGATTACCAGTAAAAGAGCTCGCGAGTAAAAGATGTTTAACTATTATAATTAAGTTATAATAAGCGCTTTTTTTCTTTTTCTTCAAATGAGTCAAAACACAGGTAGAATCGAGAGATGATCCTTATCCAACTGAATAGTTTCTTAACAGCAGGTTGGTTATGTAAAGTCAGGGTAAGAAAAGGTTCGTCACCTGAAAGTCGACTTTTGCTTGCACCAGGACAATTATCAGTCATGCCAAAATTTCATTTCAAACGCCTGTCAGTTGTCTGCTTAGTGCGTTAGTTTCAAAAGGTACTAAGAGTCTACGATTTCATAAAGGAATTAATTTGAAACTGACACAGGTTTTCATACCCCGACTGTACATTTAAATTCCTGTTTAAATTATTGGAATATAAATTTTTATTTATAAAAAAATGGTGAAAGTAAAAGTTCAAATCGCGGCATTTTTTTCGCTAATTCTATGTTTATAAAGATACCGGACGAAATCGCGTGAAACTGCTACTTTTGTAATGATTGTATATTTTGTAATTTTTGCTCAGCAAAAACTATGCAAACAATGTGTGGTCTCACATAGTTAATTCCCGATTTTGGTCTCAAGAATTTACATCCGCCCGGTACCTATTGCTTGTGTTTATGTCAGTTTATGTATATGCGACGGTAGCCACCTACCGTCAATTCTAATACCAGCTTGCCTGACACTATTTAAGATTTAAAAAATACTCAAATGGCAACAAAATATTATACAGTGTTCAGCTTGATAACAAAAAAATTGATGTACATATTATTTATTCGAACTCCTCTTTGCTTACTGAGAAGCAAAATAGTCCATTTATCTGAAGGCGGTAAACGAAAACATTTCCTTACAAAGTTAAATTACAATCTGTGACTCGAGATTTGCGAGATCAAAGTATTTAAATTGGAAGAGACATTTTGATGTCAACAAACTTTTATTCCTGTATATAATTATATGTATATCTATATCCTTACATAGTATAAATAAAGTCGTTGCCTACGTATATCTGTACGTAACTCCTCCTAAACTCCGCTACAGAATTCGATGACGTTTTTACCATCAGTCACATAATTTTTCACGAAAGATTTCTATTTTTATAATTACACTAGCTGACCCAGCAGACGTTGTTCTGCCCGAAACAGAAAATAATAGGCATGATGACGGTATTAAAGAACCAAAGAATAAATGGTTTTGGAGAAAAATATATGTTGAAAGGTGTTTAAAAAATTACTCATTTTTTGTATTAAAATTGAGATTAATAAGTTTTTCAATAAAATAGAAGTATAAATAACTTCAATCGGCCATGTTAACTGAAACACCAATCAGAGAGAATGACGTCACGCCCAGGTAAGTGCCATCGTGTTGCTTGACTTTGCTTTGACAGAATGAAAAATCTGATGAGATGTCGGATACGTCACGGTTCATCAGACGCGACGCCATGACACCTAAGAGCGTTTTCGCGCGTAATTCAAAATAGATTTAAAAACATTCAATAATTCGCGTTGAAATTTAGTTTTTTGCAAAAATATTTTTTTTTTCGGATATGATAGACGTGTATCTACATTATGGAAGGGAACTTCAAAATCTGTCATCGTGCCTATTCTCCAACCCGATTGTGCGCCACCTATCGGGTCCAATTTTATTTTCAAACCATGTGACAAAACGACGCGACACTTCATGTCAATGAAGGACGGTAAATTTTTTTGGATTTTATTCATACAAAAATACTAAAATCGCGATTAAAAAATGGGGGGTCGGGGTGGGAGGGTGAAAAATACTTTACGACCTATTCTCATACTTACTAAATATGCACACAAAATTTCATAGGAATTTCAAGCCGTTTCGGAGAAGTTTTGTTACAAACCATAGATAGAGTATACAATAGGTCTAAATGAAAGCACTAATTGGTATAGTATGTATTATAAAAGTTTGTAAAGTGCCTAAGTAAATTTCAAAATAATTTATTTTCTGAATTTATCGTATACACAAGTGGAATTCTTAACATATGTATAAAAATTTGTAATTTGTAAATTGTAAATTTATCCACATATTCAACTGAAAATCGGTATGCAAATCTAATTTAATATCATTTTATAAATGTGTTTATGTTAAGACACAGTTAGCATCATTTGCACTGTATAGTCTCATCACTTAGAAATTCGTTGAGGGAATAATATACTATTTCCATCAGAATATTACGTAATCCCTAATGTAAATAATCCTTGAACACTGACAGATTTCCAATATTTTCTTATATTTATTGGAATTTTATTATATAATAAAATTGTGGTGCCATACAAAATACACTTATTTTTTTTCATTCTAGTTTTGGCAGGGACCTTACAAAGTTTATCATTATGACGTGTACGCTTCATGAACTTAAATATGTTAGAATTTTCTTTAATGAACATACTTAAGTATAAACTGCAGTCAAAATTTTCAACTTTTTAAAATGTATCTTACATGACTCTCTTTGGTAGAGTTTTTTTGAGCTTTAAATACTCTTTGATTGTCAGAAGAGTTTCCCTAGAAAATGACACCATACCTTATGGTTGCAGCCGCTTGGCCATGGTAGGCAGTAATCACTGTAGCTTTACTCTTCTCTATTTTTAATGTTATTTAAAAATTTCCGGAGAAACTTGTTCAATTAACAAAGTGTAAAAAAAAAACATTTTAATAAGAAAATAAAATAAAATAAAGCCGCACGCCAAAATTAATATTATTGGGCGAAGATATCATCTAACTAAACCGTCCAAACCACATGCCAGCCCAACGTTACGAGCTTCGTGTGGTGTGCACCTGACTGATAAGAGGAGAGTCGAGCTTGCCTACATTACTATTAATTTTATAGTTCAATAAACTTCCTAAGGATTTCCACGACAATTGAACCTTATCCGCAATGACGATTAACAAGAAATTGGAAATTACTAAGATATTCGTTATTTGTTTCTAAGATCCGATCCATAAGTGTCAATATTGATCAGCTTTTGTCATGGAGTTAACACATTGGCAACCATGGGAAAGAGCCTCGTATCGGGGTAGTCTTCTTATGTCATGTAAGTCAATGATCTTATGTCTTATTCAAAGCATGGTAAGTATAATTTTAAATATAGCGTGTAATATAAAAATATTATTTAAAATAAACACAGTAAGTACTTAAATCCGAAAAAACTTGATAGGTTGTACTTATAACTTATCACTGATATGTAGGGTTATTTCCCTTGGCACGTATGGACAACGATCAAGTTAATCTTACTGTTTGAATTTTCAAAAATTAGAAATGCGAGATCAATTTTTTTCAAGTTGTTGATTTAGACTTTTATTGTCGCATACTGTGCTTCCTATAATTGCGGCGGCATCTGCCATGTACTTTTGTCCTTTGTGGCTTGTCTTTGCTTGGTGCCTGCCTCGTTGGAGACCATGTAATAAATAAACAAATAAACAAATAATTATAAAAACCGCAGTATACATCGGCACCACAAAACGCAGCATTAACACCCGAATTAAAGAACACAAGGGCAACTGTCGCAGAGGAGAGACCGAAAAATCGGCAGTAGCGGAACACGCCTTTTCTGAAGGCAATCATAAAATCCTTTTCAAAAACACATTAGTTCTGTCATTCGAGGTACACTATCACTCACGCCTTAATCGGGAAGCCATTGAAATTTTCAAGCATCCAAATAATTTCAACAGGAAGGAGGAAAATCTAAGGTTACACAACATTTGGTATCCGGCACTACGCAGGAATAATAATAATAATGAAAGAAAGAGAGGGCATTATAACCCCTCTCCTAGTGACCACACCCCACCAATTCAACCACGGGGTGGGGATATAAATTTAAGTTTAAATATAGACACATTCCAGTCGACAAATCAGTCTCGCTCGAGAAGTCGAAAAGTGCAGAAGTGAAGTGCAGTGATGTGATGTACTTTGTCTTCTAACTCGGACTACACCACTGAGGATGTCAACCGCAGTTGTTGACGAAACGTTTGGAAGAATTTCCAACAGACCTGGGCCATCATCCCGGAAACCCACAACTCATACAATTATAAAAACTAATGTGAAAATATATTTTTTTACAAAACACATCACGTGAATTCCAAAAAAATAAATGATATTACTAGTTTTCTATAAATAATAGTAATAATAATAGTTTTCTATAAATATTGACTTTTTTGTAATTTCTAGAAATTTCAAATATATCCTCGCCTTAAATGTAATGGCGATAGTGATGAACAAAAAGAAAAGTAAGCCAAAAAGGTTAGTATAATATTGGTAACAACTGTTGGCCAATTTTAGGAGCACCACAAATAAAAAATGGTATTCATGGTATTAACCTGATAGTGAAAAATGAAGAAACTAAAGCAAAAATATAAAATAAAATCCAATATACAAATAGTTTTTTTTTTTAATGTTGAACATAAAAAACCAACAGACAAGCTGACGGTTCACTGATCGAAGGTTGCTACCGTCGCCTATAACACAAGCAACGCCAAAAGCTGCCCACGTTGGCAAAAACCATAGTAGAATTAATGATAAGGGATTAGGATGGGATAGGGAAATGGGCTCTGGTATCCCTTATTCACTCACCGAAACACAACAGCACACATGCTGTTATTTCACCGTCGCCTTCTGTAAGGGGGTGGTAACAGCAGCCAGAAGGGCTGCCAAAACGCAGTTTACCCTGTCACTACTTTTCAAATGCAGACCAGAGCTAGCTTTAAAAAGTTATAATAATAGGTAACACTTTTAGCATATTTATTCCCGTTAGTGAATAAATCAGACACCATAAAATATAGTTCAAACTGTTTAACGCCCGAAAGTAACATAACTTCGTTCATAAATCTGCACACAGACTATGTTTACTAATACAGTAATTCCTATAAGGAGTTAGGAAGGAAAGAGCTATAGGTGACGGTAGCCACCCACCATCAAGTGGACCGTCAGGCTGTCTGCCGATTTTTACATAAAAAAAAGCGAAATACGTCTCATCAGTTACAATCTCTTAAAAATACAATATACCTTCCATAGCTTCTCATATTATATTTTCTGTTATACTGTAAATACGAGCCCGCCGATCATTTGTCGCAATGTAGCGGGAGTGAAGCATTGACAATTTCTCCTCATGAATTTTAAAAGGAAATTTTCCTCTCCCGTCAGCACCTGTTGGTGTCGGGTCAAGTGGGAAGCTTTTGTGTCACGCATTTAGAAACACTGTAAATAAAAATATACAACAAAAACCAAGGATGGAGCGTTTTCATACATTTTTGAGGTGCTTTTTTTTTGTAATCTAATTTCAATAAACCGTACGTATACCGGTATATTGAATATAAGGTATACCGAATAGGGAATATGCACATTTTTTTTATATTTTCATACGATAGGTTATATCGTTATATAACCGTAAAAAAATATTCAGCGCCAAAAAACAAAAATTTGGTAACAAAAAAAAAGTTAAAATTAATTAACAGCTACGGGCAACACCCGCCCTTTTGGCGCGCTTGTCGTGACGTCAAAGTCTACAATCGTACAATCAAATGTTAAAAATCACAAACATCTACACGCTTGTTGACATTTCATAGACGTTGACGTCACATTCCATAGACTTTGACGTCACATTCGATCTTTATGCACTTTTTAATAATTATTTTCTTAACGAAAAAGAAATAATATTAAAAAATAATACATAGATATAATTCTAAAGCAAAAATGTTGATAAAAAATATATTTAAGCCTTTTTTGAATTAGACGCATATTCCCTATTGTCGTGGCAAGAGTACACTGCGTTCCGCAGTTACTAGGGCGACTCTGGGATCCCTTACTCACTCACCAAAACACAACAGTGGCTCTAGCATGAGTTTACGATACTACACTCGCTAGCGAGAGCGTAAAACATTTATATGGAAAATTGATAATTTGACATTGACAGTTCACGATTTCCCATACAAAAGTTTTACGTTCTCGCTAGCGAGTGTAGTATTGGTGTAGTATCGTAAACTCATACTAGAGCCTCTGGACTCGTGCTGTTATTTCACGGTCGTCTTCTGTAAGGAGGTGGTTATCATTACAATAGTATTAAATACTCTTTCTAAATAATGTTTCGTTTCATCGCTGATTTTAATTTATATTATGGTAAGACTTGATGGGAGCTTGTCATGTTTTAATAGAGTGTACATATAAAGATTTATAGATTTTAGTAAGTTTTTTCAGTGTTATTATACAATACTAACTTATGTATTATACATATACGTATTATATATGTAATGTATAATACTGATACTGATAATAATTACATTTTCATTTGACGGCCCGTTGGATGAGTGGCAAGGGTGCTTGCCTAACGTTTCAGGGGCCCCGGGTTTGATTCCCGACGGGGTCAAGTTTGGAAATTTTAATGTAATTTTCAAAATTGATTCTGGTCTGGATTTGAAAAGTAGAGTGGTAGGGCACACTGCGTTTCGCAGTCATTTGGGCAGCCCGCCTGGCGGCAGTAACCACCACCTTACAGAATACCACCGTGAAATAATAGCATATACGTGCTGTTGTGTTTCGGTGAGTGAGTAAGGGATGCCAGAGCCCATTTCCTTATCCCCTCCTAATCCCTTACCAATCCTACTGTAGTCGGCAGCGCACTTGCAGCAGCTGTGGCGTTGCTTGTGTTATAGGCGACGGTAGCCACCTACCATCAAGTGGACCGTCAGCCTGTCTGTCGACCTTAACATAAAAAAAAATTTACATTATTTTCACTGGGGTAAGTCAGTGTAGGTCTTGGTGGTATGTGTTTTTGCTAGGGAACATATACTTATAAAAAGCTAAGAATACCGATTGCGTACGTCCAGGTGTGTGGAGCTGGACTATTAGGCGCGCACTGACCAGTCCTATCATACAACGTCCCCGCCATTATTAGACTGCCGCCGCGGTCTAATGATGGACTCACAAATCTTGTGAGTCGTACCCCCTGGGCAATGCTACAGTTTCTAAGACGAGCCCCACACATAACACCAACCTCGTGACTGTAGCAGCTAAGTATGAAGGGCAAAGGCGAGTCTTCGGCGCCATAACCGAAAACCTAGCTAGGGGAAATCAACCCTGAAAGAAAAATGGTAATTAAGGATAATGGAAGCAACACTAAAAGAGAGACTACCCCAGGAGGGTACCGGCTTTGCCGGAGAATCCCTCCCTGAGCATAGCTCGGGCTGCCCCACGTATTCTGGGGGGGGCACAGTTTTGCTTAACCAAAAATCTAAAAAAGACGACAGAACGGTGGATGCCCAGGCCTCTTTGTCAGTCAACACTACTGGAAAACGTTACATTCAACAGGCCTTTCACCCCAGCCTATTCACAAGAGATCGCAGTTCATCACTTATGGTCATAGACCCCATAGCAGCGAGTGACCAGGCTCCTATGGCAGATAATGCTACTGGAAAGAAATTAGTGCAGCAAGTGCTTCACACAGGATTATCCTTTACAACACCTCGGAGTGGATCTTTGGAGAGGGCCACTGGGCCACCTTCTTGGCAGCGAGTGCCTACAATGAGAAATCCTAAGAAAAGAAAAAAGACTTCTAGCACACCATCACCTGATAAAATTGTAACCTCTAACAGGTTCAGTGACTTACCCGTAGACTTAACTGAAGATAGTATCCAACCGAAAGAAAAGAAACCGAGCAAACCACCACCGATCATTCTTTACGGCATAGATGATGTTGGTAAATTATCTGAGCTCCTGATGACTGTGGCAGAAGGTGAACAATACTCCTACAAAATTATTAACAGGAACCAACTGAGGATCAATTGTACGGAGATGGAAGTCTATAAAAAGTTGATAGCTGTTGTTAGAGACAATGGTCTTATAGGTCACACATTTAATAGAAAAGACGAGAGGTTCTTCAGGATCGTTATCAGGAACCTGCATCCGTCAACATCATTAAATGCAATAAGAGAAGCTATTGAGGAGACAGGAAACACAGTAGCTGGTGAAATAATCAATGCTAAATATGGCCCAGAGAAAAAACCAACATCGACATTTTTTGTTAACATGTTGCCTGGTCCCAACAATAAAGCTGCCAAGGACATCAAAATGATCGACCGCCAAATAGTAGTGATTGAGGATCCCAAAAAACGACGATCAATTGTCCAATGTCAGAGGTGCCAGCAGTATGGACATTCCAAAAATTACTGCATGCGACCATACCGCTGTGTCAAATGTGCGCAGGCACACAAGACTTCGGACTGTCCAAAAACGGACCGCTCCACTCCGGCACTCTGCGCCCTTTGTCAGGGTCCTCACCCAGCCAATTATAAAGGATGTGAGGTTTACAGAGAAATATTACAACGTAGAACGACAAAACAACCGCGTTCAATATCTAGGCAATTTGTTCAAGCTCCCCAAATGGAAAAAATATCCGAAGAAGCACCAAAAACCAATAACGTTTCTAAATTAAGACAGAAAACCTACGCCGACGTTCTTAAAACGCCATCAGACCTACTCTCAACACATGGGACCCTAGAACTAGTGATAACTAGGCAATCCGAAAAATTCGATCTCATACTGCAACAAATGGGTGCTCTGATGAGCCTCCTGACTAAACTCGTTGAGAAATTAACAAAATGACCACTCTGAACTTGGCAACTTGGAACATTAACGGGTTGGCCCCGAATAAACATGAAGTGGAAATTTTACTCCAAGAGCACAACCTAGACGTTCTTCTGATATCTGAATCCCACTGTACAGCTCACACTAATATCACCATCCAGGGATATAAAACTTATCTGACGGCGCATCCTGATGGCACGTCTCATGCAGGGACAGCGGTCATTGTGAAGAGAAATATCAAGCATCATTTAATGCCTATGTTTCAGACTGACTATTTACAGGCCACTACTATCGCTATTGAAACGAAGTGTGGTGCATTCAATGTGTCATCTGTCTACTGCCCACCTAAACATACAATCTCTGAAACAATGTTTGCTGACTATTTTGAAACACTTGGCAACCGGTTTGTGGCTGGTGGAGACTGGAACTCCAAGCACACGTTTTGGGGCGCCAGACTGACAACGACGAGGGGCCGACAACTTAAGAGATGCCTCGATAGGAAAAACATGTATACAGTGTCCACCTCCGAGCCAACATATTGGCCAACAGATATGTGCAGGACTCCGGACTTGCTGGATTTCTTTGTTGTGCAGGGACTGTCTAAACAACACTTCAGAGCTATTTCTTGCCATGATAGTGCGTCTGACCATGCCCCAGTACTTCTTAAGATTAGTACCTTACCTGACAGATATGATGAGCCTGAAAAACTTTATAACGAGCTTACAAACTGGCACTCATTTCGGGAATTCTTGGAAGAAAATTTAGATTTAAAAGTTCAACTAAAAACTGCTGAAGACCTGGAGAATGCAACGAAGTACATCACTTGTCTCATCCAGGAAGCGTGTTGGTCTAATACACCTATAAAAGATCAAAAAAGGGACTCTCTTAATTTTCCAAAGGAAATAAGACAGATGGTACTTGAAAAGCGTAGACTGCGTCGAGCTTGGCATCTTAGCAGGTGCAGGGTTGACAGAATGGCTCTTAATGAGGCTGCCCTAAAATTAAAAGTGGCGATACGGGAATGGCATAACACTACGCTCGAATCGAAGCTTGATACGCTCACAGCAACCGCATCAACCAACTACTCCCTATGGAGGTTCACTAAATCATACAATAGACCTCAAGAAATAAAACCTCCAATAAGAACCCCCAATAATGTCTGGGCTCGAACGCCTCAGGAAAAGGCCGACACTTTCGCTGTACATTTAAAAAACATCTTTAAACCTCACGATGTTAGCGACCCAGAGACAGACATTAAAATAAATGCCTGCCTGAAACATGATTTTCAACTTTCGCTTCCACCACAGCCGGTAACTCCCCGAGAAATCTGCAGAACAATACGGGAATTAAAAGATAAGAAAGCACCAGGATTTGACCTAATAACCAAGGAGATATTGTTGCAATTACCCAAAAAGGCAATAACGTATCTAACATCATTATTCAATGGAATTCTTCGGGTACAATACTTCCCTAGGTTGTGGAAAGTATCTCAAATCTTAATGATACGTAAACCAGGAAAACCAGTGACTGATGTGAAGTCTTATAGGCCTATAAGCCTATTACCTGTTCTCTCTAAGGTTTTAGAAAGGTTACTGCTACGACGGATAGTGCCTCTCTTAGCAGATAATGGTGTGATACCAGATCACCAATTTGGTTTTCGCGAGCAACACTCTACGGTTGAGCAAGTGCATCGAGTGTGTAATAAAATAAGAAAATCTCTGGAGGATAAAGAATACTGCTCCTCGGTGTTTCTCGACATAGAGCAAGCCTTTGATAGAGTCTGGCATGATGGGCTGCTGTCTAAAATAAAAACAAACCTTCCACATAGCTACTACCAACTGCTATATACCTACCTTACGGACAGACTGTTTCAGGTGAGAGAAGCAGATGCAACGTCAGGCTTTTATGAATTAAGGGCGGGGGTCCCTCAAGGGTCTGTGTTGGGTCCCATCCTGTATAACCTCTACACTTCAGATATTCCGCAGATGGACAATGTCACCGTGGCCACCTTCGCGGATGACACGGCCATTCTTGCAAGTCACAAGGATCCCCTACAAGCCTCACAAACATTACAAAATGGGCTAAACTTAATAACAGAATGGCTGCGTCGGTGGAGGATAAAGGCTAGTGCAAGTAAATCAGTTCAAGTCACATTCACTCTGAGAAAAGGAGATTTTCCCCCTGTACAACTCGACAATGTAACACTGCCACACAAAAATAGTGTTAAATACCTCGGCTTACATCTTGATAGAAGACTGACATGGAAGCAACACATTAAGACTAAAAGAGAGGAATTGAACATCCGGTACAAAGAGCTCCACTGGCTGATGGGACGCAACAGCAAACTGTCTACTGACAACAAGCTCTTAATCTACAAGGCAGTCCTTAAACCGGTGTGGATGTACGGAGTACAGCTCTGGGGCAGCGCCAGTAACTCAAACATCTCAATACTGCAACGGATGCAGAACATCATACTCAGAACAATTTCTCAAGCACCATGGCTGGTCACCAACAATGAAATTCATAAGCATCTACAAATGGCTACAGTGAAGGAAGAAATCATAGCCACTGTCAGGAAGTACCAACAAAGGCTGGAAAAACATCCCAATGTGCTTGCAGCCGAATTGACACAAAAAAGCTATTCCAAGCGGTTAAAACGGAAGGATATCTTGCCTTACTGATCGAGACAATAATTTATGAGTAGATGCCTTCACTGGAAGGCACACTCGACCCGCCATACTGAATAGCAACAAATCTGATAATGGTGGATACCGATTGCAGATACTAGAACAAGACAAAAAAAAAAAAAAAAAAATTTTCACTTAATTCTTCGGTATATAATATATACTTAGTTATATAGATTCTGTCTTTCTGACAATTATTAATGCCTAAAAGGTTAGATATAAATTTTTTTTACTAAGTTTGGATGGCTCTTTTGTTTTCAAAACGTGATTGAAGTAAAGTGAAACTTTTTATTTGTATTTCACGAAAAGCTCTCTCAAATGTAACACAACTTAAACAACATAAATAGCTTACTTAAGCAACACTTAGCGACTTGAAATGTGTTAACATTTTGTTCGAATGTGGACTTAGTCTTCACGGTGAAAGTTAATTTTCGTAATTTTTATGACATTCATATAATTTTACGACACTTTTGGGCTATTTTTCGAGCACCAACTTTCAGGTAAGTAATGATGTTTCGGAAGCTTATTTTATATACTATAATTAACATGTGTATTTTTCTTTCCTTGGCTTTTGCATAGCGGTCACAATTGGGAGCTTTTAAGCGTTTAAGGGTAACAACCTGATCAGCCCATCAGCTGAGAGACCGGCCACGAGATCTCTTGCTAACCACTCTTCCACCAGCTTCTCCAAGTTTTCTGATTCTCTGCGGCTATACACATTAAAACTGTGAGAAAATTGGAAATCTGTACTAAAAGAGATAAGTTTAATTTATTTGCAAAGAAAAAACACTCTTTCAGTTAAATTGCTAACAACAAAATCCAGTTTCTTCCCAAGAACATAATTATAAAGTCAGCAACACGATGACGAGCCATCTAACTGAATATTTGATGCAAAGCGTCACTCGAAGGCACATGCTCGTCCTAAACTAGTCTCGTACTCATTCAAAATTCCATTTAGCACATGATCAAATGTACATAGAGTTTAGCAAATTAATTTCCTATAACCTATGTGTGCTGTTGGGAAATCGAACAATAAACTTGGCAACTTTCAGCTGCTTCTTGTATGACAGAATATTAGATATTACTGCATTGCAGGGCCACAGTCTTTTATTGTTCTTTCAAACTAGTTATCTCCAAATTCACATGTCTTCAAACATGGTTTACTTTGAAACAAATAGTTTTGGTCACATTTTTTCCATCGACCCTAAAAGCAAGATTGTTGAATCTTGTTACAAATGAAATTTGAAGGTAATTTCAAACAAGATATTTGAGACCGACGCTTGACTTGATAATAGGTAGATACCGTCTAAGAATAAATTTGCATTTGTGTTGCCAACCCTCCAACAGGTTTACAGCATGCCTAAAGAATCCCATATTATAGGCGGATATACTTCAGAAGGGGTTTGTTCCAAAGTTGGCGGGATAAAGTTTCTAGCTATCCGGACCTGCGCACCGGCGCTTTATCCTAATAATGACGATTAATTCCACACCTGACATGGCATGACTTGGTGGAATGCCAAATTCTATCATTATTCTGCCACTGATAACGTCTTAGTGTTTTTTTTTTTCATTCCATCAAGGATGTTACTAATTGATTTAAATTAAGAAGATTTAAATTAATTGACGAGCTCGTTGGATGAGTGGTTAGGGTGTTTGCCTTAACGCGCTGTTCGAACGTTTCCCGGGTTCGATTCCCGACAGGGTAAACTTTGAAAAATGAAATTTGCAAATTTGGCTATGGTCTGGATCTGGAAAGTAGTAGCAGGGCACACTGCGTTTCGCAGTCATTTGGACAGCCCGTCTAGCGGCAGTAACCACCCCCTTACAGAAGTCCACCGTGAAATAACAGCACGTGTGCTTTTGTGTTTCGGTGAGTGAGTAAAGGATGTTAGAGCCCATTTCCCTAACCATTCCCAATCCCTTATCCTTAATCCTACTGTAGTCGCGAGAGCACCTATGGGGTTACTTGTGTTATAGGCGACGGTAGCCCTGTGTGCCGATCTTAGTGTCCTACCCCTGGATTTCGGTCGGTGAGTAACGGTTGGAACGCCTGCGGAGCCCTAACGCCCCGCAAAGGTTTCGCGGTTACAAAATGGCACCTTTCAGAAGTCTGCAGTAAACACACCTTACAGAAGTCCACCGTAAAATAACAGCTCGTGTGCATTTGTGTTTCGGTGAGTGAGTAAAGGATGTTAGGGCCCATTTCCCTAACCCTTTCCAATCCCATATCCTTAATCTTAGTGAAGCGCACTTGTGGCGTTGCTTGTGTTAGAGGCGACGGTAGCCGGTCTGCCGATCTTATTATAAAAAAAAATTAAATTAAAAAATACTAAATAAAAAATAATTTACAATTTTTTTTATTGTGTATAGGTGGTTAGACAGGCTGACGGTCCAGTTGATGGTAGGTGGCTTCCGTCGTCTATTAACAGAAGCAACACAATACGTGCTGCAATTGGGATGTCAACCTTAGTAGGATTAAGGATAAGGAATAAGAAAGGAGTAGGAGCTCTCGCATCCCTTACTCATTCACTACACAACAGCATATACAATGTGCAAAGTAAGGGGGTGGTTACTGCCACCAGACGGGCTGTTTTAATATTTACGAAATGCTGTATGTTCTACCATTACTTGCAAAACCCAGACCTGAACTTTGATAACGTTACGTGCTCAAGTTGGCTTTTAGATGCAAATAATAATAATAATATTTATTTACTTTCTCCACAATTTACAAAGTTTAGGTAGGTGCATCTATAGTATTAGTGCTACATTGTATGTGGGAGACTGGCGCCTGAACTAGGTAATACCTGTGTCTCAGGACACCAGGGCTCCACTTGAATGGTTTGTGCAACACTTGAAATGGGATCGATAACAAACCATAATTAACCAAAAAAGAAAATAAGTAAAAAACTGAAAACAAAAGAAAAAAAGTTGTTTGTTTGTGGTGTGTGTGTATGTGTGTGTGTATGTAATACAGTATACATTAAGATTTTATTTATTTTTTTATTTTTACACCTACACCTGGATAGTAATAATATTCATTTAGGTGTCTAAATGAACTCTTTAAATATAAATTTTTTTGATAAGTGCATAAATTGAATACCTACAGAATAAACTTTCAAATGTTGAGAACCATAAAGCATTGCATAAGCATAAAGACCGCGATACTTTATGAGTGAGAAAATGTTTATAACTTTTAATTAAGAAACTACGTATCCTAGTTTATTTAAACTGAGAACGTCATTAATTATGGTTTATGCAGAGGCAACAAAAAGTGAAGCGAAACTTAAATCGCTTCATCGGACCACTACATTGTTACAGGCGAGTTGAACCCGACGATAGACTTAAGTTAGTTAAAGTACGGGCAGATTGTAATTAACGCCACCGGAGTAGCTGTGCCAATGTTTGTTTGCGAACGAAAGCTAAAATTCTTGAATAAAATATTCAAATTGCTTCTACGAATCGAAGTTTCATCGACATTCAACTCAGTTCGATCTTGTTAGCCTTTAAAGATATTAATTAGTAAACTAATATTGAAAATTCCTTTTTATTTGTGAAACACACAGAATTTGAATTTTAAATGAAATGATATTTTTGCTAATTTGAAGCTCCAATAATATGTTGAGAAATTGAATTATACAAACAAAAGACAACCTAGCCTAATTAGGTCATTTCGCAGTTTTTAAGCCGAACTTCGAAGCAATTTTAATACCTGAAATGTTCAAGAATCCTTAGGAATTTAACGCCTGTGAAATAAGAGTGACTCCAGAAAATGTCTGATTTTACGAAGTCACGTTGCCGCTGTTCATTGAAATTCATGGACTGTAATTGTAGCCTCCGAGACGACAGCGTGAAGCATGTGAACCATAACGTAGGTAGCTCAGTGTCAAAGGTTATGTAGAACTGTTATTAAAAGTTGAGATATTAATTCAATATATTTTTGTTGGTGACTACTTAACACATAAACAATAGCTGGAGGCCGGGACTTCGTTCGTGTTGAAAAAAAAATACCAAGGCTCATTACTATTACACGAAACCTAATCGAACCTATAGAGCAAATGTAAAAATAAATGTTTTGGAAGACACCCAAAATAGTTTAGCAGAAATAGATGGCGTACCAAAACTTGGCGCCAAATTCCCTAAAAGATTTGGAAACTAGAGTAATGAAATTTTTAAATTATATTCTAAAATTATCGAAAACTTTCTACTGAACTTAATTATTTATATAAATTTTCTAACATATCTTACTTTTAGTTACAACGTATTTTGTATCTATACATATTGTTACTTGCAGGATTAGTAACAATGCCGTATAAGGGTGAAAGGATTCGATTTGTTCCTGCAAATCAAGATTTCTTCCAAATATCACAAGGCCTCTCGATTAAACCGTTAAACTCGTCAATGTCATCTCTAATTCGTTCAATGTGTCGCTAACTAACTGTCGCAGATGGCTTCACAAAAACTATCAACTGTCGCTTTCGTATCTCGTACCGAGCACACTGCCCCTCGAGCGTTGAACCCCGTTTTGTCTTTATTTATCCAGGCTGTATTTATTCGCGTAAAGACAGTCTGGATAGTCTTAGAAAGTACTCGAAGTTTTAAACTAGTAATCATCGGGCGTCAGTTATTCTATCGGTTCTAGAATGGTTTTCGGTTACAGGAATATGAGATCTCTATCGTAACTGTAAAGATCAATTTCTTTTGCAGTTGTTTAAAGGGCGTGATCATCATCTATTGATAAACATTACCTCTTCTACATGAATGTTCCACGTCCGTAGAACGAAAAGGTTCTATGGCCAACCAATATTGTATTATACCAATATTACATATTGTATTATACCAATATTACATTGTATTATACCAATAATATTACCAATATTGTATTATAGGTATATAGAATTAACAAACAGATACTTGAGCGCTTTGTTTAATAGAAAACTAGATTTTAGCTTCTCTACTACTCTGCTGCAAGCTGTGACTTATGACTTTTTTTTATTAAATCAAGGTAGCGCTTGACCACTATCTCACCTGGGCCCGATTCCACGCGATTCCTTACTTCGAAACCACGTCATGTTAGCGATTACGTACTTCCTCCTACCAAGTAGGAGTACTCAAATTGTTACGATATCTGCTAATAGTACGGGTCCTATTGGGAATGTTTGTATGGAGATGTTACAATTTTGAGTACAGCAATGCCACTTGGTACGGATGTTATAGACGTCCACCTGAGCCTAAACAGTCCGGTAGGCAGACTGAACTCCGCGACAGGGAGGGGAGAGGGGGGGGTCAAAGTGCGGACCTCCCGGCGCTCAGAAAAAAAATTATAGCAGATTTATTTGGACTATTTAATCAAGTTTGGTGTCGTTATCAGGCAAATCGATAATGCCCCGTTCATTTGTCATACCAGTTTTGTAGGGTTCCTTAGAAAAATATGACACAATACCTAAAATAACAAACTTTTAGTAGTAAAATAATGCAAACAGAGCCTTATATCTTCAGATTTTTGTATGAAACTTGGTTTATAAAAAATACTCTCTAAAAGTCCATTTAATGTAGATTATAAAAACAATAACAATATATATACATTTAACTATTTTTAATGTAAAATAAAATTTTGAACGTACTGCGACGTTCGTCAGCGCAAAAATAAAGAGGAATATTAAAAATCTGAAGCTAAAGGCTCTGTTTGCACTATTTTACTACTAAAAGTTTGTTATTTTAGGTATTGCGTCATATTTTTCTAAGGAACCCTACAAAACTGGTATGACAAATGAACGGGGCATTATCGATTTGCCTGATAACGACACCAAACTTGATTAAATAGTCCAAATAAATCTGCTATAATTTTTTTTCTGAGCGCCGGGAGGTCCGTACTTAGACCCCCCTCCCCCCTCCCTGTCGCGGAATTCAGTCTGCCTACCGGACTGTTTAGGCTCAGGTGGACGTGTATAACATCCGTACTAAGTGGCATTGCTGTACTCAAAATTGTCACACTTTTCCCAATAGGACCCGGACTATAAAAAGTCAATCTCTTACACAAATATAAATGCCATGACAAGAAATTACGTGTTTTGATAAGGTAAGACAAAAGCGTGAAATCATAATTGCCATACAGAATCAAGGCCCTGATGTGAGGTGCAGATGCGGCCAAATGTGGACCACGCTTACGTTTTGAAGACCCCGAGGTTGTAGTCCTGTGGGAACACAGACTTTCTTCTTTTCTTTCCCTTCTCTTCTAATAGACTAAATACGAATTAAAGTATGAATTTTAATAATTAGTTATACAAAGTTACATATATATAATTTGATAAATGGCATATGGATGTAAGAGATACCTACATAGATAAAGTTAGTTTCAAACAGTAATAACTCGCGTTCCCGCATTGTGTTAAAACTTGAACAGTTCTGAATCGAACAGGATTCCAACGATTTGGTTTAGTTGATATGTCTAATAAATTATATCATAAAGGATATCTATCGGATAGAAAGTCACAGAGTGTATGCAATCTAAATATTTGCATAGATGCAACTCTATGACTTGTAGTCAAATTACAGCACACACAAAAAAAAAATTGTGCCATTTCGTTTATCAATTTGTCTTTTAATTAAAAATCGATATCGACTAGTAAAGGTCAACTAGTAAGCTGAAGACGATTCTTTGATGGTAGTTGTTACCGTCGCTTATTAAGACAGCAACGCCAAATGGGTTTTCAAATGCGCTGATGCTGTCGCTATCGATTTTATCAAGGATGAGGAGGGCATTGCTTAGTTAGATCTGGCTTCCCTTACTTACTTATCAAAACAAAGCAGCATTCGTGCTGTTATTTTAAAAATGTGTTCATAAAAGAACAGTTCTTTAATAGGATAAAATATAAGGGATAATGGATTGGATGGGGGAAAGGGCACTGGTAACCCTCACTCACTCACTCGCTAAAACAAAACAGTGGTATTTTTTAAAGGGCTGCACCAAACAGGCGGCCTACTTTAATGGTGATAAACTCAGTGTACAGTCGCATGTAAAATATTAACATATTTATGTTAAATTAACATATATGTATGTATGTACTAAAGGAATCATGAAATATATATGTTTCTCGTCATTAATATGTATTCGCAAATGTTTTAAAATTTTATTAATTACCACAAGAGCATGTCCCAAAAAATCGTAATTAAACGAGCCGCGTCTATAAATTAAATATATTTAAAAAAAAATGTATGCGTTGGTAGGTGCTTATGTTACAGAAGTCAAAAATAGTTTTTAGAATTGTTATCGCGTTTGTGCACGCTAATCTCGGAAATGGCCCAACCGGTTTGAATGGGGTTTTCACTAATGTATTGCAGCAAGCTTCCCTTAACATTTAGTCTTTGTTTCATTCCAATCGGTTCATAAAGAAATCGGTCCATAAACGTGACAATTTTTTTTGCGGCTTGCCTTGCATTTTCCTTTTTTGTTATAAAATTTTAAAATGTATCGAATTTCTTCATTAGATTCACCCATTTTGACAGAAAGAAAAACAAATGAAAAATAGCTGGAAAGAGCATTTTACTAATTCCTTTCTTTTTTTGAAACGTAACCTTTTAATGTCATCAAAACCAGCCAGATACAAATAGTACAATCAAAGAGATTTTATTACAAGTTTATACATGCTATAAGCGAAAAGACTTTTTCCCCGACCCAATATTTAATGTAGACACGTCTCGTTTAGGATTTTATTATATGTATATGGATATTATGTATAGAAATATAACATAAATTGATTGATGATGATGATGTAGAATAAATTATGTCTTAAGACTTACCAAAAACACTTACCTATGTAATTATGAAAACTGCAAACCACAAACGACGATTCTATTTTTATGTTTTCCTCGAAATTGCTTCAGCGAAGAATTCACCACCGCTGTTATTACAAAGTTAAAGCGATATTAAATACGAACTCAAGCAAATTAGGGCACAATCATTTGCTATAGCCATTTCGCATGACATTTAAACAGAACAAACCATTTCCTCGGAAAGACCTTTATTATGTTATAACGGATCTTTGTTACCCTTTACCTATTCCAAATTTTACTGTCCCTTGTATATAACTCAGGGCTGTCCCCTTGACATGTTGAATAATTTACTTTCTATCCTTCTATCCTTCCTAATCCCTTATCATTAATCAGGGCCGTCTTTAACCTATTGGTGGTAATGGGCACTTTAGAATAATGGAACCATCATATATATATATACACATTAAGGGAATTATTGACGACTTTTGGCAAGTTTGACAGTTTCATCGGGCAATTTTTGTAATAGGAGTTTGCCCCGTACTCCTTTCTGCTGAGATGATGGTCATGATGAATTTCGCGTCTGCTTCTCCGTATTTTTTAAATATGGATAGAAAAAATCGAGGATCGATGCTAGTGGTGCCGGTCCATGGCACCACTAGCCTCGATCCACGACTCACTCTCAAAAACTAATATTAATGGAATTATAAATATATTGTGACATCCCTATGTTTATGTGAAGCCGTTACAAGGCTCCATATCTGCCTTTTATCTAGACTGACCATTTGGACACCCTTATTATATCTCTCAGATGGACTCGATAAAGGCGACGATTGTTACGTCACAGAAGCGTGAATTAGTAGGGCTGGCATTATAGTAAATGGAGTATAGGGGAACAGTTTTTATATAACACTTACCTAGAGTTGTTAAAATCACTTAAATATGAGACAAATTAGATTACGGCCATTGATAAAGTATCTATGAGGATTTTTTACACTCAGGACATTTTAGATTTTGCTTTATTTAAAGGTTGGCTAACAGGCTAATGTTCCATGTGATGGTAAGTTACCACCGTCGCCTATTAAAACAAGCAACGCTACAGATGTTGCAAGTAAGTATCGAGGTTGTTGTTGTTTGATTAGCCCGTTGGATAGGTGGTTAGGGCGTTTGCCTTAACGCTTTGTTCTAGTATTCCCGGGTTCGATTCCCGATAGGGTCAACTTTGAAAAATGAATTTCTTAAAATTTGACGCTGGTATGGATCTGGAAAGTAATGGCAGGGCACACTGCGGTTCGCAATCGTTTGGGCCGTCTGGCGGCAGTAACCACCCCCTTACAGAAGACCATCGTGAAATAACAGCACGTGTGATGTTGTATTTCAGTGAGTGAGTAAGGGATGCTAGAGTCCATTTCCCTATCCCCCCCTTATCCTTAATCCTAATGTAATCGGTAGTGCACTTGCAGCCGCTTTGGTGTTGCTTGTGTTATAGGCGACAGTAGCCACCAGCAGAAAATGGATCGTCAGCCTGTCTGCCGATCTTAGTATTAAAAAAAAGGATCTTAAAAGGGTAAGAAAAAAAGGAATAGTGAAATAGACTCTGGCAGTCTTTACTCACTCAGAAACACAACACACGATCTGTTATTTCACGGTGGTCTTCTGTGAGGGTGGTTACTGCTGCCAGACAGGCTTTTGAGTTTATGACTATGGTAAGCAGTCATACATTTTTACTCATTTCTGCAATATAACATACCTTACTTACTCACCCAAACATATAGACTGCTGTTATTTCAGATGAGTTATAAAGATAGTTTATAAAGATTAATTATAAATTATAAAGATATAATACACTTAACCGGGCAAACGGTTGTAAAAAGCGACGTGACTTGGGAACCTAAATACTTCCTAAAATGTCTGGGCCATAAGAAGAAACCACTTCTTTGGACATCACGATGGCACTCAGAGGTGATTGATGACTATCTCAAGAGTGTGATTCGGCTAAGAAGAAGAACTGCTTTTTACGAATCTGCTAATAAGTGCTGAATTCCTAAGATTCTATTAGATTAATTGAGAAGACTCGTAACAAGTTGAAACTCGAAAAGCTAATTAAAATTTCGCCGTAAGGAACTCGTTATCGTCACCAACGGGCCTCGGATGAGTTGCTAACTTAATTACTTTGACAAACGTGCCCGAAAATCATGTTGATACAATGTGCCTCAAACTCGACACCTTTCCATCAATTTTAATATGGTATCACCGTTATGTGTCATATACAAATCCTCTCAGAGTAATCTTAATCACATATTATTATTACTTTACTTTGCCTTAACGCTCTGTTTTAGGGTTCACGGATTCGATTCCCGGCTGGGTCAACTTTGATAAATTAACTTTTCAAATTTGGCTCTGGTCTGGATCTGGAAAGTAGTGGCAGGGTACACTGCGTTTCGCAGTCATTTGGGCAGCCCGACTGGCGGCAGTAACCACCTCCTTACAGAAGACCACCGTGAAATAACAGCACGTGTGCCGTTGTGTTTCGGTGAGTGAGTACCTAAGGGATAACAGAGCCCATTTCCCTATCCCCTCCTAATCCCTTATCCTTAATCCTATTGTAGTCGGCAGCGCACTTGCAGCAGCTTTGGTGTTATAGGCGACGGTAGCCACCTACCATCAAGTGGACCGTCAGCCTGTCTGCCGGTCTTAACATAAAAAAAAACTCCGGTCACGTCTCTCTAAAAATGCATAAAATTCTTCTGTCAAGAAAATTCTCTAAAAATGCATAATTTTTATGTAAAAATTGGCAGACATGCCCCAGGCTTCTCAATTTTTTTTAATTATATACACAAGACATCCCCGTTTATGGCTTTTTCATTAGTGAAATTCTTTTTTTTTTACGTGAGGAGGGGAAAACCCCTCCTCCAGTTCCGCTCCTAGCGCGGCCGTCCGGGACTATATGTTATTTCTTCGGACGACAGCGGAGCATCATCGCTCATCGCTCTTACAACATCGCTCTTTCTTCCGTTTCAATACGATGCTCATATGTCTCTTTGGCTTTCATTATAGAAGTGATGTACGCTGCAATACGATTCCAGCATTCTTCGCTCTGCAGCATGACTTCCACCATGTTCCGCTTACTTATGTCTACTTTTAGGTCCCTCTCCATTTCGGCTCTTTCCAGAGAGAATCTAGGGCAAACAAATAGCGTGTGCTCTGCGGTATCTATATCTGGGCAAAACCAACACGTATCCGTAAGTGATTTGCCGATCCTTTTCCGGAAGGAATTAAAAATGCCATGGCCTGAGAGACATTGCGACAAGTAATAATTTAAAGATCCGAATTTTCTTTGGTGCCAGATCTTAACGTCGGGCAGAATTGTCCTCGTCCAGTTTCCCTTGCCAGGTTTGCTCCATTTGTCTTGCCATTCTGCAAGAGTTTGTCGCTTAACTTTCGCTTTTATTTCGCCGGTGCGTCTTGTAGCACTAAATATGCGATCTGTCTCTTTAATGACCATCTCTATAGGTATTATACCCGAGATGGCCATTAGTGAAAACCTGGCAATGAACAACTCAACTGATGGTAGTAATTACTTTCCTAAAGACCAACGTTAACAGACATTATCGACGCTGCCACGAGGGTGGGCAGTGCACTTGTACTTACTCCCTGTGGTGTTACTTTCAAATAAACCGTCAGCCTACCACGCATTATCATGAAAGATGCTCTTTTCGCTCTTTGTTCTAATTTATTGAATGAAAATTCTCCTTATTTGATTTTTCGTTTGTGACTATAAAATAAATCGTAGACCCCGTGTACCATTTCTAACGTGTATGACATTTCTGCTTGTGGAGGAAAGATCCACCTCAAATTTTCGCTTCGATGTATCAGGATTGAACCCCAACATGTCACGAAAACCCATCAACTGCCTCTTAAATAGCTTGGTACTTATATGGTAGTCTGAATATCCAGAAGTAACGATTAGGGATATGTATATTTAGTCCCGAAAATCCCAAATAAAAAAATACAACATATTGTATATTGTATACGTATTTAAGTTGAACACTCCGAGAATGTTTGCTGGAGCATATAACTTTAGACCGTCATATATGAGATTTAGTAAAAATAAATATGGGTAGTAATACACCGGTTTCTTGTGCTTTGCGTGTGACATTGACATATTTTCTTATAAAATTTGACCATTTAAAAGGGCCTTACAGTGTAGCGTAATAATTGTCATAAGTTTTTTTTTTTTTTTTTCTATGAGTCTGCTGTGATGAATCACTGAAGATTGTCTCAAAAAAGACTCGACAAAAACCTGTTAGGAGAATTTGCTACGTAACGGAAACATGCTTCCTTCATTTGCACAATACATTAAATACCTTATAAAAAAATTGGGAATGTAGTGTATGCTTTTATTTACTCTCTCTCCCTCTCTCTCTCTCAACACGCTCACACACACACACACACACACAGCAATACTGTCTCGTGCGCACCACATCAGAAGAGACGCGAACCACCGGCGAGAGTTGACGTTTCGGGAGTCCGTCCGTTTAGTTAGCATCCCACATCCACAATAAGGGGCCGCTACATGGAGGTATTGGAGTATTTGTTCCTTTGCTTTAACGAGCATACTTACGAGATATTACTAATTTAAAAAAATGCCATTTTAAAAATATGGATCAATAGAATATTTACAGATAGAAGAAATTGTTCTTTGTTAAGAAAAGCAATTTAAAGAACACTTCAGCAGTGAATTGTGAACATCTAAACAAGATTGGATTCTTAAATCCAGTGTTTTAAAAAAAATAAAAAAATAAAATGGTATTTCTTTTTTTTTAGTTAAAAAAGTTTTCTGATTTTAACCCTAGATCACTAGGGCGCTTTACCGCTGCTCACAGGAGACCTGAATAATCTAATATGTTCAGCTATCTCTAAGCTGCGTCTTTCCGGAGCAGTAGCTGCTTACAGACTACATAACTACATCTTTCAGCTATTACAGTTTTCTTTAATAATAATAGTAATAATAGGAGAATGTTATTTGTTTCAGTGGTCACGGGTTGCACGGACGGCATCGGGAAGCAATACGCCAGGGAGGTAATATATCATTTCCTCCGTACAGGTAACCTTAATGGCCTTTTAGCGGAACTGTTGCACCGCAGATATTAATGGCCGCCTACAAAATACTTCCTACACTGCTGGATTTCGAAAAAGTAGTAAGTTCAGTTCGGCCGAGTGCGTTTTTTTTTTGGAGTTTATTCCTAACGAATCGATTTCTTTTTCTTATAAGGCCCCCAGGTCCCAGGCCCCAACTGACACTTGTATTTTAGTGTTGTAAGCTATTTAGCTCACCCAACCGTTTAATGGCTGAATGATATTTAGCCGCACCTAAATCGAAATATAATATAACTTCTGATCGTCAACAAAAAATGGTTAATGGCTAACAATTATGTCAGCTAACATCTACTGTAGATAGTTAGTTAATTCCGGTTATGGATAATACCTTAATTGTGACAGTAGGTTAGATATTTAGCAGAATTTGTTATCTTAATAGAGGATTAGATATTTACGTTCAGTCTATACATACGATATTATGCATTTTACGTAGGACGATTTTTGACCTTATGCATAAGCAATTTTTTTCATTTTGAATTACATACATACATTACATATTTTTAATAATGATTTCCTTAATAAATGTTTTAAAACATATTTAAAGTAGATATATTTGAAAAAAAAAAAACAAAAAAAAAACATTTTGTTGTCGCGATTAGTACGATTAATGAGTAACATTGAAATAAATACTATCATTTTCACTAGTATTTTAATTTTTTAAATAATTATGGAAGCAGGTACTTTCAAAATGCGAAAGTATATTTTCTTTTAAACAGCAAAGGATGTATGTGATATTTCTATAGATATATCTATGATGCATTATTTATTTATGTTAGTAACTATACCTAGTGTACTTGTCAATAATTAATATCATGGTAAGCTTAAGCAATTTCATTTTTATAACCTCTTATAACAATTTAGCCTATTTCGTTATTATGCCGTTATTTAGCCAGCTAAATATAACCAATTAGCTGGTTGGCTAAGTTAACAAAAAAACTTTTAGCTGACCAACAGGTCAGTTACTTTAACAGACCAAAACGGTTTGAAAAGCAAACGTCGAAATCTTGTATGAAAAGTGTAATCCGCGTTGAGAAACGAAACGATAGCGTGTTTCGTGTATGCCTGCCGACGCAGCGACATCTGTCGTCGAAAAAATGAACTATTTGAAAGAAAGAAAGAAAGAAAGCATCTTTTATTCCTCTAATAAACACAATATACATATATTAACAAATAATAATTACAAACAAACAAATATATGAACAAGTAAGAAGAGGAAAAGGAACTTATTAGGAAAAAGAACCATATTTGAATTTCTAAAACGCAGTGACATCTGTGTATACCGAACGTAACTAACATAACTTGTTGGAACACGTGACATCTGAGTATGCAGAATTTAACTAATTAATATAAAGTAATTAGGAAAATTTTATACATTTAATTTTATACGTTCAAAGGAGCGTCGTGCGTCGGAGCTGACACACACACACACACCTTTTTTATTTATTAAATAAGTTTCAAAGAAACACTTTTAAACGCCAGGTTTCGAAGAAAAATTGCCAAGATGATAACGATTCTCAGAAGAAACCTCGGAAAAAATTCATTTGAAACTATTCGATTCCGTTACTCATTCAAATTAAATGGCGACTTTTTCAAATTTTGCAAAATAATCGCACATAAAATATGTCTTATGTAGTGATTTTACATGTAATTAAAAAATGTATACAAGTTTTAGACAAATTGTAAAAAATATTGGAAAAAGCTTTAAGGCTAGAATATTCGAAGTCTACCTATTTTTGATTCAATGGTAAATATTTAAAAATTCTTGATTTTGCTCAGAAAAAAATATGTGTTATAGTTTAATAAATATCTTTGATGATTTTATCGTTCAAAACACGATATTTACAAATTCATCCGATAATAAAACATTCGAAAAAAAAGGGGAAACTTTGATAGTTTTCGTAATTAGAATATTTTATTCAGCAAAAAAAGTCAAAAAATTAGTAATGATGTTTAGAAGAATATTTTATGGCTACTTTTTCTCCAAACAGTTTTTATATATTTTCACGAAATATTGTTTAAGAAGGCATCAATCGCACTCTTCTTAGGTTGATTAGACCGCCGGGCGTTTTCAAGGCAGAAACTGTGTCTCTTTCGCTGCGTTTCCGATTTTTATCTGGCTTTGTCCGTACTAGTAAACTAAATTTTGCAAGCGTCCCTCGGGAACACTACTTTTTTTCTCTATCTCTGACGTGTGTGCTTTCGTGATTATCGGTTTGCAAATTAAGTAGATAGTTGAGGCACAGTCTAACCATACTTACGTCATACAGTATGGCAACGCTCAATGTTCAAGCCTGCAAACTGAAGCGAGTTCGCCGAACGTTGATCTACGCAAGTACATTCGTTGCCTGACTGTATGGCGTGTGTATGGTTAGACTGTGGTTGAGGCGTGTAAGCATAACAACGGACGAACTCGCTTTAGCTTATAACTGCACTGCAAGTTGGTAAAGTAGTACCCAACTGATTGATATGCCTTACCGATGTACCTGCGCAGAAGACGAATTTTTAAAGCGTTGGAAATGCTATCGACCAATCGGCACGCTCCACACACTGCGCGCCTTTTTCCAGTACTGCTATTGGTCGCCAGCTGCCGCCACGTGAGCGTGCGCCGCTTGGCATTAGTCAACCGGACGGACCGAATGAACTCGTGCGAGTGCGACGGAACTAACAGCTGCATTGTATTATGAACCTTATAGATATCGTATCTAAGGTTAATTGTAACTTTAAGCTTTCTTTAGTAATCGTCGGAGCCATACTTTCTTTTCTGCGCGAACGAAGATTCACTACGTGCCTTATCAATTGTGTACTACTATACCAAATTTGCATCAGAATCTTTTCAATGGTTGAACCCTGAAACATAACCTAAAAGACTTATACTCATCTCATGGAGAACCTATTGATGCCGTTTAATTTTAATTACCTACAACCAAGGCCGCTGGACACAGCTATATAAAACATGAATAGGCTGATATGGATAACTGTGTCTAAGGAATCGAAAATTTATAAGCTATCAACTCAGTTAGAAAACCATTCTAGCACAATGATTGCCACAGGGCATTCCAGCCGGGACGTTTCCAACGTGTGAAATTGAACGCTGAAAACCGCACCTCATACGGAAACGAGTTTCAAATCGAGCAGGTTGTACCGTTATTGCCGTCGCGGCATAAGTGCCGGCGAATTGAAATATTATTCGAACTATCAACGTTTTATCGAACGACGATTATGCCGTGAAGCTTATAATCGATACATCTTATATATAAAAATGAATCCCCATTTCTCCTGGTCACGGCATCACGCGTGAACCGGTAGACCGATTTTAATTCGGTTTTCGCTAATGGAAAGAGGGATAAACGGGGAATGTTTTAGGGTATATAAAAATTGCACGCCGGGCGAAGCCGGGGGCGGGCGGCTAGTTTATAATAAAATCGTAAACGAGCCATGTCTCTACATTAAATATTTTTTTCAAAAAAACAATTTGTACACGTTGTAGGTACTTATGCTACCGAGGTCAAAAAAATACTTTTTAGAATGTTTGTATGTTTGTCTGTGCGTTTGTGCACACTAATCTCAGAAACTGCTCAACCGATTTGAATGCGCTTTTACATCAGTGGATGTAGCAAGCTTTCCGTAACATTCAGTGTTTTGTTTCATTCCAATCGGTTTACAAATAAAAAAGTTACGCGCTATACCGAATACCTACCATGCGTACATGACGAGCCCGTTGGATGAGTGGTTAGGGTGCTTGCCTTAACGCTCTGTTCTAGGGTCACGAAGTCGCGACTCGCGAGCACAGTAATAACATAGCACTCGTGAATTATGAGAATCATTTAAGGGGGAGACAAACCCTAAATACTAAAAATATCCATTGTTTAATGAAGATGTTACAAGAAATAGACAAGACAATTGCTTTGAAAAAAATATATATTATACTTAAACATGTGAAGAACCAATTGTATTCATTAGAATTTTCGTTAAAGTAATAGAAACTCCACAAAAAAAGTTAGAACACAAGAAGAATTTCACTTTTATTGAAAATTCTCTCGAAAACGGCTTATTGCACGCATATGAATCCTGTACCTATTAATAAGTTAATATCAGATTAAAAAATTGTATTAATAAAAAAATTTATTTTGTGTATTGTTCTAATGGTAAAACCAAAAAAACACAATTTCTAGGCCTGTTGAATTGGATCCGCCGCCAGCGAGTTATATAGTAAATGTCATTTGCCTCAGTGAAGCCCTTAATATTAAGATCTTTTCAATAAAATATTTAATTCAAAAACAGCACCTCTCCGAATAGATATTTATTGTGACATAAAATAGAGGTTACAGAACGGGTTGGCTCCCCGGTTCCTTTGCGAGACCTTTTTTCCATTTATCTGATTATTTACTTTCTTTTGTATAGCTTTGCAATAAAGAAAGTGTGTTGAATCTATTGTTAAAATACAAGTCTTTACCATTACATTATACCTGTATTTCCTTCACAAGTCAAACAAAAATGGAACTTCCTTGTTGATGACTTTAATATTTTAGGTACAGTATCACTTTTAGAAAGTTATTTAAATTATTATATCTACTGAAATCTATATTAGAACATAAATTGCATAGTAGGTAAATTCAGTTCTTCCATTTTACGAGCGCTTAAGCTATATCGAACACCACTAGCGTTACTTATATCGAAGTTAACGATTTCTGTATTTTTATTTTTTACCATGAGTCATAATGACCGCACTCGCTAGCGAGAGCGTAAAATATTTATATGGATAATTGTCAATTTGACATTGACAGATGACAGTTTTTCATATAAATATTTTACGCTCTCGCTAGCGAGTGCGGTCATTGTAAACTCATGGTAAAAGTAGTGTTTTGCAAACTAACCAGACTCCCATGCGCCGCGGGCACGCATCGTAACGTTTTTACCGTATATTCCGACCTTATCAGCGATGGCGGCCGCGATAAGGGTTACCCTCGCACCGTCATCCACCGTATTAATGCTATCGTTAGGTCCTTGGATATTAACCGGCACAATTTTTAACAGCACGGTCATGTGATTCAGTCTCATCAGGTCGGTGCTCGGCAGGCGTATACTGGTGACTGGTAGGCTTCGTCCAGTGTAAGAGAGTGTGACGTGGAGCTCCACGTCCCTCTACATCACATTCGTGTTTGCAGAACACATTGTCCTATCTTTGTGACGTTCTTGTAGGCATTTGTAACACAGTCCTTCCGCAGAGCGTGAATTTCGTGCAGTTTATAATGTCGTGTTTCTCTTTACGACAGAACTTACATTTTCACACAAGTGCACACAGTGCTGTTTACACTGACTGACTCTGTTAATTACTTTTGTAGTAATCGTATTTTTTCCTAACTTTGCTAGTGTTTTGCACGTAGCTCACTCCTGAATTGGTGATTTTAGTAGCTTCTAATAAGTTATCATGTACTTCTTATAGGGTTTCCTATAATCTATAAGTAGAAAACTAATTTCTGTATTTTTTTCAAAATTTTAGGTTCAGTAGTTTCGGAGATAATCGGTAACTTAGTCACCGTTGTACTCACAACTTTGGGGCTTTTTTTCTTAATGTTAAGGTCAGGAGCTTAACATTAAGGTCTTAATGTTAAGCTCAGGGCAAGGGAAATACAAAAGCTTTATTACGCCAAAAAGGGTCAACCTCTTTCTGAGCTACCGGACAGCCTACTTCAAAAGAAAGCTAATTTTATTTATTTGGGTCATCCTGCCACTGCAGAAGTTCTTAACTACCACTTAATTGAAAACAAAGAAGATTTAGTCCGATTGAATAAAAACTCGATACAACTATTCAGGGGAAAGTGGGTGCTGCGGTCTCAGCAAGGAAAGAAGAAAACGAAATACACTCTTTGAAAATAAATCTAGCCAACCATTGTTCAGTCTATCAGGCCGAACTAAAAGAAGCAATAGTTTCATTTGGCATATATCCCAAAATTGACATTGTTTCTGATTCCCGATCAGCTGTAGAGGCTATTTGTTCGGGTACATCCCTGAATCCGATTGTTATAGATATAAGAAGGTTAAAAGGACAGGAATGTATCATTAAATTATTTTGGATTAAAGCACACATCGGATTTAAGGGAAATGAGCGTGCTGATGAATTAGCGAAGGAGGCCGCGCTTACTAGCGAAAGGGCTCCGCGATACGAGAGATTCCCTCTCCCCAAGGCGAAGCGCCTCATTAGGGACTCCACGATTGAAATTTGGCAGAAACGCTACATCGAAATGGAGACTGCAGCTAACACGAAGGCTTTCTTCCCCAAGGTCGTTGACGCCTATAAAATTATTCGAGATTTAGGAATGGAAACAAACTTAAGAGCTCTATTATTCACGGGACATGGAGGGTTCAGATCCTATCTTCACCGGTTTTATTTGATGGATGAGCCGACTTGCCCATGTGACTGTACAACAGACGAAACTATACTCCATGTCATTCTTGATTCCCCTATTTACTCTCTCCCCAGGTTTAATTTAGAGATGGAATTGGATATAAAACTGGATCTGAACACTCTGCCGATGGTGATGGGTCATAAGAACACACGGGGCCGTTTCTTGCGGTTCGCAGACAGTATCGTGAAATCTGTCGCCGGAAGAAACGGCTCGAAACTATAAAATAATTTTGATAACCATGATCTGACTTTCTGTAATCCTTGTAAAGCTAAGTAATGTAAACAACTATTAAGTGAAGCATAGAACACTTTAGAATTTCTCCAGCTTGTAAATTATCCATAATGTTAATTTTAGTTATTGTTTATATTCACAAATAGTTTGACTAAAAATAAGTTTTCTAGCTTTCTCATGATGTATATATTAATTCCAACTTAATGACTCTTACGACCCTAGACATTCTTTTCTCGTAGGAGCTAGGGTCGGTAGGCAATACTGTTAAATTTCGCACTTATTAGATAATAAATATAAAAAATGTATCAAGCGCCGCAAACAATAGTGGCGAAGTGTCTGTTGATCTAAGAGAACAAATAAAAAAAATTAAAAAATATGTTAAGGTCGGCAGACAGGCTGACGGTCCACTTGTTGGTAGGTGGCTACCGTCGCCTATAACAAAAGCAGTGCCAAAGCTGCTGTAAGTGCGGTGCTGACTGCAGTAGTATTAAGGATAAGCAATTAGGAGTGGATAGGGAAATGGGCTCTGGCAACCCTTACTCACTCACCAAAACATAACAGCACACTAGGTGAAGCGGCACTGATAAGTAAAGAAGATGTCGCCTCTCTTGCTTCATCTCGTAAGCACTTGCGTAATCGCCACATATTCTCTGTGTCGCTGTAATTACCTACAAAGGCGTGTTGATTCACTGAATGCTTCCTTAAATTGCTTCCTTAGCCAAAAAATAATGGAAAGTCTTTAAATGTGACTAATTCAGTTAATAATTCTTGATTATGTGTTTTTGACGTCGATAATTGGGCTACGACGTCACGGAGGGTACTTTGTAACAATTCAATATAACTGCGAGGCTCGGGTGTCGATTGCTTATGCTCTTGGTCGAGTTCGTGGCTGCTGAGGATGTTTCGAGTGCTGTTGCCGTTATCAGTGCAGTGGTGATGAGGGCCACCTCCGCGTTGACCCTCACTAATTTATTGGTGACCCGTCGACAGACCGGGTGCAGCAACTGACTTTTCCAACCAGTTACCAACCTTACTTTCGAACAAAATGAAAGTCTGTTTTGTATTTTAAATTTCCTACATACAAACTATTTCCGATATAAAGTGCTTTCAACTTTGTATTGTCAGATGTGTGTGTTAGCAATATTGTAGTGCTGTAAGATAACACATAAAAGTCGTAATATTGCTAAACAATAAAAGTCTGCAATAAAACTAAGCTACATTATGTGTTGTGCTAGCGTGTTCTAAAGAAACTTCATTCAAATGTACTGGTAAATGCTCTTCAAAATCAAGCTGGAACCATACCTAATAATAATTATAAACGCGAGAGTGATTTTGTTTGTCTGTTAATACGCTTATACGCTTTAACTACTTACTCAACCAATCATCGTGAAAGCATACACGTTCTCAGGGATACAGAAAAGGATATATAAGGTACCTTTCACTCAAATAAAAGCACTTTTTCGGTTTTTATCACTCTTAGCCGTCGATTATTCTATGTGACTAAATGGCGAATATTGGCGGTGGTCGTGGCCAGTTGCAAAAAACCATAATGGCGAAATTGATTTTGATTTCGAAGCACGTGTTGGTTATTATTATTATTAAAAGTCTTTATTTGTGCCATAAACATAGAAGATTGGTATAAAAAAGAATAAAAAAAAGAAAGAAAGAAGAAGCAATAGCAAGGCGGCCTTATCCCTTTGTAGCGATTTCTTCCTGGCGACCTTGGGTAAGGAAAATTATATGAAAAATAAAACAATGTGGGTGGTAAGAGTGGTCATCATAAACTTACATTCTAATAACTAAATACTAGATACACTGAATATACACAAATGAACAATGAACGACGGTTAAAGTATTTGAATATTCTTCATACAAAAATACTAAAATCGCGATTAAAAAATGGGGGTGGGGGGTAGGAGGGTGAAAAATAATTTACGACCTGTTCTCATACCACATACCTTCTACTTATGCGGAATACTCAAAAAACTAAACAAAACAGAATACTGAGCGTTAAAGTAGGAATGTGTCAATTATTAAATATCTGATCATTATTTTTTGTAGTGTTTTTGAGTTTTTTATTCAAGCAAAAAGAAAGCAGAAGATATATCGATGTATATATAGCTACATTTTCTATTTATTATTATTATTATTTTAAAGATGGGTTTGCATTTATCCATGTAGGAAAGATGAGGCCGACGATGAAGCGAGCTCATCCAGAAAATGCCGATTCACTCGAACCTTGAAAAGATTTGAGTTTTTATGAGCGCAGGGAGTTCCAATCCTTAGCAGTGAATTAGAGTCCCAATTAGAGGGATTTCGACAAGGTGAGGATGGTAACCAGCTGTACGTCTGCATGTCCGATAGAAGAAAGGGGAAGGCGGTATGATCTCATGCAGCTCCCGAGCACACTCTCCGAAGTATATCTTATGGAATACACACACACAGTTAGTTTTTTTTAAATAATTAATTGTTAATAATAAAAAAAGACAGTTCGTAGTTTTAGTTCGTAATAATTCCAAAAGATTCCACGGAGCCAATATTCGCACAAACTATATTAATACAATAGATATGTAGATAGGTAATTAGGCTAAAACTTTATTGCTTTTGCATGACCTCACCACAGTATATTAATAAAAATTAAAATACTGTGACCTCACTGTACTTTGCACGATTTCAATAAATGAAACTATAACACATACCTTCCTACTCATGTATATAAAGCCCAGTACAGACGTAGCCTATCAATACTAATTATGTATCGATACTAATATTAAAAAGAGGTAAAGTTTGTACGACTTCGTACTAAGTTTACGTTTTTAATAAATATTTATAATATAGGCCCTTCCGATTTTTTACTATTTTATTAGTAGATATTAATATTATAAAATGGAATAGTAATAAAGTCAAATGCACGAATTTGATAAAAAGGAGCAATCTATATCACGATCTAATCTGGAGATATTTTAATATGCTGGATTAAATATTACTACTTATTATTAATTATACGTATAATTATTAAGTATACGGTCACAGCAGACGTTGTAGGGCCCGAATGGAGCGCCACCTTTCGGATCTAAGTGTGAATTTGAACCATCCAGGAGCCCATTCAAACGCACACAAAAAATTTCATCGTAATAGGTCCAGCCGTTTAGGAGAAGTTCAGTCATATACACACGGACATAAGAAATTTATATATAGACAAAAAATATTTCAGTAAAGGCCGTGACGCACTAAAGTAAAAATAAAATATTTAAGGCTTCGTGGGTGGTCACTTAAAAATAAAATTATACAAAATATATCGTTGCTATAATTTTCATTAAACTTAATTTATAAGAACTGTTGTCCTTACTGACCAACAACGTAGGGACAATCAAAACTGCTGAGTCTGGAAAGCTGAAGGAACATAGATAAATTTTATAACGTCAGCATCGCGCTAATAAAATAATAACTTAGCACTCGTGAATTATATCGTACTAGGTATGCTCCGCGGCTTCGCCCTTCTAAAAATTTGACACCATAAAGACCTCAATAAAAGATTTAATTCAGAAACAACACTTCTTTGAAATATGGAACAAAAGTTTTTTTATAACGTAAGCTTCCGCTAAGAAATAATTCAACTCCATGTGAAGCCGGGGCTGGGGCGTTCGTATTTTAATAGCTACGTCTGTACTGGGCTTTAAAACGCTCTTATCACTCAGGTGAAACGGCAATATATTCTCCTCTCTTACTAATTACGAGTGTCGGGCGAAATCGTCTCTTTTATCGTTCATCGTTCATTCAATTCAAAGCGCATGGCCACTTTCTTCGGTCGTCCGTGTGTACGCATGCGCTAAGTGTGTCAAACGGTGAAACACTCTCTCCGCGCAATAACCTCAAAATTTCAACTAAAATATTCTCTTGTTTTAATTTTTTTAATAGGTAAAAACTACATAAAATGGCACACTTAAGTGGTTTAGAAAAAATAGGGGTAGCGTTTCTTATAGGCGTTTTAATTTGCATAGTGAAAGAACTGTTCAGTGTAGTGTATGTTTATGTTATTGGACCCGCGATCAATAAAGTGAATTTCAAATCAAAAGGAAAATGGGCATGTAAGTAGAATTATTACCTATGTTAATTTATTACAGTTATTTTAAAGTTAATACCTTATCTATTTATGGAAGACCGTTTTTAATGGAAGTATAATTGACTGATCCATTTTGAGTGATAATTATGTGACTACGATTGTTCGATGACCTTTGTGTGTTAATGTGCATACATTCATTTAAATTGATTTAAATTTGATGTTAGGTTGTTGAAACTAAATTATAAATATCATCCTACTAAATGATAATTGTTACAAATATATTCAGTAGAATAGGCAGAAATATTTTGTGACCGTAAAATTTGCCCTTTGTTCACGCAATTAGCCATGCTTTTTATCAATACAGTCACAATGATAACGGATTTTACAAATATGTTGTTTTTTCCGGTTTCCTCTTATTGCTATAATTTACAGGGACCGCCATATTTTTTTATCCCATACATGAAAACGATACATCGATTTTTTCAAACATCGATAGGTATATCGTTCATAAACATTGATGTTGAAATCCAGGCTTCTTAGCCTAGCCATGATCTATTTGTCTAGCGTGGCAACTTGGGTACCCAACCCAGTGAACGGTATTATTCTCAGAAGTTGGGGCTACAATCACCCAGGAGAGAAACCGCTTACTGCTGGGCACCAGGTTGTCAAAATTTTAATTTTAAAATTCTATTTAAAAAAAAGAGCGATAATAACAAATACTGAAAATTATATAAATATATGTTTATTATATTTTGTTTAATTTCTTTTACAAGTGAATATTTATTCAATTTTTTTTTAAATGATGATAAAAATATCGACATATCGTTCATAAACTTCGATGTTTTTAATCGATGTTTCACTTTTGAAAACATCGATGTGTCTAAAACCATGTTTTTAAGAGCGATGTTGCATTCCTAATCGCATTGCGTTATGTTATGTAGTGTATGGAGCCTTCAATGGAATAGAAATCAAGTTAGTATTTTAATTTAATTGAATAAATCTTATTTAAAAAAATAAAATTGTCAATAGATAATTAGGTAGGTAAGTACTTAATATTTGTTAAAGTAGTGAATAGGTACCTATTACCAGAGATGAACATATGCCGCTGTAGTTTTTTTTTTTTGTAATATATAATGGCTATTGCTTGCGGCTTCGTTCGCCTGAATATTAAAAAGTAGTCGATATTCGAATGTCTCATATACCTACTTAGTCGATTTAGTGGCTTCACCAGATTACGTCCCACATCTCTAAACGTACAAACTTTCACCTGTTTAAGCCGCTCGTGATGCGGTTTCGCTCGGGGGACATTGGGAGACCTAAAATCAGCCTAGAATACACATAGGTAATATAATCTAGGTCCACCTGGAATAATATACCTTACAAATAGTAAAGATTTCTTCATAGATACGCGTATATAAAAAATACGCACTATTTATGGTATGAAAGTTATAATACCTTATCCGACTTACCAGTTGTAAATTGGGCATCCCGTCTGACGGCAGTAACCACCCTTTTACAGAATACCACCGTGAAATAACAGCATTTGTGTTGCTGTGTTTCAGACTTTCAGTGAGTGAGAAGCCATGCCAGAGCTCATTTCCTCCCTATCCTTTCCTAATCCCTTATCCCTCCTACGAAGGTCGGCAGAGCACTTGCAGCACTTCTGGCATTGCTTGTGTTAATAGGCGACGGTACCAACAAGTGTACACCGTCAGTCTGTCTGACGAACTTTACAAAAAAAAAGTAAGAATATAAAAAAATATTGATGTAAGTCTGACGGTTGCAGTAGAAATCGATCCCAATACTCTCACTGTCTACCTACTTACTGCATAACTAAAAATACAATAAAAAGTGATACTTAGTTCATATAAAATAAAGTCTCTAATCGTCTACGCAACAGATATTGCTATTTTCACTATCAGATAATTTCTTCCGCAACGATTAATGTTATTCTATATCTATAATTATGTACTTTACACACACACATTTTCTATACATACTTGTATAATGAAATCGTAAACTAGCCGGGTCTGTACTTTAAATATATTTTCAAAAAAATAATTTGTACACGTTGTAGGTACTTATGTTACCGAGGTCAAAAAAATATTTTTTAGAATTGTTGTCTGTTTGTCTGTGCGTTTGTGCACGTTAATCTCTGAAACGGCTTAACCGATGTGAATGCTGTTTTCATGTGAATGCTTCCCGTACCATTGAGTGTTTGTTTTTGATAATTTTATTTTATTACGATTTAGAAATAAAATAAAATTATAAGTATTTTGTTTAAAATAGAATTATTAAAAAAATCCCCATTCAAAAAAATATATATTGAAATTTGCCTTAGAAACATTAATTACCTTAAAAACTTCTCATTAGTCTCTTGGCTTCCATTTAATCAGGGCCCAAAGGACTAGTATACGTGGACAAAAACGTGTAAACAGAGCACTTCTCCCCGGCGAGTCTCGAGGAAAAACTTTAAATAGACGAAACTAAAGTTAGTCGCACAAAACGTGTGCTTCAGAGGGGAAAAGTTGCCGGTAATAGCTACATTTCTTCATGAACAACATGTGAAGTGTGAATATCTTTGAAGTACACTAAACTCTGATTCTTATAAAATATTTCAAACTATACTTTCTTGGGGTTTTTTGCAGGGAATTTTTAATGTACGTATTTAAATACTAATATTTAATTTTAATGCCTACTATAGCAAAATGAAATTATCATTCTGTAAAAGTAAGATGAAATTCTCATAATATGTGGCTGTGAATATCTATAATCGCTGGTGTTGGTCCCGGCCGATGGCCCTGGGGAGAAATTGTTATCTGCCGAAGGGACCACTGGACTAGGAATGTGTCGCATATGTCGCACCGTAATGTGGGTGTATTAACTATTAAAGAAAAATCTTAAAATTCCAATTACATTAACAAAACTCGTAAAAAAATTAAAGGCATGCTGTCAGATGGTGTTAAAAACTTGTTTAAAGTGTGCTCATTCCAAAATATAAAATATAAAAAAATATAGATGTAATAAGGTACTTCCATTATTTAAAAATTCAGTTATTTAAAAATTCACGTTAAGCTTATTTAAAAAAGGTACTCAAATTGTAATAAAACTAAAAAGCTGTAAAATTAGTTTATTTCATGTTACAAATCTTCAAAATGTGATCCACGATTTTTGATGCGTATGCGTTGTATTCGGTATAGCACGTAACTTTTTTGTTTGTAAACCGATTGAAATGAATACTAAATGTTACGGTAAGCTTGCTACAATACACTAGTGAAAATCGCATTGAGATTAGCGTGCACAAACGCACAGACAAACAGACAAAAATTCTAGAAACTATTTTTTTTTACCTCGGTAACAACGTGTACAAATAATTTTTTGAAAAAAATATATTAATGTAGAGACACGACTTGTTTACGATTTAATTGTATGTATAGATGCTCTGTTGGGAACTTCCCTAGTAGTAATACCGAAACGCATCCCTTGACGAATCCTTTACGTGGCTTGGATCATTGTCGTAAACCAGCTTGGTTCTGGATTTCCGCTTTGTAAACCAATGTTTTTATTCAGTTCTGTAGTGGGCTGGACAGTCGTCATTTTGAAATATGATTACTCTTCGGATATCCCAAACACCTTATAGAGTCTCATCTTCATCAACAACAGCATATTATATATCCCCACTGCAGAGACACAGGCCTATCTTCTAACAAGGGCGTATGGGTTATGCTATGTGGTCCACCACGCTGGCCCAGTGCCTTAGAATTTCTTCTTTGGCGTATGCAAAGGCGTTATTCGCGATGTTTTCTTTCACCGTTCGAGAGCAGTCAGTAAATGTACTTAAGTTTTAGAAAAAATATATAAACTTACTATATACTAGCCTCAATGATATTCTCCGACCCGTAAATATTTATTTCTTAATAATAAATATACAACTCATAATTTAATGACGACATCTAAGCGAACATTTTGCCTGTGAAAGAAAGCGTTTCATATAGCGGTCACCACGGAGCATATACAAAGAGGAGATGTTGTTATTGAATTTTTCTATAGAGCGGCGCGTGACTACTGCGCGGGGCAAGGAGGAAGTTAGACCCCGCCCAATTATCTTAAATTGCCAATGAAAATTGACTGTAGTCTACAACAAACAAGCGCCGCCACACCGTGACCAGTGCCGACAGCAGACTGACCAAGACCACGCCCACAAAAAATGACGTCAGGACCTAGTTTGAAATCAGTGCACAGTTGTTTAGGCCATCTCCTCTTTGTATATGCTCCGTGGCGGTCACGTACTGTTTAGAGATCAAACATTAGAGGTCGACGTCACGAACAGTGGTGAGTTTCAATGTGGCATTACTTACAGAGTAGGTATTCGGTATTTCTTTTTTGTGATCAAAAATTGCCTTGAACAAAAGACCTGAGAGACGAAAACACAACAGACAATAGAGAGCTACTAAATTATTTGCAAATTTTCACCAATAATTTGGTAAAATTAAAATATTGTATAAATAACAAAAGACATTAACATTATATGAAACAAAAAATTAAAAAAAAACACAAAAAGAAATGTTCAGGTTATATTGCAGGGAAATCTTAAAATAGTAAATGAATTAATTAGTTAAAAGAGTTTAAAAGTAAAAATGTTTCTAACACAAAAATGTCCCATCATTTTCTTCGTCTACTTTCAGGGTGTGTTTTTCCCGATTCGTTTTGCTTATTGTCGCCACGTTATGGACTCGCTCTAACACGATCAATCAATTTTTATCCCACCTTTGTATCCTCAAATTTATCCAGAATTGTATATATACTTTAAAATGCTTAGCATTAGTTTTAAAAGTGTAAGTTTTAATGTTCTAAACAAGAGTTATTTCGTTAACATTTGTGATAACAGTAAAAGTTTAAACTTAGGATGAAACAAAAAAGTTAAGAAAAATGTTTACGAACTATGGGTTAGTGATTAATTATTGTTGATTAGTAACTAATTATGAAAAAAGTTTTTATTTTTTGTGAACGCAAAAGTGGATAAAAATTCCTAATTGATAGCCGGTTAAGTAAAAATAATTAAAACTCTTTCGTAACTGGTTAATTGAAAAAGGTTATCAAAATGGACCAAACCTCTGTTTGGTTTGTTCTTTGTTATTAGTTCAGGAAAATTTACAAACAAATCAAAATTTCAGTCCCTCAGGGGCTCAGGCAAAATCGGAATATACGATCGTGTACTACAAGCATCGAAACTTATTTCGTGTTTTCGGCTATTCCTGAGCTTGATGATACCATACCCCAAGGAGGAATCGACAAATAAATGCATAGGTTATAGAACGTTGTCTGCGAGAACGATACACGCTCCCTCCGTGAGCGCTGCATTCGCTCAGTGGCTCTAGCATGAGTTTACGATACTACACCAATACTACACTCGCTAGCGAGAACGTAAAACTTTTGTATGGGAAATCGTGAACTGTCAATGTCAAATTATCAATTTTCCATATAAATGTTTTACGCTCTCGCTAGCGAGTGTAGTATCGTAAACTCATGCTAGACCCACTGTTGCCATTACCACAGAACTCCTAAATATAATCACAAATTTTAAAGTGTATTTTTAAAAATTAATATAAAAATGACTTGTCTTTTATAAGAATGTTTATTTTATTTTTTTACAAATCTTTTATAAGAATGTTCTTTTATTTTCTTACAAAGAAAGCATTGAAATTTCACGTACAAGTATTCTTGTATCAACGAAAGGACTAAATTTGTAAAAATAGCAAAAAAACTAGCTTTTGCCCGCGACTTCGTCTGCGCGGAATTAATATTTTCCCCATACAAACTTCCACAACCCCTCCCCACCTTTTTCACCTTCTTAAAGTATCCTATGTCCTTCAAACTTTCGCATTTTTTACACATTACTTTGATATAATCACATTAATATTTGCTAATAAAGCTGAAAATAGTGTAGCCGATTTTAAATTGTATGAGATTCAGTTTTCGTTCAATCACAGGAATTGATGATGATATGAATGAGTACATCGTTAATCTTATCTTACTATACAAAAAAAGAAATTATTTCTATTTTACTGTATCCCAATGGTTGTATCGATAAATTAATCTACAGAGCCATCTATTAATAATTCATCGAACTAACCTATAAATAGACACTACTGTTGTATAATAAACATTTAATTTGCAATAATAAATATTGATGTCAATAATTAAGATAAAAACTATCCTATCTTTTAAGTTGGACCAAATAACAGATACTTACGAAGTTTGATCAAAGTCGGTTCAGTAGTTTCAGAGTTTATCGCGAACATACATCCTTACACAAGATTTATATATATATATATATATAAGATATTTAAAGCACAAAATGCAACATTTGACTATTACTGATTTTTACGCTATTACTGAACACATTTGTAACAATATTTCTAAGTTAAATAGATGACCAAAAGTGATTTGATGGTAAAATTTAAGAAAATACGAGTCGTCGAATGCAGGATTTCATATACATAAACAATATATTTTTCTTTTTTTATGTTTTGTGTTTATTATACTTACGTGAATCACAATCATGTTCAGAAAACCGTGTAAAGACATGCTCATAAGCTTGCTTAAGACCAGCATGCTCCGCAATTGTTCACATTTGCTAGCAATAAGCATGCTTGTTTTAAGCATGCTCAAAGCAAACAATTGGACACAATATGTGCTATTTTAAACCATGATCTCGGCGGAAATGGAAGTACAATAACAAGGCTCGAAGCGTTGAAACTGTCATTTTTTTTATTGGAGTTTACTCCTTAAGAATCGATTTTCGTATAAGGCCCTCGGTAACTATAGAAATTTTATTAAAAAGCGTTACGTTATCTGTCACTTTGACATTTGTGCGACAGCTGACGCATGTATTTATGTGCCCTAATTCTATTTTAAAAGTATTCAAACAGACCGATCGGTGAAATAGTTCGGGCCGAGGATTTTGGTTTTTTTTTCCTAAAAAAAAACCAAAATAAATTAAGTGTTAAAACACTTGTTAGGTAACGGCTCCCTAACAAGTGTTAGATTTAATATCTCCAGCCGCCTATGGCAGAATTTCATTGAAATTCTTCTAGTTCCAAATTAGACGAGGCAACTTGAAACTGCTCAGGTATTTTAGAAATTTAATTATGTCAAACATATTTAATTTTTACCGGAGCGACTACTCGTTTCAGTCAGGAAGCTAATGTTGAGGCATGGCGCGAGCAATACGATGGTCTTGAATTTATTTATGATCACTGGTAATAAAATGTTAGGTAAAATGAGAAAATGTTTAAAACTTTTCTCTAGCTTTGTACGGAGACTTATTATTTTGCTTGTTACACACATTTGACTTACTTTTGAGGCCTCTTTGACTATTAAAACCATAAAATGACTCATGTGCTACGCAGTGTGAAGTGTGGCCTGTTGGGAATCGTACCCTTAACCACTCGACCAATGGGCTCGTCAAATTTCTAAATAAATAGATCGTTGCCGCATCTACTATTTTTTGAAAAATTATTCATAGTGGTTTTTAAGAAATTTAAGAATGTAATTAAGTTTTGTCTGTGTGTTAAGATTACGCGATTAAAGCACTTCACTGATTTTGATAAAAAAGATTATAAACATAGCAACCGCGGAAGGATAACTTTTTCACCCTACAAGCGGTAAAAATTCCGTACGTAATGTTAGTCTTTTCTTGCTGCCTTTTTTTTGGGTATTAATAATATTTATATATTAGGTAACACAATATTAATATTATTCATATTACCTAATATTTACATTTATTATTTATGTTTATAGTGTTTAATGAGAAATTCTTATTTGTTCATTGTGGAAAACGTCGAAATCTTGTATGAAATGTGTAGCCCGCGTTGAGGATCGAAACGATGGCGCGTTATAACTGTAGGCGCAACTTCTGTCGCTTTGAAAAAATGAACTATTTGGACTTATTAAACGTAGTGACATCTGTGTATACCGAACGTAACTAACATAACTTTTGTTGGAACTCGTGACATCTGAGTATGCAGAATGTAACTAATTAATATAAAGTAATTAAGTATCCAGTTATCTATCACGAGGAAAATTTCATACTTACCTTTAAAGGAGTAAACTCCAGTCTAACGACTAACGTCAGAGCTGACAAACACTTTTTTTTAAATATTTACTTATGTAACTTATACCATCAAGTGGACCGTCAGCCTGTCTGCCGAGACAAAAATTCTAAAAACTATATTTTTGACCTCTGTAACATAAGTACAACGTGTACAAGTTGTTTTTTTTTTTAAATCTTTAATGTATAGACACTGCTCGTTTACGATATTATTATATGTATAGATTATCTTAAAGTTATATTAAATACATAGAAACCTCTTCTAATATTAATCTAATGCCTTGAAAAACTGCTAACTTCGCACCGAGTATTCAAAAATCCTTTCTTAGCTGATGTTCACGTTATAAAATAAACCTATGTTCCTCAGTTTCTAGACTTAGTAGTTTTGGGTATGCGTTGATAGTCAGTCAGGACAAATGATTTTATAAGTATAGGTATAGATTTATGCGATTCTTTAAAATTCTCTATTGCCTATTGAATATTTTATCAAATAAATATAATATGACTGACGAACACAATATCCGTACGAAAGGAAAAAATCTCACTGTGGACGCAAGATGATACTTTCACTTCACCATTGAAAGTTCAAGGCGATAAACACCTTACGCACTAATATATTCAAGGTCGTATTTACAATATTACATGGTTGTTCCGCATGTGTGTCAGCGGGTCCCTACTAGTGGAAAGTGTTTTGATGTCGGTAATGAATCAACACATGCGCATAATGCAAGATTCAAAACCTAAAAATTATTCGCAGTTAGCATAGCTCAATACATTTTGATGGGAATGCGTGATGGACAGGCAGAATATATCATCATAATGACTAAGAATTTTAACTACTAGCTGTGCAAAAAGCTTCGTACACGTGGTATTCGGAATAATGCATAACTGTTTTTGTTTGTGAACAGATTGGAATGAAATATACACTAAATATTACCGGAAGCTTGCTACAATACATCAGTGGAAACCATATGAAAATCGGTTAAGCCATTTTTGGTGAGGTCAACTTACATTGGCACTCTCAAAATCACCTAAACTGTCCATTTTTAACTTTATATAAACTTTCAATCATCATCGTTTTACAATACATAGTTAACTAAAGCTTCAGCCAATTCAACTGAAGAGTTTTTTTATTGCATTTTTATCGAAAAAATGTTGGACGTGATTCTTTAAATTTACATAACTTTTTTGTTTGTAAACCGATTGGAATGAAACAAACACTATGTTACGGGAAACTTGCTCTAATACATCAGTGAACAAAGAACAGCGGTTAAGCCGTTTCTGAGATTAGCGTGCACAAACGCACAGACAAACAGACAAAAATTGTAAAACTAAGTAAACGAAAAACTAAGGATGACATTTTTTGATAGTGTTCTTTGTAGGTACTACAACTAGTACAGGTAGTAACTAATTTTACTACAAATGATTTTTTCAGTAAACTAATTTATAAGAGTTTGTCCTAACTATATTGATTTATGAAGAGAAGCTGAATAGCTTTAACATTTTCACCATCATCATCTCGGCCATAGGATGTCCACTGCTGGACAAAGGCCTCCCACCCTAATTCTCCAAAAGTACCCACCAGAAGCAGCCTGGATACACCGTCGACCCGTGGCCCTTATCAGGTCGTCTGTCCACTTTGTTGGACGTCCTACGCTGCGCTTGCCGGTCCGATCTAATAAATGCGAAAATTATGAAATGCACTTTGTCAGGGATACAAAAAATCCTTTCATCCAGAAAAAAAAACTATCTCCAGGCATCATGTAAAAATAAATACTTAAATAAAAATAATGTGAGTAATAAAGATTGAATAAATGTTTTAACATCCAAGAAGAAAGCACGCGAACGAAGTCGCCGGCAAATGGTAGTCCTCTCATAAAAAAAACAGTTACTCAAATAATCTTGAGCATTGTCTACATAGTTGTATGAATGAAAGAGAGAAACGAATCTCAAACTAAAATTTTTCACTAAAATTAATTCATATAATATCCACAAGCAATTTGACAGTCAAAGTTTTATACGCTTTCTTAAACAATTGCGTTAATTTTACGAAAGGTTTTATAGATTGACTTGGACAGTCACGATAGAAATGTAGGTAAGATTCAGAAGCTTTGAAGTGAGAGTTTGTAAAGGTAAATAAATATTCTTCATAAATCTAGCATGATAAGAAATCTACCTCTCCGGAACAAACATGCTGGAAACAGTTGCTTTCTTGACAGTTTTTTTTTTAATTTTTATTACATAATTCTACGGTTTCCTTCACAGAGAGAAGTTTCTATACACGTAATATATTTCCTGTAATAGTAATAATAGGAGAATGTCATTTGTTTCAGTGGTCACGGGTTGCACGGATGGCATCGGGAAGCAATACGCCAGGGAGGTAATATATCATTTCCTCCGTACACTAACCTTAATGGCCTTTTAGCGGAACTGTTGCACCGCAGATATTAATGGCCGCCTACAAAATGCCTCCTACAATTTAAATTTGAAGTGCTGAATTTCAAAAACGGAGCAATTATTATAAACAGGGACTCAAAGCTCAGAACGAACACAATTTTTACGCACAATCTAACAAAATGAGCGGAACCTAACGACCTGTGTATTCAGGTGCAATATTGGGGAGCGAATTTTTATAGCTTCTCGGAGATAACCGAACAGATTTAATTAAAATTGGAAGGATTTTCTCAAAAATTGTGTAAAAAATAATAATAATAAAAGTAGCCAATTAAAACTTTAGTATAGAACTTAAGTTAATTAATAAGCTTATAAACAAACATTGTGATGGGAAAGGTTTTTTGAGCAGTAAGTAATTTACTTTTTTTCACATTTTTTTTGTATTACCCTGTCCGTTTCAAACTTTTTAAATAGTTTTTTTTTTCTAAGTTTTAATTTTAACTCTGAGAATTCAAACTAGGCAAAAAATCAGGTCAAAAATAACACTTTTATGCTAAGTCCTCCCATTAGTAGATATTTACTGAACAAAAGAATAGGTGACAAACTGCTGCCGTGCCGTGTTACGATTTTGCATTAAATTTGAAAAAAAAAGGGCAAGGTATATTTTTCCTAAGTTTACTGATGATCTTAGGATTCAGATTGCTCCGCCTGCGTGGAATTCAGATTGTTTCTCGGTATCGGGTACCAGTCGTAGTGCACTGCACTGCTCCTATGGCTTCACGGCGCGGTCGCGCATTACATATATCGTATTAAGTATCTCTTTAAACATACGTCCAAAACTATGCAGTAACAAGCAAAAATCACGTGTAGCAACAAGCAATGATGATAAAATTGATATCAAAACTGATTTTGATAAGGATTCATAATTGTTGATAATATGGTCAATAAACCTCACCTAACGATTTTAAATATTTTTTAATACAAAAATTAGATATAAAAGTTAGACATGTGCTGTCTATAAGTATTCTAGATTTTCTATAATCATCGACCGTTTTTTTGTCGACTTGCTTTGCAAATTCGATTACAATGAAAAAAAACTTTTCATTTTAGGGGATAATACCTATATAGCTTTGCTAATTATATTCTAACTATTGCTGAAAGAATTTTTTAAATCGGATGAGCAGTTTTGAATATTACCCCCTACAAACAAACAAACAAACATGTACACACAAAATTTACCTCTTTATAATATTAGTACTTATAGATATTGTATCTTATGACAGTCCATTTCGTAATGGTCGCAATGACATCGTTTGTAGTAAACATGCAACGTTTACATTTTACAATCTCAAAAAAATGTATGACAATGACTAACATTATTAATATGATTAATTAAGTAATGCAAGACGCTATCTACAAAATAACTTTGACATGGTGCTCATGCGTCTCATACGTACATACCCTGGCCCTGGCCGTACCGGATATATCCAAATATAGTTTTTTTTTTTTTACTTTTCCTAAAACATAAACCAATTTTTAGGTTTCTAAAAACAGTTGTGACATATCTAATTACTTAGTTTTTTTTTTTTTAAATAATTTTACTTTCGTAAAGAGTTACAACTTTGCAAAGATTCATTTGTTAGCGAAACTGTCAGACCGACTCTATTCCTAAAAACAGTTGAATGCATAACCTCGGCCTCCTCGGCTTCTATATGCGTATCTACACGTTCCTGCGTAAAAATTGAAGGCGAAACTTCGAGGAACTAGAACCAAGTGAGATTTCGATCAACCAGTTACACGACGATTTCGTTGCAAAACTCCATCGGCATTACCCACCTAACGTTTGACTATCTGTCACGCATTATCCTACTACGATAAAACTCGTGTATACGTATAGATAAGATATATAGATTAAAATATTGTATTCATTTAAAAGGACATAATATAAAAAAAGGTGGGCATAATATCGACCGACAATCTACGATCTAGTAGTAACTCGGCACTAATTCCGCAGTTATGAACCGAGCATCCCGCTCAGCGTATACAGGAAATATGAAATGATGATGACATGACCTATCAAGTTAGAAATTATCCTATCTGTAGGGTATTTTGGTATAAGTAGGTGATTTTTTTATGTATGTAGTATATGTAGGTAAGCAGCATTTATTCGTACAATAAATCGGTCTTACCGCCGCTTGTGGTTTTAATATACGTATAGGTACGTAGCGAGCTCTACCAGGTTTGGTTGGAACGCAGTTGCCTATCTCCTTGGTTTTGCTTGTATTGTGTTGAATCAGGCGAAAAGACAACTTTAACCACTCTTTCTTGGAAAAACAACCTGTCCAAAATTAAAAGTCTTAAAATAATAGGTAAGTAAATTTTTTTAAATGTAAAGGTCTTAAATGCAGTCTACTTGATATGTAGGTGTAGGTGGCTACCGTTGCTTATTAACACAAGGCTATTCACATACCGCTACAGGTATTGCAAATGTGATGCCGATCTAGTGTGGATTAAGGATAAGGGGATAGGGGGATTAGGATGAAATGGGCTTTTGCATCCCTTACAGCACACACATGCTGTTATTTCACGGTGGTCTTCTGTAACGGAGTGCTTTATGACTACGAAACGCATTTTGCCCCGTATCAGAACAGAGCCAGATCGTTTCGCAGTCAGAACAGAGCCAAGAGTTCATCTCAAAAGTTGGCCCTGCCTAGGGCTGCCATCCGTCCGGGTTTCCCCGGATTTGTCCTAGTTTGGAGGGCGACCGGGGAGCGTCCGGGCGGGGTTTTTGAAAGTGTCCGGGTAAAACCCGGACACTTTTTAAAGTCGCCCCGCTCCGCCGCCGCGCAACCACCTCAGTGACCTAGGCATAAGCATGGTTGCCATTAGGGTACGCATTAGTATGCATTGCGTACTATTAAATGGTATGGTGTACCCATGGTGGGTGTACCGTACTCGCGTACTCTGTGGCCAGTTTGCGTACTTCAATAGATTGACGAAACATTAGGACCCAGTTTGGACGGAAAACAAAACAATTAATAGGTGGCAACATTAAAAAATTTACAGCAACAGTGCCATCTGTTGCTGTAGCGCTGCTGTCGCCAGCGTTTGCGCTACATCATATTGGCTACATCATATTGGCAATATTGTAATTACTAAAATTATATGTATCCTCGTCCTCGTCTTCAGTTTTTAGTACAGAGTGAGAACAAATGAACGGCACATCGAATAACTGCGAGCGAGGAAGATATGACAACCAATGCCAGACGTTCCGATTCACAGCAAAGCGAAATTATAATTTTTTCAAGCTTTAGACCGTAGTAGAAGTATTATGCCTAAGTTGTTGAAAAAACTTTAGCCCAATATGAAACTATGATATATACAATATTATTTTAGATTTCAAGTCATCATAGACGTTATTCAAGATTTGTTGAGTAAAATGAAACGCAAGATTTGCGAATTCAAGCATGTTTTGTTTGTGGGTGTACAGTAAGTACTATGTATCTAACTCAGCATCAATGTATAGTCTGTGATCTAACTAAAACAAGTTTCCCAATTTATCGGGTCCTCCCCCCAATTTAGAGAGATGGGATTTTTTTAAGGGCTTTATATGTTTAGGGGTAGGTATTTTTAGTGGCTTTGAAATTTTTGTATTTGTTGGACATTTTTGTATTTCTTTAACATCTAGCACTAAAACTCGTTGCTAAGAATTCGGACTTCTCGTTAGTCGGAAACACCCCGTTTCCGCAGGTAAAATTAATCCCTTAAAATACCTAGTTCCTACCTACTTTTTAGGCACCGTTTCCACGGGTGTATTTCTGGCGTTAAAATGCGCGCTCAGCGTGACCACTTTTAGTAGATTTCTACTTTTTTAGTAGATTTAAGGGCAAGGGAGCAAATAAATAAATAAATAAAATAAATCTTTATTTGCGCGAACACATGTTTACAGGATTTTAATTTGTATACAGCAGTTACAGTACAAAGTATGTTCTACCCGCCAAGCGCGTGCAAATATTTGTGTTTAATTGTTTGTAGACTATATTAATAAATGAATTAATGTTTTTTATTATAAAATTCTTTAACATCATAATAACAACAATCTACTTAATAAACATTTTGTTAATGTTCTTGTAAATTTAGGATCCGACAATTCCTTTATATTATTAGGTAGTTTATTGTATGTTTTAATTGCCATAACTTAAACATTTCTATTAAATAGTTCTAATCTACATTTTGGTCTTTGCAATAAATTACCTTGCCTAGTTATTTTGGTTCCTATTTCGTTATTTTCGACAAAACAATTCGGATATTTTCTAACAAATATACACAACGTCTTTATATACAAGCAAAGATTTAGTAGTGTAAAATTGTATAGTAGATTCTAGTAGAAAATCGATATTTAAGAAAATTTGGTGAAAAATGTATGAATCCAGGCCAAAACAGAACGATTAGAAGCATTGATGGAAGGGGCTTCCCCATACTTCTATTAAGGTTTTGGAAAATAAACTTTATTGATTAACAACTAAGGTTGTTTTATCAAATTAGTTCATTTAAAACATTTTATACTTAGGTATACTCATGTAAGTTGTTGACTGTTGTTGGTAAGTTTGTTTTATTACATTAACAGAAGTCTAGTCGTTTGTTTGACAATTGCGTGCGTTATTAAAATCGTGAAAAGCAAGCAAAAGCGATGCAGATGCTTTGTCTTCCAGTGTCGAACGCATATTCTCGGCAATTAACAGAATCAAAAGGGACGATCGCAATAGATTTTATAATCTAAACGTGCGGTCAATTTTACACCTCAAGGAGTGTGTAAGAGGCAAAAACTATACTCATTTTAAACCCGAATCATTCATGCTAGGTACAAGTTATGAAAAGTGATAAAAATGTACTATATAAAAATAAAACACTATATAAAAATGTAAAAAAAAGTGGATGATAAATATTGATATTAAAATATAAAAACATGTGTGCTGTTTATAAACTATTTTATCTAGAACGACTTAAATATCATTAGTAGAATTTTGTAGAATTTTGAATTAGATTTTGGTAGATTTGAATCAGAGCGCCAAGGCAAGCACCTGAATATCTCGAATAATGAGCTCGTCATTATCATGAATTAATCTTTAAGTTCCATGTATAAAAGCAATGTATTTTATTGGGCGAATATAAAATGTTCTTTGCTAAACCAGTAGATACTAAAACGTTCTCTGAAGACGCGTTTGAAATGCCTTATGGCCTTCGTCGGACGGTTTTCCTATCTCTATATTAATAAAAGTAAGTATACAATATCTCTCTCCACTTCAGTATTTTATATGGGTCCGCCATCTGCAGTAAAACTATCATCCGAGCTATCGCCGAGTTCAGGTATCTTAAATCGTGGGATGCTATTCTTCAAAATAAATTCGCAGACGCAGAATAAACTTTGCCTTTCCATGAATTTAACATTCAAATTGAAAATACAGAATTTCTCTAGTTTCAACTTAAAGAGTTCAGTTGTAGTTTTTGAACAAAATGAACAATTTCTCCTATCTCGTGTTCTATAATAATGAATGTTTGGTTAGTTGCTTCGTTGATTATTTAAAAAGTTTACAAAGAAACGTACACAAATTTGTCTTAAATGTCGTGTTTACTGAGGGAATTTCTTCATGTCGAATCCATCATTAAATTGAAACCTATAGGAAACAAACTATAGAATAAAAGGACTTTTTATTGTGTGTTCTTGCCTATTTTTATACCAGTTTTTAGATACATTTTTTTTTAATTTCGCATAAGGAAAGAAAAAACATTTTTTTACTTTACTGTGCAGGGATTCTTTTTATGTTTCTATATTTATATGTATTTCAAAACAATTTTTAAAAAAGGTAAGTTTCGCAGTGATAAACTCGGCAATCTAAATAGCATCAGTGACTCATCGCGTTTAGAATACCACCGGTAAACAGCAACACGGGTACCTAGTAGGTACCCGTGTTACTAGGTACAGTAGGTACTACCGTAGGTTCTACCTAAACACTACAGTACTACAGTAGGTACTACCTAAACACTACAGTAGGTACTACCTACTGTAGTGTTTAGGTGTGCAAGGGGCACCAGAGCTGACTCTTTGTTCCCGTTCCTTGTTCAACACTCCTGGCGTGGCTAGTTGTCTTATTGGAATACAGTAGCCACTCACCCACAAGCGCCTTAAAGCCTTAAAAAAAAGAAACCTGATTTAACAGCTAGGAATTTAATTGGAAAATTCAAAAAATGTGAATCATAATACTCGAATTTTCAAAATATGTCTATACGTTTTTGCGGCTCCGTAGCTACTGGACAGATTCTCAAGTGGACAGTTTCGCAACTGAACGGATTAGTAACTGGACAGAACTTATACAGTTCGTCAAGAATAGATAAAATTGTGTTTTTAGAAATACATTTGGCAATATACATATTTAAAGTGAAAACAAAATTAGTTAATACAACACAAACATGGAGGTCATCTATGAAACTAAATAACAAAATATGAATAATATAATTTTATAAACAAAAAACTAACTAACTAGCTAACTAGGGCTGTTCGCTCGCTTACCCGTCTTAACTTCTCAACGAAAGATCCGATTCGAATAATTTGAAGATAAATTTACATTCACCCTATATAGATTATGAAACTATTTAATTGGTTACGGGCTTCACTGAGGCAAATGACATTTACTATAGAATTCGCTGGCGGCGGATCCAATTCAACAGGCCTAGAAATGGTGTTTTTCTGTTTTTACCATTAGAACAATACACAAAATACAAAATTTTATTAATACAATTTTTTAATCTGATATTAACTTATTAATAGGTACAGGATTCATGTGCGTGCAATAAGCCGTTTTCGAGAGAATTTTCAATAAAAGTCAAATTCTTCTTGTGTTCTAACTTTTTTTGTGGAGTTTCTATTACTTTAACGAAAATTCTAATTAATACAATAAATTGGTTCTTCACATGTTTAAGTATAATATATATTTTTTTCAAAGCAATTGTCTTGTCCATTTCTTGTAACATTTTCATTAAACAATGTATATTTTTAGTATTTAGGGTTTGTCTCCCCCTTAAGGATTAATACCATGATAAAAGTGTCACTATCTTACTATTCCACCCGTGTTTTGGTTGACTAATTTGGACAAAAATGGTTATTGTGACTTAAATAGGTTATAACAGTTAGAGTATAGAGTATAACATCTACATTATTCTATGTATCATCCAATAGTTTTCGTAGCGTAGGCCAAATCATAGGCAAATTTTTTATACAATATTGTGATTTTCGTAGGCATTTCTATTTTTTTTTTCGAAAATAAAATACAGCTTGTGTTATTCCCTGATAATGTAGCTTTCTATTGGGTTTTTTTTTTTTTAAATCGGTTTAGTAATTTTTGAGTTAATCATAACTAACGAACATACAAAGTTTATTAGAGATTATTATTAATCGAAGAAGCTAATCACTTATTGTGTGTTCCAAATTTTCGAAAAAATCAATACGCCTATCGAAATCAAAGGAATTAATTAGTAAATTGTCTTCTACTCACAATAGTAGGAAATGAATACAACTACGTACACAATTAGGACTTTTACCCGCAACACTAAAATGCATCAAGTGTGAAGCGTTTTTGAATCATTTAAAAAAAATTTGGATAAAGAAAATCAAAATGATTAAAGAGACCACTAAAATATTATATAGTATCTTTTATTTTTAATTAAAATGTTAAATACAGTATCGCCTTAAAAATAAAGTTACTTCTCTGTATAAATATTCACAAATCGCATGAAATTTTTAATATCAATACTCTTGAACTCGTCTTGGAAACTAATATTACGTCGGCGGAGTGACTCATTAAGAGATGTGTCGTTAATCTTCGTACACCCCACATTAAACATCCAATCCATTACTGGTGTCCTTGAATATATAACATAAAATATGCTATAAACAATATTGCTCGAGCGTTAAGGCAAATATTAATGTTTGACGTCTGACAATCGTTCGCTAGGAATATGTTTGTACAGCGCTCTATGGATGTTTCAATAAATGCAAACAAGGAAATAAAACAGGAAAATATATACGTAGTTATTAGAATATAGTTGGTTCTAAATTATTATTTCTTTTCTCATCATAAAATTAAGACAATTTGCTTTCGTCAATAATACTGGATTTCACGTCTACCTATCTCTGACGAGGGATTCTAATATGTGTGAATTAGGGAAACGACATTTGCGGCTCGGGACGTCGCCATTTAATATCAATATTAGGAATTATTTAAAAATTATAAATGATATTAAAGCGAGGACTTAGCAGAAAAGCGTTATTTTTGTCGCAGAATTTGATTTGTTAGATTAAAATTAAATCTTCTCTATATATAAAAATGAATCCCTATTTCCCTTGGTCACGGCATCACGAGTGAACGGGTAGACCGATATTAATTCTGTTTTCACTAATGGAAAGAGGGATAAACGGGGAATGTTCATATATATAAAAAGTGCACCCCGGGCGAAGCCGGGGGCGGGTCGCTAGTCTTAGATAAAAATACGGAGCATAATAGGACTATATTTAAAAAAGATTTGTTCAAAAAATTATATTTTATGAGTAAAAAAAAATTGTAATTTACTGCCCAAAAAGCTATCTCGTTACAGTAATAAAAAATTTCAGCGACAACATTTGTTTTTAAGAGTGCACTTTCCAACTCCAACAGCTTACTTATTCCATAGTACGTAATTCCATGATTACTCACAAATTAAGAGTCGTAGCAATACATAAAAAAAATGTGACATTTCTGGGACATAATATGCAGGTTTGCATCGCAACAAAAAACTGAAATTAATTTTATATCTAGTATAATTAATTTCTAAAATGTGCAGAATTTGTGACATTTTCGCGGGTTGAATAATTCTTGTAATTACTGACTAAAATCCAAAAATGTTTTTCCATGGAAACGTCCTACCTATAATGTTCATTTGAAATTGGGATGTCAATAGCTACCATCTTTAAATGTTTTTCTAAAATATTTTAATTACTAGCGCATGTTTTATTATTTTCGCGAGTTGCATAAGTGGGCCGAATGTGTTGCGTCTCATTCTGTCTTCAGTTATTCGCATTATAGTAAGATGAAACAACAATTTCTCCCAAATACCTATTACTGAGTTCCCACGCTCGTACAGCACCACCTTAAGCTTATTAATTAAGTTCTGTACTAAACTTTTAATCGGCTACTTTTTATTTCTTTTTTCATATTTTACACAACATTTAAGAAAACCCTTAAAAATTGTGTTTCGTTTGAAGTCAGTCCTATCTTTTGTTACAGCTCGCGGCTCGCGGTTGTGATATAGTTCTAGTCAGTCGATCTATGGATAAACTTAAAGCGACAGCCGAAGAGTTGGGTACGTACAAAATCTATTCTAGACGTAATTGCGATATAGAAGGAAACAATATATTAATCTTTTCTTTTTTCTTTAGAAAAAGACTACAAAGTGTCAACTAAAATAATCCAGGCAGATTTTTGTGATGGGGATCATATCTATGAGAATATTTCTAAAGAGATCGGTGACCTGGAGATCGGGACACTTGTCAATAATGTGGGAACATCATATTCATACCCGGAATACTTCTTGGATATTCCTGAATGGTAAGGGAATATATATTATTAGAAACTGTATTTATAATAATACTTAGTATTATTATAACGATGTACCTAAAGATAGGTACATTTTTTAATTTTTCTTATTCAGTGTTTTTATGTGGCATAAACTTGGAATACATAAATCGACAAAGGTTACGATTAATTTAACTTTAACCAACTTGCTATTTCTAAGAAACTAAGAGCTTAACTATATCCATTTACGAAAGCTTTTAAGCTGGACGATATTTGGGCTTAGCTTGAATGAGCTAATAAGGAAAATGTCTACAGTGAGATTTTCATCTTATTGCTTTATTTGGGTTAGAAAATCAATTGTTAAAAATGTATCGAGACGAAAATGTACATGGTTAATTGAATTTAAATTTCTTTTGTATTATTACATCGCGTATGCGTAGTGCATTGTCAATTTGACGAGCGGGTGCCGAAACAAACTGTTCCGCATACACAATGAGCTTGTACCCGAATTTTCACATAAATTCAATATTATTTGTAAAAATTTTACATTCACAGTAATCACAGTGTAATAATATTACCAAGCAGTAATAGGTCATTGCTATAAAAGGTTGGCTGCACGACTGTGCATCAGGGTTCTAACCCATGCATGTCGTGCCTAAAGCAAACCGCAATCATAAACGAGGGGGCTGACCCCACTCACAAAAATAGACAGACAAACAGTATAGTAAAGGGTTAACTGGGGTACATTTAAACTAAGACGATTGGAGACAGAAAGTAACATTGTTATCAGAAGTAGGTACCTATTCTTTTTAAATTAAATTAATTTATAAACATGCAAATAAGAAATTTCCTTGTAAATAAAATTTTTGTAATTAAACTTTATTTATATATAATTTACAATTGATTGATTGCGAATGTTTGTTTAGATACTTAATTTACAGCTTCTCGTGACTATAGATAATAGCACTGTGTATCAAAAATTAATTATCCCGGTTTGCTAGATGGATTTCAAGTTCAAATTATAGCTTAGGTACTAGCGGCCCGCCACCGGCTTCGCACGTTTTTTTTTCCTGCAAATTATATACAGAAACCTTCCTCGTTGATCGCTCTTTCCAGTAGTGAAAACCGCATGAAAATCCGTTTAGTAGTTTTTGAGATTATCGTAAACATACATACATACATACATACAGATGTGGCGGGTTTAAAATATGTAAAGATTTTACAGTGGCAGGTACGAAAGACCTTATTTTATATTAAAAAAAAAAAACTAATATGAGAAACTTTTACAGGGAGAAAACGATGACAAATTTAATCAGGGCAAATATGGTAGCGGTTACTCGTATTACGGGATTAGTGCTCCCTGGAATGGTACAAAGAGGCAAAGGTGTCGTCATTAATATTGGATCAGCTTCTTCCATTATTCCAAGCCCACTGCTCACCGTGTACGCTGCGTCTAAGGTAAATATTTAATTTGATCAAATGTTTCTAGTGCATTTTATAAACTTGTACTGGCAGCTCCCCTCCCAACGTACAACTACAACGGTCCTCTGTTATTATGGTAGCTCTAGTTATTCTCACAGCTCATACCTATTCTATATTTTTCTTAAGATAGGTCTCACACTTTTATCCCCTTAATATTGCTTATAATTCTGGTCAACGGTGGCCACCTACCATCATGTATCTTCAGTCTGTCACTCAAATCATAGATAAAGTTGTATTCTTCACTGTTTAAGATCGTGCCCGCTCGATATCGATCACCAGCTGTTTCCTCTCCACCTTGTCCTCAACTTTTTTCATAGCCGTCGCAACTGAGGCCCTGAAAGGCAACAATCTGATCAGCCCGTTGGCTAGGAGACTGACCACAAGATCTCTTGCCATCTACTCTTCCAACCACCACCAGCTTCTCCAAATATTCTGGTTCTCTGCGGGCTATGTGCCCAAGATAATTGAGAACTCTTTGACAGCAGGTGGCGGATAGTCCTGTTTAAATCGCAAGCTGTGTGAGGATCCCAAAATCGTCGTGCCGATCTCAAGTTATGCTCCGTCACACATGTAACAATTGATTTTTATTAATATAGATATCAATTTCAGGCCTACGTCGACAAGTTTTCCGAAGGCCTTGAGATGGAATACAGTAAGAAGGGCATCATAATTCAGTGTGTGCTGCCCGGATTTGTTTGCTCGAACATGTCCGGAATAAGACGCAGTAGTGTGTTCGCTCCCACGGCGAAGACATTCGTCAAATCGGCCATCAATTTAGTTGGCACTGTCTCCAAGACGACTGGTTATTTGCCGCACGCTTTCTTCGCTGGTTCCATCAATTTCATCCAGAAGGTGACCGGCAGCTTCGCCGTCTGGTTAGTGACAAGGTCTATGGAGAACAACCGCAGGAAAGCGCTCAAAAAGTACAAGAAACAATAATTTATTTCACACATTCTCGCTGTTCTATTAACTTTAAAACTGAATTTCGACTTATGGAGGCCGCATTATTTTTAATTTTAAACAAAATTCTTTCCTAAAAGATATAAAAGATGTCGCCTCTCTAAGTCTTTTTTCTTTTCTTGTTTTCTTTATGCACTTGCTATTTTCACTGCATGTTAAAACTGAAGTCACCAAAGATGTTTAAATGTTGGTGAAATGACCTAATACTATTTGCAATGAAACCTAACAATTTGTAAGCAATATTAACTATTAGATGGCATAATAATAAGGTTTACCGTTATATTTATTGTAGTTCCTGCTATTTCTAAATGCTTACTGGGAGGCTGCATTTAATGCGATTTTGTTATATAGTTATGTAGAAACTTGTTTAACATTGTTTATTTTACTAAAATTGTTTATAATAGGTACGGTTATTTAAAAAACTTGTGTTATACAGCTGCCATAAATGGGACGTGATATCAAACGGTTTTAAATTAAAGATAATAATATATTGAAGTGTTTTATTACTCAATCCTTTTTGGGAAAATGACCCGGACATTGATTAATTTGAAAATTATATAGGTACCATTATTTATAAAATGTTATGAAAATGAAATGAATATTCAGGGTAATCTCATATCATAGTCACATATGGAAAGAATATTATCTCTTATTTCCTAAATAGGGATAGTCTATTTATACATCGACAGTCTATTATGTAGTTATGTCCCCACTGCAGGGGCACAGGCCTACCCTCTCAACAAGGGCGTATGGGCTAGATGGTCCACCACGCTGCCTTCATATGCGCCTTAGAATTTCTTCTTTGGCATATGCAGGTTTCCTCGCGATGTTTTCCTTCACCGTTTGAGAGCAGTCAGTAAATGCACTTGAGTTTTTTTTTTTTTAGAAAAAAAAAAATGTTATACATGGCATGACCGGGATCGAACTCGGACCTCTAGACATGGGTCGCGTCTTTTCGTAATCATTTAAAAATAGAAATGAAGTAACCAATTGAATTATCTAATTTTATTTACCGGAAAAAATTAATGTTTTAACTAATTTAATTATCGTTTATTTCATTATGATTAAAAAGACGGTTCGTACTTATATTAGGGAAGGTAATTAATCTCTATACATATATAAAAATGAATCCCTATTTCCCTTGGTCACGGCATCACGCGTGAACGGGTAGACCGATTTTAATTCGGTTTTCACTAATGGAAAGAGGGATAAACGGGGAATGTCCTTATATATAAAAATTGCATCCCGGGCGAAGCCGGGGGCGGAATGCTAGTTTGTTATAATATTGTAGGTTAATAGGAAAATGTATATTCGCAAATAAATAAAGATGTTAACGGTCTACAATTATTTATAAATTAAATTAACAATTTAATCGTGTCCTATTTTTTCGCAAGTCTACGGAGCATACGGAGACGACTCAAGACTGCATAATTTTTATACATATATGTATATACTTGCACACACAGTGTCCACGTAGTGACTACGTACCTAGTCGCTATATATACCTATAGTATATATATAGTATATACCTATAAAAATAGCCGCTATAAAGTGGAAAACCTCTCCAAATGATAGAAGATTTTTTTCCACAGACAGCATCAGCAGTGCTTGCATTTATTGATTTACGAGTTCAGGTTGGATCACTCTTACTAGATCCATGATGGATCTAGTGAGAAATATTGTTTTCTCATTAGATCGAGATTTTAAAATCATTTGAAAAAAATTGATATATTCAGAAATTACTATGACCGTCATGTAACTATTTTTGTAAATACATATGTATAATGTTTTGTGTCATTTTAAAATGTCATAACTTTCATTAAATCATTAATTAAAAAGTCATTAAAGATATATTACGATTATAGTAATTTTCCACTGAGTTAATTAAGCATTGTTACAATTATTAAATAATATGGCACTTATTTAATATAATATAAATAAGTACTGCTTAAACTGTATCTAGACAAAAGTTTAATTCTTTGTGTGGTGCTAAGAAGCATGTAATACAGTTTCATGCTCCAATTCCAGTTTTGACTTTATGGAGCCCCATCGGATTCCCCAATGATTCTGACAATGCCAAGGTCAGTCGAAACAATGTTTGGGGATTTTAATATAAAAAAAAATTAAGAAATCCGTTTCGCAGTCAATTTGGGCAGCCCAACTGGCGACGTAACCACCTCCTTACAGAAGACCACCGTGAAATAACAGCACGTGTGCTGTTGTGTTTCGGTGAGTGAGTAAAGTATCCTATATTTCAGAAATATATTCAAATAATTTATTAAACACCATAACACATTACACTTTTTAGAATAAATTCCGGTCCCCACAATAGGCTAGTTTGCATCGTGGGGTCCCGTACTGTAGAATTACAATTTTAAGACAAGGGACCTGTGATCCAAGCAACAATTCAATTGTGCTGTGCTTATTATAAGTACAATTGCTCGATTAAGTGTGTTATTGTGCGTGCGTATATAGTTAGTGCTTGCAAAACAATGAATCAGTACACGTTGTTTAGGAGTTCCAACGTAAATAAATAGTATTTGTAGCGTATGGCAAAATGATTACTGCGTGCTATAGTCATAAACTAGGAAGCCATTTTCCTATCCAATCCCTTATCCTTAATCCTATTGTGGTCGGCAGCGCACTTGCAGCAGATGTGGTGTTGCTTGTGTTATAGGCGACCATACATAATAGCCACCTACCGTCAAATGGACTGTCAACCTGTCTTCCGATCTTAACATTAAAAAAAAACTCAGTTTCATGCTCATAGTTTCAAATTACATTACATGTGTCTGGATTTGACTGTTGGTTTATTCCCGCGAGTGCACTATAGTATTTTCACTGTATGATGATATGCGTGACAGTTCGTAACTGACAATTTTAGTGATGCAACCTAACGACATTTAATCGATTGTTTGAAAATATCGAATCAGTTGGCAAAGCAAATGGAATCGAACTACCGAACAAGTTGTGTTAAATAAATTATAGAATGCAATGCAGTCTGTTTAAAATATTTATTTATTTATTCATTACTGTCAGAATTCGAAACTTGACAACTCGTATCAGACTCAGAACAAAATTTACTTTTATTTTATTGTTATTATTAGTCAGTTTCAGTTTTATTTATTATCAAAATACGATATTTTTATAAATATATAGAATAGAAAAAATATTTGTTAAATCTCCGAATATCCTATGGCGAACATAGAGTACTTTCGATAATCGAATATAAGTGAATATCCCTAGTGTCAATCCCCAACCCCATTGACATAAACTCCGTTCCACGCCTTTGACACTTTTAAAATATATGTTTTTTTATTACATTTAATAATAAAATAATTATAAAAGTGATAATTCCTTTTGTGTTTTTCGAATAGATAATTTTTTTCATACATTTGTTTGTTTAATTGTTTTCTTTTTGTGCCGGTTTTTTTTATTAGTTGAAAACAGTAATGTATGACATGAAAAAGTGAAAACTGTCACGCATATCATCATATAGTGAAAATACTATAATTAAATGTCTAACAAAAAATATTATATTATAGGCATGCGGATTTTCGCGGGTGTTTGGGTGCTATTTAATTATGCATACTAACATTAAATAATTAAAAACTTATTCTTAACATGTACATTCGAATTATGTGATAAAAACAGCCCTTTTTTGTACAAAATTAACATAACACTGCTAATTTGTGTGACGTCAGTTGTAAACGGTGTTGGAATAACAATATTTAATACAAAATTATTGTTTAATTCGATGGTTTAACCAATTGATTATCAAGTGATACTACTAATCATTTTGATAAAGTGTTTGAGTTCAAAGAAGTAATATTAAAAGTTATTTTCTATATTTTTCAGGAAGGGAAAATTGGAAGCGTGAATACGTGAGGCTAGATTTTAAAATAATTTATTTTTGTTGTATTTTTAAATTTTTAATGTAATTTACTAAGTATGGGACTGATTTGTCTGAAAATAAATATTTTTTATTAATTATATTATTGATGTTGCATTTTGTTGAGTAAGTACAAGTTTATCACTATAATTGCTTTTTTTTTGTTGAAATTAAAAAAAGAATTGAATATTACGTGTTTTTTATGAGTATCTAGATTCTGAACTTTTAAAAGTAAATATTAAATTTACAGAAATAACAAAAATAATCAAGGTTAATCCCCACTGACGAAAGCTCGTGTTAATTTTAAACGATTTTTATTATTTCCGCCTGATTAATAGAAAATGTTTTTAAATCTTTATTTTTTGTCTAGATTTACTCTTCGTCTTCGTCGTTGCGTTGACGGATTCTAATTCTATCCACAGATAAGTATAGGAATATTTGTGAGCGAGAATATCGAAATATCAGTATCTACCTACTAGGTACTTAGCAAAAAAAGATAGATATGCAACTTCCTTTTTAATTTATCTAGTTGTAAAGCAATTATAGCTTTACCAGGCGTTAGATGATCCCTAGGGAACAGTACTTTTTTCTGGATGAAAGGATATCTGGATATCTCCTTTCCTGCATCCCTGACAACGTGTATGCAAAGTTTCATGCGTGAAAAGGTAACAGACAGACAGAGTTATTTTCACATTTATAATATTAGCACAGACTAACCATACTCGTACTTACGTCATACAGTCAAGCAACGAATGTACTTGCATAGAGCAACGTTCGGCGAACTCGCTTCAGTTTGCAGGCTCGAACATTGAGCGTTGCCCGACTACATGTTATGATGTAAGTATGGTTAGACTGTAATATTACTATGGATAAATAATGTATGATATAGATACAGATAAATAACGATATGATGTCCTTCGTATTCATATTAAAAGTTTTTATTTCTTTTTTGCATTTTTTATTTGAATAACATCACCAAGTACCAGTTTCTTGTTTGTACTCTGTGTTATCATCACTTCGCTAATATGTTTTATTCGATGTTGCCTTTGAAGTCTGTATGTACACAGTAAAATAATCTTGAAAATCGCATAGAATATTTCAATTTTTGACTTAACAGCATAAAGTTTAACCCACTAAAATGTATCCTGTGACCGAAATGTCACTGACAAAATACAAAACTTTGGAGAAAATATAGAATTAAATAAAAACAGAAAATAAATTAGTTGTGAATCAAAACACAAGAAAATGATTTGTATGTTCAAATATTCACCAGCGATGCTGACGAAGTATGGATAAAATTGCCAATGGAATCGGCTTCTATAAACCTGAACCAAGTATTAGTGTTCCTTGGAACTGTAGTAATATTTATATTGTTAGTGCTAGTAGTTCGTCGCGTGGTCAACGGTCGATGAGTCTTCAAAAAATGGAGACCAGAGTGGACCTGCTACAATTGATTTTAATCGCTTTCATATTTGTTGCTTTTCTTATATTTACTCGATGGTTCTGCAAATGTTTCGAGGTGTCGTGCTGAGTTATTCTGTACTAAATCTGTTAATAGTTTAAATATCATTAAAAACAATGGATGAATGTTCAGCTCTAAATCTGAACGTGGTTGTATTAGTGAGTTTTTCATTGATAATATTGATTGCTGCTATGAACTGGATTTTCAAGTATAATACGGAAAGCGCCGAACCACAATGAATCAGATAAAATTAAATAAATCATGACAAAAACATGAATAAGTGTATCCAGTAATGAAAAATATATCAAGACAAATTAACAATAAATTGAAAAGGTACTTTGTAAGGAAATTGTATAAAGTGAAATAGATTATTTTTTTTTATGTAAGAGCTAATGTTTTTATTCGATATCTGTATCATGTTAAGAAATTTATTTTATGTCAAGAATTTTTACATTTGTTAAGAAATTATAAGCAATACTTGCTGACCCAGCAGACGTTGTCCTGCCAGAACCCCAAAATAATTCCGTAAACCGATTGTGGCGTAACCGTAACCACCTATCGAGTCCAATTTTATTTTCAAACCATATGTTAAAGTGAAGACCTATTCTCATACCTACCAAATATACAAAAAAAAAATCGTAAAAATCGATGTTACTTTGTGAAATAATGTTGCCATGTTCAGTGTAATAGTGGGACGTTCAGTTTTCATTCAATCACAGGAATTAATGATGATACATATGAATGAGTACATCGTTAATCTTATCTTACTATACAAAAAAAGAAATTATTTATATTTTACTGTATACGAATGTTGTATCGATAAATTAATCTACAGCAGGCCTACCATGAATGTCATTCGAAGTTTTCTCTCTCTATCGTACTTATGTAAGAAGTTGCAAATGGGACACAGAGGGTAAACTTCAGATGCCGTTCATGGTAGCGAGGCAGAGCCATCTATTAATAATTCATCGAACTAACCTATAAATAGACAATACTTTTGTATAATAAAAACATTTAAACTGCAATAACAAATATTGATGTCAATTATTAAGATAAAAACTATCCTATCTTTTAAGTTGGACCAAATAATAGATACTTACGAAGGTTGATCAAGTCGGTTCAGTAGTTTCGAGTTTAGATTAGTTCAGATATTACGATGCCATATCATACATATATTATGTTAAGAAGTTACATATAAGCTACTAGCACATCTGCCACTCGTCTATTAGAGGACTTATGAGCTTTTTCACAACGCTGGAAATTACATGTCTTGGAAGACGACACTAGTGCCTTCTAAATATAACATTATAAGTACATACTTATATTTTTTATATATATTTTTTTAATATCTGACAGGCTGATGGTGCATTTCATCGTAGGTAGGTGGCTACCGTCGCCTATAAACACAAGAAACGCCACAGATGCTGCAAGTGCGCTGCTGACCATAGGAGAATTCAGGATAGGGAAATAGAATCTGGCATTCAAATCAAATCGTTTATTTCTCAAAAATAGGGTAACAAGATCACTTTTTTGAAATCAAAATACTACTACCGTTTTGGAAACAAAATGGCCTTCTGGAAGAGATGAAACGGCGAAAGAACATTATTTGAAACTATATTATAATTAGCTGATATATTTTTTTAAATTTTCCTTTTATTTTGAGCATTTACTTTTTTTTTTAATAAGCGCGTGACCTGACCATCGGCTCTTAATCGAAGACCAGCGCAAGTTTTTACAACCTGCATTATGCTGAATTGGAGCCGGTTGGTGGCAAGGGACGTTTCTCATGATTGTGTTGTAACATCTTTTCTGTTATTTTCTGGTATTGTCAAAATGTTCTTTGTTGCGAATAAAAATTATTCGACAAGAATTAGGTGACTACTCAGGAAGTTCTTCAACCTAATCCTTAATCCTACTGTAGTCGCATTTGCAGCAGCTATGGCGTTGCTTGTGTTATAGGTGACGGTAGCCACCTACCATCAAGTGGACCGTCAGCTTGACGCAATACCATGCCGCCAACTGGTAAAACTGGTAACTAATTTATCACTTGGTATAGGTACACAGTTATACTAGAAAGGCCCGTACCTACATTGTGCTTTGATTTTTAAAAATCCTTATTAGCGGTAATTTAATATGTTTATCGTTCAAAACCATAATTCGCCTATAATACGAGTGCTCTACGTACCAGCATAGTAGGATTCAGGAAAGAGATAGGTTAATGAGCTCTGGCTATCCTCATTCACTCACTGAAACATAAAACAGCACATATGCTGTTATTTCACGGTAGTCTACTGCCGCCAGACGGACTACCCAAGTGACTGGAAACGTCACTATGCCCTGCTACTACTTTCCAAATCCAGACCAGAACCAACTTTGAAAAGTTTATTTCCATAGTTGATCCCGCCGGGAATCGAGCCCGGGACCCCTGAAACAGAGCGTTAAGGCAAGCACACATCCAACGGGCTGTACTTAATTAGTAACATGGAGAAGTCCTGTGTCCAGCACCGGACGTCCTATGGCTGAGACGATAATGATCTTTTTTATGAGCTAGAGCGGCAGACAGGCTGACGGTCCACTTTATAGTTGGCTACAGGCACCTACAAATACAAGAAACACAATCTTAGTCCTCTGCCGAACCTGGTAGGATTAAGGGATAAGGATAAGGAAACTAACATCCTTTACACACATGATAAAACACAAGCACAACTGGTGTTTTTCTAAATGCAACCCAGTCAGTTGCTATCGCCACGCGCTCTGCCCAGGCATTCGGTTATTCTGTAAATAAATTATTTATGGGTAACATTTTCAATTACATTTTAAATTTTAATTAGTTTGTCCACAGACTGTCTATTAAGTATTTGACATTGGCACTATGACGTTTTACCTATCTGCGTTCATTCTCTATATAAACTTCAATTATGCCAAATTGCATATGTGCGAGCATAATTTAAAGAGAAGGGGTTTTATCTCCACGTTGCTAATATATAACTTGTAATTTTGTTGACATAGGAACAATCGCTATATCAGCAAATAGGCAATTCATTAAACACTAAAATAAATGAGGAGAAAACATTACGACCAAATGAATCCATCCAGTACATAGGTATAAACTAGATTAAACTTTTCGCAGGGAACGAGAGGACGGCGACCGAATTGAGTTTTAATATTAATTAGAAATTGCACCAAGCTCCCAACATTTTTGTATTTCGTTTTTAACCGAGCTGCGTTTACAAAATGCATATTTGTTTGCAATGTTGCATAATCCATTACTTTGGCAGGAGAAAGGATTGTGTTTGTTCACAAAGCATTGCTTCCTGCGGGAGCAGTGCTGAAAGCGAACAAGCTTTTTAGATTCCTGAATTTTGAACGTGAATGTGTAACGAACGTAGGTAGAGTCTTTCGGATTTAAAATATCATTAGGATTAGAATACCCATTAGCAGCAAAAGACCCTTAAAAGCTGACGGTTCATTATTGTTAACAAGCTGCTGCCAACACAACTCCAGGGCCATACCCATTCAAACGGGACAAAATGATATTAACATGAAAAGTTATATAAGAAATGGATTCTGGCAAGCCGCATCATCAGCCCATGCAAAGATACAACAGCACACACGCGGTTATTTTACAATAGTTTTAAGAGGCAGTAGCTGCCACCAGCCATTGCAACTAACTGAGATTTTCAGAAATAGTTTAAATTGACCCTGATCCAGTTTATACGAACTGGATGGATGTCGCGTATCGAATTTTAAATCGTGCAATAAATTCGAAATCCCAATAGAATATATATATTGCCAATCGAAAAACATATTGACTGTCCAAGTTTAAGCGAACATGTTTGTTACCTGACAAACATGTACGTACATTCGAATCAATCGAATTATTGATAGACTATTCAAATTCAAATATTTAATCATCAGGCATCTTATGCAACTAACATTTGTTAGTAAAATAAAACTTAATTAAGAAATGAAGTAAGAACTAATTCAAATCTTTAATCACCAAGCATCTTATTCAGCTCACACTTGTTTTATTAGTAAAATAAAACTCAATTCTATATATTTGTCCCTAATTTTCTAAGAAATGAAGTACGTGCTTTATGTAAACCGCTTACTCTGGATTCTTACAGTCGTAGAAAGCAAGCAGCAGCGGTTCATATAGGCGACAGTCGAGTCTGCGCGTAATAGCACACAAAATACTACTGGTGGTACTGGCTTGCACCCGGCGTACTAGGGAAGCACATCTCTTTCGCATTGTGTAAAACTATCTACTCTGGATTCCGCGAACATTGCGGACACACTGTAGAAGCGGAACAGCAATTCAGCACCCGGAACGCATTATTGCACTGTATTATTTAGTACAACACGCTGACTGTGCACTGAATCCAGCAACGCTACGACTTGGGCGGCTTCCGTGGGAAAGGTATCCATATTTGTTAAGAAAAAATCTCTTTGGTAGGGTGTCATAGAACATAGTGAACAGTCACTATTAAAAAAAAAAGCACGTGTACTGTTGTGTTTCAGTGAGTGAGTAAGGTAGCCCATTTCCCTATCCCCTCCTAGTCCCTTATCCTTAATCTTACTGTAGTCGGCAGCGCACTTGCAGCAGCTTAGGCGTTGCTTGTGTTATAGGCGACGGTAGCCACCTACCATCAAGTGGATCGTCAGCCTGTTTGCCGATCTCAACATAAAAAAAATCTTGCGCTACTGTTTCGATTGTTTTGATGAAAACTCTATAATAACTTTTTTTGTATAGTAAGCCATAAATAACTTTTTTGTAAAGTTACGCAGGCGTCAGAGGAATAGCGAGTACTACGTTGACCTTAAATGGAATAAAGGATACGCTACGATATAAGGGAATCTACTCTGGCATCATCATGAACAGCCTATTATATGTCCCCACTTCAAGGTCACAGACCTACCCTTTCAACAAGGGCGTAAGGACTATATGTTCCACCACGCTGGCCCAATGCGGGTTGGTGGACTTCACATGCGCCTTACAATTTCTTCTTTGGCGTATGCAGGTTTCCTCGCGATGTTTTTCTGTATCGTTTGAGAGCAGTTAGTAAATGCACTTAAGTTTTGAGAAAAACTTGAGATCCAATTCGAATGACGCTCTATGTACTTTGGCATCCAGTACTAAACCACGACAACACACATGCTGTTTTATTCACGGACTTCACGGTGGTTACCGTGAATACCTAGATCAATTTCAACAAAATACCTACTTTTTTATAGCATATTTCGACGGCCGTGAAAGACTAATGTCAAATATAATCTACATAGGTATAATAAAATCGTAAACAAGTCAAAAAAAAACAATTTGTACACGTTGTAAGTACTTATGTTACCGTGGTCAAAAAAATTGTGTTTAGAATTATTGTTTTTTTTTATGTTAAGGTCGGCAGACAGGCTGACGGTCCACTTGATGGTAGGTGGCTACCGTCGCCTATAAAAGAAACAACACCTAAACTGCTGCAAGTGCGCTGCCGACTGCAGTATGATTAAGGATAAGGGATTAGGAGTAGATAGGGAAATGGGCTCTGGCATCCCTTAACTCACTCACCGAAACACAACAGCACACGTAAAAAAAATAGTGCCGCCAGGCGGGCTCTCCAGTTTATCGAGTGTGGAATATGTGCCCTGCATTCTGTAGTCAAAAATTAAGCAGATATGTGCCTTAACTTTAAAAAAAAAATGTTATTAATCTTATCAAATATGAATGAATTTTAATAGAAAAAAATCTGAAATTAAAAAAAATAGTACGTGTCCAACAGGTTTTTGAAATAAAAATGTACTTATAAAACTTATTTGACACTAGCTGAGCCCGCAACTTCGTACGCGTATGGTATTCGGTATAGCGCGTAACTTTTTTGTTTGTAAACCGATTGAAATGAAACAAACACAAAATTTTACGGGAAGCTTATATATATATATAGTGAAAACCGCATTCAAATCGGTTAAGCCGTTTCTAGGATTAGTTTTTTCTTAATATTTAATGTATTATATATTATATATTATATGTAGGTATTATAATTATATACACACCTCGTTTACCATTTTATTTTTTATTAGCGACCCGCCCCCGGCTTCGCCCGGCGTGCAATTTTTATATAATATAAACATTCCCCGTTTATCCTTCTTTCCATTAGTGAAAACCTAATTAAAATCGATCTACCCGTTCACGCGTCATGTCGTGACCAAGGGAAATGGGGATTCATTTTTATATATAGAGATTATTTGTATAGATTATATTTGACATTAGTCCTTCACGGCTAGCGAAGCATGCAGTGAAGGACTAAAAAAGTAAGTATTTTGTTGAAATTGATCTAGGTTCCCTTCACAGCACTCAACATCTGAATCCACCGAAGCTTCAACTGGAAATTGTCAATGAAGCGAATCTCTTAAATGACACTTACGATATTGTCCGCGAAAACTGAAAGGCGTCCCAAGGAGACCTTTATCTACGCACGTTTTAACCGAACGCTGAACATCAAAGGCAAGGACCCACCTACGTTACATGTTGTAAGGCTGTGTGCACAATTAGTCTAATATTTTGAAGTCAGCTGCGAGCTTCATTTTTTGTAACACCAATTCTTAAGAAGAATTCTTAGAAAGAAACTACTCTCTCGACACTTAAAAGACTTTTAAATAAGAAAAAGAAAACTATTAAATCTTGTGCTGGGACGGAAGATTTTTTTGCACAAATGTAATTGTTTAGCACCATGATTACAGAGCGACAGCTTCTTCCATTTTTCCGCAAAAAAACTATTGCGACATTTCTCTGTTGCAATGTAGCCATGCACATTCGCCGTAGGCCGAAGATGAAGTTTTATAGCAATAATTCTATCGCGATGTGTATTAGTATAGAATGGGACACAGATTTTTTTATCTCACGAGCAGTTTCGTCGCGATAAAATCGCACGAGCGATCGCAGACCTACGCGTATTTATACAACACGGATCAGTAGAACTACTAACAAAACAAACCCCTCTAGTAAAATACAGTGTAGCCACTCCTCAACAGTTCCACTATCAGCGGAAAGCACTAGGTCGGCCCCGATAACAAAAGGTTTCCGATGTACATCTCCGGCGGATATTGGCCCAACGATCGTGAGTTCAGAGGGATGCTACAAATTACGTCGGTTTACGTGGATGCCGTGTTAAGTGCGGGTGGAATTTTAATGGCCGCCTGATTGGTTGCCTTCTACTAATGATCAGAGCAATACTATTTTATTGTGGCCTTAATGTAGTGACATTAACTGGCGTACCTACGTACGACTATTGTCACTCGTAGTTAAGAATTCAATTTTAGAATTTAGAACCCAGGTTTACGCTATATGTAACATATGTATATAGCGGCAGATGTATATATGTTCCTTCGTTGTGGATAAAGCAAGAAGTTTGTTTTAATTTTTAGTGATCAAGAGTGAACTGGCTATATTCCTAATATATCTAATAATTATAACTTATAGCTTACAAAGTTCTTTAAGTTTGTTACTGACACACTCACCCAAATTATTGTAATCCCCAAATTAAATTCCAAATTAAAAAATCCCCAAATTTATTATTCTTTAAATGAATAATAATGATTATTAAAAATTACGTTCAAATAGCGCCATCTATCGTCTACTATTTACATTCAATAACGCCTGACATACGAAGTATTGTCAGATGTTGTTGAAAGTAAATTGTGTCGTATGAAGTTCGCTGGCAGAAGCTGGTATAATAATAAATCTAAGCAGTAATTATTTATATTAAAAACAGAAAATTAAGTATGTAGATAAATCTATCATGACCTACAAAAGAAATGAGATCCCATTAAAAATATTTTAAAAATGCCGATTCTCGCAACGCAGTTCTTCCACTACAAAAAGTTGTGAGATCTCATGTAAAAATCAAGTCTCAGTTATTTTAGTTAGTATCTAGGGAAGCACTTATTCAACAATTTAAAAAAAAGCACCTAAACACCTATTATTATATTCTTTATCTAATCAATTACCCATTAAAGTTCATAATGACCTTGTCAACATTAGACATAATTATTTCTATAATAACTTGGTAATTACACCATAATTATAAAAGTATGATCTATTTCGATTACTAAGTAAATCTAACAAGCTATAGAGAGGGTCACACTCCAAGATCTAATCAGGCATGAGGAGATCCGTAGACAAACGAAAGTTACCGACATAGCCCGGAAGATTAGTAAGTTGAAGTAGCAGTGGGCTGGACACAAAGTACGGAGATACGACGGCCGCTGGGGTCGGAAGGTTCTCGAGTAGAGGCCACGGACCGGCGCAAGCGCAGTGTAGGACGTTCACCCACAAGGTGGACCGACGGCCTTATTAGGGCCACGGGTCGACGGTGGATTTAGGCTGACGTGTCCTCTTGGAAAATTAGAGGGGACGTCTGTCCAGTAGTGGATGTCCTATAACTAAAATGATGATGATGATTTATCAGGACCAATAGCGAACGTAAATTCTCCTTGATTTTTTTCATCAATTGAACCAGGTATGGGTTGTAGGCCTAACTACAACACATTATTAACTTAATGTTAATGTTAATTTAAGTTAATGTTAAGTTTACTTAGTTAACTTAACATTAACTTAATGAAGTTGAAGGCCTAAGGTAGGTAATAAATAAGTAGTAGTAAATGAAGCAGCGATAGCGGTAATTAAATATCAATTGACAATTACCTAATTAAATTTTTAATGTCTCGCTTGCTGGGTCGCGACCCGTGGCGGATTCACCCATATATAAATTAGACAATTATTATTATTTTTTTAAATTATATTGCTTTAATCTCAAGTTTAAAAATCATTATTTACGATTATAAAGATATAAATAATTTACATCTAAAAATTATTAAATTAGACATAGCCGATCTTTTTTACAATTATATCTAAAGAAAAAAATAAAGCATAGATATAAGATGTATCAAGTTAAGTAAGTAGGTACCTACATAATATATAACTCAAAATAGTGAACCAAATAAATATTTTCTCCTTTTCTTTTAAAATTGCTTCACTTTAAAATACTAAGCGTTGCTAGAATGCCACAATCTCTTCACTGGCTTACGGGTAATTTGATTGGATATAGCTTCACAGTATAAGAAATATGTAGAGGTTGTCACGTCTTTTATGCAAGACGGACCCAACCTCGCGAACTCTTGCAATCACTGTCTACCTTTCTGTGAGAATTACGACGGAATTAAGTCGCAGCAGGGGTTAATGTACGCAGAGTATATACTAGTCGACACTCCAATTCACAGACCGTTTGAGCATAGTCCGACATTTGCTCTTTTCTATATAAGTAGTTGCTTATCCCAATTTATCAGAAAGCTAGAAGAACATGTTGTTTAGGAATATGTTCAATATATGAATCAAAATTATTGTAAAGCTTTATAATAGACCCAGTATATCGAAACTACAACTTTTAAGGCCTGCGCAGACTAGGGACTTGTATGGGAAAGACAAAAATTCACGAAGATTGCATAGGTCCGCTGTGCATGTGTCCGCTTTCAAGGACACCCAACCCACGCACTTTTGTGCGGGTCGATCTCTGATTTCCTCAGTTATTTTAGTATGCAGTAGTTTTAGTCCCTCGAGTATGTTGTTCTATGCAGTTATAAGCGATCTAATTTTTGCCTGATACAAAGAGGACAAATAAAAAAAAGGTAAATGGTCCGCGGCCGCCTATAAATACGAGCAGCTCTATAATAGGAATTAAAAACGTGTGCCAAGCTTGACAGAAAAAGGATAAAGATTATGTAACTGAGCTCTGACAACTCTTAAGGGACGATTTGACTGACATACCTTTGTAATCTAAACGTCCCAAAAACTAAAAATAATAATAATAATAAATAAACATTTTAAATAAAAACGTTTATTTTCTCAAAAATACGATAACAAGATCACATTTTAAAGTCGATTATATTGTTACGACTAACTATGGAACGTTCTGGAGAAAACGTTCGCGCGGCCGAAAGTCTCGAACGTCCCACCTTATCGGTGGTAGCCACGCGCCTTAGTATCAAAGGAAATTGATCCTTATGTTTACAACATAGAATTTACATTTCAACAAAAACAGCATTCCCGAATTTCAATGGCTTGTTTACGATGTTGTTTAGATTTTCTAGTAAATTCGAAATACATCAAGGCGTTTGGCGCCAAGTATAAATAAGAGGCGGCGGCGGGCCAAATGTGATTCAGTTTTGTGCGATACAGCGAATCTTCGGAGCGAATAAATAGTTCGTTTCGCCTTTACACGGCATTTTGACTCACCCCGTACGTAACAATATAATTTTACCAGGGTTTCGGGGGTCCACAGGAAACTCGACGTGACAAAAAATAATAACGATCGTGAAATCTCGAAAGAAACGCCATTATTTTTGTCACATCAGCCGTAGGATATCCAATGCTGGACATAGGCATCATAATTTTCCAATAGGAACGGTCAGAAATAGTCTGTACAGAACGTCTTACCGGTAGACTTATCTATTTTGATTACTGTGCGTTTCATGTACCGTGTCAAATATATCAGCAACAATAGTGGCTGATTCTAATTGAGCCGTATTGTAGTACCTATGGCGCGCCTTCCAATATGTGCCGATTGAATTCGAAATTATTTACATATATTAATATGCAAAGCGTTACTCTAGGCAAGCAAGTCGATCGAGGGCAAGAAACTGGGCCTTAAGTCGGGTTACTAGGTTGATTTATCGCTTACTAAATGCTTCCCCGAGCGTTTTGCAGCTCTTGCATGCGCTGCAAATAACGAGCTCTCTAATTAATAAATATTTCCATAAAACTTCATAGCGAATATGTTGACGAAAAATACAATTTTTTTAATATCCCGTGACGATGGCGAGGGAAACTTTTCAGTGTTTTTTTTTTCTTTTAATATTTATTCTTTCAGAGAATGCAGATGTTATTTAAGAAGTAGTTAGATTTTTATTGTGTAAAAAATATAGCTTATTCTTATATCTATGGAATGAACTATTTTTACAGTTATACATAGATAAGTCGAAACATGTTTCGATAAGAAAAATTCGAAATCGTATATCTAATAATTACATTTTTTTTACTTAGACATAATCATAAACTTTATTTTATTTTGGAGCATTAATCTTAATTAAATATTTACAGTAATAAAATAAATTTCGATAAGTAATAAATATACCTGCAAAGGCATATAATATTATCGTATAAGTAGATTTTGTCTGCGACTTCGTCCGTGCCTTTTTTAAGTGTTGAAAAATTAAAAATAACGCCTGTCGAAAATATAGAGCAATATATTTCTCTTAATGTATTTTTTATATTTTTTGATGATTCCTCCGGAACACTAATTTTTATGGATGAAATTTCTGGATGAAACTATGTACTTTTCTGTATCCCTGACATACCTAGTAACTAGTACCTAGTTAAAGCGTAAAAGCATAATATACGTTGGCATATTATGCTCACGTTGGCATTTATAATATTATATTATTTAGGGTTCATGTATAACACTAATAAAAAATATTGTTCCTTATTGGTAGTAAAGTCTCAATCAAACTGTCTAAAGATAATCTTAATTAATCGCAATTTGTTTCACAATAAAAGGATTATATTCAGGGAGCGCCGGCGGTATGCCAGTTCTACGGACTTAACTGCATAAGACAACTCTGGATGTGTCACTTCGTTCAGTCACATTTTAGTAGACACTTAGTATCATCATCAATGGAACCAGTGACTTCTGACATGTAACAATGACAATGACACGTGACAGTGATATGTACATTATGTAGCGCTAATTCCTTTAAAAATACTAGTTTACGTATAGGTAAGTATATCTATACATTATTCCCTTTTTTGGAAAGGTCGGAGGCGGGCTACCGGTCCACTTAAAGGACCCCCCCCCCCCTAAGTGTGCTAGGACCTTGTCGTGGTGGGAGGACTTAACCCTCAGCATTCCGGACGGTTGTATGAGGTCACGGGACTTCGCTTGGCTGATCGGATTTTCGTTGGGAAACAAAGAAGGCACACCCTTCTTAATCCTACTGCAGTTGGCAGCGCACTTGCAGCAGCTTTGGCGTTGCTTGTGTTATAGGCGACGGTAGCCACCTACCATCAAGTGGACCGTCAGCCTGTCTGCCGACCTGACATAAAAAAAAAAAAAAAAAAAAAAACACCCGTGAGTGCTCCGAGCGAGCTTCGAAAATAGGAGCTCGTGGCGGAGCAAACGTTGGGTGGCTCCAACTGCCAGTTGAAGCTTTATGGGTCTCGGTTCTGCGCACGAGGACCAGCGCGACTCGCAGCGGGCGGATTCTCTCGGATGAGTCTGTCGTTCATTGGTGTTTCGGCAACGCACGCGAAAATGGAGCTTTACGGCAAGGAAGGACGCCGGCCTAGTAACCATTGCTTTGGAAATGTTAGATGGAAACCCCCCTTAGACCGCCCACCAGCACATCAGCAGGAGTTATCTGAGAGTTTCAGGTGGAAGCAGCCGCCGACTCTGTAGTAGGATGTGCCGCATAGCAAAGGTTATGGGGTGCTTTAGAGATGAAACCCCTCACTGACTGCCCACTGCGAGAGGTGAGTATGAGTATGACTCGTGCCCCTTCGCCCGCGGGTGACGGACATGGGGTCATCCGCCGTTATCACAACACCGGGCAACGAGGGGAGACGTGCTGTGTGTTTCTGACACGTCTCTCCACGACGCGGAGGTTAAACTCCGCGCCTAATTGAGGTGGAACCCGCAAGTGTGCGGGCCTCGTCTGATGAGGGAGGCAGATGCACATTTCCACGATCCCACCTACAGACGGCGCGAGGAAGCACCGTAGGTTTTTAGTGAGTAGAAGTCCCACATACCCCCACAGTTCTCCCCATGGTTGGTGGGAATCTGTCTCGCAGATTGCGTGGGACGCAAATTGCCCATTAACTCAAGCACAGTAGCAAAGTGAACCCAGACGCTTTTATCCATAAATGAGGATGAATTCTTACTATTCTCATCCTCAACTATTCTCATCTATGTATTTCATTTCTCTTCTGGTGTTAAAAATATACCCTACGCGGAGTGTGCATTAGATTTTCAGTACCTATGTATAATTTGTTAGAATGCTTTTTAGGTGAACGTCGGCAGACAGGCTGACTGTCCACTCGATGTTAGGTTGGTTACAGACGCCATTGCAAGTGCGTTGTCGACCATAATAAGATATAGAATAAGGGGTTGGGATGGGTCCGCGACGCGCTCTGCTATTCCTTACTCGCTATTCGAAACAAAACAGCACGCGTGCTACTATTTCACAGTTATCTTCTGCAATGGATTGGTTACTGAAAGTGTGACCTGCATATACTGAAAAATATGTATGAAAGGTACTGATTATGTATTTTGGATACATTATTGTTTTAAAAGTTATAATTTTCAAATAACTATATTAATTTTTGTTTGGTTTTTGTGTAAAACACTTAAAGCTATGTCTATTCCATATAATCTATGGGTGAGGACTAACTGACTCTGTGTGGCAAATTTAATTAAAGCCCTTTTGCTAAGAGAAGATTGATGGTGTACCAAGAAGAAGCAACGGAGAAAACACATTCACGTCTCGCCAATAAATCTCATTTGAGCACGAGTCATGTTGCTCGTATAAAATTGTTTGATGAATTATAAGGCCGCAGGTAATTCGATTGGACGTTGAGCTCGATAAAACTTAATAGCAAATATTCACAAATGTAAGTGTATTCATATAATTTATTTTGTAAGGGCCCGTAGATGTTATGGCTTCATTTAATAACAATTCCCTAATGACTAATGTAATTCAACGTTTTATATTCAAATATACTTTTTTATATTAATGAGTAAGTATAAGATAACTTTTGACTTATTAAAAATTCTCTACTAGAAAAATAAAATACTGTTATTTTTAATATTAAGATCGGCAGGCAGGTTGACGGTCCACTTGATGGTAGGTGGCTACCGTCGCCTATAACGCAAGCAACACCACAGCAGCTGAAGTGCACTGCAGACTACACTAAGATTTAGGATAAGGGATTGGATAGGAAAATGAGCTCTGGCATCCTTTACTTACTCACTCACCGAAACACAACAGCACGCGGGCTTTATTTCACACGTGGTCTTCTCTAAGGGGTGGTTACTGTCGCCAGACGGGCTGCCCAAATGACTAAAAATGCAGTATGCCGTGCCACCACTTTTCAGATCCAGATCAGAGCCAAATTTGAAAATTACTTTTCAAAGTTATTATTATTATTATTAAAATTCTTTATTTGTACTATAAACATAAAAAAGAATAAAAAAAAAGAAACAACAAGTAATCGTACAAAAGGCGGCCTTATCCCTTTATAGCGTTTTCTTCCAGGCAACCTTAGGGCAAGTTGACCATGTCGGGAGTCGATCCCGGGAACCCTAGAACAGAGCGTTAAGGCAACCACTCATTCAACGAGCTCATAAAAAAATACATTTTTAAATAAAAAAAAATACATGCAATCAGTGAGATAACAGTAGACATTACTTTTTACTCTCTATAGACACTGTGGAAATAGATTTATTTAAAAAAATTATAAATAAGCTATGCAAGTATAATGTTTGACATAACATACGAAAAAATTATATTATAGTTTTACGTTGAATACGTATATTGAATATACCTACTTGCAATGAAAGAGAGAGTTGAAGCCGGAATATACATATACAAAACAAAAGAACAATAAAAGTTTTAGTAGTAAACTGAAATTTTCTTTAAAATTCGTCTAGTCATCGATTAACTATTTTATTTTCCAAGTCAGTGTACTTTGTAGTTTTGCTTCGTGGAAAAAGTTTTTTCCACTTTCACCTAAATTAAAATTTTGTATAAAGATTAGATAATTATTAGAAAATATATGTGTAAATTAATTTTATTTACTTAATTATTTAAACGTAAGAAGTGCACACGTATCTTTGTAAGCGGTTGTACTTGCTTCTTATAAGTATGTAACTACTGTAAGTCTTATACGAGTAAGTCTTCAAGGTTTTGTTAAATCTCCTCTTTGCCTCTCTGAGGGATCGTTTTAATCCTCCAATATTCTCCTATCAATGAGGCTTAAGGGCCGGCGCTTACTGGTGGTATGGCATGGTACGGCATAGCAAAGGATTTTTTTCTGAACATATTATTTTCAACCTTATATCAATGATTTTAGGAAACACACTCCTTTAGCGTAGCGTAGCGTTCCGAATCATGCCATATGATATCGCGAGTGTGAGTGCTAAAATAATTGAAATAAGGTTGAAAATAATATGTTTAGTAATAAAAGCCTTTGCTATGCCGTGTCGAGCCATGCTGTCAGTCAGCGCTGGCCTTAATACTAAATACTCTCTCGCACAGTAATTCTTTATAGAAGCCATTTACTGCCGAGGCAAAAGACAATCTAAAATAATACAAATATTGACTAGGATCAGAATAGACGGTTACAAGTGGAAAGCATCTTTACTGAACTGAACTGTTTGAACGCAGAATAAACTTAAGCTGAGTTTGTTCTGAAAAGAAATAATGTACAGTCTGCAGCGCCCTCTAGAGTTTTATGTATCAGGTGTACTATAGTTTTACACTGTCTACATTATTAGTGTTATTGTTCATAAGTCTGAAGCGTTTGTGGAATAATATAAACTTGGGAAAGCGTAACATTTGCATGCAAAATTTTTATTAAAGCTTGGTTTAAATTGGATGTACATGCAGATAAAAACGTTTGTAAGTTATAAAACTTCTCACTTTAAAATTAGTTTCAAGAATATATTAATTTTACATTAATTTTACCATTTATAATTTCACCACGTAGTAATAATAATTACTTACTATTAAATAAATGTTACTTACATTCTAATATAAAAAAACTCATCGATAAAATTAGGCTTTAAAACTGAGAGAAAGATCAGAGTGCCTTTTTAGTCTGTTACAAAAACTATGCTCTATTAAAACTAAGGTAACCGTGGTGTTCTCTAACAAATGACATTTAAAAAGTAAGTTGCAATTAAAAAGTACTCGTACGTACAACCGAACGCAGCTATAATTTCACGACCAGTGGCTCTAGTATGAGTTTACGATACTACACCAATACTACACTCGCTAGCGAGAACGTAAAACTTTTGTATGGAAAATCGTGAACTGTCAATGTCAAATTGTCAATTTTCCATATAAATGTTTTACGCTCTCGCTAGCGAGTGTAGTATCGTAAACTCATGCTAGAGCCACAGGAACCGAAACTATTACTGTAGTAGTCTGTAGTAGCTGGCTAGTGCAGACAATATTACATAAAACTATTAAAACTCATGAAAACTCGTTTTTTTATTAATTTCTGTCCTGTTGTTTTATATAATAAGGTTCTAAATGATATCGACATATTCTCAATTAATTTAACATCATTCAAAAAGAAAGTTGGCGAATTACTTTTTTAAAAAATAGTTATTTAATTTTTTTAAATATTTATCACTACATTCTAATTTCTTTTTCTTATCTTAGTTTAGTTATCTCTTTAATGAAATTATAGTTCTTTAGGCCTTTTTGTACTTTATTATAATATATAATTTAGTTTTATATAATGGCTGTATGTAACCTGAATTAAATAAATAAATAAATAATGTCAGTGAATAAAAGTCTTTCTTTCTTCTTTCTTTCTTCCTAATATTTTTTTATCGACGTCAAAGAAATATATTTTTTCAGGTGCGTAAAATAAGTACCTACACAAAATAAAAGATTTTTGTTTGATTATATTTTTTATATTAATTATTGTTTTTATTCGTTGTTACTTTTTAATTTTCTTCATTATTATTTATTTATTTATTTTCATTGTTATCTACATTAACTTTAAAGTTTTTTTATATAATTATCGTTTTATTAAAAAGCCTGTATATGGCTTTTCATATTGTAGCTCTAACAAAAGATAGAAATACGATAGTATACTGGGTCCCTTTTTCAAACTAAATCACGTAAAATTACTCTATTGCTATGGTGGTAGTTAAAATTGTGACGATAACAATAAGGGACTATTATCACTCAATTAACACAACCCTCATACTTCAACCACGACGACACTAACCGCAAACAGTTCTCACTAATAATACCTTTATTGAAATTATAAGCTGATATTCAAGGAGATACATAATATGTGGTAATAATAGATACATTACTGCTGAGGCCGAAAATAGAGGAATAGGGAATATGCAATTTTTTTTTTAATATTTTCATACGATAGGTTATATCGTTATATAACCGTATAAAATATTCAGCGCCAAAAAAACAGAAATTTAGTAACAAAAATTTTTTTTTAAATTAACTAACAGCTACGGGCACTTTGAACACTCGCCCTTTTGGCGCGCTTTTCGTTACGTCACAGTCTACAATAACAATCAAAATTGTTAAAAATCACAAACAGAAATGTCACACGCTTGTTGACATTTCATAGTTGTCACTTTAACGTGACATTCGAAGTGACCGTTTCAAGTATTTTCAATTTCCCAAAAATTTTTTGCACTTTTTAATATTTTCAAACGAAAAAGAAATAATATTATTGTCAGATTAATATCCACGTGAAGTCATGCACAACTGATAATTACAGCTAACCATAAGAATAAATAAGAACACGTAGAACGGAAACTCCCGCTCCGGACGCGCTCAAGGTCACGATATTAGCCTACACGTTAAACGGGATACTCCACACGAATAAACTTACTTAATAGTTTTACGTAAGCCTGTATGTTTTTATTTTATATTTGTAGGTAAGTAATACTTACTTAAATGGCTTCATTTGGTATGGTACTGTCTTATAATAACTTATTATTTAATGTAGGTACGTAACATAATAATGTAGGTATGTACTTTACCTATTTATAAATCTCATATTTTATGAAACTAGAATAAAATAATGTTTAAAAACAGCTGTTTAAAAAAAATACTTTTCAAAGTAAAGAAAAACTTATATTTTAGCGATATTATCTTTATTCGTAAGCAATATTTAAAAGTAAGCAACCCTGGCGACAATTCTGGACGACAGAGGGGCGTAACGACGTCAAGGGGGAAGAAGTTATATAAATGGCGACGTTTGGGTCTCGGACAAAGAAGATTCCCTTCTACTTGTTATTATTTCTTCTTATGAGCTAACTAAAAAGTCACAAGTGAGTGTGCCACTGGATTACGTCACCAAAATAACAGCTAGTAATTTGGGGGATAAGTAAGAACAATAAAATGTATGAAATATTTACGATTACGTTTTACACATTTCTTCATTAAGCTTCCTTATGTCATAAGCTTCTCTTATTAATATAATATAAATTGTTCGCCTACTAGTCGAAATTGGTCAATAATAATTTCGAAAATGGAAAAAAACTCCGTAAGCAAACTTTTTTACTTTTAAAATTAAGAAGGATGTGTGCTTACAGTAGGTACACATTTTTTTATGTATCCTGCTGTGTTTCGGTGAGTGAGTAAGGGATGCTAGCCCATTTCCCAATACCTTATCCTTATTCCTACTATTTTCGGTAACATACTAGCAGCATCTGTGGCAATGCTTGTGTTATAGGACACGGTAGCCACTTGACAAGAAGAAAAAGACACTTTACTATTTTGTCTTTCATTCATATTTAAATATTTTTGTAATAAAAAGATGGTGTTTATTGTTTGTTAATCATCCACTTAGTAGGTACTTACTGTAAAATCAATAAAGTAAAAGTTGTCTTATAAGAACCTTTGCGCGAGTTCAAATGTGAGTTGCGTTATGTGAACTACAAGATGTCCCCGTCACATTATCTTAAATTTATTCGATTTTCTTACCGCATTGTTGTAGTAAAAAAAAATGGTACAAAACAACAAAATGTACCTGTCATTGTTCCTCGAACAAGATCCAATAAAATCAATGTCTGGGCACTCTCGAAGCAAATTAAACTGGTAGCAACTTCGTATTTCGAAACTGTCGCCCGGTACATTAGTGAGACACGGCTTTACATTTTTCAAACTTAAGAAAACCTCTAACAAACAAGTCCGTAAACTTTTAATTGCCTCTGACTTTTATTTTAGCAGCTGTTTAAAATAAATTTAGAGATTTCGTCGTAATCGTTTAAAACCATGCTAGAAAAAGGTTTCATTTGTAAAGTCCGAAAGACGGTTTTTAAGAGAAGTCATTAGAATAATAATTAAGATGGTGACCGGTCGATATATTTATTTATTTATTTATTTATTTATTTATAAACAAACGCTTACATTACACATGTTAGTTACACCCACAGGTTACACCATTTAAAACTCTAGAACGGCTGGACAGATTTTTATATCTCTGAATTTGTTGAATTTGTCTCTGCCCCGAATAGCGGAATAACTATTAAAACATCTACATATAATAAAATCGTAAACAAGCCGTGTCTGTACATTAAATATTTTTCAAAAAAACAATTTGTACACGTTGCCCTTATGCTAGCGAGACCAAAAAAGAGTTTTTAGAATTTTTGTCTGTCTGTAGGTTTTTGAACTTTAATCTCAGAAACAGCTTAACCGATTGAAATGCGTTTTCACAGTTGTATTATAACTGGCATCCATTAACATTAATTACATAAAAAGTATGTTTTTAATATCTTTCAATATGATACTGATATTTTTTTTATTAAATCAAGGTAGCGCTTGACCACTATCTCACCTGATGTGAGGTAGGTGCAGATGCGGCCGAAGGTGGACCACGCTTACCCAATAAATGCCCTTTTACCCTGGTTTTGAAGACGCCGAGGCTGTAGTCCTGTGGGAACACAGACGCAGGCAATGAGTTCCACTCCTTAGCAGTCCGAACAAGGAAGGTGGAACTGAAACGCTTCGTGCGTGATAGAGGAACATCGACCACGAAGGGATGAAACCCTCGCCCACGCCTAGTGGTCCGCAAGTGGAACGGTTCCGGTTGGATTAAATCGTACAGTATAGATGCACACTCTCCATAGTGTAGACGATAGAAAATCGATAGGCACGCTACTTTTCGGCGTGCCTTATAATTTTTTTAATGTTAAGGTCGACAGACAGTCTGACGGTCCATAGTAGGATTAAGGATCAGGGATAGGGAAACGGGCTTTGTCATTCCTTACTCACTCACCAAAACACAATAGCGCGAAGGCTGTTATTTCACGGTGGTCTTCTGTAAAGTTCTCTGAATGTATCACACACATGTATTGAAGTAACAATGTAAGATTTTATGCATTGTTTTATGGTATAAAGAGAACGGAAAATACGAGGTGAAGTTTCGTCATATATTTTATCATATCACATAGTTTTAATCCACGAAAACAGATGTAGCAGTACAAGTGCTTCTTGTACGGTGAGCTCCGGTAAGTGGGGTGGTAACAGCCACTAGACGTACTGACCCTTTGGAGCTGTGGAACGCTGTGTGCCCTGTAAATCTCAACAGATAAAATAGAGTTAGGTACTTTTTCTGACATTTACTCGGCACTTAGGTACAAAAGTGCCAGAGATAAGTTTTAGAGAAATTAGTTTGAATGTGTGAAACAATTTTGTGGTCGCAGTACGAGGCTGGCTAATTTTTCCATAGTACAAGGGATTAGGTAAACAAACAAAAAGGTCGTTTACCGCATCCCTGCAAAAAGGGTTGGCCAGTTATAAGCCCACTAGTTCTAATTAATTTCAAGTTTCACTTGTTAATTCGTTTCATGCGGATAACAACGAGCGAACAACGCACTAGTGACGTCGCACATACGGTCGTTGAAAATACAAAACAAAATTTTTAACGTCTAGTGAAATTTAAATTATGAATACAGTTCATAAAAGTTGTGAAAGAGAATTGTTAGTATTCATCGAGTGACTGGAAGAACCAGAACCTGGATTCCATGAAGAAGAGTTAACGAGTCTAGGTAAATAATCACCTGTTTGCGGTTAATAGCAAATCTATTCTCATTACATGTTTCTGCATATATCATTCCGTTAATTTGAAACCCACTACATCAAGCCGCCGTTTACTGTACACTGAGTTGTTGCGTGTCACGTGTGATTTGTGATTCATCGAGTGACTGGAAGAATCTGAATTCCATGAGGAAGAGCTAACGAGTCTAGGTAAATAATCACCGTCGGGGAAGTCTTTGCGTACAAAGCGGGTCAATATCAGCAAATCAATACTTAATAATAAAACTTAATAGTACTCGATTTATAATTCTCTACGCATAGCTTACCTCTGCCTATCTTGAATAATTTGTTTTTTTTTTTGTCTTGGTCTTTAATTTCTGGATCGTCGTAATTTCCGAGATCTGCTAAAAAAGGTAACTTGTCTCTAAATTTTATTCTACTCCTCTGTACATCCCCCAAAATAATTATTTTTAGCAAAATAATTAATTTCGTTGGAAGCGCCCGTGTGTTCAGGGTGTAAATGAGGGTACGGTTATTTGAGTTTTATTTCTAAACACCGTGTTTGAAACTTGTCCTTTGAATTTGAGAGGACGGAGTGTCTGTTAATATACCTATATCAAACAACTATTACGAATGCGGATCACATTTATTATGTGTAATTATTTTAATATTGCTTAATTTATCTTGTTATAAGCCCCGGACTCCATAAAAGCGGAGAAGAGACGAGCGGAGCGGAGATATTGTGTTAGAAACAACAGATATTGTGAACCTAGATATTGTGTTTAGTTATTTATTCATCTCCGCTTCGCTCATCTTCGTTGGATGTGTAAGAACACATCTCCGCTTCACATATCGCCGCTCATCTCCGCTTCGTTGGAGTCAACCTAACGGAGATGGTAACAACACATCTCGGCTTCATATATCACCGCTCATCTCCGCTTCGGTTGAGTCACCCTAGTGGAGATGTGTAACAACACATTTCTGCTTCACTCATCACCGCTCATATCCGTTTCGGTAGAATCACCCTAGTGGAGATGTGTAACAACACATTTCCGCTTCGCTCATCACCGCTCATCTCCGTTTCGGTAGAGTCACCGTAGCGGAGATGTGTAACAACATATATCCGCTTCACACTGCTCGACCCATCTCCGCTTCGGTGGAGTAACCCTAGCGGAGATGTGTAACAACACATCATCTTTTCAAACATCTCCGCCCATCTCCGCTTTAGTGCAGTCACTCTAGCGAAGATGTGTAGCATCATATGTCCTTTTCACACATCTCAGCCCATCTCTGCTACGGTGGAGTCACCCTAGCGGGGATGTGTAAGTAACAACATATCGGGCCTAATCCCCGCAAATTGCTCATGTGCAGGAATCTTGTCACAATAACATACACGTGACGTTACCCGCGACTAAGAAACACAGCTAACAAAAACTGCTGGTACTGAGTGTGTCACGATATTAAGTCACCAAAATACCAAAATGGCACGAACAGTCTTTTTCCAGCGAAAGCGAAACACAAGACATTTACTTTTAGAACAAGTTTCTTCTGTTGTTAACAAAAGTAAAACACATTGCGATCTGCAATAACTTCGTCGGACCGCCTGGCAGCATTTACTACTGTGTGTTGGTAGCAATTCGTGTGTTTTACTGTCTGAGAAAGAGATCTCAATTTCTCTATCCTTAGTTATCTATAGATAAGGAGGATCTGAGGAGGATAGATAAGGTATCCTTTATCTATCCTTCTCAGATTCTCCAAACTTTGATTGTGTTTACGGGAGACGATAACCACCTGCTATCAAGTAGACTCTCAGGCCGATATTTATTTAAAAAAACTTTAGTAACACTTAGTACGAAAATTTATTTCTTTTTTAATTGTGGTTAGTTTCACTATTTTTCTTGTGCAGAGAAAACATAATAGTTCAAATATCAATGGTACTTCTACTATTATTACTATTACTATTACTATTATATTATGTTCTCGAAGCTCAAGTGTCAGTGAACCCAGAACCGCTAAATTGGATGTTTAGTATTGGTTTCCACTGAGTGCTCGAAATTTTAACAGTCATTATTTTTCAGTGTAAGCTCTTTTTTTCTATATAATTGATCCTTTCTTTATACATGATGCCCAAATCAATACACCAGTTAAATTTTCGCTATGAACTAACTATATTTTCGAGTATAAAAATCAAAATAATCCCCCAGGTGTAAATATCTATCTCATACGGTGTTCTTCGATAAGCTCGATATAGTGAAGGAATATTCAAACACTTTTTCTAATTGAAAGGGATTCGAGAAGCAAGGTAGTCTAATTTATCCACTTAGTCGGCCTTTGTGTCGGCGTACAACCCACCGATCCTTCCATTTACACTCGAAATGAAATTTTAAAGAGCTCTGCCCTTTTGAAGTCGGTAAACCCAAGAACGGATGCGACTTTATTATAAATTGGTTGAGAAACTTCGCTTTTTCCGCTGAAGTAAGTGTGTCCTTTTATTTTATTACCTCTAAGAAATCTATTTTTTAACTTTCACCTTTCGCTGTAAGAGCCAATAAAGCTAATGCACTCAGTATTTTAGAGCAGCCGATTGAACAATATATCGTCGCTTAAATGGAAAAGTGACATTTTTCAAAATTAAAAAAATATATATATTATACAGACTAATACAACATCTTTGTTATTAGGTAAAACGGCGCATTGTCAACCGTATTTTATTTGGATAAAAGACACTTTGTAAAATGATTACGTCAAGCTCATCTGTGACGCGTCATTTCGCTAGTCTGTGGTCTTCCGTCATTTTATTTGCGGAAAAACGCCACTCTGCCATTTGTAACTCATCCACGAAAGCGAGCACTTGTGTGTGTATAAATATAAGTGACATCTCTCGAAATAGTGTCTGGAGACAATTAAAAAAGGTAAGAAATATCTATAGCAAAATGTGTTTTTTCGAGAAATGACGTTTATTTTTTAAAATTTAACTTTATTTGTAGTTGTACCTTTTATAGACAAATGACACTTTTGAAAAAGTGACTCCTTGTTGTGAAATTCTATATGGTTTTTTATTTAATTTAAGTATTTTTTTTTAATGATGACGTTTATCTATTAAAAACTTATGCATTTATTACTGCAATATTATTGTAATTAGAAACAAAAATATTTATAAAAGACTTATTTATTTATTTTTAGGATGAAGCGAAGTGAGAAAATGCTACTAATGGTTATGTCGAAGAAACTTGAAGAAAAAAATCCAGAGACTAATGAGATCGAGCTACGTCAAAATGATTTGAATTATCGTACTCTTTTAATTAGTTCAAATAACAATCTACAGACTCCTATTAGCGACAACATATTTTGGATTCACTAATACTAGATACACATATAGAGGTTCATGTAATGCATCCTCCGTGATGTACTGGCATGCATTCGAATCTGTTTTGAATATTTAAATTCGAACGAGAAGTTGACACGCAATGAAAAAGAAACAAGTGCAGAGAGACGACGACGAGCATTCAGACGGGGACTGCGAGGATCGAAAGAGCAGACACAGGATTTCAAGATTTTCTCATCTTCACATTGATCAGCAAAAGTCCTGGAAGATCTCAAGAGGAACATTTTTAGTGACAGTGTTTTGTGAATATATATAAAGTGTTACATAGTGATGTGTAAAATGTAAATATTTTGATTTTTTATGGTGAAATTTTATTCTTTATATTTGTGAGTGTTTATTTTGTGAATATATTTCTTGTGTACAGACAATTAACAGTTTTTATTTCTTGTGTTTTTGGAGTCAGTTTATAGATTAGTTTGAAAGTAGGACAACAGCTCCTACACTTTAAATGCTTGTCTTGTAAAATTTGTGCTTTTTGACTAATGCCACTTTTCTGTTTAACCGACGATATGTTAGCTTTTGCTTCTGAATAATAAAAATTTGTTATAGCTAGCTGAGATATTCACGTTGGAATATTATCAACCTTATGGTTGATAAGTATTAGGTAGGTACATGACAAAAGTACACTGAATTAATCAACTAATTCTTCAAAAACTGAAGATACACAATCTAAATTAAAGATAAAGATATACTTGACCATAAATTTAAAATCAATGATTTTTGCACACTTTTTAAATGCAGGTGCTACGATGAAGAATCCGGTCAATAACTCATAGGTGCTCCTATAAACTATAAATTCGTATAAATTGCAAACAGGTCCATCAGTCAAATAACCGCTATAAAAAAAAACTACATGAATAATCTATAATCAATATCTACATATAATAAAATCCTAAACAAACCCTGTCTGTATATTAAAAATTAAAAAAAAACCATGTGTACACCTTAAGTTTCTGAGGTAAAAAAAAGTTTTTAAAATTTTTGTCTGTTTGTACGTTTGTGCACGATTAACCGATCTGAATGCGGTTTTCACTGATGTATTTTAGCAAGCTTCCCATAACATTTAGTGTTTGTTTCATTCCAATTAGTTTACAAACAAAAAAGTTACGCGCTGTACCAAATATCACCGTGTTACCGCTATACCAAAGTTACCGATTACGAAGTTACGGTTAAATCTTTTTCGTTTTTAATGTTAAAATGTTATTTACTGCCATCTATTCCGATTTATTTGTTTATTTCCCGAAACTAACCACAGAATGGTATTAAATTTACATAATAATCATATACGTTACAGTCAATTATGGCCACAGCCATTGACCAATACGAGTATAAAGCCATTTGCGGTTTTCAATCTCGTTATTAAGCATCAGGAGCAAAATTCAAGAGTATTTCAATGTTTACTGTTTTGGTAATTCAGTGTAAGGTATTCGATTTGTAGTCATTGGTTACTTGTTGAAAATAAACTAAATAATAAGAAATTTGTACGTTTGTGGTACATAAAGATGAAAACCCTCGAATTCACTGCGACCACTGCGCTGGTATCCATGAGATACCCAATAAAAATTGGTTAGCTTTGTATGAAATACCAAGATCATTAAAAGGTTAACCTGAGATTAAAAATTCTTCCTCTCCCTTCTTCGTATATAAGAGAGATATGTGTGTTTGTGAAGAAACATGAATCTAATTTCATACACAGTGCTGATGGGCTAAGAGCAAGACGAAAAATTTTTTTGGATGTTCCAAGGATGCGCTTGGAAATTTGCAGGCGGAATTCTTACTACTCTTACCCAGTGCACTCAGAGAATTACCGGGAAATTTATTTAAAAAAAAAACTGACCATGTAGCTATTAGACCAATGCTTTTATGATATTAAAGAATACTTTGACATTTATAATTACAATATTGATTACAATTGATTTTACAATATTTTACAATTGATTATGAATTTTTTTCTTTTTGTTTCTATTGTTTTATCAATTTTAAATGAATAGTAGATATTTTATGTTATTATTTTACACGCCAGACGTGGCAGTACATGTGGATGCATATTTAAACCAATAAGACCTGGTTCACAGTAACCCATGTTACTTGTAAATAAATTATTTGAATTTGAATTTAAAAAATAAATAGGAAATAACTAACCAATGATACGATCGCTGAGCGTTCTCAATGTATTATAGGTACTATAATTGGCTGAAACAATGAATCTGTTCCATAGCACTCAGAGTGGAGTGAACTCACAAGGATTACAATATAAATTATCTCCTATTCAATTAAGTAGATAAGTGATCAAGTTTTGTCACAATTTTGCATTAGGCCTTCCTGTAAAGATATTTTTATAAATAGAAGCAGGCCACACTGCTTTACGCCGTTATTTAGGCAGCTCTTCTGGCGGCAATAACCACCCTCTTACAGAAGATCACCGTGAAATAACAGCATGTGTGCTGTTGTGTTTCGGTGAGTGAGTAAGGGATGCCAAAGCCCATTTCCCTATCCACTCCTAATCCCTTATCCTTAATCCTACTGCAGTCGGCAGCGCACTTGCAACACCTGTGGCGTTGCTTGTGTTATGGGCGACGGTAACTACCTACCATCAAATGGACCGTCATATATCTGTCTACCTCATAAAAAAGAAACTATATTTTAGACTGAAAGGACACCGCCATCGCGGGGCCCAGAATTTGATGACCCGTTACAAGTTCCAAATTAGTAGATACCATTTGGTAGGTAAAAAATAGGTGTTTAGACGACTTAAATCTTAAACTCTAGGTAGATTTCTATTAGATTATAATGTCTTTATAATTGCATAAAAAACACTAAACTAGACATTAGACAATAAACAAAGACTTAAAGCTTATTCATGACGGCTCGAGCACAGAACACTATATACTCACACTCACAAGATCTCTACACAAAACACAACATTAAAAAAAAAAAATTTTTTTATTTAGCAACTGTAAAATAAAATATTTTCTTGTGATTTTAGTTTAATAAAAAATAGAGGATTTTTCCGCCATTTTACTTTCTCTGTAACAGGTTGGGCCCAAAAGTTGGCAATCCCCTTTAGTTTTTAGTTTAAATTTTGCATGCTATGTATCGCTGTACTGCTGTATAATTACTCATTTTTTATATTAAAATTGAAATTAATAAGATTTTCAATAAAATAGAAGTATAAATAACTGAAATCGGCCATGTTAACTGAAAAATCAGAGCGAATGACGTCACGCCTAGGTAAGTGCCATCCTGTTGCTTGAATTTTTGTTGTGTTTACGCGTTTCAATTGATTTTTGTATAATTTAATTGGTTTATCTATTATTAAAACTACGAGTTTTGTGATAATAATAAATAATCCAATAATCGTCAACCATGGAACAAGGTTTTATTAAGGCAAATAAGCTTTAATTTGCCCAGAATTGATTTGTTGATGTTGGGAGAATTTCTTGCATCAAATAAAGATTTTGATCATCATCATTTGATCATCATTTCGAAATGTAAAAGCTTACTTTATTAATACGTTTTAGTTAAAAGTATAATTTAATTCACACAAGCCTTTTTAACGCATGTCATAGGTTATTTTTGAGGTTAGCTAACTCAGCTAAAGAATATGCCATACAATTTTTATTAGTTAAATACTTTTAAGAAAATATTTGATATAAATTCCAGAAGCACTAAAATGTAAATTAACACAGGTATCCTATCTAGGAAACATCTAGATATTGTTTATTTTAAGCTAACGATAAACATCACGTAAGTTGTCACTAAGACCAAAAAATAACCTCAATAAATTGCTTATTATCAAATTATAATTTCTTCACAAACAAATTATTTTGTTTGAGATGTTTGAGACCTAATTATAAATCTATACATAATAAATACTTACATCAAAGTGGTCTTCACAAAAATAAATTGACGAATTCGTAACTACGCCTGATGGGTCTCGCCGAACGAGCTATTGATGTGTTTTTGCACAAAGGAACCATACACCACATGTAAACTTTGGAATTCATTTTTAAAATAGAAATAAGTAAAAAAAAATTCGTTGACTTTGCTTTGACAGAATGAAAATCTAATAAGAGGTGACGTCACAAGCGGACGCCATGACATTTACGAGCGTTTTCGCGCGTAATTCAAAATATATTTAAAAAACATTCAATAAAACGTTTTGAAATTTTTTTTTTATGAAATATTGTTTTTTCCGGATATGGTAGACGTGTAAGGGAATTTAAAAATCTGTCATCATGCCTATTGTATTGTTACGACTAATTATGGAACGTTCTGGAAAAAGCGTTCACGCCGGCCGGCCGAAAGTCTTCCCACTCTATGGATGGTAGCCACGCCCCTTCCCGACTAGTGTCCAAGGAAATTGGTCCTTATGTTTACAACATAGAGTTACATTTCAACAGAAATAGCATTCCCGAACTTTCAATGGCTTGTTTACGATCTTGTTTAGAATTTCTGGAAAACTCGATATACATCGAGGCGTTTGGCGCCAAATATAAATAAGAGAGCAGGCGGGCGAGATAGTTAGTGGTGCGTCAACCAGCGATACGAAATAAGCGACTCTTCGGAGCTTTCGAGAAGTTAAGTGCGACAGTGAACCGGTGACACATTAAGGGAATCTTTGACGACTTTTGGCAAGTTTAATGGTTTCATCGGACAAGTTTAGTGATCTAGGTTTGTGAAAATACATCGTTCGTTTCGCCATTATACGGCATTTTAACTCAACCCGTACATAACAGTATTATCATGTTTTATGCAATAAATTATTTTTATATTATTCCTTAACAGACAGAGCTGGCAGCAACAAAAATTCAATGGATCTAATGCTACGTTACTATGTGACTATGTGTTGCCAGAGATGACATATGACGCTCAAACTATGTGCCTCGTAAGAAAGCTCAACGTCGCTCAACGAGTTATGAAGAGGGCTGTGGTCGAGTGGAGGCCACAGACCGACAAGCGCTGGGTAGAACGTCCACCCACAAGGTGGACAGATCCAGGCTGCTTCTGATAGGTCCTTTTGGATAGTTAGGGGGAGGCTTTTGTCCAGCAGTGAACATCATACGGATGAGATGATCTTGACGATGATGAATGCTACATTGATACACTCAGGTTCGAAACACTTGAGAATCGTTGATTCCATATGTTGTTTAGAAATAATGCTATTTTGTTAAAATAGTAACAATTAGAGAACGATTTCGTGTCTGTGGAGATTATTAAATCTTGGATGACATGCTAAGTAGACAACAGAAGATAACTTCTGAAAAAGAGGTGAAGATCTGTGGTCAAGACGCGGGACTGATGAACTGATACAAATAAATATTGGTAAACAAACATCAACAAACGAATTAACGATGCCTTAGAAACTCCAGAAATTCCAGAACTCCAGAAACTCCAGAAATTTTAATAAAATAATTTTAATAAAAATGTGTTAGTCCAAAGTTAAATCGAATTTAGTCTAGACTGGCCAAGTATTATTAATAAACTCGGACTAGCTGAGGTACTAGCTATAATGTCTTTAGACCCGGACTAAAGCTTTTATAATGGCAACACAGTTCGAAAAAAAAAGAGTCATCGAATGAATCTGCCTTAAAGTTTAACTATTTTAAATTGAATGTAATAACCTACTATTATTGGTGGAAGGAGGCTCCGAACTCGAATGTAAATAAATATCAGACGACGCCAGAAATGGTTGAAAGTAATTCGGCGAGCCTTTAGAAACTTTTGTGTTAACTTCGATTCTTCTTTTTAGAGAGCCACGAATTGGGAAATAGAAGTTGGAATTCGTGAAATGGATTTTTAAAGCGAATTCCCTGAGCCAGGAAACGAAATGGATTTCACTCTAAGTCTTTATAATCTCCATACTATTAATGTGTTTAACTAGTACTTTTAACTGACCGCTAAATTAGCAAATCTATACCTATTACTAGCAATTTGCTCGCGGCTATGCAAGGATCCATTATTTTTCTGCAATTTGATTACACAAACCTTCCTCGTTTATTTCTATTTCCATTAGTTGAAATCGTATGAAAATTCGTTGGGTGGTTTAGACGAAGTTACCGGAGAAACAGATAGACGCGAACAGCGACTTTATCTATCTTCTATCTATATAAATAAAAATGAATCACTAAATGTGTTGCTACCAGAATGGCTGGACCAATTGGGCAATTTTTTTTTTTTTTTTTTTCAAATATTCAAAGAGAAAAATTGGAAATTATTTCTGAGAAAATTCCAGCTAATTATATGTATATAGAACTTGAACTTATTGATAATCCAAATTTATTTACAAATTGTATATTATCATATCAAGGGACCCATCCCTTAGGCAGGAGTCCAAGCATACATTACCTCGTTGTACAGAAAGGTTAATTTCTTTACCAAAAATATTTAGGATCCTACTCGGATAGGTGGTGGTCAAAAGCAAGCCCATCTTTAATAAAAAAAAAAGTATTTAAATACTAGGTACATAGACCACACTGATTTTTTTTAGAACTGGCCAAAAATTAACAACTCTTTAAGAAGCTGTCGATATAATTTCATTTAGTTGAAATTTGTTTTCAGAAATTTATGTTCGTTTAAAAAATGTGTGTGACAAAAAAAAATACAAAAAAATACGTTACCTACTAGATTTGAATACCAATTCTTTGAGGGTTTAAGTTTCAGTTAAAGGTCTCCAAAGAGATGTTAAAACATGAATACCATCTTTATTGCTTATAAATTTTGTCAGTCATTGAATTTTTAATTTTTATTGTTATAATATGATCCCCCGGGAACATTCTTATTTTTCTGTATCCATGAGTTAAGGCCACAAAAAAAAAATTTCTCATTTATTAATATTAGTTAGTATATCAAGATCAGACCTTGCGTTTCATAATGAATACCCTACCGTCTTTATTTAAAATATGCATAAGAATTAAATTCTTTTGCTCAAAAATAATGTAAAAAGGATTCTATTATAATGGCTCTACCATAATTTAGAAGTTTTTCTATCTACTAAAGCTTACTACAAAAATAAAGCGAACCTTACAGAACGGGTTATAAGGTTTAATTTGGATTAGCTGGATAATAATGAAAATAAGCGTGAGACCCTCTCATTCGTCTTTAAGCTAAGCAGCTACCAATGAAGCCTAACCGCAATGAATCAGTGGCTAATGGATAGTTTTACGTGGCTAACTTCATGCTGTGTTTGCTTCACTGAGCTTTTGAAATACTTGTGAGGCGTAAGGGGTCCATTAATGAATTCTTGACCAAATTTAATACTCACATAGGTTATACCTTTAAAAATAATATCATTGATTAATGAGTCTCCGCTGGTGCTCCAACCAGATACCGCTTGTCTAAAAAAAATAGTCCCAAATGTGCGACAACTAACTATTTGTCCTGATACTACCTTGTGTAAGTAAAAAAAGGTTGAAGCGTGATAACTTTTACCCAAATTATGTGGAAATTATAATCAATAAATATAATTGTTTATTTTTTACACCAACAAAATGTATCTTTTTATGGCTCCACCGAGACTGGACTCTTGCTTAGTTTTAATTGGCGCATATTATTTGTGCACGGGCGGTATCTGGTTGCAGCGCCAGCGGAGACCTATTAATTAATCTATGTATAATATATTATTTAATTAGATATTAGGGGATTCGCAGTGACATCTTCCACGTACATTATGACGTATTATATTTTGATCGGCCCGTAGGTCGAGCGCTCAGGCTCAGGGATCCCGGGTTTGATTTTCAGTTAGGCTAACTTTGGAAACGAACTTTTTAAAATTAGCTCATGTCTGGTTGTCTTAAGTTTAGCAGTTTTAATTAATTAATTAATTAGTCCTAATTAAAATACGAACAAACCTTTATTTGGTTTTTATAAACGACGAATAATGGTGGTAAAAATGAAAATAATACGTTTAGGGCAATAAAAGGATAGATTGATAAATGGAATGACTGATCAAAATAAAAATGCTCGCGTTGCTGAGAAACTGCTAAGACACGTTCCGATTGAACATAGAAATGTGTAAAGTGGCTACAGGTGAAAAAGTTACAATTTTTTTCTGTTTGGTACGTCTACGTCGTATCAAAAAGATATTATAGTACGTCGACAAGATACGTAGGCGGGGTGATAAGTAACTATTAGCCACTGCTATTTAAAAAGTTAAAATTAAAAAAATATATATGTCATTTTTAAATTCGTATCTCTGGCAACCTGTGTTCTAAATTTGAATTTGGTGGCGTGAAAATTTTATTGATTTTTTTGTCATTTGAAAATATATTTCGTTAACTGTTTTCAAAATGGATAAAATTGAACAAGGAGCGGTGATAAAGTTTCTTCATATGAAGGGCATGAAGGGGAAAGATATCTATGACGAATTAGAGAATGTTTTGGGTGAATGTGCTCCTTCTTATGCCACAGTAAAAAACTGAACGTCCAAAAAGCCCACCCTGGACGTCCAAAAAGCGTCACGACTCCGGAAATGGTCGTGAAAGTACATGATATGGTTTTAGTAGATCGACGATTGAAGTTATCTGAAATAGCTGACACTACAGGTATCTCAAAAGAACGGGTACATCATATCCTAAGTGAGGAATTAAATATGAAAAAGTTATCGGCCCGTTGAATGCCGCGATTGCTTACGCACCATCAAAAAAGGATTCGGGTGCAAAACTCAAAAGAATGTCTGGACCGTTTTCAGAGTAAAAAGGCCGATTTTTACGACGATTTGTAACAACAGATGAAACATGGGTTCATCATTACACGCCAGAATAAAAAATTCAATCAAAACAGTGGACTCAATCGGGATGCCCGGCTCCAAAAAAAGCCAAGGCTGTAAAGTCGGCTGGAAAAGTGATGGCTTCCGTTTTTTGGGATGCAGATGGGATCTTGATGATAGATTACCTTCCTAAAGGTCAAACAATTAATGGAGAATACTACGCTAATCTTCTAGATAAGCTTCATCAATGTATTCAGCAAAAACGACCAGGTTTGGCGAAAAAAATCATCTTCCACCAAGACAACGCTAGGGTTCACACAATTGTGTTAAAGCTATGGCAAAAATCAACGAATTGAAGTATGATTTGCTGCCCCACCCACCTTATTCGCCTGATCTAGCGCCATCAGACTTCCACTTATTCCCTAAGCTCAAAACTTTTTTGGGCGGACAGAAATTTGCCACAAATGATGAAGTCATAGCCGCTGTAGAGGAGTATTTTGCAGGCCTCGAAAGAAATCATTTTATAGAAGGCATTACTGCTTTAGAACGAAGATGGAATAAGTGCCTCTAGGTTCACGTAGACAATTTTTTTTTTTTTGTTATGTCGACAGACAGGCTGACGGTTCACTTGATGGTAGGTGGCTACCGTCGCCTATAACACAAGCAACGCTACAGGTGCCGCAAGTGCGCTGCCGACTACAGTAGGATTAAGGATAAGGGATTAGGAGGGGATAAGGAAATGGGCTCTGGAATCCCTTACTCACTCACCGAAACCCAACAGCACGTATATGCTGTTATTTCACGGTGGTCTTCTGTAAGGGGGTGGTCACTGCCGCCAGGCGGGCTGCCCAAATGACTGCGAAACGCAGTGTGTCCTACCACTACTAAAAATAAACTGTAATTTATTTTATTTTTGACACTACTATGTCGAAAAATAAAATTAATTTTATCACGGAAAGTTAAGTGTTTTCTTATTAGGCTAGTTACTTATCATCCCGCCCTCGTATTATATATAGTACATTCAAGTTATACTTAGTAATAACTTGTTGCTAGTGAGCATAAAATCAGGGTAGGCGAGTTTTGGAGTGAAGAAAAAACCTCATTGAATTTGCACGAACCGATAAAATTATCGCTGTTATTTATGTAATATCATTTATTACATTAAAATTGAAGAAACTTTGAGAAAACTTTAGAGAGGCGAGTATTCAGATAATTATACAGATCTCCTTTTTCTGAGAAATAATAATGTTTCTTTATTATATTTATTTATATAACATGAGATAACATGCTCGCAGTAGAGACACTGGGCCCCTGGTCAACAGACATGAAGGCTTTTGTAAGGGCACTGTCGACACGGCTGGTCGACTCTACAGGGGACCACAAGGCTGGCACATACTTCCCTCAACGCATCGCCCTAGCGGTACAAAGAGGTAATGCTGCCAGCATAATAGGGTCGATGCCGCAGGCGGACCTGTTAGACGGGGTTTTCCTTTTGTAATCTGTATATACATATATATAAATTTTTATATAATAGTAAATACATTAAGTTTTTATATATTACTGTAAATATTTAATTATTGTAGCTGTTTTATGGTTGTCTTGTTTAAATATAAATAAATTAAGAAACATGAGATATAAATAGTACCTAAAATAAATTATAAAAATAATATGTAAGGACTGCCGAAAGTATTCAGGTTTGAGCCCAATACGACGGGTGTGGACTGTATGTTGCGGGATAAGGTAAATTGGAATTAAAAGAAACCTGTTCTATTTACTCACTATTGTGACACGCGGGATTCTTCTTGGCTTGAGTCTTCTTCCAAAGCTTTGGATTCTTCTCTTCTCAGCGCTCGCGACGCGAATTACTCCAATTTTAGAGCTTATAGGAATAGTTACTTTAAGGCGGTTGGGTATAAGCAGAATACTGTAGATATTGGACACACATACAGAAGAGACGTCGCGTGACAATCTTTCGATATCTTAGAGGGATAAAATAACTATATAAAACGGGTAATAGACAAAAAAAGAAGACATAGCGAGTCTTTATTCGGTCATTTCGATGAGCGGGCTTGTTAACAAACTGTTTAACACTAACTATTTATATGGCGGCAGATTTGAAACAGGGGCGTTCTCTGATTGGCCCACAATGACGTGCTCCCCTTTTAGCCAATCAGAGCAATTCATCAAGAATCAGACAATGCCAGAGCGTGAACATAACGTGCACAAACGCACAAACAGACAAAAATTCTAAAACCTATTTTTGACCTCGGTGACATAAGTAAGTAGGTACAACGTGTACAAATTGTTTTTTGAAAAAATATTTAATGCACAGACATGGCTCGTTTACGATTATAGTTATTTTTTTAATTAAAAATGGGTTAGCTCTTGACCAGCATCTATCCATGTAGGAAGGATGAGGCCGACGATGGAAAATACAGACGTCAGCAGGGAGTTCCAATCCTTAGCAGTGCACATTATAAAAGATGTTTTAAAGCGCTTTGTGCGAATTAGAGGGTTTTCGACAAAGTGAGGATGGTAACCAACCGTATGTCTGCATGCCGTACGTATTATATGTATAGATTAGTTCTTAGGAAATACAATGACGATAAATAAATATTCAACACTAGTCGATGTCTTGAATAAATATTCAAGACATCGATTGCATTGGCCTCCAAACTAAGCATCATACAACTGTGCACAACTAAGCACCACAGCTTGTGTTATGGATAACCACACAAAGGACTGAAGGCGTAATCCTTAACACTCCAGCAAGAGTCAAGTTCATTTCCAAAGATGGTCCTGCCAGAAATGAACCAGACAAAGAACGCTAAGGTAAACATCTGAACCACTCGAACAATGGGCCCGGAAAGTTTTTATTTTAACATTTCTAGAATACTTTTATTTTAAATTATTTTCTTAATTTGAATATATCCTAAAATTCAGTTCTGAAATAAATGTTTGGTGTGAACGAGTAAAGAGCGACTCAACAGATTTCTCTGTTCAGGAGCGCAATATGCGTTCGACCTCACGAATGTGCCGTCATTACTCAAAGTCCGTCGGAGCTCCGCAACTAACTTACTTTTTTCTCGTAATATAGCAAACATTCGGTCATTCCGACCCAAACTACTGCAATAGTTATATCAATATAAATGAGTTATAACATTTTGTGAATGGGATCCATTTGGAGTGTTATGCGTGTCGGTCGTGAACGAAATACAACGAAATTATTTATTCGGACGACATTGTTATTAATTTTATTAAACGGACCGTAAAATTTTTTAAAATGAACGCTTAATTGAGAAATATAGTCGAAAATTAAATATTTCATTCATAACATATTTTGACACTTTTTGATTAATTTTATTTAAATTGGTGTTATTTTATAGGTTCAATATTGTGAGTTTTCAGCCCTATTAATTGTAAAAACAATTAAATGTAATTAAGATAAGGTTCTGTCTTATTGAGATTTCTGTCGGTAATCTGATTCAACCCTGGTCGAGGTTCAAGACGAATCAATACTTCCAGAAAAAAATCGGAAGAGCTTTCGTCTAATTTCTGTACCTTTGCAATTCAGTCCCAATATCGCCATATTTCGTGCTTCTTAATACGAACCTCTATTTTGTGGCATGTTGTAATGCCAAGTAGGTATATCCTCTCTGGACAATTTACTTCTACACTTAAAATACACCCATGTATTCTAGAATGTAGATATTAACAATTATATTCGTGCTCATTAATCTATCCCGATACACAATCCCTAGCATACCTTATCCGTTACCTCATGCTGACGCAAAGAGCGACGACATACCGACAAATAACCTTATTATGATATCAGTTTATTTTAAGGTCGGCATACAGACTGACGGTCCACTTGATGGTAGGTGGCTACCGTCACCTATAAAACAAGCAACGCCACAGGTGCTGCAAGTACGCTGCCGCACATAGTATGATTAAGGATAGGGGATTGGGAAGGGTTAGGGAAGTGGGTTCTGGCTCTTCGAAATTATTGCAACAACTTGATATAGTTAATAACTTTCTTCAAAATGTGCCCTTTTAAAATTGCCATTATTCTCTGTTCGCTTGCTTCACTCCCCCCCCCCCCCCCACTCCGCTTTGCTCCACTCTGCTCCATTCCATTCCACTCCACCCTACCACACCCTACTCTTTTCTATTCTAATTTAATCTCAAGAATTATGTACTACTTGTATTAAATATAAACTGGGCAATTACTTAATATTACTACTGCAAATTTGTATAAAATTGAAATTGTATGTAAATACATAAAACATTTACAAGAACACGTCAAGCAATGCCATAGATTTTTCTTAAATAGTTTTTAATAATAAGTAATTATTATTGCTTATTATACATAATTACCTACTTATATGAGTATTTTTCTTTTGGAATATGAAACGTGGCATTATTGCTGAGATATTTTTCTACCGATCCATAAATACTGTAGTACCAAATATCCATAAATACGAAAAACGTAACAATAGACAATACACTTCCACAGAGACCCAAAGTATTTTTTTTAATCTATTTAAAACAGCTCTAAATTAATATCTAGCTTATTACACTATCTTCGTTTTCACGATTTCAATTTAAGTCCAATAGTAACGTGAAAACTGAAAATACGCTATAAGACGTCTATAGTTTCACAACTCAGCTGCGATGGCCTCTTGTTCTGGATTTATAGCTGGTTTCCTATCGCACTATAAAACTGCTATCGGCTGAGTGCGAATGTTAGTGCTGAAATTTACTTCCCTTTAAATTCTAGTCAGTGTTATGGTTGATACAATTCACTGTTAAGAGAGCATTTTCCATCTCGAACGGCTTACTTATTCCATACTACGTAATTCCATGATTACTCATTAATTATAGGTAGTAGCAACAGATAAAAAAACAAGACATTTCTGGGACATAATATGCATCACAACAAAAAACTGAAATTAATTTTATATCTAGTATAAATTAATCTCTAAAATTTGCAGAATTTGTGACATTTTCGCGAGTTGAATTCTTGTAATTACTGACGAAAATCCAAAAATATTTCAAATTGGGATGTCAGTAGTTACCATCTATAAAGGTTTTTCTAAAATATTGGAATTGCTGGCGTATGTTTTATTAGTAGAATGTAGGTTTTCTCGGCCGGTATCCATATGAGTTGTGGGTTTCCGGGATGATGGCCCAGGTCTGTTGGGAGAATTTCCAACAGACAGGGCCATCATCCCGGAAACCCACAACTCGTATGTTTTATTATTTTCGCGAGTTGAATAAGGGGCGTAAATGTGTTGCGTCGAATTCTGTCTTCGGCTATTAGAATTATAGTAAGTTGTGACAACAAATTATCCCGAATACTTACCTATTACTGAGTTCCCACGCTCGTATAGCGCCACCTTAAGTATTTTATCAGGGCGTTTCTTCGAAAGTGGGGTTTTTAGAATTGGTGGATTGTACACAATGGAGACGATTCCATTCCGTACAATTTAAAAAACAGAAAACGCTACCGGCACGATGATAGTAAATAAACACAATACTTAGGATTTTTAAAAAGAAAATAAATCCTAACTAATAATTCATCCCGAGGTAGTTTATATGGAAAAGCCAGCCAATTGGTGAGCTCCTTTGGTCCATAAAACATGAAGTTGGCGCGAACGCGATAAGCGACAGCCAACATGGTGCGTACAATCCGCTACCAACTACAAAATATACGCAGGGTTGTCAAATCGATAAAATATTAGATAAAAAAATTACACACGTGCAAACTTGTATATATATATATATATATATATATATATATATATATATATATATATATATATATATATATATATATATATATATATAGATCGGCAGACAGGCTGACGGTCTACTTGATGGTAGTGGCTACCGTCGCCCATAACACAAACAACGCCACAGCTGCTGCGAGTGCGCTGTCGATAGGAATATGGATATGGGATTGGAAAGGGTTAGGGAAATGGGCTCCGGCATCCCTTACTCACTCACCGAAACACAACAGCACACGTGCTGTTATTTCACTGTGGTCTTCTGTAAGGGGGTGGTTACTGCCACCAAACGGGCTGTCCAAATGATTGCGAAACGCAGTGTGTCCTGCAACTACTATCCATATCCAGACCAGTGCTAAATTTAAAAAGTTCATTTTCCTAAGTTGACCCAGCCGGAAATCGAACCCGAAAACCCTGGAACAGAGCGTTAAGGCAAGCTCCCTAACCACTCATCCAACGGGCTCGTTTCAAATATTACAATATTGGTTTATATTCATAGAGTTTTATGTATGTTAATATTTCATATTATATTCATATTGGTAACTAATATTTTTTTTTTAATCTAATCTATATATAATAAAATCGTAAACGAGCCCTGTCTGTACATTAAATAATTTTTTCAAGAAAATTGTACACGTTGTACTTATGCTAACGAGATCAAAATTATTTTAGAATTTCTGTTTGTTTTTCTGTAAGTTTGTGCACGCTATTCTCAGAAACAACTAAACCGATTTGAATGCAATTTTCACAGCTGTATTGTCGCAAGCTTCCCGTAACATTTAGTGTTTGTTTTATTCCGATAGGTTTACAAACAAAAAAGTTACGCGTTATACCGAATACCACGCGTACGAAGTTGCGGGCTCAGCTAGTATTCCCTATAAATCATTTTTCTGGCAGCCATTACAACTATGTTTTTTTTTAAACCATTTTTTTATATATCCTCAGGGCCGGATTATCCATTATGCGGTGTAGACAATAGGGGATCCGACAAATTTTCAGAAAGTGTTTCAAATTAATCTTCATGGATATTTATTCCCATAAAAAATACTATTTTATTTATTTATAGCCTTTTAGGTACTCAAAATCATGTTTTAATATTGTTTGTTTGAAAATGCCGCCAAAACGCCACGATAGTTCATCTGAGAGCGCGTAACGTCATTTGTGGTCATATCATAACAAAACAGCTGCATTGGCATAAGACAATGATTGCCCACAAATGACGTCACGCACTGTGATTGGTGTTTCAGTATAGATTAAAAATATTGTAAATAATAAAATTTTATTTCTTCATTTAAAAATATTTAAATGAATTATATTAAATTATTATTCGATAAATAATCGTAAAAAATATATATTTTCTTTCTAAGTGCATTTTAGATTTTAATCTGATTACTGTCCGATCCCCTATTGTCTAGGGGCCCCGAGCTCAGTAAAAAAGAAAATAGAACATAAACATTTGGAATGAAAATTAAATTAAGATATTTGAAGGTAACAAATTCTTAGTAATAATATTATGCCCTGTTTTTTATACTACATATTTTGTCATAATTCAGTACATTACAGAACGTATTTCATAAGTTATTGAAGAATAATATTAGTCATATTTACCGCGACGATTTTAACAGACTAGAGACTAAGACGCTTCAAGACTTTGCCTTTAATAACATTTTTAATAGGATGATAGCATACTTTGGTAGTATAGTAAAAACAGTGTAAATATAAACAGAATTGCGTAGTTGAGGAAGTTAGAAAAAGGTTAAAGAACCCTTAACTATAAACAACTCATTTAGCCCCTGAGTTAGGAGGGCAGTAATTTCTAAAGGTTATTTTATAATTTGTGTGCAATAAAATATATTTGTGACAGCCCTGAGAAGCGCCTAAGGGCAGTTGTCGATACGCCACAACGTCCAGTCTGGTTTACTCGAGATCGCGCCCCACTGTACCTTGTCAGGTATAAATCAATTGGTGGCTGACAAGCTAGACCTCCCTCTACAAGCAGCTCCCTCTATTCATACTTTAAATCAAATTTAACCTATCAGTATTCAAACTATCATTTAAACTAGAAGAGAAAGTATTAAAATTATCTATATTTAAAGTTACCGACAATTATATTGTTATTATTACGTGCGGGGTGAGTTAAAATGCCGTGTAAGGGCGAAACGAATGATTTATTTTCACAAACCAAGATCATTTCCAAAATCAATAAACTTGTCCGATAAAACCGTTAAAGTTGCCAAAATCGTCAATGATTCCCCTAATGTGTCGCCGTTTCACTGTCGCAGATAACTTCGCAATAGCTCCGAAAAGTCGCTTTTGTATCGCTGGTTGCACCAATAACACATCTCGCCCGCCTGCTCGCTTATTTATACCTGGCGCCAAACGCCCCGATGTATTTCGAATTTTCCAGAAAATTTAAACAAGATCGTAAACAAACCATTGAAAGTTCGGGAATGCTATTTCTGTTGAAATGTAAACTCTATGAAAGCTAATATCGATAAGGTGGGACATCGAGACTTTCGGCCGGCGCGAACGCTTTTTCCAGAACTTTCCATAGTTAGTTGTAACAATATGATACAATTTTCTTTATCGCGAACAATTTTCATTCAATATCTCGAGAACGGTTCATTTTAGGCAAACTTTGAAAACCTTTTCTCGTACCAATTAAATTTCCAAATTTTTTATTCGAAACTTTTTTTTCGAGTCAGCAGCGCACTTGCAGCAGCTTAGGCGTTGCTTGTATTATAGGCGACGGTAGCCACCTACCATCAAGTGGACCGTCAGCATGTTTGCCGACCTTAACATAAAAAAAAAATCAGACTACTACGAAATTTACATTATCTCTTGTAGATTGATTCAAATGTATAAAATTGAATTATAACCCTACAAAACATTCGATACAAGGAGATTTTTTCCTTCCATGGATATCCAACTTAAATAAGATTTATTGCATTCATCTAAAACAAAAAATGTAAACAAACACGTTCTAAATTCAAATGACCCTGCTATTTGTAGCCGGCCAGTGCTCCCTCGAAAGCGTTGCTCCGTTTAGCCATGAATAACTCTATGTCAGAAACGTTAGGTGTCGGTGTCTCGACACTTGGAGACTAATCGCTTCGTGGGCGAGTCATGCTAAACATTCTACTAGAAATTGTGGATAGAGCTATTCATACCATATTTATAAGTAAATGTTTGAACATTTTTGTTTGTTATTATGCTCAAAATATTATTATTACACTTAGATAGAAAGGACATAATAATATAGTCCCGTATCAAATCCTTTGGTAGAGTGGTGCTTGCTTGAGCACTTTGACTCAGGGTTCGATTCTCGGCAGGGTCAACTTCGAAGTGTTCGAAGTTAACTGTGGTCTGGGTGTGATGAGTTTCACCCCAGTCCGTTGTGTGGTTAATCATAACACAAGCCCATAATCGTGCTTACTGTTGGTGAGTTCAGTATTGGCGATTTATTCATTTCTTACTAGCTTGAAAAATATAACGCCTGATTTCTTTATCGCTGTGAAGATGCGACGGTGGCGCCGCTACGCTTTTTTTTAACGAGGAGAAATCCGTTTATAGACTTCCTACAGCTGGCTAGGCGGTAGGGGTATGTGGGGGTCGCCCAGCACCTGATCATGGCGGCACTAGAAATACCCACTAAAACTCCTCGGTGTCCTCGGTGCCCTTTGAGCGGGGTGGACCGGGCTCTGCCGAGGCAACAACTCCGATCCACCCCAGAGCTAAACACAAGGACCGAGTTTGAGATTCGAACCTCAGTCAGCTACGTGCGATCCAGTTGTCGAATTGTCGAATACGCCAAACCAGCGCGACAATCCCTCTGGAACCTAACATTTTTTCAGGATAGGTAGGTAATAAACTGCGTTTCATTCATCTAAATCCGTTAAGCCGCGGTTTTTTTAAATATTATCAAGGGTGGCGGCAGGATGATGGTCCACTTGATGGTAGGTGGCTACCATCGTCTAAGGACACACATGGAACACGGGGCGGGGGTACATGTGCGCTGCCGATCTTGCAGGAATTTGTTTACTGCTCGCTTGAAGAAGCCCATATTCTACCTAGATGAAAACGCCTTTGAAGGGAGATTTTTCCAAAGTTCGCGCGACAGTGGGATAAAGTTTCTACTTATCCGTACTGTACGCAGTGGCACCTTATCCATTGTAATACGAATGAACTTCGCATCTATGGCGCGAGTGCTATGGTAAAAGTTTAAAGTAGGCATCAATTGGAACAACTCATCCGAGCACTCACCATTGTACACTTGTACAGCCGGTGGAACACGCAAAGAGAGGCTTTAATCGTTGCTGTTTTTTGCGTGAAAGACTAACAAACCTCCATACATGCTCACAAACTTTCGGCTTTGTAATATTATTAGGGCTAATAGGATTAACGCCAGACTAAAGCCAGGCCTTAAGGCGAGAGTGTAATGGAGCCATGACCAACACACGCGATGTAATAGGAAAAGTAATAAGTACTTTTGGCTACGTAATATACTTAGCCAAAACGTACGTATAGGTCGGAGAAAAAGTCTTTTCGCATATATATATAGTATGTATAAACTTGTAATAAAAACTCTTTAGCTGTACTATTTGTATGGCTGGTTTTGATGAGATTAAAAATGTTACATTTCAAAAAAAGAAACAAATTAGTAAAATGTTGTTTCCAGCTATTTTTCATTTGTTTTTCTTTCTGAGTGAATGTAATTGAAAAATTTGATACATTTTAAAATTTAAATTTAGATTTTAAATTTATTTCATACATCTTCAGAATTCTTTAGGCAGTGTCAGGTTAATATCAAGAGAGGACTGCCAAAACTACTTGTCGCATTTTTAGATCAGATTTCCCAAAATTTCTAAAACAACGGGATCATGTCACTAGCTACAAGATGGCAAAAATTCATCGAACAAAATGGCACATATATACTGTAATTAAATGTAAATAAACTTAGAAAAAAGTAAAGTCTTGAGTTTTCATATAAAATGCGAAAAAACTTTTTCCCCGGCCTATTAATAAGATTTAAAATAATATTAACGGCTCAAAAAAAATTTAGTTTTTTTGTAAACAAAGACTATAAATAAGTCTTTGTTAATATAATAATTGCCAGCCAATTCGCTACAAAAGTTTTAAATTTTTTATAACTCTTATTTCACACCCATAACCTCATTTATATGTCATTAAAATGCCGAATGAACCTTGCATAGTGCTACCTTCTCTGTTGACTCTGTAGGAAATCAATCAAAACCAAAACAATTAAAAAAAACTGTGTATGTTGCTTAGCAGTGCGTAAATTAAACCACACATGACTTTAGCATCAATAAATTAAATTTGGACTGCTCCATTATAAAGCACAACATCAAACCCCGCGAGGTCGACAGTTTAGCTGGATTTGATTTATTTGCCCAAATCGCCAATGAACTGTAAGTCAGTCTCAAAGATTAAATAGAGTATACAGATCCTTGCATTCTGCTGTGTATTTACATGTCTTCAAAAATGTATCATTGTGTTATTAATAGGAAACCTCTTTCTTTTATAGTGAAAATTTCATAAAAATATTTCTCGTAATTTAAAAACCGACAGAACTAATATTCAATTTTATATCGTTTAGAGACTAAAGAAAAGATATCTCTGCAATCAGACATCCTCATTCGAGGACCGTTTCTGCCCCCGATTTTAGGGTCCACCGAAAGTACAAACGGTCTCTAATAAGAGTTAAGCTCTGGTTTCCTAGGATAGCGGTGCCGTCATACAGCGGTGAATGCCGTCACTAGAACGTTGTCTAACTGCCGCACTCAGAGACGTTCATTAGATTAGTACTAATAGACACTTAACTAAATACAATTAAATACGTTAATGAGCCGCGGCTCCCAGAGACGAAAGTTAATGGTTCATTAGTTAAATACCACTTTAAGTAAGCATAGGACTGTGCGTTCTATCGAAATGCATATCGATAACGTGCAGTGTTGTCATAAGAAAAAACTCAATGACACGATATCATTCGGCAAAGCAATTTATGTATAGAAAAAAATAAGAGTTTTTCATAAAAATCAGTTAAACATGTCTTTTCTTATTATTATCAGTTAAAATTAACAATAATAGACGTAATTATAATTAAATAAATTAAAAAGTCAAGATTTTTTAAATACGGCAACATTTCACATCATTGTCAATTTTAATTGTCAATTTTTCATAGAAGTAATATACTTTACTTTTTTTCGTAAAGTATCATCTTGTCAAGATATAATTTTAGTTTTTAAATTTAAATTTTTTTAAAAATAATTTTAGCTACCTACGTAACGACTCCACGAACAATAGATTATTATTAATAAGATTACCTCACTTTCGAAATGTCAAATTCTCCATTTAAGAAGCATAAGTAAGGGTTGAGCTGTCATTAAAGTTAAGTGTCACTTAAGACCACTAATCAACCATTAACTGTCTCTGAGAGTAAACATTTTTAAATCTTTACTAAAGAGTCGCTAAGTAATCATTAAAACGACTCTGAGTGCGGCAGTAAGTCTATGTAACAAAATGGCGCGGTTTCTTAGAGAGCGGTAATTGACACCGTAATGTCAAAAGGATGCCGCCATTTGCATGACGGCCGTCTTGTCGGTGTCAAATAGTTCGCGAACGTTTTTCTTGATAGCGGTGAATCCATTTTTTAAAATATTGTATTGTTTTGACCAGTCGAAGTACAAAATAAGTTCCAACTCCAACTGGAGCTCCCAGAACGACGAAATTTTAATAGATTTCGTACGTAATCACTCTCCTGGATACATTTTTAGGTTTGTGTTTTTTTAAAAAACGGTGGCCGATGGTGATGGATCTTTCCACATGTTGTCACCCTAAAGACGGCCGTCTTTTTGCGTCCGTTAAATTGCGTCCGTCAAGTGACGGCACCGCTTTCCTAGGAAACCAGAGCTTTACTCAGGTTTAGTTATGTATGTAAGTTACATAACTCAGTAGGTATATATACCTATGCAAAGAAAAAGTACAAAAAGAAAAATTATTTTTAAGTTTTTAAAAATTTTAAACGTTAAAAAATAAAATAAATTCAATCGTTATTGCTCATACATTTTTGTCAGGGGTTGAATTGTATTTTATACTTATTTTTAAAATTATCCCTCGAGAACAGTACTTTGTTCTGTATGAAAGGTATCCTATGTCCTTTTCTATGTCCCTGGTAACGTGTATGCAAAATTTCATGATGATCGGTTGAGTAGTTAAAGGGTAAAAGAGTAACAAACAAACAAAGTCACTTTCGTGTTTATATCAGTATTAGGATTTCAGCGTGAGGCTCACGCTCGCCCAACAGTTTAGTGTTGTTTTCATAGTTCTCGTAGGAAAAGCTAAGCTCGTGTGCTTTTTTTTAACTTAAGCTAAAAAAAGTTAAAAAAAAAGCACACTGCGTTTCGAAATTATAAACCTTTAGTCCACCTCACTAATCAAAATTTTGTGTTCCAGTGTGTGCTTCCACTTGACAATAATAATTGTTTTTCCAAGCTCACGGTTATCTTTTAACTGGTACCCCATCCTTTGTTATTGGGCGATGGCAGCCATGTATTAGCAACATACAATCATCTGTCGATCTTTATAATAATAAATTAATAATAATGTTAAAATAAGTAGTAATTTAATTAATCTCACTTTATTAAAATTAAAAAATAAGATATACAATTAAAAATTAGAGCAAATTGTATGCAAATCTATTAATTATTTATATTTAAATGACTTATGTATTGTCCACAATTTATGTTTATATGTCTTAGTATGATGTCTTAGTTGTATGTCTTAGTATACAAGATAACTCGTTGTCTAGATAAACCCTATCAATGGTTTAAGACCTTCTTATTGTAATATAACCATTTGTATATAGAAAAATAAATAAAATTAAAATAAATGACAAAGAATAAATTGTCTGTATTTGTTGTAGTTTACCTATTTTTTACTACGTTAACTCGCGGACAAATAAGAAGTACAGGGCGTTAAAAAAGATAAAAAAATAGTCTTATTTATTTCTATACCTGTTTCGCTTCTGTTTATTCACCGTTCTATGTAACAGTCGTAAATTACTGCAAACGATCGATGATGTGAAAATCGCATATAGATAACATTGTACAACACGCTGCGCAGTTAGCATGAAAAAAAAACCTTTTTTGCTGTGATATTGCCACGATTAACTTTTTTTCATTATAGAGTCGTTTTTACTTATTTGTTTCTCGATTCTCAAACACGAAATAAGTGTTCCCGAATTTTTTAAATCCCGAATTATCCCAAAGTATTTATTTTATTGTGGATTCCCGAACACGAAACCTAATTTAGTAGAAAATAATCATAAATCAAATTTCAAATAACACAAGGGATATTTTATCGTGGACCTACTCTTCTCCTCGTGGTAATAAGTCTATACCTAAGGGTATTCAATTTATCGACATCCTTAAATAAGGCTTTAAATTTTTTTATAGGTAGGTACCTGTGCATTTGTGCTAAAGAAATTTCTTTACATTGTAGAAGTCATATATACTATTCGAAAGGTATTTTTTGATGAACAAAAAAGTATCTAACACATCTTCAACTACATATATAACAAAATATCTCAAAAAATCAAAATAATAATCAAATTTTTTTATAAAGTTAAAAAAATATTTCTGGTATTATGTGGATTGTGGCTCGGACTTTTTAGACTTGTCTACCCATGTACTATCTGAATCCAAAAGGTCGCATTGGTTGCCAGATCTGAAACTTTTTTCAGCTACTAGAATGACAGGACCGCTGAGAGTGTCAGTCACAGAATAAACACCACAGATCCGTATTAAAGTACTCATAAGTATGCACAAAGGCTCACGCGATTACTGTGTTGCCAGTTGTATTGACAACTGGCAACACAGTAAAAAAAAAAAAACAGTAAAAAAACTCAACGCAATATTAATCGAACAAAATAGATTGTAACATTTCTCTTCATAACGACATATTAAGTACAAAGTTAAAATTAAATATTTAGTTATTATTTAAGTATTTAATATTTTAATAATGACAACCAATAATGGATCAGTTGTTCCCATTAATGACAAACTTTTACCACCGCACTCGCGCCATAGATGCGAAGTTCATCCGCATTACTTGGATAAGTAAAGGTGTCGCTGCGCAGTTCGGATGAGTAGAAACTTTATCCCACGGACGTGCGAAATTTGGAACAGTCTCCCTTCAAATGTGTTTCCATCTAGCTACAATATGGGCTTCTTCAAGCGAGCTGTAAACAATTTCCTGCAGGGTCGGCAGCGCACATGTTGTGTACATGTGTCTGGTTGCTTGTGTCCTTAGGCGATGGTAACCACGTACCATCAAGTGGATGTCAGCCTGCCTGCCACCCTTAATAATATATTTAAAAAAAAATTTTTTTTATAAATTTTAACTAAATTCATAAATATTTTTTTAGTTGTCACCCTAACTTATTTTTTAGTTATTATCTAGGTTTCCAATTGTAAATTGACTCGATTTATACAATTCCACTTCTGGGTGAGCTCCATCGTCACCCTCGTCTTTACTTTACGGCTAGAGGCTGGCCGAGAGCAAACACATCTTTAATAAAAAAAAGTGTATAAATTATTTATTAAGACATGTCTCTCATCTATTACATTTTGAGTCCGAAAGTCCTCGTTCACATTTCATAGTAAATAAAAATTCTCATCGGATTACGTGCAATTTAACATCAATGGAGTTATTGATCTTTGTGTGTTTAAGCGCTTTTTCTAATAGAGAGGATAAAAATAAATATTTCTAGGAAATTTACATTACAATAAAAAAATACGCACAGTGTTAAAAATTTAGCTTGTTCAATAATAAACCGTTCAATTTATCACAAATTCTCTTTACGTTATATTTTTGCGAGAGGGCTCTTAATTATAAACAGAGAACAGTGAGACGTTTCACTAAATGAAATAAATTATGTTATTTAGTGAACCCTCCTTTAGCTTTACATTCGTATAATTAATTATTTACTTATTTTCACTTTCGTCATCGTCCTTCGCCTTTCGCCATGTTCCATACCCTCTGTCTTAACAGAGTCAGCAGCGTTAAAGTTTCTAGGCAAAGGCAGCGACCCACTCTCGGGTGGACTCTTTGCTTACTTATCGTCTTTTAGCTCTAAAAATAATTATGTCGTATAGGATTCATTAGATTTTTTGGAAAACAAGCTGACTGTTCAATCAAAAGCGATATTAGACCCTCATAATCCGCGGTCATGCCATGTACCAATGTGTTTTTTTTCTTTTCTAAAAACTTAAGTGCATTTGTTGACTGCTCTCAAACGGTGAAGGAAAACATTATAGTGAAACTTGCATACGCCAAGGAGGAAGTTCTAAGGCGCATGTGAAGTTCACCAATCCGCACTGGTTCAGCGTGGTGTACTTTAGGAGTGTGGGACTCGCCCGGTGAAGTGACTAATCACCGGGAATACCCACTAAAACCCCCCCCCAGATTCCACCATCAGCGGTGATGTGCGGGTCCGAGTTCACAGCGAGGCCTTATCCTCGGATCCCCACGCACCGCTATGTTAGGGCTAACTAACCCAGCTTAGGGCGATGGCTTCGCTTCACTTTAAATGTGGCGGCCTACTGGAATGCCGTGAGCCGCCACTCATCCTTATTGGGTGTTTCAGGGCGTCAGACACGTCCCCTTCTGACGCCCTGAGGTTGTCACGCGACGTGCGCCGCGGCATACACCCGGGCACGTTGGCCGGCCCTTCTACGCCTGAGTGGATCAGCCTCGGGGTCTGCCTCGCGGGCCCGCTCATTATAGCGCATACGCCCTAAGGTACGCAAATGCCCTTGCAGTGGGGACATTATAATAGGCATATAATTGGGGCTGTATGCGACAGTACCGTATAGACATAAGTTTATGACTGCGGGATTCAATGTGACCTACGAAAGTACAGCAGTATATTAGATTATTGTCTATCTATAGACGTAGGAGGTAATCTCCAAAACTGCTCATCCATTTTCGTTTTTTTTTTTTCTTTAACCATTGAGGTATAATGTAGGTACTAACGTACAGAGAAGCTATTATATTATATATCCTAAGTGGAAGTTTTGCTCCAGTTTGATAATAAAATTATAACTAAATACGCTGCAGCGCTAAAGCGCGGAACACACTGGGCGGTAATAGGTCCGGGAGCGCTTACCGCCCAATGCCCGGCCAGCCCAGCGGGAACGCAGAAAGCGAATGTTTTCCGGGTCTATTCACACTAAATAGAGAGGCGGTAGCGGGAAAGCGGTGCGGAATTGCCCACAAATTGGCGACGCTGACAATTGCCACACAATTTGGTAAAAATTGGCAAAATTGGCAAAATGCAAACACAGCTACCGCTCCCGCAAACTGCGCCGCTCTGTCTGTTTGTGAGCGGTGAAACTGCACCGCGCCGCGCCGCCTCGTTACCGCTGGCGGTTTTTCTGTGGCATGCTGCATAAAAGATGAATCACATTACACCGTGCCGCCACCGGACCGTGCGCTCGCCTTGTTTTCCTTAAAGGCCGGGGCTCGGCCGTGGCACGGACACGGCCCGGTGAAGTATGAATTGGTTCATACAAAAGCATACTATGAATATTTTGACCGGATTCCGGCCGGGGTAAGGCCCGGTGTAATATAAATCCACTTCAAGAACTCGTACATTACAAAACACATGTGTGTGTGTTACGCTTTAAAAACAATTTTTAAAACAAACATTATTTTTATTGCAGAACTATAATTTTAAATACCAAGCCATACATTTAGCCATACATTTACATTTAGATATATAACAACGGAATTTAAGATTAAACAAAGACCAGAATAATGTCTGAAGACCAATATGCGACCTGCCAGTAATGATGTATGGTGCTGAAACGTGGCCTATCACGATAGGACTGGTCCACAAATTCAAAAGTCACTCGGCGAGCTATGCTTGGAGTTTCTTTCGTAGATAGGATCAAAAATTCTGAAATTCATCGACAAATCAAAGCTATTGACATAATTGGCAAGCTGAAGTGACAATGGGCCGGTTACATCTGTCGCAGAGCGAATAAACGATGGAGTAGACAAGTTCTCTAATGGCCTTCAGATGACCTGAAAGGCATCACGGGAAACGGCAAGATGCGAAGACAGAGGCAACTTATTATATTTTCCTACTAAGTTTGTTTTTCCAATTTCAATTTAAATTATAAACGAAGCTGTCTCAAAAGTATTGAATTCAGAATGAGGCATTTTTGGCCACAAATCGATAAACGCCATGGTCATAAATAAATGGGAGTAATCCAACATCCTTAAGTTAATTGAGACGGCTGATGTCCATACATTAATGTAATGTCCAATAATAGTCCAAGAGTCCTCACTGCGATATTCGTTTGGTAGCTATAAATCAAAGTAAATTGCCATTCTACTCTCGCCCCAGTTACTTGTACAAATCGAATTTAATAGCATTCACGTGGATCGCCCTTTGACAAACTATTTATTTCATGAAATAATTTGTGAAATTTTGTGTGTACAATAAAAACAAAGTTAAAAAATAACATAAGTTATGATTTTCTAATTCCTTTTTATTATTTCAATACGTAATTTTATGAGTTAATATGTTTTTGTGATTGTTACACGTGTTTTTAATTAGTATATTGTTGACGAACCCGCTAGATGAGTGGTTAGGGTGCTCACCTTAACGCTCTGTTCCCGGCAGGGTCAACTTTGAAAAATGAACTTTTCAAATTTGGTTCGGATCTGGAACTGGAAAGTACAGTGGGGCACACTGCGTATCGCAGTAATTTGGGCAGCCCGTCTGGCGGCAGTAAGCACCCCCTTACAGAAACCCACCGTGAAATAACAGCACGTGTGCTGTTGTGTTTCGGTGAGTGAGTAAGGGATGCCAGAGCCTATTTTCCTATCCCTTTATCGTTAATCCTACTGTAGTCGGCAGCGCACCGTCAAGTGGACCGTCACCCTGTCTGCCGAACTTAACATAAAATAAAAAGAAAAAGTGTTTGTTATATTGTGAGAAGCAAAGTCACCTTATTCGCCTTGTGCCTAATGTGCAGGTAGATAAAAAAAAGCTATGAGATTTCTTGACTCCAATCCATAATGTGAATTTTAGAAATGCTAAAGTATTCGTGGAAAATGGCAACTTTATATGGAGGGGGCGAGGAGGGTAAAGGGGGGAGAGTAAGTAGCCTATGTTACTCGCTGATAATTTAGCTTTCTATAGGTGAACTTTTAAAAACGGCCCAGTAGCTTTTGAGTTTATTCATTATAAAAATACAAAAATACATAGGTACATACAAATCTTTTCTTTTTATAATATTACTAGTACTAGTATCTCATGAACGCTAAGAATTTAAGAGATAAATAACGTAAAATCATGAAAAAAGCGTTACTACTATTTGTTTTAATACACCTCTGCTAAAAAGCGATTTCTTGTAAGGTTTACATTTTGAAAACTTTGCTACACTTATACCCGTAAGAGGTAGCGTGTGAACGTAAATTCAAAACCTTTTCGCATTAAACACTCTTGGGGCGGCTTTTAAAATCCAAGTGCGTCATTATGGTGTCCTAGCCTTAAATTAAGGTAAATAAATAAACCTGTACACTGCGTTACCGTTAATTTGTGCCTTCTGTTGGCTTTTTACCTGCAAATAAAATGTACAAGAAGCGACTCTATCATAAGTCATAAGACCTCATATATCATAAGTCTAATAACCTGTACGCAGTAGTGGCGTTAGGGTAGGGCGCGGTTGGGCGACCGCCCAGGGGCGCCAGATATAAAAGGGCGCCGCTGCGCTGGCGCCTCTTAATATCAGCTTGTTCATAGTGTAAGTGTTACTTACATACATAAATTCCTTAAATCTAGATAAAAAGTCCTTATGTTGGCAACACTACAATAAAATGCAGATTGCATTTCGATTGAAACACTGCTGTTCATTTAACCAGGAATCTTCGACCATAGCATAGATCACAAAACAAATTATCCATCTCTTCTTAACATTTTTGTTAGAAAGAGTTCGGGTTATTTTTGACGAAGAGGGTTACAATCAGCTCATTCATTATACCGGTGCACGCACTTAACACTTGAGATTTAACTATTACTAACACTTAAGTATTCGGATTTATTTTAAAACAAGCAAACGTAGTACTGCACGGTTTATTGCGTATTCTTCACTCTTAGTTTCGACTACCGAATGACATTCGTTTTAATTTAAAAGTAAAATTTTATAAGTTTTTAAATGATTATTTTATTATTTTAATTTGTATATTTACTTATATGTTTTATATTTACTTAATTTCATTACTTATAATAAATAAATCCCGCTTTTTTTATGTGGTTTTCAATGGGAGACAGTAGGGGGCGCCGTAAAAATCTCGCCCAGGGCGCTGGTAATGCTAAAACCGGCACTGCCTGTACGGTTATTAGATTGTAAATATGGAAAGTATTTTAATGAATAGAAAAGTAAGTATTGCAGATATATTTAATGATGCGTTTGTGAAAAACTTAAATAGGCCACACCGACGCGTGACAACCTCAGGGCGTCAGAAGGGGACGTGTCTGAGAACATAGCGGTGCGTGGGGATCTAAGGATAAGGCCTCGCTGTGAACTCGGACCCGCACATCACTGCTGATGGTGGAATCCGGGGGGGTTTTAGTGGGTATTCCCGGTGATAAGTCACTTCACCGGGCGAGTCCCACACTCCCCCCCTGTCCCCGTCGACGAGGGATAGTGCGTAAACGTAATTTCCTCTCCTAAAAAATTATAATAATAATTTGTGAGAAAGAAAAAGCCATCGCTTAGATTGTTGCAGCGAAAGGATTGAAAAATATAATGGAGATGAGTCAAATGCTGTATTTAACATCTTCACAGGAGATGAAACCTGGATTAGGTATATTTTTACGAACCCAAAACCAAAAATGCTCATGGGTGATTCCTTTCGAGGATTTACCAACAAAAGTGAAGAAGGGAAAAAGATGATTGTATCATTCTTTGGATGAACGACACATTTTGCAACCATTGCATTAGAAGATCAAAGGACTGTTATTGAAGACAAGTATATTAGTAATTGTTTGACAGTTGTCTTGGAAAATGTTCGACAGAAGCGTCCAAGAAGTAGGATTCTCCTTCACCACGACTATGCAACCAGCCCACTCCGCTAGACGAACAATCGAATATTTGACTATGGAAGGTGTGGAATTAGTGAGTCATCCTCACTAATTCCACACCTTCCATAAGGATTCGCTTATAAGCCCTGAAGATGCAGTGAAGCGTTCGAAAACGTCGTGAAAGAGAACCCTAAAGAAGAGTGGGCCCACTGCTTCAGTCAATGGTTCCATCGCATGCGACGATGCTTACAAAGGAATGGGGAGTACTTCGAAAAACAATAAGAATACAAACAACTTCATACATTATTTAGTTTTCGAGTTTCTAATAAGTTTCAGTGTTACCCTCGTACAGACATTTGTAGAAATACAAGATCTGTGAATCGATGTAAAGATCTTCGATTCATTTGAGATAAACTTGAAACATAGTTTTTATGGTAATGAAATATCAGTGTGCCAAATTTGACGTTCAGCCGTTTTGCGTGATTAAGTAACAAACATTCAAACATACAAACCTTCGTATTTATAATATTACTAGCGACCCGCCCCCGGCTTCGCCCGGGGTGCAATTTTTATATATATGAACATTCCCCGTTTATCCCTCTTTCCATTAGTGAAAACCGAATTAAAGTCGGTCTACCGGTTCACGTGTGATGCCGTGACTAAGGGCAATGGAGATTCATTTTCATATAGTTGCTCTATTGCTGTTTTGTTTGCTGCAATCCCAATCCTAATATTGGGATTAGGATTGCTGATTTCTATCTTACTTCCTAGCCACATCTAGTTTCTATATTCTGTTGTGTTTCTCCGTCGAACGAGTCGCCATGATCGTAAATCCGCGTAATTGGAGGGTGCGCAGCCCCATACCTGCCAGGTGAGGTTTTCCTACATGCTTATGACTTTATACGATTCACAAGTTATTTTAGTGCGAGACGTTCAATTATGTTTGATAGTTTTGTTTTCCGCTATCTCCTGTTATTACATTTTTCTGCTTTCTTTTTAGGATTTTTTTTTGTGATAAAAAGAGAGCAATAATGTGCTCTATCGTGTTTAACTTATTTTTACTTCAATACTGATACTTACGTATTGGCACATCCGTTGGTTAGGTGCAGCGGCGTAACTTGCTCTAGATGAACCCTTTCGTGGAGCCCTTCTATCTGGCTTTGCATGGCGAGTAAAGTTTTTTTTTTTACAAAAGACACAAAAACGCTTTAGACTCTAAACTTTTTAAAGCTAAAAAAATTAACAGAGATTATGCGTAACGTTATGGCGCATGGCATTGTGACATATGGCGCTGAAACTTGGTCTCTAGCTATGGGCCTAGTAAGAAAGCTCAACGTCGTTCAACGAGCTACGGAGAGGGCTATGCTCGGGGTTACACTGCGAGATCGAATCAGGAATGAGGAGATTCGTAGATGAACGAAAGTTACCGACATAACCCAGAGGATTAGTAAGTTGAAGTGGCAGTGGGCAAAACACATAGTACGGAGAGTCGGAGAGATGACGGCAGCTGGAGCCGGACGGTTCTCGATGAAGGCCACGGACAGGCAAGCGCAGCGTAGGACGTCCACCCACAAGGTGGTAGACCGCGAGACGACGGTGGATCCAGGCTGCTTCTGATCGGTCCTTTTAGAAAATTAGGGGGGAGGACTTGTCCAGCAGTGGACGTCCTACGGCTGAAATGAGTAGCTCTGCCTTCTATGCAAGAAGTCGCGGGTTCGATCCCGCGTATTATATATATATATATATATATATATATATATATATATATATATATATATAATACTAATACGCGTCTTAGTCTGGATGTTTTCTATGTATTCCATCTTATCTATGTGTTGTTTATCACCAATAGTACAAGCTCCGCTTAGTTTGGGACTAGATGGCATTGTGTGACATGTTTAAAAAAAAATCCAAATTCATATGTAAACATCAAAATATCTATAGCAGAGATTATCAAATCGATAACAATGAAAATGTTCAAGAGATTTTAATTAAACTTTGGGGTACGATCAATGGAAGGTACACACATAAAAAAACAAAACAATTAAGCGGAAAATTACTTCCGAAAATGGCCGTACAAAAAACTCCTGCAAATCCCGAATTGATTCAATCAACAGAACCCACTCGTATCGCTGACCATTGTTAGATAAGCGTGTTCTTACGTGATACAACCGCATCAGGGATAATACACTCCGAGTTCCTCCGAGCAACAATTAACCGAGAGGTCAGGTGACCGATAAAATTAACGGACGGACGTTCGCTAGTTGAATATAAGTATATTAAATCTTGCTGCTAGCCATGGCTCTAGCTCGCAATTCTAGTCGACCAAATTGCTTATCTTATCGCATTTAGATTACGGTGATTATTTTCACAGTTTATGCAAATGTTCTTAATTGTATTTTTTTTTTCTTAAGGTCGGAAGACAGGCTGACGATCCGCTTGATGTAGGTGGTTACCGTCGCCTATAACAAACAACGTCACATGTGCTGCAAGTGAGCTACCGACTATATAGGATTAAGGATAAGAGATTGGGAAGGGTTAGGGAAATGGGCTCTCTCATCCCTCAATCACTCACCGAAACACAACAGCACACGTGCTTTTATTTCACGGTGGTCTTCTGTAAGGGAAACAAACATAATATCGATTAATATCATAAAAGTAGTCTCGATCGGAATTAAAATCTACGTCTATCGTATCAGCACACATGAAAAGGTTTGAACAATTGAAAACTCGGCGGTATCGTCCACTCATTTTATAATGTCTGTAATCCGGAAGTACTGGATTACGCGAACTCCACGGTAACTTACATTAATTGTTTAAAATGGAAACCGAATCGGATGAAGCTAATAATTAATTGATATTACACCCGAAACGACATTACAGGAGACTACAGGAAAATAACAGCACTGGTGTTCTGGTTAAATAAGTCGCACTAAGCCTTTATAATTGAGTAAGTATTCTTCTTATTCAATATCCAATGTATTTCATTGTTTTTGGTTCTTTGTATGTTAATGTCGGAGAACGTGCATTAACATATATATGGAATATAATATGGAATTTACAGTATATTTTATTGAGTTACAATAAATATAATAACAATATATTATAATAATAATAATAGTAAGATAATAAATATAATAATAATAATAATAATAACAACACTACTTTAGAGTCAGAATTTCATTTTCTTTGGTATTATATTCTTGCAACATCCACGTTACTGTCGCCTCTTATAACACTCATAACAAAGTTATCAAAGCAATTTGACCAAAACCAAACTTGAAGTACATCGTATCAATTAGATGTTAAATTCCAAATCGTCTACTTGTAGAAATAGTATTAAAATAAATTAGTTACTAAATTAAATTAAAAAAGGCTTCGATGCTCTTTTTCGAGAATCAGAAGCTACACACATCTATGTTAAATAATGCTATAGATTGAGACACAATATAATAATAAAAAAAAGGGACAAGTGCGAGTTGAACTCCCGTGAAGAGGGTTCCGTACGATGTTACCTATCTGCGCAATATTGAGTAATTTACCATGTTATTTTAATATCATGGACTTCTTATAAATTTTCCTATAATCTGTAAGTAGAAAACTAAATTCCGTATTTTTTTTTTTAAATTTTATGTTCAGTAGTTTCGGAGATGAGGGGTGGGAATGGTGGGACAGACGGACAGACGGACGGACGAGTGATCCTATAAGGGTTCCCTTTTTTTATTCGAACGTACGGAACCTTAAAAATGGTGGATAAAAAATGTATTCTGCAATCTCACCAGTTGTAGACAATATTCCGACAATAAAGAGCGGTTTAAAAGGAAACTGTTAAAAGAATCAGCGAAATCCTAACGATAAACAGAAAGGAAACGCCTTAAGAGATATTTATCGGTAAAATATTCCACGAAGCACTGTCTCGGGTGGGTTCCTCATAAAATGTTAAGAAAGAATGCGCTCTTGTTTTTCAATGAATGCTATTTACGAGAATGTCGGTAGGTGATCTCTTTTATTTACTACATATCAAAGCTTTAGTTGACATGAAGTTGACGTCAAATGCTGGTACAAACATCTATTTAGTTGTAGATAAAAACATCCCATTTGAGGGTTGATGCTAATGCATTTCTGACCTAACGAAGAAAATAAAACGATACAAGACAAGTAAGTGATAGAAGTTCTTACTTAATGAGTAATTATATTCTTCTGTAAGGTGTACTCCCGTCAGAAATCCTGCTTAGTTTATACCGAAGAACGCAATATAATCCTGCTAGTACTACTTTTTTAATTGTTTTCTAGACTGTCTATTTAAAATTACTGTTTCTTAATTGGTGTTCCGATCTTCATAAATATATTTAATGTGTATAACTATGTTTGTGAGCAAAAAATGCGTTAAACATCAATTAGAGAACTAAACAATTAGATCTAAATCTTCCTTCTTTAAAAATGTAAATGTTGACACACAGGCATGATTAATTTATTTATTTATACATTCACTCAAAATACACAGCTCTCAATTTTCTTTTTTTGTTAAGTTCGGCAGGCAGGCTGACGATCCACTTGATGGTAGGTGGCTACCGTCGCCTATAACACAAGCAACGCCAAAGCTGCTGCAAGTGCGCTGCCGACCGCAGTAGGATTAAGGATAAGGGATTTGGAGTGGATAGGGAAAATGGGCTCTAGCATCCTTTACTCACTCACAACACAACAGCACACGTGCTTCGAAGCACTTCTGTATGGGGGTGGTTACTGCCGGCAGACGGGCTGCCCAAATAACTGCGAAAACGCAGTGTGTCCTGCCACTACTTTCCAAATCCAGACCAGAGCCAAATTTGAAAAGTTCATTTTCAAAGTTGACCCTGCCGGGAATCTAACCTGGGAACCCTATAACAGAGCGTTAAGGCAAGCACCCTAACCACTCATCCAAAGGGCTCGTTACAATTTACAAACAAAAATAAAGCGTATCTAATAGCCAATTAAGGATTTTACATCTGTATAAAAAAACGAAAAAATTAAGAAAAAAATGTAAGGGTGTTAACTTTATGGTAGCTGCATATTAACACAATCAAAGCTACAAGGGATTTATTCGGGTATTCCCTGCATTTATGGTCATACCTATGACCTTTATTAATGCATGTAGCCCTGTTTGCAGTAGTTTACATGTCTTCGAGGTTTACATAGTCTTTTGGGAGGTTACCTTGCGAAGTTTTCCGAGACATCCAGTTTTTTCAAGTTTTCCACTCGAGAACCGTCCCTCTCGGAAATTCTAACCGACTGGTTACTGTAGGCAGCTAAATCACTCATTTTCCTACTTTACTACTTATACTGTGCTCCGATATCTCTGCCATATACCAAGCAACTTTACATAATGAGATGCCTCCGCAACTTTAGTCAAATACTGTTAGAAATAAAGGGTTGATTTGAAATTTACAAATGAGTTCCATTTTCCCTAATGTTCCCTCTCAAGTTGACAGTTTTTAACAAGTCACTCCAAACTCAATCGTTCCCTGGCAAATTTTTAGAAAGTATTTTACATGTGAAATTGAGGATTAAACCGACGTGAAGGGAATTTGTAATAACAACAAATTATAATTATTGTCCACAAGTATTTCTATTTAGGAGGGATATAATCATAATAAATTTGATACGTTTTAACACATGTGGGAAGATTTTTACTTAACATACTCGTTCACTTGTTAGTAGCGGGATGGGATGATTAATCGCCGACGATTATTCGCCAAGCTATTTCAGAGCCAACCGATTCATCGCCTTTCTTTTTGGTCTATTGTTTATCATGCACAGTAGTGTAGAAAAAAAAAATTACTACCAGATGTTTATCATCAGAATCATATTTTAGTTTTATTTTAGTAAATTACACAGTTAATTTGAAATTTTAATAAATGCGAATTTAGAAAAAACAGATACTTGTCTATTTACAAATTCGAAGTTTGTCTTCTCATACTGAATTCCATTATCGAGATTGACTGATTTTTCTCTACTTCTTGTTATTCATATTTTATATGCAATTTTTATATGGAGGTACATGGTCACGCGCAGCTTTAACGAGTAGGTACTATATCATAATCGTAGCATCGGCACTAGTTGATTTTTCTGAAATGTTTTTCTACACGCCAATTAATGTCCAATCAGCTAATAGAAAGTTTAAAGGTCCAATGAACACCCGAGGTCGTCGGGTGAGGACCTCGCTCCCACGTGGATCCAGCTCCACCACCAGATACGTGCTGTACAGATACCGGACGCGATAACATCCATCCCCGGATAGGCCGTTTACACCTAGTTTTCATTACTCCAATAGTTTTCTTTTATTTCTAAATTGGGCTTTTCGACGGCGGTAGGACTCAGCCGGTCTCCACGAAAACCCTGTTTTATTTTGTATTATTTTGTTATTTTTTTTATATAAAGTAGATGGTTTTTTATTTAGTAATTCATGCAATATTTTAATTTAATTAAATATGATTGTTTTTTGTGTTTAAAATTCATTAAATTGTTTAATTTTCATTTTAATGTCCATTTTTTTAAAGAATTTGCGTGTTGCTGTGCGTGTATTTTCGATCGTCTCAATTTCTGGTTTGTAGCTTATCTGTGTATGCCTTAAAACTGCCTTGTGTTACCTATACCTATTATAAACTTTTCTTTGTTTGTGCTGTTGGTGTACCTTTAGAAAATAAATAAATAAATAAATAACGCTTAACCTTTTTTTTCGCCCTCTATGGGGGAAAATAGCAAATCATAGGATAGCGGTGGCATAGAACCATACGCAACGTTTGTTTGACCACATATACATAAAAATATTGGGTCAATAATCTACACGAATGTGATTGATTGATTATTTATTGAAGACATTTCGATAGTCCAATAACACACTTAATTTTGTTTCCTATGTAATTTTAACAATACTTATAGCGGTATTAAATTAAAACACCAATTCTCGTAGGAAATTAATGTAATGTATATTAATAAATGTAAATATACATTACCGTTACACGTAGCGATAACGTATAATTTTAATCAAGTTTTACACTTATCGGAGTTCATCGCCACCCGATATTGCCAGTAATTACCTATACACGCATTTACTAAAACTTTATGTCTCAATTCATCTTTGTTTAATTTTGCCATTTGAAACAGAAACGGGGGAATATTTTATTTATCTCTTTTTAGATATTAATTTTTGCATATTCGAGTCCGAGACAATCCATTTCGAGGCTATATTTTTTATTATTGTATTATTTTTTATTTGCTGCCTTAATTAAAATTTCAATCTGAACACAATTTTAATTATGTAATATAAAATTCGTAAAAAAATATTTGTAAATCTAAATTACATATTTACAAATTGTAGGTATATCATATATGTAGAGCTTGAGTCCCTTAAGCAGGGCTCCAAGCACGCTGGTTGCATTAACTCGTTACATTTTAGACTAGATATGCCCGAGAAGACAACGTACGCGTTGAATTCCGAATAGATATAACTTTTTGATTTGTGAACCGATTGGAATGAAACAAACACTAAATGTTACGGAAAGCTTGCTAAAATACATCAGTGAAAACAACATTCAAATGTAGCAAGCTATTGTATTGTAGCAAGCTTTCGGTAATATTTTGTGTAAGTATTCCAATCTCATTACATTCCAATCAATTTCATTCCAATCTATTTACAAACAAAAAAAATCGTTGTCTGTAAAGTCGGTTTATGGACGATTGTTTAACGTGACAACGGCATATCAAAACATTGTTTCTTCTCCTCGGACGCATAGGATAGGCCAATCGAGTGCAAGAGAGATAGATGCGGCGCAAGCCAAACGCTCAAGCCGACCGATCGTACCTTTCGCTCACTCGTGCCGCGTTCTCGCTCGAATCGTGCATCGGCTTGAGCATGACGGGACAATGAGTCATCATTTTTCGTGCGTGCAGCCGGCGTTCATCGATTTATTAGACGTTGTCACGTCAAAAGTTAAGCGTTATCCGAATACCACGCGTACGAAGCTGAGGGCACTGCTAGTTATACTATAAAATACTACAAAATAGTACAATAGTATAACTGGCAATAGTCCGACAAACTTCAAAATGACAAGGCACGGGCATGGCCCGGCAGCAGCACGGTGTAATATGAATCATCCTTTATGCAGCATGCCACAGAAAAACCGCCGGCGGTTGCGAGACGGTGCGGCACGGTGAGGTTTTACCGCAATCACAAACAGGCGCACGCGTTCCGGAGCCGGGGCGGGAGCGCGGTATTCTGTGTGAAACGCACCGGAAAACATTCGCTTCCCGTTTTCCCGCTTCCGGATTGCTTACCGCCTAGTGTGTTTTACGCTTATTCCTGCCAATTGCACCGCTTGAGGCGTTGCTTGTGTTAATAAGTGATGTAATCGCTACCATTAAGTGAACAGTCAGCCTTTCTGACGACCGTAACATAAATAAAAGTTAATTCTTAAGCAAGCTACAAGCAAACACTTTCGAATTCAATCCAAAAGTATTTTTATTACCATACTAGCTGAGCCCGCAACTTCGTACGCGTGGTATTCGGTATAGCGCGTAACTTTTTTGTTTGTAAACCGATTGGAATGAAAAAAACACTTAATGTTATGGAAAACTTGCTACAATACATCAGTGAAAATCGCATTCCAATCGGTTAAGCCATTTCTAAGATTAGCGTGAACAAACGCACAAAATGATAAAAATTCTAAAATAATATATTTCATTACAAGTGCGGAAAGGATGTCATTGCAAAGAGTTCCGACAAATGTCTACCCGAGCCGAGGCGCAGCCGAAGGCGAGGGTTGACAGTCAGAACAAGTTGCAATGACGGTTCCGCACGTGTACTGAACAACTATTTTTAATACAGTTGCGAAAAAATGAAGCAATTTAATAAAACAAACAACTAAACTCGCAAAGAAAATTTCTGGAAAATGGCGCCAATCGTAGAATATAAGCAGAGATTTTTTTTCTTCAATCATTCTGGTAGGCAAAGGAAACTATGCCCATACAGCCAAGTCTTCAGTAGAATTTTTTTATTGATTTGAAATGAAAATGAAATTTAATGAGATGAAATGAAATGAAACCTAACCTAACTCATTAAATCTGATATTGAAACAAATTCGTAGCTTCTTTTTAGAAACATACGTATTTGCATGAATCATAAAAACTTTTTAGTAAAAACTTCATGGTTGGCTTTTCTTTTTAATAGACATTATTTTGACAGTTGGGAAAGAGAACGCACGAGTGCGGGAAAGGTAAAAAAAAGCACGAGTGTGTAATAGCCCACATCCCGAACGCTATACGTCCCTGCAATACGCCACTTTTTGAGCAACTGTATTAAAATAGTATATTTCATTACAAGTGCGGAAAGGCTGTCATTGCAAAGAGTTCCGACAAATGTCTACCCGAGCCGAAGGCGAGGGTTGACAGTCGGAACAAGTTGCAATGACGGTTCCGCACGTGTACTGAACGACTATTTTTAATACAGTTGCGAAAAAATGAAGCGATTTAATAAAACAAACAACTAAACTCGCAAAGAGAATTTCTGGAAAATGGCGCCAACCGTACAATATAAGCAGAGACATTTTTTTTCTTCACGCATTCCGGTAGGCAAAGGAAACTATGTGCCCATACAGCCAAGTCTTCAGTAGAATTTTTTTGTTGATTTGAAATGAAAATGAAATTTAATGAGATGAAATGAAATGAAACCTAACCTAACTCATTAAATCAAATCATTAAATCTGATATTGAAACAAATTCGTAGCTTCTTTTTAGAAATATACGTATTTGCATGAATCATAAAAACTTTTTAGTAAAAACTTCATGGTTGGTTTTTCTTTTTAATAGATATTATTTTGACAGTTGGGAAAGAGAACGCACGAGTGCGGGAAAGGTAAAAAAAAAGCACGAGTGTGTAATAGCCCACTTTCCGAACGCTATACGTCCCTGCAATACGCCACTTTTTGAGCAACTGTATTAAAAACTATTTTTTGTACCTCTGTAACAACGTGCACAAATTGTTGTTTATTTTTTGTTTTTTTTTTTTGAGGAAATATTGAGCAATTGAGGAACGTTCGGTTTGTTTACAATTTTATTATATGTATAGATATAGATAACCATTTATACAATATGACCGTCTATGCGTGAAGGCATAAAATTGATTTCACTCCGAGCCAAATAAACAAAGGGAATATATTGAAACAGTGAAAAAATCCAATAATTTTGGCGTTCATCCCTCCATTTAACGGATGCTATAAAACAAAATCAATTTAGAATGAGCAAACTCTTTATTTAGCGTTGTGAACAGTTCAAAGTAAGCTTTAATCTTATGTATATAAGGTTCAATTCACATAAGAGAGTATAGCGGTAGCCTTTGTCTCATTTAAAATGATTTAAGGACTACAGATTTTCGAATGTACAGTTTAATAATGGTTGGTTCGTAAATGCACTGCACAAAGGGAAATGAACGAGGAGTGAAATAAATTCTTATGTGCGATGTACCGTGGATGTACCATATCTACTCTAATATAAAGTGGTAAAGTTTGTGTATGTTTGTATGTAGGAGGTAATCTTCGAAACTACTTATGCGATTCAAAAAAATCGTTTCAACCAATAGTAAGAATAGAATTTCAGAATGAACATAGGCTATATAGCATCCCGTAGAATGAAAAGGGTTTTCTTGGTAATCGAATTTTCTTGGTAGACGAAAAAACAGCCGAACAAAAAAGTTTGTTTCAAACGCTGTTTTAACTGTAAGAGATATATGATTGATTTCTATGGAAAAGTTGTAGAGCTTCATTAATAGCTACAAAAATTTAAGGACAGAATATGTCTAACTTTTATATTTAAGCCACAAAAACTATGTAATTTTGTATTAAAAAAAAAAATTAAAATCGTTAGGTTATGTTTATTGGTCATATTATCAACAAAATTATGAATCCATATCAAAATCAGCAAGCTTATCGTCGCCAGTATTTAATACATGTGATTTTTGTACGTTATTGTTTACTACATACGTTTTGCACGTATGGTTAAAAAGATATAATATGTAAAGCGATATAATATGTAAAGCGCGACCACACCGTGAAGCCACAGAGACAGTGCAAGTAGGTCAAGACGCGTATGCTACTACTACGAAGTAGATAATTGATTTTTACTGATACCAAGAAACAATCTGAAATTCCGGGGAAGCCGCGGGCACAGCTGCTATTTAATAATTTATGAAAGCTTTTGAAGTACTCATAAAGTTTCTTAATAATTGACGTAATTAATATAATTATACATAATGAAAATAATGGCATAATTAAAGTAAGATTATGTGACTAAATCGACGTGTTAAATTAATTTATTTAAAACGAAAATAATTTTGTATTTAGGGTGTTGAATTTGAAATTTTATTGCCAATCTGACTGTAGCATTATGCATGCTGTATAACATTCTTACTTTTAAGTAGATAAATAAGTTATTTTTAGTTACCTAAACGAAAATAATTTTGTATTTAGGGTGTTGAATTTGAAATTTTATTGCCAATCTGACTGTAGCATTATGCATGCTGTATAACATTCTTACTTTTAAGTAGATAAATAAGTTATTTTTAGTTACCTACTAACATTTTCAGTAAGTAAAATGGACTATACGTTAGTAAAGACAGGACATACTGAGTTTCACAGTCATAAATTAGTATCCTGTCTGGCGGCAGTTATACCACAGTATAATAAAGAGTATTAGCGTAGTTATACTGTTTTGTTTCATTGAATGAGCGACGGATGTCAGAGCCCATATCCCTATCCCTTCCTAATCCCTTATCCTTAATCCTACCAAGGTCGGCAGCTCATTTGGAGTACATTGGCATTACTTGTGTTCATAGGCGACTGTAGGCACAACCAAACACACCGTTAGTAAGTCCGATGACTTTTACATAAAAATACAGTGCGGTGTGTTATAAGAACAACGACAAACGATATATTTTTTTTTTTCTGAAAATTATTTACACAAGCCTAACATCTAAATGATGATGATACACTGTGCCGTCTCCGGGCCGTGCCCGTGCCTTGTCATGTCTAAGTGTGCCAGCCGTGCCAGTCATACTATTATACTATTTTACACTAAAAAATAGTATAATATATATTATTACATTATTTATTATTGCTATATATATACTTATATAATATTATATTACTATCATACCTTAAGCAGGCCTCGCGAAGCTGTCTCCAAGCGCACGGTGAAAACAAATATGTCACGATATGTCGCGATTGGAGCGCGCCGTGCTCCGTGGCACGGACACGGGCCGGTAAAGTATGAATTGGTTCATACAAAAGCATACTATGAATATCTTAACCGGGCCCCGTCCGTGCCCCGGCTGGGGCACGGCCCGGTGTAATATAAATCGTGCTTAATCCTTATCGTTAATCCCACTATGATCGGTAACGCACTTGCAACACCTGTGACATTGCTTGTGTAATAGGCAACGGTAGCTACCTACCATCAAGTAGACCATCAGCCTATCTGCTCGTGGTTGAAGAATTAGCGGAGAAACAGACAGAGGCGGAGAGCAACTTCATTTTATAATATGTACCATAAACAGATAAAAGTACTTGTAAAAACGTAACTCACTAACATTTGTGTAAAATTTTCAGCCAGTATTTTTGAGTATAATGAGAGGTATCTGTTGAAAATGCCAGTCGAATGAACTCTCCATCAACACAATGGCCGCTCATTTTATTTATTTGTAAACACTTGTTAAAGTACTGTCTCGTTTATATTAATTGCGTATCGATTTCACAATTTTACACTTAAAACGACCGGTTCCGGTTTCGCAGTGTACAATTAAAGGGAATTTTCAAACTCCATTAAATGTCTAAGGTTTAGCATGTCTAAGCCATGAAAAGCAACCTTTATTTTTTCTACTGCCGGATTAAATAACGTCGGCTTGTTATGTCATATTATTATTAACTTTCTATCCTACAAGAGATCGCTGCTGTAAATAAGCCTTTTTAATTGAACTGAATCACATCTTTTCACATCATCGGTTCAGCGAGCAGTTTCGACCGTGATCTCAATAAATAAGTCCAAGACTCATTAACCTCAACGTCAGGTTGAAAAAAAGAAATTTTATTTGTTAGGTTGTAATGGAACGCAACCATTTTATTAGTTCTTTTTTTATTCTGTATTTTCGGCAAAAATAAAAGTCTTAAAGTTGTATCTAAATTTAATATCTTATTTATTACCAAAATTTAGGCAAAGGACATCGTTCAAAACCAGGCAATTGTTTTTAAATGTACACTTTGGAGATTTTGGTAATAAAAGTCTTTCTTAATTTCAGTAATTTCCCGTAAATATTTCAGATTTTCTAAATGGGGATAACATTTGAAAATAAAAAAACTTATTAGTTGATTGGAACAATTGAATTTTTTTTTAATACTTTCAAAGTTAAATATTTATGAAACCCCATTACCAAATTACAAGATATTTCCCCAGTAAAATTTATAATTTATTTTTACCGAATGGTACAAGTTTCAACCGTTAAAATGAAAATAAAAGTAAACTGATGCCCATACAAAACTGATTGGTCTTTTCTTCATTATTGCATAAAGGAAACATAAATATATCAAATAAATTAATGTAAGTACGGACCTCTAAACTCCCGTACATGGGTATGGCACGGCGGGGAAATGCGTTATGCATACACCAGGGAGACGGTGCGGTTATGTGGGATGAGGGAGATTTACCCACTAAAACCCCGCGGCGGTCTTCCTCAGCGGTCAAGGAAGCCTCCGCTGTGCCCCCCGTTACTTACGGTGCGGCGCCTCCCGGAGATGCGTTGGTTGCACCCCCTCAGGTTTGTGGAGAATGACGCTGCCGCCAGCGTGTCCTCCAACACCCGACAACAACTCCGAACGTTCGGCGTGTTGTTCGGTCCCGGGCCGCACAATTTGGTTGTGCATCTCCCCATGATGTGCCGCCCGCGACTCATAGGCGGCGTTTGAGTTACCTGCTTTCATTGTTGGCACCCCGACGCCGCCTCCTCAGCCCTCTCCCGATCCCGCACGGCAGCCTCCTTCTGGAGCATTACTGACTCACAGAAGGAGACCGCGGCCTTCCAGCCGTCCTCATTCACCAGCATAGCCACGACAACTGCTGGCGGGGACAAATCTCGCCCGATCTGATCGACTTTTTTCCGCTACTTCGTCCATGCTAAAAAATAAAAAAATATAACGCCTGACAAAATATATGTGCAATAATTTATTCAATCTTTATTACTGTTACAATTGGCTAGGTCAACCAGAGAACCAGATTTGGATTCCGTGGTCTAAGTGCAGAGAGCGGTGCTGCTCGATACGGCCAGAATAGTACGTCGGTTTCTGTCCTTTTTGCACTGAACTCCTACTGACCGTCAGAGGTAAAACCGTCTCCCTCTCATTTTAAATTTAGAGGTTGAAACGAGTTGATTTAACATATGTAATTGTAAAATAATAATCTCCATTTAAATCGAACCAGAGGTCTAAACTTAAATGTTAGTACTCGTACAGTTTTATGCGTATGTATGTTAGTGTATACAAAAAATTGCAAAAGAAATTTTTTAATACTTGACACACTCGCATGTGTGTCGAGAGAGGTGAGTCCCAGCTGTTAGACAAGGCTATTAGAATGGTGTTAGTGATGGCCAGGAGGCGCAACGCTTCCTCGTATGATCCAAATAGCATGGAAACCATCTACTTCCGCATCTACGAACATATTGGAGGCGCTTGAGAATCGCGGTAGCCCCATGAACCCGCAGAGCGCTTAAGGCCCTTTGCGTATATTTGACCCAGAGGCAACACCTGTAGAAAGACTGACAGTATACACCATGACCAGTGTTACCTACTTTTACTTTCTTGACAGCGTGCAAAACTGTAAGACAACATATTACTTTGCGCCAGCGCCCTGCGTTCCCTGTCAATTCAACATTGAAATAGATAATTCTCAAATATATAAAGCCCTTTTAACTCATTTTCCCAAGCGGAATTCATTATGTACATTCTTTTATTCGATATCAATATTTATAACATTAAGTATATAAAATCGTGTAATTCTCTATTACAAACGTCGATTGTTTGTTCCAGAGCAACAAAACTCGTTATTTACCCACCAGACGTATACATTTTTAATCCACAACGATCTGGTTTGTGTAAGCTGCAAAATACAGGCTGATTGAAAAAGAAAACGGAAAAAGAGGCTTAAAACAGTAGTCAGGATTTTCTGGTTTAAATTTTTTAACTAGCTATTTCACTAGACATTTCCGTGTCTCTTGGGAACAGAACTTTTTTTCTGGATGAAAGGTATCTACTTTATATCCTTTTCAATACCCTTGACAATATTTTATTATGATCGATTGAGTAGTTATACTGTGAAATCGTAACAAACAATTAAATAATTTCACTTTCGCATCTTAGCTAAAACTAGCTGAACCCTCAACTTCGTACTCGTGTTATTCGGTAGAGTTTGGGTTGCCATACGTCCCGTATATACGGGACTGTCATCGTATTTAACCATCCCGTCCCGTATTACTACATGTCTCGTATTTTTCTCGGAAAGAAATGAGTGGCGCGGGGCGGAGTGCGGGGCGCACGTATGAGAGGTGAGGCCAGTGGACGGTATAGTGGCTTTTGATAGCCATTACGGTTGAAATCAGAGGGTATTTGTTAGAAAAAAACACATAGTTTGTCTCTCACTATGCGTGCTATGTATGGTGTAGTTGAAAATCCACGTGTCGGCGTTGAATGTGTTATGAGTTTTGGGCATCGGAAGAGAAAACGGAAGAGAAAAAGTTATGGCAACCCTAGGCATATCTCTTTTTAGATTGTCACTTTTCTCTTGATGAAAGGTGACAAGTTGTATGCAAATTTTCATGTTGATCAGTTGGGTAATGTTAATGTGTGGCAGCATAACAAACAAACTCACATTCGCATTGAGTTATCTTTACCTAATTAGGTAGAAAGTTATACAAGAGAAAGCAATATTATAAATACATTAGTAGCTACCGGATATATTTACGAGGCAGAAATATATTTTTTCAACATGTCAGTAACAAAATTGCTTGATCTGTAATTATGATAATCCGTGGAGAAGTAAACAGTCAGATTTTATCTGAAGTTGCCTACGAAAAACCCTCAATTCCACCTACCAGCAAAGGCACCGTCGTTTCTTTTTATGAAAAGATCGGTAGATAGGCCGACGGTCCACTTGATGGTAGATTAAGGATGGATAGGAAAATGAGCTCTGGCATTCCTTACTCACTCACCGAAACACAACAGCACACGCGCTGTTATTTTACGGCGGTCTTCTGTAAGGGGGTTCGTTACTGCCGCCAGACGGGCTGCCCAATTTACTGCGAAACGCAGTGTGCCCCGCCACTACTTCCCAGATCCCAACCAGAGCCAAATTTGAAAAGATCATTTTCAAACTTAACCCTGCTGAGAATCGAACCCGGGAACCCTAGAACAGAGCGTTTAGGCAAGCACCCTAACCACTCGCCCAACGGGCTCGTCAAACTCTCCAGTAACCTGCATGCTTGATCTTACTTGTACCATACTTACAATATACTTACTTTTCTTATCCCATCGGTACTAAACTTCACAGGATCATTCGCTGGGCTAATTGAAGATTGCCTGAATCGCAAATGAGTACACGATTCATAAGGTTTCTTTCAGTGAGCTCGTGTGGCACCCAGCTATCGAGCTTTTTGTATAGTCAGCTTTTTCCAAATAGGTCAAAACTATTTCGTAGTCAATTCACAGCTATGTCGTAACTACTGATATGCCGATCTTGCTCCACTTTTTCAAAAATGGCGTCAATTTAATCCGTAACAAGACGACCAGAGCGACATGCATCTTGACATCAAAATTCCCGAATTGAAAACGCTTAAACCAACTTTGTGCTACTTTTAATGACTCTGCATTAGGTCCATAAAAGTCACAATTTCTTTCCCAGCTTGCGTTGCATTTTTTCCTTTTTTGTAATAAAATTTTAAAATGTATCGAATTTCTTCATTAGAATCACTCATTTTGACAGAATGAAAAACAAATGAAAAATAGCTGGAAAGAACATTTTATTAATTTGTTTCTTTTTTTGAAATGTAACCTTTTTAATGTCATTAAAACCAGCCAGATACAAGTAGTACAGTCAAAGAGATTTTATTAAAAGTATATACATACTGTATGGGAAAAGACTTTTTCCTCGACCTAATATTATAAAATGCGAAATTAATTCTGTTAATATTATATTTTACGTTAAACCGATTCAGTTCGGAAATAATTTAAACCGTGAGGCATTTTATATAGGGTTATTTTTAAGAAAATAAGCGTAAGTAAGTCCGCTACGAGTATAGTGATATATGATCCTTAATTAGAGAGACAGTGGCGCAGTGGGAAATACGTGGGCTATCATATCGAGAAGTTCTCGGTCATGTCATGTACCAATGGTTTTTTTTTTTTTTCTAAAAACTTAAGTGCATTTACTGACTGCTCTCAAACGATGAAGGAAAACATCGCGAGGAAACCTGCTTACGCTAAAGAAGAAATTCTAAGGCGCTCGTGAATTCCGCCAATCCGCTCTCGGCCAGCGTGGTGGATCAAATCGCTTATACGTCCTTGTTGAGAAGGCAGGTCTGTGCCTCTACAGCAGATGATGATCTTGAATCCTTAATTTTGAAAATGGATATCCGTAAAGTAGTCTGATTCCAAAATTAGTAGACTCCCTTTTTAGAACATCCTGTAAAGCAAAACAAAACATCTGGGAATGGTCAAAGTTACTCGGAACATTTGCGGGTGAGCAATTAAGGGGTTATGTAATTCCTTTTTCAAATTTAAAATAAAACTCCTCTAACATACGAGTACAATGTTCATTTGAATAAGTAAATAATTTATTGACTGAGTTTTTGATGAATATAGGAATTATGAACGTTTAATTAGGAAAAAAGACAACATCAGAACAATCTGATTGTGTATAATCCTATTTTTGAATAAAATTTATAAGTAAAATTTTCAATAGGTCATGTTTCTACAATTAAAAATATCTTAAATAGAAGTGGATGTAATTATTGAATTTCTTATCGTGGCGTAACTTAATCGGACCTGAATAACTTTGATTTTATCAAAGGTCTTTCGATTCAAGCGACCTATTTAGTGATGATCTCTTTTATTTTATTTCATAAACTATATGCAATAATAACACCTATTATGAAGCAAATAACACTTGTATTTCCAACTTAAAAGAAGCTGGGACTTTTCCATCTTCTGTTCCTTCAGGTTGGCAACATGATTTATGAAAACCTTAAATACTTGACAAGCTACAGGTAGTGGTGGATATACAATATATAATAATCCACTATGGAAAACCACCGAGAAATAACAGCAGGTATGCTAGATCTAAAGTAGTATTAAAATTTTAAATAGCGGCAGGGCACACTGCGTTTCGCAGTCATTTGGGCAGCCCGTCTGGCGGCAGTAACCACCCCCTTAAGAAGATTTCCGTGAAATAACTGCACGTGTTCTGTGACTGAATAAGGGATACCAGAGCCCATTTCCCTATCAACTCCTAATCCCTTATCCTTTATCATACTGCAGTCGATAGCGCACTTGCTTGTATTATAGGCGACGGTAACCACCTACCATCAAGTGGACCGTCAGCCTATCTGTCGATCTTAACATAAAAAATCTATAACTTCTTACTTAACAATACAAGTTTCAACCGTAAAAACGAAAATAAAAATAAACTGATGCCCCGCTCTCCATACAAAACTGATTCAATTGTCTCTACTACCTACCGAGTTTCCAAAAATAATAAAAGATATTTTTTCCTTAAAATAATTTATTTCTCTATCGTTAAAATTGTAGTTTTACACTTCATACAATTGAACAATTCCAAATTTAAATATAACATGATTTTGATTCACACTTCGTGTGAACTAATATTCGCTTTTACACAAACACGCCGTCTCTTTCTAACATATCAAAAACGCATTAGATAATACGGGAACAAAACGTTACCAGTTGTCAAACAACTAACTTTTACACGGGTGAGTTACGCTTAATTCTAATTTGCATGTAGCTATATATACATTATGATATATTTTATTTATATTATGTGTCATTTACATTTATTACATAATATTAATTAAACATTAGATGAAGTTTATGAATTAGATGAAGGGTGGGCCTTAAGATGTAGATTCTGTCCCTACCATGACCATTGAACATGTCATTCAGCAATTAGACCAAACTGATTGAAATTGTTACAATTGTTAAAATAAAATTGCAGTTTAAATTAAATAAAATTTAGATATAGTAACGAATATGCTTAAGCTTTTTATTGAATTCTTCTTACTGCATTGCCCCCCGTTTAATATATATAAATGGGCACATTTATTATTTATTAGAATATCTATATTTTTAAATACAAAAATCAGAATCATGTTATGTATATAAATTAAAATGTACATAAATAGGATACTACTTCAGTACTTAATTTAATTACATATAGTAGAGGTGGGCGCTAAACGCTAGTCAATATTAATTGAAGAATTCAGTAGGCAGGAAGAGGTATATGACTTATTCACTATAGCTTAATTTTAAGTACAATTTTATTTGCCTCTTTCGACAATGATTTATTAAATAAACACAAAATTATTTCATAAATAGACAGAGATTGAATTTTAACTGTTAAATCTACAATTAACAGTGGTTAGTGTTGACCCACTTCTATATTTAGCAAATATGGTCAGTCAATTACTTAATACATAATTCCATGTTAGGTCAAATCACTTACAAATCCTATGTTTCTTATTTTATAACAATTAGTATTTGGCAACAAAATTACAAATAATATCATTCTACAAACCATATTTTAGAACTCCATTACAAGATAGGCCGTCTTAAGCCCTTTGAACTAAAATCATTTTAATATTTTGATTGCCCAATGTAAAATTGATATTAAAAATAATTTTTCATGTTGCGAACAAGAATTTAAATTCATTTTACATAGGGGTCATTCTATCCGGTTCTTTTTCTTCTCTAACAGTATACACAGACCTTCGTATAGCTATCCCTTCGCATCTTGAATTAGCGACATGATTCAACATTTCTGGCAGCGACTCACCTTCGGAATGTATTAAGGTCTCCTCCGAAAAATTACCGCTTTCATCTCGTCAAGATCGACGCAAGAACTCGGGTGTCATCACTTTCTGCGTGGTCGCTTTGAGTTTCTCGTGATGCCTTAATCGGTGCACAATCTCATCGTGCAGAACATTAAAGCACATAGCAGTGAGGGCAAGCCCAGTCATAATGTAGATAGAACAAAACCAGACAGTGCCAGAGGACGCGCCGTTCTTCTGCGTGGCTCCGGGCGCTAAGTGACCAAATCCGATTGTGCTTAAACTCATGAAGCAGAAATAAACACCGTCAATTGGACTCCAGCCTTCCAGCTGATACAAGACGAGTGCGCCGAAGAAAATGTAAGTGAATATGGCAGCAAGACACAGCGATATGGGAGCGAGTATTGAGAAGCCATGGAGAGAAATCTTCGAGTCCGTGTCTGTGCAACTCGTAGAATCACAATCCCTTAAGAAACTTAAGCCTTGACTCTTGTCTTTTATTGAATTAGTGCTGACGCTGTGGGCCTGTGACGCCGATATAATTGTCCCTGATGGCGATCTCACGTAGTAGGGTTCTTGAAGATGCAGAGTTTGATTTCTGTAGTCTTCCTGTCTCCTTATCTTTTCTTTTCTTTCTTTACCAGAAACAGCTTTCCCGTCGAAACAGCAGTAGCCGCATTTGGTGCAAATACAACAGCACAAGGCTCTACTGAAAAGGCTTCGGGCGAGCCTCGAGAGTAGCGCTCCGACGACCGATAAATATAAGAGCGTAAGCGGTATGCCGATAACGGCGTATCCAATTGTAACGGCTTTCCCTAACGCCGTTTTAGGTGCCACGCTTCCGTAACCTAAGGAGGAAAAATAAGTATTCAGTTTGAAGGAAATTGTTAGTTGTTTATACAAGAAAAAATAAATTCCCCTTTGATGTGATCTTCAAATACAATATCCGCTCTTTTATATTGATCCCATTGTTCAAACAAAGCCTGACACGTATGTAATACGATTCAAGGAAAAAGCTACACCGGGTTGTGTAATTTTATTTTTTATATGATACTAACTATGCTCAGCAAGCTTGCTTGCCTAAAATTTTTGTATTCATTCTGCATTTAAAGGGTCTGCATTCCGTAAAATTTAAGATGCCTGCTGTTAAATTTAGCAACAAAATGTTAGCCGGTTTTGCATGAGTACCTAACCTACAACAGACTTTAAAGTAATTTTAACTTAGATTTCATACCCATGTTTAACTAGCATTAAATATTTTAAATAAGAATTTGAAATTATTTTAACAACTTTTTTAGAAACACTTTCCTTTTTAGAAAAACTTTGTTTTTTTATTTTAAAAAGATAGTACGGACTGGTATTCTCATGATTTAGTGAAATGTCTGTTGAAAAAGACGTACGTAATTTAGTTAAGATGTTTTTGTCCGTTTTAGTTTGACGAATTTGATTTCTGGTAAGGTAAACTGTGAAACGAAATTCGTAAAGTTTACTTTTCTCTGTATATGATACACTTATTTCATTATGTGATAGTTAATTTGGAATTATATATTGTATATATTGGGATATCGAGCAATGTCTATACATATAATAAAATCATAAACGAGCCGTGTCTGTTCAAAAAAACAATTTATACACGTCGTACCTACTTATGTTACCGAAGTCAAAAAATTGATTTTAGAATTTTTGTCCGTTGTTATTCCGAATACCACGCTTACGAAATCGCGGGCACAGCTAGTGAGTAATATAATTTCAAATTAACATGTTAGCAGACTGTGAAAGCAATTACTGTGTAGTCTGAATCATATAAATAACAAAGCTTCGTAGTGAATCACGAACTGACTTCAAGTTACTATAAGTATCAGTATATGATAAAAGTTACTAGATTTACTCGTAACTTTTATACTCACCGATAGTTGTGAGAACTGTTAATGAGTACAGGAACGCTTTTGCAAAATTCCACTCATAATCGTCCACGACCAATGCCGGGGCCGACTCCAAGGCTCTAGCTCCACCGTACTGCGCCGACACATCAGCAGCAACCCTAGCCACCAACTTCTCTTGAAACCTAGCTATCTCCTGCGCAGCTAATCTCGTCCAGTTCTCTTTGTACAAAATATTTAGTGACACCGTAATCTCCCAAATACTTTCTACGGTCTGTGAACGCAACTCGGCGCTGGCCTGAGCAATAGTTCCATTAAGTTTCGCCAAAGGGACTGTTTTGTGGTCGCCTGCTTGATAAGATGTGGTCGCAAGCGTTTTCTGGTGAACTTTTGCTGCGCTCCCTTCAATTGCTAGAAATATAAATGCTCCCAGAAGCGTATACGCTAGGAGAAGAACAAAAATCCCTAAATTCGTTACGCACCCTGCGATAAGACTCTTCTTTTTATTCTTTTTTGTCTTAAAACAGAAGCAACATGTAGTGTCAACATCTTCATCAATTCTGTACTCAGACTTTCCGTTCTTTTTATATTTGCCATTGATGTGGTTCTTTTTCTTGCCGTTTTTGTCCATCTTTGATTTTATTTAATCTCTCCAATGCTAACTCGTCAAATACATCAATTCTGTTGTCAGTTCAGGCAATTCGAGAGCAATCATCTGAAATAGAAATGGTTTTAATCAAAAAACAACGTTAAAGGCAAGTGAAAATGTTGTTTTCTTGAGACGTGTAAACTTTGTAAATCCAACGATTTACATTTGAATCTTTTGGAATATCAATGGAAAACTTCCTGTTTTGTTTAGACACTGTATTATCAAACTCTGTACGCCAAAAGGAAATAAATGACTTAACAACAAAAAGGCGGTCCTAAGAAAATAGAAAAGAAATTCGGAAAGCAAATCTCGTTATATTAGCATATAAGGACATTTGCTTTCGTTTTGAAAACGCTAATATGGTCTCTACAATTGAATGTTGAGGGACAACTGTATCTGCTGCTATGAAGTGTTATATATAAAAGTTTCACATTATATATTTTTTTATTATCATTAAATTGCTAGAGACATTGAAGCAAATTTAATTTGTTTACTTATTTTATTTAGGAAAAATTACAGTTTTATATACACAATAAACTTGAAATCCAACCACTAATAATTACAAAAAACAGAAAACACAATATACGTTATGAGCATGCAAACAATTAAAAATAAACGAAAAAAAAAATTAATAGAATTAACATTAGAGGATAATTTATTTCGCCAAAACACATTAAATCGAACCACTAAAATACTGAAACGGTAATTTCTACTGATTTATCTATGTACTAATGTATAAAAACCTTATAAAGCGTTATAGTATCGTAACTAAATAATCCCTGGAATTTTTCATTATAAAATTTATACTATTTCAAAACTAAAATAGACTTTAAAATTAATTTTATAATTTATAAACTGACTCCGGTCTGTCAAATGTTTGAATTGTCAGCTAGGAACTTTAGTAAGGAATAAATTGGGTTTCTTAGATTTATCAATAACTAGATGGCTTTGAAAAAAATAAAAAAAAAATAAAAGTAAATAAAAATTGTAAATTAGTAAAATTTTGTATTTTATTAAGTTACGAATTGATACTTTTCAAAATTAACTCCCTTAAGAACAATAAGTTTCGTAGGAACGATAGATATTACCAAAATAACTGTAAGGTTAAAAACAAATAAGTTTTCCTAATTAATTTTTACTAGTTCTCTTGACTGAAAAAATTTTTATAACTCAAAAGTCATGTACAAAAATGTTATTTTAACCCTTTTCTTATATAACTTCTATTTTTGACAGACAGGCAGACGGTCCACTTGATGGGTAGGGGGCTACCGTCGCCTATAACACAAGCAATGCTGCAAGTGCGCTGTCGACACTGTAGGATTAAGGATAAGGGATTGGATAGAAATATTGGCTCTTGCATCCCTGACTCACTCACCGAAACACAACAACACACGTGCTGTTATTTCACGATGGACTTCTGTAATGGGGTGGTTACTGCCTCCAAACGGACTGCCCAAATGACTGCGAAATGCAGTGTGCCCTACCACTGCTTTCCAGATCCAGACCAGGGCCAACTTTGAAAAGTTTATTTCCAAATTTGACCTTCTGGGAACGCTACAACAGAGCGTTACGACAAACACCCTAACCCATCCATCATTTCCTTATAATTCATCCATCATAATTAATTATAATAATTATTGATCCAATTCATTAACGATATTATATATTTATTTCCTTTTACAGCACATAAATTCAACGTTTAATTCTTGCTCTATTTTCCTCTGAAACCAAAAGAATTATTGGAAAAGTTCCCCATTCAAGCATTCAATAATACCGCTATAGCTGTGACCGTATCCGATACAAATGTCTCTCCGTTTCCAGTACATTACTCTGAGCTGAATGCTTACACCAATATCTCGCCATTAATTAACTACTATTTATGTCTTCTTCGTTAGTTCAGGAACGTCAAAGACATATTAATGTTCGTAATTTTCCTATGACGCTGTATCAAAGCTTTGTATAATACATGCTAGGTTCGGTACTGAGGCTCAACAATCTGACTAGATTATTATTGCTGAATTCGCTTTTCGATAGGTATCACAAAAGTTAAGACGAAGCTGTCAAAAAAAATGTATGTGTTACTCGTGTCGTGTCAATAGATAACTGGATACCTAATTACTTTATATTATTTACTTACATTCTGCATACTCAGATTTTACGTGTTCCAACGACAGTTCATTTTTTTCAACGACAGATGTCGCTGCTTCGGCATTTTATAACGCGCTATCATTTCGTTCCTCAACGCGGACTACACTTATACAAGATTTCGACGTTAGCTTTTATAAGCCCAGAAATAGAATTAGGTAAAAGAAATACATGCGTCAGCTGTCGCTAAATGTCAAAGTGACAGATATCGTAACGCTTATATTAATTTTAATCCTTATAAAATTTCTATAACGGCTATAATACACCGGGTACGAAGGGCCTTTTTTGGAAATATATTCTTAAGAAGTAAACTCCTTAATAATATATAATACGATCCTTGTGTCCACCCCCAGTAAAGTCCAGATCGGAAACTGGCTTCATATACGTACGTTACGGCTAAATTACAAACAATACCTAGCAACATTCCCGCCAATTTTGCGATCTGGAAATACTGAGAGTGCAAACGTTTTCAACAGCTATTACAAGGGTACTTGTGACGTCAGTTTAGGCAGGAACGTGCAACTCTACAAGCCTTGGGAAGCATATACACGAGAGATTACGAAAGCTCTTGTCCGAAATTTCTCGTACATTGTTTATCATGTGTTTTGATACTACCTACTTCTTTTTTATTTAAAAAAAAAATTATTTATGTTGTACACCTCGTTCACAATTACTCCGGTCCGGCGAACTTACCGGACCGGTGAAAATACCAGAAAATCCAGTGGCTGCTCATTTTATATGAAGATGCTCACACAATGCAGGATTGTCACTACGGAGCTTCGACAGAACGCCCGGACCGGAGTAATTTGAACGAGCTCGCTCCGGTATAGCTCCGAGTTTGTGCACGCTAATCTCAGAAGCGAAGTGATCGATTTGAATGCGGTTTTATGTATTGTAGCAAGCTTCCCGTAACGTTTAGTGTTTGTTTCATTCCAATCGGTTTACAAACAAAATTTACGCACTATACCGAATACCACGCGTACGAAGTTGCGGGCTCAGCTAGTCCTACATAAATCTTGCATTAAACATAATTATGGCCAATCTTTGTTCTGGGCAAATATCGAAACTTGTACTTTGAAACATTTCTCTCATATGTCTATTGAAAGTCGTCCTAATAAATCATCAAAAGAGGAAAGATGCTGTTCGAAAATAATTTAAGAAGTTTGATTCGTCGGGTTATGTCGGTAGCTTTCGGTAGTTTACGAATATCCTAATTCTTGATTCGATCTTGCATTGTAACTTCGAGCATAGCCCTTTCCATAGCTCGTTGAGTAGTGACGTTGAGCTTTCTAACGAGGCCCATAGTTAAAAACTCTCACCTGCACTCTGAATCCTTCCTGACGTTGTTGATTGCCACAGTAGCCATACCATAACTCGCCATAACATTTGTCATAAAAAAGTTGACCTTATTTAAAATGTGCCCTGTGATGTTTTGTTTGATAAGATATTTTCCAAATGATATTTCGACTTTGAGTATACTTTAATTGTTTTTATGTTCAGATCGGCAGACAGGCTGACGGTCCACTTGATGGTAGGTGGCTACCGTCACCTATAACACAAACAACGCCAAAGCTGCTGCAAGTGCGCTGCCGACTACAATAGGATTAACGATAATGGAGTAGGAAGGGAAAGGGAAACGGGTTCTGGCATCCCTTACTCACTCACCGAAACACAACAGCACACATGCTGTTATTTCACGGTGGTCTTCTGTTAGGGGGTGGTTACTGCCGCCAGTCGGGCTGCCCAAAATGACTGCGAAACGCAGTGTGCCCTGCCACTGCTTTCCAGATCCAGACCAGAGCCAAATTTAAAAAGTTAATTTTCAAAGTTGACCCAGCCGGGAATCGAACCCGGGAACCCTAGAACAGAGCGTTAAGGCAAGCACCCTAACCACTCATCCAACGGGCTAGTTTTAATACTACCAAAACAAGACCACTTTTCAAACCTTGCAAAATACGAAGTCAATTAACTTTTAATATAAATAAATATCCGTTTACATGTTCACGTTTTCGATATTATTAGATATAATTGATCTAAGAGTAGCGTCCCCAAAACACTACTTTGATCTGTCTTCCGCCTCGTGCAACCCTCACTCATGTTAATTAAAGATACAACCAACTGTATTAACATAGTGTAATGAACCTATATTCATGAATACATCTACTGCTATACTCTCATTGGTTAACAATTGACTAACCAATGTCTATAGATTAGACTATAACTATAGACTAGCTCGTTGGTTAGTCAACAGTTAAGGTGCTGAGTTAGCGCTATTTGAAAATGATCTTAGCAAAGTTGCTTCTCGTCTGGGTGTTTTAGTAGTAGCAGTAATCACACCCTTACAGAGACTACCGTGAAATAACAGCATTTGTGCTGTTGTGTTTCGATCAGTGAGTGAGCGAGTCAGAGCCTATTGTCCCAACATTTTCATTGTTCGAAAAAAAAAAATGGTTTCTTTATGTTAAGCTTGTCAGTCAAGCTGACGGTCCACTTTATTGCTCATTTATTGACTTTATATTAGTTTTACTTACAACACAAACAAGGCACGCTTGCTTGCGCCATGTCTCAATACGTTTAGAATGAAAGTATAATTAAAATTATTTATTCGTAATTTTATGTAAAAGTCGTCAGTCAGGTTGACGGTCCACTTGATGTTAGATGACTACCGTCGCCTATAACACAAGCAAGCCACAGGTTCTGCGAGTGTGCTGCAGAACATAGTAGGATTAAGGGGAAGGGATAGGGTAATGTGCTCTGGCATCCATTACTCACTCACCGAAACAGAACAGCACATATTATTTCACGGTGAACTTCTGTAAGGGGATGGTTACTGCCGCCAGACGGGCTACCCAAACGACTGCGAAACGCAGTTGTGCCATGCCAATACTAATAAATCATTAATGTTGTGTGGAGCAATTTTAACTGTTGTGATTGTACCGAGTTGTGTTCCATCTTACACCACACCTGCTATATATCGACCGTCAATTGGACCGGCAGCTTGACTGACGAGCTTTACATAAAATCATGAAAAATAATTTTAATTACAATTTCCTCGTAAACGTATTAAGACAGGACGCATGCAAGCGTGCCTTGTTTATGCTTTATTTAAAACTAATATAAAGTAATTAAATCTATCTTTTATATACAAAAATGAATCCCCATTTCCCTTAGTCACGGCATCACGCGTGAACGGGTAGACCTATTTTAATTCGGTTTTGACTAATGGAAAGAGGTATAAACGGGGAGTGTTCTTATATATAAAAATTGCACGCCGGGCGAAGCCGAGGGCGAGTCGCTAGTGTGCAATAAATATCTACATAAGGGAAAATATGAACGTCGTGCCGTCGCTTTACCAAAAGTAATGTGACGACACCGAAATCCAATTTCAGGTGTCTCCACCGATAAAGATTTTGCATAAATCAGTGATATAATCCAATATTACCACGCTTAGCCTCCCCAACGCCTAATGCTCCACCGTCGTATCGCAGTATACAAACATTACAGTAATGAATGGTCGAAATCAATTCCGCAAAGAAAATTATTTCTTCGTTATATAATTTTCAATCGATAAATTATATAAAATATATAATTTCAAATCGGACCACTTTTCATTTTTTTTTAATTGTTACGCGTTTTTAGTTTCTAGACAGAAATATGAAAGTTTTAGAGTTTCTTAATGATTATCGCAATTGATCGCAATTCAGTACACTATTGGATATTTTTCGCTCTATAAAAATAAATCCCAAGCCATTATTAATATTATAAACGTGTTTAATTTTTGAATAAAATATATTGATATTTTTTTTGTATATAATTATTATTGTTTAACTGTATTTCACAATTTGTAAAAACCTTCCAAATCAAAATGTGCGTACGATCTCTTAAATTCAATCCGATTGACTAATTCCATAGCATGCGTTTATTTTTAAAAGTAAGTTGCTAACGTCAAATTGTTTAACTTAAACTAACTGATAATAATTTACTGTGGTACGTTCCATTACCCTTTTTCCCCTGCCACCGCGAGTAGCCGCGGGCAAGAGGCTACTGTAGAAACCAATGACAGTCTTAATAAAAACGTCGTACCGATAACGTCGGTGACAACCACTACAACCCCCAAATAATTCAAGCATTGTGCTTTTGTAATATCGCGCCTCCGTCAACGCAACTTAAAGGTGCAATGTGCTGGAAGACATCTAGGCTTTTATGTGGCGGGCCCGCCGCTGTCTTCGTCGCTTGAAAGACCTAGGACCAGCCTGTGATCTATGAGGTAAGTGGCAACGTCCTGATTTCTCCCGTTTCCTCGCCCCTTTTTCTATACAGTCCACTTTTTCTCCATCGAAGGTTTTCCATAACATATTTGACGTGATCAGTAAGTATTGATTGGGTTGCCTTCAAGTCTATAAATCAATGATCGGCTCTAACATTTAACAAATAAAGTAAGAATTTCTAAGCTTCCTCACTGGTTATAAATTTATACTGTTATTTCAACCATTGAAATCTCTATTCCAATTTAAATGACTTATTTCATTACCCTGCGTGCGCTCCAGCGGATTCACATCGAGATCGGATATAAATTCACAAATTGATAATAAAATTTAAGTACGTATTACGTGGATTGTTATATTCCATTCCCACTTGTTGTCAGAACAAAATGGCGTACGCGTGAATGCTCTAAGCTTCTTATTCTGAATTATAAATGCCAATGTAACTGGCCGTCATTTTAGAGATTTTAGAGAAATATTTTTCTTGTGAAAATAGCTCCTATGTATTGTATATATTATATATTATATATTATATATTATATCACCATATATTTACAGCAGATAAAACAATATATTTCTTCATTTATAAAGAATATGTGTATTTTAAATACTTTTCTTATGTTAAGGTCGTCAGACAGGCTGGCTTTCCACTTGATGGTACGTGGCTACAGTCGCCTGTCATAACAAGCAACGCCACCAGTGCTGGAAGCGCACTGTCGTGTTTATCAGGATTGAGGATATTATATTAGGAAGGGATATGGAAAATGTGCTCTGGCATCCCTTACTCACCCACCGAAACACAACAGCACACATGATATTATTTTAAGGTATGCCTCTCCAAGATGTGGTTACTAGCCTGCCAGACAGGCTGTTCAAATAACTGCGAAACGCAAGTAGCTTTGCCACTACTTAAAACATCCAGGCCAGAGTTAAATAATTATTAATTAAATCTATATCTCTATATATAAAAATGAATTCTCATTTCCCTTGGTCACGGCATCACGCGTGAACGGGTAGACCGATTTTAATTCGGTTTTCACTACTGGAAAGAGGGATAAACGGGGAATGTTCTTATATATGTATAAAAATTGCACCCCGGGCGAAGCCGGAGGCGGGTCGCTAGTTTTAATAAATTTTAAAATTAAAAATTTACTTATATTACTTATTATTATATTACTTAATTAAATTACTTATTATACACTTATGTACTCGTATAATAAGTATACAAACAGAATTATGTAAAATTTTCCAATTAAACTTCAACGAATTTCATTTTTTAAAGAAGAATTCTCAATTTTACACGGATTCAGTTTTACATGACAAATAAAACAAAATATTCCGTTTCTCTATCGAGATTCCTTTTGTGATTGCTCGTTACGTCTACGCATTTTGAATTTCGAACAAACAAACACGGACCCATCAGCTGTAATTGCATTTATTTAACGCGATACGTGGACCAATCATAAAATCGTCTCGTATATTTTATTCAGCCCGGAATACGATATTCGATTCTATCAAATTGACTATCGACTCGAACGCCTAATGGAAGCATCGTCGTGAGGGCTCCATTCGATTATTGCTTTCTGCTTGTCTAAGGTGCACTACACACACACCGCACATAAACGAGTGGATTGCATTTGCTTGTACACTTAACTAAGTGAAATTACATTATTAAGGCACCTTTACAGTCTCATATAGTAATCTATAATGTGTCTCTTCTGTTAATAAATTTAAAATTGAATGATTTTTATTGCAACCATACACCTGTTACAATTAATGTATAATCTTCTAATACATAAAATCCTCGTGTCACAATGTTTGTAACAAAACTCCTCCGAAACGGCTGGACCGATTTTTCAGATTTTTTTTTGTATTTTTGGTATGTATGAGAATAGGTTCCTTCTGCGAAGATATCATCTCGCAGAAGGAGGTGGTGGAGAGAGAGCGGGAGGACGACGTCCTGTCCCATCCCCTCCGTCGCCGCCGAACAGGACGCAGGCGGCTGGCGCACGCCCGCCACCTGGACCCCTGACAGGACTAGGGCGGTAGATGGGGACTCTACCGCCCGCTTCATCCTGAGAGGCAGGGCGCACCTTGGCAGTTCGGGTGCGCCGCCGTCCAAATGAGCGTGTCCGATTGCGGACCCCCGCGGTGGAGCTGCGGAAGAGTGTTAGTCCGACCTCGCAACTTCACCAATAGCGGATGAGGAGGACGCCAAGAGGTTTAGTCGGTAGGTCTACCCCACTACCATCTCGGAGCAGGAGTCCGACATAACCCACCGGTCTGTCCCCAGGCCGGTGTTTTTCACCCTCCTACCCGCACCCCCCATTTTTTAATAGCGACTTTAGTATTTTTGTATGAAGAATATTCAAATAATTTAACCGTCGTTCATTGACGTGAAGTGACGTGTCACTTTAACATATTTTATGGTTTGAAAATAAAATTAGACCCAATAGGTGGCGCCACAATCGGGTTACGGAATTATTTTCGGGTTCGGGCAGATAACGTCTGCTGGGTCAGCTTGTTGTATATATACACCAAGAAATTGATAGCCTATCGATTTATCTGCATAGGTAAATTGTAGTTAGAAACTCAATAAATACTGTAATAATAATGTAAAAAAAAAAATACGTAGATATGTCGTTTGTATTCGCTTGGATATTATGAATGCATCTGTAACTGACATGTGACATAATTAAAAATATAGAAATAACATTTTAAGGCGAAATATGATGTCAAACATAACATAAAATGAGTTTTTTTTGTAACACGTGTTGAGAGATAATAGGGCGGAGTCATAATTCTGGTAAAAATCTATTTTGGATTAAAATTATCGCAAATTGCATAAAACCTCCTTGTTTACAACTCTTTTGAAGAACTAAATTAAAATTCCGCCGGTTATTTTTTTTGTGACAGCCATTAAAGAAAAATAATTGAACAAATTTTTGCAAAGATGGAGAAAAGTGATTAAACATTATTTAGAATTTCATGTCTTGATTAAATATTATTTTTTGCGCAAAAAAATACTATTACGGAAACGAAAAATATTACTTGATAAATATTATGGGGACTCTGCTCCGTCGATTAAAATGATTCATAAGTGGTTTATACTGATTTTAGCTGTGGTCTTACAACCACAAGCGACACTGGGCGTCCTGGACGCACAGCATCACTTGTGGTGCAGGCAAGTTAACTCGCTACTGTACTTATATAAATGTAAACAGGAGATATAAATATGTTATTGAACAAGCTGCCAAAAAATAATTTGATGCTTAATAGCTTGCAGATGTAAACGAACCAGTGCAAGCTGCTAGTCTAACTAATAAACAATAGTACAATACAATAGAGTAATACATTACCAACTAATAAATAATAAGAATTAGAGCATTTGTCGGCCGAGTAGCATGAATTTAAAAGGCCGTGGCGTATTTGCTACTTCGGCCGAGACTTGCTACTTTAACGAAACAATTACAATTAACGAGTTAATAGCTACTTTTCTCTAATCTACTTTTTCTGTCCAAGGAAATAATAGGCAAAAACATCCAAGAAACAAAATTTAAAGCTATAATTCGGCAACGATAACTGAACATTCACTTTCTGAAAACATTCACTTTTTTTTATGTAACAACATCTAAATATAAAAGTGTTCAAAATATTTCAGAATATAATTGACAGTATGAATAAAACAAAATGGTGGTCGTCTTTTTCTAATCTGTTGGTCGTGCCTTAAAACTGTCCAGCAATCTCTGTTATTGTCCTGTTGGGCATTGCCGGCGTGCGAACAGAAAAGAGTCGATTGGTGTGTTCTTTTTTAAAATAATATAGCCGTTTTCAAACAAGTGGGAGAAAATTTATTTTAGTAAATAAAAACCAAAAAAATGGGAGTAGGAGGGTGAAAAATAGTAACAAAAAAAAATCAAAAGTGGATTACTTCAGAGTTCAATCTACTAAATGTTAAAAAAACTTAATTTATATGTACCGGTACATATTACAAAATAAAATCGCTGTCCGCTCTTGCAGAAAAATTAAAAATTAAATTAAGTGTATTAGAGCCCGTTGGATGAGTGGTTAGGGTGCTTGCATTAACGCTCTGTTCTAGAGTTGTCGAGTTCGATTCCTGGCAGGGTCAACTTTAAAAATGAACTCTTCAAATTTGGCTCTGGTCTGGATCTTTAAAGTAGTGGCAGGGCACACTGCTTCTAGCAGTCATTTGGGCAGCTCGTCTGGCGGCACTGATAACTACCCCCTTACCGAAGACCACCGTGAAAATAATAGCATGTGTGCTTCGGTTAGTGAGTGAGGGATGCCAGAGCCCATTTTCCTATCCAATCCCTTATCCTAAATCCTACAGTGTCGGCAGCGCACTTGCAGCAGCTGTGGCATTGCTTGTGTTATAGGCGACGGTAGCACCTACCATCAATTGGACCGTCAGCCTATCTGTCGATCTTAACATTTTAAAAAAATACATCCGTTCGAAGCCGGAGGCGGGTCGCTAGTATATTTATAAAAGTTAAGCTTCTAACTTTTTCCTTTCCTATGAAACCGATATTTGAAACGAAATTAAACACGAAATACAATTTTATTTGTTCCAGTTTTGTTTTGCTACAATTTTATGTTGTTTCAGAGTAAACTGATATTTTTTGTATTCAGTTTAGCAGATGAAATTAGTGAGTCTTATTGATTACAATGAGAAGCTCCGGTTGAAATGGTGTTTTTGGACACAACGGACCGCATACGATTATGATACTCGGCTTCTGGTCCGTTCCTTATTCTCAGTTGATATCCCAAACAGCCACACTTTCGCTAAAAATGTATGCAGCCTTCTTTAACGACGACGTAATACCGTCTAATGGTCTATAAGCAGAATATTCTGAACGAAACATCGTACACACAACCCTCTTTTAACACAAATCTATATATCAATACTAAAATCGCGATTAAAAAATGGGGAGTGGGGGTAGGAGGGTGAAAAATCCTTTAGGACTTATCATACCTACCAAATACTTATACAAAAAAATCATAAAAATCGGTCCAGTCGTTTTGGAGGAGTTTTGTTAGAAATACTGTGACAAGATAATTTTATATATTAGAAGAAATTATATACATATAATAAAATCAGTAAACGAGCCGAGTCTATTCTATTAAATATTTTTTCAAAAAAAAAAAACACAATTTCTCACGTTGTTCTTATGTTATCGCAGTTCTAAAAAAAATTATTTGATTTTTTTTTTTGTAAATCTGTTTGTCTGTGCACTATAATCCCAGAAACGGCTTAACCGATTTGAATGCGGTTTTCACTAATGTATTGTAGCAAGCTTCCCATAACAAGTTAATTTGTTGTTATTATTTATTATTATTTAGCTTAGCTTTTATTTAGCTTTTATTCGTTTTATTCCAATCGATTTATTTAAACAAAAAAAATTACGCGCTATACCGAATACCATGCATACGAACTTGCTGGCTCAACTAGTCTTAAATGTTGCTGGAAGTAATGGAACATTTTATTTTATCATTACATCATACATTAAACTTGATTTTTGTTGCATTTTTTACTTCTAATTTCTGGTCACTAACTACCGCACTTTTTTCTCGATAGAATAAAATACCATTTACATATAATATGATGAAACAATATTATTTTAGATGAAACTAAAAACTCTAATGTGAACACTGCTTAACAACAAAGGTGGAAGTGTGTTCTGAGAAGCAACGTGTCGGAGAATGCCGTAGGCATTGTGAATCCGATGCATATACTACGGACATGCACTCACTATATCGCACATATCGCATTGTGTACCTACTAAAGTTGCATCCTTGAACAGAGACAGACATGCTTCAAGTATGGTCTAACCACAGACTTATTAAAAAGCGTAGATGGAACACATAAGAGCATATTAATAAAATCGTAAATGAGCCGTGTCTGTACATTAAATTAAAAAAAAAAAAAAAACAAATTGTACACGTTGTACTTATTACCGAGGTCAAAAAAATAGTTTTTACAATTTTTGTCTGTTTGTCTGTGCATTTGTGCAGGCTAATCTCAGAAACGTCTTAACCCGTTGGCTTCCAGACCCGTTGGATGAATGGTTAGGGTGCTTGCCTTAACGCTCTGTTCTAGGGTTCTCGGGTTCGATTCCCGTCGGGGTCAACTTGAAAAACTTTTCAAATAGGAGCTGGAAAGTAGTGGCAGGGCACTCTGCGTTTCGCAGTCATTTGGGCAGCCCGTCTGGCGGCAGTAACCAGCTCGTTACAGAAGACCACTGTGAAGTAACAGCATGTGTGCTGTTGTGTTTCGGTGAGTGATTAAGGGGTGCCAGAGCCCATTTTCCTATCCCCCTCCTAATCCCTTATCCTTAATCCTACTGCAGTCGGCAGCGCACTTGCAGCAGCTTTGGCGTTGCTTGTGTTATAGGCGAAGGTAGCCACCAACCATCAAGTGGACCGTCAGCGTGTCTGCCGACCTTAACATAAAAAAAAATTATATACCCATTATAAAATTTTATCTTTGCGATAGATGGACAATAAATTGTTTTTGTAATTTTACCACCGTACTGAGCGCCATAGATTCGGATTCCGGATGAATAGAAACATTATTTCGGGAACAATCTCCCTTCTGATATGTTCCACCTAGCTACAATATTGGCTTCCTGCAGGGACGCCAGGGCACCTGCACCGCCCTTATTGCTTGTGTCCTTAGACGACGGTAACTACTTAACATTAATTGGACCGTCCGCCTGCCTGCTACTCTTTATAACATAAAAATTGTAATTACAAGAACGAATAGGCTTATTATAAAAAAATATATATCTATCACCCACGAAAAAAAACACCCAGGTATAAAAAAATCTACCTATGTACCTTTATAAAAATCTACCTATGTACTAATAGATAGCTGTGAAAAGCGGACTGAGTAATGCAATATTAGAAAACTTTTAAAGGAATTCCAGACAAAACGCGGCTCGAAAAAGGTTAGAACTCTAAGAATTGCAACTGCCAACACAAAAAGCCTTTTTAAGTGCAACACTGGGAGCTAATGTTGAAATACCTTGGTGAACACGAGCCGTGTTGGGAACTCTGTATCAAATTTTCACAGCCCGGTGCCGGAAGTGGGTTTTTTTTATTTTAATACTAGCTGAGCCCGCAACTTCGTACGCGTGGTATTAGGTATGGCGCGCAACTTTTTTGTTTGTAAACCGATTGAACCGATTGAAACTAAATGTTTCAATTCAAATCGGTTAGGCCATTTCTGAGATTAGCGTGCACAAAGCACAAACAGACAAAAAACCTAAAAACTATTTTTTTTTGACCTCGGTAACATAAATACAACGTTTACAAGTGTTTTTTTTTTAAATATATTTAATGTATAATTTTTAAACGAACCTGTATATTTTTACAATTTGTAATATTTTTACAGGACGTGTTGTCGCAACTCGGTTTCTCGGTTTTATAATTAAAAAGTCAAGTTGCGACAACACAGCGACAAGTTTTTGCTCTAAACATTTGAATTAATGATTGACCAAGAAAATTAATGCGAAATTATTAGGTTAAAAATAAATTTTAATTTTAACATTTTTCTTTGAAGTCCTTACAAAAACACTTAATTTATTTTACGAAAAAGTAATTATCCATTAATTGAAATTCTACGTTGGGATAAATTGATATTTACTAATTGCTCTTAAATACGAATGTATTAATGATTAATATATAAATAGTGTATTGGCTACTAGAAAATATGAATGCTAAGCTCATTTATTAAAAACTAGCTTTTTACAGGGAATTCGTCCGCGCCCTTTTTTCCAAAGCTTTGAAATGTTTATTTCGTCATTAAGGGGGAGACAAACGCTAAATACTAAAAATATCCATTGTTTAATGAAAATGTCACAAGAAATAGACAAGACAATTGCTTTGAAAAAAATATATATTATACTTAAACATGTGAAGAACCAATTGTATTAATTAGAATTTTCGTTAAAGTAATAGAAACTCCACAAAAAAAGTTAGAGCACAAGAAGAATTTGACCTTTATTGAAAATTCTCTCGAAAACGGCTTATTGCACGCATATGAATCCTGTACCTATTAATAAGTTGATATCAGATTAAAAAATTGTATTGATAATTTTTTTTTTGTGTAATGTTCTAATGGTAAAAACAAAAAACACCATTTCTAGGCCCGTTGAATTGTCTTCGCCGCCAGCGAGTTTGCCTCAGTGAATTCCTTAAAGATTGTTCTCGATAGGAAACTCCGATCTTCCAGTAACATGAAACAATCTTCAGCCTGATAAGTCAACAGTTAAGGCCTCTAACTTAAGATTTTTAGGTGTTAAGAGAGCAACTATAAAGAGCACAGTTATTACAGGAACCTGCTTTCTAAAAATTTAAATATTTTTTTAATTATTACTTTAGAAGAGAACCAATCAGCACTGCTATGCAGATCTGATCGTCAATCGTGAAGACCAATCAAATGTAACCTTTAACCTTTTTACATTCCAGCCTAGCACATCGTGATTATTTATCTAACGTCCCGAGTATTGTTCAACACGTGCATTGGAAACAGGACAGCATCCAATTTAAACCAACAATGTTCGACCACACAGTCATGAAATGTTACATCGTAACGACAAAAACTAGGTACGGGGAGGTCGATGATTGAGGCTTCGTCGGTTACTGGCCATGCTTATACGAATTATAACTAGTCACCATAAATACATAAAAACTTTTTCTTTTTTCAACTTTTTATTCATTTTGAATTTGGAAAGCGCTTATTATGTCAAAAAGTTCTTTTGTTTTATTATTGTCATATTTTTTTCGTGTTTATTATCAAATTAAAACATGGAATTGGGTGTTAAGAGTGCGTATAAATAGAAATAGTTAATCCTAGATTAGAATTTTATCTAAGTACATAAAGTCCAAATAAGAAAATATTTGTATATAGTGTAGGATTCATCATCATTCGCTTTTCTCAATCATTATAAACCTTTATGTTTCCTGTTTATAATGTGACCTTTTTATTTACTTATATTACATATACACTGGCCGGCGGGATTTCAAATTAAAAAGAACTACAGAATGGAAGAAAAAAAGGGGATTTTGACAGGGTTTTTTGACGAGAGAGGATATTCTGGAGAGAGCCTTGAAGTGAATGTGGACGGAATATAAGATACAATAAAAAAGATTCAGATTTTTTTTAAATGAATAAGAAAGGCGATCGAGCTGACAATTTTTACGTTTATCTCATCCAGAGTGAACGAATCCAACTCTTACTTTTATTAAGTCGACGAGGTCCGCTTATATCCTATATTTGCCTGTGCTCCTGTCGAAAAGGGAATAAAGATACTCCAGAACGACGTCATCAACGGAAGATATAAGAAAATATATATACATATAAATATATATAAGGACTCTGGTGAAATTAAAGTGTAGTGTTTCCTCGAAATCTCTATCTTTTCTTACAACCCGCCACCTTCAGAATTGTTACACAACAATAGATTAAACATTATAAATAAAAGTTGAAATGTCGACAGTAAACATTATACAATGAAATTTTCTCAATAGAACAAAATTACCAAGTTACCTCTCATTTCTATCGATTTTTGTTTTATTTTTAAAATGAGACATATTATAAACCTAAAAAGTTATCAGTAATCTCACTTCACTGATTACCTACGGCTTTGTAGATTAATTTTTCATTTGACATTATAGTTTACGAGTAATTAATATTTAATACTTTTGGCACTTATATCATTTTTATTATGCGACGTGCGCTTTCTTACGCCTCATGTCATGCACACTTCAATGTGCATTGTTTCACATGATCAGTCGCAATCGCTCCACTGAGACGGGAAGACTATGATTCTGTTCGCAAGAATATTTAGATGTAATTTTTATAATAAGACTTGTTTGTGAGTAGATTATTATAAGTGTGTTGTGTATAGACTGTTTATAAATTGTTTCATATTATTTTAACAGGATTGTGTAAATATATGGCTAATAAAAGAACTCTGTTGTGTTGGTATCGTGTCCATTCAATTATGGGGCCACGCCGGTGAAATTAGATTTTTTTTTGCTTTTTTACGCCCTCTTAAAGAAAATAGGATTGTGGTGATTACCGTGATACATAAAGTCGAAGACACTGGAAAAGCTTGGTATCAACCGCATGTTCGTATATCATACCTACTATCAACTCTGTCGATAATCAATTGCCTCGGTGTATTTCGAATTTTCCAGAAAATCTAAACAATATCGTAAACAAGCCATTGAAAGTTCGGGAATGCTATTTCTGTTATATATGTAAACTCTATGTTGTAAACATAAAGACCAATTTTCCTTTGACTCTAGTCGGGAAGGGGCGTGGCTACCATTGATAGGGTGGTACGTTCGAGACTTTTGACCAGAGCGAACGCTATTTCCAGAACGTTCCATAGTTAGTCGTAAAAATATTTATTTTAATAAATTGACTTCCGATGACAGATGGTTATTCTACATAGATTGTAGCATAGATTACAAAATAGTTTCGCGCGGTCACTTGAGGCGGGGAAATATTTTAATCATAATAAAATTATATATTTTTCTTTACATACAAGTACATAATATAATAAAATCTCCTATCAGTTTCATGTTAATATATAAATCTCACAAATAAGCAATGAATTGTTTACGACACAATGAAAATAAGTTCGAAATGTTGTCGCGACGATTCCGTTTTCACTGTCCATTTTTATTGTCATATCATTAAACACCGTGTTCTATTCCCTCATAGCTTGCCAATAACTTACCGATAACAATCCAGAACACGACCAGTTTTATGGAACCAATGAAACGCAATAATATTGGTTAATTTCTGGACTGAATCGACTGTAAAAGTGAGTATTTGGGAATTATTGCGAGCGATACAATACACAGTCTGATGAGAACTTTTTGAGTTTATTGTTTGTCTGATTCAATAAAATCACGGTGTTAATGTAAATATATCGTACCATCTTTACTGACATAAAGATCGCCTTCGGCTTTGCTTGAGCATTTTTTTTACTTTAATTAACAATCCTATAATATACACTATTGTATCTGTGTAATAATGTATGCAACATAATAAGCTCGAAATATGCATGAAATATGCTTAAAATATGTTTGAAAAATATAAAAATATGCAACATCAAATAATAATAAAAAATAGTAATTATTATTATTATTATTTTCAAAATCAGTGTGTAAATAAAAGTTTGACTGTTTTTTCAAAGTTTGCTCGGGAATATCTCAGGCAATGAGACGAATACAAGCGCAGTGAGAAACGAAATCGAGCTTAGCACAACAAATATGCACAATAGTCAAAATAAACTAAAATATGCAATAACCCATGAATATGCAAATACATAAATGCAACATGCGAATGCATATAATCCGGTCTCTAGACTAACCAGATCAGCATCGCGAAGTTAATCGAAGACCTTACGGAAATTGTAACTTAGGCAATCACTCACCATCCGTACTATAATATTACGTACTTAAATCAATATTAATATTATAAATGTGAAAGTAACTCCGTCTTTCTGTCTATATATCTGACTGTTTGTTACCTTTTTACATCTAAACCGCTGAACCGATCATCATGATATTTTGCATACACTTTGTCAGGAATGCCGGAAAGGATATAGGATATCTTTCATCCAGAGAAAAAAAATACTGTTCCCGAGGGAGCATGCGATAATATTATATTTATACCATTTTTTTTATGTTAAGATCGGCATACAGGCTGACGATCCACTTGATGGTAGGTGGGTACCGTCGCCTATAACACAAGCAACGTCAAAGCTGCTGCAAGTGCGCTGCCGCGACTACAGTAGGATTAAGGATAAGGGACTAGGAGATAAGGAAATGGGCTCTGGCATCCCTTACTCGCTCACTGAAACACAACAGCACACGTGCTGTTATTTCACGGTGGTCTTCTGTAAGGGGGTGGTTACTGCCGCCAGATGGGCTGCCCAAATGACTGCGAAAACGCAGTGTGCCCTGCCACTTCTTTCCAAATCCAGACCAGAGCCAAATTTGAATAGTTTATTTTTCTAAGTTGACCCTGCCGGGAATCGAACCCGGGAACCATAGAACAGAGCGTTATGGCAAGCATCCAAATCACTCATCCAACGGGCTCGTCAACCTGTCTGACTACCTTTAGTTCAATTTTTCTTTATTGTCTTACTATGTAGTTGAACTCGGCTACGCTTCGCTGCGGCCCATATGGCGGCGTGCGTGCGCATGGGGCGCGCGGTACTGGACACTGCTTATATGTAATACTATTTATCATAGCGTGATGTTATATAGCCTACAGCCTTCCTCGATAATTGGACTATTCAAAACAAAAAAAAAATTTCAATTCGAACCAGTAGTTCCTGAGATTAGCGCGTTCAAACAAACAAACTCTTCAGCTAGATTCATTTTTCTTACATTGTATAACCCCTGCACTAGGATACCCTGTGATACTGGGTTCATGTCAGTAGTTTCATGTGTGATTTGTGCGTGTATGTTGTGTGGAGGTGTGAAAGATTTCTTTATTAGTTATAGTTGGGTAATTGAAGTTACTTTATGAGGCCGCTTGTAGATGTCATAGAAAAGTGGTCGCTGTCGTGCTGATGGTCAAGATAGGATCAATAAACCTGACAACTAAGTACCAAAACAAAATTTCTTCTTTAAAAAAAATCGCTCAAGGTTTTATTTCACACCAAAAATTATTCACCATGCTTAAATTCGCGTTTATTAAATCCAATAAATAAGATCCTTTAATTTTCTGAAACCACAAATAAGATTCAGAGATTTCGCGTTATTTATTACAGTGTGTATCTCTTACACGATACGTCTGTCTGCTCTGATAAATATGAAATTTATATCTGCTCCCATGTGGAATTGTTACATTAGACTGTTTCCATGGTAAAATGAACTAACAGTAGCTTAATGTACTGAAGCACATTTTTAAACAGCTTCATTGGCATTCTACCACTAAAAGATCAAAGTAGACAATAGTGAAAAATACATTAAAAATGTGTGGAATGAATATTCAACTTGAGTAAAATAAGTCTTAATTAGAAGCCAGAATATATTGTTACGACTAACTATGAAAAAGCGTTCGCGCCGGTCGAAAGTCTCGAATGTCCCACCCTATCTATGGTAGCCTCGCGCCTTTCCGATTAGTCTCAAAGGAAATTGGTCCTTATGTTTACAACATAGAGTTTGCATTTCAATAGAAAGAGCATTCCCGAATTTCAATGGCTTGTTAACGATGTTGTTTAGTTTTTCTAATAAATTCAAATACATCGAGGCGTTTGGCGCCAAGTATAAATGAGGGGCGGCGGGCCAAGTGTGAGTCAGTTCGTGCGTAACAGCAATTCGAAAGCGAATATTCGAGTCTTTTGCGAAGTTACCTGCGACAGTAAAAAAAAGTGCACGTAGCAGATTTTAACTTGAAAACGACGACATGAAGTTTTAAAATTGTAAAAAAACTAGCTACCCGCCCCAAAACTTCTCTAAAACAACCCAACGGAATTATATATATATAATTCAAAAATGTTTTGATTTGCTTTTTGCTTTTTTATTAATTTACATACTTCTTGGTTTACAAACAAATAAAGTTCTATACCGAATACTACGCGTACGAAGTTGCGGGCTCAGCTAGCATTAGATAAAATCGGAGCTGAAGTGTTAAATCTATTATATTTGTTATACAAATACTAATACTAATTTTTCCATTTATAATTTTTCTATAAATAATAGTACAAATTATAATTGAGATTTACAGTAGGCTTATTGCACATTTTGGTGACTCCAAAGAAAATTAACGAGTAAAATATGTTGGAGTCTCAATACTGATGTTCTCTACACTGTGTTAAAGTAAATAAACTGATACGATTCCTTTGAGTGTCCCACATTGCGAGCCTAGATATTGAGTACGATTCCTTTATGACTCTGATTTCAAACGGTTCTTCACATGTCTAATATACTCTGCATAAGTCTAAATTATTATTGGCACAAAACGTTAACTAATTTAAACAGCTTTTCGAGCGTTAATCTATTTTAATTTATGTTACAAAAGGATTTCATATTTGCTAATAAATTATATGTAATTGAGATAGTTATTGTTCAGTACGAGACATTATACTACATAAGATACTCCGTTTGCATAATATGTTTTTATTTATTATTTCTGTCAGAGGGTTTAAAGTTAAGTTAAGTTTAAAATCTTTATATTTTATATTAGGTTTCATACCTAATCGAAAAGATATAAATTAGTCGAACGAAGCATTACTAAGTCTCTTAGTGTAAGATCCCACCGTAAAATCCTGCACCTATCTGATTCACTAACGCCACTTAGCGATTCCACGCGATTCCTTACTTCGAAACCACGCTATATCTTCACAAATTGTTACGATATCTGCTAAAAAGTCATTCTCTTACATATATAAATGCCATGATAAGATATTACGTGTTTTGATAAGGTAAGACAAAAGCGTGAAATCATAATTGCCATACAGAACAAGGCCCTGTTATTTGATCGAAATGTGATTTAAATAAAAAGTTACAAGTGAGCTCACACAACGCCCCAGAGTTGCCGCAACTACCCTTACCATAATTATTTTTACACCTTTTTTTAACAATTGCATTTGTTTGGAATCTATATGAAGCGCCATAGTAAAGAAACCGATCTAAAATAGGTTGCCACCTCTTAGTCTGCCACAACTCTTGGGTTGCCTCGATTAGGCGCGGAATTTGACCTCCGCGCCGTGGAGTGCCGTGGACGTGCCGAACACAGACAGCACGTCTCCCCTCGTTGACCGGTGTTGTGAAGTTGTGTGTGTTCGATCAAGGGACAATCAAAAGAAAAGATCAAATAAAAATCAAGAGGTATAAAATCAACCAAAATCTCAAATCTAAAGCTGTTGGTGTCTGATCCCTCTTGACTATGATATTAAAATAAAATACAGTCCACTGAGTGAAGCAAGTCAAGTTGGAAATACAGGTTTAGAAGAAAGAGCAACCACATGTATCTTGAGCAACATCTTCGGTGAGCAACAAAGCGTATATAATCACTAGCACTAAAGACAGTCTGAATTTTGATGTGAGATTGTCATTTGTTCAATTTAATCATTGCAGGTGTTCATACAAAAAGCATGGAGGTTGTCGAACAATGATGAATTATGTGAGAACGTAATTATCTTACTGGATGTTATGCCGGTACAGGATAAATGAACAGATATTGGCGATGTCGTTGTTGGTGACGGACACACAACCTTCTTCCGCGCGCTGGTTATGCGGTGTGATAGTTTATAGGTATTCTGGTTTGGACGGATTTAGGGGAGTTGCTACTGTACACGGTCATTAAAAATCTCCAAATTTTGCCTTTTACATTGTAAAATCTTAGTTTAATTAGCTTAAGTGAGTAATTTCAAGCAGTTGCCATATAAATCAATGATAGTTTAGGCCTTAGTAGGTAATCATTGTTTTATTAGTTCAGCATGAGCTTATTTGTTTTCGTCTTTAATTGATTGTTTCATGGTGGGCGGTTCCAATGAACAGTCCGTTCATGGTGGGCGTCATATATAGAAATGGCCCTTCCATGTGTAATTTCTATATTATGTAATATTTATGTAACTAAGTTGTAACTATAGATGTCGCTATGTGAAATAAATGTTAGGTAACAAAGTTGGCGGCGACATTTAGTAGGTGGGTAATTCTCACGAAATCTCGAAATTTGGTGATAATAAGTTAATAAATAATATTGAAATGAATATATTTTTTTATATGGATGAATAGTACTTAATATGTTACTTGATTTTAATCATATAGTGGTCCCCAGAATAAACGTGTTTTATAGGAATTATGAGTCTATTTAAAGAAATCAAAGTGAGGGAATGACTTTTACAAGCATTTCATGAACCTCTGTTAATAAAACAACGTTTATTTTTAAATACCTACTATCTTTTTTTTTTTTTCATTTAGTAATCAAATATATTTTCTGACATTAATAGGAACAATTACCTAACAAATCATATCTTATTGCAGTCTACATATGACATAATTATGGTAAAGCTTACATTGTGAATCGGTCATTTCAAAAACCTCATAAGTCACTTAATTAAAAAATTTCAGAAATCAATAAAAACTGTTTTATACACAAACAAATGAGTTTTAAAGGACTTTTTTATGTTCAATTTAGTATTTGAGTGGCAAAAAATTAAAATAGCGAATAACCTTTACAGCTTATTAATAGAAATAATGAAAAAAACCTGAAAAACAGTTCTTGACTTATGTTGTTTTAGTGTGAAATAGGGTTAGTGGTATATAATTTAACTAAAACATTAGTAGTAATCATATTTTTTATTGCTTATAATTGAGAATTACACTTAAAAATAATCTTAATATCATTTTACATGTATTAATTTGTCATGTTTTAATATCTTTATCTTTATGTATCTTTATGTTTTAATATTCTCCATCATTCTCATCTGGGATTATCTTCAACATTTGCAGTTGGCCATCTAAAAATGTTGTTATAAAATGGCATATGCTCTTCCAGAATGCTATCTTGATACGCATCTATCTTTAAGAAACCATTTTCAGCAAAAAAAGCATGTTGGAAAAAAATGTGACTTAAGAGGTTTTTGAAATGACCGATTCTTATGGTACTTTAAATCACAATGGCTAAATGAAAAACCAACAACGGGAGCCATAGGTACTACGTAATTTCATGATCACTCCATTATTGGTGTGGTCCATTATTGTACAATGGCGAGTGCTCGGATGAATTGTTCCAATTAATGCCTACCTCAAACTTTTACCACCGCACTGCGCGCCATAGATGCGAAGTTCATCCGCATTACTTGGATAAAGTGCCGCTGCGCACAGTTCGGATGAGTAGAAACTTTATTCCACGGACGTGCGATCTTTGGAACAGTCTTCCTTCTAAGGTGTTTCCATCTAGCTACAATATGGGCTTCTTCAAGCGAGCAGTAAACAAATTCCTGCAAGGTCGGCAGCGCACATGTGACCCCCCTGGTGTTGCTTGTGTCCTTAGGCGACGGTAGCCACCTACCATCAAGTGGACCGTCAGCCTGTCTGCTACCTTTAATAATATAAAAAAAAAATTATTGGTGTTAGTATTACATAAATAAACACGACATATCTGTGATATTTGAATGTTTTGATGCAAACTAAAACCTGGTTTCATATCTAGTACAATTAATTTCTATAATGTGCACAATTTGTGACATTTTTGCGGGTTAAATTCTTGTAACTACTTACTAAAAGCCAAAAAAGTGTGTGTGTCATCTGGAGTTTACTTCTTTAAACCTATAAATTTACAAAAATTTCCTCGTGTCAATAGATAACGGAATAACTGATTACTTCATATTATTTAATTACATTCTACAGCAGGATTAAGGATAAGGGATTAGGAGGGGGACAGGGAAATGTGCTCTGGCATCCCTTACTCACTCACCGCAACACAACAGCACACGTGCTGTTATTTCACGGTGGTCTTCTGTAAGGGAGTGATTACTGCCGCCAGACGGGCTGCCCAAATAAATGCAAAGCGCAGTATGCCCTGCCACTACTTTCTAAATCCAGACCAGGGCCAAATTTGAAAAGTTCATTTTTCAAAGTTGACTCTGCCGGGAATCGAACCCGGGAACCTTAGAACAGAACGTTAAGGCAAGCACCCTAACCACTCATCCAACGGGTAACCTACGTAACATTTGCGTAACGTGTACTTACAATTCTTTTTAAATAGTGCAGGAAAATTTAATATCGATGGGTGAAAGAAATCTTTGAATCCGCCTGTAGAAGGTGTATAAAAAAATCAAAAAAAGGTGTTTTTTTCCAAATTATACAAAAATTGTTTTTTTTTTTTAATGTTACTCTAACTCTGTTAATTTTAATTTTAACAAAAAAGGTTTTATGTACATTTTTATGTAAAACAAAATTCTCTACAATATTTTTCTTTTAACACATTTTTTTTCTAACTTAAAATTTCATATAATTTGAAGAAAAAAAAAGTACTATTTTTTTATAGGAATTTAATCGAAAATTTCTTTCACCCATCCATATTTCATATCTTCTAGAAACCTATATAAAAAATGCCCCTGATGGACTCAAATTATGATTTGTTAGTAAATTTCCTGGACTATTAATAATGACAGGTCATAGCAGGCATAACACTTCTCTTTCATATATACAACATAAACATAAATACTTTTATTATCTACTAGCTGAGCCCGCAACTTCGTACGCGTGGTAGGTATTCGGTATAACGCGTAACTTTTTTATTTGTAAGCCGATTGGAATGAAAAAACACTAAATGTTACAGGAAGCTTGCTACAATACATCAGTGAAAACCGAATTTAAATCAGTTAAGCCGTTTCAGAGATTAGCGTACAAACAAACAAGCAGACATGAATTTTAAAAACTATTTTTTTGACCTCGGTAATATAAGTACAACGTGTACAAATTATTTTTTTGAAAAAATATTTAATGTACAAACACGGCTCATTAATGATTTTATTTTGAAGATAGTTTATTTATACACTAATATTATAAATTCTTTCACCGAGTCACGCGTCATATTGCTTTACATATTTCGACAGGCGTTGACATCTTTTATTTTTCAACGCGGACGAAGTCGCGAATGCCAGCTAAACATAAACATAAAGCTAGTTAGTTAACTTTGGCTAACTTATTTATCAATACTCGCATCTCTATAATGCGATGTCTAGTGTAAACACCAACTGTTTACATGAGACATTATATTACAAACAATATGATAAGATATATGTTTAATAAAGATATTTATAATTGTAAAACTACTACAATGAAAATTATATATCATTGTATTATCGTATATGAGATTTAAGGATATTCCTCTGCATATGGATCAAAGATTTGTCAAACGATGAATTAAAAAGATGAATTCTATGAAATCTACGGTGAATAAAGCGTTCTTTAAACACTTACCTCGTAAGTCAATAGTTAAATTGTCCATTCGAAGGGCCGAAAGAAAAATGTTAGTCTAAAACCTCGTTTTATCACTTTGATTGCTTGTTACAAGGGTCGAGTACGTATTTAACTCAAATCAACTCGGAATAATCCAAATAAATTAACGTGGTCACTCATCTTCACCGATCTGTCAACATGTCACTGAAATATTACCACGCGACACAATTTAACATACTGGCCACTAATAACGACGTTATATTGAAACTTTTTACACATAAATCCGTTTGAAAATTTAAACTCGAAATTCGCGTTCCATTTACATAATGAATTTAACGTTTGTATTGTGTTAATAAAATAAACAGTTAGCAACAATAGGTCAAGAGCCGGGCACTTTCCGCCATGTTTGATTGAATTTCGCGCATGCGGAAAACACGATTCGGGCATGCGCTATGAGCTCTATGTTTATTGTGTGGGGAATTAACAAAAGATACAAAAATTTGAAATGAATGATGAATCACACTTTAAATATTTTTTATGTAAAACTGTGGTGAGTACAGAGGTATGATTGCAACATGGGTTACGCAGACCTTGTCATCAATTACGCAAATAACATGTACTTATGTAAGAAATAAGATAAGAGACAAAATTTAAATTTAACACTCTTACTCGTCGAAACACAACAGAACGAGTGCTTTTTTTACTATATGGTGAATAAACTTTTCATACTCTCTCGAATACGTTCAACCCTTTCCTCTAAATTACTGAAATAAATAAATGCAAATGCAAAATTACTTAAATAATAACTTACTTATGAGGTAAGCTAAAATAAAAGCTAAAATATGAGAAGCTTAGCAAAGATTTTCAACTGATCAGACAAGACGTAAGAATCCGTAATGGGACATTTAGAACCACGTGATACAAAATCGCTCAGTCAGACAAGAACACCAGCCAGACTCTTGGACTAACTAGGAAACATAGGAAAGTCTGGCAGCAGTAAAAACACCCTTACAGAAGACCACCGTGAAATAACAGCACGTGTACTTTTGTGTTTCGGTGAGTGAGTAAGGGATGCCCTATACACTCCTTATCCCTTATCGTTAATCCTACTGTAGTCGGCAGCGCACTTGCAGCAGCTTTGGCGTTGCTTGTGTTATAGGCGACGGTAACTTCCTACCATCAAGTGGACCGTCAGCCTGTCTGCCGATTCTAACATTAAAAAAAAATACAAAATACTTTTTATATTTTAACGAGGCCTTCGAAATACTGTTATAATTTTGTAATAATTTGTATCACGGAGTTATAAATAAAAAAAGGGCTAGGGCTAGGGTTTGGGCTCGTACTTGAAAGTTCGATCTGATGCCTTCGTTGCCGGTAGGCGGCCAGGCCAGATACAATAGTGATTATCTTATTGATTAATAAAAATAAATCAAACACTACGTATCTTGATCTTGCAATGACCTTTTATTTCAAACTACTACATTTTTCTATATACCGCGGAATTATATTATCATTTACGTATGTAGTTAATTTTGTATTCCTGTATTTGAACTGTTCTAAACATAACATAACATAACATAACATAACATAACATAACATAACATAACATAACATAACATAACATAACATAACATAACATAACATAACATAACATAACATAACATAACATAACATAACATAACATAACATAACGCCATCTAGGCAATTCGTGCGTAAACACTAATAGCTTTTTTTTCATCCTGCTATCTCAACAAATTTTTTATTTTAATTAATTAATATTTCCCAAAATAAAAAAGGGAGTTCTCCTATTGTTGTAAGGTACTTTTAGTGTAAACAAAAAAATATGCGTCTAGACATATATTATTTATATGCGTTTTGCAGTCATTTGAGCAGCCCGTCTGGCGGCAGTAACCAGCCCCTTACAGAAAACCACCTTAAAATAAAAGCACGTGTGCTGTTGTGTTTCGGTGAGTGAAGTAAGGGATGCCAGAGCCCATTTCCCTATCCCTTTCCAATCCCTTATCCTTAATTCTATTGTAGTCGGCAGCGCACTTGCAGCAGCTTTGGCGTTGCTTGTGTTATAGGCGATGGTAGCCACCTACCATCAAGAGGACCGTCAGCCAGTCAGCCGAACGTAACATAAAAAAAATAAAAGAAAAGTATTGTTAATATAACCGGCTTCGCATTCCCCAGTTAGAACGAAATCAAAGTTATTGTGTATTGTTTTAATTTACACAGCAATTGCAAGAAATGTAGGAGAGAATATCTATATTGTGGGTGGACACTCCCACAGTTTGTTGTGGATTGGAGAATCACCAAGTAAAGAGAGTGTGGCAGGACCTTATCCAGTAATTTTGGAGTCACAATCCAAACCTGGACATAAGGTAAATATATTTTTATAAATAGAAGCAGGGCACACTTCTTTACGCCGTTATTTAGGCAGCTCTTCTGGCGGCAATAACCACCCTCCTACAGAAGATCACCGTGAAATAACAGCATGTGTGCTGTTGTGTTTCGGTGAGTGAGTAAGGGATGCCAAAGCCCATTTCCCTATCCCTTTCAAATCCCTTATCCTTAATTCTATTGTAGTCGGAAGCGCACTTGCAGCAGCTTTGGCGTTGCTTGTGTTATGGGCGATGGTAGCCACCTACCATCAAGTGGACCGTCAGCCTGTCTGCCGATCTTATCTTAATAAAAATAGTGGCGGGCAAAAGCTAGACGCTAACTTAGTATAGATTTGATTTGAAAGCCTGAAACGAAAGGCTATGTGTATACTTCGTTCGTGAGAAAGAGAGCTGTAATCTCCATCTGAAGTTAGTTTAGCACTCCATGCACGTAATAAGCATAATAAGAACGTCTGCATGCACTCGGCGATGCGATCACTTATGTACTGTGCTATTGTATAGAGTAGTTGAAATTTAAAAGTTCACTTGACAAACGACTGCAAAAACTAATATTACTAAACAATTTTTATCTCTAATATATTCAGTAAATGGTCCAATTAAAATATAGCAATGTACAAACGGTGCAGGATGGTAAAATATAATATTTTAACATCCTACACCGGTAAAATTCAAGGTAAAATTCATGTAGTACGGTGTAGGATGGTAAAATATGGTAAATAAGTATGTATTAAAGAGAGTGGATCAAGTTCATGTATAAAGTCATTTCATACTACATGAACTTTATACAGCTGAGTTTTTATACTTTTAAAATAATAGAAAAAAATCATCAACTACTTTAATAAAGGAGGAAAGACAGTCAGCGTCATAAATATGTATGTTGCGCGCTCAGTGCATCTGAGGGTTGTATACGTAAGTACAAACATTTACAACAACATTAGTGATTTTTAAGGTAAGCGTCCATAGTTCCGCATGGAACTATGGACATATTAAACGGATTTTAGTATTATTTGTTTAGAAACTCATACAAGTGTGTCCACTGATACAAACTCATACAAGTCCGCACGGATCGCACGCATCGGCATGTTGGTAAATACCGTCGCATTTCCGTTGCGTGCTGTTGACGTCATACGGATTGCCGTTTAGCAAATCAGGGAATAGGGTATTCTCACGCACACAAGTTCCACTTGTCCGTTCGCTACGAAAAACGGCGTCGGTAAATCCGTTTGATGCTGCGATTCGTCGGATGCGTGCGATGCGAAACTTAGGCATTTAGGCAACTTAGGCATTAGGCCATCGAATGAAGAAGAATTTTTAAACCCAAATGGTAGTAAATTAAACACCTTCAACCAAACAAACAAATGCAACAATACGGTCATTCTATGAATGCGTTTTTGACACTTCTTTATGTCCAATGTACAAAATTAATTTTCGATTAAACTATATAGAAAATGATTTTTTTTAATGTTAAGGTCGGCAGACAGACTGACGGTCCACTTGATGGTAGGTGGCTACCGTTGCCTATAACACAAGCAACGCCAAAGCTGCTGCAAGTGCGCTGCCAACTGCAGTAGGATTAAGGATAAGGGATTAGGAGTGGATAGGGAAATGGGCTCTGGCATCCTTTACTCACTCACCGAAACACAACAACACACGTGCTGTTATTTCACGATGGTCTTCTGTAAGGAGGTGGTTACTGCCGCCAGACGGGCTGCCCAAATGACTGCGAAAACGCAGTGTGCCCTGCCACTACTTAAAATACTTACTTTAGACACCTGTCAAAACGGCAATCATACAATGGCCAGATTATAGTATAGATATATATTGAAGCCAGTCAGTCGACAGAGGCCGTTATAGCTCGTTGGAATGAAAATGCTGTTTCATGATTTAAAATAATCCAGGCATAAATTTAAAATAATGTATCAGGCATCAAAGTCCTCTGTCTCTTCGTCTCCGTCTTTGTGCTAATTAGCCTAGCTGCTACCGATTGGGCTTGCTTTTTGGCCCGGTTACCATCTGTAAACATAGATACAATAGTACTACACAGTCTTGCAAAACATTTAAAATTATTATTTCGTAACGCTCGAGTGCCTCGACGGTTGGTTTGAAAATTACATTCACATCATTGTAATTACTTTGTTCTCGAGTAAATCAAATGACCTTGAGTTGATACTATACAAGTTTCTTTATTGGTGACTCTATTTTAATAGAAAAGATAATTCTGTGGCAACTATAATAAACGAAGATACAAATTATCTGCTTTGCTACTTACAAGTTCACTTCACTTCACTTCTTTTAAAGATGGCGATTGGGCTCATCTTGTAGATGGCCATTGTCCGCCAATGTCAAGTTAAAAAGAAACTCTTCCATTGGACTCCGCCACGAGCTCCGTTTAACGGAGCCCGCTCGGAGCCCACGTCGTGTGGGCCTTCTTTGTCCCCAAAACCAATCCGGTCAGTCGAGCAAAGGTCGGTGAGGAAAAAAGCACCGACCCCTGCAACCGCCCGGATTGCCAAGGGTGAGCCCCCCCACCACGACAAGGTCCTGGCCCACCTAGGGGGGGAACTTACAAGTTACTAATTACTATTTACTTTATTATCTACGTTAAATGGTGACTGACAGTTCACTTGATTGCACTGACAGGTGACTATTTGCATATAAACACAAGCAATAACAACAACAATACATTCTTGATAGGCTAACAGGGGTGGCGCCTGATTGTCCCAAAATTACATTTCAAACATGACTTCCAACTACCCTAAAAGATTAACACAAAATATAAATTAACTTTTACGACTCACGCTTGATTAAGTTTAGTAAAGGCATAGATAAAATACTACTGGATGGTAAAGGTGAGTAAAAAAGTTTTAGACAATTTTTATGTTACACTAACGACCCGCGCCTGACTTCGCATGTAGTTGAAATTTTAAAAATTATTTTCAAAAATTTCAGCTTTCTATTCTTAGTAGTTTTGGGCGTGCGTTGATAGTCAGTCAAGAAAAACGATTTTGTTAGCTATAGATTATTTGATGGCTGTTACACAGGAGACGGAAGAATCAGTTAAGGCAAAAGAAATTAAGAAAATGTATACATTTTTTTTATGTTAAGGTCGGCAGACAGGCTGCCGGTCCACTTGATGGTAGGTGGCTACCGTCGCCTATAACACAAGCAAAGCCAAAGCTGCTGCAAGTGCGCTACCGACTGCAGTAGGATAAAGCATAAGGGATTAGGAGTGGATAGGGAAAAGTGCTCTGGCATCCCTTACTCACCGAAATACAACAGCACACGTGCTGTTATTTCACGGTGGTCTTCCGTAAGGGAATGGTTACTGCCGCCAGACGGGCTGCCCAAATGACTGCGTAAACGCAGTGTGCCCTGCCACTACTTTCCAAATCCAGACCAGATCCAAATTTGAAAAGTTAATTTTTCAAAGTTGACCCTGCCGGGAATCGAACCTGGGAACCCTAGAACAGAACGTTAAGGCAAGCACCCTAACCACTCATCCAACGGGCTCGTCAAAAAAAATGTGTTTAAAAATATGTGTTAAAATATATGTTTGTGACTTTGTGTTATTATTTTTTTTTATTTAAATTAAATATAAGCAGTTTATTTTGGAAATATTCATTACACAAGCAAATCAACTAATAGTAAAATTAAATGCTGCAATACAGTATACTCGTACAATTAGAATAGAGTTTGATATTAAAATAGCATAATATCGTATGGCGGTGTGTAAGTAACCACCATTCTAAATGGACATCCTGTAAATGGCGTTTCACACAAATTAAGAGTGATTGAGTAACAGAACCGGCTCGACGGATGCATCCAGGTCCAGGTATCCTCTAGCCTGGCACATAGACGCAAAGTTGCCTGCCTGTGTGTATTCTATAAGATGTACTTCGGAGAGTGTGCTCGAGAGCTGCATGAGATCATACCGCCTTCCCCTTTCTTCTATCGGACATGCAGACGTACGGCTGGTTACCATCCTCACCTTGTCGAAATCCCTCTAATTCGGACTAAGCGCTTTAAAACATCTTTTGTGATGCGCACTGCTAAGGATGGGAACTCCCTGCCGGCGCCTGTATTTCCGAGCTCATATAACCCAAATCTTTTCAAGGTTCGAGTGAATAGTCATCTTCTGGGTGAGCTCGCTCCATCTTCGGCCTGATCCTTCCTACATGGATGGATGCTGGTCAAGAGCAAACCGATCTATAATAAAAAAAAAAGATGAGCAAGTTCAGCTCGGCGCCAGTCACCAACACAAATTATTGTCCACAATGAAAACACTCCTTTAAAATTATAGTGCGTTGCTAGATTCATAAAGTAAATTATTGTTTATAAGCGAAGCGAGCGGGTTCGCGTCCTCAATGGATGGCGACAAGCGAACAACTGCTGCCCTCTGTCGCCCGAAACTGCGAGAAGGCCAACACAACACACACGCCTAACCAGCATGAAAATAAAATATGGTCCTATATGTCAGTTTTGAGGCTTAATTAATCAAAATTTTGAGGCTTAATTAATTTAATCATTATTTACAAAATGTTCTTAATGATTTAAAGTGTAAATAACAACAGCTTTATAATTATTATTGCACACCCAATCAACTTAATAATAGTAACAAAATATAACTATTTAGTTAAAATATTATTTTAACTAGCTGTGTCCGCGACTTCGTACCCGTCGATTTTTTTTTTTTTTTGTTAAGATCGGCAGACAGGCTGACGGTCCACTTGATGGTAGGTGGCTATCGTCGGTTGCTATCGTACCTTGGTTTATCAAAAATGAAACCCCGGTAATTCCAAGGGCAAAGCAAATATAAAATTGTTTGCGCAATAAATTTGTTTATTGAACAAATATTTCTTGTGTTTACAAAACTCAATGAGTGGAACGTTCGCGAGTACGTTTACGTGTTAACGCCATCTAGTTACCGTTCATTGAGACTTGCTTGTTGTCAAATATGCCGACTTAACAATAGGAATGAATATAACACCTGGCAATTTTATCTCTGTCACGATCTCTCGAGAACTTAACATTTTTTCAGGATAAAATATATTAATTCAGGCAATAAAATATCTGTGTGTAAAATTTCATGCAAATCCATTTAGAGGTTCTTGCGTTATTGAGGAATAAATATCCAAAAATACAAACTTTTGCATTTGTACTTAATAATAATAATAATAATAATAAAATAATATAAACCTTTTATTCAGACACTTTGCACTTTTTAACGTTTTACAATGAAACATTATTATTTGACGGCTTTGGTGCGCTATTGACATCGACAACTTGGTCTGTTTGCCCAACTTTGCCAAAGGTCTCTGTAGGATATCAATCATTCGCTTTTCTCATTCATTATAAACCTTTAAGTTTCCTGTTTCTTTTCATTTACTTATATTAAATATGCACTGACCGGCGGGATTTCAAATGAAAAGAACTACAGAATCGAAGAAAAGAAAAAGTCGTCGCGTCCTCGTCTTTTCTTTTCTTATATACCAGGGGATTTTAATTGGTACATAATGTTACATTTGAAATTTTGATAAATTAATTTTAAGAAAATTCACATGTATTAATTTATTATATCTGTGTATCGCTGTAAAACAGACAATTTAAGTAATCCTAATAAATTACATTTGAAGTATGGAGGTGGTATTTGGAGGGTAGTACTCGTATCTCACCACGGTGACCAATCGTCTTGGGGTAAATGTTGTAGTTGTTTCGTTGGGTAGTCTAGTTTTTGTTGGTTTGTTTGGGTTTTCTGTTGTCGATGCCTATTCGTTTTTTTAGGGCATTAAACAGAGCGGAATGGAAAGATTCTGGAGAGAGAGCCTTGAAGTGAAGGTGGACGGAATGTACCTACATACAATAAAAAAGATACAGATTTTTTAAAAAGGAATAAGAAATATTGTACAAAACTTGTATAATTTTGTTTTGTACAAAGATTTGTAGGTAATTCAAAATAAGAATAAAGTTCGTAATTATAACTGGTTTAATTTATGAAATTTTTAAATTGTTATATTACCATTAATAATGATATTTGTAAATTAAAACTAATCAAACTGATTCAGGCAATATATTGAGGTTTTTTACAAGAAGTATGTTTTATTGCACAGGCCACTATATACTGAAGTATTTGCAATTAAATATCTTTATTTTCACATAAATTTCAATTGGCAAACAGGTACAATCACTTGTATCAACTTACCTGTTTATACCTGACTAGCTGTGGAATTCACATTGCTTCTCGGTATCAGTAAAATTCGATTACCTACCTCGTAGTCGTAGCGTACGCGTCTAGACTTTGCACTGACTCTGTGATTTCACGGCACGGTCGCGCTTTACATATTATAATTATATCATTTCTCTTTAACGATAAAAAAAAGCAAAAATCACTTGTATTAAATATGTACTTGTGACGATAAGCTTGCTGATTTTGATAAAGATTCATAATGCTGATTTTGATAAGTCATTTGTTGACGATATGACCAATAAACATCATCTAACAATTTCACAAAAAGTAGTTTTTGTAGCTTAAATATAAAAGTTAGACGTTACGTTTGCTGTCACTGACTTTTTGTAGGCATTATCAAGCTCTACAACTTTTCTATAGAAATCAATATATCTCTCACCGCTTGCGTTCGAAAGAAACTTTTTCGTTTCACCGTTTTTTCGTCGTCTTACTTTGCAATTTCGATTAAGTACCACGAAAAATCTTTTTCATTTTACGGGATAAATACAGCCTATGTCCATCCTGAAATTGCATTCTAACTATCTGTGAAAAAATTTTTGAAATCGGATGAGTAGTTTCGAAGATTACCACACATAGAAACTTGATCTCTTTATAATATAGACAATTAAAACCACCTACCATATTACAGACGACGGTAAAGGAGCAAAAAAGCTTTACTATGTTAATATTCGTTTTGAAAGTAATATTTAAGCATGCATTCTAGGAAATAGATATTGGACTTTATATTTTATTTTGTAAAATCTCTTTGTGAGACTCACATTGAATAATCAATTTCACCATGTATAATGCAGATAATGCTTTTTTTATTTGAAGAAGGGTAAGAATGGAGACTTGGAATTACAAGAAGATATGTGATTAATAGCGTAAAAGAATTTTGTTGCTACCATGTTTATGTGAATGAACAAACAGAACCTCGATAACAAAGAGAATGGGCAAATAATAATTATAGCTAAAGACAGGAACTTTTATGATTTTTTTAAATGTTAATATCGGTGGACAGGCTGACGGTTCACGTGATGGTAGGTGGCTACCGTCGCCTATAACACAAGCAACGCCATAGGTGCTGCAAGTGCGCTGCCGACTATGTAAGATTAAGGATGAGGGATTAGGAGGGGATAAAGAAATAGGCTCTGGCATCCCTTAATCACTCACCGAAACACAACAGCACACGTGCAGTTATTTCACGGTGGTCTTCTGTAAGGGGGTGGTTACTGCCGCCAGACGAGTTGCCCAAATGACTGCGAAACGCAGTGTCTGGATCTGGAAAGTACTGCTACCTACTTTCCAGATCCAGATTCAACTTTGAAAAATTCATTTTCAAAGTTGACCTGCCGGGAATCGAAACCGGTAACCCTAGAACAGAGCATCAAGACCAGCGCCCAAACCCCTCATCTAACGGTCTCGAGTAATAATAATAATAATGCTTGGATTTTATAAAACAATCCTGAAAGATGGCAAAGATCAATAAATTCAATAATGATCAAAGCAAATTTGTAGATGAACGTAACTAAAATTTACTGAATATTAATTGATTAATGAATTTAATGTTTTAAAGGTCAAATGGCATTTTGACCAACCCAGTATAAATCTCAATTATTATTTTGTTTTGCGTTATATTTATTTATTTATTTTGTTCTGCGTCAAAACAAATAAACGAATCGCCAAGAATAAACACAATATTGTATGGCCTCCAAGAGTAAGCACTTTGTTATTGGATGTAGGTATTATTGGATAACCATACAATGGTGAGGGAACCGAAACGCATACCCCGTCCAAAGTCTATACTAGTTTGAAAACTTCATTTACAAATTGGCCTGTCGGGAATCGAACCAGGGTTAGCAGTGTCAAAACGCTAACGATTCGACTGGGCTGATCTATTTTTGAAATCTTTTTGCATTTATTTTCTTTTGTACATTTTTGATAACTCTCACTTTTAAAGTAAAAAATAATAAAGCAAGTTTCAAAGGAAAGTAAGCTGTGCAGCCCATTGATAAATAATAGAATAGCTTGCACATTTGGACTTCAAAACGAGCCTGTGTGGATTTACTTTCTAATAAAACATTTGCCAGTTAGCCTAAACATTGCAATGTATTAACAAAGTATCAATTAGTGCACAAAAGGCTCATAACGAACAGGTATATTCAAATTAAAAAATCCATCCAAATTTAAACCTTACTGCAATCACCATTAAGTGCATCATTAAAGTTTCACAGGGTTAGTGGTGGTAACAATGCTAGATCTCAGTTGCTCAGATAATAGAGTTGATTCTCGTTTAAAACGTTCAGTGTGACTTGAACTTTCAAGTGGCACTGACGTATTTTTTTTTTCCTAACGAACCGTATACAAGTAAATTAAATATGTTACGAAAATAAATTTATCCTTTCTAACTTAGTGCTTAGATTGTAGTTTAGTTAAAATGAATCTGTTCAATGTGTTTGTGCTCTGTGCGAATTTGTTTCTTGTGCGCTGTGGAATAATTCCCGAAGAACTTTACAGATTGGACATAGTTCATTACAATGATTTTCATGACAGGTAGGAAAATCATGACATTTGAACAAAAAAAAAAGCTATTGTTGTTAACAAATCTCTTGCTATTGTTTGTATTTTTAAGGCTCTGTGTCTATTTAACATCAACTGGGCCGTCAGCCTGCCTGCCGTTCTTTGTAAAACACTTTCATTCTTCTACAACTAAGTTTAGTTGTGACATCCATACTAATATTATAAATATGAAAGAAACTCTGTCAGTCTGTCTGTTACCTTTTCACACCTAACTACTAGACAGATCAACATGACATTTTACATATATATTGTCAGGGAAGAACATAGGGTACCTTTCATCCAGTAAACAAGTACTGTTCCCGAAGGATCATCTAAAAATAAAGAAGTCAGACGTTATATTACTCGTATATTTTGTCAAGTGCTATAGTTTTTATATTTTAATATGGAGGAAGTCGCGGGCACCAGCTAGTTTTAAATAAATGTCAGCAGGAAAATTGACGCTCCACTTGACGTAGGTGGAATTCGCTGACGACCGTAATAGGATAAGATATAGAAGGAATAATGAAGTAGGCTCCGTTGTTAGTCAAAACTAAACTGGTATCTGCCGCCAAACCTCAGACCGTTGGGGTCGTATCTGCCACCAAACGGGTTGCTCGGGGATCTGTGGAGTGATATTATCAATATGTGCTATAAATCGATAAAAACTACCGCTTACTTTGTATATTTTTTTTTTTTCAAGAAAATATCATTTTATTAAGTTTCTAGCACTTTTAATTATAATTTATTTATCTATATAATTTTTTTTATCTATATAAGTTGTTTTAAGTTTGTTTACTTAAATGAAATTCGAATCTAGGATTGATTATATCGCTTTATACGCCCTCTTAAGGCTCGAGTCTCTTAAAAAGTTGTGTTCTTGCATTATTTACAGAAAATAATATATTTTTTATTGTTGTTAACGAAGGAATAAATGATATATATTTTTCATTTGTTTAAAGTGTTGGATTTGGAATTTCTATTATTAATATTCAATTTATTAATTTTATTTTGATGCACATTTTAATAGATAAATTAGGCGTCTATATTTAGGTCAAACGCGTTGAAGGTCTCATTCAAGCACATTTTACGTAAAAAGTATAACAAAAACACGAAATATATTCAATTTAAATTTATTCCCATATCGTTGACAATAATCTCAATTTTTGAGGAATACTTTATTTTCTTGTTTGAAGTGATTTGAAAAGTTGTAATTTCATGAATTTTATATTTTTATCTATTAGAATGTTTTTTTTAGTGCGGTCCCTCTTAAAACCAGATAAAAGAAACTATTTTCTAATAAATTAATAAAAAATATTACAAAAATAAATGTTTATGTAATATACTTACTCTTTTAATAATTGCAATTTATAAACAAAAGACTCATGAAAATTCGCTTAGTTCTGTTTGCTACGGTAGTCACAAAGCGAGACCGCAGCCATAATGACTGGGGAATCCACTTGTTACTTACTACCACGGATCTAAATCAGCTTACTACAAACTATTGCAAATAAAAAAATTCGTAATTCCCTCCCATTTAAGTGTTTGTACCTTACTACCTAATTAGAGCCGCGGGTCGAAGCTGGATGCAGGCTTCTTCTGATCTTTGATATTTTTATATCGTCATGATATTTTATATATAACTAGCGACCCGACCCCGGCTTCGTCCGGGGTGTTTTTTATATATAAACATTCCCCGTTTATTCCTCTTTCCATTAGTGAAAACCGAATTGAAATCGGTCTACCCGTTCACGCGTGATGCCGTGACCAAGGGAAATAGGGATTCGTTTTTATATATAGAAGATTTAAAAACAATATTTATTTGCATACAGCAATTACAGCGATTTGTTGCCTACTCCTTTCCCTCGGAAACAGTCGGCTGGTAGATTCATTTACTTTTAATTTTTTTGACGTTCTATATATAGTTACATTTAAAAATATATAGATAAATAAAGAACACAAAATAATAAAATTAAAAAAAACTTTCTACCTGCAAAAAATAGTCTGCAAGTCTGCAAAAAATAGTCGCGATTACTCACAAAATTGTGTAGGCACAGTCGGGGTACGAAAACCTTCGTCAGTTTTCAAATTAATTCCTTTATCAAGTCGTAGACTCTTAGTACCTTTTGAAACTAACGCACTAAGCAGACAACTGACAGACGTTTGAAATGAAATTTTGGCATGACTTATAATTGTCCTGGTGCAAGCAAATATCGACTTTCAAGTGACGAACCTTTTCTTATCCTGACTTTACATAAATTCTCAAAAACGGGACCAGTGCGAGCTGAACTCGCGTGAAGAGGGTTCCTTAGGATGTTACCTATCCACACAATATTGAGTGATTTACCATGTTATTTTAATATCATGGACTTCTTATAGGTTTTCCTATGTTCTATAACTAGAAAACTAATTTCTGTACTTTTTTCAAAATTTTAGGTTCAGTAGTTTCGGAGATAAGGGAGGGGGGGGGGGAATGGTCAATTTTCTTGAATAACTTGGGAACTATTTATTTTAAAATTACAAAAACAATACATTTAAGATCTTCACAACAAGACCTTCCATTTGATATGTCTCACGATGCAGTTTTCAAAATTATTATTTTTTTAATTTTCCACCTTCCCCCCAAAAAATGACCTCCCATATACAAATTTCATCTATTTACGTCACACCTCTACTTTTGGGTCATAGAAATTGATATGTGTACCAAATTTAATCGGTCTAGTAGATTCCGAGATAATTGACTGTGAGCGACGGACAGATGGACACACGAGTGATCCTATAATAAGGGTTCCGTTTTTTATTCGGACGTATGGAACCCTAAAAACAAATAAGAGATGCGTGAATCAAATTGAGTTTTTCTTTATGTAAACTTTAGTAGTATTTAGGATAAAGGATTAGCAAGGGATATAAAAATGGACTCTGGCATCCCTTACTCACTCTCCGAAACACAACAGCAAACATGCTGTTATTTCACGGTGGTCTTCTGTAAGGAGGTAGTTACTGCCGCCAGACCGGCTGCCCAAATGACTGCCACTGCTTGTCAAACACAGACCAGACTTAACTTTAAAAAGTTCATTTACATAATTAGCCCTACCGAATAACCTTTGAGACAGAGCGCTAAATTCCAATGAAAAATCATTTAAATCTCTAATTTCTCTAAAAATAAAGTATTATTTAATATTTGTTTAATTTTTAGAAATATAAATTCAGTTGTAAGAGCTTAAAATCAATTTATATTTGCTAATCTTAAATAAATGTCAATTATTGATAGCAAACAAGACAATCACATGATGGTGGCATATGATATTTATTGCGAGATGTTTGCGTAATCACATACGTGGATAGTAAGATAAAGATATTACGCACTACTGACTACTGACATTTTACTGATTCTAGAACAGTTGAGAATTCAGTAATGTGTACAGAGTAAAAAAAGAAATCACTAGCTAGTATCAGCACAAATGAAAGTGGCGCATACCCCTGTTCTTACGGATGGCATATTAAGAGGCTCTACGCCATCGATAAGAAAAAATCGATGCTTTTTTCTCCGATTCAGCTCGTTCAACAAAAATAAAGCCAATGTAACAAAAAAAATATATGATATACATAGCTTCTTGGTCTATATTTCTGACGAGGCATTTTTGTTTTAAGTATTATGGTTTACGAGAAATTAAATAAATTTTAATGTTATTGCTTTGTTACAAAAATCGATTCAACTTAGTTGTTTCAAGAAGTAATGCAATGTGTATATAATCAAACGATAGAGTTTCATTTACACTATAAATGACACGAACAGTTTTTCATTTACTTAATTCAATAGTTTCAGAAAAACAATGGTTTTTTTGATATTTTTGAGAAGCGGTTGCCCCTAGCGAGGGCCGGTTTTAGAGAGCCCAGTTGTCCAAGGTCATTCGTGTAGTAGAGGACGTTAAAAGGGTGTATCTAAAAACAATTATTAATATTAATATCATAATAGGGGATCGGACAGTAATCAGATTAAAATCTAAAATGTACTTAGAAAGAAAATATATAATTTTTTTACGACTATTTATCGAATAATAATTTAAGAATAAAATTTTATTATTTACAATATTTTTAATCTATACTGAAACACCAATCACAGTGCGTGACGTCATTTGTGGGCAATCATTGTCTTATGCCAATGCAGCTGTTTTGTTATGATATGACCACAAATGACGTTACGCGCTCTCAGATGAACTATCGTGGCGTTTTGGCGGCATTTTCAAACAAACATGATTTTGAGTACCTAAAAGGCTATAAATAAATAAAATAGTATTTTTTATGGGAATAAATATCCATGAAGATTAATTTAAAACACTTTCTGAAAATTTGTCCGATCCCCTATTACTTAAGTCAATTTATTGATAAAAATATTATTGGTCTTTTTTTTTAATGTTAAGATCGGCAGACAGGCTCACGGTCCAATTAATGGTAGGTGGCTACCGTCGCCTACAATACAAGCAACGCCATAGGTGCTGCAAGTGCGCTGCCGACTACAGTAGGATTAAGGATGAGGGATTGGGATTGGGATAAGGGAAACACAGCAGCACATATGCTGTTATTTCACGGCGGTATTCTGTAAGGGAGTGGTTACTGCCGCCAAACGGGTTGCCCAAATGTCCGAAACGCAGAGTGCCCTGCACTACTAATTTTCATCTTAATCTCATCAGACAGGCTCACGTTTCACTTGACGGTAGGTGGCTGTCGTCGCCTGCAATACAAGCAACACCACAGGTGCAGCAAGTGCGTTGCCGACCATTAGGAAGGAATATAGAAATGGGCACAATGTAGAATTAATTAGCGGCAGGCTGACCATTTTAAAATATTTCTATCAACGTTAGCTTTGTAAGGTATTTTTATATAAGACTAGCGACTCGCCCCCGGCTTCGCCCAGGGTGCAATTTTTATCTATATAAACATTCCCCGTTTATCCCTCTTTCCATTATTGAAAACCTAATTAAAATCGGTCTACCCGTTCACGCGTGATGCCGTGACCATTTTTATATATAGAGATTTGTTTGGTGTATTTTCGGTTTTTTGTTGAAACGGCACAATAATAGGTAACTGACGCCACCACAAAGGGTTTTTTGTGACATCGTCTTTAAGAGGAAATGGAATTGTATTATTGTTCGTTGAATTTCGTCAAAACATAGGTATTCACACAATGACGTTGCACGAGTTTGAATATACGAGTATTACCTACTACAATAATTATATGGGACTCTTACCTGCGACTAAAGTTTCATTTTTTATAAACTCTCCTTGTAATTATAGATAGCATCGGGATTATTTCATTTTGGGGACACTTCAATTTTCATATTGTATTAATATGAAAATTTTGAATATTAATATGAACATTTTGATTATTCAAAAAGTGTTGGTTAATATTTGCTACTATTTTGTTGTCTGTACTTTACCCACTTCATAAGTTTCGTGGCAATTTTATCCTCGTTTCAAAGGGGAATTCTTTGAAGGTATTTTAAAAAATATTAGTTTGCCATATGGCAACGAACCATAAGCCGTTTCTTTTTTATAGTTTTGTTTTGTTATTTTTTTCTTAAAAAATAACAAACCATTTTTTTATTTTTCGTTGGGTGGCTTAGAAGTAGTTAGCGGAGAAACAAAGAGGTGGACTGCGACTTTAATTTATAATAAAAAATTGTCTAATATAATTATCAAATAAATTATTCCATTCATTCCTTCTGTTATTTTTTATATTATATTAGCAAATCAGGGAATAGGGTATTCTCACGCACACAAGTTCCACTTGTCCGCTCGCTACGAAAAACGGCGTCGGTAAATCCGTTTGATGTTGCGATTCGTCCGATGCGTGCGATGCGAAACTTAGGCATTTAGGCAACTTAGGCATTAGGCCATCGAATGAAGAAGAATTTTTAAACCCAAATGGTAGTAAATTAAACACCTTCAACCAAACAAACAAATGCAACAATACGGTCATTCTATGAATGCGTTTTTGACATTTCTTTATGTCCAATGTACAAAATTAATTTTCGATTAAACTATATAGAAAATGATTTTTTTTAATGTTAAGATCGGCAGACAGGCTGACGGTCCACGTGATGGTAGGTGGCTACCGTCGCCTATAACACAAGCAACGCCACAGGTGCTGCAAGTGCGCTACCGACTACAGTAGGATAAAGGATAAGGGATTAGGGATAAAGGAGTGGATAGGGGAATGTGCTCTGGCATCCCTTACCCTTACTCACTCACTGAAACACAACAGCACATGTGCAGTTATTTCACGGTGGTCTTCTGTAAGGGGGTGCATATGGTTACTGCCGCCAGACGGGCTGCCCAAATGACTGCAAAACGCAGTGTGCCCTGCCAATACTTTCCAGATCCAGACCGGAGCCAAATTTGAAAAGTTCATTTTCAAAGTTGACCCTGCCGGGAATCGAACCCGGGAACCCTAGGACAGAACGTTAAGGCAAGCACCCTAACCGCTCATCCATCGGGCTCGCCAAAATGACTTTAAAATAACACACTCTATCCGTCATTGAACCATTATATAGAAAATAATATAAGTGCAAAAGACTGGCGTCTTATCCATTCAAAGCGAAATCATTGAAGCAATTTTATTTAAATTTTGCCGCTGGAGAAGGATATGGGCTACTTTTCGTGCAAGCGAATCCACGTGTAAAAAGATCGTATTAGTAAGACGGTATTATTAACTGTAAATTTTTGAGACTACTGTGCCTCGCGATTTCACCGGCCTTTTAATTTAAAATTGACTTAATTTAAAAGGCTATGTACATTTAGGTTCTTGGTAGCCTATCTTGCTCGGTTTGCGGTGGCCATAGATGACAAGTTGTTAAGACAAAGACTAACATCAAACCGAACACATTTTTTACCAAAATGAGCGCAACCTAATAACCTACGAATTAAGGTGCAATTTTGCGCAACGAATTTTTGTAACTTCTCGGAGGTAACCGAGATTTAAAATTCGAAGGTTTTTCTTAAATATTGTTTAAAATATGAAATAAAGTAGCCTATTAAATTTTAGTACAGAACTTAGTTGTAAAATAATGATGAATCGATTAATTGACTTTGACGATATATTTAATTCATAATAATAACAATAATAACGTAATTGTGAGGTGTTATTTTTTGATGTGATTGACATTGTTTTGACTATTTGGATTCTTAGTTTGATTTTATTGTTGTTTGGTGTAATTTATATTGTTTGACATTGCTTGACTTTTGAAATTGATTAGATTTTAAGTGCACACCCTTCTCTTCCAAATTATTTTTAATATTAATATGTATTTTTAATTGGTATTTGTATGAAATGGTTGACAATTGTAAATTTTTTTTTAAACTCTTAACATAGATAATATGCAACATATACAGCTGTAGATACCTGTAATTGGCAAGTAAATGTAAATGTGTCTATATATATTTTTCTGTGTGACTTGATGAATTTTTGCTGTGCTGTTGGTATTTCTATCGAATAAAATAAAATAAAATTAATAAGCTTAAAAAATAATGTAGTTGTCGCTGAAATTTTTTAGTACTGTGACGAGAACGCTTTTTTTCTCAGAAAATATATTTTTTTGTATAAATTCGTCCCATTCAAACTTTTTAAATATAGTTTATTATGCTCTGTATTTTATATAAGTTTCAATTCTACTCTAACAAGACAAATTAGGCGACGAAAATAAAACTTTTCTACTAAGTCCTCACCTTCAATAGCCTATAAATCATTCTTAAGTACTGACCTATTAATTAATATTTTTTTCAAATTCTGCTAGTACTCGTACTTCCAGAGATTTTACAGAGTTAGGGAGGTTAGAAGATATAAGGGCTGACCGATACCTTTTTAAATAATCACAATATCAACCTTATCTTCTCGCCTTCCTAACTTAGTTAATTTTAATTTTAGCAAAAAAAGTTCTATGAACATTTTTATGTAAAATTAAATTCTCTAAAATATTTGTCTAAAACTTTTTCTTGTAACTACTATTTCTGTATAATTTATAAAAACCATTTTTTTTATTTTTTTTACGTACTTCTACAGGGTGGAAATGAAAATTTCTTTCACCCATCGATATTTCATATCTTCTAGAAACTTATATCAAAAATGCCCATGAGGAATTTAAATTTTGATTTCTTAGTAAATTTTCCTGGACTACCAGACAAGTTGGCCACTAACTAGTGTTTCGCAGTCACCACTTACCAGTTCGCAACAATAACGTAATAACAGTACACACTTACATACATGCATTATACACACTACACATACGTCTCCTCTTAATATTTTATTTAATGTTTTTAATTATCATGTTCATATCTATTTTTAACATAAAAAAGAAGTCCGTTATTGGCATTAAGATTAAATCATACATAATATGTATTTACTTGTATTTTATTAGTCGATAATAAGTGCTGTGTATTGTATTCATTAAAAAAAAAAAAAAAAAAAAATTTTGAGCCGCTGATCATCACAATCCGAGCACACTCTTGATTGAGTGAAATGCTTACTCAATCATCTTGATAAAACTTTTGTAGTAAAATAATATTTTTTGCACTAACCTTTACAGATTCGAGGAGACTTCAGTATTATATCCAGTGTGTTTAACAAACGATACGAAATGCGTCGGCGGATTCGCTCGACTCTACCACGAGGTGCAAGCGCTGTTGAAGGAGAAACCCAATGCACTGCTACTGAACGCCGGAGACACTTTCCAGGGGACATATTGGTACACTTTGTACAAATGGAATATTACACAAACTTTTATTAACATGCTTCCAAATGATGCTCATGTAAGTTGAAAATAATACTTAAATTGTAAAAGTGTGTATGAGTGCGTGTGTGTCAGCTCCGAGCGACGCACGAATGGAGTTTACTCCTTTATGAAAGGACCCACCTCCTGAATGGTGATTTACTCGGGTTTTGAATGAAAACACCCGAGCCCTGGTAGGAGTCTATATTTAATTTCCATATTTCGTCTTAACAACTATGGGCGAGACACAGCACTCACGCGCTCTCGTCAGGATGCGCAACATCTAGACTAGACACCTTTCAGACATATCAAACAATTCAACATAACTACCGCCATCTATTATTTATAAACTACATTTAACACCTTTTAACGTATAAAATTAAATGTATAAAATTATCCTCGTGTCAATAGATAACTGGATACCTAATTACTTTATATTATTTAATTGCATTCTGCATACTCAGATGTCACGTGTTCCAACAAATTTATATTAGTTACGTTCGGTTATCACAGATACATCACTACGTTTTACAAGTTCAAATTTCATTGTCGCTGCACCGGCAGTTTATAACGTGCTATCGTTTCGTTCCGAAACGTAGACTACACTTTTCATACAAGATTTCGACGTTTGCTTTTATAACCCCAGAGAATAGAATTAGGAACATAAATACACGCGTCAGCTGTCGCACCAATGTCAAAGTGACAGATAACATAACGCTTTTGAGTAAACTTCAAAAAGACTAAGTTCAAATTGCAAAGTGGGCATTATGCTTTTTGGTAGAGTCCAGTTTAAAGATTGCCAGATTGCCAGACCTCAACTAGAGTATAATCTATTATAAAATCGTTTGTCCTGATTGACTATCAACGCACAGCCTAAACTAATAAGATGTCTAGAAAGCTGAAATTTGGAACACAGATTTATTTTATAACGTAAGCAACCGCTAAGAAAGAATTCTAGTAAATTTCAACTCCGTGCGAGCTTCAATATAAAATCAATATGATAAGTTCACACGGTAGGGGGTTGCAGCAATTACTGAATCAGTGGGCAATATGAGTGAGAAAAATGAGAAATGGAAGGTACTTACACTCTGTCCTGGGTATAACACACAACAATGATAGCATGTGCTAGGTATCTGTGAATGCTTTGCAACCCACACCCTTGTACCTCACACCTAAGTTAGTTCCTAGTCTAAAAGTGATATAAGGTATAATCTTCTTATATATAAAAATGAATCCCTATTTCTCCTGGTCACGGCATCACGCGTGAACGGGTAGACCGATTTTAATTCGGTTTTCGCTAATGGAAAGAGGGATGAGCGGGGAATGTTTTAAGGTATATAAAAATTACACGCCGGGCGAAGCCGGGGGCGGGCCGCTAGTAATATATATATAATAAGCGGTTAACATCTGCCTGACCATTATCCGTTAACATAAAATTTACCTACCTTGTTAAGGAAAATTTTTAAGGAAAACCTAATCCTAAAGGAAAATCGAATAAACTTCCTTATTGTTCGAGAAAATGCTTCCAAATGATTTCATAACATCCAATTCAAATCAAATCAAAATCAAACTTTTATCTTAAACGGAAAAGTCGAGATATAAGATCCATTTTTTTTATACTCCTTAATTCAATCTAGTACCTATTCTTACACATTGTTTATCGTAGACTTCGATTTCCTACAAAAGAGTTCCAATTTTTTCCACTGCACTTTTTAAGTGTTTTTTTTTTTACACTGCACTCAAACCTTTGGTAACGTACCAAAGGTAACACTTGCGTAACAGTCGTTTGTTTTCCCCAGTCATGCATAACCTTGATCGCTAAAACTAATTTAAAAATAGAAACCGACCTAAATAGTATCAAGTCGATATTATTAACCAGCCTTCGAACTAAGGTTGACAGTCCTACACATTTACTTTCGATAAGGTTCTATTTTTATTGCTTTGAACTTATTTTGCAAGTATCCTTTGAACGAGTTTCTAACATTTGAACAACTCTGGTATAACATAAACATTCACTAACCGCTGTTTAATTGAAGGAATATTATGTTGAGATACCTAAAGATAGGTTTGTATCTATCAGCATTTGTTACGAACTATGTATCTTCTATACTTTCTTGCAATATAGTAGGGATAAATATTATAATTTCTAAATGTATATTTGTTTACAATTATGTTTAAAACCATATAAAATATATTTATATGGTTTGACTAAATTAATAAAGAACATATTATCATCACGCTATGACCCTTAGAAACCGAGGCGGGTGAAACCGCGGGAAACAGTGAGTTACTCATATATTATAAAACCGCTCTGCGTTTAGTGACCGTGGAAAAATCGCGCGCCTTCGGCTGTGGCCCATGTTAACCATGAGATTCGAATTATCTGAACGATTTTGTAAGATACAAATTTACTGTGTCTTTATAAGGAAACGAATGCGTATTTTTATATTCATTTAAGGTGGAGACAAACGCTAAATACTAAAAATATCCATTGTTTAATGAAGATGTTACAAGAAATAGACAAGACAATTGCTTCGAAAAAAATATTTATTATACTTGAACATGTGAAGAACCAATTGTATTAATTAGAATTGTCGTTAAAGTAATAGAAACTCCACAAAAAATGTTAGAACACAAAAAGAATTTGACTTTTATTGAAAATTCTCTCGAAAACGGCTTATTGCGTGCATATGAATCCTGTACCTATTAATAAGTTAGTGTCAGTTTAAAAAATTGTATAAATATTTTTTTTGTATATTGTTCTAATGGTAAAAACAAAAAAAACACATTTTCTAGGCCTGTTGAATTGTCTCCGCCGCCAGCGAGTTCTAATGTAAATGTCATTTGCCCAAGTGAACCCCTTAATATTACAATACCGAAAGTGTAAATAGCGTTTTTCACAACTTTATACTGTTTATAAAAAGAGTTTGTTTTAAATAAATTTAAAAAAAACTTCGTTTTGAAAGGAATCATATACAGAATGGCAACAGTTGACTTTTTATTGTAAACTAGCGGCCCGCCCTCGGCTTCGCCCGTGGTGCAATTTTTAGATATATATGAACATTCCCCGTTTATCCCTCTTTCCATTAGTGAAAACCGAATTAAAATCGGTCCACCCGTTCACGCGTGATGCCGTGACCAAGGGAAATGGGGATTCATTTTTATATATACCTATAGATTGACTTAGTAATCATACTAGCGACCCACACAGATGCGATTTTTTTCTGAGATGTAATTATATATCTACACAAAATTTCCTCGTTTATTGCTCTTTCCATTAGTGAAAACAATGACAAAATCCTTTAGAAGAAGTAAGCGGCAAACTGCGACTTTCATTTATATTAGGTATGCTGCTATACTTATTAAATCTTTTGTACTGATTGACTAATCAACGCACAGGTAAAACTGTCATGGCTTGAAAGCTGAATTTTGGAATATAGGTAAGCATCCGCTAAGAAAGGATTTTTCAAAAATATCAACTCTATGCTAAGCCAGGAGCGGTTCCCTAGTATAATGTAATAAGAATTTTGTACTGACTTCTTGATGCTACAGGCTACTGTGCATTATATGTGCTAGACGTTTATCTTAGTCTGTCTTCTTACTTATCTTGACTTAAAAAAATCTGATTTGTTGAGCGAAATAATATTAATTGTTGAGCAAATAGCTTTGAAAAAATGTCTTGAGTTTTCATTTAAATAAATAAATAAATATTTTTTTTTTTTATTCACTGAAAACTCGTTTACAAATTAAATTAAGATTGAAGACTCCTTTTAAGCGGAAGCCTCTACCAGGAGCCTTCGCTCTTCCATAAAAGCTAGTCATTTATTAACAAATTAGTCATTTATTAAGTCATTTATTAAAATGCGAAGAAACTTTTTCCCCAACCTATTAGTATAAATGTTTTTTTTATTCAATACAATTTGCAGAAATACAAAATTGTTTCTCCTGACTTTACTACAGAGAAATCGTAATGCAAAGTGTTCAGCGATGTTACCACAACATCACAGACAATTAAAATTTAACGGCCTCCATTGTCACAGCAACGATTGTTTCCTTACACAGTTGGTACTAAGGCTAGAGCTCACGGAGCGATTTTCAACCGACCCCGCCGCGGTGGTGGGACCGCAACATTCGTACGAACACGTAATATATGGAAATGTAGAGTAAATTTCACAATGCGATTTATGCCGCGGCGTGCGCGATTGTTTGCGGGTCCCGCTGAAGGTCCGGCCAACTAGTAGAATCGCGCGGGTCGCGGTCACCCGCAGCCTTGGCGAGCTTTGCCCGCGCGCTCGGCGGTCGGTTGGCGCGTTACTCTGGCGTGCGTTCGAAATTTTCTTCGTGTTTCTTTAACTCACTAATAAACACAACAAATAATCCATAACAATCTCTTTCCTAAAGTATTCAGAGCACTAAAGTAATCAAAGGAATAAGGGCAAATAAAAATCCAATAAATTAAAAATTGTAATAAGAGAAACTTTAACAAATATAAAATAACAAAAATATATATAGATAGAATAAAATTCTGAACAAAAATGTAATTTGTAAATACGGCTTATACCGAAGGATAATAAGAAGATAAAACTAAAAAAAAAATCTCTTTCCCGAATCAGTTTTCTTAATTCTTCTGTAAGTAAGTATAACACAACATCTCGTTTCTGCTGTGTGTCCATAGCGGTCTGGTACTTAATTGAATAATCTTGTGATCGTAATAACCGCCTGTATTGCGATCATCCCCAACCATGTTTGCGAGCGATGTTCGCAACTGCGACGGCAGCATAACCGTACAAAGCTGCGGTCTCGTGAGTTTACAAATAAAACAGCTCTTACGCGGGTGAAAATCGCTCCGTGCGGTCTAAGCCTAAGCCTTATCTGCACATGTCATGCATGCGTGTTAAGTCATGCAAATGACTATAATTTAAAATGATTGTCATTTTATTTGTTTTTTTTTTAAAAATTACCATATTCTCCTCAAAAAGTTATCTGTGGAGTGGATCTTATCTTGAAGTAACACAGATTATACAACTTCTAAATAATACAAAGACTTTATCAATCGTGTATGTCAATTATTATAATATTTCAAGTAAATTAATTCTAATTTATTGAATTATTAACGTAATTTTAAATACTAAAGTTATTTACCTTAAAGCGAGGAAATATTGTAAGATCGTAATTTAAAAAAATGTAAGTAGAATGTATATTATCTCTGACGCTAGCGGACGCCCTTGAATTCCATTCATGTTCTTATTCATATGTGGCAGTAGCTGGCCTCGCGACTTCGTCCGCGTTGTAAAATTAGATAATTTATATATCGCCTGCGTCTGCATCAAGCGAGTCCCGTCGTCGCGTCGCGTTGGTGCGAGACCGCTTGAATTTATTTTCTTGCGCGTAGCTTTTAATTTACAAGAACTCCTAAAATATTCATTTAAATTGTATGGTGTAAAGGGCTATTATAATGTGTATGAACTGCTTAAGGTAACTAATATATTTAATTTGATAATGATAATTATCAAATTAAATATATTAATTTAATGATAATGATGTAGTGGTAGGGCACACTGCGTTTCGCAATTATTTGGGCAGCCCGCCTGGCGGCAGTGACCACCCCCTTACAGAAGACCACCGTGAAATAACAGCATGTGTGCTGTTGTGTTTCGGTGAGTGAGTAAGGGATGCCAGAGCCCATTTCCCTATCCTCTCGCCTTACTGTAGTCGGCAGCGCACTTGCAGCACCTGTAACGTGACTTGTGTTATAGGCGACGGTAGCCACCTACCATCAAGTGGACCGTCAGCCTGTCTGTCGACATAACATAAAAAAAAAGATTAATAATTCATCCGTCTAAACAGCTTTTAAATGCCACATTTTATGTGATCATTTTTTTAGAAGTTAGAATGCGTATAGTAAGCTATCTTTAAAACATAGATATTTGTCATCTGGGACTTTTTTGTATACCTATAAAAGAGAAAAAGTCCCACCATACACTGTTTTGCTATATCTCAAACGGATTAGGCAGCGTTTTCGATGAAAGCTCCCAAACGACTTGATTTTTTCCTATATCTTCAACAATCATCATCATATTTTACCCAATTTAGACAAAACCTTAACGAATAGTACACCTAAACCTTCTCAGGAATCAATCTGTTGTTAGATGAAAACTGCATGAAAACCCGTTCAGTAGTTTTTGATTAGAGCGAACATACATACAGACTTACAGACGCGGCGAGGGACTTTGTTTTATAAATGTAAGGATAAGAAAAATATACAGCTCTAATTTTTATGTCTTAATTTTATTTACCTTAACGTTTAACTTGCCAATTCATTTACTATTTTAAATATAAAACGACCAAAAACAATTTTATTTGTACAATATCAATCGTATCAATTTAAATTAGACGTTTTCTCGTTGTAGAGATAATGTCTCTCTGACACAGTGATCTTTGAACACATTTTTAGAATATCCTCTTATTAATATAATGAAGTTATATTGATAAAGAATTTTGAATAAGAAACATTGATAATTACGTCAAAAATGATAACAGACGCATAGCACAGGTCAAGTATTTTAAGTATAAAAATATTTTTGGGAAAGAAAATTGCAGAAAGTCAATATAAAGTACCTATCAGAAGAAACATTGTTTTTTATGTAAAAATCGTCACAAAAGCTGACGGTCCACTTGATGGTAATTGGCATCCGTCGCTTATGACACAAGCAACGCCACGAGTACTGCGAGTACCCTGCAGATGATAGTAGGATTAAAAATAAGGGATTAAGAAGAAATAAGGGAAATGGTATCCTTTACTCATTCACCGAAACAAATCAACAGCACTCATGGTGGTCTTCTGTAAGGAGATGGTTACTATATACCGCCAGACGTGCTGCCAGATACTTGCCAACTACTTGCCAGATCCAGAGTCAACTTTGCAAGGTTCATTGGCAAAGTTGGCCAAGTTTTCGAGAAATGAACCTGAGACCCCTGAGGCAGAACGCTAAGACTATAATGAGGTCGTCAAATTAAATAAATAACTTTAGTTTATTAAAAAAATTTTTTTATTGAATTTGTATCTAAAACACTAACGACGTAGGCATTTCCTTTTTAAAATAACATTTAGAATGTTATTTTATGAAGCAACATTTTTAATTGTTTATAAGCTTTTATTAATTATATTAAGTTATGTTTATAATATTCTCCTCTTATCTATTGCCATTACTAATTACGACGTAATAGATAATAAATGCGCGTTAGTTAATGATTTCATTATTAGTTAATCGATGTAATATGATAAGTGACTTTTAATGTATTTCCTTACATGTTACTTACTAGCTGTGCCTGCGCCTTCGCACGCGTGGTATTCGGGAGAACGCATAACTCTTTTGTTTGATTGTGATTGTGACCAGCTTGTGACGATAAACTCTCTGATTTTGATATGGATTCATTATTGTTGATAATATGGCCAATATACATCACCTAACGATTTTAATTATTTACAACTCTACAACTTTTCCATAGAAATCAATCATATATCTCGCACCGTTGAAGCAGCGTTCGAAAGAAACTTTTTTTAATTTTAAAGGATGTCCATCCTGAAATTCTGTTCTAACTATTGCTGAAAAAAATTTTTCAATAGGATGAGTAGTTTCGAAGATTACCGCCTACATACAAACAAAGAAACAAACACAAACTTTACCTCTTTGTAATATTATTAGTAATTAGTAATGTTAGTAATTAGTATAGATATCAGTGTCGTTTCAACATTCACCGGAAACTGACTGGTTATATTGACGCTGAGTAGAGTTACTTAAAGACAGCACAGTATTATGTATATTACATTTTTATACGAATGCATCACAGATTAATGATTCGTGCCTTATATCCAGGTATCATCTACGTGTCCAAGTTTCAATTGTGACTCCAAAATTACTGGATAAGGTCCTGTCACACTCTCCTTTCTTTGGTCTATAAAATAAATAATAACTCGGATTATGGTCTACCATAGAGACCAACGAAGACCCTTTAATACGTTTTTATGTAATTTCGTTTGAAATAAACTCCCGATTCTCCATCGTTGATTTCTAGATAATTTTTGGATTAAATGATTTTGTTCACTTCTTTTTTTTATGTTAAGGTCTGACGGTCCACTTGATAGTATATGGCTACCGTCGCCGATAACACAAGCAACACCATCCAAATGCTGTTAGTGCGCTGCAGACCATAGTAGGATTAAGAACAAGGGATAAGGAAAGGATAAGGCGCAATGGGCTCTGGCATCCCTTACTCAGTCTCCGAAACACAACACCACATATGCCGTTATTTCACGGTGGTCTTCCGTAAGGGGGTGGTTACTGTTGCCGGACGGGTTGCCCAAATGACTACGAACCTGCCACTACTTTAAGTTCAGAGTCGGAGTTCAGGAGTCTCTAAAATTTTAATTAATTGTCATTTTAGCGTTAAAAGATGTAAATAAAACTGGCGGCAGAGACCACCCCTTACAGAAGACCACCGTAAAATAACAGTATGTGTTTCGGTGAGTGAGCAAAGGATACCAAAGCTCACTTCTCTAACCCTTTCTAATCGGCAGCACATATGCAACGTCAATGGTGTTACTTTTATTAATAGGCGATAGTAGCAACATACCATCAAGTTGACCGTCGGCCTACCTGCCGACCTTTACATAAGAGAAAGTTTCAAGATAATTTTTAATTATTATATTTGAATTATATTTTAGGCTATCGGAAATCACGAGTTTGATGATGGTGTAGCGGGAATAGCACCGTACCTTGCGGCACTCCATGCACCAGTTGTCGCAGCTAATATTAATACAAGCAAAGAACCCGCATTAGACGGATTGTATAAGCCACACGTAATACTAGAAAGAAAAGGAAGAAGGATTGGTATAATAGGCTTGATTACACCCGAGACAGGGGTAAGATCAACAATTTCATTGGTATCGAAAGCTTTATTTAGCTTATAAATTAATTCGAATAATTGTTTTTTGTTCCCAGATATCATCTAATTCAGGGCGTGTTCAATTTCACGATCCTGTGCAAACTGCTAAAAAAGAAGCAAAGGATTTAACCGAAGAAGGTGTAGATATTATAATACTTTTGTCACACTGTGGTCTGGAGGTTGATAAGTAGGTGCATAATTTTTCATCTCAATTTATGAAAGTAACATTTCATTAAAATATTTATTACTCTGGAACACTTCTTTTCTATAAACAAACAATACGTTTGATAAAATTTCTGAAAGTAGATTCAGAAAGTTTTGCTATCGTATCGTTCCAAAGTTGTACAAAGTTTCTCTTTTTTGTTTTAATATTCCAATATAATATTAATATATATTGGTATATTAATATTAAGGAAGAATACAATCAAAGCGTTATCAAATGATTTGTTAGACATAAAAATATAAAATAAAAATAAAAAATACGGGTTGCACTCTGGGAGTGCCGGCAGAGGTGGAAACTTGAATATTAACGTTGTGCATTATTGATATTTTGGAATGGTTAGGGAATAATTTTACATATACTACATTTTATCTACACCCAATTATATACTACATTACGACTAGCCAACTCCACTAGACCCCGGACCCAGATATACGCCGCGGCGGGCGTATATCTGGGTCCGGGGTCTAGTTGAGTTGGTTTACGAATTTTCGATCAGGATTTCGATCTGAGTTTAACATTTTTTACCCATCACAAAAACGCACAGCGCCGCTAAAGAAGTTTTCACCTCAAAAAAACATTCTTTTTAATCATCATCTCAGCCGTAGGGCGTCTACATTTGGACTCCGTCATAATTTTAAAATTGGGATTTGTTAGAGTCTTAAGAGTTTTCTATCAGGATTTCGATCTGAGTTTAACATTTTTTACCCATCACAAAAACGCACAGCGCCGCTAAAGAAGTTTTCACCTCAAAAAAACATTCTTTTCAATCATCATCTCAGCCGTAGGGCGTCTACATTTGGACTCCGTCATAATTTTAAAATTGGGATTTGTTAGAGTCTTAAGAGTTTTCTATCAGGATTTCGATCTGAGTTTAACATTTTTTACCCATCACAAAAACGCACAGCGCCGCTAAAGAAGTTTTCACCTCAAAAAAACATTCTTTTCAATCATCATCTCAGCCGTAGGGCGTCTACATTTGGACTCCGTCATAATTTTAAAATTGGGATTTGTTAGAGTCTTAAGAGTTTTCTATCAGGATTTCGATCTGAGTTTAACATTTTTTACCCATCACAAAAACGCACAGCGCCGCTAAAGAAGTTTTCACCTCAAAAAAACATTCTTTTCAATCATCATCTCAGCCGTAGGGCGTCTACATTTGGACTCCGTCATAATTTTAAAATTGGGATTTGTTAGAGTCTTAAGAGTTTTCTATCAGGATTTCGATCTGAGTTTAACATTTTTTACCCATCACAAAAACGCACAGCGCCGCTAAAGAAGTTTTCACCTCAAAAAAACATTCTTTTCAATCATCATCTCAGCCGTAGGGCGTCTACATTTGGACTCTGTCATAATTTTAAAATTGCGATTTGTTAGAAAGCAGCAAGTGTCTACCCGTGGCCTTTGTTAGGTTAGGTTAGGTCTTATTGTGAGTGGACTTCCTACGCTGCACTCGAGAACTCGGTCTACTCGAGAACCTTCCATCCCCAGCGGCCGTCGTGCATATTGCCACTTCAACACTAATTTACATAGTTTCCTGCGTAGATCATTTTTTTATGTAAGATGGGCAGGCAGGCTGACGGTCTACTTGATGGTAAGTGGCTACCGTCACCTATAACACAAGCAACCCCACAGTTGCTGTGCGCTGCCGACTACAGTAGGATTAAGGATAAGGGATTGGATGGGAAAATGGGCTCTAGCATTCCTTACTCAGTCACCGAAAGACAACAGCATACGTACAGTTATTTCACGGTGGTCTTCTGTAAGGTGGTGGTTATTGCCGCCAGACGGGCTGCCCAAATGACTGCGAAACGCAGTGTGCGCTGCCACTCATTCATTTTCAATGTTGACCCTGCCGGGATTCGAACCCGAAAACCCTAGAACAGAGCGTTAAGGCAAGCACCCTAATTACTCATCCAACGATGCATTGAGCGCAGTTGAGCTTTCTTACGAAAACCATATAGTTAGGCCTCGGACTACTTTCAAAGCATGTCAGAAACTAAAATTATGATTTTAAATATTATGGTCCCAATTTTAATATGGTCCCAATTTGTTCTTAGACTTTCTCTCATTCTATCAGTAATACATATGTTAACGATAGTAATGTAATCCTTCAAAATCCTTTTGAAACAAAAATGTTTCTGTAACAGTAATAGTTTAATCCGGTTACAAAAACCTTTTGTCATCGGTCCCTTTTATATAATAAAATGAAAGTCGGATTATTTTGCTCATAAATAAAGCTAAGATCGATGCAGCTTATCGTAACATCAATCATAGTTTAGTTATACTCCGGTAACTCAAAGACGATTTAAATGCAAAGATAGTCACCTACAGCTATATTTTCCAATAATGCTGTCGTGTTATAAAATCGAGTGCCAGAGTACACCGGTGTGAACCCATAAAAATAATGACGTTATAAAAATTTATTTTGTTACTGAAAAGTATTAACTTTGTTGCATTAATGAAAATTTTAAGAGAAATAATTAATAACTTAATACCATAATAATGTTACATAACATACGTGGTGAGTTAAAATGCCGTGTAAGGGCAAAAGGAACGATTTATTTTCATAAACCAAGATGAATTCCAAAATCACTAAACTTGTCCGATGAAACCGTTATTGACAACTTGCCAAAATTGTCTATGATTCCCTTAATGTGTCGCCGGTTCACTGTGGCAGATAACTTCGCATAAAGTTTATGCCATAAACTCCGAAGAGTCGCTTTAGTATCGCTGGTTATCGCATCACTGAAAACCCCACTTGACCGGCCGCCTCTTATTTATACTTGGCGCCAAACGCCTCGATGTATTTCGAATTTACTAGAAATGTAAGCAAACCATTCAAAGTTCGGGAATGCTATTATTTGGGCAGCCCGTCTGGCGGCAGTAGCCACCCTCTTACAGAAGACCACCGTGAAATAACAGCACGTGTGCTGTTATGTTTCGGTGAGTGAGTAAGAGATGTCAGAATCCAATCCCTTGTCCTTAATCCTACTGTAGTCGGCAGTACACCTGCAGCAGCTTCGGCGTTGCTTGTGTTATAGGTGGCGGTAGCCACCTACCATCAAGTGGACCGTCAGCCTGTCAGCCGAACGTAACATAAAAAAAGCATTGTTAATATAACCGGCTTCGCATTCCCCAGTTAGAACGAAATCCGAGTTATTGTGTATTGTTTTAATTTACAGAGCAATTGCAAGAAATGTAGGAGAGAATATCGATATAATTGTAGGTGGACACTCCCACAGCTTGTTGTGGAATGGAGAATCACCAAGTAAAGAGAGTGTGGCAGGACCTTATCCAGTAATTTTGGAGTCACAGTCGAAACCTGGACATAAGGTATAGAATAAGAGTAAGAATTCGCTGTTACAGTTATGTTAGCGTAAGCCCGCTGAAATCAAATTTTAACTAATCAACCGATTAGACTCAATTTTTCAAAATAGGGGCACATTTGTAAATATGATGGATAAATATATAAAAGTGTTTTACGTAAATCTTACCTATTTTTTTACTACACAGTAATAAGTTTTATTATTTATTAATAACTACACAAAAAAAATTAGCAATAAGAAATCGCTAAAGTCCAACACCTTTTGCCCGATAACCATGAAAATCGGTATGTACGTATATTTTTGTATGTTTTTCTTGGAAAATAATTGCTTTGATGTTAAATTTCAAGGCAGCCAAAGCCACGGGTATCCTAATCATATTGTAAGGAGATAAAAATTTCTTGTTTTTTTTGTATGTAATTCTTGAAGCTATTAAACCGATTCTTCGATAAGATAGAAAGGTTGAATGAAATGGATTTTATTGGATTATCATTACATTGATAATCCAATAAATAATGAAATCGTAACCAAGCCGTGTCTGTACATTATTTTTTTTTTTAAATAACAATTTGTAGGTATACATTGAACTTATGTTACCGAGGCAAAAAAAATTGTTTTTAGAATTTCGTCTGTTTGCCTGTGCGTATGTGCTAATCTCAGGAACAGTTCAACAGATTTAAATACGGTTTCTGATGTATTATAGCAAGCTTGTTTACAAACAAAAAAGTTACACGCTATACCTAATACCACGCGTACGAAGTTGCGGGCTTAGCTAGTAATTAATATATACCAAAATGGGTACACAGCTTAGCTTATATTATATTACGATAATAGGCATATTTTGCTTCGAAAATTGTATATAAAGTATGCTGTGGCAGGAACAACGCTGTTGTTGCCAATTTATTGCTATTTTTAATACTAGATACTTTATGAGCTACATCAAATCAAATAAGCTAAACTCATAATGGAACAACGCATACGTGTGTTTGTAGTATGTTGTGATCAGATATTCATGCTCAAAGGAAAATAGATGCATCCTATTAAATATACTCATATATACTATGGAACCGTCTCAATATGCTATTTCTTTTTTTTACCTTATTAGATTTTAGTAGTAACTGCATCAGCTTTCACGAAATACCTGGGAAATTTAACGATATATTTCGACCAGCACGGAGAACTACAATCTTTTGATGGATCACCAATATTTTTGAACAGATCGATTCCTGAGGGTATGTAAATATTATAATTTACTAGCGGCTTCGCCCGTGGTGCATTTTTATATATATGAACATTCCCCGTTTATCCCTCTTTCCAATGGTGAAAACCGAATTAAAATCGGCCTACCCGTTCACGCATGATGCCATGACCAAGGGAAATGGGGATTCGTTTTTATATATAGAGATAGATAACTAGTGATTATTTAGTATATTTAGAATGTTACTAAGCCAGGAATTAATAGTATTGAGTCCTAATTTTTGTATGAACGAAAATAAAATGTATCACTGCAGGTTTAAAACAATTTCCTCTTGTTAATTAAACAGACCCACAAATGAAGAAACTGCTTCAACCTTACGCCGATAAATTGCACACATTAGTTCAAGAGACCGTTGGCTTTGCAAATGATGATCTATTGGCAAACGATTGCGGTGCTGCAGAATGTGCTATCGGAGATATGATAGCGGATTCGTTTATGAACTCTGTAAGTATCTGGTCAAGTTTTTTAACTTATATGCCTTACTTTGTAATGGCTACTGGATCCAGGTATACTGGATTTGCAGTTTAAGATCGGGCAACCCATCTATCTATTCCTCTTTTTACCTGTCTCCACCTGTTTGATATCTCAACACCAGACTTAGGAAGCTGACCGGCACGAGATGAAGATTCTTATTCTCATCTCTTAATTAAAATAAATAAACCTGATTTTTTATATGAAGCAAATTTACATCACAAAATGAAACATCGATTCGCACTTTAACTATTCATTAAAACAGTATCATCTATAATGCCCGGTTTACATTTCAATAAGTACAGTAGCGAGTTAAGTTGGTATTGTCGTTTGAACGCCAAAAGCGAGTTAAGTAGTAAGTTGTTGATTAAGTCGAGTTGAATAGAATGCGATCCTATTTTTCGGCGAGTCCAGTGCGAAGTAGACCCTCTCCCGCGTTTCTCGCACCCCACCAACTTAACTGACCGGAATGTGAACCGGCGAGTTTAATTTAGTACAGTACCATACTTGCTAACACCGGCCGCGGACACGTGCGATTTTTATTAGTGTAAAAATGAAATGGTCTGATAAAACTACATTTATATTTGCACAAAAATACGTCAAAAATTAGTGTTTGTTTAATTCAAAACGCAATTATCATCACAACTGGCTTGAGACGAAGCTATTATTAAAAATTTTGAGGTTATGATATGTTATAACAACTGATTTCAGATCGAAGGAGTTTCTCTCGAAAATAAAAGATCGACATAGTCTGGAATTAAAATAATAATAATGGAATTAAAATAATTATTGTATTTGAGGCCCTTTGAGTCGAGTAAAACAACCGTTGACGCGACTAGTCGTCTTCTTGTTCAGGCAACTTACGACTACTGACTTACCTACGTTTGAACGCTACTTGCTATTCGCTACTTATTACTTAACTGACTGATTTCTTAACTCGCTACTGTACTTATTGAAATCTAAACCGGGCTTAAGACAAAGCTTTTAAAACTTTTAGGATTTAAGGAGTATGAAAGATTCATGAAAAAAAAAGTTGTTGAGTTTGAGTAACTGTAGTGGACGTAAAATTTAAAAAAAAACCTAATGCATATATGAGGATGATGAAGCCCATGGCCTATATTTTCACGAGCCCATTGGATGAATGGTTAGGGTGCTTGCCTTAACGCTCTGTTCTAGGGTTCCCGGGTTCGATTCCCGGCAGGGACAACTTTTTTAAAATTTGTCTCTGGTCTGGATCTCGAAAGTAGTGGTAGAGCACACTGCGTTTCGCAATCATTTGGGCAATAGTAACCACCCCCTTACAGAAGACCACCGTGAAATAACAGCACGTGTGCTGTTGTGTTTCGGTGAGTGAAGTAAGAGATGCCAGAGCCCATTTCCCTATCCCTTCCCAATCCCTTATCCTTAATCCTATTGTATTCGGTAGCGCACTTGAAGCAGCTTTGGCGTTGCTTGTGTTATAGGCGACGGTAGCCACCTACCATCAAGTGGACCGTCAGCCGGTCTAAATAAAAATATAAAATCCACATAACTTATATAAGAAATGTGGAATTTTTAGCCACTAAAAATCGCGTCGTAAATGGGATTGGTTTTAGTATTGAAGGGACTTTAGTATCGACGCCGGTTTCGCTCCAACTGTAAGAAGACTTAAATGCTATTTCACATAACTTTTTATTTTATACCTTTGTGATGGCATAAGTCATAAAATATGTTCCAATCTTAAGAATAAAGACTTGAATACAGTTTGGCCTCCGTAATTTCAAATTTTAAATTCAAATTGCGCGCCGTACGGCCAACAGTACAAAGCCCGCAAGTTGATATTACCATAATGTAGAGAAGACTTTAAATTGTGACCATGGGCTATTGTAAAAATTCAGCACAGAATTTAAGTTAATTTTGTTGGTATATCTTTAAGAGAGATATTTTTAAGAGCATACGGTTTTATTGTACACTAGCTGAACTCGGCCACGCTTCGCTGCGGCCCATACGGCGGCGGCGTGCGCATGGGGCGCGCGGTACTGGACACTGCTTATTTAAAATATTATACATCGTAGCGTGATGTTTTATAGCCTATAGCCTTCCTCGATAAATGGACTATTCAAAACAAAAGAATTTTTCAATTCGAACCTGTAGTTCCTGAGATTAGCGCGTTCAAAAAAATCAAACAAACTCTTCAGCTTTATAATATTAGTATAGATTTCATTGGTTTATATGTAACTAGCGACCTGCCCTCGGTTTTGCATGGATACAATTTTTTCTGCAAATTATATACGCAAACAATCCTCGTTTATCGCTCTTTCCTTTAGTGAAAACCATATCGAAATCCATTCAGTGATTTAGAAAAAGTTAGCGAAGAAACAGATTGTGAGTCTTCTAATTTTGAGTTTTATGAGTAATTATGGTCGAGATCGCTTATATTGTCAATGAAAAGATATATTATTTCTAGCTGTAACACTTTTAACGCAAGACTCCGTTGGAAGGAAAACAAACATTTAGTTCCGCGGACATCACAGAAATCTCAGATCTGAATTTAAATAGCTAATTACTTTGTCTACCATAGAAAACTGCCTTCGTTTTTTAAATAACTTAGAAGCAATAAAAAAAAGAAGCAATAAATTTTAGAAAGCATAAAAACTTTGTAACATTCATTATACTCGGAACATTTATTTGTCAGGGCCTCCTCTGGGATACAGGAATCATAATTCATAAGGCTCAAAAAATAACAAGAACAATTCCGAGTATATTCTGATAATAATCGAAATTACAATGTAAAATGTAATCGATCGAGATGCCAATGGATTGAAATAGAAATGCGGAACTAGCTTAACATGTCTCCACTTCAAACGCTTTGCCCAGAATGCTCGTCCATAGTACTTTTCCTATTGTCGATGGAAAGGCCCCTTCTACCATTAACGAGCCTCATACTTCCCCCTCGCACGGACTGTCAACATCACCGTTGCTAGTTCCGCGGCCTTTGGCTTGACGTTTCCAAAGATAGTCCCTCAAACCCTCCGCTTGTGGCGCCACTTCAGGACTCTCCGACATATTCATAATTACTTCATAATCACATCGTGTTTTAGCTAATTCACTTTTTAATTTTTTAAAAGATAATTGTGTACTAGGCCTTTTATAGCAAACAATCTTGCTAACAAAATGCATTGTTTATTTTTCAATAATTTTTATAAATAAAGACTTATTTGAAAACCGCAACTACAGAGTTGCCGATTTCCTTCCCGTAGAAAAATCTTTACAAACCGGTTGCAGATTATTTTACCTTTGTGATTAACGAACTATAAACACTTGTAAAAGTAATTGTAGGTAACAGACGAGTAAACAAATATTATGATGACCCCTTTGGATTAAGGCTCTAATCCAGTGGTTCCTAACCTTTTCAATGTCCCTACCCCTGTGAACAAGTATGGGAATTGAGTTTACCCCTAGCTAATTTAAAATAATTAAAACCACACAAACTCGAACAAAAATATGTTTATTATGTAAGAAATTGCACGTTTAGGTAACTAGTAATATATAAATCTCTTACTTAACTAATGTGAAGGTTGAAATTGCTTTGCATTCGCAAGTTTAACAATATTAGGTTCGGTTTCACTCAATGCGCATCTCATGTCATGCTCCACATTCAGACGGTTTCTGGCTTTTGTTTTTAATGTAACAAGAGTTGAAAAACCAGTTTCACATCTGTAAGTGGTAGCAAATGGAAACAACATTTTTAAAGCTCTGTCAGCTATAATAGGGTATTCTGCAGCTGCTTTTCGCCAAAATGTGCTGAGTTTATAATTTTGAAAATCAACTTTTAATGAATTATCCTCCCGTAGTCCAAGAAACTCTACTTTCGCTGACACATCTTCGTCCTTGAAAATATCGACGCAAGTAGAAAATGGTCTTAAAATCCAGGAGTAGGACTCACGACTATCCATGTTCGGAAAATATTGGTTCAGTGAGTCTATCACAGCAGTTAAATGTTGAACCACGGAATTTTCAAACGTGATTTTCTCTTGTTTATTGTTTACTAATTGCTCACTTAGATGTGTAAACATTGACACATCGCCAGCTTGGACTCTACGTTGGTAAAGTTCCAATTTGCGCAAAAAACTTGCGATTTTATCCTGCAACGTCAAAATGTTCGTTTCATTTCCTTGCAGTGAAATATTCAGACTATTAATTTCACTGAAAAAATCAGCAAGGTAAGCCATCTTTAGAACAAATGTTTTGTCTTTAATTTTTGCATAATATTCTTTTTGGTTTTGTGTTCTCTGATTTTCAAAAAATAATCCAATTTCTTCTTGTAATTCGTAAACCCTACTTGGAACTTTGCCTTTTGATAACCAACGTACCTCTGTATGGTACAAAAGAGCATTAAATGTAGCACCAACTTCATCGCACAAAACTTTGAATAATCTTGAGTTCGTAGCGCTGCCTCGAATATGATTAACAATTTTTACTAAGTCACTCAACGTATTTAGCAAATCTGGTGGAAGCGTTTTCACAGCCAAAGCGTAACGGTGTATCAAGCAATGATAGCTAAACACTTGAGGAGCAACTTGTTTCACGAGTGCTTGAAAACCAGAACGGATGCCCATCATGGAAGGCGCCCCGTCTGTACAAGTACCAACCAGCTTTAACCAGTCCAGGCCATTTTCCTCAATAAACTCTTTTAGCGTTTGAAATACGTCTTCGCCGCGAGTAGTAGTGGGCAAAGACTTGCAGAACAAATATTCCTCCTTCAAATCATCATCTTTAATGTATCTTGTAAATACCAATAATTGTGAACACGAAGCAACGTCTGTGGACTCGTCCAATTGCAGAGCAAACATAGGACTTTCCTTCATTTCAGAAATAACGGTTGCTAGAATATCGGCACTCATTTCACAAATGCGACTTTGAACAGTAGTGTTTGAGAGTGAGATTTGTTTAATCTTAGGTACATGTTGCTCACCAATAACAAGTGTTACTGCATCTACCAAGCAAGGTTTGATGAGGTCCTCTCCTATAGTGTGTGGTTTTTTATTACGTGCAATGCGATAAGCAATTTTGTATGAAGCTTGAAGACACGATTCATTTGCTTTTTGCATATCACCTGTAGAATCCAATCGTGAAGACTTCAGAATCTTCTCCTTTTTCTTAAAAAAATCTATATTTTTATCTGCGAACTCCTTGTGAACTTTTGCAAAATGTTCTTTTAATTTACTCGGTTTCATGCTTTCTGGATTAAGCACTTTATTACATAAGACACACTGAGGCTTTTCTATATTTTTGTCTACGATGCTTGTGAAACCCCATTGTAGGAATGCTTCTTTATAAGTACGCTTTTTGCCAGATGAAGTAGAAGCCATGTCAAAAACACTTGTAGGTACCTAAAACAAAAGTCAACAAATATATACCTACGTAAACAAATCACTCGTGACAATGTTAACAATACAATATTAACGTGACGATATTAACAAACGCTGCTTACCTTTACATTTAAACAATAACAATCCAAAAATACGATTTCTGCGATGCGATGCGCGGTGGAACAAATAAAATGCGTGTTCTTCCTAAGCTTAGGTAACGGAATGAAACGGTCGCCGCGCGTCGCCGGTGCTTCACCCCTCCCACACCGCCGCTCACCCGCCGTCGGCCCGTCGCCGCCCCGCCGTCAGCCGCGCTGATGAGAGCGCCGTGCGGCCGTGCTACCGTACTATTATTTTGTTTATTATTTTAATACTTTTTCGTGCCATCCCGTGTTACCCCCCTAGAATTTCCGTTTTACCCCTACGGGGGTAATTACCCCCAGGTTAGGAACCACTGCTCTAATCTGTCTCAGGGGTCTGTTCGATTCACAGCGGGATCAACTATGGAAATGAACTTTTCAAACTTGGCTCTGGTCTGCGTTTCGCTGTCATTTGAGCAGCCCGTCTGGCGGCAATAACCATACCCTTACAGAACATCACCGTGAAATGTGTGCTGTTATTCGTAAGCTGTTGTGTTTTGGGAGTGAATAAGAGATGCCAGAGCCCATTACCCTATCCCTTATGACTTGTGACGTTTCTATTATAGTAGTGTATCGTAATATATAGTAGGTGCTGTACTCGCACCAACTACTATATATTACTATACACTACTATAATGTTACGACTAACTATGGAACGTTCTGGAAAAAGCGTTTGCGCCGGCCGAAAGTCTCGAACGACCCACCCTATGTTCCCGAACTTTCAATGGTTTGTTTACAATCTTGTTTATATTTCTAGTAAATTCGAAATACATCGTTGGCGCCAAGTATAAATATGAGGCGGCCGGTAAAGTGAGCTTTTAGTTGTGCGATAACCAGCGATACGAAAGCGTTTTTTCGGAGCTTCTGCGATGTTATCTGCGACAGTGAACCGGCGACACATTAAAGGAATCACTGACGACTTTTGGCAAGTTTAACGGTTTCATCGGACAAGACTAGTAATTTTGGTTTGTGGAAATAAATCGTTCGTTTCGCCCTTATAGGGCATTTTAACTCACCACGCACGTAACATTATTTTCGTATTAATTTCCTAATTATTTCTCTTAAAAACTTTCATTAATGCAACAAAGTTAATCCTTTTCAGTAACAACATGAACATAAATATATAAAAGGCCTAGTAATCTTCATTGAATTAACAATTGAATAAATTTAATTAATGATTAATAATTAATTGAAGCAGGGTATTAAGCGTTTTTGTTTGTATTTTAAAAATGTTACAAACTGTAAATACTAGTAAAACGAATAAAATTGTTATTTTTTATCTGTACAAAATTTATATCTTTAATTTGATAAAAGAAAATTGTTTCATTTAATTAATTCTTGCCAATTGTCACTGTGATCAAAAATACGACAATTTGATCCATTTTAAATTAAAGTTTCATTTATATTATTTTATAAGGTGATTTTAACCCAGGCCCAATTATTGTCCCTCAATTTTTATAAAAAAAAATCGTAAAGTGTTTTTCTTCTCGTACCAGTATATTTTAATTCATCCATACACAATTGTTGCAGACAAAAGAATATTTAAAAAACAACAAAATGAAGGACACTAAGCCACACGTCGTTTTCCTCCTCAGAAATATGATTCGAGGATCAATCGCTAAGGGAGGTGAGATAATAAAATTTGTTTCGTATTGTAATACTGCAAACAATCTGTGTAACGGTACTCATTGTTGTATTATAATAATATTTATGGTAGCAATAATATATATAAATTACATTGCAAACCACTTGATTAAATAATGTAGCATTAAAAAAAAAATAATTTGAGCATTCGTGCTGTAGACACAGTTGTAATATCAGCCATATAAATATAATAACATCATGTTTACCTTTGCGTAAGGAAGCATGGACTTATAGCAGGCCTCTGTCACTCTGTGTGTGCCGTAATATAATTGCCTACCGTCGCTCACATTGAATGTGAAAGGAGTGCAATTTGTGTACGCTATATAGTACTATTATTTATTCCGGGCTTATTAGTCCATCATGCGAACCTATAAGCACACTGGCAGGACTGTTGTTGATTTCAGTTCTTCGAATTACTTCATTTTCTTAAATTTTATTGGATGTAATTAAAATTACTTATTTGGATGGTGCACACATCTTGTTTAATTACTTCAAAACATCTAAAATAACTTATATATAAAATATTTCACTACCATCTATCCAGATGTATAAAAACACACTCTCCGTTTTTTTTCACGTCAAAATATAAAATTATTCTTTTTCTTTTTCCCTGTTTGAATATCAAACCTTTTTAAGTCAGCCAGTATTTAAGTTCAAAATTCATTAACAAGGACGTCCTGAGTCTTCAAAAAAGCTAGTATGTGTGTAAGAAGTATCTTTCACACATCTGACGATGTTTTTTCTTCATATAATTGTACCTACACACTACACACGTATTTCGTAATTGCTGTGATTCAGATGTTGCTTAGCGAAACTCTGCCCTTCATTAACTATCGTCAATGAAAAAATTGTATAAGAGACCTCGTTTCAGCGCCATATTAGCAACACACATTGGTCGATAAGATTTGTTTTGAGGCACGGAGGAACTTATCTTCGAAACTACTGAACCTGAAATTTTGAAAAAAATACAGAAATTAGTTTTCTACTTATAGATTATAGGAAAACCTATAAGAAGTCCATGATATTAAAATAAAATGGTAAATCACTCAATAATGTGCGGATAAGTAACATCGTACGGAACCCTCTTCACGCGAGTTCAACTCGCACTTGTCCCGTTTTTTTTTAAATATTATTTGTTGCTAATACCTATCAAGCGACATTGGCAGCAATCGGAAAGTTCCAAAAATCTTGAGTGCCTCTAAACAAAGGGCTTTGAATAGTATGTTTTACCAATGATGATATATGGCTCCGAAACGCAGTCTCTTAGTTCATAATATGAGCCTAGTAAGAAAGCTGTAACGCTCAATGAGAGGGCTATATGCTCGAGATTACTCAGAAATAAGGAGATCCGTAGTCGTCGTCCAACAGAAATAATGACGATGGATAAATGTCCAGCAATAATACCGAAAGCGAATCCCACGCAGCTGCGACATACAGAGCTATAATACCCAGTGATACCTAACAGACACACGTCGGACTATAAAAAAAGCAACTGACATCAAACACGGAACACAAGGTGGCCTTGCTCGATGGCCTCTACCGAGTTTCCTAAGGGGCGGGCCTTAAGATGAATATGGAAAAGTTATATATCCATGAAGATGAAAGTCTAATATCCATGTTGTGCCCACTCTAGTTACAGTTGGAAATTCAACTCTCGAAGTTGTTGACGAGTACATCTAGTTGGGACAAGAATTCCAATTAGATAGAGACAACTTCGAGAAAGAGGTCAATCGTCGCATCCAGTTCGGTTGGGCAGCGTTCGGAAAGTTCCGAGATATCTTCTCGTCCAAAATTCCTCAGTGTCTTAAAACAAAAGTTTTCTACCAATTTTTGTTGCCAGTGATGAAATATGGCGCTGAAACGTGGTTTCTAACTATGGACCGTATAAGAAAGCTCAACGTTGCTGAACTAGATGTGGTGATGGCTAATGCTTAGGGTTACACTGCGAGATTGATTCAAGAACGAGCAGATTTGTAGAGGAACGAAAGTTACCGATATATCCCGGAGGATTAGTAAGTTGAAGTGGCTAGTAAGGGGCAGGACACATAGGGACCCTTGTGAGTCCGTGGACAGACGACCTGATAAGATCCGCAGGTCGACGGTGGATCCAGACTGTTTCTGGTCGGTTCTTTTGGAAAATTTGGGGGAGGCCTTTGTCCAGCAGTGGATGTCATACGGCTGAGATGATGAACACCAAAAAATTATATAGGTACTTAAGATGTTCTAAAAAGCTACAGAGGACTTACCTATCTATATGCATGATGCTCTATACTCGACAATCTCAATCGAGTTTCCTAAAGGGTGTGCCCTAAGATTAGGGTTGCCATAACTTCTGGGAACCAATATGGGACGTTTTCTCTTCTGTTGCCCAAAACTCATAACACATTCAACGCCGACACGCGGCTTTTCAACTACACCATACATAGCACGCATGTATATTCTACCATATATACATAGTGAGAGACAAACTATGCGTTTTTTTTTTTTCTAACAATGGCCTCGCCTCTCATACATGCGCCCCGCACTCCGCCCCGCGCCACTCACTTCTTTCCGTATCATTTTGTCGAAATACGAGACAAATACGGGACATGTAGTAATACGGGACGGGATGGTCAAATACGATGACAGTCCCGTATATACGGGACGTATGGCAACGCAACCTAAAATGAATATGGAAACGACGAAAGTTATGTAAAATGTTATGGTTTTTAAATTTACAGTTATAACTCGTGGTGGAATAATAAATACTCTGCCATTCACTAATAGCGTCATGACTTTCTCCTTGCTCGGGGAACACTTGATTGAAGCATTTGAAAGATGCTTAACTAACTATTGGGTGGCACACCCATTTAATGGACCCTGGATGCCGCATGTATCTGGTGAGTTAACTTGGCTTAAAATTAATTTGAAATTAAAATGGCAATTTTAACATAATATAAAAGGTTTTTTTTTATTTAAGATGGGTTTGCTCTTGACCAGCATGTATCCATGTGGGAAAGATGAGGCCGACTGTTCCTTCCTACTGATTTGCAATGGGTTTATTAAATGAACAATAAATTACACTAATAGGCGAACCTAATATAAATACAAGCATTTCAATTTAGTTGTACAATTCACAATTCTTCAAAATTTGCTTGTACAGGTGTGGAGATTCATGGGACATTCTTATGACGCCGGCACATTATTTTCACGTGTCATTAACATACTATGCTGTTAACTATGATCTAGAGCCTTAGTTCCCAAATTGGTCCAGGTGGACCCCCAGAGATCCACGGGAGCGTGACAAAAAAATGGGGATGACAAAAAAAAACCAATCAATTCTCACTTATTTCATTTTGAAAACTCCCCATTCGTGGTTGGAACTCGTGGTTTCCATAATTAGATCTAATCTTCACATTTTTTGTCGAGTTTTGGGAATACGATAGAAATGTACAGGGCTCCACCGGATCTAGCTAAATTTTGAAAGTGGGTCTATGAGAAAAGTCTGGGAACCTCTGCTAGAGTCTAGTTCACAAGTTAGAATGGTCTTAATCTGTACTACATATCTATGCTAATGTAATAAAGAGGTAAAATTTGTATAAAGTTTTTAACTTAAGAAAAAAATCTTAATCATTTTCTGCGTAGGTATTTTCATTTATGCCAGCGGGGTGCAAGTAGATCTCCTTGCATCCTGCTGCCCGAGCTAATGCTTATGCCGTATATGAAGTTTAAGTTATCAAATATGAAAATAGGTCTATTTTTTTAAATGTTTCAGGTGTCCAATTAACGTTGAATGCGAGAAATGGTACGGCAACAGTATTAATAAAAGATGGGGACGCATATCGACCTCTCGACCCGGAAAAATTATATCAAGTTACGTCTCTGAACTTCTTGACCAGAGGTGGTAACGGATTTAAGGTAAGCGATTCCTTACAATGCTGGACATTTTCCAATAGTGAATATGCACATTTTTTTTTATATTTTCATACGATAGGTTATATCGTTATATAACCGTAAAAAAATATTCAGCGCCAAAAAACAGCTATGGGCACTTTAAACACCCGCCCTTTTGGCGCCCTTGTCGTGACGTCAAAGTCTACAATACAATCAAATGTTAAAAATCAGAAATATCTACACGCTTGTTGACATTTCATAGACGTTGACGTCACATTCGATCTGACCGTTTCAAGTATTTTGAATTTCCCACATTTTTATGCACTGTTTAATAATTATTTTCTTAACGAAAAAGAAATAGTATTATAAATATTTACATAGGCATAATTCTAAAGCAAAAATGTTGATAAAAAAATATATTTAAGCCTTTTTTGAATTAGACGCATATTGCCTATTGATCATTGATTCTTCTGTATTTAATTTATTAATAAATTAAAATATTATTTTTCGCAGAAGGTACACTGCATAAGATCAAACTTCAATTACTATAGTTAATTTCTTTTTTCAATTATGGCTTTAGGTATAACATTTAAATAATGCATTGTACGTAAAATGTAATTTTTACAAAAATTTAAACATACATTGTATTCTCTGTGGCCTCCTAAACATGGATAAAGGTATGATTCCGCAACCATTTGCAAGCGCTAAGTCGCGGTATCAAGTCGGGTGTTCTTGCTCGGACATCTGTAGCATTTCTGGTCTGCGGTTGAGCTAATTTTTGATATTTTTTTTAAATTTGACTTATATTTGATATTTGAATTTCAATTTGAAAAAAAATATTGAAAATATATTTATATGAAATACCTCTATGAAGGTATGATAGAAATCAACAATGTCGCCTACTGGTGGCCTACTGAGATTACTTGTTGTCTGCGATCAACTACGTAATCGTACCTTTAGGGATATCGGAGCTAATTCTAAAGAGTTATATACAAGATGAGGACCTTGTATACAACTTTTTATTCTATTTCTTCCTCACACATCGATATTTAAAAAATAATAATTTTTTAATTAATTGAAAAATAACTAACACAGTTATTCGCTTGTTTGTACTTGCTCGTTTCGTATAAATGCATAAAGGATAAAAATGCGAAACACGACTCTTGATGGAAATTTTGAGACGTTGGAATAAAAATCACATTATTATATTTTATCTTCAGATGATAGCGGAAAACGCCCGCAACGTGACCTTCATAGGAAAAGATGCTGACATTTTTGAAGGTTACATAAGGAAAATGTCACCAATTATGACTTCGTTGGACGGCAGATTGAAGGTTTTGAACGAAGAAAAAATTGAATCATAGGAATAACTTCAGAATGTGTAAATATTGTGATTCGTACATAGATAAATTATTTTAAGAATTATACACCAATTGTTGAGGCGGAATTACCACAAAAATGCCGTTATGTTTAGTGATGGAGATAAAAACTATTTATCATAACTCTAGCTAGAAGAATTATTAAAATACCAAAAACAAATGAGAATGTATATACCTGCATTCAATAAAATTAATATTAATAAAGGACATTGAATCATTTGAATTTGATATTTATTGTTAAATTAACATGTTTTGGTACAAAAATAAATAAAATAGTATTATAGATACGAAAGTTAGTAAAGAATTCAGATTGTTTCTCGGTATAAGTAAAATTCGATTACCTATCTCGGAAGTCGTAGCGTACGCATCTTGACTTTGCACTGGACGCTTTACATAATATATCTCTTTAACCATACGTCCAAAACGTATGTAGTAAAGAGCAAAAATCACGTGTATTAATCACTTGTGATGATGAACTTGGTGATTTTGATAAGAATTCATAATTGTTGATAATATGGCCAATAAATATTATTATTTTTTTACAAAACAGTAGTTTTTGTGGCTTAAATATAAAAGTCAGGCGAATGCTATTGCTGACTCTTTTGTAGGCATTATCAAGCTCTACAACTTTTCTACAGAAATCAATCACATATCTATCACCGTTAAAGTAGCGTTCGAAAGAAACGTTTTTGTTAGAGCGCTTTTTCGTCAACTTACTTTGCTAATTCATTTACCACGAAAAAGCCTTTCCGTTTTACGAAATAATATTATATATAACCTATGTCCATCCTGAAATTCTATTTCACCAATGTGAAAGATTTTTTAAATCGGATGAGTAGTTTGGAAGATTACCCCTTACATACAAACATACAAAATTTTCCTTTTTATAGTAATACTAGCGACCCGCCCCCGGCTTCGCCCGGTGTGCAATTTTTATATATATGAACATTCCCCATTTATCCCTCTTTCCATTAGTGAAAACCGAATTAAAATCGGTCTAACCGTTCACCCGTGATGCCTTGACCAAGGGAAATGGGGATTCATTTTTATATATAGAGAAGATATATAGTAATATAGTAATAGTATATATAGTATAATTATAGATTACCTACTGGTGTAGTGCAGTGCAGTGAAATATGTAGTTGCATTCTGGTAGAAGAAACCATCCTCTCACAGAAGATCACGTGAGTTTTGGTAAGAGGAGTAAGGTATTACAGAACTCATTCCACATGTGCTTAAATAGCACTTGTGTTCCAATGGACAGAAAATAAAAGGCTAGCCTGGATTTTCTCGTCTTTGACAAACTAACACTTATGGTCTTGCTCAGGTTAAAAGGACCACAAGGATCCTTAAAAGGAGTAGATAATAATTAAACGTAAATTACTGTGCTGAAAACGGAACCCGTCATTTTAGTAGATCCCATGTGATAGTATAATACTTCTTTAGCTCCCTTAAACATTCACAAACTCCTTCACGAATGATGCTTGTATAACTGTTCGGATAAAACACATTTTCCAACGTTCTCACTAACAAACAACATTACTCCGAACATTTACAGCTGGGGATTTTATTCAATCCCAACCTTTTACCGAGCGAAACTCACCATTACCATGTTAAAAGTTTCGTTATAAAAACTCCCAAACACAGAGTTCTAGCAAATGGATACGACTTGTACTTGAATCAAATTAAAGGAGGGTTCTCACTTGTGTATTCTTCTGTTTCGATTATTCTTCTGATGCATATAGTCTCATATAGTTCACTGCACGAGTGGTTATCTCTCCGGAGAGTGGAATTTTTGACTGCTCCCATAGACTAACGATTACCCAAGTCATTAGCAATTAGGCTTGGCATCACTTACTCACTCACAGAAACACAACAGTACACGTGCTGTTATTTCGCGGTGGTCTTCTGAGTGGTTTCTGCCGTCATACGGGCTGCCCAAATGACTACGAAACGCAGTATGTCCTGCCAACACGTTTACATAGTTTACACTTTAAAAGAAAGTGGGTAGCATCCCTGTAGTAAATACAAGACGAAGTGTGGTCCCAACAGTGTTTAAAAAAACAATTTGTGGATAAAACAGACGGTCTGGTCCAATTCAGTCATTTAGGATTTACTTTCAAAGAGAACTATTTCGTATATTACGTAAATTACAAGAGTACTAACGTAAACCTCTTTTATTTTGTCGTATCTAGTGTCTCTATGGTGTGCTGAAACAAAACTGTACCTGACTTGATTCGAAAGCGAAAGTCAGCTGGACTCACAATACTCCGCAGACGGCGTTTGTCTAATTATGACACGAATCGCCGGAACTCATTATCATACATTAAAATTAATTCCAAGGAAATTTGATAACGAAAGGGAAATATTTTCGGTGACAAAATTAAGAGATTTTGCGATTTCGGACCAGTTTTTAATATGTTTTAGTATCAGCGTTGTTTAATTCTTTGAGTGGGTAGTTCGTTTTAAATTTCTAATATAAAGACTTAAAAGTTTATTTTGGTATTAAACACGTTATTTCAACAATAAAAACGGACATTTGGTATCAAAATTTAAGCCTAAGTAGCATTATTTTTTACAATAACATGAGCTTTTATTATCTCTATACGTATTATAAACTAGCTGAGCCCGCAAGTTCGTACGCATGGTATTCGGTATAGTGCCTAACTTTTTTGCTTGTAAACAGATTGGAGTGAAACTAACACTAAATGTTTCGAGAAGCTTGCTACAATACATCAGTGAAACCGCATTCTAAGATTAGAATGCACAAACGCACAAACAGACGAAAATTCTAAAATTTTCACTAATGAAAAGAGAGATCTACGAGGACGGTTGTGCATGTGCATACAATTTGCAGAAAAAATATTGCACCTGTGCCAAGCCGGGGGCGGGCCGCTTGTAATAACGTACTTACGCTGATTAGAATTAAATGTTTTTTCTAAGTATTAGAGAACACTGTTTTCACTTCCATAGATTTTATTCCATTTTAGTGTTTTGTTGAAAGCTGTCTGAGATTTATCAGTGTCAAAAGAATATTTGGTATTGTTTTCTTTTGCTTTTCTATATTCACATCATTCTTATGATACTAATAGGGAGTAAATTGATTGATTGATAATGTCGTATTTTTTCCTCTGTTTAGTGTGGATTAGAAACAACAATTTTTAGCCTTTATTTTACAATATTTTACCTTAACTGCGAATAGTGACCGGCACATCATTTGGCAAGATGTTAACGTATTGGGGGAAAGTTTGCGCATCTACACTCACGTACAATAAAAACGTGACTGTTGTTTTCATAATATTTTAAAATAATGTTTAGGGTGAGGTATAAAAAACAATTAGTTAAACTTAATTAAGAAATTTGTTATAAAATGAAATACTTAAATTATTATTAAACATTAAATTTAATTAAATAATTTATTAAACATACTGTCATATGGTGTCTTCAACACTGTCGCTTTGTAAAAGCGTTAAAAACGATTTTGCCATTCTTGCCAACTTATATAGGTGCCGGAAATTATAGAAACAAACGTATTCACAGCTCTCGTTGAAACTAACCTACAACAAAAGAAGAATAATATGTAGCTGTGGCAAAAACAAACTCCTATCTGGTAAGATTAAGTTTAAATCAAAATTATTGAAATTAGTTTAAAAATAAATAATTATATGAAGGAGTTTTCCATATTTCTCCATACTTGATCGTAAATAATTCAAGGAATATTTTAAAAAAGGATTTTACTTATCTAAGTTGGCAGTCTATCAAACAATAGAGCGAAATTCACAACAAAGGGGCTGCCGTGCTACTGTAGTGCATCGGTGATGTTTGCAAATGCAAGAGTTGCAGATTTTTACGCCATATTACAAATGAGGATCGTATCCCTGATGACTAGAGTACGGGACAGCCTCGACACGCTGTTGAAGGTAATTGCTGGGAAATGGACTGTCCAATAAAAAAACATTGGGTGATGTCACATGTCACCCTCAATAGAAAATGATAGGTGGTGTCAGTTTATATTTATCATTAGTTTACATTAGGTCGGGGAAAAAGTGTTTTCGCATATGATATGTATAAACTTGTAACAAAATATCTTTGGCTGTACTGTTTGTATCTGGCTGGTTTTGATGACATTAAAAATTACAGGTTACATTTAAAAAAAAAAGAAAAAATAGTAGAATGTTGTTTTCAGCTATTTTTTGTATATCTTTCTTTCTGTCAAAATGAGCGAATCTAATAGAGAAATTCGATGCATTTAAAAATTTTATTACAAAAAAGGAAAAAATCAAACGTAAGCCGCAAAAAGAATTTGTGACGTTTATGGACCTAATGCAGTGTCAGCACAAAATTTGTTTAAGCGTTTTCAATCTGGGAATTTTGATGTCAAAGATGCACCTCGCTCTGGACCAGAATGAAAAAGTGGATTTTTTAATTTCCTTTTCAATGTTTTGTGTAATATGTAAATGTATATACTATGTACAGTATTTGTATAATTTTTAAAAGCTATGGACTCATGTCTGAAATAAAGCTTTTATTATCATGCCGTGCGTTTTCACAGTTGGCTACGTATAGAGACACGTGTGTTTGTGTGGACAGCACCGCAATCGCACCAAAATACTTAAAAAATCCAGAAAATAAAGTTACCATTTAAAAATACTATGAATTAACTTTAACATTAGTAAAAGAGAAAACATGCAGTGTATTTCTAGCTTTAGAAACTTGATACCTGCATTCATACGGGCTTCCTTAGTTTATGGTACAGATAAAGCGGTACATCTATTCAACTATAAACTGGATAAATTTAGAATATCTGCATACCTAATAACAACAGCAGATTATGAACCATTAATAATAATAATCTTTGTTTGCTTTGATCGTGGGTATGGTAAATACCAGGTGACATTTTTATATATATATATAGTTCCAAAATGATCAACCAAAAGTATTCGGCATTCAAATATAAATTCAGTGCGCACTTAATACCTACTATATTCACATAATTAGGTTAACTAAAATTAATGTAATAACATTAATTTACATTAATTAATTTACATTGTGAATAATTAACTATATTTAACAATAATAAAAATAATATCAATTTACTAAATATGTACACTTAAAAATATAATTCATCATTAGAACCATATAACTATAACACTATAAAAATTAATCGGGAAATATAGAAAAGCAATTTATATTATATATTATATAATTAATATTATATTCTTTATATATAATATACTTAAAGAATAATAATTATATAATTTGTACAGAGCTTTTTTAAATTTTCTGAGTGTATACTCTTTGATTATATTTGGGAGATGATTAAATATTTTTATACAGATAACAAAACAATTATTTTTAAATACTTTATATCTACATGGTGGATGTATTAGTCTATTTGCATATCTACTACTTCTAAAACATTCAGAGGCGGAAACAAATATATTGCGATTAATTTTGACAAATACTCCTATTTCATAAATGTACATTCTATTATGTATTATTATGTACATTCTTATAACAACTTTAGCAAGTCTGATAGCCGGTAAAAGCAGATAACTTATTTACATGGTAACATTTCGCCGGTTTGCATTCTATCAGAATTTGCTAACAGCAACTTCGTCGATCAACAGTTTCTGATTCTCAGATCAAAGTAGATTAATAGTTTGGATTATAAGCTGTTTCATGGAATGTACTTTGAATGGTGAATGAGGTATGTTGAATTAATGGTTGAGATTTTACAATATGTATTAATGAATCCCAGAATATATCAATCAGTTCATTCGTAACTTAAAAACAATGAAAGGTAACCTAATTAGAAGCTGCAAAATAAATTTCAACTGTTTCTAATAAAACGTCTAGCTAGAATTTTCCATAGCAACTGGAAGGAACCATTTGTGTAAACACTGTCCACAAATATCTACACCAAGTTACATGGAGTTAACATACCTATTACATTAAAAAACAGTTTTAGGGTCAAGAGTCTAATTAGGTAGAGCGAGCTGCGGGGAGGTAATCGTCGAATCCAGCATTAATAATATAATTTTATTAATATATTGTTTTTATATTTTATAACATTCATTATACACACATCAAGTATTTAGAATTACTACGTCTAGTCGGCCACTCAATTTAAAATAAAAAAAATTACAAACCTAAAAATCTTTTGATAACTTCTAGGTCATCGTGAATCAAGTTTCTATTTTAATGCATTCGAATTTTAGATGGTCCACATGGTTATTAAGTTATTTTCATTTCATAAAGAAATTTAAATTAATACTTTCTGTACAATTATGGTAACTACATTTTAGCCTTTCGGTCATGTTGAATTTGTCTCGTAATTAAACTTAGGGACAGCATCGTTAGAATTGCCTGAAATAAACACATACAGTACTATTATTATAATGTATAATTGCAAAACTTTTTCACATAACCAATTTTTCTGCGACTTTGGTAAATAAAATGTCATGGTCCAATTTATTGATATACCATTTTCACTAAGTGCTGACAGTTTGTAAAATTGCCATAAATATTTAGGATCGGTTATAGTTTTTGTTGTGAAATTGGGATCGGAAAACGCACGCAGAACACTTTGTGGCAAAATGCTGCGTCATTCCGTAGCATGACGCAGCATCCTGTAGCCGTATTGTGCCGAAAACACACGTTCTCTTTCAAACAACTTCTAAGTTTAGTATTGTCTTACTCTGAATTTTGTTAAAATGATTGATCAGGATATAGTGATAATAGCACTTGTTACTGAAGAGGAAGAGAGGTAATTACGGCTTGCCAAATCGAAGAAAAATAAGTATGCCACGGCATCCTGTAGCATGACGCGGAACGCTACAGCCTCTTGGTATTGAAATAAAATACTGTGAGGTCTAAAATCATTGAAATAAGGTTAAAAATAAAAATCCTTTGCCACGCCATGCCGAGCCATACAGTACGGTCAGTCAGTGCCAGCCTTTAATTACATAGCCCGATTTAATTTTTGCTCGACCATTACAACTAGTGGACTGATTGATCACTTGGTCCATACCATAACATACACAAAAGACTATTATTTATATAAGAGACTACAGTTATTGGCTTTACCTGATACACAGTAGATCTGTCTACTGTAAAAATTCTGGACGCAGTGAATTTGGGTGGAGTAGAACACAATCGAGTGATTTCCGGCCAGAGACGTGACTCGTAGTTCGCCGACTTTAACAATGCGCTCACCAACCTTCCATACTGTCCGGATTAAAAACAGAATGTGTAGCTTGTAACATTTTAAACACTTGAGACTTCAAATGTAATAATTCAACTCAATGAAGATTGTAAACAGCAATCTTCCTTGACTTTAATCTATTTTAGGCACTACAACCGATTTTGATACTTTTTAATATTTTCCTAGATTTAACACATCTAAATCCAAAAACTTATTCAAAAAAACTTGCATCATGGAAGTAGATTCATTTCCGTATTAATTATGATGTGATTTTGAGGTTCGTTTGTTTTAAATTTATATTTTTCAGACTAAACGAAATATTACGTTTTATAAGCAGTATCAAAACCGTTCCTACAATCTCAACAAACTTTATGTTAACTATGGTATTCAACAATACAAAGGTTGGGCGTGTGTGTTGTGCTGGCCTTCTCGCAGTTTCGGGTGAGAGAGGGCACCAGTTGTTCGCTTGTCGCCGTCCAATGCGACTCCGCTCGATTCGCTTATAAACAATAATTTACTTAAAAACGCTTTATGACCCTAGCAACGCACTGTAATATTAAAGGAGTGTTTCCATTGTGGATAATAATTTGTGTACCAACCAATTGTGACTTGCGCCGAGCTGAACTTGCTCATCTGAAGGACACCTGGACCTGGATCCGTCTAGCAAGTACTGTTACTCGATAGCCCTTAATTTTGTGTGAAACGCCAGCCAATTCCACAGGATACCCATAAAACCGCTCCCGGACACGCATTACAATGGTGGTTATTTACACACCGCCATCGCAAAGGGTAGGTATCTTTGGTTTTGTTTATAACAATCGTTGAAATGCTTTCCTTACTTTTAAAATGTGTACGAACTTATAACACAAAAGTTTGAAAAATAATTTTAAAATACAATAAAAAATAACACACACTCGCAGACCAAAGTCGCTATGCGCCCCAGTCGGATAGATATTGTTCAACCTGTTTTAGAATAAACTTTGAGAAAATAAGTGACGAAAAACTATGCATAAAAAATCACATATTTACCGCTTTAGTAAAGGCGTGACACGTCTCAGTTAGTGTAAAATAAATTACAGTGTGGATGAGAAATTGGTATAAATGGTCATAAACTGGCAACTTTACTACATTACGGTAAGTTCCTTCTGTGCCTGAAAAGATAACTTGAAATTAAAAAGGGGGATGTGTGTGCTTCATGTGCACCGAAGTACCACAACACACGTGCTGTGCTTGGTTATCTATACTAACATACGTATTATAAAGGGGTAAACTCAGGAGGTAATCTTCGAAACTACTCATCTGGTTGAAAAAAATCTTTCACCAATAATTAGAACAAAATTTCAAGATGGACATAGGCTAAATTACTTAGGCTTTAAAACAACTTTTGTGATGCGCACTGCTAAAGATTGGAACTCCCTTCCGGCGTCTGTATTTCCGAGATCATATAACCCAAATCTTTTCAAGGTTCGAGTGAATAGGCATCTTCTGGGTGAGCTCGCTCCATCGTCGGCCTCATCCTTCCTACATGGATAGATGCTGGTCAAGAGCAAACCCATCCTTAATAAAAAAAAAACTATTCTACGCTGGCGAAGCCGGATGCACCAGCTATCTAAAATAAAATCTAAGGCTTAGCAAGTATAATGTCAGGCGTCCTTGACTATTTCACGTCTATGAGATCATATTATTTAAGGTTTCGAAAAAAAAAAGCACAAAATCAAATAATACCATATAGTCAGATATCTGCATATCTGTGAGTCAGATATAACTGACCATATGTCAGGTATGTTTACCTGTTTGTCAGGTACCTGTCAGGTGACAGTACAGCTTGCCGCTCACTGCTGTCGCGTTTTAAGCCAGTTCTAGGAGTTCTAGCCTTTGAAGAAATTTCTTCAAATTCTAATCAATACAATAAAAATATACTGATTTTTTTAAAATTGAATATAACCTTTTTTATGGCACTGTTTTTATATCTACCATCGCATATTAGGAAAAGCTTGGTTGGTTACCGAACCAAGAGGGACCAAGGGATTAAGGGCGGTTATTAGGGAAGTTCTGGCCTTACTCACTCATAGAAACAAAACAGCGTAAATGATATTTCACGGTGGTCTTTTTGTCACGATAAAGAGATGATTACTGCCGCCAGACGTGCTGTCCAATTTATGATAGGTGGCGGCGCAATCGGGTTACAGAATTAATTTTTCGGTTTTTTTTTTATGTTAAGGTCGGCAGACAGGCAGACGGTCCACTTGATGGTAGGTGGCTACCGTCGCCTATAACACAAGCAACGCCAAAGCTGCTGCAAGTGCGCTGCCGACTGCAGTAGCATTAAGGATAAGGGATTAGGAGTGGATAGGGAAATGGGCTCTGGCATCCATTACCACTCACCGAAACACAACAGTACACGTGCTGTTATTTCACGGTGGTATTTTGTAAGGGGGTGGTTACTGCCGCCAGACGGGCTGCCCAAATGGATGCGAAAACGTCGGGCAGGACAACGTCTGCTGGGTTAGCTAGTATTAGTTATATAATTGGAATATATTTATATATTATACTTACTTATGTATAACTTAAACAAATTTTTCAAAGGCATAAACATGTCCAGGTGTAAACAAGTGAGTAAAGCCAACAGCACTGAATTAGCCGATTCTTCTATGATGCAAATGCAATCATTTATCTTATCGAGAAACATTAGAATTTTCTGTGCACGGATTAAACGTAGTTTATTAACAATTTTGGATCCTGAAAAGATTTCAAAGTACAATTTGTTTCAGGTATCGGTTTCGTCTTATCAGCAAGTCTAATAACGCCATTTTACTTACGATCATTGGCTACTTGCAGAAATTCTTTCTTTATAAACTCTTCATTTACGTAAATATCATTGTTTTCGTCAACTTGTCTCATATCTTTAAAAAAAAACATGAAACATTTAAAAACATTAAATTTGCAATATTTTTTTTTTTGCATTCACACGCGAGACCACAAGTAATAAACAAAGACAGTATTGAATTAAATCACGCACCATTGGTTCATAGCGATGGGTCTCACTTACGAGCTTGAACATAAACACTTGTGATAACCAAAACCTATCTTCAACGAGCAAAAAATATATATTCTGTTTGATTTTGCATCAAATCTTCAATTTTCAAAATTATTTTAATGTGTGGCAGGCTGACAGTCCACTTGATGGTAGGTGGCAACCGTCGTCTATGACACAAGCCACGCCCCAGTTGCTGCAAGTGCACTGCAGACAACAGCTGGATTAAGGGTAAGGGATTGGGAAGGGTTATGGGCTCTGGTATCCCTTACTCACTCACCGATACATAACAGAACCCAATGCTGTGGCGTTGCTTATGTTTTTCAGTAATAATTATCTTTTACGAAACTCCAATCGGCTTATCCGCCGCCTTTTTTCATAAAAAATGCTAAATCTTTGCTTGAGGACAAAATGCATGCCTGTATGTTGAAAACATAAATGACCTGAGTTAAATATATAGGACCGTTATTAGAAATGGTCGATGTGAAGTTTCTTCCCAAAACTCTTGACTGCCCGAGCAGCATTGTTCAGATAAAGTGATAAGTATCTAATTGGGTATTTGTTGGAAATTATAATGGATTTTTAAATAAAGTATAATAAATAAATAAAATAATAAAGAGTTGTGGGTTTCCGGGATGATGGCCCAGGTCTGTTGGAAATTCTTCCAAACGTTTCGTCAACAACTGCGGTTGACATCCTCAGTGGTGTAGTCCGTGTTAGAAGAAAAAGTAAATCACATCACTGCACTTCACTTCTGCACTTTTCGACTTCTCGAGCGAGACTGATTTGTCGACTGGAATGTATCTATATTTAAATTTATATACCCACCCCGTGGTTGAATTGGTGGGGTGTGGTCATTAAGAGACGGGTTATAATGCCCTCTCTTTCTTTCATTATTATTATTCTTGCGTAGTGCCGGATACCAAATGTTGTGTAGCCTTAGATTTTCCTCCTTCCTGTTGAAATTATTTGGATGCTTGAAAATTTCAATGGCTTCCCGATTAAGGCGTGAGTGATAGTGTACCTCGGATGACAGAACTAATGTGTTTTTGAAAAGGATTTTATGGTTGCCTTCAGAAAAGGCGTGTTCAGCTACTGCCGATTTTTCGGTTTCTCCTCTGCGTCAGTTACCCTTGTGTTCTTTAATTCGGGTGTTAATGCTGCGTTTTGTGGTGCCGATATATACTGCGCCACATTCACAAGGTATTTTATATACTCCTGTCGAGGATAATGGATCCCTTGGGTCTTTAACTGAACCGAGCAGGTTTCTGATTTGGCTCGTGGGCTTATATATGGCCTTGATGTTTCTGCCCTGTAATATTTTTCCTATGCGATCCGTTACTCATTTAATATATGGGAGGAATGCACTGCCTTTATCTGGGTTTTGTCTTGGGTATTAGTCTTGTTTCTCCTCGGTTTTATCGCTCGCTTAATTTCAGTGGGTGTGTATCCGTTGCACCGTGGAGTATGGCTACATTCTACTATTAAAATAATAAAGAAAATCTCTTTGCTGAATGCTCAAGAAAGAAACATAAAATTAAGAGCTATCGAGTAACAGTCAATCAATTATTCGTACGGGCACTTATTTCTATATATATTTTCATCATAATGATATATACATATATTTAACATTATTTCATAAATACTCGTATTCGTAAGAGCGACCAGATCAGATCTGCCTGTGCGAGCAGTATTACAGTAATACTGCTCGCACAGGCAGGTCTAATCTGGTCGCCCCTAAACTTTCTTGGATATAAAGTCCTTCAGGACAAATTTTTTCTTCAAAACATACCTTCATAGTCCTCGTCACATTCTTCCAAATAATATGCCAAAGCGTTCATACGAAATGTGAACAAAAGTAACAAATACATGAAAACAATCTGGAAGCACAGCAACTGTGTGCGTGGGACGATCCAATACAGTGTGTATATACCTGAAACACAACCTGTCTTTCTTCTGTTATAGGCGTCGAAATAATATGTTCAGTTTAGTCAACTTCAATTTAATCAATGTACAGCTTGCAATCATAAGAAAATGTTTTTGTGAGAATATTTTGCTGACATGTCTTGATCGAATATATTCGTATACAAGCGTATACAGGACTCTGACTTTTCCTGTTAAAATATAATATATGATTAACAAGAATAAACACCAATGACAATTGTCAGTTGTCAACTGGACAGCGGGATCGGAATGTCATTGTCGTGGACTCTGACACAACACCGAGCGCTAGCGCAGAGGCATGGCGGCCGAGCAGTACCTTACGGGAAGGTAATCGGTTTACATCAAGGGGCTTGTGCTATGTGTTTGGTGGAGTGCCATCTGATTTGGTGTGATTGGCTGGTGCACAATGCGATCGATGACTTATTTTGTGCCGATTATGGCTTTTTGTTTGGAATTACAACGCATGAACCTAACGTTGAGTTTTATTCTCCGCGCCCGACTATTTGCGCCTATCTGTGATCAAATATAGAGACCAATGATACGGAGGACCCTAATCATGTCCCTTCATATACTATTAAATAAAGATGAAGTATTTCTTTGTTTGTTTGAACGCGTTAAACTTTACAACTACCAGTCGATAAAAAGATTCTTTTTTCATTTGATATCCCAATTTGGCGTTATAACGCCTGACATAGTTATTGTTGAGAAGACGGTAGCGCCGCTGCAATTTTTTATATTTTTAAATGATTCCTCGGGAACAGTCTTTTTCAGGGTGAAAGGTACTCTATATACTTTCCTATATCCCTTACAACGTGGATCCCCAGTTTCATGATGATCGGTTGAGTAGTTAAGGTGTGAAAAGGTAATAGACATACAGAGTTACTTTGACATTTAGAATTTAGAATATTATAATACATTTAGAATATAGTATGGATTTAATGTAATAGTAAAATTATATTGTTTATATTTAATCCAGTATGTACACTAATATGTTCACGGTGTGGATTCATCGGACCAACCGAACAACCAACCGATTGTCGTAGTTCGACTATGAAAGTCAAACCACGTGATCCGGGAACAAGGTAGTGCGCGTAGTTCGATTCCCAACGCGAAAAAAAGTTCGATCGATCGAACTATGCGGTCGAACTGCGGGTCCCTAGCTGCTGGCTCAGCGATCGAGAGTGGCGCCCGCTGAAAAAACGAGCATTACCGCGAAGAGCCGAAATTTGCATGCCTTTGTCAATTTAAATTAAACGGGACACAGCCTATTAGTTTGATGTATTAATAGAAAAAAAGTAAAGGCTTCTCTCATATATAGACTTAACTATTTAACTCATGGTGGCATGAGGTGGGGCGCGGGGCGGGCGGGTCATGCGCCGCATGCTTGCCGGCGCGCCATTGGTTCGTCAGTCGAACTTTGCTTTCCGCGTTGTGTCCATGTTGCGTTCGTTCTCAAAATACCATCGCGTACAAAAGTTTTTAATTACGAAATGGTTTTACATAGAAAAGTGAGAAAAATGATTTATGAGATATATTGTTTTATGAAGAGAGAGCCTGATAATAATGCAGTTGATAATTTAAAACAATGCATGAAACGGACCGCAGAGGCAACAAAATGTTCCGAGTCTACAGTGAGACGAATTTTAAAGTTTTTAATTTAATTTTAACTTTAATGTTTTTAATTCAATTTAATGATGTCTCTATTTAATATATTTATTAATGTATTTACCAATGACCAATATACGAAGTCGCGAGCTAAAGGTACTTAGTTCAAAAATAAAACAATAGGCCTAGTACTTCCGTGCGCGAGTGTACCCATGCGCAAACACACCCCCTCCACTTTCTTCCTGCGTTCTTTTTACATGACGCGACCTATACATAACCTCAAATTGTTTAGACTCATCTCGAATGGTAGAAAATGATTAACATTCAAGCAAATTTTAATATAAGTTGATTCTGAAATATACAACAGATGATTACTTAATAGGTTACTTAGGAGTTTATGAAGAAAATTCACATACATAAGTTACGGCTTTATCGGTGAATGACAACGAAAATGGTAATGCCATTACCATAATGGCAACAAATCTCTAGCGTTTACTAGTCAAAACCTTAATAATAATAATATTTGGTTCGATATTTAAGCATGTTAAAAAGAATCGTTTCAAAACCAACCTGCAGCTCCTGTATTATGCAAACAGTAAATTACGTGGAAAGATACTGGCAAATAAAATAATTCCAGAAGCAATAAGATAGATGATATCTTTTCATAAATCGAACACTTTCTGGGCCCAATCACGTTGTCGATCTGAAATACAAGCCCGATCAGAGATTTTGAATTCAACTGGAGAATGAGTGCTTACAAAGAATAGGAATAAAAGAAAATGGAAGAATAAAAAAGAAACTTCGATACTGGGTTCATCATCAGAATATTAATATGCAATTACCTAATTGCAGAAGATTGCAGGCAATTTTACAAGAAAATAAGAATCTATCCCGGATCCTTTTTTTATCTATTTCTATCGAATCTTACATAAAACGGATTACAAACCACCCTAACACCCAAAGTTGAAACGCAGACTGAAGCGCAAAGTTCCCTAAGACATATTAATTAATAGTACAATTGAGTAGGATGTGACACAGGTCACATACCTAGCATGCCATTTTTAACTTCACATACCTACTATTTATTGTCCCACTATGGCGACAGATCGTAGTACATAAAAAATAATCTCGAATGTCTCTCAGAATTTCTGAAAGGCCTAGTGCAAAATGTATAGAAAACGCGCTCTCTTATGTTATAATCAGACAAATTTCTGGCGTACGGTCCGCATGCACCCGGCGCTCATGTGAAGCGGTCATAAGACTCGTCAGAATTATGACTGTATCCGAGGTCTGGAACAACCCATACGCGCAGAGTGCCTTTCGGCGAACGTCAGAAATTTTCGAATGGAAAAATCTTTAAAATATGCAGTTGGCCTTAGTACCGAAACCATGGCTATGGTCTACGAATTTATCGTCGTTCCTCAATATAAAGGCTATAAATAATTTAGAAACATACCTCCGAAATAACAATGAAGCACCTATTAAAGATGTTCGGCTTTAAAAAGTTATTTAATTTAGTCGGCATTGATAGAATAAACGTTAAAACTGACAAAAATGACATTTCAAGTGAGTTTTCTGAGCCTTCTAGAAATCCTTTCTTGAAACATATTGACCAAAAGTACAGACATCCTGAAAAGAAGCAAATACTGATAAGTTTGGATCGAGATAAAAGTTATCATTATCATCTCAACCGTAGGACGTCCACTGCTGGACATAGGCCTCATCTCTAATTTTCCAAAAGGACCGATCAGAAGCAGCCTGGATCCACCGTCGACCCGTGGCCCTTATCAGGTCGTCTATCCACCTTGTTGGACGTCCTATGCTGCGCTTGCCGGTCCGTGGCGGAGGCCTTCCGACTCGAGAAACTTTTCCGGCCCTAGCGGCCGTTGGCTCTTCGTAATAAGTGTCTTGCCTACTGCCATAGTATGTCCTGTCCACTACTAATTCAACTTACTGATCCTTTTTTACGGACATCCTCATTCCTGATTCGATCTCTCAGTGTAACTCCAAGTTGACCCCCCCAAGCGACGTTGAGTTTTCTTACGAGGGCCATAGTTAGAGATCTCGTTTCAGCGTCATATATCATCACTGGCAACACAAATTGGTCGAAAACTTTTGTTTTAAGATACCGAGGAATTGTGGACAAGAAGGTGGCTCGGAGCTTTCGATGCTGCCCATTCAAGTTGGATTCGACGATTGACCTTTTTTCGAGTTGGCTCAACCCAATTGGACCGTTTGTCTCAATAGATGTACTCGTCAACAGATTCGACAGTTAAATTTTCAACTATTACTGAGGTGGGCACAACATGAACATTAGACATAACTTTCTTCTTGTCTATATTCATCTTAAGGTCCGCCCTTTGGGAAACTCGGTTGAGACCATCGAGGATCGTGTTGAGTTCTCTCATCGCCTTCACTAGGACTACAATATCGTCGGCTAACCGATGGTGAGTGATATTCTCGCCGTTAATATTGATGCCAAGTCCTTGCCATTCCAGCAGTTTAAATGCATCTTCCAAAGCGGCAGTGAATGTTTCGTGGAGACCCTGTCTCACACCTCTTCGCAATAGAATTAACGGTGTGCTCTCCTCCTGTACTCGAACCGACATGGTGGCTTTATTGTACAAACACTTAAACTCTTTTATATACCGATGGTCAATGCGACATCGCTGCAGAGCTTGAGTATTGCCCAGGTTTCGATCGAACCGAAGGCCTTCTCTAGTCCACAAACGCCAGACATAGTTGAAAGTTAATATACATAAGACTTAATTCAACTTATCTTGTGCCCGACGCTATTGTACCTATATATACCTACATAGCGGCGTATATTTACTCGCATCTTTTTCGACACAATGTCTGCATGGAATGTTTAAATGTAACTACTTTTTGATTAACGCTGCAATATACCAGCACAAACATAAAAGTGCTTAGTGCTTAGTGCTGTGTATTCAAAAAAGTGCACAAACTTCCTGCTAATTATATCCCAACTTTAACAGAAGTGTACTGTGCGCAGTTCACTCATAGTTAAAGTTCACTTGGAGTATTTTTAACTTTTGTAAGGTGTTCTAAATGTTAATTTCGAATAGTTGAACGCACAACGTCAATATTAAAGTAGTCTAATTTTGCACATTTTTTACTACCTTTATAAAATTAAACCTTCTAAACTTTAGATATTGAAATAGGTTCAGTTAAAAGAATTAGTGTTTTTAGTAAGTATATATTGAACCATAAATATCGTTAAATATCGCACAATAATAATTTAAGATCCTACCGTAAAATTCTGTTATTTGATCGAAATGTGATTTAAATAAAAGGTTACAAGTGAGCTCATACAACGCCGTAAGGTTGCCTCTCAAAATCTTGCCGCAAGTATCTTTACCATATTTATTTTTGATACCTTTTTTTAACAATTGCACTCATTTGTTTCGAAACTATATCCGTCTCTTCTATGGTCTTTTCTTCTCTTTTCTAGCACCTGGCAACCTAAAAGTTGCGACAGACTAAGAGATGACAAATTAATTTTTTTCCAGTTATTTAGATCGATCTCTTTTCTGTAGCACTTCATACAGTTTCCAAACAAATGAGAGTAATTGTTAAAAAAAGGTATAATTTTTTTTTTGTTATGGTAAAGATACTTGCGGCAAGATTTTACTAGGTAACTCTGCGGCGTTGTATGACCCCACGTCATGTAACCTTTAATTTAAATCACAATTCGATCAAAAAATAGATAGGTGCAGAATTTTACGGTGGAATCTTAAACTATAACTGTTCGTTCAAAAACTGTGTGTCAAAGTTAACTTCATTGAGTGGAAATACAGCAATTGCCTGTCGTAACCGGCACTTTTATTTAGACCTCAAACAATAAACTTCTCTTTAAATGTTTCTATTTTTATCTTATATGTGTTTTATAAATCACTTACCCAATATCAAATTTAAAAGTATCATATAAACAGTAAATATTTTTGAAGTTTTTACTACATAGTATTTACTAGTATTATTTAAAGTTAAGCAACTTATACCAAACAAACGAGCGACGTAAAGTGTTTCGGATAAACCAAAAATTTTGTTTCTAGAACTCATTTTCTTCAAAGACAAATTCGGGACGAGTTACGGACGCTATGTGAGGTTGTAATAAGACATTAAAGCTTCATAATTACATTTATTTATTTGTACATATAAGAAACATCAAAACGCCATTAGCTTACGCTACACACTTGAACAAACAATTAAGCCACTCCACACTAGAAGCGTTCCGATCACAAAGCAATGATATAGCATTGTGATTCGGTAACAGTTAAATGCACATCTCTCTGAATCAATTTGTTTTTATCGTATTCACTGTCTATTTTGTCTTTATCTCAAACTGAGATAAAGGCTATAGAAACGATAGCCCAAGTCATTGCAAAGGTTTCGTATTAGCGAAAGAGTAAATATCAGTATAACAAAACACTTACCTATCGAACAGATGAAAAAAAATCACGGCAGACTAATATATTTTTATAATTTTCTTTTAAACTGTTTCCAATTTTGGTTCATTTTATTTTGTGTTCAATCAAAAGTAATATCTGTCTACAATTTTCTCGTAGTGCAGAAAAACGATTTAATATGTCATTGATCTTCTTCAGTCTTAGCAGAAGCCAGGTAATTAAAGTAGACAGTGACCATTGAAAACCAAATGTTTTTAGAAGCAACGGTTCGTCTCAACAAGTTTTTTTTTCCTTGTCGGTATCGATTTTTTTATATACACAAACCTTCCTCGTTTATTCCTCTTTTCATTAGTGAAAACCGTATTTTCTAAAGTTCTAAACTTATGTTTACTTATGTTACTAACTTAGTAGGATATATATGATGTCTTTATACATATATGTATATCCTACTCGTACACTACCTATATGTAGTAATATATAATTTTCCTATACTACTTATAAAAAGATATTCTCGCCAATTATGCCAACAATTTTCGGTAGTATTATGAAAATAATAAATAATGTTGTACAATAATAAGTACTCACGATTCTAATTTCTGTTATTGTTTGCGTCTACTCCTGTCGGAATAAATGCAAATGTCTACGATCCGTAGAGCCCAAAATAAGCAGACAACTCTGCTACCAGATTTGTTAGGCCAAATCAACCATTAAATACTAGACTTTGCTACTAAAACAAAAGACTCGCCAATATTGTCCCATAGCTCAAACGGCCGCCATTCGACGCCGGTCCAGATATTAGGTAGAAACTAAAATTCTCATTTGCTTCTCGCGACACGGGTCCAAACTACATACAGTAGACCGTTACAAAAGTTGCACAAAATCCGTACATTATTCACTATTTAACAATTAAAATTCTTCCCGATAAAGAAACACGCGCTTCGCGTTCAAATTTTTTTTTTTTCAACTGGGCACAGATCCTCGCAAGTCAACAACTGCATTTACTCTATGTTTGCCATTCAGTGACATAGAATATATCGAAATCTAGGAGTAATAAAAACCGAACAGTTATGATATCTCTTATAACACTTATTCTTGCTTTGGACAAATATAAGCACTGCAAAGAAAACGCCCTATTTTGATTGATATAATTGATCATATATAATCAATTAAATAGTCCATAATATGTCGACCATGAAATTAAAACAAAATGGACTGATTATTATATTTTTTTTAATAAATAGGTTACGAATTGGACCTAACAATATGTAATGTACTTACCAAAAGCTGCAACCAAAAACCACATAAGAACCAATAATTTCTTATTCATAATTATGTCACCAGAATCTTCATAACTTGCTGGTAAAAAACTGGAATACTTGTTATAGAGTATATGTATAAGATTTTATTGCGTTTTCTTATACCATGTTTTCTGGCATTCATAAAGTGTTGTATATATAGGATCTATATGTTCGCATTTATTGCTGACGTTGACCTGGAAAATCATGAAATGTTTGTTTTTATGTCTTCTTTAGATCGTTAGAGAGGCTGGCAGTTCACTAGATAGTCTTTATAAATATCTGCTGTATAATGCAGCTGCTGCAAGCTGCCAACTTTAATATGATAAGAATAAGGACTTAGGAATGGATGCGCTTGTTGATTACAACAAGCGCATTGAACAAGCGCATTAGTAGAGATAGTTACAGTAAACATAAAAGACCTTTAGTAAATATACTAATGTAGTTTACAAACAATAAAAGTGCGGCAACATTTTGTAATCATTCCATAAATTTTAGATCAAAGCTATTACGGTAATCGTGTCAAAATGAGTGATTCATCAAGGCCGATAGGTCATTATGAGGGACTCCGAAAAAAATATTCAAGGAAAAGATTTTAGAGTTATTGGAATCCGGAAAAAATAATTACAGAGCAATTACAGAGCAAATTGTGTTCAAAATTTTAGCCATGAACTGTTTTCAGTAACTTGTAGCCTTAGAGCATCTTTTTTGCATTTAGGTGGCTAGCATCGTCTATTTGAATCCTAAGTAAGCACCATTGAGAGTTTCTCGATTTCATGTGTGAATAAGAATAATGATAAGAACAATAAGAAAAATTATTGTATTTTACAATAAAATACCTATACCTACTTTTTTGTGTTAATTTCGATAGACAGTTGATGGTAGATGGCTACCATCGCCGATAACACAAGCAACGCCACAGGTGGTGCAATTGCGCTGTCGACCATAGTAGCATTAAAGATAAGGGATTTCGAAGAGATAGAGAAACGGGCTTTGTCATCCCTTACTCACTCACCGAAACATTTCTGCAAGAGGGCGGTTACTGCTGCCAGATGGCTTGTCCAAAATGCAGTGATCCAGACCAGAGCCAACCACGAAAAGTTCATTTCCAAAGTTGGCCTTGCCGGGTATTCCCCGGAAAAAATTGTCAAATTGTGTAAGTATTGGGATTAAATACATGTAGGTTCTCGAATGTTGCCCCAGAACTACGCTGGCATCGTTTAGTAGTAATAAGTGTACATGCGCTTCACAGACTAATTAAGTGTCACAAACTAATTAAGTTACACATGCGGTCACAATATACTGTTAAAGTTGCAGTTAAACCTTTTTATTATGTCACTCCTGTTATGTGAATAGTACTCTCAAAAATATAAATTTTATATAGTAACTAGACTTTGTCTTCTGTGACTTCAAACGCGTCCCTTTTTTAGAAATAAAATAAACGTTATAATAAATGTTATAATAAATGTTATAACGTTTATAATAAATGTTATAAACGTTTATTGCTTGTTTAACTCTTTTTCCAGAATAGCACCTGTTTTCTGGATGAAAGGAAACCTATGTTTTCTTTTTTCTGCATAAATTTCGTGTCGTTTTCATGTTATAATATTAGCCATGGTGTTATAATATTAGTATAAATTAGGATTAGGAATTAATAAGTGAAGGAAAACTTCGGATCCATTTTTTAATTAGCTTATGAACCAATTTTCTTTTCTTTTTCTCTGACGAGCCCGTTGGATGAGTGGTTAGGGTGCTTGCCTTAACGCTCTGTTTTAGGGTTCCCGCGTTCGATTTCCGGCGAGGTCAACTTTGAAAGATCAACTTTTCAAATTTGGCTCTGGTCTGGATTTGGAAAGTAGTGGGCAGGGCAACACTGCGTTTTCACAGTCATTTGGGCAGCCCGTCTGGCGGCAGTAACCACCTCCTTACAGAAGACCACCGTGAAATAACAGCACGTGTGCTGTTATGTTTCGGTGAGTGAGTAAGGGATGTCAGAGCCCATTTCCCTATCCACTCCGAATCCCTTATCCTTAATCCTCCCCCAGTCGGCAGCGCACTTGCAGCAGCTTTGGCGTTGCTTGTGTTATAGGCGATGGTAGCCACCTACCATCAAGTGGACCGTCGGCCTGTCTACCGACCTTAACATTTAAAAAAAATCTTTTAATGACAGCTCTTGAAAAGTGTTTTTTTTTTATCTACTATGTGCGAAATTCGTCCAGTTGGTCGATATCATAGTAATTTAAATAATTCATAGTGATATCCCACTAATTTCGTCCATCTGGACTCGTGGTCTCACTGCAGTTTATGTAGTTATGTTTAATTAATCGTGGTGATGGTGATGGTGATAAAATACAATGACTCGTAATGACCAGTTGGCCCTTGCCAAAATTTGTATGACCCTCAATGGTCCTGCAATAACCCATGTAAGGAAATGCAAAAATGCTTCTGAGGCTTGGCAGGCACTTGCAGCTGCATACGAAGATAAAAGTATGGGCAGAAGATTATCACTTGAACGTAGATTATATCGTTTAGAATTAAAGGACTTCGATAACAATATTGAGGCATATATAAATACAGTATTGGCTACGGCTCAAGACCTATCTGATATAGGTAAAGATATCGAGGATGCTTCTCTTGCTGCAATAATATTAGGTGGTCTTACAGAGAGATATGTTCCGCTAATTATGACTTTGGAAAATTCTAATACTCCGATAACTACTGAATTAGTTAAAGGAAGATTGTTGAGTGAAGTTTCCAAACAAAATATTGGGTTGAATAATATGAATAGTGCTTTGCGTACATTAGAACAGAGTACAAGTTCAACGCCAGCTACTAAAAACTCACAGAAACGTAAAAATAAAAAGAAGATAGTGTGTTATAACTGTAAAAGGCCCGGTCATAAATCACCTGACTGTCCTCACAAAAATAAGGACAATAAGGGAGCTAACGCAGTTACATCGTCTTCGGCACTAAATATTGTTCAGAAGGAACAAAGAGATATTTGGTACATTGACTCTGGAGCAACCAATCATATGACTTCTAGAGAAGATGTTTTGCAAAATGTCAAGAAGTTATATACAGAGACTAGTAAAGTTACAGTTGCAAATGGAGAAAAGGTAGAATATACAGGAGTTGGTGAAGTCAAGTTCAGTACTAAAGATGGCATTGTAGGTACAATTTCTAATGTAGCAATTGTCCCAAAACTGAATTCAAACCTTATATCTGTAAAAAGGGTTGTAGATAAGGGTCTTACTGTAGTTTTTGATAAAGAAGGTTGTAATTTTTATACTGATTTTTCTTGTACAGGTAATATAGTTTTACACGGTTCTACTCATGGAGGTTTATATACTTTGGATTGTTCAATAAATACGTCTGAAGATTTGTCGGCCAATACTGTGCATTCTGGTTCATTAAAATATCGCCTGTGGCATAAACGTCTCGGACATCTTTGTCGGTACGGTATGAATAAACTTAAACAGGGACAAGCAATAGGACTGGAATACTATGAGGTCGATAAAGAGCCTTGTGTAAGCTGTATTGAAGGTAAGCAAAGTAGGAAACCTTTTAAACCTATTGCTTGCAAGAAATCTACCTCTTTATTAGAAATTATTCATTCAGATGTTTGCGGACCTATGTCTGAGTTTTCTTTTCAAGGAAACAGATATGTAATTTTCTTTATAGATGGTTATTCACGTAGAGTCTTTGCTTATTTTATGTCAACAAAGACACAAGTAATGAGTAAGTTTTGCGAGTTTCAGTCTTATGTTGAGACTCAAACTGGGTCTAAGATTAAGATATTAAGGACCGACAATGGGTCTGAGTATGTTAATAAACAGTTTGAAGATTATTTGACTTCAATAGGGATAGAACATCAGACATCTGTTCCTTATAGTCCTCAGCAAAACGGTATCGCAGAAAGGACTAATCGTTCTATAATAGAAAAAGCTCACTCAATGCTGGCGGGAAGTTCATTATCTAAAGCCTATTGGCAAGATGCTGTTGATACAGCTGTATATCTAAAAAATAGAAGTCCTCACGTAGCGTTAAAAACACACACACCTTTTGAAAAATGGACAGGAAATAAGCCAAATATTTCCAATTTGCGTGTGTTTGGTTGTCGAGCACTAGTTCAGATACCTTCTTGTCAAAGGAAGAAGTTAGATCTGAAAGCTGCTCAGTATATCTTTGTTGGGTACACTAATGACCCAAATAGTTACAAGTTTAGGGATGTTCTATATCCTAGAAGGTTAATAAAGGCTAGAGATGTTACATTTTTTGAAGAATGTTTTGTAGATATTAAATCTTCGTTATCGGAAAGTGTAGAAACATGTTTACCTTCACCCATAATAATATCGACTGAATCACACGAAGAATCTTCGCCAAGACAGGTTGAACCTGACTCGGTAGGAGTTGAGCCTGTGGAAGATCCTAACTCTGATGGTAATTTTTCTGATGCAGTTGATGATGATTTTCTAGATCATTCTACACAGCAATTTCAAAGTACTAGTAGAGAACAAGTTGATACTGGTAGTAGATATCCTCTACGAAGTAGACTGCGTAATCTAAAAACGGAGTTAATTGATACTGACGAACCTATTTGTTACCCTGATGCTCTGAATTCGGATCAACGCAATAATTGGATAAAAGCTATGAATGATGAATATCAAAGTTTAATTAAAAAAGGTAGAGATAAACCAGTAGATAAACCAATCTAATCTAAAAACGGAGTTAATTGATACTGACGAACCTATTTGTTACCCTGATGCTCTGAATTCGGATCAACGCAATAATTGGATAAAAGCTATGAATGATGAATATCAAAGTTTAATTAAAAAAGGTAGAGATAAACTAGTAGATAAACCAAACAAAAAGGTTATTCCTTGTAAGTGGGTTTACAAAATCAAAAGAAATGAACAAGGTAATCCGATAAAGTACAAAGCGAGATTGGTTGCAAAAGGTTTCAAACAAGTAGCAGGGGTTGATTATGACGAAACTTTCTCTCCTGTAGTGAGACATTCGTCTCTGCGAATGCTATTGGGATTGGCAGCGGAGATGAATCTAGATATACATCACTTGGATGTAGATACTGCGTTTTTAAACGGAGATCTAGAAGAAGAAGTTTACATGTTTCAACCACAAGGCTTTAACACTGAAGATGAAAAGGTTTGTTTGCTAAAGAAATCCTTATATGGATTAAAACAAGCTCCACGAGCTTGGAATTTAATATGAAATAAAGTCTTCTTCTTCTTTGGGTTTTAAACAAACTCCTTCAGAGCCTTGTGTATATACGAAACTTTTTGCTAAAGACTTTGTGATATTGACAGTAAACGTTGATGACATTTTAATTTTTCACAATAGTGACAAAATATTAGACAGTGTCAGAAACGATCTTAACAAATTTTTCTCTGTCAAAGATTTAGGAAAAATTAAATATTTTCTTGGCTTAAATGTGCAAAAATGTGAGAATACTGTTAAGCTGAGTCAGCACAGTTATATACGCGATGTCTTACGGCAGTACAATATGTCTGATTGTAAATCTGCACAGACTCCATTGACTACAAATAAGTTGGTTCCTGCAGAACATTGTGAGTCAATATATCCATATCAGAGTTTGATTGGTAGTCTTATGTATATAGCTGTAAACTCTCGACCAGATATCTCATTTGCTGTTAGTTATCTGAGTCAGTTTAATACTAAGTTTGATAAGACGCACTGGTTAGCTGCAAAACACGTTTTACAGTATTTGAAAGGAACTATCGATTATAGTATTTGTTACAAGAAGACTGGAAAGTATCTTGCTTGTTTTACAGACGCAGATTTTGCAAATGATTGCTTAGATCGTCGCTCATATACCGGTTTTTATACTGAGTTTGGAGGAGGTCCTGTGTCGTGGGAGTCTAAGAAACAACCCACAGTAGCACTTTCTTCTGCAGAAGCAGAGTACATGGCATTGAGTTCCTGTGCTAAAGAAGCCGTGTATTTACGTCGTTTCCTGTCAGAGATAAGTAATATTTCTAAGGCGCAAGTAACAATTTATAATGATAGCCAGAGTGCACAAATGTTGGCCAAGAATCCAATTCATCACAATCGTACAAAACATATCGATATACGATTTCACTTTATTCGTGAAAAGGTTTCAGATGGTACTATTCAATTGAAATATTTACCTACAGCCGATATGCCCGCTGATGTTTTAACTAAGCCTTTAAGGCATGTAGCTCATGATATTTGTGTAAAGGGCATGGGTTTAACTGTATAGTGCCTAAATTAGGCTAGTAGCCATTAAGTGGGCGTATGTTGTAATATGTACTGGCTATCAAGCCTAATGTGTATTTCTTTTTATATATTTTAAAATATGTTTTGACATTATATGTTACTTCATTAAAATTATTGAGAAGTCAAACAATATTTTTATTAAAAAATATTAAAATATTCACAACAAAAAGGGCTTATACTATATTTTGACTTAGCCTTTTTTTTTTTTTGACGCGAGGAAATATCATTACGCATACACACAGCGTCTGGGGAGACGGTGCGGTTATGTGGGACTCCCCTTCCTCATAGTGAGGTAGCTATACCCACTAAAACCCCGCGGCGGTCTTCCTCGGCGGTTAGGGTGGGTCCTGGGATCGCATTAGCGCACCAAGTCCCGCCCCCGCATTTTGACTTATCCTAGTCTACCTACTTACAGTTCTGCTTTTTCCTTATGACATTATATGACATGCGAAACCCTAATCACTGAGCAATGTTAAAATATTAATGTATCACGATTCACCAGTGTGGATTGGCAAGACTTTACATATTTTAGAAGCTGCTTTACAAACAGGTCTTCGAGATATTTATCTTAGACCACGCGAACTTTATATCTACTTTTTCTCCTACATCTTATCTATCTCATACATCTTATCTCTCTCTACATAAGTACCAGTCCTGGTCGGACGGTGCGTTTGCAATTTACCAACTATTTTTCCATCCAATGATATCACTGCTTCAAATAATGCCTATATTTATTTAAACAAAATCGTAACTAAATTCTAGATGAAAGTTATTATTGAAACTTATAAGTTAGGACAAATTTTGCTTGTGTACACTTTACGAACTTATCCAAAGTCAACGAAGTCACTTTAATTGTCAGTGTTAACTTGAAGTTGTTTTAATTTAATCTTAACTTGACAATTACTAAGTTATTTCGGGCGGTCGTTCTGACCCCAGCGTATTCTTTGAAATTCAAGCAACGGCCTGTTTTAATTTATTACTAAAATGTTTACATCGATAATCCTTCGTCTGCGAGAGTAGGTAAGAAGTGTCTGAAATTACTAATTCTTTCAGTGTTATCTAAATAAAGTTAATGTTATTTTATCAGTAAATCTTATCGATGTAAATCATTCTTTAAATTCTTTAGTTTTAAATTGACAAAACTTTACTTTCATTAACTATTCCATACTAGCTGAGCCCGCACCTTCGTACGCGTGGTATTCAGTATAGCGCGTTACTTTTTTGTTTGTATACCGATTGGAATGAAACAAATACTAAATGTCACGGGAACAGATAAAAATTCTAAAAACTATTTTTTTGACCTCGGTAACGTAAGTAGGTACAACGTGTACAAATTGAAAAAATATATAATGTACGAACACGGCTCGATTTTATTATACATATATGTATAGATATCTGGATAGATAACTGTATACATATATATACATGTATAAGAGAAATCGTGTAGAGATGGTATTTTCAGAATACCTCTTGTGGCATAATGACATGTTTTTTTGCTAGGCTTTAGACAATTGCGTGGTTGCTGCCGCCAGAGAGGCTGCCCAAATAACTGCGAAATGCAGTGTGCCCTGCCACCACTTTCTAAATCCAGACCAGGGCCAACTTTGAAAAGTTCATTTCCATAGTTGACCCTGTGGGGAATCGAACCCGGAAACCCTAGAACAGAGCTTTAAGGCATGCACCGTAACCACTCATCCAACGGGCTCGTCAAATTGTCTTAAATAATCTTAAATAATCTTTTATTTTGCACTCATATGAAACCGGGGTGAATAGCATCAATATCCTTGTATATCCATCCATTGTTTTTATTAATATCGCAGCGTTTTATTTACGCAGGCAACTTCAATTAACGAAACGGGCTCGGGCTTCTCTCATACAAAATTCATATATTTTATCAAGGAGCAGCGTTCTTACTCCCTCACATATCCTGGAGGGGAAAAAATAATACACTGGCAATAAAAACTTCTTTATTACACCATATAATTAAATTTTAGAGCCGAATACGGAGTTTTACGATCCATTTTCTATAGGGAACAAAATTTTGAACGCGTATCTTATCACCTACTCTCAGTAGAGTAAAGCGGCCTTCGTGTTTTCTGACTTTTCACGTATCAAATAATAATTAAAGAGACACTTTGGACGTGCATGGTTCTATCGTCATGTTTCTATGACGATGAGGGCGTTGGTGCAGAAAACATCTCGGCGTATCATGGAGGCTGCATGAATTTTTGCTCCTTTTATAATTTAGCGAACTCTTTGCTCCATTTGGCTGATAGGACTTTTGTTTCTCTCGAGAGTATTGCCAAGCACACCTCTTGCCAGTAAGTGCAATAAAAGTAGACGTGCCGTCATTTTTAAACAAGGGTTAGTGTTCACTTGTTAACAATTTCTATGTTATATAATGAAGGGTGGCAGACAAGCTGACAGCTCAATTGAATACAAAATGCGTATTGTAAATGACTTTTTTATTAAACACTTCCTGAATTGAAATTCAGGCGTTTGGGACTCGGACAAAGAAGATTCCATTCTACTTGTTGTTATTTCTTCTTATGCCCTTGGCAAAAATACTACACGAGATCTGATTAAAAGGTAATCTCATGGGCGCCTACTGCTTGAAGGAGGAATGTGGCCAGAGAAACCCAAGTCTTCAATCACACAACTCTTTTATTACACAAAATTATGACAGATGTACACACGTAATATGGATATAAAGAAAACACAGAGAACACGAAATGAATAAGTATTTTTTCTCAACAATTAAACAATTTGGTAGATTTAAAGTCTGAATTTTAATTTTAATTTTAATTTTAAATCCCACTCAGATGACGTGGGGTGCTACCGAAGACACTTCTGACTATTATAATAATGGTACGGATTTACACCCACGCGATCTATAAGATGTACAAAGAGTCGCTATTCTAATAGCGAGGGACCACAGCTGTAGTTCCGGTCGCATCAGCATAGTAGTTGAGCCAACCTTACGGTAGATGGCGCTGTTCAACATGAGAAATCTAGCTCGATTAATATTCAATGTGTAGGTAAAGTGGCGTTGTGCGTCGCCTAATTATAATTTTAGTGATTTTTCCAAAGGGGTTGATTTTTACACGTTACAACGGATTTTCACTACTAGAAATAGCGATAAACGAGAAAGGTTTGCATATAATTTGTCAAAAAAAACAGGGTTGCGGCTAATTCTTTGTAACTTGTAACAAGATGATTTTTAAATATAAAAATATTGAACCAAATAGGTTTTGTAAAATAGTTTTTAACAATGATTGTCTCGATATGTAATTTATTTTTAATGTCAGTGTAAACACATTTTCATATCAATCTAAATTGTAATTGAATGAGTAGGAAAAAATAATTTATGCTGACTCCGGCCATCTGAAATTAATTTATAATTGTATATTTTAATTAAAAAAAATATATTAAGTTAAAAATAAGTTAAAATTTTATACTTACAACAGCTACCAATTTTTTATTGAGCGTGAAGTGTTGAGAAGACTGGAACTTAAGTGGGGCAATACTCAAGAGCGAGATAGCGCGCTCCATCTTTGACAACGCTGTTTGCTTTTCATCCAAAATTTCCATTTCGGCAGTTGACTTCATATTTTTTAGTGTTTGCAACATTTTTGACCACTATAAAGAATATTAAAGTAAACATAAAGAATATTAAGTAAGCTTCGGTTAAACAGTAGCCGTAGGTAGAGGAAAGGATTAGAATTCGGACCTCGTTCTTCCCACGGAACTTGTCACCACCATTACTTTGTTCCATGTGGTTTTCAAATGGATTAAATTAAATTATCAGTACAGTCTGCCCAAGAGGACATTTTTGTCGTGGGAAAAAATACTGAATATTTCCTATTGAATATATGTGAAGAACGACGACTACTGACGAGCTGACTAATTTGAATGCGTCCCTTATTGTTTGATAATGCAATGTCTACCTTTTCTATTTGTGCTTTTGTGCGTATATATATATGAATATTTCAATGATATTAGAAAGAAATGCAAAAATCTGCAAAAGCAATCACAGAACAGAATAATCCTCTAGAACAGTGGCAATCAAACAGTCGAACACGTGAGCTTTTTGAGTCGACCTCGGGTAATATAAGCCGATATCGGTCGATTCACAATGTTCGATTGATAACGTCATTCACATTTAAGCCAGAAGAACAAGGGGTATTACTTTTTATGTCGGAATAAGCCCCCGCTATGTATTTGTCACAGAAGTACCGCGGCGCGCTATCTCTTGCTTTGACTCTTGCCGAATTTGGCAGTGTTGACTCCTGTATATTTTTTAGAAATCTGGCAGTGTTGACTCCTGTCTATTTTTTGGAAATCTGGCAGTGTTGACTCTTGCCGATTTTTTGGAAATCTGGCAGTGACCTACGCCTAGGTACCTGCAATAAGCGTCACACATACAGTTAAATCTGAGCACCACAGCAGTTCAAATTTGAGCACCACTGCTCTAGAAGAGTAGGGTTGGCGGAAACAGCATGCCACTCGTAAGCGTAGCAGTGCTTATCATGGTCCTCGACTTTGCTTATCTGTTTAGCATTGCTCGAAAACTTTACCAACATATAAAAAATTATAGAGAAAATGATAAAAATATATAAAAAATGATAGCGATAACATGCGTTGGTGGAAGATATTACATAATAATTATATTAATTATAAAATAATTATATATCTATTCAATATCTTGGCCACATGCTTAGACACAACAGACTTCAGTTAATCATGATGAGTAAGGTGAAAGGGAAGAGGTGATCTGGGCGAAAGAGGAAGTCGTGGTTACGATACATCTGTGAGTGTACAGAAAGCAGTTCCTCAGTCGAGCAACTGCTTCAGTTATCTCTTGACAGAAACAGGTCCAAGGAGTTGACGGCCAAGCTTCAACGAGAGGAGATGTGCGTGTGCTGTGGTGACGGCTCCACTTCGAATAAACTCCGCACTTATTCGTGATGGAGACCGCAAGAATGCTGGCCTAAATTTATTTTGTTATACGCATAAAAAAGGGAAGATAACATCAAATATTTTCTTATTATTAGATAAATAATACATAAACAGTGTTATGTAATTTGAAAAAAAAAGGTTCCTCTAAATCACAGGTTCCCAGACTTTTTTCTCATAGAACACTTTCAAAATTTAGCTGGTTCCGATGGAGGGGGTCCATTTCTACTTTTTTCCATATTTCCAAAAGCTACATTTCTACCATATTTCCAAAACTGGACAAAAAATGTGAAGATTAGTTCTAACTATGGAAATTTGCGTTGTTGCTGAGTTCCAACCACGAATGGGGAGTTTTCTAAATGAAATAAGTGAGAATTGATTGATTAATTAATTGTGCTGTGAGTGGATGTCAAAAAAGTAAAATTGATCAAACAAAAAAGTTATTCCCAACGTATAACCCCGTCGAGTGTCCCGTGGACCCCTGGGGGTCCACCTGGACCACTTCGGGAACTAAGTCTCTAAATAGTGTAGTTTATTCTAATGAGTGTAGTTTATTATTTATAAAAAATATATATTATATTAATATAGAAATAATTTCATTGGTAAGTTGACAAACAAATTTGTCTGATTGTATTGTATTACTCCAAATTGTAATCCATCTATATGGATCGTAACATTAAGATGTAGGTAGATATTTTTTAATTAATTAAATAAATATATTTTTAACACTACAACACAAGAATACAAATAAACACACCTCAAACTCCATTAAATCAAACATTGTTAGGAAAATGTAGAAATTGTAGGAGTGTACGAATAGGTACAATAAACGGTAAACTCCTCTCGTTTTGATGTTAGCAACTGCAAATAAATACACACATCATTAATCAATAGTATGAATGTTTCTAATTATTTAAATAATTAAGTAAATGCATTTTAGAAGGTTCAATCATTAGAAATATTATTTTGAAGACATTCCAATTCACTGCAATGATTATGGTCCCTAACTTAGCTAAAGTCCCCGTCAAGAAGAGAAAATAGAAATTATGTAAACAAACTTTCAGAGGTTCGCAACATTTTCACTAATATTATACGAGTAAATGGGAAGTGTAATTAGAAAACCGTAAAAATGTCCTGTTTAGAAATTATAAGAATTCTTCTTCTTGCGGTGCCTCTCCAACTATAGTGAAGGAACAGTCCTCCATCTTTTGTTCGCCGGAACAGCTCTACTGCGTTAGCTATCTCGGTCTACTCCCTAATGTTCTTCAGCCATGACTTCTTCCTGTGCCAAACTTTCCACTTTCCATCGACTTTGCCCATCATCACTAGCTGAAGCAGTTGTATCGCTCATGTCTAAGAATATGACCCAGGTGGGAAACTTTTCGCCTTTTCACCGTGAGCATGGGATTACGTTCTTGGCCAATCAATCACAGGACTTTTGCGTTGGTCACTTTTTGAGTCCAGCTAATGGGCGCATAAGAATATGGGAAAATAATAAAATTGTAAATCAATTACCATGAAAAACAACAAACAATGTCACAGTCACTGTGCAAATGTTGACAATTCACGTCTTTATAACCCAGCCAATTGAAATTGGGTGTTTAAGTACGCTCCTCTACAGGAGAGTACCTTGGATATTTGGCCAGTTTAGAAGTTGGTTTGCGTATAAAAATTCTGTCTTCTCATAACCGGGACTTTATAGCGGCCACATAAGGCAAGAAAATAGTGAATCTTTGGACGACTATTTGTGAAACTTTGTTTTACATTATTGTAATTTTCGTAAGGATCTCTAATTTATTTGAAATAAATAAATAAATACAACCTACGAGTATGTTACTCAAGTATAATGTAGCTTTCCATAGGTGAAACCTTGCGTGGCAGGCGATTCTCACGTTTTGTGTGCACGTTATGTCTCGCAAGGAAGTGGCGGAGAGGCAACGGGAAGAGGATCCCCTCTCCCAGCCGATCCGCTGGAGAAGGCTCGGGCGCAGGCGGCCAGGACCTGGGCGGCAGTCTAAGGGGAGACTACTGCACGTTGTGAGGTCCCCGAGATGGCCGGCGTACCTCCGCTTTCGGGTACGCCGAGGTTCCGACAGGGAGCGTAGTCCTCCCCGCGCTGAACAGCCGTGGCGGGTCGCCGAAATTATGCAACAACGTTCCTGCGACCGCGCCCATCTACGGCCGCGCTAGAAAGTCGTTGGCTTTTAGCCGGTAACAGTCCGGCATAACCCACAGCGTCCCCCTTTCGTTGCTGGGTATCCATGATGTATTTTTCAACGTAAAAAAAAGGCACGCCCATAACCAAGTGAAAAGAAATTAGAACACTTACTTATATTAACAGTTGCGTAGAAAACAGAAGATATTAAACCAATTGCTACACATATGATGTGGATAGTTATAGCCAATCCGCACTGCCTCATCATTGCTCTTGACAAATTACGTGTAGTTCTTAATACGCGCAATGCTGATACAATATTTCTCACATCTGTAATATATTTAAGCAAAACTTGAAATTACTATCAAAACAAGTTATGTTACGAGCAAACTAGGTGCCGTAGACATAATTGGACAGCCCGTCTAGCGGTAGTGATCACCTCCTTACAGAAGACCACCGTGAACCCCTTTATTCTTTATTTACATCTACGCTAAAATTATAAAGAGAAAATAGATAGATAGAACGTTTATTTGCACAAACATGACACACATACAAAGAGAAAGAAAAAAATAACAATACAACTGTTTAACAAAACAAAAAAGGATATAAAAATAAATTTAAAATTAATACTAATTCCCAGATATTTTAATCCCATTGTGTGTGCGCCATGAGAGCAAAAAGGTATCTGGCTCAGCATAAGCTGAGGCAAAGGACAGCGCTGATATTATGCCAGAGGTGTGTGTATGCGTAACGCATTTTTCCCCGTGTCAAAAAAAAATTATACGCATCGTCATTGGATTATCGCAACCATCATAACCAATTAAATTTCACCTTGCAATGAGTCAACTTTAGTGTCATGGTTCCATTTTTGGGTACAATACAAAGCAGACATTGCACAAATGATCATAATCATAAGGTTTATTCAATTTTAGAAATGAGATAGAATCAGATTTTAGAAATCAGTTTAGAAGTTACGAGGGGTATAAAAACGCTAGAATTAATATAAAAAATGCTGCCGTGTGAGCGAACAACCCCACGTACGATTGTAATACAATATATTAGTATCAACTAATATTAACTCGTTTTTATAAAATTATATAATCATGTTTTATGTTTTATAAAGTTACGCGAAATTGTGTGCGACGCCTAGTAATAATATATACATTAAATATTGTAATTTTTATAATATCGGCTCATAAAAATAATTATTACTCATAAAAATCATATAATAATTACTCATAAAAAATCTACTTACAATTTTCATGTAGTCCAGTGGAACGATTTAAAATTTCATTGATCTTCCTCAGTCTCACCAGAAGCCAGGAGATTAAAGTGCACAAAGACCATTGGAAACCGAATGTTTGTAAACGCAATACTTCGTCTACTAAACCCTTTATTACAATTGATTTTGGCACTAAAATAAATTTTATTATATTGAAACAATGTATCTTAACCCCTTCTTTGGGGTGGCGCTGCGGACATAAATACTATTTTCATTTTACAAAAAAGGGCCATTAGAGCCATCTATCAACTAGATCCGCAGTCTTTCCTCAGAGAAAAGTTCAAAGAAATTAAGATTTTAACTGTTACATGTCAGTATATTTATGAAAATTTAATTTACGCGCATAAAAATATTAGTCAATTTAATAAAAAATGTGATGTACACAATATAGGTACTAGGTTTAAAAATAATTTAGATTTACATAAGACGCGACTCCACAAAATAAGTAATTCTTTTATGGGTCAGTGTATACGGTTTTATAATAAACTGCCTGAGATGATCAGAACCTTATCTATAAATAAATTTAAAGTTGTCATTAAAACCAAACTCCTCTCGAAAGGCTATTATAAGGTTACTGATTATTTAAGTGACAATGAAGCCTGGAATTAAAGCCTGGATTCGGAGCTCATACTATGCTTAGTATTGTATATTTACTTTAGGTATTAAGTGTATGATTATAATTATTGTAATTTTTTTATATTGTAAAGATGACAAAAAGAATAGTATCCTGAGTTTCTTTCGGGGTTTCTTCTCAGGATCGTCATCTTGGCTTTTTTTCCGAAACCCTAGTAAATTTAAATTTAAATTTAACTGGTAATTCGAAATGACGATCATAAGAGTTTCTTGGAGAAACCTAATTGATAAATAAATATTTTGATTTTGATTTTGATTTTGAATATAGGTAAAAATAATTTAAAAAAACTGAAATAATTTAAAAAATCCGATTGAACATGGGTGGGAGATGCTCTAGCGGAGTTCATTACGCAGTTTCCCAGGTGCTCTGGGATCGGAAGACGAACTTTTTGACCACCTGTGCCGTACCTGGAACCGAATCCCTCAGGAAGACCTCGACATTTTGAGCATGCATAACCACTGCCACGGGTGATTAGTGTCCGGGCTGCTCTAATTATTAATTTTGATTGAATCGTAATTTAAGTTTCTTAAGTTTGTTTTCTATTTTGAGCAAAGATTCATGAAGAAAAATTTTAGCCTAAATTGCATATTCTGTTATTTTTTACAATAAAGTGAAAATGATTGAAATAATTTAATTTATTCGTATTAAGTAGTGCTCATTTACGCCTCCAGGGGTCCAGTCGCTTAATGGGACAGCGAGAGAAAATGAGGATATCCAAATAGGCCCCCTTACTGATTAACAGCATTACTGCTGCGTTATAAGCCAGGTCTTCTAGTAAGATGCGGGTTATTAAAGTTAGGTAATAATGTTGATTCTACTGATAAACTTACGATTTACATCAGTAGTTGTTGTGTAAATGCTGAATATGAAATTGATGAAGACTGCAGCCAACGAGGTGATTAAAAACACAGAAGTTTGGGAGAAATATCTTGTTTCTGACCAAGATAAGCGGAACATTCGATCTATCTGAAATTTTTATCCATTTTGTATTAAGTATTATATGTATAATAAATCACAGTGAACAAGTAAGTATTGCTAAGTACTTAACAATAATTCGTATACCTACTAGTATAATCACTATACCTACACAGGGTATAGTGATTATATCTTAACTATCTTTAACCTTTGGCCTTGTTCCATATCATTTAATAGGTCGACACTATGGACTAGGCGTCATTTAATAGCACAAAAACCACTATGGAGTTGCTTGTGGTGATAGAAGACGATAACCACCTGCCTTCAGACTTAAAAAAAGAGCACTAATTAACCAATTTATCTACTATGATAGAATACATTGTAAACAGATACTTACAATTCGAATTTCCTTTACAATATCATTAACAACTTTTATTCTTGATTTTGTTAAACTAAGAAGCACGGCGTAGAAAACAGCCTGCGTTACATATTCGGTGGAAATCATAAAAAGACTCCAATTTATGGCTGATATGACTAAAACTAACAAAACTAAATATATAGTCCATATAGCTAAAACAAAAATTTCAATTAGAATTATTTTTACAGAATATATTTATTTATTCACACTTCAATATTGATAATAAAAATAATGTTACAGAAGAACACATGTACTGTTGTGTACTGTGGCTACGAAGGGGTCCATTGCCCCTTCTTAGTCTTAGTCCTTATCCCTTACACTAATACAGTGGTGCTCAAACGGTCATCTCAACTTTTTGAGTTTATCTCGAGTAATACGCGGGTAACACTGAAAATTTTTAGAAACTCGAAATTTAAATAACTTAGGAAGCTGTTTGTATTCTTATTATTTTTCGAAGTAGTCTCCATTCCAGCACCGTCGCATGCGATGAAACCACTGACTGAAGCAGTGGGCCCCACTCTTCTCTCTTTCACGGCGTATTCGAACGCTTTCACAGCATTTTCAGGGCTCATAAAGCTAATTCCTCTAAGTTTACCTTTTATTTTAGGGAATACATAGAAATCACATGGTGACAAGTCGCGACTATAAGGAGGATGACTCACTATTTCCACACCTTGTATCGTCAAATATTCGATTGTTCGTCTGGAGTGGGCTGGAGCATTGTCGTGGTGAAGGAGGATCCTACTTCTTGGGCGCTTCTGTCGAACATTTTCCAAGACAATTGGCAAACGATTACTAATATACCAGTCTGCAATAACAGTCCTTTGTTCCTCTAAGGCAATGGTTACAAAATGTCCCGTCCGTCCAAAGAATGAGGCAATCATCTTTTTCCCTTCACTTCTTATGTTTTTCACTTTTGTTGGTAAATCCTCGAAAAGAAACTCCATTGTGCATATTGCTTTTTGGTTCCGGGTTCATAACAATATATCCCCAGGTTTCATGTACGATGTCAAAATACAGCATTTGACGCACCTCCATTATACTTTTCAATCATTTCGCGGCACCTGTCGGCGGACCTGTCAAATTATGGAGTATCCATCTAGTGCAAAGCTTCTTCACGCCTAGATGTTCGTGTAAGAGTGCACTTGACTCATGCCAATGCCTAAACCGAATCTGTTGGTATGCATTCTTTTATCTGTGTCAATCATGTGCCGAACAGCACTCAACTCACTCAAGATGGACGTCATTTACGAAAATCATCAGTGATCTCACTAAGATCACGTTTAAACTCACTGAACCAGTTATAAACAGTGCACGGGAAGAGGCTTCGTCATGAAAAGCCAATCGAAGTCTATCGTAACTTTGTTATTGATTATGACCGCAACGAAAATCGTAAACAATCACTGAGCGATAATTTTCTCTCGTCAAATTCACATTTTTGTACTATACACTCTTTTTAAATAAACAGAAATTGGTAAAAACAAATGTCAAATGAATGAAATTACATCGACAGCTTCCTAAAGAGTTCCTTATTCGAAATTCATATTTATTTTTCATTTCTGACTTAATTTCTGGACAATTCTAAAAACTTTCAGTGCGGCCTAAGTATTGGCCGATGTTGGTGGATTCACAATTTTTGTTTGATAGCATTTAAACCAGAAGAATTCTTATTCCTTTTTTATGTCGGAAATAGCCCTTGCAAGCCGCAAAAGGAGGCTTTATCAAAGGAACCCGCGCGGTATTTGTCACAGAGAAACCGCGGAACGTGACGTCTCTGATTTCTGCTGATTCTTATGGATACTTATGGTAGTGATCTACACCTCTAAACTTCCTACGCCATGATTACACCCTTCTTACCTACACTACGGTACTTAATTTGCGCACTACTACTGAGCGCTTGTAGTCTAACAATTTTGAGGTCGATCGCCAGCAGTTCAAGTTTGAGCACCACTGCATTGTCAAGTTCAGAATAGGCCTTTTATATGGGCCTGAATCTGTATTTTATTGGCGACGGTAGCCACCACCATCGAGTGAACCATTAGAAAATTTACTGACTTTTACTTTAACAAAACTTATACAGAGGTACACATAATAACTTACCATAACCTGCAACCAAAAACCACATGAAAATCAAAAATCTCTTATTCAATGTTAAAACACCAGAATCATCATAATTTGCTGATAAAGAACTCGAGCAGTTGTAATAGAATACGTATGACCTTATTGCGTTTTCTCGCATCTTGTTATCTCCCATTTCTAGTTTATGGTAAATTGGTGGTTGTTTAATAACAACCAGCTGTAAACACCATCAAGGAATTATTAAAAAATATATGGTTTTAAAACTGAGTTAAAAAAACTTATCACTTTGTAACGTATTTTTATTAACGTTTTGATTGATAACGAAAATTTAAAATACATAGATTATAGTTATAACCGCCATCTACAGCATGACGGTATAACTGACGATGTTGCTGACGGGAGCACGATTGCAGTCCCGACACACCAATATGAAGCGACATCTATCGATGTCGGCTCGACGGAGAAGGATTAACGAACGATGAAACAATGGGATTGGTCAATTTGTATTGCGGCCATCGGAAGAGGTACGATTTCCGGCCGAGCTATGGAAGGACGGTGGCAGCGGCCACACGTTCTCTTGGTACCGGGCGTTTGGGAGAGGAGGAGCTCGAGGGACTTTACAATTTCTCTGAGATATAACGAACCGTCTAGTGTTCTCACTTACCACGCGGTCGTATAAAAATATATTTATGGTTTTTTAGCCGATAGGTCGCTGATATACAGTATAGAAGTCGACAGTAAAAGTATCTGGCAAGTGCCAGATAAATTAGAGAGAGAGAATTGGGCCATCCGCACACGTGCGTGCGAACTATCCTGCGGCTCCTGGGTCGGTCTCGCCTTCCTGCAGTCCAAGCCACCACTGGTTTGGACTATAGCTCGGAGGCGACGACATCCACGTGTCGAGAGGTATCCCCTATCGACATCTCCCTTCGCCGAGCCACCAGGTCACGTGCATCACTTCGGCGTGGTCTGTGTGCTTCTATGTGTTTACAAGTGAGTGTTTAAGAGCATCCCCCCGCCTTCAGCGAGAAAGATCTGGACAGTTTAACTTTTAAATTCTAAATTTCTAATTCTAGTTAACTTTAAAATTGTTTCCTTTTTTGTCTATATAGATATTATTGTTTGTGTGTAATTTTCTAATTTTAATTAAAGTGTCGTGTGATTGAACTTGGCTTTCTTTTTTCTAAGTCCACCCCCAAGTGGTTGGCGCCCTAGAGAAATAACTGGTCTCGTGTAGTGTCTACCCCTGAGTTTCAGTCGGTGAGTAACGGTTGGAATGTATGCGGAGCCCTAACGCCCCGCAGAGGTTTCGCGGTTACAACTTTTACATTTTATTTGCTGATTCACTTCTTCCTATGAAGGAAACCGTATGATAAATACTCATGAGGATTGGCCAGTAATCTTAAAAATACCTAAGGGTCGTAAAGTAAGTAATTAAATACTTAATTTAATATCGAAGCTTACTTTTATAGACTATTTGTAAATAATTAAGATTATATTTTCTTTTTATAAATATTTTATATATATTCAGTTATTCATATTGTACATATTTAAATTTTAATTGTCGTCGCTATTGTAAATAAAATGGTGCCATATAAAAAAAATTTTTTTTTTCATCATTAAACCTTTTAAATTATAAAATAACATTTTGAATGTAAATAAAATTTATTTTATAATATTATTTAGATATTAATAAATTGATTCTCGTAGAATGAAGGAATTTATTTTGTAGACTTTCAATATAGAAAAGATTCATAAAGATCTGAAATTATAGTATTAAAACATTCATAGTTACCTTTATATATGCGACGACTTTGTTTACCTAAATAATAGAAATGTTGTTTTAGTTTGTCTATTAAGTTGGTTACATTGAAGTAACAATAATCTCATTTCTAATTAAAATCTTAGTTATTAACATGAAACCAAAGTAGGTACTGAACACAGAATAATGTATATTCATATAAGTAACTTAAACCCTTCACATGAATGTAAACGAGAAAATGTGTGTAGTCGTTAATTTAATGATGTTTGCATCGAATAGGAACGACATTCGTGATCAGACGTGTTTGTCTAATATTTCCATAAATTATTACTTAGATGAACGTCATTACGGTAACTAAACATTGATACAAATAAAGTAAGCCCAATGTCGTTAAGAGCGTTTATTTGTTTTTATGCTAAACTAACTATTAGCTTCCGGCTCTGCACGGGTGTAATTTTTTTTCTGCAAATTGATATTTATTTATTTATTATTTTATTTATTTATTATTACAATAATGTTTCATTTGACTTAACATTGGTGTAAACAAAAACTCATTAGAGTTTTACCGTACATCATGTGCCGATTACAGAAAATTTTAATAAACCTTCAGTTGACGCCCACGTACACTTCAGACTCTTCAATATCTAATTTTGTGTCATATTCTGAATTGAAATATCTTACAATAATAATAATTAATATTACTTTTTTATAACAATTTTTGTGTTGTTAAAATTATATTTATCTGTAGTTAATTGTAAATAGTATTGTTTTAGCTTATATGTGATGTTTTTGGGTGTTATGTAGCTTTTTAATGTTTTAGGTAGTTGATTTATTAAATTCAGCATGACATAAGCCAGACGTCTTTTTCCGTAAAGGTTGTTTTTCCGTATAGTTGGGTAAATTATATTTTGATTCATCAAATAATCTGGTTGAGTAAGTTATTTTTGGAATTTTTAAATTTTCGTTAAAATATAGTTCCTTTAATAATATAAACTATGTTTTTTTTCTTCTATAGGTAGAATTTTACAAAATACAAACAATTTGCGATAATCTTCTTTAAAGTTTTCTTTTAAGTTTTTAAGAAAAAAATATTTTAGAATACACAATTGAAGTGAGAATATTTTGTCCAAATGACTTTTAAAAGTTCTTCCGTAGGTACCTAAGATAGTCCATAGCATACGATTGGCTCCACCAATGATTTATAAAGTAATAGAAGTAATTTGTAGGGTGTTTTGTTTTTTACGACAGAGAATTTTCCCAGTATGGCTCTCAGCTTATCACACACATGATTAATATGTTCTATCCAATTAAGTCGATCATCTATTACTAGTCCAAGATACATGTGTTTATTTACAACCTCGATAGTTTCGCATTCACATGATGCTTGATTTTTTCTGCTATTGGAATAAAGACATTGGTGGTTGTGAGCTATAAGTTTAGGTTCAAACGTAGATCTATTTTGACTAGTGCTAATATACATTACTTTCGTTTTATTAGCATTTAGTACCAATACCACATCATGTGACCATTTAGCGAGTATATCGTAGTCATCTTGGAGTTCCTTGAAGGCCATTTCTATATTACTAGCTGCGGCTAACAGGCATGTATCATCTGCAAATTGGTATATTTCACAGTATTTTATACTATTAGAAAGACTATTAACGTAGGTAATAGATATAGTGTAAAGGTCCCAATACCGAGCCTCTGCAGTACCTTCTGTTACATTTACAGAGAAACTGTTTACATTACCAACCCTAACACGATACGATCGACCCTTCAAGTAGTCTTCACACCAAGTTAGCATTTTACCTATCGCCACTGCTTTGGACTCTTGCAGTTGATCAGCTTCTGTACAGGCTGGCAGAACATAAGATCGATGCCCTAGGTTATGCTGATGACCTAGTGGTGATCATAAGAGGCTTCTGCCAAAGCACAATTTCGGCCCTGTTACAGAAAGCTTTAAACATCATTTGCGAATGGTGCACAGCAAATGAACTGTTAGTCAACGGTGATAAAACCGCTATAGTACCGTTTACCAAAAAGAGGCTACTGGACAAATTAAAGCCACCTCTAGTAAATGGTAAACGAGTTGAATTTTCCTCAGAGGTCAAATATCTGGGAGTTACTTTCGACCAGAGACTAACGTGGAATACACACATTGGAAATGTGATAAATAAGGCTAAGGCAGCCTTATTTATCAGTCGTCGAATGGTAGGGAAGAGCTGGGGCCCGTGTCCAAAGCTCACCCTCTGGCTGTACACTGCTATTGTGAGGCCGATGATCGCATACGCCTCTATAGTATGGTATAGAAAAGCCAACCAGAAAACGACCATCGACAAGCTTAATGGCTTACAGCGTTTGGCATGTCTGACGATAACAGGAGCCATGTCGAGTTCCCCCGGAGCATCTCTGGAGGCTATCCTGGGCTTACCGCCTCTAAATCTATTTTTAGAGAAGGAGGCGAGAACCAGCATGCACAGAATGATGAATCGGGGTAAACACAATTGGCTGTCCAAGGTACTCAGAGCTCTAGAAGACTCAGTACTAAGGGATCCTATCTTAGGCATGCCTACTGATACAATGGTACCACACAGTACATAGAAGCAAAGTACTATACTGTGGAGCTACTCTCAAGAGAAAACTGGTCAAATAATAAGATCTCTTGGGAGGAAGGTAGCCTTTCTTGGTATACTGATGGGTCCAAATCAGGACCTGACGTAGGCTGTGGAGTGTATGGCGGTGACCAGGACTACAGGACCAGTGTAAACTTGGGACAATACGCCAGCATCTTCCAAGCAGAGGTCTTCGCCATCTTAGAATGCGCGGAAATCAACCTGCAAAGAAACTACGTCAACCGTGTAATTTACATTCACTCAGATAGTCAGGCTGCACTTCAGGCACTGGACTCAGACTCTACAGTCTCAAAGCTGGTGCGAAACTGTGTAGACTACTTAAATTCCTTAGGGCGCAAGAACAAAGTGGTCCTAAGATGGGTACCTGGCCATATGGGGATCGAAGGCAATGAACTGGCCGACGAACTGGCTCGTGTAGGCGCAAAAGGTAGGCTAATAGGTCCTGAACCTATGTGCGGACTACCAAACAGCCTAGCTCGCTGGACCATATGGAACCAGTGCTTTATTAAATCTTACAAACGCTGGACTGACATGCCAGGTTTGAACCATTCCAAAGCGCTCATTAAAGCCTATAATCGAAATGCAACAAATCAGGCTATGTCGCTTAGCAGGAGCAATTTGTGTATGCTATCTAGGGCGCTAACGGGGCACTGCCGCCTCAATAGGCACCTTAAAGTAATGGGGCTCACTAGTACGGGAGAGTGTCGCTTCTGCCATGAGGCAGAAGAAACTCCAATGCATATCCTGTGCGAGTGTAGCCCTCTGATGCACAAGCGCAGTCACATCCTAGGAAGCCACACAATGGCTTGTGAAGATGTGAAGAATGCCTCTATCAAAAAAGTACTACAGTTCCTTAACGTGGTAGGTATAGGTAGAGAGCTTTAGTTCACGTGGCGATCACAATATTTCAGCAATGGACGACGTGATACTGGTACTCTAGCAGACAGAAATAGCCACTAAGACAAGATAAAGATAGCATTTTACCTCTAACACCACAGTCTTCTAGGTTCTTTGTAACCTTCTTCGTTTAACGCTCTTTCCATTAGTGAAAACGGTATCAAAATGTGTTGGATGGTTTAAAAGAAGTTTGTGGAAGAACAGACAGAAGTGGAAAGCGACTGTATTTTATCTAATACATATAAAATCGTTTGTCCTGACCTGACTATCATCAACGCACTGCCAAAAACTACTAAGTCTAGAAAGCTGAAATTTGGAACATACATTTATTTTAAAGCATTGCTAGTAATATATAAAGATATATAGAAGTCGTCAAGCAAGCTCATGATTCACTTGGTTGGAAGTAGATACTTAAACACAAGTACCCACCTTAAACACAAGCAACACCAGGAAGATGTAGTGCGCTGCAGGCTTCATAGGATAAAGAACAACTTGGAGATAGTAAATCTAAATAAGGAGTTACCTATTAGGTAAGGATTATTAAAATCTCTCTAGCAAACACAAAACGAAACAGTATAATTATACATATTGCTATTTTAATGTGGTTTTCTGTAAATCAGTATGCACCTCTTCAAAATTAATCTCCAAGGATTTTTAGCAAAAAAACACATTTATATCTACTTTAAATAATATATTTGTTCAGTAAATTAATAATTGAAAATTTTATTCAGTACTAGATAGTTAGTTATTCCTACTTAATAACTAAATAATTAATTCAGTAATATTTAGTATTATTAATAATTACTAATTCAGTCATTTGTGTATGGCGATTCTTCCGTCTTCAATTATGTTCAAGGGAGAGTTTTTCTTGATGTACAACTCCAAAATTTCTTGGTCTCGTCCGATGACTTTCACGTTTCTCTTGTTGTCTTTAAACATCTGTAAATATATTAAAAAAATAATTTTCATCACTCTTATTCTGGAAATGCTCTGAATACCGTAAAGGAAAGTACCCATTCAGTCTAACTATAGCGACAACCTGTACTTGAATTAAGTAATCGATGAGATAAAAAAAATATTTAAAAAGAATCATTAACGAAACTAACACCAAAGAAGATTGTATGTAACAGAAATATGAGTTAAATTATTTACGCTTAAAAGCAGAGTTAATTAGAAAATGCATACCACATATCCATCACCGCCTCCAGCCAAATAAGTCGGTGCAGTCACTTGATAGAATTCGTCTACATTTAGAGCCGTATTTTTATTAATTACAATGACAGAATCCACTCTCTGACCTTCCGGTCTTGATACATTGTACGTCACTTGAAGACCTGCAATAAAGGCATTGATTTATGACAATGAATTATTTTTTATCTCCGAGGAAGTAGTGGCAGGGTAAAATGTAGGCGCATATATACATCATATACCTGTAGTCAGTATATACATTCATTTAAGCATTAAAACATATAAAACCTGTAAGCTGGGTACAGGGTGTAGGCCAGTTTATGACAATTTATAAAAAAATATAATCTTAGAGTTTGTAATTTTTTTTAATTCGAAACTTATTGAAAACTTAAATGACCTGCGTCAAAAAATCACAGCTGGTGTCGAAGAAATCAAATCTTGGAGATATGTCCGATTACTGAAAGGGTACTGTTTGTCTAATCAAGTACACAATGGCGTCGCCACTTGTCTTACTCGAAATACTTGAATCTGGCATTTATACTGAATAAAGTTTAAACAAGGAACTGATTTGAAATTGGCTTATTTCGAGAAAAAAAATTTTTTTAAAGCAAATTTAATAAAGTGTTATACCATTTTAAAATCTTTACAAGACTTTTAGTAAAACTAGCCATGTCAGTGTGGTACACTTTTTTTACAAGGTAAAGTGTAAAGTTAGACCATGAAAATTTTTAGACGCTTTACTCAAACAAAAATATTTTTTATCCCTAAACTCTAGACATGCATGGTTTTCATTGAACCTGTGACTGATAGCAGGTTATTCAGGATTACGCAACAAAAATTAAAACCGAGACATTTTATCATTTGTAGTCACAGCACTTAAAAATGTGGTCCAAGGTGTCAATTTTCACTATTTTCAAAATATATATATATTTTGTAAAAAGTGAGATAACTGATTTTTTTTAATAAACACCTTGTACCAATTTTTTTTTACTTTTGGGACACCGTGTATACATAATTATGTGAAAGAAAAAAGAGATAAATATATATGTATAATTACGTAAAAAGTCAGTACAATCGAGTGCTTAATTAAATAAATATCCTATCCTATTCTACACATTCTGCCATTAATAAGGTACGAATAAAACGAAATTAATAAAATAGGTCGGGGAAAAAGTCGGGTAAAAAATTATATATCATTCACTCACCCGAAACTTGTAACAAGTACGGTCCTTTAAAAGCATCAATCTCCCAAGCACTGCTAACGCTCCTCTCTAGAGCTTCCAATATGTATTTTCCTTGTAATTCAAAAGTTTCCACGCGATCTTTATAGGGGAGCAACTCGAAAATCACACCTTTCGTAACATCTGAAAGCGCAAAACAAAGAATTGAACAACTGTTTTATATTGATTCTATTCGATTTCATTACAATATTTCTTAACAAGTATAACAATTAGTAAGGAAAATATCGCCAAAAATATTAATGCATACTCTATATATGCGCTAAGGGCAGAGATGTGACCAATCGTATACGATATCATATCATACATGTATTTGGTAGTTTAAGCATTGCTTATACTTATTTTCTCCGAACTCGTAGACATTCCAATTTGTCGTATTTCATACTAGCTGAAGCCCGCGACTTCGGCCGTGTTGAAAAATGAAAACACCTGACACCTGAAAAAATATCTGCTGTGCAATGGTGGCGCCACAACGGCGATAGTGGATGGGCTGCCGATCAGCAAGTGAGCTGCCGATCATAGTTAGCCCTGGCACCCCTTACTCATTCACTATATATAGCACAATAAAATATATTCTGTTATTTCACGGACGCCTTCTGTAAGATTGCCTTATTAATATAATTTAATAATGTTATTGATCGATCAGAAATAAATAAAAATCATGCATAGTCACCATATGACGCGTTTAATTTTCGTGCATAGAAATATTATAGTCTAAGATAATATTAATTTTAAAAAAAATCCTTACGTCCTTTTGGTATGCTGGATTTAATGTTACCCCTTTGTATGAAAGAGAAATGATCATATTCCGATTTTGTGCTTGATTTAGCCTAAAACAAATAATGTATTAACTAGGTACGCTAGATAGTAAAAACATTAACAAAATACCAAATAAATAATCATTTGACAAATCAGTCATTCCCCTAACTAGCTTGAAATATGAGCAAAAATATTCTGTGGAGTTTTCGGTGTAAGTAAGGGATGCCACAGACGAATCTCCTTTCCCAACTTTAATAATTCCTTCCTTATCTTTAAAGAAAATTGGGAACATGTTAAATGGTTTTTCCCCTGGCGTTGCTCGTGTTTTAAGCGACAACTCAAAAATTTATTATTAACCAATTTGTTTATTCATTTACTTAATATACTTATTCAATAATATACTTTTTTATACTTAACTAGAGTAACATGGGATTTATTTTATTTTATTTTTAAATCGAGACCTCTACGAAAAGTACAACAATGTATCCCAATGTATCAAAATTTTGCCTATAAAATTTTGCTTAATAGAAGTCGTTACAAACAGATTCGACTGTAGCATGCTCTACCCAAAAATAGACGGTTTTCGAGATAAATTATCGATTTTTACATTCCATTCTGATCCAAAAATTGGTGCAGCTCTTTAACGGTTTTTGTGTAGCAGGTACGTTATTTCATTATTATCACCACTAAAAATAATTTATTTATTCAAATAAATGGAAAAAATGGCATGATTGTAATTTTGTTTTATAAAAACAAATATGTTTTCACATAACTAGGGACCATATTTAAAAAAAATTATGAAAAGGGTCTGGTAAGAAAACAATAAAATGATCCTAGGTTTATTTCGAATATTTCTAGAAAATTCGACTGATTTCTTTAACTGCTAACGATACTGTAAAGGATATATATCTTCTTGCTCGATCACACCTGCTAAGTATCTGCCTCACATGCACGCTAAGTATCTAACGGTTGCTTGAATGAGCAAAAGTTTAGTAAGAAACTCAGAGAGATTAATCATAAAAGAACCCATTGGTTTAGTGTGTAAAGTGCTTGAAATTATCTTTCCAATGTTGGCTTTGGTCTGAGCCTGGCAATTAGTCGCAGGGCTCACAATGTATTTCGCAGTTATAAATCGGGTTAGCCGTCTGACAACAGTTACCACCCCCTTACAGAAGACCACCTTGAAATAAAAGCATATGTTTCGGTGTGAACAAGGGATGTCAGAGCTGCTCATTTCTCTATGACTTCTCAGTCCCTCACCCTTAATCCTACTAAGGTCGGCAGCGCACCTGGCAGCACTTGTGACTGCTTGCTTGCAGCCACTTACAACCAAGTGGATCGTCAGTCTGTCTGATGACGTTTATTAATAGAAATTACTTACAAAGTCATTGAATGCATCCGTAAGTAAATCACCAAGAGCACATTCTCCGTAAACACAATCTTCGAAATGCAGGGTGGTTTCAGATTCACCCACTGGCTCATTCTCGGCTTTGTGCACTAATTCAGCATACGGTGCCAACTTAGCCTTTATCTCAGGGTCTGAAAACGTAACAAAGGAGATAAACCTAACCTACTTACTTAGAAACAGTTCTGCATTTATTGGTGGATTTGCCCCAGGTTCGCGCGGGCGAGGTTCGTGCTGGAGCACGACATAGATGTAAATATATCAAAAGAAACTATACCGGAAATTGTGAATAATAAATTTAAAAGGAACAAATTTTTAGACTTTTGCCACAATGTGGCATCGGTGTCAATTAAATCAAACAGGACTTAGATTAATAATAATAAACTGCATAAGAAAACATGTACCTATGCGTACATAAAAGAAAGTACCAGTCGATGATTAACAAGGTCCCTTGCCTATGCAAGGGGTTAACGCATAAATCCCTCGAAACCTACTTACATAAAACTAGTTTTTGCTTTTTCTTCGGTGTTAAAACACGTTTCAATCTTTATTGCTCATATATTTTTATCAAGTGTAGAATTTTTTATTTTTGTATCATCCCTGTGGAAATGCTCTTTTTCTGTGGATGAAAGGTAGTCAAATTCCTTTTATGTAGCCCTGTCAACGTGTATGCAAGATTTTATGATGATCGGTTGAGTAGTTAAGGCGTGAAAGCCTAACAAAGTTACATTTCGTCCCTTACTCATGCCATCGTCCATTTTTTCTTAGGAAACAGATTTTTTTATATAAAAGCAGACAGGATTTATAATATCAAGTTACCTTCAGGTATATTTCGGTTCAAAAATATCGGACCACCATCCCATTTGACGTAGTCTCCTCTGAAGTCGAAATACACTGACAGATTCCCCATGTACTTCGTGAAGGCTGAAGCTTGTACTATCAATACCTGAAAAAAAAACTTTTATTTATTTATATGGTCTCTTTAAAATTATTAACTACTAGCAATTCCCCCGGCTTTGCGAGGATGCAATTTTTCTTGCAAATTATGAGCATAATTTGCAGAAAAAATTGCACCTTCCTGGCTTATGGCTCTTTTTATTAGTGAAATCTGTATCAAAATCCTTTAGGTGATTAAGGAGAAGTTAATGAAAAGTGACTTATTTTTTAAAATATGTATATAGATTATTATTTATTCAATTATTTTAAATTATACATTTCATTAAATATGACAATTTTTGTTATGTTTTTTGTAATATATATTTTTGCTTGCTATAGGTATACATATTATTATTATTATTGTTTGTCTGTATACTGTCTTTGATGTTGTTTACCCTATGTTAGGCTTTCTTACTTTGGATTTTTATTGGTGCATTTTGTTGCATCCTGTAATTGCGACGACATAGTTATGTTTCTTTCGTTTATAGCCGTAATTTTGTTTAATGCCCGGCTCGTTGGAGGCCACGAAATAAATATATATATACATTTCATTAACTAATACGTCTCGAGGTTGAACGTATTAAGACGAATTTAGACCCAAAATTATAGCCTATCAGGATATAGATGCTGTTTAGCCATTACAATCATTGATCGAGCGTAAATTATGGTTTGATTAAATCCTTAAGATTTTTCAATACAATTAATCAAACGGTATTTTGAAATCAAAATACGTCCTTTCAACCTCTGCAAATAGTTCTGATGTCTAAAAAATAAGTTAAAATGTAAAAATTCTATTTCACTAGCGATCCGCCCGCATTGATGCAATTTTTTGTGCAAATTATATAAACAAATCTTCCTCGTATATCGCCTTTCCATAAGTGAAAACCGTATCGAAGTCCATTGGGTGGTTTAGGAGAAGTTAGAGGAGACAGAAGAGGAGAGCGACATTATCCTATTGATATTATAAATGCGATGTGATAGTTTATGAGGATGGTTGTATGGATGAATTCTGATGAAATTTGGCAAACAGATAGTTTAAAATTAATTAACCGGCATTAACATACGATTGGGATATAGGATTAGCATTAGGATACTTTTTATCCTGGAAAATATTAGGTTGCTGAGGGATCGTCTAAAAATTTTAAAAAATTGGGCACCACTGTCGTCACATCAAAACTACGGCTAGCAAAAAGTCTTCTTTTTGCTTGGTTCGGATATTCATTATTTCATAGCTACCTATATTTCTAAATATTTTGAAAAATATCGAGTATTATTAAAAGAAAAGCTTATTAAATAAATACCTGGTGACGATTATCATCCGTGCTTTGTACGATTACGGGATAGGGTCCGACCACTTCATCTCCACTGGGTGATATTCCGTTCCACAGTAAGGAGTGCGAGTGGCCACCGACTATAAGATCTATGTACTGCCCGTATTCACGAGCCAATTCCCTAAAAAATAAGCAGTTTTAACTATGCAAATTCAGAAAACAGAACAGACCGGTATTCGCCAAACCTATTTTTGTATTAATTTACTTTCTAGCGTGTAGCCATTATATGGACCCGGTTTTTTTATATTAAAAATAGTGTTAGGCAAGCCACTTGATGGTATGTAGCCACCATCGCCTAAGGACCTAAGCAACACGATAGTGAATGCAAGTGTGAGTTTGAGTCCAAAGTTTGATTATCAGCAGGATAAAGTTTCTACCATTCCATACCGTGGGTAGAGCTGCCTTTATCCAAATATTCGATAGACTCAGCATTTATGGCGTGCTATGCAGTGATAACACTCGGGGTAGACATTAATTGGAACAATTCATCAAAGCATTCACCATTGTACACACAAAGAGATACTACTTCTATTCATATAACAACTGTTGTGTGAGCAGCGTCAAAGGTATATAAAGTATCTATATCTGTATCTATATAGCTTATATAAGTAAAATTGTTACAAATTAAGTATAAAGTTTAGATTTCTTTATGAAGCTTGTAAAAATAACCTCTAGGCATACGAAGAGGTATAATTAGATTACTTTTTACTATTTATTTACGAATTGAATTATTCCTATTCACTCTGTTCTTGAAATGTTCCAAGTTATATGTTTTAGGCAACACTAAAGAATGGAGAGAATTCCAGTTTGTTCGTTTTTTATTTTCCAGGTCTAATGCTGTGCCACACCCTCATCCCTTTCGTCATCTTGTCTTATACCCTTTATCCTACCAAAGTTGACAGTGCAGTTCCTTAAGTTTCTAAACTACGTATTGTAGCGGTACCTGGCTAACCCGACTAACGTCGTAAGGTAACATTTTTTACTTTAAAAGAATGCTTATCTCTGTATAATCGCAGTTCACGTTCACAATGATCGTTTATATTCAGACAACAAGATAATTGTTTACGCAATAATTGATATAAACTAAAACGTTTATTTATAACTAATTAATGAAAACTCTTGTGAAAGGTTAAACAGAAGTGACAATGACCTTTTTATCAATGGCAATAAAAACGTATTGTTTAAAAATGACCCCTAAATTATGTAAACAAAAACATACTTATCTGTCTCAATCCCACAATGTGACAGTAGTATAATAATATCTACGCCCTGGTTGTTTAGAATTTCAGCTTCTCGCTTAGTCGCTTCTCCTGGATCAGTAAATACCACGTTGCCAGGCGAAGATAATGTCTGAAATTTTTACAGTTTTCAATAAAGGAAAATCGTCATCAACTGAAGCATTTTTTAATCGAGCCCCGACATATTTATATCCATTCTCTAAGCGTAAGTTTTAAGCGTGTATAGTAAATAATATAGAACTTATTTGCTACTCGGTATGAACTGACCCTTAGGCTGCGATTTCGAAACCAGCGGAGCGTTGGTCCGAGCGTTGGTCGAAACCAGCGGAGCGTTGGCGATCGCCCTGCTCCGCCCCGCGTGTTCGAAACCACAAAGTCCGCTGGTTTCGTAACCTCAACCAGACTTGTTTACTCCAGCGTTCAACCGTTGCACAATCTGTGTTCCGCTCATTCCCACTTCAGCTGACAAATTTAAGTAGTGGCAGGGTACACTGTACATTTAAGTATGGCAGTCATTTGGGCAGACATCTGGCAGCAGTAACCATATCACCTTATAAAAGAAAGACCACCGTGAAATAATAGCATGTGTGCTGTAGTGTCGGTGAGGAGAAAGGGATGTCAGAGCCTGTTTCCTTTCCCTTCCAAATCGCTTATCCTTAATCCTACTATTGTCGGCAGCGCACTTGCAGCAGCTGTGGAGTTGCTTGTGTTGAGGCCATTGTAGCTACCTACCATCAAGTGGACCGTCAACCTGTTATAAAAACAACAAAGAACTGCGAGCGAACCAATTCCGACATCTTTAAATAGTTCGTTTCGTTATTTGAATAGAAATTGGGACCAACGAATGGTCTCATTAATACTGCAGTATTAATTACTGCAGAGTCCAGGAAGTGAGGATTGCCGGACGAAGTGGTTTCAAAGATCTGAGTCCGGCAATCCTCATTCCGGTTGAGGTTTGTATAGTGCTTTTCTCAATAAATGTGAGGAAATAATGAAACACGTGATAATGCAAAAAAATTATCAATGAGTGCAAAGGAAACGCCCCCGCCTACTACGCCTGTGACAGCGGCGGGCGCGTTCGTGAAGACTCGTGAAACTTCGGGTGTCATCGGGCTGAGCAGCGGCCAGGAATGAATTTTCATAAAACATTCTTGGCCTAGACCGAGAAAGAAATGCATGAGCCAAGAATTACAAACTTCGTGGCTTGTTTTTAGTACAAGAATGCCTACATTTCCGAGCATGTTTGAGAAAATATCATTTATTAGAGGGCAAATAAAGGCGAGAAAATGCACTGAAAATCAATATTTATAGATGGGGTTATGTTTGTTTACAAGAATGTATTAATAATACCTTTATATACTTATATAGATCGTTTCATAGTTGATGTTTTACTTACCGCAGTATCAGTTGTAATCAGCCCAATAAGGCCAATCTTTCTTCCATTTCTCGTGATGATAACCGATGGCTGGTAAAGCCCTTGCATAGAAGGCTCTTTGGAGGTATCCATGTTTGCAGCGAGCACTGGAGCTTTTAATGCAGCCAGGTAAGGAGCCAAACCTTCCGGACCATCGTCAAATTCGTGGTTGCCGATTGCCTGTAATTATATAACAGAGTGTCATTACCAATTGTCAGGCATATTATCAAAACTGCAAGAATATAATATCTCATTGCTGGACCCACATCTCTATATGAGGAGGTATGGGATATAGCTCTAAGTTAGCCTATTTTTCCGCTAATCTCAAATTCACTGATTTCGTCACCACATGGGTTTCCCTTTGCTATTAGAACAACAATTATTATTCACACATAAATAACGCCTGAAATAGAAACAACTATGAGGAGCAGACCCTACCAGGAATGGAACTTGGCTAGGTAGACGAGCGTTCTAACCAATGGCCTATCACAGTTTCAATATTTTGTTGAATGCCACCAAATGGCACTGGCCACTCTTAATACAAAGAATAGTCTCAATGTGACAAACAAGTTAATTTACCTTGAATATATTTAGTAAATACGAGAGATAATAACACATAGATTACATAGTAGGTACCCTATGAATGTATTTACCTACTTAAGTAAAGACAGTTTATCTCATCTTAAGTAAAACCTTGAGTAAACCTAGACGAGGAAATGCTTCACTAAGCAAAAAAAGTCAGTTGAGGTCAAACATGACCATTTAATTCTTTTTTTAATAGGTAAAACTTTTAACTGACGCAGTGAATTGCGAGTTGGCACAACTGATTATTAATAAGTATGACAATGTGTAACAGTCTATATATTACAACTCACTTTGGCACGTCTCACTTTTGGCTAGTTTCGGCTTAGTCAGGCCCTATGTTTCCTAGTTGGTTAGTTTAAGGAAGGCGTTGTTCTCCTGAGTTCGCCATAGTCGTCAGAACAAATGATTATTGCGTGAAATCTTAATAAACTTAGAGAACCTGGCCCTAAGCCCTATGTCCACAGGCTGGACCGGATTTTTTTTTTATGTTAAGGTCGGCAGACAGGCTGACGGTCTATTTGGTGGTAGGGTGACTACAGTCGCCCATAACACAAGTAACGCAACACGTGCTGCAAGTGCGCTGCCGACTACATCAGTAGGATTAAGGATTGGGAAGGGTTAGGGAAATGGGTTCTGGCATCCCTTACTCATTCACCGAAACACAACAGCACACGTGCTGTTATTTCACGGTAGTCTTCTGTAACGGGGGTTGGTTACTGCTGCGAGATGGGTTGCCCAAATGACGCAAAACGTAGTGTGCCCTGCCTCTACTTTCCAGATCCCGACCAGAACCAACTTTGAAAAGTTTATTTCCAAAGTTGACCCTGCCGGGAATTGAACCCGGCAATCCTAGAACAGAGCGTTAAAAGGCAAGCACCTAAACCACTCATACGACGGGCTCGGCAGAGGTGTAATTCTTCAGCAGTTTCGTATTAGTCGATTGTTTAAGTGCACAATGAAACATCTGTTTGTAATAGAATAACATATGATTAAAGCAGTAAAGAAAGTAACCAAAGAAATTTGGTCAATTAGCAAAAGATTTTATTTCATTATTATTCCATGTTATGAGCGGTCTGCCTGTCCTTCATACGAAAACATAAAAAAGATATAATATAAAAAAATATTTACATGTGCGTCATGAGGCAGCAAATTCATGAACTGCTGGGTGATATTCCACTTGAGGAAGGTGTACCAATACGTTCCCTGGAAGCTATCGCCAGCGTTCAAAAGAATAGAGTTTGGTTTTTCCTTCAAAAGTAGTTGGATTTCGTTGTAGAGACGAGGGAAACCGCCAAGACACGAATTGTTATTAAATCTGCATGTTGGTGTCTCTACTGAGGTCTCTTCAAATCTGCGAAATTGATTGAAATTTTCAATTATTAATTGCACGTAATAGGACGTCCACTGCTGTACAAAGGCCTCCCCCATAATTCTCCAAAAGAACCGATCATAAACAGCCTGAATCCACTGGCGACCCGTGACCGAAAAATTAATTGAAATTAATAATTTAAAATTATTGAAATTAATTGTACTTCGTCGTGGTTAAAAAGACCATGCAAAGTGCGGAAAATTAGTCCAGGAAAATTTATAACAAATCAAAAGTCCCCCAGGGGCATTTTTGATATAAAGTTCTGGATGATATGCAATATCGATGGGAGAACAAAATTTTTGATTCCACCTGTAAAGAGGTAGAAAAAAATAAAAATACTTACGTGTATTTTCCAAATTATACCAAAAGAGTTAGAAAAAAGTTTCAGAAAAATATTATAGGGAATTTAATTTTACATACAAATGTTTATATTACTTTTTGCGCTAAAATTCAAATTAATAGAGTTAGGGAGGTTAGAAAATAAAATTCTCTACAATATTTGTCTGAAACTTTTTTTTCGAAATCGTACTACTTTTGTATAATTTGGGAAAAAAACACATATTTTTATTATTTCTACCCCTTCTACAGGGTGGAATCGAAAATCTCTTTCACCCATCGTTATATCTCCTAGAAACGGTTACCAATAATTTTCTAAAGGGATCAAATTTTTATTTGTTAGTAAATTTTCCTGGATTACTAAATAATATGCTCAATAATGAGCATATTATTGAGTAACTAGACAACCTTAATACCTGTGTGTTTTACCATTAATGTAAAAAAAAACATAAACAATATAATTTAATTAAAGCCGAATATATGTCATTTTTGTAGCAGCCTGTATATTTCATGAAAATGTATGGAATTCATCCATGAAAATTCTTATAAAATAGTCTTTATTATTATTATTTTTTCTAATAAAATGAGGCACGAGTTTTGTAAACAATAGTCATTTTACATATAATAACTCACCTCGCATGGAAATCATTATAATGAACAATGTCCAATCTGTAGAGACCCTCGGATGGCAACGCAAAACTAAATACTAAATTAAAAACCCCATAAATTAATAAAAAACTATAAAAAACCGCCACCATCTTAACACTGAACCTAAACGAAATAATGGTCGATAATATAATTAATTACAAAGAGATAACGTAAAATTGCATAGCGATTTAACTTTGAAGACGTCTGTATGATTCGAATTCCAACACAAGACTGACGAGTTAACGAAGTAACAACTGTATAAAGAGAAATGAAATGATAGCATGGATAATAGATAATAACTAATGCAATTGTAGTCGGAAGCATTTATATATTGAACCTTATACTCTACGCAATAAGAACGTTTTGGTAAACACTTCAATGTTCATTCTGATAAATTGTTAGGTAATAACAGTCGTGTCAAAATTGATGACAAAAGAAGTCCTCAGATAAAAACATTCATAAGTAACTACTGTAGAATATCGCATCCGATATTAGATATACGAAATCTATACTAATATTATAAAGAGAAAAGATTTGTATGTATGTTTGTAATGAATAAACTCAAAAACTACTTGACGGATTTTAAAAATTATTTCATCTATAGAAAGCTACTTTATCAGCGAGAACATAGGCTACTCACCCTCCCCCCATCTACCCCTTTAACCCCCTCCGTACAAATGTATGTTTGTGTGTAAGTGTATGTCAAACGTCAATGTGTGTACGTCAAATGTATGTTTGTGATGAATAAATTCAAAGATTACTGGACCGATTTTAAATATTCTTTCACCTATAGAAAGCTACATTATCAGTGAGTAACATAGGCGACTGACCCTCCCCTCCCCCTTTACCCCCTCCGTACAAATGTATGTTTGCGATGAATAAACTCAAAGATTACTGGACCGATTTTAAAAATTATTTCACCTATAGAAAGCTACATTATCAGCGAGTAACATAGGCTACTCACCCTCCCCCCAGTTATGTTCAACCATAGAAGCTTTCACGTCATCAACTTTCTTGTAATTCGTTCGCCGGGATAGCAGATTGCATCACAAGTATGGCTGCGGAGTGGGTGTGGTTGAACTTGAGATGGGATAGAAGTTTCAGTGATTTAAATTCGACGTCGCAGCTCTGGTGGACAGTGGTGGAGCAATCGATTTCTTCGAAGCGACGGGGTTTTCTTCTTCTTTATGTATCCGATTTGAAAACCGAACTGACTGATGAAATGAAATTGTGGTTTGATTAGTATGCCACTGTTGCCAGGAGATTTAGTCAAATTGTAAATGAGAAGTTTGTGGTCAATATAAATTGTTAGCCTTTAGACAACGGTATCGACACGACAAATCGTATATCTCAATAAATATAGTGACTACACCAATAAAACAACAGTCTTAATATTAAGCTTTTATTTACAAAATTATAAGAAATACAAAGTCTCTGTGAAACCACACAAAATACACACAAATACTTTTCCTGGAGCCTGGGGAAGGACATAACCTACTCTAACTTTTTGACGGACGAACCTACGAACAAAAGCATATAATGTCAGAAATTTATAATCACTTTAAACATGACTTTTCCCACGTAATACCTGAAGTTTTGTCCTGACCATCGCAATTTTTTTAATAAAAAAAGTGAATCGCCATCATTTGAGAATATCGTTTGATAAAATTAGAGGTATTTTATCACAGAGAGACACAGAAACTTTGCATTACCTACCCTGTAATACACAATAATATACAATAGTATCGTAAAAATACTAATAAACTTCTATAACGGTGGCCAATACATGGAGACTTCGTTGTGAGCTGATTCCGGCAGCCATTTCAAATATTCGTCTAGTAAATCTGAAAGAAAAATATGCCAATTAGAAAACGATACTAATTTAATGTAAACTTTGTATCTGCGACAATTAGTACAATCAATAAACTTTCTCACTTAGTAGGACTATAAGTTGTCAAAACTCTCATTTATCCTGTAACTTAAAATAACCATACTTCTATCAATACTAATATCATAAAATGGCAGTCGTATGTAAATAAATGTATATAGGTAAGTCAAAGTTAAAACAGATCTCTAAAAATACTGATCCTACCGAGTGACATTAGCTTTATTATTTTATAATTGGTTTGTTATATGCACTTATAATTTCTTTATTTATCTGTACTTACGAAGTAATGTATGATTTAAAAAAAAATATTTTACTGACATCTGCAGAATAAGAAACAATCACTATCAGTATCACTATCTTAACAATGGTGAAAGTATACATCGTAAAAACTCCTGCATAAACTTGCCTATCACAAATTGCTTAATATAAATATTGATCATAATAAAATCTAAACAAATTAAGTATCCGGATATTATTGTTCCAAATAGGGAACAAAGTGACCGAGATTTTATTTTTGTGGAGGCAATAAATCATAAAATAACTTACAACTAGACTGATTCCCCCAAATAGTCTTCAACTCGTCTCTGGTTCCAATCCTATTAGCGATGAGAGCTTTCAGTATTATGTCTGTCCTTGGCTGCAATTTCGCCCACGATTTAATCATTGTCGATGGAGGCGATAGAAGCGAAGGTACATACTTCTTTAATTTGGGAAAAACTGCGCCTTCTAGAAGATATCTTGCGAACCATCTGTAGGAATAAATTTATATATACATGAAAAGCCATCAATATCACGATTTTGTAACATACGTAGATGCAACACTAGGTCTATAGAAGCATTTAAAGAAAAGAACCCACACTATGTTCCGCAGTCATGAGATAATAAATTAAAACATTCGAACCTAGTCCTTTTGTCAATATTTTATGGCCAATCGAAAAGCTAGTTTGCGTCAAGCTTAAGCAAACACTGAAATTGATAAAGAAATATTTGTTAATTTTTAGCCATAAAACACGTTTATAACTAAAATAATATATTTTTACAGTGAATTATTTCAATCGAGCGAAAATGTTCGTAACTAATAATGAATTTTCAAAGTGCTACATAAATATCTTCAAATAATTACCAACGCATGATAATTTTACTCTAAAATATAGATTTCAAGTTTTCAGTCTTAAAAATTGAATCAGTTTTTTTTATGCTGCTTTTTACTGTTCTCTCTCTAAAATGATTTGTCAATGTAGAGGCGGTATAAGGCCGCTTAAAGAATATTACGATGAAATAATAGGCTATTGTGTTGCGGCCGACGGCGTGTGGATAAAGAATGCCCACTCATTACTCATTACCCTAAACTCACCTTGTCCACTAACCTTTACCTATATTTTTATCATTTATACATCTTTTTGTGGGATCATCGATGTCAATGCGAATGCACGCAACACATAAGTGAGATGTTTATAGATGATACCTAATGAACCGTCTGCCTGTTCGTCAAACATTATCATAAAAGTAACAATTAACTACAATTTTGTATACATGTAATGAGCAACTTTTTTTTTGTAGTTATGATACAAAAAATATCACACAACACAAAAGGGAAATACTTAAAAAAAGGGAAGAAAAATATCACTATGGGGTGTACCTTGTCATTCTATTTATTAAATAATAACTAATTAATACAACTTACCTGTACCGCTCAATTTTGTCTGGATAATTGAGTTCAACAGTGGGTAATTCCCAACCAGCTTTACCAAAGGTTCCTTTGAACTGACACTTGATTCGGCCCGACTTCTCATCAAACCATGGTTCCGGTTCCATCAAGGGTTCACCTACGGAATAAAGCTTTTATTATATTTTGTTTTGTTCTGTTTTAGCCTACATTTTAATTATTATTACATCTCACACCAAGTCTACTACTGCAGGCTAGCAGGACTTGTCGCGCGATTTTTAGTCGAACTATAGGGCTTTCTGTTCCTGAGGAATAGTATTGTGGCTTTTTCCGAAACCCTGGTAAATTTAAATGAATATCATAAGAGTTTCTTGGAGAACCTAATTGATAAATAAATATTTTGATTTGATTTGATTTGATTCGTTTCCATACAAAATAAAAGTTTTCGTGTGCAGCATGTGGTCAGCCGGGTCGTAGTCGTGGTCGTAGCCGCATCAGTAAAGCATGTCTAACACGATAGTCGCAGATTCGAATCCCAGTTAATTAAAATACTCAGAAAAAAGAAACTATAGTTCCTTCATTAGTTACTTCCTAAAAAAATAACTTGTTACCTAAATTACAGAGCTGTGGAACATAGACCGGCAGCCATTCCGGCTCGATGGCTGTAACATTCCTCATGACCATTTTCCGTCGGTCTTCCGCTCCCGTCTCGTACAACTCCTGGTAGACCACCCATTCGGGTATGGTCTTCCGGAGGATGGAATCTGAGTGAAGGTGGACCGGGTCCTCCAACTCGCCGCAGTTGTATGCATACTTGAATTTACGTTTATCTTCACCTGAAAACAGGATTGATTTTATGGAATGTTCTACATTGGTTTTATATCAGATGATATGTAACGTGTCAAATTACTGATTTAACGTGTCAAGAAATAGTTTAATATTCAGGAATTTTGACAACTTTTATGAACACTTTCAGAAAATATTAGCACGCATTTTTATTTTCAAAAAAAATAAGACCACTCCAATAAATGATGAATAGGTTTGCCTGGAATATTGAAATACATATTGTTTGTTGCATATAATCTCGAGATAACATTAATACGAAAAAATGGAAAATTAAAACATAGATCTCATACCATAGCCTTTTTACGTTACTAACTTAGTTCCGCGGTTTCGCCTGTCTTTTATTAAAAATCATAATATCCTGAACCTATTCTTAACGTAACTTCGTCCGCGTTGAAAAATAAGAGCGTCTGACGAAATGTGTAATGCAATATAACGTCTGACATCTTAATATTGCTGTTATACATTTGCCAGGCGTTGAATCTGGCAATAGTTATGTCCATCCTGAAATTCTATTCTAACTATTGGTGTTCGGTTTTTATTGCTCCTAGCCATCGATAAATTCTGTCACTGAATGGCGAACATATATGTCAACGCGGTTGTTGACTTACTGCTGTCTATAGCCAGTTGCAAAAAACATGTCGGCGAAATTTATTTAAGCGCGAAGCGCGTGTTTTTTTGTCGGGAAGAATTTTAATTGTTGAAAATGAATAATATACGGATTTTGTGCGACTTTTGTGGCAGTCTACTGATACATTCAGTAGATTCGCGAGACAAAGCAAACAGGAATTAAAGACTTTTTGAATCGTCTGGGAGGTGATCGAACAGTGGCGCGTAATACCTCTTCTCTTGCAGTTACCTTTTTAGATACCAATGAGGGCCCTAGAGGTTGGAAATGTAGCAGAAGACGGTACGCGAAGACATTTTGGTGAGTCTTTTGTTTTAGTAGCAAAGTCTAGATTCATATTTAATTATTATTTATTATTAGCAAAGTTGTGTGTTTGTTTATTTTGAGCTCTACAAATTGTATATCTTTGCATTTATTCCACAACAATTGGTGCAAGATTTTTTTTAAATTGGATGAGTTAAGATTCGAAGATTACCTCCTACATAGATACAAACAAAGAAACAAACAATTTTACCTCTTTATAATATTAGTATAGATTTTAATAAATGCAGCAGCAAATATGCATCCTGTCCTTACATTTCTAACCTTTTCGGCAAAATCACATCATAAAGCTTAGAATTATTAGACGAATACACACACAATGAACCAACCCCACCTTCTTTAATCTCGTCGAATCCAATCTTTTTCCCGACCTGGTCTCCAAGTCCACTTAAAACCAGCTGTCTCAAGAGACGAGCCTGGTTGTCGTCTGGAGGTTTCATTTCAGGATCTAATTCTACTTTCAGTCCAGCTACACTTAGATTGATCTCCTGAGTTAACTGCTTGCGAAGCTTACGAATCTCTTTTATAGCCTGAAAAACAAAAAATATATTGAAACAAATATCATAGGCTGTCGAAAGTACATTTATTATGTATAATTCTAAAATAAATACAACACAACATTAACACAAAAATAAACCAGATTTTTAATTATTACTAGGTTCATCTTTATCTTCAACATCATTATCATCATCATTGACCTGTGATGAGGCTTACCGCCACGCACGGTCTTCTATGTTTCGCATCCAGCCGCTTCCTGCGATGCCTTGCAGGTCGTACATCCACATCTCCATTCGAGCCTCCACCAATACAACTCCGAGCATAGCTAGATCGCTCCATAGCTAGATGATTGACTTTGAATTTGTGGACCATTCCTGCAGAGAGGCCACGTTTCGACACCATACTGGCAGAACGCACTAATTAAAACATTCTTCAGACATTACGGCAGTAGGGACGAGAACATTATGATGTAGCCTCCCGAATGCAGGCCATTACTTCATTAGAATTGCGTCCGTGATTGTTATTAGAAGTCTGTGAAAATAAATTCTCCCTACCTTCTCCCGAATGCCATATTTGGCACAAAACAGCTGTTCTTCGCCCTTCAAATGGGCGTAATCAGCTGCTCCCACGGCTCGTAATAACACACCCGGGTCACCTAACAGCTGGGTGTGACCAGTTGCTGGCCAACTATCCGGTTTTCCCGACATTACCTAAGAATAATAACTTATTTTGATAACTATCCTTACAAGAGCATTGTATACAAGTTATAATTAAAAATTATCTAACACCCTACAAGACCATTCCAATGAGCCTAAACACGCTATATCTGCTGTGATTGGCTGAGGAGTTGAGTATTCCGCGGACTACTTGATGCTGCAGCATCAGGTCAAGGTTATCATGTCATGGAAATAACGCCGAAGTAACTGTATATCAAATTTCAAATTTCAAATCGATCTATGGAGGATATCTTCGTCAACTAGGAAATGAGCTGATGATCTTCAAACGCCTGAACAAATCTTCATGAATTATAGCTAAGAACCATATCGACCTCGTCAGCTTTCAAACAAAAAAAAAGTGTGTGTGTGTCAGCTCCGATGCACGAGTGCATCGTAAATAGACGCGTCAGAAGTCGCAAAATGTTAAAGTGACAGATAAAGTAACGCTTTTTAATTAACGTTTGTATTAATATTACTCCTCATAAAATCACAGATGCACAGGTTAAACTTATGTCACTTTTGCGTCGGGCGTTTTATTAAATAAATTAAATATACACAGAAGCTTGAACCAGACAATCTAAAAGTGAGTTTGGAACATAGGTTTCCAAACTCACTGTTATAGCTTTCAAATTATTGTTTCGTATCACATCATAATACTATTCATAAATACCTCGGGAACAGAAAGCGCAGCGACCAGGCCAATGGTATATGGTAGTAGATTATGTTGATGACTGAGCGCCAACATTTTGCCGTAACGCGGTAGCAATGGGAACGCGGACACGGCCTTGCCGAGTGAAGTCACTTTCAGAATCTGCAATTCAAATACAATAAAAATAAATCAATGCAACAACATTGATTCCAGCAATATTTAGCAATATTCATCCTCTATTCTAATAATTACCAGGACCTTAATCTTGTATGCGACGAGATATCTAAAAGGTTTCACATTTTATTTATTATTCACAATTATTAATTTTTCATTGATCCCAAGGTTATTAAATAATTGCTCTTATGAAAGATATCTTGAAATCTATGCGTATTATCTTACCACAACCAAATTTATTTTTTTAATCTTAAGGTACACAAGCAGGCAGGCGGCCAACTGATCGAAGATGGCTGCCGTCGTCAATTAACACAAGCAACGCCATATATGAATGGAGGACATAAGGAAATGGTCTCAGGCAATCTTTTTTCACTTACTGAGACACAACAGCTCCCGTGCTGTTATTTCACGGATAAAAATTCTTTCACCAATAGAAAGCTACATTATCAGTGAATGAATTATATAGGCTGTATTGTTATTTTCAAAAAAGATTTATAGAGATCCCTACGAAAAATGCAATAGTGTAAAGCAAGGCATCAAAAATTTGCCTATAAAATTCATTATTTGGCGTAGGTACGCTGCGAAAACTATTGATGATACATAAAATAATATACTACATGTTAATTGTACAAGTGTTCGGGAGGCTATATGTCTTAGTTTTATAGTTATGCCACAAAAACCATTCTTTGTCAATCAAAACACGGGTAGAATCTAGAGATGATGACAGTCGTATCATGATATTAATCTTTATCCCACTACATAGTTTAATTATCCAGGTTAATAGGGGATCGGACAAATTTTCAGAAAGTGTTTTAAATTAATCTTCATGGATATTTATTCCCATAAAAAATACTATTTTATTTATTTATAGCCTTTTAGGTATTGTTTGAAAATGCCGCCAAAACGCCACGATAGTTCATCTGAGAGCGCGTAACGTCATTTGTGGTCATATCATAACAAAACAGCTGCATTGGCATAAGTTCGCAAGAAGTTTTGTTTCGTTGCGTAGATTCTTTATTTGTTATTATGGAACGAAAAAAATATCGTTTTTTCGTATTGATTCTATAAAGTGAAATAACAGATGTAACAAGTAATAGCCGTGCACTGCAGACAAGACAATGATTGCCCACAAATGACGTCACGCGCTGTGATTGGTGTTTCAGTATAGATTAAAAATGTTGTAAGTAATAAAATTTTATTTCTTCATTTAAAAATATTTAAATGAATTATATTAAATTATTATTCGATAAATAATCGTAAAAAATTATATATTCCCTTTCTAAGTACATTTTAGATTTAAATCTGATTACTGTCCGATCCCCTTCTTCGGACCTTTCGTTTATTCGGTGTGAGCGAACAACTAAACGGTTAGTCGATTAGTAAACTACACATTTTATTTTTTGTAAGTTTATATTTGTTTTTGTTTGTAAAATTATATAGGTACTCATATCTCAAGATAAAGTCCACTCGAACGAAGTTGCGGGCATCGGCCAGTATATAATAAACCTTGTACTTTCGACTTACCTCTTCATCGTCTTTCCTCTTACAAGTGCCTGTGTTAGGATTTTCCAATATACCAAGGATTTTGAGACGTTTTTCGGCTAAACGCAATTGCATTCTGTCCGGTGCAGTTGGAAATGGAAAGTTTACCACCTGAAAATAGACACAATAAAACATCAAATTATTTTTGAGCTTTATTTCCAACGGCCGCTCACCGCAATTAGTCTTAAGACTTTTGTGCATTGTGCATTGTTATTATTAGGTTTCAAAGTTAAACATACATATATTGTGCCTACGCACTATGGCATTAATATTTTTTTTATTGTAAGCAATTCCTTTGTCTAGGGTTAATAACTTGATACAGCTTGTCAGTGTCATATCTTATTATATTCACAATCTACATTTTATATGTAAATTTATATGGAATCCATCGTCGCCACACCTTACTACCATCATACTACGAAGAGATAAATATTTTCAAAGATTGGTAGTCTTTTCAGATGAGAAGATTTGGTTCTTAGAGCAAATAATATAGTTATTTCTAATCCATACATATATTTTAAAAAACGGGATCAAAATCAAACTCAACCAGAATTTGAAACCCACAATCTTTTTCTTTTATGAAAGAAGTCTGTTAACGCCAATATAGGCTTCCAATTTTATTTTTAAATTTAAATTTCGCCATGTTGTCATACGAGCCATTTCCGCCACCTATCCTTTTCCCGCACAACCTCGTCGCACGTAAGCGCGAAGGAGACAGCTGGAGGAAGCGCGGATGACTCGTATGTTGGCAACAGTGTACAAAAGTTTCGCAAAGACCGCGCCGCGTGATCACGATCGCTCTGTCGAAAATAACAAGAAATATAGTGGAATTGGCGGAAACCGAACATTTTTGAATTTATGAAACAGCCCGCTTTGTGTTTATATGTATGTGTGTGTTGGTGTATTGTTCCTAAATCCTGTGACTGTGACCAGGACCAGTGATAAGGATTCGCCATTGTCGCCGCGCCGAAGCCACAGGAGACGAGGTATTGTGCTTTCCCCGCTTTCCTATGACTCCTTCTCGTATGACAACCTCTCGGCTCAAGTTGAAAGGATAATTATTATCCCAAACCCGCAATAATATTTAAACCCGCTATACAGTCCACTTTTCAAAACTGCAATGGCAGCACCACCAATCTTCTGATAGGAATCTCAAGGTCAAAAATCTGATCTAATAGGATGCCCCGAGATGCAATTTTACATAGCTTCATGATGCGCCGAACGTGTTTAGCGACAAACAACTGCTCTTCAAGCATGGTCACGTCCCGTCCCATTTCGGTGTGAACTGACCCTGAGTAGTAAAAATATATAGTCGTAATAAGGAGACCCAGAGGCATACCTTATCGATCCCCATGCACTTCATTTGCAATAGCAAGTCGTCGAGAGGCCGGCGACACAGGTCGGGCGGGTAGTGCGGCACGCAGTCGTGTTGGAAGACGGCCGTGCTGTACAAGCGGTAGACGTGGCCGGACGCCGTGCGCCCCGCGCGACCCGCCCGCTGCCCTGCGCTCGCCTGACTCGCCCACACCACGCGCCACGCGCTCGCACCAGTCACCTCGTCGTACACGCTGCACACAGAGCATTCTTATAACAAATGACATTAATGACGGACGACTGGGATCTGGTATCCCTTTCTCAGGTACCCAAATCACCTACTATCTTGCTGCGAGTAAAGACCCCGGCACAATTTGGAGTACGGTACAGAAAATGATTTCAATTTCTTGAGTCTTTTGTCTTAAGGCTTTTCATATAATTCACATTAAATTGTATTATGAAATTTCACCATATACCACAATTCACGTATACCACAACATGCTGTTGCTTGCCACGGTGCGCCCGATCATGGTTAATAATAATAATTGATAAGTATATTTTCTGTTTATTACGTTCTTGCTCCTCTTCTTTTGCAAAAATTGCAAACAAAATGAAATTCAAATCATTGTTACAAATGACACGTTCGGTAAACGACTGGTCGTCATCGTAACGAGTGCTCAGGCGGAATGCTGCAAGACGCTGCGGCATCCCAGAGCAAGTAAGTTCTAAAATAATTGCTATAGAAATATTTTTAGGCAATGTAAACATAAAGAAATTGGCGCCGAAAACTGAAGCTGTGGCACTCAGTCCGACTAGTTTTTGTCGGCCTGAACTGTCGCATGGTTAAATTAGCTAGCCCATATCTAACGTCGGTGTAAGTTGACTGATAATTTTTAATATTAAGGCCGCATAAGTTCTCGTAAGTAAGTAATTTAGAACATGCATGCAGCATACGCACTAATATAATTTCACTGTAGAATTATATTAGACTTGGATTTGGATTCACTAGATGCCGCTACGTAAGATATCAATACGCTATTTATTTAAAGGTTGGAGTGTAAATTGTAATACACACAGATATCGTCGTACATTACGTAAATTGTTTTAGTATGCTTATTTACTCATTTAAAATTTTAATTTAATATTTGTTTTTTATGAGAGCCGTCACTAGATCTGATATGCTAAAATTATAGATAGTTTCAGTACCAGTTTAAGAAGTTTACAAACACACTGATCTTCTGTAAGAGATCGCTCATTGTCGCCAATGAAATTGACTTCTTTTTGACTTTACCGAAATTAGTTTATGGCCGTAATTATTTACCGCATTTTCTTCTTTCCGGTATCGACGACATATTTTATAGAGGGTATTGTGAGAGAGGTTTCAGCCACATCAGTACTGACGACGCAAAGTCTCGCTCCGACGGGTGGGGTCGCGAACACTCGCGATTGTTCCGCAGAGCTTAGCATGGAGAACAAGGGTAGCACCCACAAAGGCTGTCTGCACGATTTTATCTCGGATGTGAGGGTATCTCCTTCGGTATCTATAATGGATAAAAAGCAGAATTTCAATTCGTAGAATTCAAATTCGTAGAATTAAGGAAATTAGGATTCGTAAACTAAAAATCTTCTTACAGCCAGTTTTATTGCGATGTTTTAAACTTCAAAACTCTCTATTGTTCTTTGATGCATATTACCTTCGAGTGCTGTTCTGGAATATAGAACCCGCGATATTCTCGCAGGTCTTAGGTTCCCGAGGATTTGTAAATTGGACTAGGCACACTTGTACCACTAAGCAGTTCTACCCAAATCCGATAGATGTCGCCGCTTCACCTAATTCTATTGCAGTATAATAAATGGCGCCATCAACAGTGTTGTATTTTTTATTTTTCAACGCGGACGAAGTCGTGGGCACCAGTTAGTTGTGTTATAATTTATCCATACGTATATTATTATTTAAGCTGTAAGTATCCTTTCAATAAATATAATCAGACATGAAATCAAAAACCACTGAGAAGGTACATACACGACTCTTGTATTACTGAACAAATATTTCTTATTATAAACTAGCTTTGCCCTGCGACTTCGTCGGCACCCCGTTTGCTTAAGCGTTATAACAGCGAAAGATAGAAAAAAAAAAAAAAAAAAAAAACAGTGAATGCGTAACAAACAAACTCATTTTCGCATTTATAATGTTAGGATACGCCTGTCGTAAGTGTTCAGGAGTATATCAATAACTTTTTTCAATAGAATTTTTGATAAACTCAAGGGAACACTCATCCATCGAGCCCGTTGGATGAGTGGTTAGGGTGCTTGCCTTAACGCTCTGTTCTAGGGTTCCCGAGTTCGATTCCCGACAGGGTCAACTTTGAAAAATGAACTTTTCAAATTTGACTCTGGTCTGGATTTGGAAAGTAGTGGCAGGGCACACTGCGTTTCGCAGTCATTTGGGCAGCCCGTCTGGCGGCAGTAACCACCCCCTTACAGAAAACCACCTTTCGGTGACTGAGTAAGGGATGTCAGAGCCCATTTCCATATCACCTCCTAATCGCTTATCCTTAATCCTACTGTAGTCGGCAGCGCACTTGCAGCAGCTTTCGCGTTGCTTGTGTTATAGGCGACGGTAGCCACCTACCATCAAGTGGACCGTCAGCCTGTCTGCCGTTTTTAACATAAAAAAGAAAACAATTACTTTACAAGAGGAGAAAAAATTTTAGTTTTTAAAACATTTCACTTACCAGAATCACTCAAATGTCCTTCGCTATCGTCATCATCGTTCCCAATCAAATCGGCTTGACCGTCATCCTCGGGCATGTCGTAGTCGTCTAAGTTAATTTTAGGCAACACTTTGGATTTGGATCTAGCCTTCCTTCTCGCCTTACGAGCTCTCTTCATCTCTTTTTCAACCTAAAAAGTTTTAAATACCAATGTTACCTCAGCTATTTTAATTTAAATTAAAATATGTAATACTATGACACCACATCAGCAATTTGATAGCAATGCACATAGAAAACAAAGTTATTGTGGAATTATCCCTGGAACTTTGTGATGGTCTATCCCTATTCAATACATGCATTTTGCCTATACTAACTTATGGTTGTCAAACATGGGCTATGACACAAAAACTACAGCACAGATTGAGAACCTGTCATAGAGGTATGGAAAGGAGTATCTTAAGATATCGTAGAAGAGATAAAAAACGAGCTACTGATATGAGGAAATTAACAAAATTTGTGGTTGTATGCATACAAATAAAACAACTGAAATGGCGCTGGACAGGACATATGATGAGGCAATCAACATAAAAATGGACGAAAAAGCTAACCGAGTGGACTCCAAGATACAAAGCCAAAAGGAAGAGAGGCCGGCAACTTAAGAGATGGTCAGATGACATAAAAAGGACTGCAGGACCCCTATGGATGAGATTGGCTCGGAACAGAATGGATTGGAAAAAGTTAGAGGAGGCCTATGTGTCAGCAGGACACGCTGATACGGAACCGGACTGATGTGCATTATTTACTTTAAACATATGTATCAGCAAATAAAGGCTATTTTATTTAGTTTTATCCCTATATTATAATCGATATTATGATATTAACACAGCCGTTCAAGGATATTTCAGGGCATAAGAAATAGAAGACATTTTAAATTATTTCTTTTATATACCAATCTTTATATCATTTTTTTTAAGCTAAGTATCATGTGATCAGTCCAATGACTATGAGCAGAAGGTGGAAGGTATTCCAGGGTGTGAAAAGTCAATTCCCACTGAAAACCACTCTTAAAGTATAGTATCGGATTCTCAATCTACTATAGTGTCTGGTTCTAGAATTTTACGTCTTTTGAGACGTTTTAATGTGTCCGGCAGAGTGAGCTGCACAGCTAGTTAGCTGACATGTCTCCGGAGACATTTATAATTTTTGAAAAGGTGTCTTATTTCCTCTTTCACAGAACGTAGATTGTAATAGACCTCGAATAAATAAGGGAGCATTGTTTATTCTTTTGAAAATAGTCTTCAGCCCTCTTAAGACAATACTTGAGTCATATGCAGAGCCCCAAGCCAAAATCCAGATTGGTTTCAGATCAAGAGCTTGTTTCCTATGGACAACATGCTGTTTGTTCCAAGTAGCCAATACAATCCTCCGAATCTGATGTTTAAGTCATCTCTTTTGGTCCAGATGTGATTTCTTCAAGTCAACCTACGGTCAAGGTGTATTGCCAAATACCTTACGGAATTCTTGTGAGGATCAAAATATTATTTTAAATTTTTATTACATTTAAGGAAAAATAGGGTGTTAATAGCACGAAATATTCTTTACAATTAATCGAAGTTGTAAATTTGTAGAATTTTTTGTCAAACTTATTGGGTGACCTGCCATTGACTATGGGCAGATATGTTTTGTGCAAGCTTGTGGTGGAGTCAGTGTCCCACGAGCCCTGCTCCATTTGTATATCAATCGCGATGGTCAAATACATCGCGTCTCTTTAGACGTCGTTTAGTTCTAGGCACAGACAATTCTACTGCCAGTGCATTTGGATGACTCAGAAGCCGTTTAGAACCAGTAATAGAAAGAAGAAAAAAGAAAGAAAGAAAGAAACACTTCTTGGTGTTTAAATATTTTTCTTTTTTATAAATAAAAAAGAAATTAAGCAACGTGTAGATAAATAAGCGAAAAAGAAATAGCAATATGCATTTTACAGATATTAAAACGGGATTGAAAACTGTGTTGGGTCTGCTATTCATATTGTTAGAGTCGTTAAGTTTAATTCTAACAAATACAATACCTCATCATCATCAGATTCTATATCATCAGGTTCCGAGTCCAAAGCGACATCGTCTTCGTTCACGGTCTTTTTCTTTGTTATTAATTTGGAATAGTCTACATCCTTGCGATAAGGAAACGCCCCCTTCAGTTTGCGGACTAAGTAATGCACCTGAAAAAGTGCACCAACATCATGTTTAAGACTTAGGATACAGCCAAAGCGGGTTTCCTTATCGAAAACGTCTTCAAACATATGAACTCCAAGTTTGTAGACATATTACCAAGATGGAGTGTGGTTTCTGGTAGTAACACTAAATATATGTAAGATCTTAATTGTTTTAGTTTATCATCATCATCAGCCTTGTCTCTGAGTGTAAGCCTCTCCCAAGGTTCGTCACCATTCACGACCCTGTCTTTCGAATCCAGCCGCTTCCTGCAAAGCCTTTCAGGTCGTCTGTCCACCTGGCCGCAGGGCGTCCACGCTACGCTTTCCGATTCGTGGCCTCTATTCGAGAACTCTTCTACCCCATCGATTATTTGCTCTACGACAGGGGACAATTTTAGTTACAAGGGCATAATTGATGAATATATTTTCACATTAAGTATACATTAAAAAATATACGAAAAACAAGAATTTACTCGCTTCAAAGTTAAAAGTTATCATAAGTCACCTTAAACCTCTCAGTTCCAGTAGCTTAACCAACGTTGTCAAAATTATAGTGATGACGTAACCATTGTAATTAAACGCCTTGTTCGCTCAACACGATCACATAAGCCGACAAAATAAATGATATTAAACTAACTTTTATTATAAATTTGCGTTGTGAAACTCACATAAATCAATGTTTTATAAGGCATAAATCATGTTATTATTGTAAACCGATTAAAATGAAACAAACACTAAATATTACGGAAAACTTGCTACAATACATAAGTAAAAGCCGTTTCTGAGATTAGCGTGCACAAACGCACAAACAGACAAAAATTCTGTAAACTATTTTTTTGCTTCAGTAACATAAGTACAATGTGTACAAATTGTTTTTTTTTTTTTTAATGCACAGACACGGCTCGTTTACGATTTCATTTTATGTATATAATGAAGAATAACCAGCCTACTTAATGTGATTTATCATATAGATCTGAGGTCAACTTAAATTGGAACTTTAAAAATCACGTAAACTGAGTATTTTTAACTTTATATAAACTTTCAATTATCATCGTTTTACAGATAGTTAAAATTATTAATTACCATAAAAAAACTTTTGCTCGTTGAGTAAAAAGTGAAAAAATAAAAAAATTAAATTTCATAAAAAATAATTCTGTAATTTATGAGTGACAACTTATCAGCCTGGGATGAGTTAGTTTCTTTCGCATTGACAATGTTAAACAATAAATACATACATAAAAAAAAATGAAAAAAATTGAAAAAATGTTTTTTATATCTACTTATTATTGTAAATATATTACATTACTGTTCCAATCTGTTTGAAACATTATTACTTAAGTGGGATACAAATATCTATTGACAGACTAATTTGTTTTTTTTATGTTATGGTCGTCAGACAGGCGGTCTACTTGATAGTAGGTGTTTACCGTCGCATAACACAAGCAACGCTACAAGTTCTGCAGACGCGCTGCCGACCATAATAGGATTAATGATAAGGGATTAGGAAGGAATAGGAAAATGGGCTCTGGCAACCCTTGCTTACTCATCGAAACACAATAACACATATGCTGTTATTTCGCGGTGATCTTCTGTATTCTATAAGGGAAGGTTACTACCGCCAGAAGAGCTATTAATTATTTTTATTAAAAAGGCTAATTTTTTTATCAAGTATCGAGTTACAACATAAGTCTTGAATTTTATAATTCTCACAATGTTTTTATTTTTCAAATAAAAATTAACTTTCAAATAATGTGCCTCTTCTCCCATGAATACTCACTTCTTGCTGTCCAGTGACGAAAATCAGAATCCCACCATCTGGCAGTCTTGTGTGTATTTTTACCGTTTTTTTATAAGCCTCCTTCAAGTAATCACTGTATGTGCGTTTGTTGAAGTGTATGGTCACTGGAAACTGTCTTGATTCAATCTGATTCGAGAAAGATATGATGTTATATTAGGAAGAATGGTTATAATGTCTATACTTTAAAAGAAAAGAAGCAGAAACTTTATCTATACTAATATTATAATATTATAAGGAGGTAAAGTTTGTGTGTGTATTTGTTTGTATTTAGGAGGTAATCTTCGAAACTACACATCCGATTTAAAAAATTCTTTAACCAATTTTCAACCAAAATTCACCAAAATTAGAACAGAATTTCAGAATAGACAATATGCACATAGGTTAAATATTCCATGGGGGCGAAGCCGCGGGCACCACCTAGCTAACTACACCTGGCTAAAATGTATAACATTCGCCGGGGTGAGAAGGGAGGAAGAGAGGAAATATCATGAGTTCACATATAGATAAATACTGTTGGACAAATCTTACAATTCGAGTTACAATGTTTTAAAAAATTTGTGATGTTGGCAATATTCGCATAACTTTAATATTCAAAGCTTCATTTGTCTGCCTTTCTTTTCTTGATATCTTATCTTGATATCTCAAGAGATATAGCACGAGCCATCTCTGAATATTTTATCTCTTGTGGGTTTGACATAGGCAAGCATAGATGACGGACAGAGTTGAGCTAGCTGCTCTGTACCCCCCACCTCGCCGCGCACAAACCTAAGGCGTGGTAAGGCAGTTCTGGTTAAACTAAAGCGACATCTTCATAATAATTCATAACATGCACATGTTCTGACTAGGAATTTAATGGTTTTTTTTTTCATTTCTATTTATCGCAAAAGATTGGGCGAAACAAAAATTTCTACTTTTTTGTTACATTAAATTTTTTAGTTTGATTCAGTTAAATTCAAAGGAAATGAGGATAACTGACATTAAATAAAACTTACATTAATAACAGGAGGTGGATCCTTAAATAACCTCGTGTTTTCAGTAAAATCCTCAACTCTCAATGTAGCGGACATAATGATGAGGCGAAGCACATTGGCTCTTTTCTTTCTTAGAGGCACGATTCTTGACAGGAGACCTAACAGTATATCTGTGTACATGCTGCGTTCGTGCGCTTCGTCCAATATTATCACAGAATATTTACTCAACAAAAAGTCTGTTTGGATCTCTTTGAGTAATACACCTGAAAAAATTATTTTTAAAAACCCGGTATGTATGTGAAATCATGTAAATAATAGAAAACAAATCATAAGGCCCATCAAAAGGTAGCAGTTACACTTATAGACCACAAATTAGAACCTTACCATGAAACATTATCCCTGGGACTTACTATCGCCATTTAATAATCTTTTTTTTTTTTAATTTATGTATAGTGAATCAATGACGATAATTACCAAAAAGTAAAATTGTCGCTTACATCCCTTCAACTTTATCACTGGGCAGGAAGTCAAACGTCATTGTTTGTATTACATATGCTATTTTTTAGAAGTCTGTCCAATAAACAGTGAACAAAATATTATATGGACAAAAATGAAATAAACAGATAGTTATTTATCTGTATGTAAGAGTACATGGTTACCATACACAATTTTAAGTAGCGGTAGGGCTTCCACTGTCATAATACATAATGTCGTTTAAGATTCGGGCCCGCTGCTTACACATAAAATAAATGTAAGCCAAACTAACAAAGAATTAAAAATAAAGAAGACTATGGGAGGTTTTAGCTTTGAGGCATACAGATAACATAAGATAAATTCCTAGCTACTATAATTCTGTGTATTAAAATTACTGATCTCTACGGCTGTAACTGAACAAACAAATAAAAAAGCTTACCATCTGTCATGAATTTGATCTTTGTATCCTTAGTGACGTTTCCTTCAAACCGCATCAAATATGACACCTCTTTGTCAGTAAGTCCGAGTTCATGGCCTACTCTAGCGGCCATTGCTACGGTGGCCACTCTTCGAGGCTCCGTAACGCCAATCATCTTATGCTCAGTATATCCGGCCTCATACAAGAATTGAGGAATCTGAGTTGTTTTACCGCTACCTAAAAAAATAATGGTGGCAGGATATATATATATATATATATATATATATATATATATATATATATATATATATATATATATATATATATATAGGCATTAGGAGGCAGCCTCAGCAAAACTTCCTCTGCAAGATAAATACATAGAAAACTATGGATAGAAATAATTTGGCATGAATTTTTTCATGTGATATACATCAAAACTACTTGTTTATTTTCAAATTTCTTATTTCTTGTCCATGAAAGTACCATATTCTTTTTAATCGCCAGTTTAAACAACTTGGCAAATTTACCTCAGAAAAGGAAGTTTACTGACAATTCAAACACAGTATTCAGAAAATTATGAAGTAAGTATCCTTTGATAAATCTCGGTTTTTATTTGGGTGTTGTTAGTAATTTTGACTTATGGTATGGACACAAAGACATGATCTTAGTGTTGGTCTTACATTAGGAGCCTTACTATTGGTTACTTTGCTTGCTATGGAGCTTTTCTGTGAGACAAAAACTATATTGAGAAAATCTATATAAGAATCTTAGAATTATAACAATGAAGTGGTATATGGGTGGACCATAAAGTTTGTAGAATCGACAATCGGACGGGAACAAAGATAGCCATATACTGGGTAACGCTACGCTGCTGGTGAGGCCCCTAATATTAAAAATAATGGTGCGCCGAGGGTAGTCATGACTTTATGTGATTTGGTAGATGTGGCTGCTAATGATGATGTTTATATGATAAAATAATAACATTTACCTAAACTTGAGAATGAGTAGAGGGGTTTCCAGTGGGACACAAAAAGGGATATACAACAAAATAATCCTTACATCCATTTTTACTGAGATGTAAAACCCTAAATATAATATACTAACCTGTTTCACCAGCAACTATTATTATTTCATTCTCATTAATTAGTTCCATTATCCTTTGTTCCTCGCCCAAAATTGGTAGTTTAAGTCTTCCCACTTGCACTTTAGGGTCTCTTTTCACTTGCACAAAATTTGTAGGATGATACAATGGTTTCCTTTCTTGTTTAACTTCTTTTATATTATTGCCAGAATCACAAGATTTCTGTTCAATTTTTTTATTGGGCTCTTCAAGTGGTTTTTCACTTTTCCCATTCAATTCATTATTTACTATTTTACCAACTTCATCATTATCAACTTCGATGACTTCACTCTCAATAATTGTGTTATTATGTAGTATTTTTTCATTTTCCTCTTCATTATCTTCATGACTTTGTACATGTACATCTGATTCATCAGTATCAGATTCTGAAGTAGACTCCTCATTAGATGAATTTTCGATGCAAACAACATTGGGATCATATTTGGTTTTTTTCATTTTTTCAACTTTATCCAGCTTTAGCAGCCTCAGGCGCTTTTTCGCACCTATTATAAAAAATGCGATCTATGAAACAAAACTGCGAAAATTGGTACAAATTAAAATAGAAACTTCTAAAACTAACAACAGAATATTCAATGTAATATTCTATGCAATTGAATTCTGCACGAATACACATTCAATTATATTAAATTTCACTCCAAAATTTTATAAACATATCTCTATATATAAAAATGAATCCCCATTTCCCTTGGTCACGGCATCACGCGTGAACGGGTAGACCGATTTAAATTCGGTTTTCAGTAATTGAAAGAGGTTTAAACGGGGAATGTTAAAAGTTGCACCCCGGGCGAAGCCGGGGGCGGGCGCTAGTTAAAAATAAAATCACTAATCTGTAGGCAAAGTGAATTGTGTACCAAAGAAGTGTTTTATATAACTAGTCTTAAATTAAGAAAAACTTTTCTAGTTATTTGTATTTGAATTAGTACCTAATTAATACAGTACATTGAATTTTCCTATTGTATAATGTAATGTTAAACCTGATATTTTTCCAATGACACAGCAAAATATTCCTTACATGAAACTATGTAGCTCCACTATTTAGACAGTGAAGTGCCAATACTTTCTTTTAAACAAAATTGAAAAAAAAGTTTAGTTTCAGCAATACAAGTTCAAAATTAACAAATCCATTTATATAGAAAACCAGCCTTTGTTCGCGACTTCGTCCGCGTATCTTTAGAAATTATTACGCGCTTTCTACAGGTGAAAGAATTTTAAAAATACATACATACAAATCTTTTCTCTTTATAATATTAGTATGAATATAACAATGTGGAAGTTGAGTTATTAAATCTGTGGTTTCACAAAAATATGCAAATATCGATATTACAGATATCTTCACAAAAATCTCAAAAACTACTTATGCATCAAAAACATATTTTTAATTTATGTGGTTTTCGTATATCAATAGAGTGATTCCTGAGAAATCTATAGCTGTATAATCGTTAAGGTTTTATCCTAAGGTTCCGAGGTTTTGCAAATTGGAGCATACTAAGCACAGGTGTATCACCAAGCAGTTCTACCTAAATCCGATAGATGCCGCCGCTTCACTTAATCTTATAATAGTATAATATAGATGGTGTCAACAATACTGTTATATTTTTTATTTTTCAACGTAGACGAGGTCGCGGGCACAAGCTAATTGATAAAAAAGTCAATTTCTCAAAAAATGTGAGATAGGAGTCATTGGTACTTCACCATCGATATTTGTCTTAGAAATTAATAAACAGTAAGAAGTAAAGAAGAATTAATTTCTTTAATTGTCATGAAACTTACTTACCGGCTATACTACTAAACTTCTTTTCACTAGTTGTGCTATTTAAAATTGGTACTTCATTTCCAAACTCTGTTAGTTTCCTCAGTCCAACAGTTTGTACAGCTGATATGGCAGTAAGTTGGTTTACCTCATCGGGAGTTGCTTGCACTTGAGCCAAGGACTCCAAGAGTGATGCTCTCTACAATACATAAACAAAATAGATACAGAACTCTTTATTGCCAATTAAATATTAAGAGTCATTGAGAGTTTACTCTTCAAATACCTGCTGTATTAAAGATGTAATTGTGAAGCAATAAAATATCTAGTTAGCCGTTGGATGAGCCGTTACGATGCTTGCCTCAACACTCTGTTCCAGGGTTCCCAAGATCAATTCCCGGTAGGGTCAACTTTGAAAAATGAAATTTTCAAATTTGGCTCTGGTCTGGATCTGGATAGTAATGGTAGGGCATACTGCGTTTCGAAGTCATTTGGGCAGTCCATCTGGCTGGCGGTAGTAACAACCCGCTTACATAAGACCACTGTGAAATAACAGTACATGTGCTGTTGTGTTTCAGTGAGTGAGTTAGGAATACCAGAGCCCATTTCGTTATCCCAATCTTTTATCCTCAATCTCACTATGATCGGCGGCGCACTTGCGCTACCTGTGCTGTTATAGACGACGGTAGCCACCTAGCATCAAGTGGACCATCAACCTGTCGACCTTAACATTAAAAAAAAACTTATTGTAAATGTTAATTTTAGTACTTACATTCTCTTTTTTTTTCTTCTTCTCAACTATTTTTTCCAAACGTTTCCTGTGCGCTTTGGAAAGAAATTTTACTTTCTCCTTCCTTTCGCATATTATGTTCGTCTTTCGCTTCTTGGAAGGCAATGCCAGTAAATTGCTGGAATCTGATGTCCCATATACATTTGTACCAAATTCTAATTTTATCTGAAACGTTTTCGATAAATTAAAATATTAAAATCGAGTAATTATTAACTCTAACTTCAAAAATGTTTTGAGAAAATACCTGGTTAGTTTGCGAATCATCAACATTTGTTTTAACTACTTGACGTGCTTTAGCATTAAATCCCCGTTTACCCATTGTTCTCCCAAATTATTAACTAAAACAATTTATTCATTCCTATCCACATAACAAAACAATTTCTGCGAAATTTAATAAAACTAAACTAAAAACGTGTTGATTTGTTATGACATTTAACTTTTTAAAATTGTTCAACCAAAGAAGAGAAAGAGATGTTATTGTTGAATTTAAAAAATAGAGTGTCACAGAAGGTAAAATTTTAAGAGAAGTACCCATAGAAAAATAACTAAAGCATAGAACCCAGACTAAAATAAAAATCAATATTTAGAGTGTGTCGCTTCGTACACCTTTGCATTAAGGCCATAAGTTAAAGAGAGACAAATATACTTTCACAGATGTTCGTCTGGGGCTGTTCCGTACCAGGGTGACCTATACAAATTATCCATATATACAAATGTAGATAAGACGATATCGTCGGCACAATACTAACATAACATAGTCCTGCTTTTATCTTTTTCTTAAAATATTACGTAAATTCAAGAAACATAATTTATTAGTGGTCCTTATTATACAAACAAGCTCTCAGTATATTTATTGCATGACTTTGATAATGCAAACAAACAAAATCACTTATCGATGGTAACTTATAAACATATCCACAAACTAAATAGTAGATACTAATTTGTTTTCTGGACGCATTAGATTTACATCGTGGCACTGAACAAGACATTGTAATAATCACAGAATTCACGGATATCTAATATAATAGTGTTATAATTGATTTGATACTAGATTTATTACATTTTGATACAGAAGCCAAAAATAAACACAAACGTTGTCACTCATGTCACAGAACATACGTACAAAGCAAAAATACAGATAAGTTAAGTTGACACTTTATTCAAATCATTTGTTAACGATTAGCCAGCCTCTTTAAATGGGTATCATAAAACGGCGCCAAGTACGTAAAGGCGCCAATTCTAGCGTTTGACCTCGATCGCCGATCAAAAATAAGAACAAAGTTTGTATGTTTATCTCTTTTTGACTGATGGTCACAATGCAAAAGCGTAAGGAGCAACACACTATAAATATTGATTTTTATTTTAGTCAGGGTTCTATGTTTTAGTTATTTTTCTATGGAAGTACCCATCTTGTGTATGGTATAGATTAATACTTATTTGGGCTCGGGTTTACATACTCTCATTAGTAAAATTACAATAAAAAATTAGTCTCGAGTATTGATTTGTGGTTAATAAAATGAAGTGAAAATTTGTTTCCATCTTTTTTCTCCCTTTTTATACTGAGTTTACCAAAAATTGTTATTCGAAAACTATTCTTGACAGTTCGAGAGTGAGTTACATGAGTCGAGTAGGATTTGGCGATCCGAATCACTTGAGTAATTTTATTATATCATTCGGGTCGTATTCGAGCTTTCGTTTCGAATTTCTCGAGTTGACTTTTTATACAGCATGTAACTCAAATTTTTCAGTTTCTTTTTCCAATATACTTACCGTAAATGTCCTATTATACTCTTTCTACACACCTTACAAACAACTTTCTTCTTGATATTATTGTTATTATTATTCAATATTAAGTTAAGTACATTGACGATTTTTATTTTGTAATTTCATTGTCATTACTCATATTTTAGAGAAACAAGTATATTTAAACAAATAGAAGCACAACCAATAGGTTTATAATAATAACGAAAAAATAATATTTCACACTTTGATAAGAAACATTTAATTTTTTTATAAGAACATATCTTTTAATATAATATAATGTTATTAATTTATAATAATTTAATTTTTTACTAAACATATTTTTTGCAAGATCATTCACAGTAGGTACCTACGTCAAACTAATATTTCTTTATATTATTATGCTGTACTTGGTAATTTCGTTAATTCGATACTGGAGGGAGTGCAAACCGACTCGACTCAAATTAATTTTTATGAGAGAACAAGTTTGACAAATTCACTCGAGTTTCTCGAGTTTATATTTTCCCTGTATAGAGTTTCCTTCACACACTGATGCCAACTCAGGGTAATTTACCCTAGAGTTAGTGTAAAAATGATTCGGCAGGGTAATTTTCAGGGTATACATTTTTCTAGGGTATTTTTTAGAGTAATTTATTTACTTGGGGTATTTTTTGGGGTAATAGCTTGAAGTTAAAACATTTTATGGATCTGCTGTCAGAGAAATAATTAGTCTCACTTTGGTGTTTCCGAACGCGAACATATGAATTTCGTTTCGTGAACGCATCGATTGCTCTTCCTATTGAGTGACGTGTGTTGTTTACTTGTTTTGTTTGTTGTTTGCAAGTTGTTTGTGAAAAATGGCGTCGTCTAGTTCTGGTGTTACGCGTTCAGGTGTGAAAAAATATGCACAAAAATACTGTAAGGAATGGGAGTATGACCCAAATTTAAAAGGTAAGTCTGGTTTTCTTAAGAGGAAAGAATAGCTTTGCGATTCTAACGAAATAGGTATTTAGGAAAACACATGCTATCGCTCGTGCGCTCATGTCCCCGGGAATCGCGCATAACACATACAAATAGCCTCACGCACACATCGACGGACGCTGTTAGTTGACGAGCAATTACGGCGGAAGGCGAACTCTTTTATTTATTTAGTTATTTGTTGTGGCGTGCCCGAAACTCCGATATAAAGAAATTGAAGATTATAGTGATAATTTCAAGTAAGCAAGTATTTTATTTATTTATGTAATTAGTAACGATTATTTATTATTATTTATTATTTATTTATTTATTTATGTAATTAGCCAATTTCCCTATCCCCTCCTTATCCTTAATCCTAATCCTTACCCTATCCTTAATCCTTACCCTTATCCTTAATCCTACTGTAGTCGGCAGCGCACTTGTAGCAGCTTTGGTGTTGCTTGTGTTATAGGCGACGGTAGCCACCTACCATCAAGTGGTCCGTCAGCCTGTCTGCCGATCTTAACATAAAAAAAACGAGTGTAAGCTAATTTGATTTTTGATAAATCGGCTTTTTGCCTAAATGACTGACATTTTGTATTTTAAGTATGTATCTATATGATATTTACGAAACAAAAGATTTTTGACTTTGTTATTGTGTACGAAACTGCTACATGTGCTACTATAATAATTATAACTATAATGTTTTCGTGAAATGCTAGATATTCGGTTTCAACCACGTTTCAGCTAGGTAACTAAACAATTTTTAGGTACCTTGGTAGGTAGATGTAAATAAAATTATTTTTTAATTCCTGTAGATATAATAGTCACACGATAATGGAAGCATATTATAGAAGGGGCAAAAAGAAACGAATACGCTTATGTGTCCGCCGGAAAAAAATGTCACTTCGCCAGAAAGGCAAAGAATTGGTTTGTAGTTTGTACACACCTTCTCACAGTCAATCTAACTCACAGTTATACGAGTATAGCCTAAATATATATATTTTTCAATTCTTATTCATGGACAGTTAAAATGAGTAGGTAGGTAAATTAGACACGTTACACACGTTACTGTTTTTTTTTTAGAGCTCCCACATCGCTATTCGTGCATTATTCGTCTATATTCGGCTATTTTCACGAACAAGACGAATACGCGAATACTAGAACACCTACTATACGCCGGCTTATCGCCAATACCGGCATTTATAATGTTTTCATTAAGTATTTTTTTCGTGTGGGAAATTAGATAAAAAGAAAATCGTTTTAGAAAATATTTTATTTTATTTCTTGTCCCTGTGCACCGGGATCAGTTTCTAAGGGAAGGGTAACTGTGGAACCTACATGGAACGTAGTCCGGCACCCACTAGTTATGTTTTGGCATTACGACACGCACGGTTTATATTTATAGTTTGTAAATCATCAGTCTTCGAGAAGACAAACTTTAACAAATTCGATACTCCAAGACAGTGAAGATCAACAATACAATATTTCGAATAATACTACACCAACGACTTCAATTTCAAATTTTCACCTAATACGATCGAACCGGTCAGTTTTTTTGTGACAACCATTAAAGAAAAATAATGGAACAAATTTTTGCAAAGATGGAGAAAAGTGAATTTCGTGTCTTGATTAAACATTATTTATTGCGCAAAAAAATTATTACGGAAACAAAAAAAATTTGATAAATATTATGGGGATTCTGCTCTGTCGATTAAAATGATTCATAAGTGGTTTACTGATTTTCGCTGTGATCGTACAACCACAAGTGATGCTGTGCGTTCAGGACGCCCAGTTGAGGTCACTACTCCAGCACACGTTTCCCAATACGTTTTATTGAATATCTCGCGAACCGCGCATCGTACGACAAAAATAGTGGAGATCATTTTTGTAGATAATAATATTTGCCATCTTTTTTATTTCAAATTTTTTCTGTAAAATGCATAGTTTTTTATTTGTAGCGCTTCAAACTTTTTACAATATGGTTTTTGCTAAATATATAGTTAATGGTTCATAATAAATGAAAAATTGTAATAACTAAATTTGTAGAGCATGAAATTTCCTATAAATTTCATTCGAAACTTTTTTCCGTAGCATTTATAGTTTAGGAGCTGCAGCTAGGTAAAACTTGCACCTCGTACATTATCAGTGACAATGTTGCTCGTTTGTATACGAAAACCATTTCATAACGCATAAAATGGCATAAAGTGTTCCAAAAAATGTCAATGCAGCTGTGTAACGAATGAATTAAAATTATAAATAGTGTGGAGAACAACGAATAATTTATCGATCTTTATTGTTGCTTAATACAGTATCATCATAAAAGTTATTATGTAAAAACGTGGCGTATTATTTTACAGGGCGAGTCTAATTCTTTTCGATGTCGACGGAAGACACTCATCTCCTTCTGAATCTATTTCTTCTGCCTCCGCCATATCCGAAGGAGACGAATCGAAGGCTGAGTCTTCTTCGATTTATACCTGAATATTGTAGGAATGTTGAGGGGGGAAAGTCCGAACGACCCAAAATATATACTACAACTCATAGGCGCATGATTGAATATATCTATATTAATAATTTCGTCAAGGGGTACGGTAGACTCGATTGAAACCTTACCTGAATAATAAAACATAAAAAAATAAAAATTTCGAGTCGACAACATATATCCGCAAAATTCGGATTGTCAAGTATTTTCTTAAATTCTAATGGTGCTGACAGACAAATCGCAGTCGCCATACTGACCACTCTAGCGAAACGCCACTCACTGACACCTGTGACATCTTGAGTGGTTAATAAACGTTCCATTTCATTCATACTAGCGCACATACGACTCGCCATTCAATACGTCGTCGCACCATTCATTTTGAAAACAAAGTGTCCATTACAAAGAACTGTGACGCATGTAACTGTGTAAAACGAAACGTCTTGCCGCAAACATTGAGCGAAATCTTTGCCGCTTTTGCCTTTAATATTCCTTGAGAACATGTGTACATATTATGAGTCACATTACACCCGAGCGAAGCCGGGTTTTCATCTAGTAGCATTATAATCTCGTGAATATTTTGCGTTCACTTGACATTTACAGCGTTTTAGCTCCTAAACTATAAATTCTACAGGAAAAAGTTTCGAATGAAATTTATAGGAAATTTTATGCTCTACAAATTCAGTTATTACCATTTTTCATTTATCATGAACCGTTAACTATATATTTAGCAAAAACCATATTGTAAAAAGTTTGAAGCGCTACAAATAAAAAACTATGCATTTTATAGAAAAAAGTTTTAAATAAAAAAGATGGCAAATATTATTATCTACAAAAATTATCTCCACTATTTTTATCGTACGATGCGCGATTCGTGAGATATTCAATAAAATGTGTTTTTCAAGAATGGCGTACATTTCAAAAAAAACCCTCTGGTGCTTGGACTATACGTTGAAAGATAAATAATACTAATTTAGTTAATTTTACTCCTTGTTTAATTTTACCAGACTTATCAATCCGCCGAACTTACTCCCAACATTTTTGAAACAGATAGATATCGATAACGCGGGTGGGGATCCCATCTCTACTATCGACTTTTCCATTGACATCCCTATAATACGTGATGCTTTGCTTCCCCCCCCCCCGACCCCCAATCGTGCGATAGAGAGCGTTGCAACTCGCGACTGATAATAGGTACTTTTTTTGATGAAATTTCCATTTCGGGAGAAAACGGTTTCCACTGACTAAATCTTAACAAATCACTTTGATTTTGATATCGATCGTTTCAGCACGATATATTCTAGGTTTATAGGTTTCGTTTTTTTAAAAAAATTACACTGTTTTTATAAAATAAACGGCTTAATTCGACAAAGTTTTAATCACAAAAATTAAGTTATTTGAGGTGCCTATAAGTTTGAATTTATTGCAAATTTTGAAAAAAGGAAAACCTATAAACCTAGCCTTTCATTGTGTCAATAACATATTAAAAAATCATGGAGATTGGAAAATATTTAGAAGTGGAAAAACATTTTCTCTTTTTGTATGGACGAATACGTACTATTCTTTCCTCTTAAATAGTCATCAAATTGATCAATTTAAGGTTACGCAGAAGCATTTTTAAAACTGTCTTTGGTTTTGTTGTGTTACTGTTTAGCTAGCATGCCATAGTATATACATATATAGTGTATGTATTATCTATGTATTGTGTTTTGGTACTGTATGAGGGTTGCCCGTTGCAATAATTTACCCACATGTATAATATTTTAAGGATGGTGATGGATAATGTTGATTGATAAATATGCATTGATTGTAATGTAGGTCGGTGGTGGGTGGTGGTAACCTAACGCTTTTTTTTTATTTATTTTTTAGATTGGATTTGTCCTGACCTCACTGGAGAAAACTATGCTAGATGCAAATACTGTAATGTTACATTAGTACCCCATAAAAAAGAACTTAATTATCACGCAAAGAGTAAAAAACACTTAAAAGCTTGTAACCGCGAAACCTCTGCGGGGCGTTAGGGCTCCGCAGGCGTTCCAACCGTTACTCACCGACTGAAACTCAGGGGCAGACACTACACGAGACCTGTGTTATTCTCGAGGGCGCCAACTACTTGGGGTGAACTTAGACAAAGGAAAGCCAAGACTTCAACCACACAACACTATATTTACTAAAAGAACTTACAATTAATAAATGAAGATACACACACAAAATATATATATTCAAAGGAGAAACAATTTTGAAAGTAATCTGTCCTGATCTTCCTCGCTGAAGGCGGGGATGCTCTTATACACTCACTTGAAAGACACCAAGTAGCTCACAGACCACGCCGAAGTGATGCCACGTGGCCTGGTGGCGCGGCGAAGGGGTATCTGTCGACACGAAGATGTCGTCGCCTCCTACTGCGACGCAGCTATAGTCCAAACCAGGGGTGGCTTGGACTGCAGGAAGGCGAGATCGACCCAGGAGCCGCAGGACGAATCGCACGCACGTGTGCGGATGGACCGATTCTCTCTTATATGTTTATTTGACGTATGCCAAATACTTTTACTGTCGACTTTCAATACTTATATGTATCCGCGACCTAACGGCTAAAAAGCCATAAATATATTTATATGCGACCGCGTGGTAAGTGGAAACACTAGACGGTTCGTTAAGTCTTAGAGAAATCGTAAAGTCCCTCGAGCTCCTCTTCTTCCAAACGCCAGGTGCCAAGAGAGCACGTGTCCGCTGCCACTGTCCCTCCATAGCTCGGCCGGAAGTCGTGCCACTTCCTATGGCCGACATAAAAATTAACCAATCCCATAGCTTCTTCGTTCGTGCATCGGTCTAATCCTTCCCCGTTGAGCCGACATCGACAGATGTCGCCTCATAATGGTGTGTCGGGCAATCGTGCGCCAGTACACAACGTTTCAAGGTGGTTACACCGTCATGCGGTAGATGGCGGTTATAATCACAATCTATTATAAATTTATTACCAATTAATGTTAATTTCTCTTAATGTGCCAAAAATTTACGTTACAAGCTGTGTCATTTGATAAAGCCGCTAAGTCCAGTCAGCAATTGCCTTTCGTGAAAACAGTTTCAAAAACTACCAAAACAGCGGAATTAAAGTTAGCTGTTTATATAACTGAACATGGTGCTATTCAAAATGTAGATCATTTAGGTGAAATCCTGCCATGTATTGATCCGAAATCAGAAGTGCTGGGGACGTTAAAACTACACAGAACCAAATGCAGTATGCTGATAAAAAACGTTCTAGGTCCAGTAATGATGCAAGACATGATATCAGATGTAGGCGATTCTGCATATTCACTTATTGTAGATGAAACTACGGATATAACAACAGATAAAATTTTGTGCATGATGATCCGGTATTTTTCAAAAATAAAGCAGGACATAATTACGACATTTTACAGATACATAAAAATATCTAAATGTGATGCAATAACCATCTATGAAAGTATAAAAAATACTTTAGGAGAGGACTCCTTACGTCTTGAAATGCTGGTAGGAATTGGGTTAGACGGTACTAATGTAATGATTGGAGAACACCACTCTGTTGCAGCACTGCTGAAAAGAGATTTACCTGATATTATTATTGTTAATTGTACCTGTCACTCCTTACATTTATGTGCAGAAAAAGCATCAGAATGTATGCCACGTCAACTGGAATTTCTGATTCGTGAAAGCCATAATTGGTTTTCGTATAGTTCAAAACGCCTTGAAGCCTACAGAGACTTATACGAAGTTATGAATGAAAGTCGAACTCCTAAAAAAATACCAGGATTTTGTGGAACACGCTGGTTAGCACGTTCTCATGCTTTACGTACGTTACTTGAGCAATGGGAGGAATTAAAGCTTCTTTTCTCGATGGCTCGGACTGAAGATAAATGTTTCATGGCCGAAAAACTATATGATATGAAATGTGGCGCAAACCACGCATATTTTACGTTCCTGGATGTTCACCTACGGCAAGTTACTAAAGTTAATTGCCTGTTTCAAAGTGACAATGTCGAACCAGCGAAACTTTTAGAAGACTTGTTTATGCTATTCAAAAATGTCCTACAAATTATTGTCATACCTCGAAAGCTCGAAACTGTTATAGAAGGAGAATACGCATCATTTGATTTTAAGGCGCATTTAATGCATGTATCAGCGATGCATTTTGGCTACACAGTTGAAGAGGCGTTATCGAAACTAGTCAGACAGGAAAAAGAACACGTACGTGAGAGATGCAAAACATTTCTTGTTATTTTGTTTTCTGAATTACAGAAAAGGTTGCCAAAAAATATTGCATTCCTTAAATCCGTAGCGAAGTTGAATCCAGAAATAGCCACGTCTCAAGTAAAACCTACACTCGTTGATATGCTACAAAATGTTCAAAGGGTTGAAGTATATGGTTACAAAGAAGAGGTGGAAACAGAATGGAATAATTTGCAAAACAAAGCTTGGCAAAATAAAAGGCGTTGTATTGATTTTTGGGCTGAGGTTCAACGGGACACAGATGCTGGTGGTAATAAAAGATTCCCTAACATTTCTAAATTAGCTTTATCACTTTTGTCAGCGCCTATATCTAATGCAGCTGTAGAAAGGGCCTTCTCTCTATATTCAGTCGTTAAGACTAAACTTAGAAATAGGCTATCACTGCCCATGATACAGAGTATTATGACTGTAAAATATAATGTAAACCTATTTCACAATTCTTGTGTTAACTTTACCCCTACAAAATTAATGTTAGACAAGTTTAATAATAACATATATGACAAAAAGGATAGTGATGCAGTGGCTGCAGAGGATACTTTGCTTGTTATGTGCCAATAATAAATAATAAAATATATTTATTGTCATTTTATTTGCAAAGAGAGAAAGCACTATGAAGGAAATTATATTTAGGGTATTTTTTCAAAATTATACAGAATCTAGGGTAAATTAAGACCAGGTCTAGGGTAATGTAAAAATCTGACCTGGCAACACTGCCTTCACAGTATATATATTATAGTGTTCTGTGGTCCTGTCTACTTAATCTACTATTATTTTATTTATTTTATTTAGTTTTTTTTAATGCTTGTGGCGGGAGTTGTGTATATGGTCATAATAATAAAATTAATCAAAATGTAACTTAAAATATATAACGTAAAATACTGTGTGTTGTGATTTTAGTGGTTTGTTTGTTTATCGGAGTACAGTATGATACTGATGATACTATACTGGGATGTTTGGTTATATTAGTTAAAATAAAGTGTTGCAAAAATGAATCAAACTTTGCAAGAAATATCGAAAATATCTATTAATATAACCAGAAATGAAGAGACTTTTCTAACATTTCATAATTCCGTCCTCTCAGTGCGTACCGACAAAGGTATACACTTTCTTGAATTCGGCTACAACTTACATTGTTTAGACAAAGTTATTGATTTTGTGGAATCTTCTGTACCTACACCGAATTATAGCCCTGCGAGTGACTTTTTTTCAAGCAAGCTTATGAAGACAAAAATGTCTAATTCTGAGTTCACTCAAATGTTAATAGACCCTACTTTTTGGCCACACAATGATCAATTTATGCGAGATTTGACGAATGTTACCGACTTCAAGTGGTCACCGCGAGGTTTAATAAATGGTGCTCAAAGCGCTATAGCTGTACTTAATAATCTTGGCAATGTGGAATTGTTTGGACCGCAACGTTACAATTTCGTGAGTATTCTAAAACTGACCTCAGTCATAAAGGATCTGTATATGAATAAATGCGAGTCACTTGAGTTAGATTTAAACAAACTTAAACAGGCAGTTTATGCTGTTCAAACATCTGCTGTGTGCTGGGAGCCTGCCGTTAATGCTGATGAAACATGTCACTTCGTCACAGCCCAAAAGGATGGAAATATTTTATTTTGGTCACTACAGTGCAAAGGTGACGATATACGAGTATTTTCCGAGAATAGCATACAAAACATTCACAATGGAGAAATAATTTCTATGCTTTGGATTCCTAAATCTGAAAGACAATTTTGGCTTGTATGTTCAAACGTATTTGGTCAAATATTTGTCCACATTTGTGAAATAGAACAGGACAATATTAAATATTTGAAAACTGTTGACATTTGGCCGCATGAAGATAAAATGATTGGCAAACATTTAGCCTTCAAGATTACTAATGATAAAGTAGTTTTTATATGCAATAAACACAGACATTTATTAGTGATAATGTTGGACGATGAATGTGAAGTTTTGCAAAGTCACATTCAAAATGTAAATGAATATAGAATAACTTCAATTTGTAAGACTAATAACAGTTTATATTTATGCACAATCAACTGCAACTTGTATGAAGTTTTCATTAATATGGCAAATGAAAAAATGGAAGTGAGACTAGAAAATATTTTTACAAGAGATGACTCCATATATGAAATGTATGGATTTGGTCTTTCAGTAAATGAAGCAATATTTGCTGTGGGCCTAATTGACAGAAGAATTAAATCTAAAAAAGAACCACACATGATAGACATAATATTTTTTTCAAAGAATATTACTCAACACACAGAACTTCCTTTACTTTTAAATAATCCATCTCAAAACTTAACACATCTATGGGATTGCATAGAGTTAATGAGATACAAAACTATGAAATTAAAGGAATTACCTACGTTCCATTACAAGTATTTGTATGAAAATGATTTATATAAACTTAAAATTTACTTAATTCTTGTAAAGCTGTACAATAAACTTGATGAAATTGCGAAAAATGGATCAAAAGGGCAGCTTCCTGAAACTTCTGAAGAAGTGGTTAAAGAAAAAATTTCTGTTCTTCACGCCAAGACGTTGATGTGTAATTTGTTTGATAAGTTCATGAACAATGGTATGTTATCTAATTTTGACATTGAATCTTTTGATGGTGCAAAGAGATATTTACAATATTATTGCAGAAATTATAAAAAGAATGTTGCAGAATTTGTATCAAGTGATATTTTAAATTTTCGAAATAACCATAGTTTAGAAAAATGCATGTGGTGTGAGAATACCCTTGATGGAGTTTTATGTGAAGATGGACATCTAAATATGTACTGTTCAGTTACATTCACGCAAATAACTACTGACGAATATATTGTATGTAAAAGTTGCGGTAGTACAGCAAGAATTGAGCTTAGAGAACATAAACAAACTTGTATTTTTTGTGATTTATATATGAGTGACAGTTTTTTGCCATCCTGACATTTTTATCCAAAAATACATACATAAAAATATATAATATAGTAGAAGTAAAATCAAATTTTGCCTATGACTGTTGGAGTATTATTATAAATTAATGTTATTCTTATGTTATATGTTATATTACTGTAAAAGTTTCAACAAAATCAGATCAGTACCTAATTTTTTATGTGAAAGAGTAACTTGCGTTTATAATGTAAGAAACTAATTGTGGAGGTACATGCATGGGTTGCAAGAAGGCTGTGGTGGTCTTTTTGTTTGCAGGTGATTATCTCGCTTGCAAGGTGTAAAATGTAATGATGCGCATTGTAATATTTGGACCTTAACATGTTAATTATGAGCACGTAATTTTAATAAGTTAATTTTTTTTTTAATGTGAACATTTAATTATTGAATAAGTGATGAAACTTAACATATAGCAATTTGGAAGTCAAGATACTTGCTAATTTTGTTTGTTAATTAAAATTAATTAAGAATTAGTCTTAACATTAGCTATATTAGAAAAGAAAAATGGGACAAGTGCGAGTTGAACTCTCTGTTACCTGTCTACACAATATTGAGTGATTTACTAGTTTATTTTAATATCATGGACATTTATAGGTTTTCTTGTAATCTATAAGTAGAAAACAAATTTCTGTATTTTTTTCAAAATTTTAGGTTCAGTAGTTTCAGAGATTAGAGGGGGGGGGTCGGACAGACAGACACACGACTGATCCTATAAGGGTTCCTTTTTTTTATTCGGGCGTACGGAACCTTAAAAAAGTAAGTAAAAACCCTAAAAACCCTTCTCGATCGATGAATCAAATAACTGAATACCTCTAGTTTTTTAGATGCTATAGAGAAGACATAATCCCAATCTGCCGCACGATGGGCTGTGTATACAAACCAGTATATAGGTTGCTCGAAGCAGCATGTATTTACGACTTACGAAGTATGTATATACATAATTTCAAAACAAAAAGAATACAATTCTATTCGTTATTTTTTTTTTACTATTTACATTATGTACTTGTAACTAATTTTATTTCTAACTAGCTGAGCCCGCATCTTTGTACGCGTGGTATTCGGTATAGCACATAACTTTTTTTGTGAATCAGTGAAAACCGTATTAAAATTGGTTAAGCCGTTTCTGAGATTAGCCTGCACAAATGCACAGACAGACAAAAATTCTAAAACCTATTTTTTTTGCCTCGGTAACGTAAGTATAATGTGTACAATTTTTTTAAAATAAATATTTAATGTACAGATAATGAAATAATAAATAGAAAATGAGTTATATCATATTTTATGATGTACTTAATACCGATTGTTACTATAATTTATCATGCTATTTATAAATTAAAAAGGCATATACTTCCTACCTACTAATTTTATTATGATTTGGTTTATTGGTAAAAATCTAATATAAAATTATATTTACATTGTTTTATTTCTTATAATGAAAATATAAAGTTAACGTATAAATTATATGTCTAATTTTCAAACTTTACAAAATTTCTAATATTTTTTGTGGTCTTCTGACCCTTCATTTTTTTTCTTTCGACTTATCATCGATCACCTTCCAGAGCTAAAATATGATATTAAATTATATTTATACAAGGTTAATACATCCCTACAACACCATAAGATTCAACTCCGATACCGTTATATTACAAAAAACAAATGAGTAATATACGCCTGACATCTTTATTTCTGTGACGACAGTGGCGCCGATGTTTTAAATATATTTAGACCACGGAGCATATACAAAGAGGAGATGTTGTTATTGAATTTTTCTATAGAGCAGCGCGTGACTACTGCGCGGGGCAAGGAGGAAGTTAGACCCCGCCCAATTATACTTTTTCCATCTAGCGGTAAAAAGAAAACTTTCGTCTATCGACCTTTCACTACGTTGTTTAGCTATGTATTGCTAGATGGCACTAGTATCGAATACAGGGACGTACTGAATTTCAAAGAATTATTTATTTTTCAACTAATTATTTATTTACTCAAATTGTACGGCTCCTAAAACTTAATATACAGAAAAAAAACGTAACTAATAGCCAATTAAAGATTTTATTTTGTATAAAATTAAAAGTAAAAATGAGCGAAATGTACAATTAAGTTATATACACATGTAATATTCACAACTTTTTAATGATTTTTCAGAAGTGGTACAAATAATACATGTTTTACAAAATATAATGTTTATTTACAAAATTCAATTACCTGTAAAAATAATTGTTTTAGTTAGTTGTTGTCGATTGGTTGCTCTATCGTTTTCTATGGTTGCAAAGTGTTTAAAACGTATATCTATATACTTTTCAGCAATAGATTTTGTCAGAAGAACAGTATGATTAGAAAAAGGTGACTGGTCAAACATATGATTGTCTAATTCTTTGAAATAATTTTGTCCTATAAGTGATGTAAGGGTCGGATACAATTTTATGTTTACTAAAAATAGGAGAATCTAAAAATCGTGATTTTACAGATCGGATGCTGCATTCGCTTCGAATACATACGTTTATGACATCTTTCGATGGGAAAATGAGTCCACCTTTATTTTTAATTTTTATCATATAATGGTCTTCGTAATCATTAGCATATAAAGCAGAAAGACAACTTTCACATTTAATTTTGGGATGTAAATATTTGACGACAAACCCTGGTTCTGGTGATTTTCTTTTGGTCTGTAATATAATAGATTATGAAGAACAGAATAAACAAAAAAGTATTTTCAAATTCTTCCAAATAAATTAAAGCTAGAAAATATGTTGAAACGAACCGATATAGTAGTATCTAGTCTTAAAGAAGGTAAAGCTCCCATTTTAATTTTTCTAAGGCCTTTTTTGGTTATGATGAAGTCTTCTTTATGAAAATAACAAGAACAAATCTTTGTGTATTTCGTCGGAGTCCAATCTTCTCTATTAATTTTTGAAATCCATTCCCCTTTTAAGTCATCTCTGGATGGAAATCTAAAACATAATTATTTACTGATTAATAATTAAATTTATAAAAACAATTTTAATTACGGCCCTGTATATACAATTATTGACTACTTCACGATAGATGGCAGGCGAGCTAAGCAAGGTTTAAATCAATGATTAAAATATAATAAGACGACATTTTTCTCAACAAAGAAGTCTTTAGTAAAATTAAAGCCAACTTAAATACGTATAATTTTGAAGATATAAATGTTATTTACGTAGCTAAAAGCCGTTTATGTTATACAATATTGCGCCATCTTTAGTCAAGTAGGATAACTATGGCAATGCAAAGAGATTTTTCTAGAATTCGTCTCGATAAAGTATGAATAAAATTACTCACAAGTGAAATGTGATGCCATCCATGGCATCGGAACGTCTATCCGAATAGTTTTGACACGATAGCACACAACACTTCATATTTTTTTACTTATTTTTAATTATAAAGTTAATACAAAATTGCAAATGAATTTTGACTACAACAAACAAGCGCCACCACTCCGTGCCGATGTCGACAGCAGACTGACCAAGACCACGCCCACAAAAAATGACGTCAGGACCTAGTTTGAAATCAGTGCACAGTTGTTTAGGCCATCTCCTCTTTGTATATGCTCCGTGATTTAGACCAAAGACTACAATATGTATTAGCGGTAAATTTAGACGATCCCCGAGACGGGAAAACCTAATCCTATTTGTTAAACTTGGTAATAAACTATCTGTGTGCCAAATTTCATCCAAATCCGTTCAGCTGTTTTGGCGTGATTGAGTATTAAACATTAGCATTTACAATAATATTAGTACGATATACATACAGGGCCGGCCCGTAGAGCAAGAAGAGTGTTCGTTTTTTATTTTAGGCGCCAAATGCGGGGCAGTGTTGCCAGATCTGATGCTTTATTTAAATTTTAGGTCCCAAAGTGGTCCAGGGACACTCGACGGGGCCCTACGTTGGTATGACAAAAAAAAACCAATCAATTCTCACTTATTTCATTTAGAAAACTCCCCATTCGTGGTTGGAACTCAGCCGCAACGCAAATTTTCATAGTTAGATCTAATCTTCACATTTTTTTGTCGAGTTCTGGGCAAATTCCCAAATCTCGCTGCAGGGGGTCCACCGCAACCAGCTAAATTTTGAAAGTGGTCAATGAGAAAAAAAGTCTGGGAACCTCTGATTTAAATCAATAGTTAATGTTGATGTATTGTAATAAAACTTAACTTTTGAAAATTTGAATACTTGAAGTGAAAGCGACCAAAGGGTGCTGAAAGACAATCTCGACCCTGATCTTTGATCAGGGTAGAGCTAAGGCTGACGCTGCTTATAGATAAAGAAGTACTTATCCTTTTTTAATATGAGGGGTAGCAGACAAGCTTCATGGTAAGGAACACGAGCAAAACTAGAACCGAATTTATGTAATTTTGAATATTTTACCTTTCTTTATGCTCAAGGCTAATTTTGCAATAGGTATAAATTTTTTTTACGAATTTTCGTAATAGCTTATCCTTGCGTAAAATTTTATAAGGAATAAATTGGAATAGAATACTTCATGTCAATTAGATGCATGTTTTCGAAGATATTGACAAGAAAATGAAAAAAGAACGATTTAAAAAAAATTAAAAGGATGTTCCTGACTTCCCACGATGATTTAATTTTAGGATTGTATTATTCACACTTTTTACTAATTTTTAAGCCAAAGAAACTGCGGTTATAATGTTTTGGGGAACAAATGTTAATTCTCATGGTGTATAAGAAAAAGGGTCGCGGGCACCACATAGTTATTCATAGATATTGAACTCAAAGAGAATGTAATCACTAGAACTGTCATATCCAGAGAGGATTCTGTAGTAAGTAATCTGTCAGTGTCAGTGTCAAATGCGCAGTTCAGTCAGGTAAAGTTTTAATCATGTTTTAATCGCTCTTATAAATGTTTGCATTTTTATTTAATTTATAATTTTTTCAAACTACCATATAAAATGAGTTGTGGATGCCGTATAATGCGGGTAAATTAAATTAATTTTATATCTAAATTGGTAACGGCTAAGTATATACAACGGTTTACGTGTTATTTCTTAAATTCAGCAGTACGTTTATCAGCTGTTATCAATCGAGGTCACAAATTGTCTTGTTTATTTTACTTTGCAGCATCTAAACCGAACAATACTGAAGAGAATACCGGTCATTAATAATTTTCAACAATCAATTCGTAAAATGAGCGCCAATAGAAATATTGCTGTATGTCAAATGACGTCTGTTGCAGATAAGTCTATTAATTTAGAGGTTGTTAGTAATTTAGTAAAGGATGCAGTCAAGGAAGAAGTACAGGTAATCAGTTCTAAAGAATAGTTATGTTCTAAAGAATCATGTCAGTATCATTATGTCACAGTAATTAAAGTGAATTGATGTCAGGTTATACTCAACAATTGCGGTTTTAATTCACTACCTCCTTGTAATAGAAATAGGTTGGGGTGTACTTTACGGGACACTGAAGCGAAAAGACTTAGAAATTATCCGCCTGCGGAGATGTATACTTAACTAAGACAATGTTGAATTTTGAGGTTACGTATGTACCAAAAAGAGGACTTCTGTATTTTTATAAAAAACAAATACCCTTAACCTAAAATACCTATTTAGTTTCTGAGGATGGAGAACTTCCATATTGTTATATTAGGAGTACAAATTAATTCGGTCCATTTTTTTAGCTCTAAAAATGCATTTATTTCAAAAGGTAATGAATTAACAGATTAATCAAAATATTGTCTACCTCTGCTTACAACTTTTCCCCACCTCTAGGGTAATTTCCGAATACCGTTTTTGGAGCCAATTTTCGATTTCTTTGAAAGAAGTGAAGCGGTGATTTGCCAAATCGTGTTGCTTCCTTCGAAATAGCCAGTAGTCATAAGGAGCAATGTCTGGAAAATAGGGCGGGTGCGGTAAGATATCCCATTTTGTCGCTTCTAAATATTTTTTTGACAACTTTTGCTACTTGAGGCAGAGCGTTGTCATGCAAAAGCTCATAGCTACACAGCATAACTTTCAAACCATGAATGTTCGGCTTTGGCTTTGGCAACGATTGGCCGGGCAAAGCGTAGTATGTTGGGTCACCCACACCCCCAACACCCCCCATGTTCATCATCTATGATTTGTTTTGCCCTTCCCGAGCGAGTTTTCAACGTCGAAATCACCAATTTTTAAACACCAAAACCATTTTCTACATGACTTGTCAGTTGCAGCATTGTCACCGTAAGCTTCTACAAGCATACAATGAGCTTCAGCTGCACTTTTTCCAATTAAAACAAAAAATTAAAACTTCCTGCAAATGCTGTTTTGTTATCAAAAAATTTTTTGTATGAAACTCAAAACAATACAAACTGGATGTTATTGCCAGATGTCCAATCTGTCTAAAACCACGGCAATCAGCTATTATCATTTAAATTTTTTATGTTTTAGAACCAACTGTTGAAAACGGACCGAATTAATTTGTACTCCCAATAAAAAAATAACCTTAACCTAAAGTACCTATTTAGTCTCAATTACTAAATGAGATCTAAAAGTCGCTGCAATGTATTAAATGTATTGATAAATTTTGTGTAGAGATTTTTAGAATTTTTAGTCAATAAATGAAATCTGTAAGTTGCATTTCTGGCGACAACGTCACTAAATTGCCAACAATGGCGTCTCCGCCTGGTTTCGTTGCAATTTTAAATGGTGCAAGATTATAAAAATATTGTTAATTTATTTCAAAAAGACTACATGTTTCCACATTTTGAAATTTTGCACAATTACGGTTACGGTTCTCCCAAAAAAATTACGGTTAGCCAACTTGACAGTCCATAATCTAAATTTTACAATGCATATCTCGGAAAGAGCTATAACGATTTAGTTGAAGTTTTATATTTAGATAAAGTTTTGCTTTTTAAGTCTACCTATGTGGTTGTATTTCTTGTAAACTCAAATGTTACACAAAAAAAAAAATTATATATTTTTGTGGTACAGTAGAATCCCGATTATCCAAACATCGATTATCCGAACATCCGATTATCCGGACTCGTTCATCTGGGCTCTAATTGTTAATTTAAAAAGCTTACAATGTTACAAATGTTACATGTTTATTCCCGCGTCTGACCGTGTACTCCTGCTCTCATTTGACCTTGCGGTATAGTGTTTGTTATTGTTTCATTTTCTTAGATATCTTTTAACTGAAAGGTTGTCTTTTATTTTTGTCTACATTTTGTGTTGGAAATTTAAAATGTCCAAGCGAAAAAGAGTAGTGTTGCTCTTAATGTCTTTATTAAAATTTAAATATCATTTGATTTGCTTTGAAATAGATTATCTGGATTTTCGATTATACGGAATACCCCTGATTTTATTTGATCCGGATAATCGGGATTCTACTGTATTTGTATTTTTGCCTATGGATGATGATCAACTGTTACCTCAAAATCTTGGAGATGGTGAGAGATTATTGTGACGATCTCTGACATCGGTTTAAAAAATAATACCAGGTATCAATCTAGGTGAAAAGTCCTTGACTTAGTAGAAAATAACAATTAAACAAAGTCAACTTGTGATTTGTTTATTGAAGAGAAGGGACAACAAGTTTTTTTCAATTACCTTGCGTGCTGAGGGAGAATTCCTTCATACCTACATAATATTACACTAGGTACTATCTCTAAACTGAGAAATGTGCTTCCTGTCACAAGCCAAAAATATTTTGTTCCATGAGACTCCTCTTATGGAATACTATATTTTTGGTATCACATCTGTTATTGTTTAAAGTTGAATGAGTAAGAGGTACTTCAAGTTTTAACAGGATTTTTGTTTTGTAATCAGGGATGACTATTTTTTTTTCCTGTTTGATTGCATTTCAATGACAATTATTATTATTTCATTGCCCAGAGTCAAACATAGATTTTGAGCACTAAAGTATTGCTATGGCCTTATCTTAAATTGTTTAGTCTTTGCTGTTTTTTGTCTGGGAAGCTTAATGAAAGCAGAATATAAATTAAAATTTTCTAATAGATTTTGTGTGTCCCTATTTTCAGATGATATTTTTCCCAGAAGCGTGTGATTACTTGTGTGATAACAAGAAAGATACATTGGCCAATACAGAATTAATACTGGGAGGTAACACTGTAAATAAATATAGAGAATTGGCATCAAAATATAATGTGTGGTTGTCTATGGGTGGGATACACGAAAAGGTATATTTTTTTATGATGTTATGGAATTAGTTTTTTTTTTTATTAATTTTAGAAAGGAATAACAGTGTACTTGATGGTAGGTAGCTATCATTGACACTAAGCAATACTTGCATTTTGATGGTGAAGTTAGTTTCATTACAACTTTAAAATTAATAAATCCATTTAAATAGGAAATATAATGACATAGAACTTGCAGTTACCTAAATAAATTAGATCAGTGGTTTCACCAAAATACTCAAATATTAATCTTAGTGGTTAAAATAAAAAATGACAATTTCTCAAAAAATGTGAGATTCGAGGTGTTACACGTGACTGTCAATTTACATTTAAACAAATTAAGGATCTGTCAAAATAAATGCATATTCTTATACTCCGGCCATTATAAGAGTGCTGTTCTGACAGGTGTCAATTCCATACATTTTCTGTATCGTTTATTCGGAAATGAACTTTATGCAATGGACATAAAGAAATGTCAAAAACGCATTCATAGAATGACCGTACTATAAGTTTCAATGTGTTTCACATATTTTTTTTAAATTGTGAAGTGGCTGATAGGACCCGTTAATGAGACTCAGTTGCTAGAGAAATTTATAGAGATCACAAATAAAGTGTAACACTGTTTTTATGAAATTTTGAGACAAGTATTGAATGTTTGCTGTATGTATGGGATTCTCTTGCAAATTTTATGAGAAATTATTAATTGTTACTAGTATAAAATTGCGAAAATAAGATTATTTATACAGTCTTTGAAAATATAACTTTACTATCCAAGTAAAACTCATCTGTGTGGGTTATTTCATTAAAGGAAAATCAAAACTAGTCACAAACAGCTACACTGTCTAGTTAATTGAGCTGCTTTTAGGTCTTGGGGGCCAGCAATTCTTTCTTTCTCTCCCATGCACCCTTTGTAGATCGTTGTCAAAACCTGGGGGTCGAAGTAGTTGATTTTGTGTATCAAAACTTTTTTTATTTTGTGAAACACAGTAGCATGAGACAAAATCCAGTACATCAAACCAAGGCATTCATTTCCACTATTGACTGTAAGGGTTAAAGTCCTTTGAAGCCCTTTGGTTTCAAATTAATGTTATTTTTTCGTTCATTTATAGTTAAATCATCTGCTCTATATTTTGTTGTTTGTCCGGGATAATCTCTAAAATGCTTATTGTAAGGATACTTTAATTAGGAGGTGAGAACTATTCAGATGAGACTCTGAACTACATTTTGTTCTGCAAATATTTAATCTGCGAAAAATAATAAAAAGTCCTCATTGAATGTCAGCACTTTTGTTCTTACAGGACGAAAAGGACAGTACAAAAATGTACAACACACATGTGATAATAGACAACAGAGGTGAAATAGTACAAACATATAGAAAATTACATTTGTTTGACGTTGAAATACCAGAGAAGAATGTGCGATTGAAGGAGAGTGATTTTTGCAACCCGGGTGGGCATATCGTTACTCCTGTCGACAGCCCTGTGGGGAAAATAGGTAGGTAAGCTTTACATTATTGTATAAGCGCCTGTCTACACTGAAGCCTTGTTTCGTCCCAGGCATGTGTTTAATCAAGTACTTACCATATTAATTGTTGAGAATATTAATTAATTATTTTTTAAACTTTTTTTAGAAATTGAATTAAGAAAAAAACCCTCAATAATGGTTAAAAAAATTATAGCAGGTTTTTGTTATTTATTGTCTTGGTACATTTTAAAAAATACATCATTTTTGAGTTATTTTTTTTTTTAAATTAATAACCAATCAGAACACTGTTTATTATTTGAATCTAGAATATATCTAGGAATCTAAAATATATAGGTATGTCGTATGTTTGACAACTTTGTTTCGAGTAAAGTGATGTAGATAACATGCAGTAAATAATTGTCTAATTTTGGTATTTATTTTTTAACTTTTGTCCAAGCCAACACTTTTATTGTTGCTTACAGAAATAGTCTCTAATACACTGGTATTGTGTTTAATTACAAAAATATGTCAACAATCATACAACACCTTATCTTAATGTACCACTGTTAGTAAACTGTTAAAATTTGGAACGATTTAGTAACAGTAATAAAAAATAAAATGACCTAGATTTTACTCAAAAAGTGACCGCCATGTGGAATATCAATTCGACAATTATCGTCCCGATAGTTGTCTCGGTGAACGGTCTTATAGTGAAAAGCCTCGGCCAACATCTGAAGAGGCTCCTCACTCTGCACCCCTAACTACCGGTAGCTTGGGCCTTGAACCTCTACCTGCGGAATTCTAGTTTTAAGTATTTTATGATATTTATTGTTTTTTATATTTATATTGTAAAACGTTTAAAATTGAGGAAGTAAATAAATAAGTGTAAAATAATAATAATAATAATTTATTTGTGATGATGTGTAAAACACTTACCTTACCAGAGATACCATTTAGTTTTCCTGTTCCTTCTTGACCAACCAATAAATATTCATTGTGCAAATCTTGACATCATATTAAATTTTTAAAGCATTATGCTTATAAAACATTATTGACGTATCAAATTTACATGATTATATCATATTATTACTTGCACTTTTCTAATTGTTTTTCTCGTCCTTATCTGTACTTTTATTTGTAGTTTAACTTCGTCGATATATTGTTTTAACTTAGATGCTACTTTAGTCTTTGTAATTAACGAAGCCTAAACACTGTGTAAATTTTAGGTCTGTCCATCTGTTACGATATGAGGTTTCCCGAACTAAGCACTGCACTTAGTACGATGGGAGCCGAAATTTTGACTTACCCCTCCGCATTCACATATGCTACAGGGACTGCACATTGGCACACGTTATTGAGGTAAATACGTAAAATCAAAATATTATAGTATTAAAAGGAAAATCTTTGAAATTTTCCAATGATTGAACACAAATGCCGTGTGACCTTAATGTGTCTTCATTTAATTGCTATTAAAATATTATATAAAAAGGACTTTTTATAATTATGGAGTTTACTCCTTAAGAATAGCTTTTCATAAAGGCCTCCGATTTGGAAATTTTATGAGGAGTAAAATTAATACAAGCGTTAACTAAAAAGCGTTACGTTATCTGTCACTTTGACATCTATGCGACAGCTGACGCATGTATTTATGTTCCCTAATTCTATTCTCTGGGCTTATAAAAGCAAACGTCGAAATCTTGTATGAAAAGTGTAGTATACGTTGCGGAACGAAACTGTAGGGCGTTATAACCTGCCGACGCAGCGACATCTGTCGTCAAAAAAATGAATTTCGATTCCGGGACCCTTATATGAAAATCGATTCTTAATACATATATATAAGTTAGCCGTGTATTGTGTTGTATAATTGAGAGTTTTCATTTGTTTTTTGTATAAGTTATAGAAACATTATATTTTCTTCTTTTTTTTATTATATCAGGATTAAAATTATTTCTGTTTTGTGATAATCTAATTATGATTCAGAAAAGTTGTTATTAGCGATTATTGGATTTGTGTAATTTAAGTGTTTACACAAAAGATTATCTCCAATTTCCTGAGATTAGGACAAAGTTTGTGGGAAAATACTTTGCATCTTAATGTTTAATTGATATGGTGCATTTTAGATCGAGAGCTATTGAGAATCAGTGCTACGTTATCGCAGCGGCACAATGCGGTCAGCATAACGCTAAAAGGAGGTCATATGGTCACGCCGTATGTATAGACCCCTGGGGGGAAGTGTTGGTTGACTGTGAAGAAATCAGTCCAAGTTTTAAAGTGGTCGAAATTAGCGAAGAAAGAATAAAGGAGGTCAGAAGAAATATGCCCGTGTTTCAACATAGAAGGTCGGTGATGATATGTGTCTTCCACTAAGCTTTTTTTAGCTATTTTTTCTATCAAGAAAAATAAAGGAATCTCAATGTGCAAATGAATTCGTCTTCTGGTCAACAAAAAAGAATGCTTTTTATCATTAAATAATAATGTTTTAAGATCGGCAGACAGGCTGGCGGTTGAGTTGATGGTGGGTGGCTACCTTCGCCTATAACACAAGCACCGCCACAGGTGCTGTAAGTGTGCTGCCGATTACACTAGTTACAATACATTCAGTCTTACTTTGCCAGACGAAATCACGAATGCGGTCGCGATTGGTACAGCTGCGGGACGATAAGTTACTTTAGTATTGGTTTCAATCAAATAAATTCCTTTCCAGGCAAGATATATATTCCCTGTATGCACTAAGTCTCCGCAAATCTAAATTATTGGAGCACACACAGTCTTCTACAAGCTTAGAAGCCTCCGTCGACACTGCCGGTCAATATACGGGACCCACGAACGTGTTTGGACATGTCTCTGTGCCGGATTCCTGCGTTTTTTACAAATCAAAATTGACATATGCCTTTGTCAATTTGCGGTGAGTGCCTCCAGTCTTCATTACAACTAAATACACAACCCTAAACTAAATACATAAAAATAATAATAATATGAAGTAAGCGTTCACTGCCACTACGTTCACCCATAGCTGTCAGTACGCTCCCGTTTATTTATTTATTTTACGGTCGTCAAGACAGGTGACGGTCCATTTGGTGGTAGATGGCTAACATCGCTTTTAACACAAGCAACGCCCCAGGTGCTGCAAATTAGCTACCTATCATAGTGGGATTAAGGATAAGGAGTGAATGAAAAATGGGCTCTGGCATGTCTTACTTAGTCACAGAAATACAACTGCACAAATTCTGTTATTTCACAGTATGTAATAGGGTGGTCACTGCCGCCAATTACTGCCAAACGCAGTGTACCGTGCCACTTTTTGCCAAATCCAGACTAGAGCCAACTATGGAAAGTTCATTTCCAAAGATGACCCAGCCGGAATCGAACCCGGGATACCTTAGACAGAGCGTTAATCAAGCGTTTACAATTAATAAATATAAAAAATCACAGTTAAATATAACATAAAAATACAATTTAATTTGATAAAAAAATAAATTAAACAGGGTCTTAGTGGAGCAGCAGTCGAGCCCCTACCGCCGCCGAAAAGACTAATTTAGATCTTAAAAAAAAAACTAATAAAAAATATAGGCTAATCGTCCTAACCCGTAAGGTATTTCCAAAATCGCGTCCAATATATAAAAAAAAATAAACACGTATCTGTCCGAGTCGCGAGATGAACGCTGGAAGCGGCGCCTCACACGGCAACTTCGTAGACGCTCGGCCTCCGTTGACGTAGCAAACCAAGACTCGAACTCGAACGGCTACGGCTGCGCGTGGAGTCAACGTGGCCCTGGCAAGGGTACTTGCCGTATGTGGAAAACCGAACCACCAAAACACAACCGAACGGAACAGGACACGACAGGACAGAACACCCCTGAAACTCGATGAACAAATGTTTCAGACGCAACCCTAATTACTTCTAAATATTCGGCGGACGCCGTAAATTAAATTGAAATTAGGTACGGTAGACGGCAAAACTACCATCACTCGGTAATGCTTACGCACCAATCTGTCTACCTGTCTACCGTCTCAAACCTAAAGAAAAAAAAACGTGCCGAGGCCTCTTAAGGCACGTGGCATGCACCTTTGCAAATAAAATACGGAAAAGAAAATATTCTATTACACAAAAGGTATTTGCCCTTTTGATAATTGTTTGCAAAGTATTAGGAAATAAAAAAAAATAAAAAAATTAACTCTCGTCTAACTTGACCAAACACAAGCGGCGGCGGCGGTGCCACGAAATAAGCTAAATAAATTATTTGAACTACGTCCAACCATTAAACTTACCGATTCTAATTCGGGGTGTCGATTTAAGAATTAAAAATGGATTGACTAGTGCGTAGAAAATTGAGGACAATGACACCCGAATAATTGGGAGTCGATCGGCAATCAGATATCAGCGTGTGTCGGCGGCGGTCCTCTTGTGAAAAGAAAACCCTTGGCAACTCGCTCGCAGGCAGTGCCTTGCGTCCTTACACCTTACAGTCTCCTCTACACGCTCCCCACTCACTAGGCATCGGTTATGCTAAACCTACTGTTTAATTACAAACTCTTATCGATTAGATCATAGCAACGAGTTCCGGAAAATATTAAATTACCAACCTTAACCACTCGACCAAGGGTTGTGTCGCGTACACTATTAGCACAATATATTTACTACTTTCTGCTTTTTCTCTCTGACTGTATGTATGCGTTAATCTCGGAAAGTTGTGAATGGATATTGATTGTATCGATAGAAAGAGAAATTTCTGAGGAAAGTTTACATGTATAATTCATGAATATGTTATCTATATTTGACGAGTTGTCACGGTTCCTGTCAAAGAAAGCTTGGCGCCCCATGCTCTCGCCGCAGCGAATCCTATTTGTATAGAACAATATTGAGTTGTATACATAACGTAATAATTGTAAGCCTTTGGCAAGCGTAGTGAGTGAGTCGTACTTTTACATTTCGCAGGATCTAATACATGTTGCTACTTTTAATGTAATGTCCATTTCGCTTGACATACATTCTATGAGGGTAACCTAATTTTTAGATGTGTCATCCCAGGACATGTGCTGGTCGCTCCATTGAGGCCAGCTGAGAGAAACGAAGACTTGACTGACGAGGAAGCAGAAGACTTCTACAGAACTGTGCGATTGGTACAGAAGGTAAATAAGCCTATATTAATATTTATCCCATTTCTGGTTACAATTATTCTTATGATAATAATTGTATGTGCATATCGCCTGGTGGTTTCGCGCATTGTCTATGACTCGCGTCCTTCCCCGATTCCTACCCTCCTCCGGCTCTCGATACGATCACTGTACGACGCGACGCGAGAAGATACCCCGCAAGCAAACAATAAAAAGACATTAAAATTGAACTATCGAGATCGGTCGAGTGTGCGCGCTGTGTCTTCTTTTTATCGCCGTGATTCGCAGTGTTTGCCCTTATTGCTTCCGCAGTGTATATCTATAGTGCATAAAAAGAAAGGTGAAGACAAGAAGAGGGAATCGCCTCAACGATCCGCGGATCCGTTAACATCTCGCTTCATCGTATCGAGGTAAGCTGTCCCTACCTGATTTCTCCACCTTCCCTTATCCCGCAACATCCAAAATATACAGTCCACTTTAAACATCAAAACCGCAGTGGTCCGAGTATCCGCAGTCGCCTTCACCTTTGGCCTATACGAGCCAGACGGTGCTGCGCAGTCGGAGGATAGCCGTGCGCTTTATCCTCCACCTGGTTTAATTTTTTTTTTATTTGTTGTCAGTTAATGGAAAAAGTACACAACGCGAAATCTTGCACTGTCACCATTCAAGATGGCGTCGACGCCGGGCAAACTATTAAGGTAGGGGTTTATCATTCATACAATTCAGTCACCGCCAATAATAACTCAACGAAGACATATTCATCAAATTTGTCGCCACAATTTCGCAGATTCACAGACATAGACAGCGTTAAACAAGTCAGTTCTTGTTTGACGCGTTGTTTTATGCGTTGCTTGCAGGCTGATAAGGCAGGCTCGCGGTTCACGCACAAGCAACAGATTTGTGTACTTCTTTTCTGCAAGAATTTTGTTATATCTCCGGGGTATGAAAACAAAACCGAACTATCTTATCTTATCTCTTTACAAAAATGGCAATTCGGCTCATCCCGAAGAGGGCCATTATCTGCCAATGTCATGTTTCTTATACAGTGTGTTAGGGATCGGATTTCCGATACTTTACCCATGTGTTGCAAGCTAAATTTTATCGACAAAAAACCATACAAAGGGGGGTCGCACCCCTCACCCCTCTAAATGGGAGCCATTTTAAAATTTCATTTCTCGTATTTCTACGAGTTCATTGAAACTATTTTTTAAATCTTTTTATGTTGTTCACAAACACAAAAGTGACCTTATTTTAAAGGTGATGAAATTTGCTAGCATTTAAAAATAAATTTGTTGAGAAGATACTAAAACTAATAAACAAAAACCTTTGATTTAGACAAAAAAATTGGTAAAATTGTGTGTATTTTTTAAGTTATTGTACGCTACTTAAAAAACCAGGCCCTTATCATGTCGTTTTTTTTTTCTTTTAATTTGTTCACAAGAAGCCGTGCTAACAAACGAACTTTAGACTATTACCGCTATTTACACTAGTAATTTAGAAAAAAGGATCTAAAAGCAAGTCACAATTAAGAAAAAAAGCCATAAGCAGGTAGCATCCAGTATGTGTGAGCGAGAAAGGTATGTTTACGATAAGGAAGTGTGAGTGAGACAAAAAATACACATTGTGATAAATAAAAACAAAAACATTTATTTTAAAAAGTACTTTATTAACCAAAAAATTCAATTTTTACGAGTAAAGACTTTTTTTGTCAATTGTGACTTACTTTTAGATCCTTTTTTCTAAGTTACTAGTGTAAATAGCGGTAATAGTTTAAAGTTCATTTGTTAGCACGGCTTCTTGCGAACAAATTAAAAGAAAAAAACCGATATGATAAGGGCCTGGTTTTTTAGGTAGAGTACAATAACTCAAAAAATGCACACAATTTTACCAATTTTTTTGTCTAAATCAAAGGTTTTTGTTTATTGGTTTTAGTATCTTCTTAACAAATTTGTTAAATGCTAGCAAATTTCATCACCTTTAAAATAAGATCACTTTTGTGTTTGTGAACAACATAAAAAGATTAAAAAATTAGTTTCAATGTACTCGTAAAAATACGAGAAATGAAATTTTAAAATGGCTCCCATTTAGAGGGGTGAGGGGTGTGACCCCCCTTTGTATGTACCCCGAGTCATAGACACATAGGTAAAGTATCGGAAATCCGATCCCTAACACACTGTATATTCTCAGAAGGTTTGCTCCGCCACGAGCTCCGATGTTCGGAGACCGCTCGGAGCACTCCCGTGTGTGCTTTCTTCGTTCCCCAGCGACAATCCGGTCAGCCAAGCGAAGGCCGGTGACCCTACCGACCCCTGCAACCGCCCGGGTTGTCGAGGGTTAAGCCCCCCCACCACGACAAGGTCCTAGCACACCTAGGGGGGGGAAAACCGAACTAAAAAGATACTTGTGTTTTCACTTGTTTCAATAGATCACTAAGCACTTGTCGTTGCTATTTACACAACTCCGCAATGGACAAATGCTTTACCAATTGTGGTTGGGGTAGTCTTCTTGTCAGTGTGTGTGCACTTACCTGTTTACACGGTGGGTATTAGGGTATAATGTAAACCCCTTGCCTTAATTGAGAGTACTTCTCACTCAGCATGTGAAATACACAAAGAACAACATCTCTTTTGACACTGAGGTGTTCCAATCATCGTTGTGTGAGTATTTTAAATTAAAGGAATATTTTTTAAATTGTATTTGATTATATCAACATTGTAATTAATTGTACATAGTTAGATGTTAAATCTTTTAATATTTTAATAATAATTTAAAGCATTATGATAGCAAACGGTTAAACCTAGGTGGTTTTAATGCTATCATTATATTAATGTATATTTAGTTTTCTTTTTAAATTGTTAAAATTATAAATAAATAAAATTTTATCGTCAATGACCCGAATCATCCGGCGCTATCAAAAATTCGAGTCGGTATTTTAGTGCACCGACCCAGAAATGAGACTAATTGTTCACATGTGAGCGTATATGAGGATTATAGACTATTAGCTTCCAGAGCAAAACATAGCTGCTTTTTTCAGAATACAATTTTTTTAGCTAAGGTAAAATTCGCTTTAACAGAATATGCTTACTTATGTGGTAATTAACTAATAAAGCATTTATTTTCGTCTCTGAAAGGCGCTGCTAGTTATTTTATTTAATTGTAATTAATTTAACTAATTTAATGAACATCTTTGAGTGCGGCATTTAAAGACTTATACTAGAGAAGTAAACAGAGGTTACTAGGAAAGTAGCAGAGTAAAAGTAACCCTATTATGTTTTATTGTGAATTATTTCTTTTTTAGCATCTTCACTGTCACATAATGCCGCGGAAAAAGGGGGATTTCATCGACAATGACCTCATATATTTGGAGCTGGCGAAACACGACCAGTAAGTAATAATTGCTCGCCGCCATTAGATAGAAGAAATTCATCTAGACCATTTTGTCTATTGGTCGCCAGCGGCCGCCATGTTAGCGTGCGCCACTTGGATGGACGGGATGAACTTGTGCGAGTGCGACCGAATTAACATCTGCATTGTATTTTGAACCTTATAGATATTGTATCTAAGGTTAATTGTAAATTTAATCTTTCTTTCGTTAATCGTCGGAGCCGTAATTCCTTTTCTGCGTCAACAAAGTTTCGCGACGCGTCTTATCAAGAGGGTACTACTGTTCACCCTAATGCTATATTGTAGTTATTTAAGAATATATTATACAAATATATAATCATGTTTAGAATGGTTTCATGAACTATGCAACTTTTCGTACTCTCATACCAAACACCAATGCTACACAAGCACCATTGTGGCAAATTTATGAACCACTATTTGTTTGTAGCTTGACAGTTTTTCAGTTTAAAACCCGCATAAGTTAATCCTCCTTACCGCCATTCTTCATGGCCATAATTAACAATAATGTTTTGACAGATTGTGTTAATAAATAACCTATTATCCCACATTGCACTATTAGAGCATTCTAATAAGTCTGATGTTGTCATCACAGATTCAAGACTGGCCACCCATCAAAGCCGCTAAGAAGTCTGGAAGAGATGGAGACAGAAGCGACAGCACTCAGAGATGAGATAAAGAAAATGTTAAAAGGAGAGTGAATAAGATAATTGTTAATTATAATTTTAAGTGTTAAAATGTGAACAGAGAAAAAAATGCCACTTTAACTTATTTATTTTTATTTTATTATTTATTTTAATCTTCAAAATTTATAAGACATTCATATGTAATATATATATATATATATATATATATATATATATATATATATATATATATATATATATATATATATATATATATATATATATATATATATATGAACATTCCTCGTTTATCCCTCTTTCCTAGTGAAAACCGAATTAAAATCGGTCTACCCGTTCACGCGTGATGCCGTGACCAAGGGAAGTGGGGATTCATTTTTATATATAGAGATTTATAAGTTATTAAAACATTTCAAAAATTAATATCTGTCTTTATATTTTTTATATATTAGGGGTGGCAGGAAGGCTGACCACTTGATGGTAGGTGGCTACAGTCGTCTAAGGACACAAGCAACACCAGGAGAGTACATGTGCGCTACCGACCCTCCAGGAATTTGTTTACTGCTCGCTTGAAGAAGCCCATATTGTAGCTATATGGAAACACCTTAGAAGGGAGATTGTTCCAAAGTGCGCCGTGGGATAAAGTACTGTGCGCAGCGGCACCTTATCCAAGTAATGCGGATGAACTTCGCATCTATGGCGCGCAGTACGATGGTAAAAACTTGGTGAAGACATTAATTGGAACAACTGATCAGAGCACTCACCATTGTACACCTGGTAGAAGACACAAAAAGAGGTTACATCTCTTCTTAAACTAAGTGGTCTATTCGTTGCTGTGTCAGAATACCAATGCTCTTTGATATATCGAGGAGCAAGTGCCCTGAAATTTAGGTGTTGCTACAAATGGGGCCTTTTTGAGGTGAAAGCATAGACTTGTGTCATACAGGAGTTAAATTTACAAGATTCGAGCAACCCCAATTTGAGACTAGATAATATTGTCTATGTATTGTCTCAATTGAAGACACAAGACTGTCGCGGTTCTATTTATTCAAGTCAGAGGAAAGGATATTAGCGCTACCCTCGCCAATTGTTTTCCCCGTGCTGTCATCTGCGTAGCAATGAATGCTGTTGATTGCCAACAAATCATTGAAATGCAAAAGAAAGAGTGTGGGGATAACATTGCGATCTCAGACATCCTGCTGTCAGGAACGGCTGTGTTAAAAGACTATAGTGCGTACACTTCGTATGGACGGCTCTGGATTGTGACAGACGTTGCTCTTATTGTAGTTTGCTTCGGATTACTTCAATTTTAATACTCCAGTTTATTTTTTACAGCACATTAAAATATTCAAATTTTATTTTCACGTCAAAATATTTATTTTCTTTTTCCATGTTTGAATATCAAACCTTTTTAAATCAGCCAGTATTTAAGTTCAAAATACATTAACAGCTCACGCGTATGTATATCGGGTTGTTTGGTTTTATTATTTTTTCTTGTTTTTTTTTGTTTTAATTAAAATATTGTTTTGGATGAAACATTATATTGTTAAGTGTGGGGTGAGTCAAATTGCCGTGTAAGGGCGAAAATCAACTATTTATTGCCACAAACCAAGATGACTTCCAATAGAGCTAAACTTCTTCTTTAAATCCGTTAAACTTGCCAAAAGTCGTCCGTAATTCCGTAATGAGTCGCAGGTAAGTTCCGAAGTATTATCGCTTTCGAATCGCAGAGTCGAACTGTCCCGCTAGCTCGCCACTTCGCCTATTTATACCCGCTGCCAATCGTCTAGATCTTTCTCGAATTTAGTACAAACAAACAACAAACAATTAGAAGTAAACAACTTTTGTAAACATGTATTGTAAACAAGGTCATTGAAAATTCGGTAACGCTATTTCTGTTGAACGTGAACTCTATGTTGTGTGCATAAGGTTCAATTTCCCTTGACAATAACTTTCCAAGAACGTTCCATAGTGAGTCATAACTAGAACGTTCCCTGGTGAGTCATAACAATATGGTGTATTAAGACAATCAATCTCACTCTTATTTTATAATATCAAAGTATAGATATTTGTAACTATAGGCCTACTTTAATATCGTTACATAATAGTGAAGTACCATTCTGCGTATACGGTCTGCGGAAGTGAAGACCGACTTCATGTAACCTATTCCTCACAGTTTTGTCACCTCGGACGAACTACCCTTGTCCAAGTTTGTCACTTACGGAGCCTTGAAAACAATTGCAACGCCCTCGAATTCGGTTGTCTTCTCGCCGCAGATTTAGCCTGGAGGTTGTGACTCGATTACTGCTTTGATGTCGCTCAGCTACTTCGCCTGTAAAGGTTACGACTGACATGAATATTCGCTCGATGTGAGCACGTTGTAAGTCGAATATTCGGCATATATTCGTCGCGAATGTTCAAGAGTCACAAGCATTTGCTCACAACGAAAAAGTCGCCACCTGTAGCCGATAGCGAACCACAGTCTGGATTGTGGTCTGGATAATAAGCTTTGTCCAGAGCCAAGGCTATCTGCAACATTCCTTTGAATAGCACCGCCTTCAAGCATGCCTACAGCACGAACCGTTTCTTCTCGGCTTAAATATCGCAGCTTCACTGGAAGCTTCCTCTCTCACCACCTTGTCACCATCATTCCGAACATTCTGTGTAACAAAATCAATCATTTGGAATTTAGTTAATTACGCATGTGCGAATAACAATATGGAGTTTCAGTTTCAGCGGTTTCAGTCATTTCAGAAGCGGTAGAGATTGATGTTGAAATCTTGTTGTCCGTTAAAAAAGTTCGTTAAAAATCTGTCTGCCGTTAAAACTTGTTTTCTTTAGTTTCCTTCTAACCCCAATCCAGGGCGCCTTTCCTACCTCTATGCCCCAATCCGTTACTAGATCTGACGGAAAACCGCTACACTCTGAGTCTCTGAAACTCTGAGTATATTATATTTATCTATGCTCTGGAAGTCTGACTGAATACTTTTGCTTTAGTTATTCAATTTCAATGACTGTCCAAAGATGTCACTGTCAGAATTGGGCATAGAATAAATAATATTGAAATTGTAATGTCAGTCAATACTTTGACAAATTGACAACTGTCACTATTATCAGTTGATTTGTTTGTTTGTTATTTATATGTTATGTTTATTTCATATTTGTTATTTACATCATCAAGATTCAACTTTTAAATAGTAGATTTTTTACGACTTGAATATCCTTAAATATGAGTGAATATAATTCTCTGCATAACGTGGACTTACAGAATTTTTGTCGCGCCTGTCTCAAAGTGAATGATGTTTATCCTATGACTTCTGAGGTTATTAATATTTATCAAAACTTGATTTTGAAAGTAAGTTATGTATAACATTAATAGAAAAAATGTTTGTAACACTAAACAAAATTATCACTTCTACAATTTATCACAAGCTTCTACATTTACGCTTTGTATATTACAAAAAATTAAAGAAATACTTTTCTTATTTTACATGATTTAATCACTCCGCGCCGGCATATGAATCGATCTTTAGTAATAATATAGTTATTATATAGACTTATAATTCTAAATAAATTTTCAGGAGCAGCATGCAGATATAAAAACATACTATATTTGTATATATTGTAGTCATACCTTGAAAAAGTTGACCAAATTTGTTTTACAATGTCAGAAGGCTGCCGATATCTTAGTACAACTATTAGAGAAGGCAAGTAATGTTCTATTTTACACTATGTTTACTCAGATTTGGGGTTCGAATTGAATCCTACATACACACTCACCCTCACACACACACAAACATATATTTATAAGACTTATTATAACTTGCAAATAAATAGACATATGTTGCTTTATTCAAATTTGTTATTTATTAATTTTCTTTCTATACTTTTATGGTAAATAAAAAATATTATTTTAAAAATTCATGGCAATGAGTTCTGTCAACTCTCAAAAATAAAATACTTCTACAAAACTTGTTGGCTGCCATTATTATATATACTTTTATGGAGTATTTACACTCCATTTATTACAGTATTAATTTGAGTGTTTATTTGACAGCAAGAGGAGGCATCACTAAAAAGTGATTGTCACTCATTATGAAAAAAAGAGACATATTAGAATAATAATCAATTTTCATTATGTTAGATCAAAACTCATCACAATTAAGACACTAACCTTACTGCCTCTAAATTGTTTTTTTTTTTTTCATTAAGTGTAATATTGTAAGTCCAAAAATGTTAATTTAATTTATTTATTCTATTCAACAACTTTATTTCTATTGTAGAAGCTTCTATTGTACAAATAAATTACAATTGTAAACAGATCGGAATGAAACAAAGATTAAATGTTACGGCAAGCTTGCTACAATATATCAGTGAAGACCAATTCAAATCGGTTAAGCCGTTTCAGAGATTAGCATGTTCAAACGCACAGACAAACAGACAAAAATTCTAAAAACTATTTTAACATAAGTAACAAGTTAGGTAACATAAGTACAATGTGTACAAATTGTTCTTTTTTTTTTTCAAATATACAGACACGGCTCGTTTACGATTTTTTTTTTTATTATAGGTATGTACAGATAGTTTCCTAACTAGACAAACCAACTGTAAAGTGTAAACGTTGTGTGTCCTGCCACTACTTTCTCCTATTTTCCATTTAAATACTGCGATCAGTCTGTTTTGTCAATGTTATCATTTACATGTTAATTTTAAATACCTACTTTAAGAAAAAAAAATGTTTCAGAAATCACAAACACTACTGCCCATTCAGACATTGGCCACCCAAACACTAGACAAGACTGCAACGGACATTAATTATATAGGACCAGTAGTAGAGTTAAGCATAGATAATATAAAGTATGAAGACAATGCGTGTGACGATGACTTTCTTACTGATGAAGATGTACCACTTGTGTTGTTAAGTAAAAATGAAAGGAGTGATGTTAAAAGTGAAACAAGTAAGAAGAAAAGAAAAAAATATGGAAAGCTGCATTTGGTATGCATTGTTTTATATTATCATTAGCGACCCGCCCCCGGCTTCACCCGGTGTGCAATTTTTATATATATGTATATATGAACATTCCCCGTTTATCCCTCTTTCCATTAGTGAAAACTGAATTAAAATCGGTCTACCCGTTCACACGAGATGCCGTGACCAAGGGAAATGGGGATTCATTTATATATATTTATATCCGCGTTTTCATCCGCGACTTCGTCTTGGGCTTTGAAAAAATAAAAAAAATCAAAGTTTGACAAAATTATATTAGTAATAATTTTTTAAAACTTGAAAATTTTTCTTAGCAATCCTAGCGGATTTTCTTTAATATGTTCTCTTATATGTCACGGCAGATTGCAATAGTAAGCAGAGTTTAGAATTCCACCTTTTTCTAAGTAATCCGCAATAATTATACCCTATGAATCCCAGAAAACTGAGGCCATTACTTTTCCGACGGATAAAACCACTTGCCTTTTTTGGAATAGGAGATCCTGGTCTTTTTCACTGTTTAGTACTTTTGTCTGTAGAGGTTTCATACATGGTCACAAATCTTCCAATAGATTCCTGTAGACTGTCTGGAACCTATTTAATTTCCATACCATTATTATAACATTTGGAAGTAAATCTATGTACTTTACATAGACTATGGCCCATAGAGAGAGGCCGCATTCCATATAACATGATTCCATCTTTTTTAATTTACGAAATCGCCATTGTAGATTAACTCACATGTAATCTAAGGGAGGTGTAACTAATGTATTATTAAATTAATGTCACAGTTAACCTAATATCTAATATGCTCCATAATTTTTAATTAATTTCAGAAAGAAAGAAACACACTAAATCAAGAAGAAAGGCATAAAAACTCTAAAGAGAAAAGACAGAAGACAGTAAGAGAGGGTTTTAGCTCGAGAATGGTTCAAGAAACAGAAGAATATTTGGTTATCAAATTAAACAAGGAACAGGTATTTACATTAAAATAATTATTAGTAGGACAGTTGTTTATGTAAACATCTTTTATCTTGTCTTAGTGGCTATTTCTGTGTGCTAGAACGAGTATCACTTCGTCCATTGCTGAAATATTGTGATCGCCACTTTTGTACTTGCTTCGGCAGTACATATACTAAAATTGGAATTTATATAAACAACTGTCCTGTTAAAATAACAAAAATAAGTATAAATATTTATACAATAAATATTACATATAATTAATATAAAGTTTTAGCAGTAATATATGTATGAGGGACGGTAACAACACTTTTAGAATCAGTATAAAAAGCAGAGAAAATGTAAGAAACGTCAGCTAGTTCAAATTAGTGTTTTTTTTTCAGGTTTTGGAAGAAATGTACGAAAGATCAAAGAGTGAGAAATACAAAAGGTCTCTGTACAAATGCGAAAAATGCGTTAAGGGATTCAATTTTGAAGATGTTCTAAGGATACATATGGAAACACATTCTATGGTTCGTACAATCGCAAATGTTTTCACGGACAAACCACTGTTCTTATTTACATGAAATTCGGTACTTTTTTAACTTGTCTACAAGACACCTCGATTGGGGAACCTCTTTGGTTTTTGAAGGTAGCAAATTCATACTTCCTTTCTTTTACTTACATAGTATAAATTGAAGTCGCTGCCAGTGTCTGTCTGTCTATTTTGTCTTTATATCCGCTAACTCAAACCACGCAACGGTTGTGATGCGGTTTCCACTAATATAAAATTAAACGTTTCTCGTTTTTATATACGAGTATAATTTGAAGAAAAAATTGCACCCGTGCGAAACCGGGTTAATATTATAAATGTGAAAGTAATCTGTCTGTCTGTCTGTTACCTTTTTACGCCTTAACGCTGTTTGTTAAGGCGTAAAAAACTTATGTTTAAGCTGCGTAACTTGTATGGTGGCGAGGTCTATATTATATCTATCTAAGCTAATAACTGGCTAAAGTGTTGATGATAATTAATCTAGTAACTTTAAACGAGAAATTCTGGTATACACCTATATAAATTTACCTATATATATTTCGGAAACGGCTCTAACGATTTGGATGAAATTTCGCGCGACAATGCCGAATATAAATGCCGAAACCAATTGCCAAATACCTACGCCAAGAGTCTATCACCAAGTCCTGCTTGGCGGCACGCGACGCTTCTATATCAATTTGCTCGTTCCATCGACTGCTTGCCGCTCATTGGCTACACGTTTATCATTTGCACAAATCTTCTTGGGCTCTGATATCACGTGTCAAATATGCGGTTTTGCGGTTAATAACCGATTTTGCGACTGTTTGTGAGGTATTGCGATGCAGAGGGGGAGCCACGGAATGAGTGAGACGCAATGATAACATTTGTACAAAAGAGGAAGCAGTTGCAATGTCGTGTTCACTTCATACATTATTTTCTGGTCACAAAAAACTAGCGACATCTAGTGTTGATAGTGAAAACTAGGAAAGTGAAATATACAACTAACAAAATTATTCCTTTTATTTTTGTGAATTGAAATTTTTTTTCTACATTTTTTAAATATTTCAATTTACTTTTAGTAAAAAATACCCGGACATGGTCATAAATCAACATGAAACTAACCACACACAGATAACCACACATAGAGTGCAGGTGTATTAATTGTCATTGTCATGTCAATTGTGTATATTGGTTTATAAATTAACTTATTTCGTTTACGGTTTTTTTTCTGTTGACTTCGTACCTTTTGTTATTACAAATTTACCTGTGAATTCTGTGATCTACTAAAAAAGTGCTGTGCAAACTCATTTTCCGCCAAATGTGTTGATTTACTTTTAACACTAATATACTTACAGTAGTGTTTATTGTCTTTTCGTTGTTTGTAAAATTTGTACTGATTCAACCTTAATTTTCTTGTATTTTCCATAAAAGGAACCTTTACACAAAATATTCGCTTTTTAAATACAAAGGTTTGCTGCATATTAATTTATTTAATTAAACTGGTGTACAGAATGTACATATTTTCAAGATTAACTTATTTTGTTGTGATAGCTTACCGGTTTTACAATGCAAAGAAAATATTACTTGTTATTTTGTTTGAAATAAAATTTATCATTAAGGATGTGTTTTATTTAAATAATATTTAAAAACAGAAGTTAAAAGAAATTTTCATAATATCGTAAAGGTACCTGTAATGTGTACACACACAGAGACACACAAATGTTAAATGTATATGCACACAGATGCATTAAGATTTAACTATGACCACTAGGTGGCGTATTTGAGACATAAGTTGACGTTACCCATCTATTTCTTAATATACACATACTTATCTGTGGCAGTTGCGTCGTATTGCTTATTCGGATTTCGCAATTGTACATCCGCAAACGAAAGACGCCTGCTCAAGGTCGGAGCCCAAGAAGATTTGCGGCGGTTATACCACGTGACACGATACTAAGCGTCGATGCGTCCACACAACTCGCGTATGCGCAGCAAGTCGACATCAGGCGTAAAGGCTATAGTTTTCAATGATTTACATACATTTAGTAAAAGGCAATTATTTTGACATTACAAATAGACAATTAATTTTATTTATTAGTATAAATTAGACCGACACAGTACTGTTAAAAGTGTTTGTATATCTGTTCACAGGAACGCGGTCCATTAAAGTGCGACATATGCACGCAGTACTGCCCGACCACAGTTTCATTAAGGGGACATATTAAATCTCATACGACGAGGTAGGTGCTTCGTAAATGTTAGGTACTTAGCTCTTCTATTTTTTTCTTTTTGCTCAACCCTTTGGGAGTGGAGCAAAAAGAAAAAGCGAGAAAGAACGCTAAGCGAAAATAAAATGATTGCGTGGACGGGCGATGCCCCTTGGTCACCCGACGGTCACCCGACGAAAACGGAACATTAACGAATGAAATTGCATTCCTGCAATCGATTTAAATTAAACAGCGATTGAAGCCGCGGGACAGCTATTGAAAAATATAAGGATACTAGCTGTGTCCCGTGTATCTATCGTATGAAAAAAGATCATAATCTTTTAACACTCTATGTCCGGCTTATAATTAAAAATTATAAACTAACCCTCATTCTATTGAGACCATTCTAATGAGTCCAAAGTGTAAATACGCTATATCTGTTGTAAGTTGCTCAGGGGTTGGGTATCCTGCAGACTACTTGATGCTGCAGCATCGGGTCATGGTTACCATGTCTTAGAAAGTAACAATATATCAAATTTCATATCAATCGAACCTGTGGAAGTTAAAGAGATCCTTTCGTAAATTAGGAAATGAGCTGATGATTTTCAAGCGCGCCTGAACAGATTAGCGTAAATTATAGCTAAGAACCATCTCGATCACATCAGCTTTCAAACAAAAAAAAAAGGATAAAAATCTGTCCACCGTTCAGGAGCTATGATACCATAGAGAGACACACAGATACAATACACAGGTCAAACTTATAACACCCCTCTTTTGTTTCGGGCATTAAAAAATACGATGTTTAGAGATATTTAGATTCGCCTGTAACTGATTTCCATAAAACTAGTTCTTCGCTGCAGTGTTTATCTTAACTCGCTGGCGGCGGAGAATATTTAACAGGCCTAGAAATTGTGTTTTTTTTTTGTTTTTACCATTAGAAATTTAGAACAATACACAAAAAAAAAATATTTATAAAATTTTTTAAACTGACATTAACTTATTAATCGGTACAGGATTCATATGCGCGCATAAAGCCGTTTTCGAGAGAATTTTCAATAAAAGTCAAATTCTTCTTGTGTTCTAACTTTTTTTGTGGAGTTTCTATTAACTTTAACGAAAATTCTAACTAATACCATTGGTTCTTCACATGTTTAAGTATAGTATATATATTTTTTTCAAAGCAATTGTGTCGTCTATTTCTTGTAACATCTTTATTAAACAATGGACATTTTTAGTATTTAGCGTTTGTCTCCACCTTAATGTCTTTTTAGGTATCAGTGTAAAGTGTGCGGCGCAGTGCGTTTGTCTCGCCAACATTTGTTAGAGCATCATGCGTCTCACGCCGGCGGTACCTTGTCTACCTATACTTGTGACTTCTGCACTTTCACCACTAGGTGAGTGTCTATAATTTGCTTTATTAATTCCAATAATAAAATTATTTTCAGTCGCGACTTATATGTTTTGAATTTATGTGCCATCATTTGCACGGTTTTCACGCAGACTTTGTCTAATCTGGTATGTGAATGGTTCTTTCAATGGCCCTTCTTGGCAAATGGCATACTAATAATCAATACCTGATGTTGCTCGTAAATATGTTGTAGAAATTATGGCTAAAATTTTATATTAAAAGTTTTAAATCTATAAACAATAGTGTTTGTGTTTTAATTTAAAACACAAATACTAATGTCTTGTTTATAGATTAGCGACGCAATATGCAATTATTTTCTTTACATTATGTACACGAACCTTCCTCCTTTATTGATCTTTCCATCAAAAAAATGAGTCGTCACGGGACGCCTGGTAGATGTGAAACATCGAGTGAAATAAAATGATGACATTTATTTATTTATTTAACGTTTATTTTTATTGAATACAAAAATTTAAATATTTATTTCAAGTTGCAACAATCACAACAACAATCACAACGGCACGCGTCGCCACACCGTATACACTACACCGTACAGTCGTGGCGACGCGTCACCACGCTATCAATCAGTTTCACCCGCGTCTATAGATGTTTCACATCAAAAGGTTTTAAGAAGTTAGCGTTGTCGTTACATCTTGACAACGCGTTCACAATTTATAACATTAGTTTTCTGAGATTGTTAGTCGTTGCGAGCGTTCTGCGTTCCGTAGTCATCAACTAGGCAGCCTGTCTGACGACAGTAACTAGACCACCGTAAAAAACAGCATTTTGATGTTGTGTTTCGGTGAGTGTGTATTGTATGCCACAGCTCATTCCCCTATGCCTCATTTAGCTCTTATTCTTCATTCTATAAAGGTTGGCAGTGCACTTACGACCATCTATAGCTTAGTTTGTGTTAATATGCTGATATCGTATCCGCCTACCATCGAGTGGATCGTCAGCTCGTATATAAAAATCCAGCCCGTATTTATTCTATTTCTGAGCGAAAGTTAAAATGGCTGACATTTTATGTTTAACTGCTTATAGGATGTTGGTTATAAGTGATTTACGCTGTAAAAATGCGTCCAAAAATACCATTATGAACGATCCCTTGTTTTATTAAAGTTGAAACATTATTAAGTTAGAGCCTATTTTCCTATCCAATCCCTTATCCTTAATCATACCGTTGTCGGCAGCGCATTTGCCAGCAGCTGTGACGTTGCTTGTGTTATAGGCGACGGGAGCCTGCCTGCCGATCTTAACCTTAAAAAAAAAAAGAAAAAAAGATAAGAGTTTATTTTACGAATTAATTACTAATGGACTGTAATTAATTATTTTTTTAAATGTATTTCTAATGTATATTGTATAAAAATATTAGGTTTCTCCAGTCCTTCTTCATATAACAGGTGCTGTGAGTAAGTAAGGGATGCCAGAGCCCATTTCCCTAACTCTTCCCAATCCCTCATCCTTAATCCTACTGTAGTTGGCAGCGCACTTGCTGCACCTGTGGCGTAGCTTGTGTTATAGCCACCTACCATCACATCAGCCTGTCTGCCAACTTTAACATAAAAATAATAATAATAGAAACATTAAGTTTATTCTCATTCCTCAGTCCGCGCAGTCTTAAAAAGGGATCCAAAGTTTTCGCTTCACTTATTAATATATAGAACATTATTATTATTTATCCATTATTTTGTAATAATAACAGTTGAATAAAATGCAAAATTTTTGTCTACTCCTTACTCTTTTCATAATTTTATAACAGGGATCCCATTATTATAATGTGCTCAGAGCCTCCATTAGATTTGAAACGGCCCTGCCACCGTTTTAACTATGTTTAGTTAGTTTTAGTTGATGAGTTAATGTTAGTTATTGTAAAAATTTCAGCAAACGCACCGTCATCCAGCGTCACGTGAGGTCGCATGCGATCCGCGAGCGACACGCCTGCGAAATGTGCGGAAAGTTGTTTAAAAATTTGGAATCGTTGAGGGTACATACACTGTAAGTTATCATCATCTCAGCCGTAGGACGTCCACTGCTAGATATAGGCTTTCCTCATAATTTTCCAATAGGACGAGTCAGAAGCGCCTGGATCCACCGTTGAACCGCGGCTCTTATCAAATCGTCTGCCGTCTTGTTGGTAGACGACGTACGATGCAGTTGCTGGTCCGTGGCCTCCACTCGAGAACCTTCCGGCCCCAGTGGCCGTCGGCTCTCCGTGCTATGTGTCCCGCCCACTGATACTTCAACTTACTAATTCTCCGGGTTATGTCGGTAACTTTCGTTCGTTTACGAATCTCCTCATTCCTGGTTCGATCTCGCAGTTGAACTTGGTGCATAGCCCTCTCCATAACTCGTTGAGTATAACTGTAAGTTATAATATACTCAACGAAACGTTACATCAACGAGACGTTACTGAAAACGTGTACAATTACGGGATGATCTGTTGAGTAGTTGAGGCTTGAAAGGTAACGGAAAGACAGACGGATGGAGTTACTTTCAAATTAAAATCTATAATATTGGTATGGATTTTTTAAATTGCATTTCGCGTCAGTCGCTTCCTAATAAGAAGATCCCTTTTCACAGTGTATTCTTTTTCCTATTTCAGACGTCACGACACCACAAAACACTTCCAGTGCGAACACTGTAGCCGAAAATTTATTTATCAATCACTGCTGAATAAGCACGTGAAGTCCGTTCATTTACATGAAGATTTTTATTGCGTGGAGTGTGATGTCAAATTCAAATCGCCGGTAAGTGTATCAGCTTGTATATTTCCTTACTCTGCTAAGCACTAAAGTCCACCACGGTAGCCCACTTCGGGTGGACCGACCGGGATTAGAGCCTGTAGCTGTTGTGTCAGCGGAAGACCTTTCTTCACACTTCACACTGTGAAGTGACGTTCCACTTGATCAGAGGTAGCTGCTGTTGCCTATAAACACTAATTTCTTCTTATGTAAAGGTCGTCAGAGAGGCTGACGGTCCACTGAGAATAAAAGGAATTGATAGGGAAATGGGTTCAGGCATCAATCAGCTTACTCACCGAAACACAACAGCACATGTGTTGTTATTTCACGGTGATCTTATATAAGGGGGTACATGGTTATGGTTACTGCCCAAATGACTGCGAAACGCAGTGCACTTTGCCACTGCTTAAACACTGTTATTGCACACGAATATTGTATTGTATGATCTTGTTATAGTGAAGTTAGTAAGTTAGTTAGTAATTTGAAGTGGCAATGGACAGAACACATAGTAAGGAGAGACAACGGCCGTTGGGGCCGGAAGGTTCTCGAGTGGAGGCCACGGATCGGCAAGCGCAGTGTAGGACGTCGGTCGGACCGCGGGTCGACGGTGGATCCAGGCTTGATCGGTACTTTTAAAAAATCCCGACTGGCGGCAGTAACCACCCCCTTATAGAAGACCACCGTGAAATAACAGCACGTGTGCTGTTGTGTTTCGGTGAGTAAGTAAGGGATGCCAGAGCCCTATCCCCTCCTAATCCCTTATCCTTAATCCTATTGTAGTCAGCAGCGCAGTTGCAGCAGCTTTGGCTTATAGGTGACGGTAGCCACCTACCATCAAGTGGACTATCAGCCTGTCTGCCGATCTTAACACTAAAAAAAAATTAGGGGTGAGGTCTTTGTCCACAGTGGACGTCCTACGGCTGGGATGATGGTATTTTTATTATCATTAATATTTTATTTTGAATTATATTGTTTTGAAGTTTTTTAGCTTGTTAATCTTTTCACTTTTCAGGAAAATCTTCGACTACATTTTAGAAACGCAAAGCGTCACCGAGACGCATCTTCTTTCAGGTACGTGATTTCGAATCGACGTTTTCTCTATGAAAATATGTCACAAATAGGCGGACAGTGCATTAGATAGGATGTTGCCCGAAGAAGCCCACTAGAGTTACGGTAACGTTTTTTCTATGAAAATGTGTCACAAATAGGCGGACAGTCCATTACATAGGATGCTGCCCGAAGAATCCCACTAGAATTACGGTAACGTTTATTTCTATGAAAATGTATCACAAATAGGTGGACAGCCCATTAGATAGGATGTCGCCCAATGAAGTTGGAGACGCGGTGGTGTGAGTTACGAGCTACGATTTGATCACGTAAAACTAGTAAAAGACGAAAAGGGTAGGGGCAATTTGAGAATGGATGGGCTCTCGAAATACTTTGCTTGAATTTCGTGGTGGTCTTTTATTACGGGGTGACTATGATTGCGGAAAGTAGTGTATTCTGCTTTTTTCTGTACTATCTTTTTTTGCCAGTAATAATTACAACTTTTCTCTTTTGTGGCGACATGAGCTAATTAAGGAAGTTTTTGTAATATCTTTAACAATATCCTCTGCAAAATATTCATATCCCATAAAATTGCAGGCACCAATGTCCCCAATGCACCGAGAAATTCGTGACGACTTCGACACTGTCCGTACACTTGAGCACAGTGCACGGTGCGCCCAAACAGCACTGCTGTGACCTGTGTAGGCGACGGTACAGCAGTAGAGAGGCTTTGCGGTCGCACACCAGAAGGTTTCATGGCGGGGATAAAAAGCCTCAAGAGATATGCCACATATGCCAGAAAACATTTACGGTAAACGATACGTCAATAATACGTCAATAATTGACTGTCAATTTTGCTAATATTGGAAAATATTTCGATGCAAAATTATCTTACTCTGCCATGTGAAATATCCTATAAGTACTTATTGTTAAAACAACGAAAGGAAACTATGTGCTATCAAAATTCATAAATTAAATAATGGGACTATATGTATGTTCTAAACATATACAAAGCACCATAAAGACTATGTTGTAAAATATTATCGCATTGAAGTCAATATTGACATTTTAAAAGTCTCTCATCGTGTATTGAAGAACGTGTTTCTGAAATACCTGCAGGTAGGTTGCTCATCGTCCATGTATTATGATTTTTTTTACTTCAATAGTTATCATTATTGAATTATGATTATTAAAAAATTCGTATTTTTACTAATGCTTAAATATTCATAGAATTCTAATCGACCGTTACCTGTATTGTATATGTTTAGACCATTGTCTCTCAACCTTTTAGCTCGCTATCGCCCAAGTAGTAAACATAATAAAATTTATATCACGTGGTCGCTGAAATAAAGGAATCGTCTTTTACGACTCTGACTTACTTGTCTATTTTTCTAAAGTAAATTCACGTATGGAGAACGATTTAAATTCATAGTAAATAAGTAAATCACTTTTTTTACATGTGGGTATTGAAGTATTTGTAGTAAATAATGTTTACTCATAGTTTATCGAAAGCATGTTTACTCAGCGCGAACGCTAATTTGAGAAAAATTAGCTTAGAAAATAGTCTTGTTTGACCAATCTTAAGCATACATCTAAGTTAGATGAAGGACATCTAATAGTCACATATTAAATAAACCTATTTTCCAAATTTAATTTTGGCTGTGCGTTGATATTCAGGACAAAGGATTTTATAAGTGTAGATAACTATATATATAGTCTATTTTTTAAGATTGAACAAAAAGGTAAAAAAATATGGCGTCGCCAGGGTCACTGACCTGTTTTAGAGATGCGATTTGTACAATATGCATATCAAATAGAGTTGACTCAGTGAGTAACTCATTTAGAATTTGTTCGCATTGTTTAATGATTTATCTATTTAATAATTTAATTTTAACCAGAAATAATTTCATAAAGTTTTCGTTATAAATTATGATAAACTTTAAAATTTGTGTAGAATTGTCCAGTTGATAATTTATGTATCTATCAAAAACTCATGTGATACATAATGCCTCAGGTCGTGTACATGTCCCGTCTCTAGACCATAGATAAAATCTCATTGTGACGTCCAGTGATATCGTAGGTTATATGACGATTTTATCGAGTTTTTTGTATTTTCGTCTGAATATATGCAATAATTTTGGATAAATATCGTTACGAATATTATGTTTAGTGAGTGTGAATGAATACGTGTATATTTAAAGGTGTGGTTAAGGTTAAAACTTAAAAAATCCATGACGTGAGTTGTTTGTTTAGCTTTTTGTTCATTCTTAAATAAATGGACTATATAAGTACTAACTATTAAGTTTTCATGCCAACGCTGAAACGCTGTCTTAGTCGAAGTTCGAGCGGTCACGCACACGATTTGGCAGATTACTCTGGATTAAAAGTTCGTTATTAATTTCAGTACAAAAGTGTGTTGGCAAAACACCTCCGCACACATACGGGCGAGCGTCCTTATGCGTGTTTTTGCGGCGCCGCCTTCGCACAGCACGCCACGCTACGTGCTCACCAATTGGCCAAACACAAGGTACAGTGTTGACAGCGGTTCGCTCTACACTTTGGGCCAAATCAATCTGCACAAAGTACACCTCTTTTCTCTCAGCCTATATAAGTTACATGTATAAATATGCTCGCCAAATTCTCTCCTTTGTGTGAGAGGGTAGGGGATATAGTTCATCACGCTAACCTACGCGATTGGCAGGCCTTATAAAATTCTCCGAAGGCATGGCCTATATTTATAAAGTTAGTACAAAATGCAGTGGTAAGTAGATATACAATACATATTAATTGTTTACGAAGATCGCTAATTTCCTAGGACACAAGGTTTTCTCGGGGCGTTTTCAAAGTCAAATTCCAATTTTTAGGTCAAAGTTTAGAGTTTAGCGCCTACGGGTTTACCGTTTAAGAGTTTAAAGTCTAAATGTTCTTTTTGTTTCTTTTGTAAAAAAAATCTTTACACGCCACAGTCGGAAGGGCGCCCCCTGGACAAAATTTGATACAGTGCCCATCATACATTATTAGTTCTTAAAATAGTTTTGTGCAATAAATACATGACGTATTATTTTTTTAAATTTATTTATTATACGTGGAATAATTAACCTAATATTTTTAACATTATGTCATAAACTTAAGTCCCATAACACTATGGGATCAAACTATGAAAACTTAAGTCTAAATTTCAATAAACGTCTATAAATATTTAATTAAATTAATGAATCTAAATAATATTTCATTAATTTATTTTTTATATATTATACTTATCCATCTTAGATCGCGTCATCACTTACCATCAGGTGAGACTGCGGTCAAATGCTTGATCTATCATTATAAAAAAAAAAAATACTAACATTATAAACAGTTCTATACTAATATTATAAAGAGGTAAAGTTTGTATCTAGGAGGTGATCTTCGAAACTACCCATCTTATTTAAATAATTATTTCATTAATAGTTAGAATAGAATTTCAGGATGGACATAGGCTAAATATTCGACGCGGGCACCAGTTATCTAAAAATAAAATCCAATGCTTTGCAAAAGTATAATGTCAGTCGTTACATATTTGGTCAGGCGTTATACCTTTTATTTTTCAACGCGAACGAAGTAGTAGAAAATAAGTTTACATCGTTTCGTATCCGTGTGTAAACTGAAATTTATTTTGCACAGACTTTAACGTCAAAGTACAACAATTTCTCACATCATGCTTTAGCATGATTGCTTTAGTGGGTTTAACATTGTAATGAAATGCATCCAGTGGTCGAAATTTCTAATAACAGTGTTATTGTTGACAGAAACAAGAAGATCGAGATATACAATCGAGTGAAATAACGAATGAGACATAATATCCGCTAATTTAACAAATTGTGTAAGTATGTAAAGTGGAAATTACTGGATTCAAGTAAAAATAAACATTTGTAACTATTGTTTTTAAAATAGCCTTTTCATAAAAACTAGTGCAGTAGTATGTAGGCAATGTATCGGAGTCAAAAGCAGAGTAAGCATAGCATATGATCAAAGCATTGCATGCTAGTTCTACAATTGCGTATGTACTCCCACTAATTGATGCTAAAACCACAGGTGGGACTAATTTGTTGGCACGTATGCCAAACAACTAAAAATACGTGGTTCAAATCATGTAAGGCGACATCTAGTCACAACTTGTTTACTAGGAAGTCAAAACAAACTACTGGCGCCATCTATTGAACTTTAGTCACATTAATATTATATTGGCTATAATATCGTTCTACACTAGTTGATATATGTATATATTATTATAATTATCGCAACAGAGGTAACATTTCTATTATTTTAACCCTTTTAGGTAATCCCCTTTTTATTCAATCGAGCTCGATAACTGTGTCTTAATGCATTTAAGGATATGCATATCTAATTCAAAGACGTAGAAATATTGCCTCTATATTGGAATTTATTGCTGGGCACACGATACTTTAGTTTTTCTATTTTCTGTGATTGAGGAACGTAAAAACGACGAATGTTTTCAAAAGTACAGTAGCAATTAAAATTCTGTGTCAACAGGGGTCAACTTTGAGCAAATCTTTACTGTACATTTGAATACAATACAAACATTAAATAAATATGTACATTACAATAACACATCATGTTCGCGCTCGGTTTTGGTTTATATTAAACGTGAACCCAAAGCATTCATATCAGATGGGTTTTATCAATGTTGGTGGGGTTTTGGTGCAAAATGACTCATGATCCTATAATGATCCAACGAAATTCTTATTAGGCTCGGGTTGTTAATATTGATGAATACCTTAAACTAAATATAATTGCCACATAGACATCGTAATAGTATATAATATATAAAATTCTCGTAACAAAACTACTCCGAAACTGCCGGACCGATTTTTAAGAATTTTTTTGTTTATGTGGTAGGTATGAGAATAGGTCGTAAAGTATTTTTCACCCTCCTACTCCCACCCCCATTTTTAATCCCAATTTTAATATTTTTGTATGAACAATATCCAAATAATTTTAACGTCGTTGACTTATGTGACGTGTCGCATTCACTTTGACATATGGTTTGAAAATAAAATTGGACCCGATAGATGGCGCCATAATCGCCTATAGCCAACGCGAAAGCTGCTGCAAGTGCGCTGCCGACTACAGTAGGATTAAGGATAAGGGATTAGGAGGGGCATAGGGAAATTGACTCTGGCATCCCTTACTCACTCACCGAAACACAACACCGAACTCTTTTGTTCTGTGTGTTCTGGTGTATGTTGTAATTTGTTTAATATCCTTACATATTATAAAACTACTGAACGGATTTTCGTGCAAAATTACAGCACATTTCTCGAGTACAAGTCCAAATGACGTTTGTGTTAGAACTGTACTAATTTCGTCACTTAAATGTATTATATATGTATAATAATAAATAATAATATTACTAGTTAAATTAACAAAAAAAAATAAAAATAAAAATAGAGATTAATTTATGATCATATATGTTAATATTTTGGTCATTTGTTTAGGATTATTAAATTACTTTGAACTGTATTGTATTGTGTGTATTGTACTTGTGTGTCAAGAATAAAAGTGTCGATCTTGTAAATACATAAGTTAGGTAATTCGATTAAATAAAACATTTGAAGAAAGTAACTTGATTTTTATTTATTCAACTTATCTACTATATTTTATAAAATAATTAATAATTACATAAAATTTTCAATTAAAGAGAAAAAGGTGTTATTGTTATTTGACTACGAACAGCTAGATTTCATTTCAATACAGTTTGTCCTATATTTGAATTTACAAAAGGTCTAAAATATAATAAATTCATGAAATATATTTTTTCTTTTGTAGATACAATATGAACATTTTTATCCAGTACCTAAGTACATACTTACTAACCACCTGTTTATTATTGAAAAACTTTTTTATTTGAAATAAAAAAAATAAAAATTGAACCTATGTTGTATATTTATAATTTTTATATTAATTCGTAAATTCTAATACACTTTCCGTCCCAACCGTCAACCGTAGATGTCTGAAAAAAAAAAAACAATTTGAAATGGATAGATACCAACAGCATCATCAGCAGTTTTATATTTCAATCGCGAAAAGATGTTACTTACAAAACTTTTACTATATTATCAGCGAGTAACATAGGTGTCATTTGGGCAGCCCGTCTGGCGGCAGTAACCACTCCCTTACATCAGACCACCGTGAAATAACAGCACGTGTGCTGTTGTGTTTCGGTGAGTGAAGTAAGGGATGCTCCCCAAATGACTGCGAAACGCGGTATGCTCTGCCACTATTTTCCAGATCCAGACCAGAGCCAACTTTGAAAAGTTCATTTTCAAAGTTGACCCTGCCGGGAATCATACCCGGGAACCCAAGAACAGAGCGATAAGGCAAGCACCCTAACCACTCAACTCATCCAACTCATCCATCCTCGTCATTTGGGACACAAATTTAGTTTATTACTTGGATTAACATATGGGATACTTTTTATCCTGAAAAAGATTTAGGTAAGTAACTGGGTTTTCAAAAAACGAACTACTGCGCGTACGAAGTCGCTGGCACAGCTAGTAATGTATAATACAAATATAATCTCAATGTAATTTGCTTACCACAGTTAAAGATTCTGGTGTGAATTCCCGCACATGGACAGATTTTCTACCGTTCTTGTCTACCTGTGTTTGAATTAGTTTGTTTCCTTCCAATGTTACTACTGAGTTTACCTTTAAAAAAATACATTTTACAATTCGTTTGTTTATAAGCAAGTAACTGTAAAAATATCCTAGATCGGCGGTTCATTTTCATAGGCCATAGTGTAACTTTGGATCTCGGTTGTTACATTTCTTCTTTATTACATCATACATATTTTTTAATGGTAAATGATAAGTGGCTACCGTCGCCTGTGAACCCAAGCAACACCGGGGCGATTAAGATCGGTGACTATATTTAAAGGAGAACGTATAAGGGACAAGATGAGGATAGGGATTTAGACTGGCGTTTCTTACTCACACTGAAACATCACACGTGCTTTTTTGTAGTAGCCTTGTGTAAAGAGTGATTACTTCCGCCAGACGTCTACCTAGTACTTCAAAACTAATATAAACGCGAAAGTGAGTTTTTTTGACATAGGTATAAAAAGTCTACATGATCGAGGGATCATCTAAAGAGAAAAATGAAAAATTCAACATCTGACAAAAGAAATGTTTTAACACATAAGAGGGGCCCTGAAACTACGCCATTAGTTGTTAAATTTAATGTAGGTAGGTAGATAGTATGAAAATACATTTAGTAATTCAGCATTTATAGGTGCATTAAATCGCTAAATAGATTATTTTTTAAATGAGTTTAATCCATATTTCACTAATACTATAAACAGATTGTTCTTAACTAGTCAACCGAACACCATGAACTTTTACAAAAACACATTGTCAGAACCTGTCGCCTAGAAAAAAAAAACATCCAACGCCTGTCAAAATATATCAGCATTAAAGACATATTATCAGACGTTGCATTGCTCATATATTTTTTCAGGCGTTATATTTTTTACGAACTCGCCGGCACCTACACGAGCCTCATTTTTGGATGACATTCGTAATATCTTTACATATAATAAAATCATAAACGAGCTATGTCTGTACATTAAATATTAAAAAAAAATTGTACACGTTTTACATGTTACCGAGTTTTTAAGAGTTTTTGTCTGTGCGTTTGTGCACGCTAATCTCAGAAACTGCTTAACTGATTTGAATGCGGTTTTCACAGATGTATTGTAGCAAGCTTCCTATAACATTTAGTGTTTTTTCATGCCAATCGGTGTAAAAACTAAAAAGTTACGTGCTATAATATGAGTATATATGTAAATATTAATAAAGTTGTAAGTTACCTTTTCGCCATCCGCGCGCTCTTCAACAAACTCCTCGTTTATTTTAAAAGTGTTTACTATGACTCGTAATAACGTCGTCAAAGTGAATGTGTAAGAGCCGTCTTCGTTGAGAATTAATTCCGCAACAGGATTGACAGAGGTGGCTGTTTTACGGGATAAAAGTCCGATGCCTGTAAATTTATAATAAATTTATATGGCATTAGAATGTGACATTCACTTATTTAATGAAATGTCACATTCTAATGGAAGGACGATGGGCATAAGAGGTCTGTCTGTATGGTCCGTATAGTGAGTGCATCATCCGAAATGACAAGATTTCACATCATCATCGTCATCTCACAAATGTCTACCGTTGGACATGATGTGTCTTTTTAAGCGCCATCACACTCACACTTCGCAATTAACCACTGATAGTAGCTCTCTCGAGAGCCAAGTGTCAAGTCAGCCAGAGAGCGAGCAGATGTGTTAAGATCGGCAGACAGGCTGACGGCCCACTTGATGGTAGGTGGCTACCGTCGCCTATAACACAAGCAACGTCAAAGCTGCTGCAAGTGCGCTACCGACTACAGTAAGGCGAGAGGATAGCGAAATGGGCTCTGGCATCCCTTACTCACTCACCGAAACACAACAGCACACATGCTGTTATTTCACGGTGGTCTTCTGTAAGGGGGTGGTTACTTCCACCAGACGGGCTGCCCAAATGACTGCGAAACGCAGTGTGCCCTGCCACTACTTTCTAGATTCAGACTAGAGCCAAATTTGAAGTTCATTTTCCCCCGAAAATAAGTTGACCCTGCCGGGAATTGAACCGTGAATCCCAGAACAAAGCGTTAAGGCAAGCACCCTAACCACTCATCCAACGGGCTCGTCAACAATAAATACTTTAATTTTATATTATAAATACTGATGCATTACATTCTATTCGCGCAATACACAGGCAAGGCTACACGTTCAATACTTGTCACGTTAGTAGGTACATACTAGTATCTTCTATGTAGTTTGTGGTTAGTACTTAGTACTGTCATGTGTTTCGTAGAGATCAGTCGTGTATAGATATTTATGGAGGCAAAAACTAAAGCTTGTGTGGCTATTATTTTAACATTTTGGTTTAAAAGAAAGCAGTGGACTAAAATTGGCTGCAACAAAAAAGTAAATCTGATATTTGTTTTGGAAATCTTCTGATATTGGTAAAAGCCTTTTTAACTAAAGAAGACACAGTTAGTTTTTTGATGATGAATCTCACAATGCGTACAAGGCTTCTTTTAAAATGAACTCCTTTAAATTAATCTGGTCTGATGTAAATGGCTTGGTCGCCTTTGTAGCTGACGACGATGGAGATGTCGGCAGCATATCTGTCTCCATTGTCTGTCACGATGTGTACTGACAAACAGACATATAGAAATATTTATTGATCGTGTAGTATATTGACGGATGTCAATATTTATCACAAACTGACAAAAATCCAAAAATCTAGATATTTTTAATAAATATTGTGATCCATCAATCTACACGAGATTAGACGATCAATAAATATCAGGATATTTGATAAATATCAGTATATCACAATTTTATTGAACGTCTAGCCTTCGTCTGATATATATCGCGCATGCGGAATCCGCCGCGCACGAAACAAAATATACTCTGCATGTTCTGTCTAAACTGCGAGCGGTCAGATTCGGCGGATTATGCTGGCAGATGTCAAGACCATAATGTCCATCCTGTGAAGATTTTATGACGGCTGTAATGTGGGGTTGCCAAACACAATTTCAAAAAACTAGGATTTGCAATGGGAAAATCCATGACAATGCATTATAAAAACAGGACGCAGTAATAGAGTAACAATATTTCAATTAATATGTAGGATATAATTGGTTAAAATCGGTTAAGTATATAAAATAAAGTAATAATCATATTTTTTATGAGTTGTAGGTTTCCGGGATGATGGCCCAGGTCTGTTGGAAATTCTTCCAAACGTTTCGTCAACAACTGCGGTTGACATCCTCATAAAACAAATGCTTTAGTTTGTAACAAATTCTTTAATCTGGGGTTAGTATCTGATCAATTTTAATATTATAATATAATACTCACAAATGTCCTCTATAGATTTAACAAATTTTCAAATTTGGCTCTGGTCTAGATTTGGAAAGTAGTGGCAGGGTACACTGCGTTTGCGCAGTCATTTGGGCAGCCCGTCTGGTGGCAGTAACCACCCCCTTACAGAAAACCACCGTGAAATAACAGCACTTGTGCTGTTGTGTTTCGGTGAGTGAGTAAGGGATGCCAGAGCCCATTTCCCTATCCACTCCTAATCCCTCATCCTTAATCTTACTTTAGTCGGCAGCGCATTTGCAGCAGCTTTGGCGTTGCTTGTGTTTTATAGGCGACAGTAGCACCTACCATCAAGTGGACCGTCAGCCTGTCTGCCGATCTTAACATAAAAAAACAGTTAATCATAAAATTGATCACACTTCATATCTAGGTATTTATAGATAGTACATTGATTGCAGCTACCGCTGTGAATTTATAACAGAAAAAACTATCTCGACATTACCGTTATTTTCCGGAATGCATATTCAGCCACTTTCCCTAGCTCTGCATACTACTCCTCAGAAATTCATTGCTTATGTGAGCCACAACTAGTTTAAACTGTCGTCTTTTGCCTAGGATTCAAAAGGTAGCAGGATAGCCTTGGGAAAAGTGCCCCCAAAGCGTAGGGTTCGAAATTATGACCAAATGACACTTTATATAGAGATAACATGATGTACAAAATCTTACCCCCCCTCACCCGTCAAGAGGCTACGTACGACATCGAAAACTGTTTTATTTTTTTTCTCCAAATCTATGTAACTGACGGAAATCAAATTTCGTTTGCCAATAAAATGTTTTTCTTTCTTTTTATATTACATTATCGAGCTTCTAGATTTCAGCATTAGCAATTATAGTTAATGCATAGTACTTAGACTTACGTACAACCAAAAAATATACCTATTTTTTTTTTACCATAAAGCCAAATTTTTACACCATTTTTTATACCATAAGCTATTTTTATACCATAAAGCTAAATATGGACACAAAGGGGCTTGTAACGATTACGTTTCTGATACTTCGTTCTGTCGGAACAAAATTATATACTACGTCTATATAATAATATTATTATTTATATAATAAATGAAGAGGTTAAAAGTAGCTTGTGGATTGTAGAGGTAGGTACTTAATAAAGTAAATAAAAATAAATACTAGAGCTCATATATTTTTTCCTCTCGTGCTGCATGAGTCAACATGTTGACTTGAACGATGTTGGTAATGTGGTAATGACAGAGTTATTCGTCATTCTATGTAAATTAATATAATAGACGCAAGAAGCATCGGATTGTCAAAATCTGATAAAATTAGTTGTAGGGAAATTGTAGGTGCATATTTAAAGTATCAATTAAATGAGAACATTAACCGTTAGTTAGTATTATTTTTATTAAATAATACATATTATAATAAAATCGGAAACGACCCGTGTTACAGACATTTGATTATTTAAAAAAAATTATACTTATGTAACCGAGGTCAAAAAAATAGTTTTAAATTATAGGCATCATTTAAGAGCGCGTATAAAGAAAAATAGCTAATCCTAGAATTGAATTTTCTCTAAGTTTGTAAAGTCCAAATAAGAAAAAATATAGGTATAGATTAATACATTATAAATAAAAGTGAAATGTGGAAAAGAAAATTTTATACGATGAAATTTTCTCGATAGAAAAAGTCACCAAATTACCTCTAATTTTTATCTTTTTTTGTTTTATTTTCAAAATGACACATATTACAAACCTAAAAAATTATCAGTAATCTCACTTCCCAGATTATTTAGGGCTTTGAGGATTAATTTTTCATTTGACATTGTTGTTTACGAGTAATAAATATTTAATATTTTTTGGCACTTATAACATTTTTATTGCTGAAAATGCGCTATCTTCCGTCTCATGTTATACATACTTCAATGCGCATTGTTTCACATGATCAGTCGCAATCGCTTATGGGGCCACGCGGGTGAAATTAGAAATATTTTTTGCTTTGTACGCAGCCTTAAGGCTAAGATATTAGAGCCTCTGAATCTACGAAGCCTACGAAGCAGGCTGAGAAGACCGCGTGCGGTGCTTTGTTAAACAATTTCTTTTGGAAGAAATTTAAAACTTTTGAGAAAAATTAGCCCATTATATTCTTCTAGAATTATTGCTAATTTATTAATTAATTATTTTTTATATTATTGCTTATTTTTGTACATATTTTTCGACAGTAGAAGTGTGATATATTTTAATTGCGACCCGAAAAACTAACAAAACTTCATGTCAGAGAAGTTAGCATGTCCATTTTCGTTTTTAAAAAAACTCTACATTGTGCTGCCTTGTGCTAGACTTGTGCTACGTTGTGCCGCAAACCGTTTTCGATTATCTCAAAAAACGGAGCGGCAATAAGAAAAAAACCGTTTTTTGTACCAGCATGACCATTTTGTTTTTTCAAAAATGTACGAAATGTGCTAGAATGTGCTAGACTTGTGCTGCAATGTGCCGCAAATCGTTTTCGATTATCTCAATAAATGGAGCGTCAATGAGAGAAAACATTTTTTGCACCAGCATGACCATTTTGTTTTTTCGAAAATGTGCGATATGTGCCAGAATGTGCTAGGCTTGTGCTGCAATGTGCCGCAAACCGTGTCCGATTATTTCAAAAATCAGAGCCGCTATCGGCAAAAATACATTTTTTTCGAATTGTCAGCGAATTCTTTTTAGAATTGAAAAAGTTCAAAGTTACTACAGCGCTGACTTGTGCTAGGCTTGTGCTATGTTGTGCCGCAGACCGCGAGTCCCGACCTCAAAAAATGGAGCGGCAATGAGATAAGTAATGTTTTTTGCACCAACATGACCATTTTGTTTTTTCGAAAATGTACGATATGTGCCGGAATGTGCTAGGCTTGTGCTACAATGTGCCGCAAACCATTTTCAATTATCTCAAAAAACGGCGCGACAATGAGAAAAAAACGAAAAAACAAAATGGTCATGTTGGTGCAAAAAACGTTACTTATCTCATTGCCGCTCCATTTTTTGAGGTCGGGACTCGCGGTCTGCGGCACAACATAGCACAAGCCTAGCACAAGTCAGCACTGTAGTAACTTTGAACTTTTTCAATTCTAAAAAGAATTCGCTGACAATTCGAAAAAAAATGTATTTTTGCCGATAGCGGCTCTGATTTTTGAAATAATCGGAAACGGTTTGCGGCACATTGCAGCACAAGCCTAGCACATTCCGGCACATATCGCACATTTTCGAAAAAACAAAATGGTCATGCTGGTGCAAAAAATGTTTTCTCTCATTGACGCTCCATTTATTGAGATAATCGAAAACGGTTTGCGGCACATTGCAGCACAAGTCTAGCACATTCTAGCACATTTCGTACATTTTTGTAAAACAAAATGGTCATGCTGGTACTAAAAACGGTTTTTTTCTCATTGCCGCTCAGTTTTTTGAGATAATCGAAAATGGTTATTGCGGCACAACGTAGCACAAGTCTAGCACAAGGAAGCACAATGTAGAGTTTTTCTAAAAACAAAAATGGACATGCTATCTTCTCTGACATCAAACTTCCTTGTTTTCCTTGGAATGTTTATTAAAGAAATCAGACTAGTTCTAGTTCGATTCACGTTTGTAAGTAGGTAGATACCTGATTTCGCCATACGGCACAGCAATCTCTATCATTAACTACTGGTTGCATCGAAACCGGATTGCCTTCGATTGCATAAAATATTTTACTATTTATTCATGCGTATATACCTATACATACATAATGTAGATAAGAAAACTCTAAATAAACGAAGACTGTATCTACATTATTCTAAACAGACAGACTTGCTAAATCATTAAATCCGGAAGATTTATAATAGTAAAAAAAAATGTCGATAAGCACATACAAAGTAATAGAGTAGATAAGGAATATGCGTCTAATTAAAGAAAGGGTAAATATTTTTTTATCAAAATTTTTGCTTTAGAATTATATTTATGTCAATATTTTTTAATATTATTTCTTTTTCTTTGCAAATAAAATGTCCGAAAAATAGTGAGAAATTCAAAATACCTACTCGAAACGCTATTGGTCAGACCGATGTGACGTCAAGTCTATAATGACAGTGTCAACAAGCGCGTAGTTGTTTGTGATTTTTTATCACATTTTGATTTTTATTGTAGATTGTGACGTCACTACAAGGACCGCTGTAGCTGTAGTTAATTTTAACTTTTTTTGTTACTAAATTTTAGTTTTTCTGCGCTGGATATTTAAAAAGTGCATATTCCCTATTATATATAATATTGATATGAATCCATAGCTGTCCATAGCTGTCCATAGCTGTATTCCACAAGGGGTAGATCGCTAATATTCCGCCTGACCACAGAAAAGATATTAAAATGGAAAAATATAAACAAAATGTCAATTTTTCAAGGCTCTGTTGCAGATCATCTTGCAATTTAATAAAAATAATACTTTTTGGATGCTACCCACCAAACACACTAATCGCAAACTAAGTTAGGTATAACTTATACTCATCGAGGGTGTTACGTCGATGTGTGCGTGTGTGTGCTCAATATAATATAAAGAAAGTTTTATAAATTAATGTAAACACAATTATATCTTATTCGAAACTAACTTCATGGTGTCTTACATCCGCGTCGCAACTTTCTTAACATACTAAAACCATCGAAATATAATATAACGTTCTAGCAACTACAACACACTAGGTACACACTATTTTTTTTAATTTAACGCGACAAAAACTTAAAAAAAAAAACCAAATACACTCACCCAAACTCTTCATGTATTCGTCGAAATTTTCGGAAGATTTTAATTTATATTTCCTGCCAATAAACTCTTCCATTTTTTTTTCGTGTTCAAGTAAATTAATTGTAAAACGCACGTGTTGTACTTAGAACCGGTACGTTTGTTATGGTAGGTACACTCACAGTCTACCGGCTCCTCGATGTAATAATTATAACTGTGAATGTTCGTAAAAAAGATGAACGCGTTCAAGTGTTTTACAGAGGTCAGTGTTATTTTAGAAGAATGAGTCAAAAGGAAATTAATTTGGTTTTCCAAAATAAAAATAATAACACACTTAGTAATAATTTTGGTGAACTTAGCATATTCATATTATAATTATTTATATTATAATTATATATACAAATTTATATCATAATTATTATATTTATTCAAGTCATTTCGTTTTCTATAACTTGTTTTAGTTAAGTATATTTTATAAAAAAATAAACAATAATTTTTACTTGTGTCTTATTGAAGTAACGATATTTTTTAATTTTAAACTATATAAATAACATTGTCAGTAGGGTTTAAAAGATTACATTATCTCAATTGATTTTTTAGATTAATAATGTTATTAAATTGTTTAAAGTTTAATAAATTAAGTATGTATTTTAAAATATTTTTTTGTTTAAAATTACCTTTGCTGAATCTTATCTTTAAATGGCTAATTTAAAAATAAGAAAAATAAGACATGTGTAAAAAGGGAATTGACGTAGGTATATATACCTATTTTTTTTAACGCACCTAATTTATATAATTGATTTTTCCTATTAAAAAAACCTTTAATGACGTCTTAACGAATTACAAACAATTAACCTTCCCACACTGCAAGAAAAGTCGGACGACACTAAAAATTTACAATTACCTAACTAATTAATTTGCATTTGTTGAGATTCAAATTTTCTACATTGCATTGTAAATATACTCGTTAAATTTGAATATGTTTAGACGAAATTGACTTTTGAAACTTGAAAATGTATATAATTGTGTAGGTAGGTACTTACACGTAACCTTCACGTGTACTACTCGTCTATGTAAATAATAATCAATGCGGCATATATGACAGATAGATCATCATTTGATAACGACTCGACTTTTGTTGTTTCGTAATATTGTCAAGACAAGGTTTGTAAGTAGGTATGAAAGAAAATTAAAATGGAGACAACGATATAAAAAGATTCATTTATGACTCATTAATTTTATGGTATAAATTAATCTTATCTCCTGAACTAATTAATGCTAATAAACATTGTTTTTTAAGAACAGTTTGTAGGCGGGGAGCCGGTGACAGTAAAACTGCACTTACACGGATTTCAATATTTTTTATATAAATTAATAGCATTTAACCATAGGTACAAAATGGGCTAAGTGTGCCAGGGTTTGGCCTGGCAGAAATATTTTTTATAAATTTTTACATTTCCAATAATCATAAGTAGGTACTTTGCACTTTCATGGAAATTCATTTCTTAAAGGCCATTTTATGTCTAATAATGTCTATTTTCAGGAAAATTTGGTGTGCCAGCTCTCATCGTGGCAGAAAAGTCTGTCACACTGATTTTTAATTCACAAATTCAATTATATTTTACCCTTATCGCGGAATTACTTTTTTTTTATTTCTTCGTTTTCACTCCTATTTTCTAAATATCTTGGTCTGACAGCTTAAAACTTGACAAAAATATCTCTCACACCAGTTTATACAACAACTTTAACCCTCAAACATAATTAATATGGAGTATATTTCAATGTTTTTCGGAGCAACTGCTTACTATCATAATCTTTTGTTTTTAATTTTATTTTATGATAGAGTTAAATAAAATGGAATTTTATTTTATTTTATTAGAAATTTATTTATGGAAGGAATTAATAAATTCATGCAAGAAATGAAAGTTTCGGACATTTGATTGATTCAAATGTTTTGCTGGAAACTATTTACTTATAGAATTCAGCATTTTATTTATTCAGAATATTTTTCATATCAATACATCAATTATTACATCCCGAGAAATAACATATTTAAAAAATGAAGGTCATACGATTAAGCTACTTACTATCATAATTATTTGTTTTTAATTTTCGACACACATTATACTCAAGTGTAAAATGCAAAGAAGCAGTGGTAGAGACATTCTGACTCCACGTATTGCAACGATAATTTTCATGAGAGAAATCGAGAGAATTGAAATTAACTAACCACCTTCTATGATTCTTTCTTTTTCTAACTTCAATCATTTTGGGATTGAAATATTCTAACTATACAAAATGCATAATATATTGTACCTGAGTTACCCTAAGCACCTTGAAGACGTCCAGGTCATTTTGTCCCTTCAGTCAGTTGCTCTGATTCTTGTTGAACGTTACAACGTTTCGATCTGTGTGTTTGTCTATTCTTTATTTTGAAAAAAATAATAGTTTGAACAATTCTAATCGTTGTTGCATTTTTTATTAGTATCACAAGATTATCATTAAGATTATCATGCAACGTTTCGATCAGTGTAGTTTGTCTATTTATCATTTGAAAAATATCGGTTTTTTAAACGTTTTCAAACATTATCTTTTTTATCATTACTTCAAGATGAAGTGTTTTGTTTGTGATAATTCTTGTACAGTGAATGAAAAAATTATTCCATTCGAAAATGAAGAGAAACTGAAAAAGTCCCAACGTGTTTTAAGCTTTAGAAAAATGAAACAATTCAAATATAGTGATTTGAATTTGGATGTCAGTCATTTAAGTGACAGTGGTTACCATTTATTGTTTATTACCATTTAAGTTGTTGTAGTTTATACAACAACTTTAACCCTCAAACATAATTAATATGGAGTGTTTTTCGGAGCAACTGCTTACTAACATCTTTTGTTTTAAATTTTATTTTATGATAGAGTTAAATAAAATGGAATAGCCATAAATTTTCTTTTTTTATTATAATTGAAAATACACTTAATCTGTTGAGAGCAGCATCACAATACGAATTTTTGACTTCTACAATGAAGAAAAACCTAAACAAAATTGCAAAACGAAAATATATCTGTATCTTTTATGTAGTAGGTATAAGCAAAATGGTGGGCAATTAAGTTTTAACTTTATTTTATGACTAGCTGTTGCACGCGACTTCATCCGTGTCTCTCTATATATATTTTCTATGTTGAGATTGGCAGACAGGCTGACGGTCCACTTGATGGTAGGTGGCTACCGTCGCCTATAACACAAACAACGCTACAGGTGCTGCAAGTGCGCTGCCGACTACAGTAGGATTAAGGATAAGGGATTAGGAGGGGGATAAGGAGATGGGCTCTGGCATCCCTTACTCACTCACCGAAACACAACAGCACGTATATGCAGTTATTTCACGGTGGTCTTCTGTAAGGGGGTGGTCACTGCCGCCAGGCGGGCTGCCCAAATGACTGCGAAACGCAGTGTGCCCTACCACTACTTTTCAAATCCAGACCAGAGTCAATTTTGAAAATTACATTAAAATAAATAATTAATTAAATAGTTTGTGTAAAATATGTAACTATTTACTTTATTAGTAAATATCGACACATAATTTGATTACTGGAGTGCTAGGGCTTTTCAAGACGAAAAGATATACGCGTCACTCCACATCTTCATTTTATCTTGAGTCGTGTCATTATGAATATAAATTGAAAATTTAATATTTACTGTTACGCACCGACGAAATTTGATTCCGTCTGTTTTTAAGTTTTACTGGTTTTTTTTTACACCACCAAATAAAACAAAAAAAGTATTTTTGTTTTATTTCGAAATAAAAACGCTCACGTACTGGCGCAGTACTGTTTCAAAGCAAGTTGATGTTTATTAGTTACAAATCACTTTGTGTTTTGGAATTAGATATCAGTAATCACTCATATCAGTACCCTGTACGTTAGCTGCTCCGTGGTAGGAATATTTTCATTGCCTACAAGATAAGATATTTTTATGTAAGTGTATATAAGCACAACATATTCTAATTTCTGTCGTTATTCCAGTTGTTACAGTAAAAATGCAAGAACATTCAAGTCATGCGGTTCATTGGCATATTGCGGAGTTGACAGCCCGAGTTGTTGCTAAGTCTGGCATTCCTTCAGACAGATATCATTTAGGGAAAGTCATACTGCAGTGCTTTAAGGATGACCCGAATTTTGTAGCGCAGGTATTTTGTTATCATTTAATGTAAAAAGTGTTTCAAATTACATAATGATTTTTGATTCCACATATAATCTTTTAACATCATTAAATTGCGTCGATATCCCATTGCCCTATCACTTCGTAATCCATTATTCTTATCCTACCACGGTTGGCAGCGCACTTGAAGGCATTGCTTGTGTTATAGGCGACGGTAGCCACTTGATAGTGGACTGTCGGCCTGTCTGTCGACCTTAACATAAAAAAATAATCACATTTGTTCCTCCTTTTGAATCCTTTTAATACCAACCGCTTGCATAAAGTCATAAAGTATGGGTGTGGATAGGCTTTGACTGTAGACCCGATTCCAAAACTCACCTGTACGACTGATTGACGAGCCCACTGGTCGAGTGGTTATAAGGCTCTGTCTCAGTGGTCTCGGGTTCGATTCCCTGGGCCAACTTTGAAAATGAACTTTTTATCTTTTAAAGTAAACTTTTTATCTTTGAAAATAAACTTTTTAACTTTGAATTTTTTTTGACTTTTTAACTTGTGAAAACTTAAACTTTTTAACTTGATCTGATTTGAATCTGACAAGGGTAAAGAACACTCAATTTCTGCTCGTGGCCCTCACGTTCCGCCTAGGTGCAGGTGCTATCGGGGCATGATTTCTATGATTTCTTCGGGCATCACCTGCACCGGGTGGCCAACGAAGGTATGCCACCATTGTGGCTGCGCGGTTGACACTGCGGTTGAATGGGTGGAACAGAGCGCCGTTCTGATTCTCGTGGTGGTCGCGGATCACCTTTCATTGCCTGTCGTCGTGAAAGCGATTGTCAGCAGTGATATTACTTGGTGCTCGTGTTTCGCGAGTAACTCATGAAGGATTTGGCGGAAAGACAGAGGGAAGAGAATATCCTCTCCCAGCCAATTTGCCATGAGAGAGTAGGCGACTGGCCTATATTCGCCACCTTCCTCCTTAACTGGTTTCTGGACGGTAGTCTTAGGGAAAACAATCACCTAACGTAACGTCCCCGAGATTAATACCTCAGTTTTGGGTACCTCGCATACTTCGCTTTCGGGTATGCCTTAGGCCCTGCGCTGCACAACTGTAATGTTGTAGGTCGCGGATGTCGTGTAACACTTAGGTGTAACAACGTTCCCGCGACACCGCCTACGTACGACCGCGCTGAAAAATCTTTGGGTTTTAGCCGGAAGAGTCCCGCATAACCCGTCAGCAACCCTCACGTTGACAGCCACAGCTTCTCAGAAGACCACCGTGAAATAACAGCTCATGTGCTGTTGTGTTTCCATGAGTGAGAAAGGATTCCAAAGCTCCTATTCTTTTCTAATCCCTTATCCTTAACCCTACTAAAGCCAGCAGCGCACTTTCAGCAGCTTGTGTTAATAGACGACGGTAGCCATCTGCCAACAAGTGTACCGTCAGCCTCTTTGACGACCTTGGTCAGCCTGTCAAGGTGGCTCAGTAATGGTATGGAGTGATATTTATTATGAGGCTCGTACAGAGTGGCTTTTGTTTGAAATAGCCAGCGTATATGTTCAGAGTTAGTACGTGGAAGTGGTCTTAGAACCTTTTGCCCCATTTATTGGGGAAGATTTTTTTTAATGGACGACAACGTACTTGCGCACATCGCTAGAGTGGTTACGGAGTAGGTACCTTGATGCCGTGTGTGTAGCACGACTACTATGACCAGCTCGCAGCCTGGACTTAAACCCCATTGAACACGTTTGGGATTATACATTATAAGAAACAGTAATATTTTAATTTTAATGCACTTTTATTTATGGTGTACAATTCTGTGAGAGCATTTTCCATAATAAAATTATCTGTAGGCAGCTATGTATTACGAAAATAATTTGTCTTAAAGGAATTTCTGCTTCTATTACTTCACTCCAAAAATCAAACGTTAATCAGGATGTAAAAATAAATTGCAGATTGATGGAGCGACAGGGGAATCCGATACAAACCAATCTATTATGGAGAGATCTGTCAAATGTGCAATCTCCTTAAGGAACATGGGTTTGCAAAAAGGTGATGTGATAATTATCATGGCGCCTAATCATTTGGATATTGGGATGCCTTTGTATGCGGCATTATATCTAGGGATACCTGTAGCTCCAATTGACAGAACTTTGGGTGTGCGTAAGTAGACAATATATTTATTTTTCACTTCTCACGCTTTGAAAATGCTTATTTGTGCAGGATATAGGCTGCACAAAATCGAATTTTGTGCACAAGTGCATTAACGTATCTACTCATAAATAAATGTATCTATATTAAGGCAAAGAAAATGAGCCATACAGCCAAACACAATAAGAAGTTCATAGATAGAATTTGTTATTTTATAATATTTACTTAAATTTATTTGCCTTATGTGTTTTTAAGACATAAAAGATATTAAAATTTAAATTCAAGTACGGTAGATTATTTAATTAACTTAAGAAAATTATTATTATAAAATTAATTTAATAGTAGGCTGTATAGGTCTACAGCCCAAGCCAATGTCATAAGATGTCAATGTCAATGTCGTAAGATTAAAAAAAAATTAAGCGGCGGGAAACAGCTCTTGTTTTTTCGTGCGTTTAAAGAAATGTTATGTTATACTACTGTTTTATTTCCTCGCAATCGAAGTGAAAAGAAGAAAAAAAAATGGTTTTGTGGACGAGTTTATAACTCGTCCACAAAACCATTTTATCGTGAAAATGGTTCATTTTGTGCACTTGTAAAATCTACTATAACGTGTGTTGTGCTAGCCTTCTTTATTGTTATTATAATGTCATTTTTCAGTACTGAGTATCGTTTGTACGTTCCCTGGGTAGGTCACCAATCTCATATTGCCATTCCAAGAATAAAATTTAATATTTGATATATAAAACTGTTACTGTTACTGTTAAAACTATATATATTACTGTAAAGTTTCATCAAAATCTGTTCAGTAGTTTTTGTCATCGTCATCAAAATATATAAAAACATTGATATCTGCAGCTGCCCATTCAATAACCTAGCATATCTTAGATCTTTTTTATATGTGATTTATATGTGTCATCAAATTTTTTTATATGGAATGGTTGTCAGACTGGCTGGTGGTCCAATTGATAGTAGATGGCCACCGTCGCCTATTAACAAAAGCAACGCCACAGATGCAGCAAGTGCGTTGACGAAAAAATGAACATGAAACCAGTATGAAACTACATTAAAACTTGTTGTAAGTATAAATTAGACGAAGCGCATATTATAAACCTATAGAATATATACCTTTAGATATAGATATATAATAGTTATAGATATAGAAGACTAATGTTATTATTTCAGTGGAGCTTCAGCACGTGTTTAATATTAATAAACCAAAAGTAATATTTTGTCAAGTCGAGAAAACATCTGACGTACAACTGGCCTTAAATAAAGTCGAGTTGAAAGCACAAATTATCACTTTTGACAAAGGAGATCGCACGGGTACACTTAGCTTCGAAGAGTTTCTTGAAGATTACGGGAAAGGGACTGCCGTCGATGAATTTAGGTGATAACTTTATTTTAAGTTGTGGTAACTATACAAAGATAAAGAAATAATCAAAGCAACTGCCACCAATAATGCTGTTTGAGTGTGCTTTGGGGATCAACTACATTTATTCAGGTCGATTCAACTTTTGTCCATAGAAAACAGCAGTTTATTTCGCGTCAATCAGGCGAAAATGAGGACAAGTGTGTTTTATCATTCGCATGCTAACCGCCGCGTTCAGCGCTGTACATAACTCCTCGTCGACAATTCGCACCTTTCGTCGATAAGTTATGGAGTAAGACCCAGACACCAGACATGCCAGTCATAACTATCGCGTGCGAACGGTACAACACGCGGCTGGCGCAATTTGATAGGAAACCAATGATGGCTTTCATTGTGTCAACTTTGGATAAAACTTTTCAAAATTGGCGGCAGTAACCACTCTCTTACAGGAGACCACCGTGACATAACAGTACGTGTGCTGTTATGGTTCGTTAGTGAGTATAAGGAATGCCAGAGTCCATTTCCTTATATTTTCTCAATCCCTTATCCTTAATGCTACTATGGTCGGCAGCGCACTTGCAACACCTGTGGCGTTATTTGTGTTATTGGCGACGGTAGTCACTTACCATCAAGTGGACCTTCAGCCTGTTTGTCGACCTTAATCTAAACATAGTTTAGAGCCTTATAATAAACAGACAGGCAGGAAGGTGGACAAAAATAGACTTAATATCTTTTGGGATACAATTTACACCCCATAATATACTCCCTCGTAGCTTAAGATTTTCAAAATTGATTCTCGATATATCATTTGAATAAATGAAAAAATAATAATATCATTTTAGACCAACAGATTTGGACCCAGACGAAACCTTTAGTTTCTTAGTGTCTACAAGCGGTACAACGGGATTACCGAAATCAACGGCCATCACACACCACAATTTAAGAATCACTTTTCCCTATATCTGGTAAGAACATATGCATGGTCGGTCCCGTTTTCGTGTGAATGTATGACGAATGAATGCATAATTGAACCGAATAAATAGAACGCTATCTATAACTCCCTTCATATAACAAACGGTGTAACCGCTCAACGTGTGCTGGCCCAAGCTTCCTTGGACTCCGCAAGCACCTCAACCGTTACTCACCGACCGAAACTCAACGATAGATACTACACGAGATCTGGTAAGAAGGAAATCACATCCGGCGCCTACTGCCTCAAGAAGGAGACTTCAAGCAGTCGGCGCCGGATGAGAATGTGGATAGAGAAACCCAAGTTTTCAATCACACAACCCTTTATTATTACAGTTAGACACATATAAACACGTGGAGCGTCGATAAAACACACGTAGAACACAATACAAATAAGTACAAGTAAATTATCGTTAGAATTAAGCTATGAGCTAAATTTAAATTCTGAATTTTTAATCACAAATAGCGTAGGATGCACTCGAAGACACTTTCAAATATACTATGGTACAAATTTACATCCACACGATCGACAAAATGAACAATACATTCAAACCTCGTGAAAATTATAAGGGGTGAGGCCTCAACGGCAAGAGGCGTGCCCGTGGGATTCATGGTAACCAGCGGTCATCCGTCTTCCCAGATGCGACGCAGCAAAAAATCAAGCCTGTATTGGCCTGAGCTATGGCGTTACGTAGACATAGACAGATGCCGCATGGTGTCCCTCTTCCGCGGATGAAGGTGGCCTATTCCTTCACGCTTACTACCTGATAGTTGCCAGACAAATTAGGTGTATATCGACTATACTTTCGCGATGACAACCTATTGGCTATAAGCCACAGAAATATTTCATTAGACCGCGTGCTAAGCGTACTCGGTAAACGGGCTGCTAGGCAAAATGCATGTCGTGAAGTTCGCCAAGTCAGTTCGCAAGCTCCGAGCGCCGAAAGAGAACACGTCGCCCCTACTAACTACCTAGCCTGTATATCATCGCCTACAGCTATCCTATCTAGAATGATCGCCCACCTAGTCGGTTCTCGTTTCATACTCGTTACTCATATATAGAGGTCACTACCCCAAGTGCGTATGAAATGTCGTTTTACCGACAAAATAGCGAACCTATTCTAATTATTAAATACGGAACTGCTTTGATCCGAATCCCCCTCTCCAACATCAACTTCGCTAGATGTCGCTTAACCAATGTCAAGGCACCACAGCTATGCTTTAAGTTAAGTCTTAAGCTAAGCTTTAAGCTAAGTTAAGTCCATTTTGCAGTAGATGGCCCAGTTCAACGTCCCTATCTAGATTCGGTTAATACATCACTTGTAGGTGAGATGACGCAGTGCGTTGCCTAATTATTATAATTATAGCAATTTTTCTAAACGGGTTGATTTTTACACGTTACATCGTTTGTAAAGCAGTGACGCCGTTCGAGCACGCAAATTCAATTCAAAATGAATCTTTAACAACTCTGTAAAATACCAGGCGTTCGTGGATTAGGGGAGGACTGTGAGATCTTGAGTCCGCGAATAGGAGACAATAATGTTCAAGACAATTTAATAATAACAAAAAAATCTTTAAAACAACAGTTTTCGACCAATTTGTGTTGCAAGTGATGATATATGGCGCTGAAACGTGGACTCATGGGCTTCGTAAAAAAGCTCAAAATCGCTCAACGTGCTATGGAGAGAGTAAGCTAGGGGTTAATCTGCGAGATCGAATCCGGAATGAGGAGATCCGTAGAAAAACGAAAGTTACCGACATAAACCGGCGGATCAGTAAATTGAAGTGACAGTGGACAGGATAATGGTACGGAGAGACTGGGGCCATAAGGTTTTCGACTGAAGGTCACGGACTGGTAAGCGCAGTGTAGTACGTCCACCCTCAAGGTGGACAGACGATCTGGTCGACGGTGGTATCAGGCTGCTTATGACCGGTCCTATTGGTAAAATAAGGGGAGGTCTACGGCTAAAATGTTTTTTTTTATTGTGTGTCCTCCAGTTCATGAACTTGTTATAAAACTGTAGCGACGTGAAAAGTATTAAAATTTTGTCTATGAATTGAGTGGAGTCTAATTTCGACAGTTCAACAGATGCTAGAAAATAATCCAAGAGAGGGATTGGACGAACATATGATAGGAACTTCTGTTTCAGGGAGCACTTCACCAAGTATCCAACGCCTACGCGCATGTGGCTGCTTCCGTCGCCACTGCAATGGGTAACGGCAATCCTCAGCTTCGTGACGTCGCCAATATTAAAAATCACGCGATTACAGACCTCCTTGCCGCTTATTCAAAATAATTTCTACGATATTATTAACAAATATCGGGTAAGCGTAGTATATAATGTGAACTATTATATTTAAAGATTTTAAATGAATGTGTTAATTCTTTTCGTTTATATATTAAATTTTGTTTTAGCCGACTTTCACTATTATGAGTCCTCCACTGCTGACGTCACTCTTGAAACCCGGAGATCGAGAAAGATGTGACTTTACCAGTTTCGAAGTGATTATGGTCGGTGGCAGTTTTGTTTCGCAGAGATTATTGAAAGAAGCAATGGTTAGTCCTTGAGTCAAATTAATTTTAATGACAGCTTGCAAAACATTAATCTACATAATTAGCGACCGACCCCCTGGTTCGCATGGATACATTTTTTTCTTCAAGTTATAGATATACACAAACATTTTTGACTGGGAGATGGTGACAGATTTTGGAAAGACATTTTTTACAGTAACGCGCTCTTAGGGGGTTTCATATACGTTATAAGTGAAAGGAAAATGATGGTCTCACCGGTGGTGCGCGGGACACAATTCCAGAATAATTAATTGAATTGCTCAAAATTCGGGGGGTGTTTTTCGGTATTTAAACAAAAAAGAATCCGACGCTCGCTATATGACATTCTAGTTTGGATCGGGAAAGTAATGGCAGGGCACACTGCGTTTCGCAGTAATTTGGGCAGCCCGTCTGGCGGCAGTAACCACCCCCTTACAGAAGACCACCGTGAAATAACAGCACGTGTGTTGTCGTGTTTCGGTGAGTGAGTACAGGTTGCCAAAACCCATTTCCCTATACTCCTCCTAATCCCTTATCCTTAATTCTACTGTAGTCGGCAGCGCAATTGCGGCAGCTTTGGCGTTGCTTGTGTAACTCCTGAAAGGCTCAGGGTACTGATAACAATAAAAAAATTGCTGATAACAATAAAAAAACTAAACGAATTAAAGGAAAGCCTGAAAGCGTTATACAATTTAATAAAATTTAAATATAGCACAAAATAAAATTTAAAAAAAATTGCACATATTAGGCATTGCCTGGCGTCCTCTACCGCATAGTCCCCTCTACACGCTCGCCAGTCGCAGCTCATTGGCTATCTAAATTTACTGAATAAAAACTAACTCCTAACGATTAAAACGTAGCAAAGAGTTGAAGAAAATCAACTGTTGCAGAAATTTTTTAATGTAATAGTACGATTGACCAAAGTTGCATAGGCTAGTAGAAATAACAAGCTACACTTTCGAACACAAAAAATAAATTAAATTACAAAGGAATCTTCTGGTTCTTTAGGTTCTGGAATCTTTATGAAATTAAATGCGAGCGGAGCGAGCACACCCGGAAAAAATACTGGTTTTGGCAAAAATACTGTCGAAATGTGTATATTAAAGAATTTTGGAAACATTATTTTACACATTTCCTAATTAAGCTTAGAATATCACACATTTCCGGTAACGTTAAATATACAAGCTTACATTGTCACTTATATTAGCCAGGACTTCAAGTGTCTTCAAACACAGGTTTCCTTACAATGCCACCGTTAAATTAAGTAGCCTTATTTCTCACAATAGCTTATAAGTGCAGCCCTGACTAAAATTGCTCGTGATAATTACTTGATATAATAATCCTTTGCGTCATAAACGAAAAGGATAAAACAATGTTATTATTTACTGGTTTAATCTTATTCATTTATTCATAATATATTCATTTATAAACCGATTTCCAGAAAGCAACCCCACACACCAAAGTGTGCAATGGATATGGAATGACGGAGCTAGCAGGTATGGGGTTTGATTTTTATTATGGGAAACCATTGGGCTGTCTCCAATATAGAGTAAGTGTTTCATAGGTTCGAAAGAGATTTAATTATTACCTACTATTTTAACATACTTTTCAGAAAATTTTACATTTTCAGTTAATAAATATTGAGACAGACAAAGAGATTGAAGAACCTAATGTGCCTGGAGAGTTGTGGTTAAAAGGGCCTGGAGTATTCAAGGTGAGTTTGTTTTATTTAGTAGACAAAAATATCGTTTCTAAAAACGTACTTAATTCAATTTTTTTTAAAGACAACAATGGATTTGGATAGTATAAGAGGATCACATTTTTGGTCATTAATTCCAAAAAACTTTATAAACTTTGTCATAATATACATGTTATAGCATTTTTATTATTTATTATCTATGTTATAGCATATTATTATTTATGACACATGATTGGCTGTTATGTTCATTATGCGGTTACTGATGGTTCTTTTTGTTTCCTTTGAATGTTTGAACAGCGTTTATTACCAAAGAAGCCTCTCATCGGCGGGATAGCCACTTATTGCTATCTTATTGCACTTATGGATGACTGTTATTTGGTAAATAAACCTTGTTAAATATTATGATGATACTGACCTCGCTATAGTAAAATTTACATTCTAATGTAATTCTAATTTCGCTGGCATTATACGATCGTCCAGCCGTCCTACCCAGCCCTCAAACCTTTAAATTATAGTAGAAAAGTTTGATTTCAGTATAGCTTGGTATATATAGGTCAAGGACCAAATATAGTTGGGATATATATATATATATATATATATATATATATATATATATATATATATATATATATATATATATATATATATATATACATCCCAGTATAGTTCTTGCGTCCATGCTGAAAAACCGACTTATAGCGTCCATCACTTCCACTAGCTTTTTTAACAATCTTTCTGTAAATATTTACTTCTGTATCAAATAGAATGTTCTTGCACAACTTATATTTTCAAAAATAGTTAAATTGTGAATATTCACATTCCATTTATTCTGGCATACTTATTGCGTCAATTACATTTTCACGTCCATGTGTATATTTTTTGTATAACTTAATCTATACTGGTACATTTCTTACGTCTTTAGTACTTTAGATCAAATGTGCGTCCTCTAATATACAACTTTTTATTAAATATAATCTAGAACAAGTCCTGCATCCTTCGAATTCAAATTTGGCGCCAAACAATATATATTTTAACATGTTACCAACTACATTAGTATAGATCCTGCATCATATGTATGTAATATAAAATAAACAATTGCTGTTCGTTAGTCTCGAATTAAAAAATATGAATGTCATAATTATGTCATCGGAGATTAGCATGTAACGTAAAATAAATGTAAGGCAAGTAAAATACTTTTCAAAAATTTTATTTTTAGAAAAGGTGTACAAATATTAGAAATTAGGATAACATTTAACAACTAAATTATAGTTACGGTGATCACTGACTTGGAACACGCTCAACATTTCTTTTTTATTATATTGATAAACAGTCATAAATTTTAAGGTCAATTTAGGCGCTTTCGCATTTGTATTTCTGTCTTAAAAGTTACTGTCTACCAAAATTTATGTGCTAATGTGTGTGGGTGTGTTTGTTTGTATGTGTGTGTTCGTGTGTTTGCGTGTTTGCGTGTGTCACCTCTACCAGCCCTACGACTTGAGTCTTGGGATCGGGATTCAGCCACTGTGCAGAGGATGGTGTGTATCTGTGTAGAGTAGAGCACGAGATAGTGTGTATTTATGTGCGTTTGTTTCTATCAATGCCGCCTCTGCCAACCCTATGACTTGTCTTGGGTTTAGGGTTAAGCTACTATACAGAGGATGTGTACGTGTGTGGGGCAGCCGGGTATCAAAATAATCAAAGTACTCGAATCCTAATTTTTGGTATAATAATTTTGGATGAAAACTTTTATTTTCAACCAGTCTTTGTTATGTAATAATTCCGGGTGAAGAGCTTTTAAGGTGTCACACTCATGACGCTTCGGAGCCTTTTTGGCCCTAATATTTGTTTTGAAATGGTTAATTACAATATTTTTTTGCTCAGTTGTCCATGGTACCAATACTCTTTTTCTTTTTGTGGATCGTGACGTTATATTGGACACATCCGCCAATGTTCCGCAGGCAGATGTAGCGTTTTCATTATGTTGAGCTGTAGCCATAACAACTTCTGGTTCTTGAAGTGTATTTACACTTTCAGCAAAGTTTAAGATGTCCTCTCTGTCTAACTCTTCCCCTTCTAGATTTTCTTCCAAGTTTATATTGATCTCATCCAAAGATTTCCCCTTATATGCGTCGGCTTTTCCATCTTCCATCAGTATTAATAATTTTGAAATTTTCGCAGTCTGGAATATATCATCGGGCAATCTGTAATTTCGTCTATGTACTCCTGTTGTGTGGCCCATGAAGTTGGACAGCTGTTCAATATCATTTTCAGTCATATTGAAAAGTTGTGTTAAGGTAGCCAAATGCTTTCTTAATTTTGTAGAAGATATAGCTTCAGGATTTTTTGCCCCGGATAACTTCACATGTTTTAGTAGGACTTTATATCCACATAAACTTGTCATGCCAGATGGTTTTGCAAACAGGAATTTGTTGTTAGCATCAATGTATTTACTTCTCAAGGAAAGCAATAGGTCTAGATCTTGCTGAACGTCTGTACTGAAAAGTACTGGGACCCCTCTTGATCTTTTACCCCGAATCACAATACGTTTGAACCGTTGCACCAAAATCTTTTCGGCTGCGGTCAACGTACGATCAAACTCTTCGTACTGGTAATCCTTATGTTCGTTCTCTACATAAGTACTTAACAAGAGCCTCTGTAGCTCTCCTGGCCGTCTTCGGTTAAGAAGTAAAGCACGACAAAAAACAGTTTCTAATAATTCGTTGTAGGCCGCCGTGTTCTGAGAATTTTTGTCTTGTGTTAACTGAGCAGCTGCATTTTGAGCGGCTAAGCACAAATGATCTTTTAGTAATTTTAAATCACTTGCTAATGGAACAATCGTGACTTTATTCCATTTTTTGAGATTCAAATCATCAGCCGCATTGCTAGAAACGTCAAACTTCCAGCTCGATTCAATTAATTGGACGAGAGTTCTTAAGTCGGCTTGCATTTCTGCAGATTTTATACTGGGTTCTGTTTTGAGAATTCTCTTGATAGCTATGTTGCAACATTGTTTGATTGATGTACTTATATTCATCGCATACGTCGGTGAACAGTAACGATCAGAGTTTTCATCATATTTAGCTGCAGTTTTGGTAGCCGCTACCAATACATCGTAGTTTTGTGGCTTGAGTGCATCAAAAAATGTCCTTATTTCACTTTTTTTCTTTTGTGTTTCCATTAATAGTTTCGCCAACTCTCTCATTTTTCTAGAAGTGACAGGTATAAAGTGTTCTTCTCTGTGTGTTTTCATGTAATTTTCTGCAAATTCACAAATTATGGGATCTGTTTTCGCGATGAATGAAATTTTGTCAGCGCGCATTCGGGAAAACACCTTTGCGAGTGATTTCGAAGGAGTGTGCGATGAGTTGCGACACATAAGATTTTGTGCCTCTGCTTGCGTATGTTTACTTGAATGTCCAGGATTACATTTTTTCTTATGTTTCCATAACTGTTTCCGTGCATAGAATCCCAAGCAGTTTGGGCATGGCAAGTAATCACTTTGATTTGTACCTTTTTCCATTCTCATTGGTCTTTCACACCTTACTACATTTGATATATAGTTTCCTTTTTTTTTCAAATCTGTTATTAGATTTCTTCTGGTTTTACTTTTTTTTGGAAAAGCTAGGATCTTTTGGACATCAACTTCAAGGTAGTGATGTCTTATTATATGTCTAGCAAAGTTTAAAACGTGTGTTTCACAATAGAAACAAAAATCTTTGTTACGACCTCTTCCGGCCAAATTATTATAGTCTGTACCTTGAGATTGGTGTCCTTCTGTAGTTGGAGGCATAACGTTTACTTGTAGCTGGCGAGACTCTAATTCTATGGTATTGTGTGGCATGAGATTAGTTTGCAGTGGACAGGATTCTGGTTCTGTGGTGTTCTGTGCCATGATGTCTACTTGTGATTGAGGAGGCTCTGGTTCAGTATTGTTTTGCGGCATAATGTAGGTTTGCGGTTGATGAGACTCTAATTCTCTGGTATATTCTGGCAACAGATATGTTTGCAGTTGACAAAATTCTTGTTCAGTGGTGTTCTGTGGCATGATATCTATTTTTGGTTGATCAGGCTCTGGCTCATTGGTTTGCGGCATGATGTATGTTTGTGGTTGGTGTGACTCGTTCTCTGTGGCGTTTCGCAGCGTGAGGTATGTTTTCATGTGATGACACTCATGTTGTTTGATGTTTTGTGGCATAAGCAATTGATGAGGTTCATTTTCTATGAAAGATGAAAATGTGTCCTTGCAAACCTCTTGAGGTTGACAAGGACTGTGTTGTGTAATGGTTGATGTTACGATGCCCAGTTGAAGCTGGCGAGGTCCGCTTTGTGTGATGGTTCTCGATACGTAGCTCGGCTGCGTTTGATTGGGCCCATCTTTGGTGGTATTTGGCGAAATTTTGTCAGCTGAATTGTCGCAAGTAGAGCCATCAGAACAGCTTATGCTTACTTCATCTTCTTCTGATGATGGTTGATATTCATCAGATGAGCCAGAAGCCGAAAAATGGTCCGTTTCTGGATATTCCTGTAAAAATGTTTCTTTTGATATATTGAGCAAATAGCATAAACAAGTAGATATAAAGTTACTGTGTGCAAAGACGGGAAAGCTAAATAAATAAGAAAAAATCAGGCAACCGAGGTTCCGTACCATTATACAACGGGTGCGTAATGCATCCTATAATATAATTTTAAATACTATAACGTGCGTGTCGCATAATTTTCATATCCTATAAAAACACTTGCTATAATTTTTATTTAACGTTTATTTTCTATACTTAACGTAAATTCATATAATGAGCATTTTCTATAAAGTCCATTATTTACAACAATATTTTGTATAAATTTCATTTCAAATAATTAGGTACCATTTATTATATAAATTAAAATAACCAAGTAAAAATCCAATTGTTTATGCTTTAGAACTATAATAGGCTGGAGAGAACCAGAACAGACTTAGTCTTAGGTTACGGTATTCTTTTTTATGTTAAGATCGGCAGACAGGCTGACGGTCCACTTAATGGTAGGTAGCTACCGTCGCATATAACACAAGCAACACCAAAGCTGCTACAAGTGCGCTATCGACTACAGTAGGATTAACGATAAGGGATTGGGAGGGGGATAGGTAAATGGGGTCTGGCATCACTTATTCACTCACCAAAACACAACAGCACACGTGCTGTTATTTCACGGTGGTATTCTGTAAGGGGGTGGTTACTGCCGCCCAGACGGGCTGCCCAAATGACTGCGAAACGCTGTGTGTTCTGTCACTAATTTTCAGTTTCAGACCAGAACCAATTTTGAAAAGTTTATTGTTCAAAGTAGACACTGCCGGGAATCGAACCCGGGAACTGTAGAACAGAGCGTTAAGGCAGGCACCCTAATCACTCATCCAACGGGCTCGTCAATAATTCAATAATAATAATGCTAGGCATTTTCGAAATAACAACGAACGAAAATGTAACAAGTGGGGTTAGGTTAGACTGTAAACCCGTCGCACGAGCGCAGTTTTATAGGAAACTAATTATTATACGAAAAGGCTAATTATACGATACCTAATAAAATTATACAAAATAAAAATATGAATTTAAAATTATTATACCATCTGTTATTATAGGATACATTACACACCCATAGACAACATATTATTTGCCTGGTTAAGTAAGCTTAAGTTCGTGATACTAAGTCCCACTCACACTGGATCGTTATTTTTGTGTTTTCGGATTTTTTCCTTTACCTGTGTTGTAAAACCTTGCTTTTTACCTAATTTCATGATTTTAGGTCAATCGGCAGAACCCAATAGGTTTTTCTATAATGATACCTTTTGAAGTATACGAAACCTCAATATTTATATAACACTCATGTGCTGACCATGGTAATGGGTAATGATATGCAACAAAACCTAAATAGGTAATGAATAAACAGATGTAATTTATTTACATATATCTATTACACACTTTTTAGGTCAATAAATTAGGGCACTTGATTAGTTTTTGATTGATTAGTTTTCCCAAGAATAGATAATAGGACCATAAGTAGAATTAAATGAAGATCATACCTTGTTCAGGAAAGAATGACTTTCTACTTCGAACTCTCCTACATTTTCTTGACGTTCTTCATCTGCTGCCGATAAACAAAGGTATATAAGAAAACTTTATTAATTGAACGTTAATCCTACATACGAAATATGACTTGTATAAATCTTAGATCATTACTTCCTAGACCTAACTAAATAAATCCGAAAGTGAGTTAGTTTGTTTAATCTGTTACGCTTTCACGCGTTAACTACTCAACCGATCATCATGAAATTTTGCATAATAGGTACCTATGTATATAGGACACGTTGTCAGGGGTGCAGAAAAAGACATAGGATACCTTTTATCTAAAAAAAAGTACTGTTTCCGAGCCGCGGGCAAAAGCTAGTTAATATTATAAATGCGTAAGTAACTTTGTCCGTTGGACCTTATACCTAAATCACTAAATCGATTTTGATGATATTTGGCATGGCGTAGGCTTGAATCCTGACAACTGACGCTAGCGACCTTATACATGAATGGTGACTTTCATCAAAATCGGGTTAAAGGTTTAACCGTGAAAGCCCAATAATATTAATTAAGTTAATTAGGAATATGATTACTAGGACTACATAGGACAGGATATGAATTTGATATACCTACACTTGGGGGCCATAAATTCGGCGTCACTAACTTAAATCCAAATATCTTGAAATTTATTGAACTGGAAGTCAACAGTAACGACAGAACAAGGCTCAACCACATTGTTTCAAAAAGATGACGCACTCGTCATCCTGGTTACTCCAAACATCACACATATCATTGTACTTACCTAAGTGTGATCTTTAGAGTCGCCAATGGTTTAATGGTGGTATCACTCGGTACGAAATGTGATTCTAGGTAGGTATGTCAAATTACTTCTAAATGCATTGTTTAGCGCATGTCGAGAAACCACTTAAATAAAAACACACACAAGAATTGCTGCAAATTATACGAACCTAGGAAGTGCTACAAAGTAATATCAAGGTATAGGTATATGCAATAAAAAATAAAAATAAGTCGTAACCTATTAGAATTAGCGCGAACAACAACGGTTTGAAACGAAAATGCAAGAAATAGTGTGGGGCTGTTTTTTAACGTGATAAGTAAGTTAAGATGATGTGGATAAATGAGAGGAGGTACTTACCTTTAAGTATCGCCAAATTCATAATACGTCTAGTCCTTAAGTTCCGTTTCATCGTGTCAGTAGATAACAAGTATCGACGATATACAATATGCAACTAGGTATTGTTGCTTCCATTCGTATGGGTACTGCGGCGTCCCCAAAATCCACGCGCAGAATGAAGATTATAAAACGATCACTAACAAAGCAAAGCGCTCGTGTGGCAACGTTGCTTTTTCTTCAAAAACCCTCAAGATACACGAAATGGCAACGTTGCCATCAATAAAGCGGTGTGGCCAGTGGAAGCATGACTATCGGCAAAATGTACAAAAATATACACCAAAAAAATAACCGGCGGTGCAGCACCTCTAGCGGCCAAACGGCGAACAACATTATACTCGCCCAGACGCTCTGGAGGCAAAATTGCATCCAACCGATTTTTGTACTATAGGTTCGTAATAGCTAAAGCTATGGAATAGTGTTAATTTCGGGCGAAAATAATGTTGCGTCCGTATATCGGACGCAGTAAGTCGGTGGACGCAGTATTACTATGGGATTTTTTAGGGGTGGACGCAAGAAGTCTACCAGGGTGTATATATATATATATATATATATATATATATATATATATATATATATATATAGTCAATTTGGGAAAAACTGTTCCGTAAAATAAAGACATTAGACCAGTTTTTCGGTCGCTCGTAGCTGCAATTAATTGTGTTAAACGAGCATTTTCTCATCATATTTTATATAGATAAGTAAGTAAATGAATGCATCTTTCCAAAATATGAAAATAACATATTCCCTGGTAAGATAATAAAAACAAAGTAAAATCATTATCATTAATTCAATAAAATCGTTGTTTGTGCGTTTGTGCATGCTAATCTCAAAAACGTTTTTGCGTTGAATGCGTTTTTCCCTGATGTGATTAGGCGCTATTCTGAATAACCACACCAAGGAGTTAAGTTATCACGCGTACGAAGTCGCGGGCACAGCTAATATAAACTATAATTTGTCTACGGACCTCTAACATTCGTATAAATGTATATGTATGTATTGGAGATCGACAGACAGGCTGACAGTCCACTTGGTAGTTGTTGGTTAAAAACGATTTAAGGATAAGGGATTAGAAAGGGAAAAGACAATGAGCTCTGGCATCCCTTACTCACACCGAAACACATCTTTAGTGGCTTATAACATTAAAAATGTTGAGAAACGAAAATCTAGTAGATCGATTTGAAGATCGATAGAGGCAATACCTACTATTATTTTTATTAAATTGTGCTCTTTATTTACTGTTAACTTCTCAGAGATATTATAACAATGATAAAGCAACAGAAGACACCTTCAGTGATGATGGATGGTTTAAGACTGGAGACATGTTTTATAGAGACGAAGATTGGAGATTCTTCTTCGTTGAACGCATTAAGTCATTACTTAAATACAAGAATAATCAGGTAAGCTCCTTATACGTTAAATCATACAACGTCTTCTAAACCTATACATTTTTTTTATTATTATTAATAACACAGATATCTCCACCACAAATAGAGGAAGTGATTCGTCAACACCCTTCTGTGCTGGATGTCGCTGTCACCGGAATACCAGATCCCGAATGTGGAGATTTACCAGTCGCGTGTGTTGTACCGAAAAAGGGATGTAACATTACCGCCCAAGAGATCAAAGACTTAGTTAAAGGTAACATGGCTTGCGTCAATATAGTTTATAGAAATCTATAAACTAATACTAACCCAGACTATTTTAGGTAATTATCCCAGATAGATCATAGCTGCTTTGTTGTCCGAAGAAAATGGCAATTTGTATGGAAGGGAAAGTGAATCACCGCCATTAAAGAGACCAGATAACGGCGCGCTTTGATTGCTAGTCTATTCCCAACTGTTGAAGAGTATTGCTGATAGTACCTTATAAAAACTTCGTCGACCTCACTTTCAGACTCTCAAGAAATATATATTACCCGGCTGCTTACCTAAACCGACTTTTAAAAAGATGTTACAATAACACAATAATAATAACAATAGACAATCACTACATTTGAGTAGATTTTTTCACAGTAAAACTTTGAAATTTATATATGAAGGAAATAAGACGACGATTTCTTTTCTCTAATTCCCGTATTAAGGCGAGGACTTAACAGAAAAGCATTACTTATTTTCGTCCCTATAGTCCAGTCATTTTAGGCATTTTAAACCCCACTCTGCGGAAAAATTCTTAGTGAGCTGAAATTTTGTATCACCTTTATTACGGCGTTGTAATGAAGATGTGAAAAATCGACACTGATATCATGCCGGCTAAAAAAGTTATAAAGGTCAAAAGGTCGCGAAAATCCCTAAACAAGCCAGGCCAATTCGTGCGATCACAACTTATCTGACAAATTGAAACAATTTCTAGCATTTTAATTGTAACGTTCGGTTTTATATTTTCAGACACATTATCAGATTCGATGCAACTGAGAGGCGGCGTGATATTTTTGGAGGAGTTACCGGTGACTTCCACAACAAAGATACACAAAAAGAAACTCGAGGAACTGGTTTTACTAATGAAGAGGGAATGAATGCCCAATTCTTTCATTACATAATCTTTGTACATAGACAATAGTTCGCGTTGTAAAATGAGAAAAACTAATACTAAAATAAAACGTGATACTGCAATGTCTTTTTTATACTTTCAAAAATTAAATTCTATATTGCCCATTAGTGCGAGCATATTAGGGTGCTTGCGCATTGCTAGCAGTTGAGGTTTCCCACCCTGCGCATATGTGCTTGAAGTTCGGAAGCCTGGTGAATCAGTAACAAATAGAAAGTTACAGCAACTATTCGTTGCGCATTTACACCGTTGCGCAGTAAGATTGACGTGGGCCGTCAAACTTAGTCTGCTATCATATATGTATTGTACCGTTTACCAGGCAGAACTGTTGGCGATATGTGAAACAACGAAGGGCAAAGAAACCACCTTTGTAATTTACAATAATTGTATGGCCGCTTGGCTCACCATCGCGGCGACTAGATTCTTACACCCTCTTGCCTTGAAAACAAGGGATAATTCGAAATTATGCTCAAAAAAAAACTAATCGGTGACCTTATTTTGGATAAAAGCTCACGCAGGGCGGAGGGTAATGAGTGGGCAGATCGCTTGGCGAAGGAGGCTGCAGCAGACACAAAACGAAAACCCTTTTATGATCTGGTCTCATAGATCAAGCCATCCATGGGGATCGCTTGATCTATGAGACCAGATGAGATCTATGAGATCTATGAGATCGTATGGACGAATGCGTTCGCTTGAGGAATGGGTTTACAGATATCGAAGGGCCGAAAGTGCAGGAATTTCAAAGTTGTTTTTCCCCAATCCAATAGAGGCACACAAATTATCAAATCGTTGCAGTTTGATAAATTGACTCAGCTGTTTAAGGGACACGGTGGGCTCTCTGAGTACTTGAACCAGTTCAAGTGCAAGGAAAGCCCATCGTGAATCTGTGATCCCGACGCAGAAGAGACGGTCCCTCATACAGAATTCAAATTCAAAGATGACAACAGACAATCTTAAGTATATAATAAGCAAATATACGAAACAATTCTTAGGATATTATTATCTCCTCACGGAATTTGGGAATTTCCTAATGAATAGATAGAACAAGGGTGTTCTCGTGTACGGAAAATAGATATGGTGACTGAATGACATCTGAAGTCCAACCAGTTACAAGTGGGATTACCTGGTGTTACAAGTTCCAATACGAAAGTATCGATCACTTAACGTAAGGGATAAACCACAGTTTTTCAGGGGACGCCAGCCTTGTGCGCAGCTAACTTTTCAAATATATGTTACACCAAAGTATTACAACCTTGTATGTAATTACATACAACCTCCAGGTGGAAGAAAATCTGTAGCACGTAGAAAAAGTGCGTCTCTCTTAACTTTTAGTATTAGCTAAGTAACACTGCATTTTGCATTCATATTCTGGACATAGGAGACAGCTCCCTTACATGAATTAACAGGTTGTGCGCTGTTTGGTTGGTGATTAAGAGACTTGGGGCCCTTAGCATATCTTTTATTATTCTTTATCTTTTATCCTATTTAGTTCCCGTTAGCCTACCTGCCGGCCTTTACGCAAAGAAAACTCATTCCGTAATAAGCTAAGGCCGTAATAGCCCTTACGCTAGTATAATATAAAAAGCGAAATCTATACTTCTATACCTACTAATATTATAAAAAGAAAAGATTTGTATGTACCTATGTATTTTTGTATGTTTGTAATGAATAAACTCAAAAACTACTGGACCGATTTTAAAAATTCTTTCACCTGTAGAAAGCGAAATTATCAGCGAGTAACATAGGCTACTCATCCTCCCCCATCTCCCCACTTTATTCCTCTCCATATAAATATATGTTTGTAATGAATGAACTCAAAGATTACTTGACGGATTTTAAAAATTCTTTCACATGTAAAAAGCTACTACATTATCAGTAAGTAACATAGGCTACTCACCCTACCCCCTTTACCCCCTATCCATACAAAATTGCCTTTTTCCACAAATAATATTTTATAAAGAGACGCGGACGAAGTCGCGTGCAACAGCTAGTCATAAAATAAAGTTAAAAACTTAATTGCCCGCCATTTTGCTTATACTACATAAAGGATACAGATATATTTTCGTTTTATGGCGGACCCCTGTCATAACTTTTTTACGTGGGAAATTATGTAGCCAGATCATGGGGAGGTCGGTGGGGTATGTGGGTCTTCTACCCATTAAAAACCCATTTTATTGCGCCGTCTATTAGGGCGTAAGCGGTCGTGGAAACATGCATCTTCCTCCCCCAGCCAGAATCGCCTGTTATAAAATAATCGTAAATCGCGGACCCTTAAAAATAAAACAAGAAAAACTGCTTTAATATTTTAATTTATATTTTACTCATATTGGTGTATTATGTTATTGTTATGATATTACTTATTACTTAAATATATTTAAATTGATAAGACTTCTCACGTCCAAGGAGCGTGGTATTGACCTGCGGTGTGACGGTTTGGTGACAAAATATAATATAATCTAAGATCCGAAGAGAGGTCGTCTTTCGACCCATCTATTTACCAAACGTAAAGTAATTTTATCAATATTACCTATGAGAAAATAAATCGGGATTCCGTGGCCTATTAAACTTACTTAATAGTTTTACGTGAGCCTGTATGTTTTTATTTTATATTTGTAGGTAAGTAATACTTACTTAAATGGCTTCATTTGGTATGATACTGTCTTATAATAACTTATTATTTATGATTATAATTAATGTAGTACGTAATAATGTAGGTAAAGTATTTATAAATCTCTTATAAAACTAGAATAAAATAATGGTTTCAAAGTAAAGAAAATCTTATATTTTAGCGATATTATCTTTATTCGTAAGCAATATTTAACAGTAAGCAACCCTGGCGACAAACCTGGGCGACAGAGGGGCGTATCGACGTGAAGGGGGAAGTGGTTATATAAATGGCAGCGTTTGGTATTCGGACAAAGAAGATTCCGTTCTACTTGTTATTATTTATTCTTATGCACGTATTTATTTTATAAAATACTAGCGACCCGCCCCCGACTTCGCCTGGGGTGCAATTTTTATATATATGAACATTTCGCGTTTATCCCTCTTTCCATTAGTGAAAACCGTATTAAAATCGGTCTACCCGTTCACGCGTAATGCCGTGACCAAGGGAAATGGGTATTCATTTTTATATATTTTATAGAGATGTAGGAATCACGGAGTGAGGGTTTTTTAAGATGATGTCACTTAACGTACGCGAAAAAAGTATTTGCAGCATATTTAAACTCTATTGTCTAGAGCCGAACACTCAAATGAGGGTTTTCTGAAACGGTCTAATTGAGATGGCAGCACTGTAGCGTCAGGTCCAATGAACTGTCAAAATACATACGCGAATTGCAATTTTCTATGTATTTTTTGGGTTTAATAATTTATGTTAATAAATTATTAAACCAACACAATAGTATTTCAATAATTTATGTTTAGTACACACGACTCTATGCTATCTGACAGCTGTTTAGACCTGACGCCTACGAAGTGCCGCCTGGTGGCAGAAAAAGTATCGAAAACCCTCATTTCACCCTATTCCTATGGCGAATATTGTTTTGAGGTTACTGTGGTTTTTTAATAATTTAGTATGGTACACTTACTTCTCTTGTTTCTATTCGTCTTTAATAATAGCTGACAGAAGTAAAAACTTCTTCAATTTCACTATCTATAGTAAAATTGTTCTACTAAAACTTTGTATCTCTAACTCTGACTCTTCAAATCACTGAATTCGTTTAACTTTCTTCATTAAATAAAACTTTATTAATTTTCTTTCTACATATTTATTTATGTGCACATATTAAAATATATATAAAAACATTCACGATTTAAAAAAAACTATCCATTATTATATTTTTATTTTATCTTTTCTCATCTCAAGAAATTGTCCCATAATAATTTCAAAAATTTATATATTTTTCAGATTTAAAAAACATTTTTAATTCGATATTTCCAAAGACAATAGAAAATAAAATGATCTCTTCAACATGGTGAAAGCCCGAAACGCGAACGCGACAGTGTGCACAACTTTTGCACGCACAGTAATCGCCACCGCAGACGCGGATTGAATGCGTTGGTTTGGAGTGGACGTACCTTTCCAAATTCTTAATAGGATAATCGAAGGATAGGATAATCGAAGGATAGGAAAATCGAAGGTACAGAATCATTCTCCCAGTCTGTTCAAAAAGCATGCCACTATTCTTGAATAACGGTTTATCGTAAAATAAACAAACAACGAAAAAAAATTTTCTAAAGTTCAAAAGTTCATCGGACGGTCATTGTCATTGCCACAGTATACCGGTACTATGCAGACCAGATGCAGACATCGACTTTACACCCAAATAGACTCCTAGTGTACAGGGCGAAGGCATTCAGACAACACATTAGCCTAATAAATCTTATATAATTCCACGCCCGCTACTAATGTTCGGGCAGTAACGACCAGATCTGAGACCCGTGAACATCTCTGAGCTCGCTTACTAAAATTATCTATTATTTGTTGCAATGGCTTCTTGTAGCATAAAATGTTGTGGCAAAGACAGCAATAGCTTAAATTTTAAAACATTTCACAGGTAAGCTGGCTTCTTTAATTATAATTAATTATAAGATACATTAATTAAACTGGTCGTTGAATCCACGTCACTGACAGTGCATCCCTTTTTTTCATAACTAAATATATGATTACATTCCTTTCTTCCTTGATATGGCACGTGATGTACAGTACCGGGTACAGGTTAGAGGTCAGGATATCGATGTCAGTTTCGTAATTGCATTTAAATCAATGCCTAGTAATCAAAATATAGAACGAAACAGGTAGAAAATATATGGCTTTTTCAACCAATTTCCACAAATAAGGAGGTTTTCAATTTGTTTTTTTTTTTTGTATGTGTGTTACGTGATATCTTCGCCAATTGTAAAACATTTTCAAAATTCTTTTTGGTTCATATGGGGTACGTTTCAAGGATGGCTCCATATATTTCAAGAAAATATTTCTACTTTATGTAGTGGAACTCGGTTTTTCAAGGTTTTAAACTATGTAATTATGTCGTAAGCTGAACGCGTGAAGAGTTTATTAAGTGTTAGGATTTCATGAAATTTTGCTAAAATAACTTCTATTGTCTTTTAAAAATTGTTTATACTAGATTTCTTATATTTTTAGATTTTTAGATATAGAAATAGTTGAAAGTTACCAGGCGAGAAAATTGGGTCCCATCAAAATATAGTTCCCGTCATTTGTTCCCTAAATTTTACTCCTGATTGCTTTTATGCTTTTATGATATGAAAGACTTTTAAATTCTGCGGTACCCTCTTTGCTTCTGCCGCTTTTGGTAAGAAAAATACGACAAAAGTACCATTCACTCTGTTTAGCAAAACCTAGATATACTGTAAGTATCGGTCGTTATTTTTATAGAAACTAAATACCAATCTCTATGTTTTGATCGTGACCTTGATCGGATCAATTGGCGTTCAAACCCCGCGCCCGCGCACCTCAGTTAGTTGCCAGAACAGTTTGCATTGTGAATAAAAGGTATTAGGCGTCTATTTTATTTATTTCATTTTATTAAGAAACAAACTGGCATTTATATAAAAATTAATTATAAGAATAAAAATTAATAATTTAAGATTCCGAATTTGTACAAAGAATATTATAAATACTAAGCAAGCCAACACAAAATCAAATATCTGAAGGCAAAAATAAAAATTAATTTCAGTAATTAAAATGATTAACTGAACTGCTTTTAACAAGATTTTACAAAGTAAAATTCTACTTATTTTACATCTTACATATTATCTTACAAAGATATTCATATTTTACTAACATATCTTGTAAGGAAAATGATTTAATTCTCGTACATCATATTCGAATCAATATCAGCTTCCAGTTATCCCTCAGTCGTGCTATTCGATTCCATAACGGGCCCGCAATCTTTTTGATGTCGTCAGACCAACGTTTCCTCTGCCTTCCTCTTTTTCTTTTTGTTTGAGATCAAGGGATCCACTCTGTTATGTCTATAGTCATGTGACCCACCCACCTCCATTTCAGTTTTTTAATCGACAAATAATGTGATTACTGGAGTGCTAGGGCTTTTCAAGACGAAAAGATACGCGTCACTCCACGTCTCCATTTTATCTTGAGTCGTATCAATATGAATATAAATTGAAAATTTAATATTTAATGTTACGCACCGACGAAATGTGATTCCGTTTGTTTTCAAGTTTTACTGTTTTTTCCACACCACCGAATAAAACAACAAGTATTGTTTCATAGCGAGCGAGAGTTGATGTTTTATTAGTTACAAATCACTTATGTGTTTCGGAATGGGATATCAGTATACCTATACTCATATCAGTACCCTGTACGTTAGCTGCTCCGTGGTAGGAATATTTTCATTGCCTACAAGATAAGATATTTTTATGTAAGTGTATATAAGCACAACATATTCTAATTTCTGTCGTTATTCCAGTTGTTACAGTAAAAATGCAAGAACATTCAAGTCATGCGGTTCATTGGCATATTGCGGAGTTGACAGCCCGAGTTGTTGCTAAGTCTGGCATTCCTTCAGACAGATATCATTTAGGGAAAGTCATACTGCAGTGCTTTAAGGATGACCCGAATTTTGTAGCGCAGGTATGTTGTCATTTAATGTAAAAAGTGTTTCAAATTACCTAATGATCAACACCCAACAACCCCCACGTTGACGGGTCTCCATGAGGACATCCCAATGTAAAAAAGGGCACATTGCGTTTTCCAGTAAGTACGGGCATTCTGTCTGGCTGCAGTAGTCACAGCTTCTCAGAAGACCACCGTGAAATAACAGCTCATGTGCTGTTGTGTTTCCGTGAGTGAGTAGGGATTCCAGAGCCCCTATACTTTTCTAATCCCTTATCCTTAACTCTACTAAAGTTTGCAGCGCACTTGTAGCACATATGGCATTGCTTGTGTTAATAGGCGACGGTAGCCATCTACCAGCAAGTGTACCGTCTCACGACCTCTTCTTACATCAAACCATTGCATATGGAATACTTGATATCCAGAGGATCATATTAGAACCATTGATCACGTACCATCGGATTGGTACTATCAGATGAGTCGAGAGTAGCTTTAAGAGGTCCCGATGGACGCCAGCGCGTGTTGAGCTGTTTGCACAGTGTGCTGTTGTCGAAACAGTTGGCTATCAAGGTGGCTCAGTAATGGTATGGGGTGTTATTTCCTATGAGGCTCGTACAGAGTGACTTTTGTTTGAAATAACCAGCGTATATGTTCAGAGTTAGTACGTGGAAGTGGTCTTAGAACCTTTCTCCCCATTTATTGGGGAAGATTTTCTTCCGTTGATTTTCTTTTCTTCTTTTTTTTTGCGGAAGATTTTCTTCCGCAAGAACGAGATTTTCTTCCGTTGATTTTCTTTTCTTCTTTTTTTTTTTGCGGAAGATTTTCTTCCGCAAGAACGTTGCACGACAACGTTCTTGCGCACATCGCTAGAGTGGTTAAGGAGTACCTTGATGCCGTGCGTGTAGCACGACTATACCATGGCCAGCTCGCAGCCCGGACTTAAACCCCATTGAACACGTTTGGGATTATGTATCATATTATAAGAAATAGTAATATTTTTGAACAGTTCGGTAAGAGCATTTTCCATAATAAAACTATCTGTAGGCAGCTATTACGCAAATATAATTTGTCTTAAAGGAATTTCTGCTTCTATTACTTCACTTCAAAAATCAAACATTAATCAGGATGTAAAAATAAATTGCAGATTGATGGAGCGACAGGGGAATCCGATACAAACCAATCTATTATGGAGAGATCTGTCAAATGTGCAATCTCCTTAAGGAACATGGGTTTGCAAAAAGGTGATGTGATAATTATCATGGCGCCTAATCATTTGGATATTGGGATGCCTTTGTATGCGGCATTATATCTAGGGATAGCTGTAGCTCCAACTGACAGAAATCTGGGTGTGCGTAAGTAGCCAATAAATTTATTTAACATGTGTTGTGCTAGCCTTCTTTATTGTTATTATTATGGGTTTTCTGAGTAAGTCTCTGGTTAAGTCACCAATCTCAAATTGCCATTCCAAGTATAAAATTTAATATTTGATATATAAAACTACATATATTACTGTAAAGTTTCATCAAAATTCGTTCAGTAGTTTTTGTCATCGTCATCAAAACGCATCAAAACATTAATATCTGCAGTTGCCCATTGAATAACTAAGCATATCTTAGATCTTTTTTATATGTGATATAAGAAATTATCTTTAAATTTTTTTATATGGAATGGTTGTCAGACTGGCTGGTGGTCCATTTGATGGTAGGTGACCACCGTCGCCTATTAACAAAAGCAACGCCACAGATGCAGCAAGTGCGCTGACGAAAAAATGAACATGAAACCAGTATGAACCTACATTAAAACTTGTTGTAAGTATAAATTAGACGAAGCGTATATTATAAACCAATAGAATATATACCTTTAGATATAGATATATAATAGTTAATATATAGAAGACTAATGTTATTATTTCAGTGGAGCTTCAGCACGTGTTTAATATTAATAAACCAAAAGTAATATTTTGTCAAGCCGAGAAAACATCTGATGTACAACTGGCCTTAAATAAAGTCGAGTTGCAAGCACAAATTATCACTTTTGACAAAGGAGATCGCACGGGTACACTTAGCTTCGAAGAGTTTCTTGAAGATTACGGAAAAGGGACTGCCGTCGATGAATTTAGGTGATAACTTTATTTTAAGTTTTGGTAACTATACAAAGATAAAGAAATAATCAAAGCAACTGCCACCAATAATGCTGTTTGAGTGTGCTTTGGGGATCAACTACATTTATTCAGGTCGATTCAACTTTTGTTCATAGAAAACAGCAGTTTATTTCGCGTCAATCAGGCGAAAATGAGGACAAAGTGTGTTTTATCCTCGTCGACAATTCGCACCTTTCGTCGACAAATTATGGAGTAAGACCAGACCTCTGTCACTCTCTGTGTGCGGTGATATAATTTGCCTACCATCGCTCACATTGAATGTGAATGCAACTTCTGTACGCTAGTACTATTATTTATTCTGTGGTAAGACCCAGGCGTGCCAGTCGTGACTTATCGCGTGCGAACGCGGCCGGGAGCACGCGGCTGGCGCAATTTGTATGAAACCAATGACGGCTTTCATTGTTTTAACTTTGGAAACGAACTTTTGAAAATTGGCGGCAGTAACCACTCTCTTACAGAAGACCACCGTGAAATAACAGCACGTGTGCAGTTATGGTTCGTCAGTGAGTATAACGAATGACAGAGCCGATTTCCTTATATTTTCCCACCATCCCTTTTCCTTAATGCTACTATGATCGGTGGCGCACTTGCAACACCTGTGGCGTTGCTTGTGTTATAGGCGACGGTAGTCACCTACCATCAAGTGGACCTTTAGCCTGTTTGTCGACCTTAACCTGAACATAAGAGTTTATAGCCTTATAATAAACAAACAGGCAGGAAGGTGGACAAAAATAGCCTCCAGGATACTTGATATACTACCCCATAATATGTATAATAGATTATGGGGTAATCTATTACCCATAGCTTAAGATTTTCAAAATTGATTCTCGATAAATCATTTGAATAAATGAAAAATTAATAATATCATTTTAGACCAACAGATTTGGACCCAGACGAAACCTTTAGTTTCTTAGTGGCTACAAGCGGCACAACAGGATTACCGAAGTCAACGGCCATCACACACCAGAATTTATTAATCACTTTTCCCTATATTTGGTAAGAACCTATGCATGTTCGGTCCCGTTTTCGTGTGAATGTATGACGAATGAACGCATAATTGAACCGAATAAATAAAACCCAATCTAAATCCTTTCAAATAACAAACGGTGTAACCGCTCAAAGTGTGCTGTGTCCGCAAGCACCTCAACCGACTGAAACTCAACGATAGATACTACACGAGATCTGGTAAGAAGGAAATCACATCCGGCTGCTTCAAGAAGGAGACTTCAAGCACTAGGCGCCGGATGAGAATGTGGACAGGGAAACCCAAGTTTTCAATCAGACAACCCTTTATTATTACAGTTAGACACAGATAAACGGTGGAGCGTAGATATAACACACGTAGAACACAATACAAATAAATACAAGTAAATTATCATTAGAATTAAACTATGGGGTAAATTTAAAGTCTGAATTTTTAATCACAAATAGCGTAGGATGCACTCGAAGACACTTTCAAATAGATATACTATAGTACAAATTTACACCCACACGATCGGTAAAATAAACCTCTTGGAATTGATAAGGGGTGCCCGTGGGATTCCTAGTAACCAGCGGTCGTCCGTGTTCCCAAATGTGACGCAGCAAAAGATCAAGCCTGTATTGGCCTGAGCTATTAGAATGGCGTTACGTAGACAGGTGCCGCATTGTGTCCCTCTTCCGTGAAGGTGGCCTATTCCTTCACGCTTACTGCCTGATGGTTGCCAGACAAATTAGGTCTTTACCGACTATACTTTCGCGATGACGACCTATTGGCTATAAGCCACAGAAATATTTCATTAGACCGCGTGTTAAGCGTACTCGGTAAACGGGCTGCCAAGCAAAATGCATGTCGTGAAGTTCGCCAAGTCAATTCCGCATGCTCCAGGCGCCGAAAGAGAACGCGTCGCCCCCACTAACTACCTCCCTGTATATCATCGCCTACATCTATCCTATCTAGAATAATCGCCCACATAGTCGGTTCTCGTTTCATACGCGTTACTCATACATAGAGGTCACTACCCCATGTGCGTATGAAATGTCGTTTTACCGACAATTAATAGCGAACCTATTCTAATTAATAATAAGGAACTGCTTTGATCCGAATCCCCCTCCCCAATATCAACTTCGCTAGATGTCGCTAATCCAATGTCGAGGCACCGCAAGTATGCTTTTACCGATGTTCCGGTCGTTAAGTAAGTTAATTCCATTTTGCAGTAGATAGGCCCAGTTCAACGTCCACATCTAGCTCGGTTAATACATCACTTGTAGGTGAGATGACGCAGTGCTTTGCCTAATTATTATAATTATAGCAATTTTTTCAAACTGGTTGATTTTTTACATCGTTTGTAAAGCAGTGACGCCGTTCGACCAAGCAAAGTCCGTGATCAGGAGACAATAATGTTCAAGACAATTTAATAATAACAAAAAAATCCTTAAAACAACAGTTTTCGACCAATGATGTGTTGCAAGTGATGATATATGATATATTCGTAAAAAAGCTCAAAATTGCTGAACGAGCTATGGAGAGAGTAGACTAGCGGTTAGTCTGCGAGATCGAATCAGGAATGAGGAGATACGTAGACAAACCGAAAGTTACCAACATAAACCGGCGGATCAGTAAGTTGAAGTGACAATGGACAGGATTATGGTACGGAGAGCCATAATGCCATTCGACTGGAGGCCACGGACTGGTAAGCGCAGTGTGTACGTCCACCCTCAAGGTGGATAGACGATCTGGTCGACGGTGGTACAGGCTGCTTATGACCGGTCCTATTGGAAAAATAAGGGGAGGTCTACGGCTACAATGTTTTATTTTATTTTATTGTGTGTCCTTCAATTCTCGAAACTTTCAGTACGACTTTACATATGTTATAAAACTGAATATGTATTCAAATTTTGTCTATGAATTGAGTGGAATCTAATTTCGACACTCCAACAGATGCTAGAAAATAATCCAAGAGAGGGATTGGACGAACATATGATAGGAACTTCTGTTTCAGGGAGCACTTTACCAAGTATCCAACGCCTACGCGCATGTGGCTGCTTCCGTCGCCACTGCAATGGGTAACGGCAATCCTCAGCTTCGTGACGTCGCCAATATTAAAAATCACGCGATTACAGACCTCCTTGCCGCTTATTCAAAATAATTTCTACGATATTATTAACAAATATCGGGTAAGCGTAGTATATAATGTGAACTATTATATTTAAAGATTTTAAATGAATGTGTTAGTTCTTTTCATTTATATATTAAATTTGGTTTTAGCCGACTTTCACTATTATGAGTCCTCTACTGATGACGTCACTCTTAAAACCCGGAGACCGAGAAAGATGTGACTTTACCAGTTTCGAAATGATTATTGTCGGTGGCAGTTTTGTTCCGCAGAGATTGGTGAAAGAAGCAATGGTCAGTCCTTGAGTCAAATTTATTTTAATGACAGCTTGCAAAGCGTTATAATCTATATACTAACTAGCGACCGACCCCCGGGTTCGCATGGATACAATATATTTTCTACAAGTTATATACACAAACATTTTAGACCGGGAAATGGTGACAGATTTTGGAAAATCATTTCTTACAGTATGGCGCTCTTAGGGGGGTTCATATACGTAATAAGTGAAAGGAAAATGATGGTCTCACCGGTTGTGCGCAGGACACAATTCCAGAATAATTAATTGAATTGCTCGAAATTCGGGGGGTGTTTTTCGGTATTTAAACAAAAAAGAATCCGACGCTCGCTATATGACATTCTGGTCTGAATCAGGAAAGTAGTGGCAGGGCACACTGCTGTTTCGCAGTAATTTAGGCAGCCCGTCTGGCGGCAGTAACCACCCCCTTACAGAAGACCACTGTGAAATAACAGCACGTGTGCTGTTGTGTTTCGGTGAGGGAGTACAGGATGCCAGAGCCCATTTCCCTATCCTCCTCCTAATCCCTTATCCTTAATTCTACTGTAGTCGGCAGCGCACTTGCAGCAGTTTTGGCGTTGCTTGTGTTATAGGCAACGGTAGCCACCTACCATCAAGTGGATCGTCAGCCTGTTTGCCGAAAATATCTTAACATAAAAAAAATTGATTTACGAATTGGAGCAAGAGAAAATTTCTCTTGCTCCAATTCGCATAATCGGAAGCCGATCTAACTTCTAACTACCTACTTAACATTTTTATTACATTACAAACATACCCCAATCCGCTAATTGCCATCAGTATGGATACACAAAAACATATTATTACCGCACTCCAAGATGAAAGCCAGATGGAAGCTGGGCAAAAAGTGATGTGGATAAAGCCAAATATACTCGGCGAACGTTTGTAGGTACATTTACTCCAAACGAAGATCCTAAAAATGAAAATAAAAATGGATTCACTAAAAATGATGATAATATACTATTAAAACTAAGCGAACCTCACCAATTAGTCGTATCTATTAATAAAGTAACCACTAAAGAAACAAGACACACACAAAGCCCCTGGCTACGACTTAATTACCGATACTATTTTTAGAGACTTACCGTATGCTGGTATCAAGTTCCTCACGCAAATCTTTAACGCATGTGTGTGAAGAAATTTTGTACCCCCGCAGTGGAAGGTTGCTGAAATCATTTAATTCCCAATCAAGGCAAAGACCCCACTGATGCTGATATCTTACCGTCCGATCAGTCTCCTGCCTATCTCGTCTAAAATTAAAGTATTAGAATTACTTATATTGAAGCGCATAACTCCTGAAAGGCTCATGACACTGTTACCTTAATTGCTGATAACAATAAAAAAAATAAACGAATTAAAATAAAAGAAAGGCTAAAAGCGTTATCCAATTTAATAAAACTTAAATATAGGACAAAATTACAAATTATTAAAAAAAATAGCACAGTTAACTTAATAAAAAAAATAAGACAGGGTCTTAGTGAAGAGCAGTTGAGCCTCTACCGCCGCCAATTTAGAATAAAAATCACTAAAAAAATATATAGGGTAATTGTCCTATCACGCAAGGTCGTCCAGTAAAAGAAAAAAATATCGCGTCCAGTAAAAGAAATAATTATCACGTATCTGTAACGCGAGAAAAACGCTGGAATCGGCGCTCTCACCCGGTTACTTCGTGGACACTCGGCCTGCGTTGATGCAGCAAGCCAAGTCTCGAACGGCTACGGTTGCGCTGTGACCCGACGTGGCTCTGGCAAGGGTACTCGCCATACGTGGAAAGCCGAACCCACCAAAACAGAACAGAACGGAACGGAACCGGACACGACAGGACCGGACAGGACACCCCTGAAAGACGATGAATAAATGTTTCAGACGCAATCCTTAATTTCTAAATCTTCGACGCTCGCCGTAAATTAAATTGAAAGTAGGTACGGTAGACGGCAAAACTACCATCACCCGGTAATGCTTACGCATCAACCTGTCTACGTCTCAAATCTAAATAAAAAAAAAACGTGCCTTAAGGCACGTGGCATGCACCTTTGCAAATGAAAACTACGGAAAAAGAAAATAATTTAATACACAAAAGATATAAAGGTATTTGTCTTTTTGGACATTGATTTCGAGGATTTAAAAGAAAAAACTAAATTCTAATTTTGACCAAACACATGTGACATACTACGAAATAAGCTAAATAAATTATTAGATTGCGTCCAACTAACAGGAAAAGACTTACCGAATTTGGGGCGTCGTCGATAAAAGAATTAAAAATGGATTTACCAGCTCGTAGAAAAGTTAGGACAACGACACTCGACCACTCGGACTCGCTCATAGGCAATAAGGCATTGCCTGGCGTCCCTCTACCGCACAGTCCACTCTACACGCTCGCCACTCGCATCTCATTGGCTATCTAAATTTACTGAATAAAAACTAACTCCTAACGATTAGAGTGTAGCAAAGAGTTGCAGAAAATCAACTATTGCAGAATTTTTTTAATGTAACAGTACGATTGACCAAGTTGCATAGGCTAGTAGAAATAACAAACTACACTTTCGAACACAAAAATAATTTTAATTACAAAGGAATCTAAATGATATATCCAAATGGCTGAAATATTGGCGAGTAAAGGCAAGGGAAACCAATCTAAAAAAAGTGACGTTTACCCTCAGAACAGACACATGGACTTTAATCAGAATAATTTAAAGACATGGAGTTAAATTAGATAAAAATACTAGGGCAGAGTGATAAGTCTGGTAAAAATCTATTTTGGATTAAAATTATCACAAATTGCATGGAACCTCCTTGTTCACAACTCTTTTGAAGGACTAAATTAAAATTTTGAGCCAGTACCGCCGGTCGATTAGTTTTTTTGTGACAACTATTAAAGAAAAATAAATAATTGAACAAATTTTTGCAAAGATGGAGAAAAGTGAATATCGTGTCTTGATTAAACATTATTTTTTGCGCAAAAAATACTATTACGGAAATGAAAAAAAAAACGATAAATATTATGTCACCGTTAAATTAAGTAGCCTTATTTCTAAACCCCAACAGTTTATAAGTGCAGCCCTGACCAAAATTCGAATTTGCGTCATACATAAATGTTCATAATAATTACATGATATAATAATCCTTTGCGTCATAAACGAAAAGGATAAAACAAATGTTATTATTTACTGGTTTAATCTTATTCATTTATTCATAATATATTCATTTATGAACCGATTGCCAGAAAGCAACCCCACACACCAAAGTGTGCAATGGATATGGAATGACGGAGCTAGCAGGTATGGGGTTTGATTTTAATTTTGGAAAACCATTGGGCTGTCTCCAATATAAAGTAAGTGTTTCATAGGTTCGAAAGAGATTTAATTATTACTTACTATTTTAACATATGTAGGTACTTTCAGAAAAGTTTTCATTTTCAGTTAGTAAATATTGAGACAGACAAAGAGATTGAAGAACCTAATGTGCCTGGAGAGTTGTGGTTAAAAGGGCCTGGAGTATTCAAGGTGAGTTTGTTTTATTTAGTAGACAAAAATATCGTTTCTAAAAATGCACTTAATTCATTTTTTTTAAAGACACATACATAACTATGGATTGTATATAAGAGGATCACATTTTTTCTCATTAATTCCAATAACATTTATAAACTTTGTCATAATATACATGTTATAGCATTTATTGTATTACTAATTTATGATTATTAATATTAATACATATTCTTATTTATTACATATGCTGTTACGCTCATTATGTGGTTACTGATGGTTCTTTTTGTTTCCTTTGAATGTTTGAACAGCGTTTATTACCAAAGAAGCCTCTCATCGGCGAGGATAGCCACGTACCCTAAAGTCTAAAGTGACTGTTATAATTATTGGTATTTGGTAAATAAATCTTGGTAAATATTATGATATTACTGATCTCGCTATAGTAAAATTTACATTCTAATGCTGGCCGTCCAACCAGCCCTCAAACCTTTTAATTATAGTAGAAAAGTTCAATGTATTTCTGTATATCTCGGTATATATACTCCAGGACCAAGTATACCAAGTATATATAATCAATATGGGATAGATTAACGAACTTGTACAAACCATTCCGTAAAATAAAGACATTAGACTAGTTTTTCGGTCGCTCATAGCTTCAATTGCGTTAAATGAGTATTTTCCCACCATATTTTTATAGACAAGTAACTAAATGAATGAATCTTTCCAAAATATGAAAATAACACCATCCCAGATAATAAACCAAAGTAAAATCTTTATCATACATACATAAAATCGTTGTTTGTCTCAAAAATGTTTTTGCGTTGAATGCGTTTTTCACTGATTTGGTTAGGAGCTATTCTGAGTTACCACGTCAAGGAGTTAAGTTATCACGCGTACGAAGTCGCGGGTACAGCTAATATTAACTATAATTTGTGTACGGGCCTCTAACATTCGCATAAGTGTAAATGTATGTATTGGAGGAGCACCTCGGTAAGATCGACAGACAGTCCACTTGGTACCGTACCTATAACATAAGTAAGATCAGGATTAGAAAGGGAAAAGCCGTTGAGCTCTGGCATCCCTTACTCACACACCGAAACACAACAGCACCGAACAACTTTAGTGGCTTATAACATTAAAAATGTTGAGAAACGAAAATCTAGTGAGCCGATTTGAAGATCGATAGAGGCAATACTATTATTTTTATTAAATTGTGCTCTTTATTTACTGTTAACTTCTCAGAGATATTATAACAATGATAAAGCAACAGAAGACACATTCAGTGATGATGGATGGTTTAAGACTGGAGACATGTTTTATAGAGACGAAAGTTTGAGATTCTTCTTCGTTGAACGCATTAAGTCAATCTTTAAATACAATGATAATAAGGTAAGCTCCTTATACGTTAAATCATACAACGTCTTCTAAACCTATACAAAATTCTTTTTTTTATTAATAACACAGATATCTCCACCACAAATAGAGGAAGTGATTCGTCAACACCCTTCTGTGCTGGATGTCGCTGTCACCGGAATGCCAGATTCCGAATGTGGAGATTTACCAGTCGCGTGTGTTGTACCGAAAAAGGGATGTAACATTACCGCCCAAGAGATCAAAGACTTAGTTAAAGGTAACATGGCTTGCGTCAATATAGTTTATAGAAATCTATAAACTAATACTAACCCAGACTATATTAGGTAATTATCCCAGATAGATCATAGCTGCTTTGTTGTCCGAAGAAAATAGCAATTTGTATGGAAGGGAAAATGAATCACCGCCATTAAAGAGACCAGATAACGGCGCGCTTTGATTGCTAGTCTATTCCCGACTGTTGAAGAGTATTGCAGTGGTGGTGGTGACTCCCATCACCTCTATGCAATTTTGTAAACTTCACCTACCTAGTAATCTTCAAATTTTCCTTACTTGCGAAAATTTGCTTAAAGTTGGTGTTTCATTTTTACCTTTAGTCCTTTACGACCTTTTATTATGGAAAAGTCATCAGCAGGCTTTAAATTCGGTTATTTCCGAGAAGCCACAAAAAATTATTGTTCAATATTGCACCTTAATTAATAGGTTATTTATATTGCGCTTATTTTGGTAAAAATTGTGAACGGTCTGACGTTAGCCATTGTCGGAGTTGTCGCAAATAATTTTGCATGAAATTCGACACATTTCATATCAAAAATTATTTGCTTTGTATAAAGTCAAGATGTGCTAGACAAAGATAAAGCCACAACCTGCTCCGAGCATTTCGGATTATGATTAGTAGGTTAAAAAAAGGAATTTGTATGTATGAATTTTGATATACACAGAAAAATCATTTTACGCTTATATTAATTTTTAAGCAGACTTACTAAGTAGACTTCCCTAAAGGTTTAATACGGCGGTTAATTTACCTTTGAAGGATTGGATAAGAAGACAATTCAATCCTAAGTTTGCGGGTCTTTCTAACCAAGTCAGGCCAATTACACAACTTATCTGACAAATTGAAACAATTTCTAGCATTTTTATTGTAACCGTACCTGTTTTATATTTTCAGACACATTATCAGATTCGATGCAACTGAGAGGCGGCGTGATATTTTTGGAGGAGTTACCGGTGACTTCCACAACAAAGATACACAAAAAGAAACTCGAGGAACTGGTTTTACTAATGAAGAGGGAATGAATGCCCAATTCTTTCATTATATAGTCTTGTAACAATTCGCGTTGCAAAATGAGAAAAACTAATAATAGAATAAAACGTGATACTGCATTGTCTTTTTTGTATTTTCAAAAATTAAATACTATATTGCCCAATAGTACGAGCGTCCTACTAGTGCGGACCAATAGGTCCGAGGTTCGTTTCCAGGCCAGGGCCAACTTCTGAACTGAACTTTTCAGACAGACAAAAATTCTAAAATCAATTCTTTTGACCTCGGTAACATAAGTACAACGTATGTTACCGAATACGTAATAGTATACTTAATACTTAATAGCATACTTAATAGCATAACGTTAGAAAATAGTTTTTTGAAAAAATATTTAATGTACAGACACGTTTTGTTTACGATTTTATTATATGTATAGATAAGCGTAAAACATGTCCATACCATATATATGTAAAATAGCAAAATGTATATACAAAATTAAAATTAAAACAAAAGATATGTAAGAAAAGTAATAATCAAGAAAGCAGATTGTAAAAAATATATTGTGAAAACGAAATTGTAAATGGCAAATCCTAAGTCTTAATATAATAAAAATAGAAAACTAATTTCTGTATTTTTTTTTTCAAAATTTTAGTTTCAGTAGTTTTGTCTATTTTCTTGAATAACTTGGAAACTAAACACACCGGCATATTTACGGGAACACAAAAAAAAGGTCCATAATTAAAAAAATATGGTTTTATTTTAAAATCTACTTACTACACTTCTTTTGTTATTTAAAGTTTCATTTGTTTTACTTAAAATGAGATCACATTAAGAACATATTTTGCGAGTAAAGGCTATTTGTGAAAAATGGTACATTTTTGAACTTTTCATGTAACCGGGAAAAGTGAAAATTAATATTAATATAACAATTAATTAAATTAGAAAAATGGTAATTAATATCGCGTATTTCCTCCACATGCTCTTATTAAAGTTTCTATCCGTCTAGGCATACTGGGAATGATGTTATCGATGGTCTCCTGGGATAGTCTCCGCCATTCCTCAACTACGGCGATTCGCAGTTCACCCACGTTGGCAGGAGCTGGAATTCTGGACTTAACTTTTCTTTTCAGCAAGTCCCAAACGTGCTCTATTGGGTTCATATTCGGTGATCTCGCCGGCCACTCCATAACAGTGATATTCATATCATTAAGATAAGCTTGAGTTACCCGAGCGGTATGCGGCCGAGCATTATCCTGCATAAAAACAAAATCGTCACCGATATATGGGGCAAACGGTACGACATTTTCTTCTAAAACTTCTCTGATATAGCAGTCTGCAGTCAGACTCCCTCTGTCAATCACTACCAAGTCTGTGCGAGCTCCCAAACAAATGCCCGCCCAAACCATTATTGATCCACCACCGTATGCAACTGTAGTTTCAAAATTTGTCTGAATGTATCGTTCTCCTTTGCGTCTGTATATTCTTTGCCTGCCGTCAATTTGATTTAAGAGAATTCTGCACTCATCACTAAACAATACCTTACTCCATTGGTCCGCGTTCCAAAGTCGCGATGTTCCTGAGTAAAAGTTAACCTGTTTCTACGATGATTTACCTCGAGCCTTGGAGCCTTGGCGGGCACAAATGAACCCAAACCAGCTTCTTCGAACCTTCTTCGTACCGTACGCTCACTTACGGTTACACCCCGCACTGCTTCTAACTCATGTCGGGCTTGGACGGCCGTCAAACGGGGGTTCCTACGTACACGAAGCCGAATGAAACGATCATCCCTACTCGAAGTGCGTCTTTTTCTGCCTTGTCCTGCTCTTCTCACATAAGTACCGGTCTCCCTGAACCGTTGGATATTGCGATGGATCGTTGAAACTGGTCGACGAAGATCTCTGGATATCACTCTGTAGGTTTGACCATTTCTTCGCATTTCGAGTGCCCTGGCAATCTCCGTTGGGGCTAAGTCAGGCATAATTCAGTCCTCAACTCCAGAAAGATACGCGATTAAAAAAAACTAACAAAAAACAGTATTTCAATGAAATTTTAAATCAAACTCAGAAGGAAGAAATACTCGAAGTTCGCTCCAGATAAGATTTATTTGAATAAAATTAAAACAATTGCATAAAATGTGATGTTCAGTTGTTTTCTTAATTTGAAAATATTTCTTTTTAAATTAAATGACGTATAAACCAGCCAGCAACCTTATATGATACTGATATCAAACCTTTATTTTATGTTCCGCTAAATATGCCGGTGTGTATATTTATTTTAATAATACAAAAAAATACATTGAAGATCTTCACAATAAGACCTTCCATTTGATGTCACACGATGCAGTTTTCAAAAAAAAAAAAATTTAATTTTCCACCTTCCCCCTAAAAATGACCTCCCATATACAGATTTCACCTATTCACGTCACACCTCTGCGTTTGGGTCACAGAAATTGATATGTGTACCAAATTTCAACTTAAGGCTTTTGTATATGCCAACAAAAGGTTTTCTCCGTGTAACTATACTTTACTGAATGGATATAAATGTACAAAAAATATATGTTATTTATTGGACATTAAATTTTAATTTGAACGTTGGAAATAATTCTTATAATATTATTAATAGTTGAAAAAAAATCCCAAAGTAAAGCCTTTTTTGTTTGAATTTTTGTAACTACTTCTAAACGGCATTGAATTTCAGAATTTTTCTTTCGCATAAATTTTTGACAAGATGTTTTTTACAAAGTGTACGATTGGCGAGTCAAAATAATGATTTATTAGGCTAAAAATAACTATTATTTGTTTTCTGTACAAATTAGCGCGGTTGGCGCGTGGCGCGGGGAAACATCTCGCTTCTATCTATCTATCTATCTATCTCTGTCCAGAACCTCAAGGCCGTTGGCAGATACAGAAGCCAGCAGATTCGGAGATAATTGACTATGACGGACGGACAGACGGACACACGAGTGATCCTATAAGGGTTCCGTTTTTTAATCGGAAGTACGGAATCCTAAAAACATGTGTAATGATTAATTTCTCCCCAAAATAGTAAATTAGTAAAATAGAAAATCGTAAAATAAGGTATTTACATAGAGTGTAGGGTTAGACGGGCATCCCACCCGTATCGTTATGTAAGATGTTGAATGCGAGAAAGAATAAGTATGTAGGATGGAAGTACGATATAAAAGTGAGTGCTGGCATGGAAGAGTAATTAGAGTAATTATTAATTATTAGAAAAAAAATGAAAAAAAAAAAAAAGTGGACTGTCAGTATGTTGTTACGAGTACGAAAATTAACAGGCTTTTAAAAAATATTATTTATTAATTTAGTTAACTAAAATGTACAATAAATATTACTACGATAAAGAATGAAGTCAACTCTTTTAGTATTGGAGTTGTTTATATGCCTCACGTAAGTTTTAACAAGGAGTATTTGTTAAACGGAAAAATTATCTCCTCACGGAATTTGGGAATTTCCTAATGAAAAATCCTAATGAAAATAGATATGCGCGCATATTTTATTATCTTTCTAAGATGACCCGACTGATCTTTTAATGTTTTTATTTGTCGGCAAATTTGACAGTTTCTAATCACTACAAGGTCATGTTTGCGCAAATAGATACAAGGAACAAGGGTGATTACAGTACAAAAATACACCTAGAGAAAATTTAAATCCAATACAGTTATTAATGTCTAGAAACTTACGTATAAAACTACCTAACTTGAGATCGAAGATCGTTAAACACGCAGAACAACAATACAAAAAAAAAAAACAAAGTAAACTAGATTATATTAACGTAAAAATTCCAGAAATTACCCTGATTTTTGCATAAATAACCATATATACTGGACCGCAAATAAACCGGTCCACCCGCTACCTTGGAACCTTGCGCAACGTGAGGTCACTTGAAGACTTCGAATCAGCAGATCATCGGTGCAACGAGTAATACCGTTCATTGGACGCGGCGGTTTTTGGTAGATTCATAAATTTACATTTTCGTCGTTGAATTGCCTGATGGACTACCATGATACTTTAGTGACATTCGGTAAAATTTATTAATTACTATACCTTTGTCTGCTTTTAAAATTGTCCTCACCCATTTCTAATCGTTTTTGTGATAATCTGAACTTGTTTGTATTGTTAAGTAAAACTTTAAATTTGGAATTATTTCTCTTTTTGAATAAAGGTGCGATTATTATTATTTTTTTTGTTTTTATTCGCAGATGTAAATGTTTATTATTAAATTTGAATTTTTAATGTCATTTACTACAAATGGACTAATTTGTTTGAAAATAAAATGATTTATTATTACTATTGTTATAAACTATGTATAATAAACGTTATTTTATAACTTAATAACTATTACAAGATAATAAGCACACAAAACAATCAGTACCGATGTTATTCCAGAAATAGCAAATCATGTTGTAAATATTGACTTAAATTCATGGTAAAAAAAGCGATTGTAGGAAATTACTGTAAATATTGTAAAAACGTATTTAAATAAGTTAGAGTTAACTTCAGTCGTCCAGTAACTATTGTGACCTCACTGGGGCAGCACGTTGGATAAACTTGTTTTTTTTTTATAGTGCTATAATTATCACAAGGTATGTAAACGTTACATAATTACGTTGCTATGGGTATTTGGTGTCACCATCTTTTTAAGCAGCGATAGTTTCTGCGAGTCGTATTATAGGATTCCGATACGTCAGGCTGAGTTTGGAATCCCGGTAAATTTGATTGTTTTTCTATTTTATGTATGGATGGGTAATTATGCTAATTGTTACCTACAATTGCAACGAAAAATGTCGTTAGGAAGCCTACTTGGCCTAGAAGTCTAATAGCAATCTTCGAAGACATCTGAAGTCCATCCAGTTACAAGTGGGATTACCTGGTGGATCACACTGAGGACAAGTCCCAATACGAAAGGATCGATACCGAAAGGATCACTTAACGTAAGGGATATACCACAGTTTTTCAGGGGACGCAAAACAAACTTGGTTTTAAATAACACTCACTATCTGTATTTTTTTATTAGTTGATTCAATTTTAATGGTGTCTGGCAAAAATTCTTACATTTTTCTTATCTTATGATTGGCATAAGCGTACAATACAGGAATACTTAGGGGATTCGAAGATAACATGTCCCGTACAGAAAAAAAGTAGGGATTATAGGCTATCTAGGCTAGTACCTAACCGCCAAAAGACATTAAGTATCATCAGGACGGATGCAAATTGGTGGCTAGTCATGATTGGATTAATGGTAAGGTAAGGTGAGGATGGGCTTATGCAAATGGATTCTTATTTTAAGCTCAGGCTCACCCTTATTTTATGCCTGTGGAAAGCAGAGTATCTTGTCCCTAAATAAATAAGAAATATATTAGTCATCTCACAACTGATTAATAATATATGATATTAATAATATAATCCTCTGACGATATTAATAATATCGTCAGAGGTACGCTACATAAAATTCTTATGGATATTATGTTATGTAATATGTATGACGTAATGTTTTAAGTAGGATTACTTTGCATCTATAATACACAATTATAATAAAATCGTAAACGAGCCGTGTCTGTACATTAAATATTTTTTTCAAAAAAAAAATTTATACACGTTATATTTATGTTAGTTTTTATTAGTTTTTAGAATTTTTGTCTGTTTGTCTGTGCGTTTGTGCACGCTAATTCCAGAAACGACTTAACGATTTGAATGCGGTTTTAACTGATGTAACATTGTTTCATTCTACAAGGGGCACACTGAAATGATCGGGAATAGAATATTTCGGATTAAGTTACAATAAAACCTTTTTTAGAATTTGAATACTGGCCTCTTAGAATCTTAATGACATTCAAACAATTTTTTTTTTATTAAAAACAAAAACTATGTTGGTTTAAAGTTGACACGTCGTTAACAGAAATGGAGCTCACGCGTGAACATTTCCGTGCCATAATTTATCACAATTTTCGTCGCGGCTTATCTCAAGATAAATGTCTCAGCGAACTAGTTTCGATTTATGATGTTGAAGCACCGAGTCAAACGACAATATACCGCTGGTATGCCGAGTTCCGACGCGGTCGTGTGTCGCTCAGCACTGTTTCTTCTGCAGGTCGACCAAGAACAACGCTCACGCCTGAAAACATCGCAGCTGTGCGAACTATTATATTAGATGACCGTCATGTGACATATGAGCAGATTCGGGCTGTTATCATTATCGGAATGACTGCAATTCAGTCGATATTACATAATGAGCTGTGTGTAAGAAAGCTAGTCTACCGCTGGGTTCCCCACAATTTGTCCGAAGAGCAAAAGGCGGCTCGTGTAGATTGGTGCCGGAATACTCTGCAACGCTTCAACGGAGGGAAGTCAAATACCGTTTATAATATTGTCTCAGGTGACGAATCATGGATTTATTCATACGAACCTGAAAGAAAACATCAGTCAGCAGTTTGGGTCTTCGAAGACGAGGTCGAGCCAACGAAAGTGGTTCTCTCCCGCTGCGTGTCAAAGAAAATGGTCGCTACGTTTGTCTCGAAAAAGGGGCATGTTGCTACAATTCCTTTACAGGAACGCAGAACGGTTACCGCCGAGTGGTATATCACGGTTTGTTTGCCAGAAATGATAGCCGAACTCCGAAAAAATAACCCGAAACGTCGCATCATCTTACATCACGATAATGCGAGCTCCCATACGGCTCGGAAGACAAATGATTTTTTGAAGCAGGAAAACGTTGAGCTGATGAGCCATCCTCCGTACAGTCCTGACCTGAGCCCAAACGATTTCTTTACATTCCCTAGAATGAAAGATTTATTACGCGGTCAACGTACAAATCAGCCATTTTGTCAACATCAACTTCAGACTGGAATTACTGTTTTAATGATTGGTTTGCACGAATGGAAAAGTGCATTAAGTTGAACGGAGAATACTTCGAAAAACAATAAAATACAATTTAGCTACACCGTGCATGTGGTTTTTCTTATTCCCGATCATTTCAGTGTGCCCCTCGTATTCGCTTTACAAACAAAAAAGTTATGTAAATTTAAAGAATCACTAATGGATATAATAATGGAATAAAATAACTCTTCAGTTGAATTGGCTGAATTTTTAGTTAACTATATATTATCATATGTAAAATTATGATGATTGGAAGTTTATATAAAGTTAAAAATGGACACTTTAGGTGATTTTGAGAGATCCAATGTAATTGATCTCAAATCTATATGATCAATTATATTAAATAGGGTTCAGCTTAGGCTGGAGTGTTTCATATATAATAAAATCGTTCTTTGTCTACTGCTTTGTGCACGCTAATCTCAGAAACGGCTTAACCGATTTTCATGTGGTTTCCACAAGATGTATTGTAGAAAGCTTCCTGTGAAATGTAGTATATTTCATTTCAATCTGTTTACAAACAAAAAAGTTACGCGAAATTCCGGATACAACGCGTACGAAGTCTCGGGCACAGCTAGTAATTAATATAAACATTAAGTAAGTACATAATTTATTTGTTACTAATACTGATTTATTTTAAAAAATCTACCATTTAGTAAATATAGTCCTTCCAATTGAGACCAGATAGATATTATACTAAAATTACTGTAATAACAATAAAATATAACTTATATTAATAAGTTACCCAATTAGTTGATAACGAATAGGTACACCCATAGTTTCATAATTATAAAAAAATTGTTCAAATTATTCTTGCGTACGATGACATATTTTTATTTAGATACGAAAACATGATATGAAGCACTACTGTGGTTACATATGAGTATAGAGTATTAGAACTAGAGGAGTAAGATTTACCCACAATTAAATAATTATTTACATAAAAATGGGGACAGTAACTATCTCTTTCTGTACGTATTGTTTTCACGGTTGTACCACTAAACAAAGTTTGAAAAGAGATAGATTGTAACATTGTAACACATGGGAAACTAAATAAGATGCTTTTTTTAATCTATCCAAAAATAATATCAAATTCCAAAATCCAAAATAAATGAAAAAAAACCATAAATAAATTCACATTATTACAAATGTGTTTATTTACTGACCATGCTGAATAGCTTATGATAGACCTAGTTTAATATCTATACGAATAATGAAATCGTAAACGAGCCGTGTCTATACATTAAATATATATAAAAAACTATTTAGAAATTTTATCTGTTTGTCGGTGCGTTTGTGCACGCTAATCTCTGTCTGAAAAGGCTTAACCGATTTGAATTCAGTTTTCACTGATGTATTGTAGAAAGTTTCCCGTAACATTTACTTAGTGTTTGTTTCATTCCAATAGATTTACAAACAAAAAAGTTACGCGCTATACCGTAATACCACGCGTACGAAGTTGTCGGCTCATCTAGATCTATTCTATAGGTACATATAATAAAATCGTAAATGAGCGCTGTGTGTACATTAAATATTTTTTCAAAAAACAATTTTTACACCTTGTACTTATGTTACCGAGGTCAAAAATATAGTTTTTAGAATTTTTGTCTGCATGTATTGTATTGTAGCAAGCTTCCCATAGCATGTAGTGTTTGTTTCACTCCAATCGGTTTAGAAACATAAAAGTTATGCGCTATACCGTATACCACGCGCACGAAGTTGCGGGCTCATAGTCCGAGAGCCGGCCGTATAAAAGTCCTATGGATCAGATACATGGATAATTTTTTGAAGATAGACCAAAAAACCATAGGACTAAAGGTCGACACCCCTAAAAATGTCTGATTTTGCCCGCATGCAAAATTATGACCTCACTTCCGGTTGTAATTTCAGACGTTATCATAACTTATAAGATACATGGAAAAAATTAACGGAAAAATAAAGTTTTTGATAATCAGAATCGAGATAACAAAGGTCCACAAGCTCAATTCATTCGCGACCGTGAGTCGACCACGATCAAAGGTATTTTTTACGTAATTTTTCTTAAGTGATCAGATACATGAATTTTTTTAAGCCATTCCGAAACTAAAACCCCTTTAATTACTTTAAAAAAATGGTCAACATCTTTCATTTACCCGCATTCGACTGTCGACCTAGTTTGAAGATTCAGAGCGCCTGTACAGATACGTACAATAGCTTTATATTCTTCAATATTAACATATATTTCTAGATGCATGAATAATATTTTTTTTAAATCAATCCTACATCGATACAATTAATAAAAAATAATGGTCAACACTTTTATTTTACCCAAATAATATTGTCGACTCCGACTATCAGCTGTTAGTGTTTTGTGAAAATGTACAATTGACTTTACAACCTATATAATACTAGCGAAACGCCCCTGGCTTTGCACAGATGCAATTGTTTTCAGATTAAAGAACCTTGTTCTCATTTTTTTGAAATCTTATCATCGAAGGGATATCTTTATCTTGTTTCTTTTATTTGTATAAATGATAACTTTATATAAATTAAACCTAGTGGAAATATTTGTTATTTCAATGTATTTTATATCTCATTATTTTTCTTAAGACAAATATTTATTAAATTTAATTAAACCAAGAAAAGTATTATAGACTACGGTAAATAGTTTTTGTTTATTTTGCATTTTCACAATATAATTTTGTAAATTTTTTTACAATTTATTTTATAAACAGAGAAATAAAAGTTTCAGTAAGGAAATTATATATATAAGCTTGACAATTTTCTTCTTGAGATCCAAATGCTAAACTAACTAAACTAAACTACGCTTTTTTAAGGTTATGTCCAAGATTTTAAGCGAAATATAAAATTTAACACTCACTTCTAGTGAACTAGTGCGGTCAACGAAAGAATGCGATCCTGACGTCTGTCAGTTAGTCATGATCAGTGATGGGAAATGATTAACACTATTATTTACTTTTTAACTGACTGATTCAAATTTCTGAATGTAATTAAAGTAATAAAGAAAATAAAAATGCGATAATAATATTCAGAAATATTTACTAAAAAATATAACAATATCTTGAAAAAGAACAAATTTAATTAGATTCCAATTCGCTTGATGAGGTGCTGTCTTCGTCATCATCTTCGCCTACATGTTGTATCTGTATAATAGGGAATATGCACATTTTTTTTATATTTTCATACGATAGGTTATATCGTTATATAACCGTAAAAAATATTCAGCGCCAAAAAACAGAAATTTGGTAACAAAAAAAAAGTTAAAATTAACTAACAGCTACGGGCACTTTAAACACCCGCCCTTTTGGCGCGCTTGTCGTGACGTCAAAGTCTACAATACAATCAAATGTTAAAAATCACAAACATCTACATGCTTGTTGACATTTCATAGACGTTGACGTCACATTCCATAGACTTTGAATTTCCCACATTTTTATGCACTTTTTAATAATTATTTTCTTAAGGAATAAGAAATAATATTAAAAAATATTTACATAGACATAATTCTAAAGCAAAAATGTTGATAAAAAATATATTTAAGCCTTTTTTGAATTAGACGCATATTCCCTATTATATCATTATCAATGATAGTATCAATTTTGATTTCTCGGACAAAGTTTTCGAAAATAAGATATTTTGATTTTTCGACGAACGACAAATAACGTTACCTTTACCTGCAATTTTTGGCACATCACAACAAAAATAAACAGTTGATCTATCCTTGTATCAGCGTAGATTGGTTAAAAAAATTTTTTTTCTTAAATTAAACTTAGGGCATAAATATAACATTTATTTTGATGATTATATAACATTTATTTTGATGATCATTATGTCATCAAAACACTAAAGGATAATCATGTATTTTTAAAACATGATTATCCTTTAGTGTGGCAAATAAACATTTTTTTTTACATTTTAAATTTAACGCCATCGCCAACTCTTCATAGTGATTTTTTTATTTCGTTTATATTTAATAGGCTCAATTCTTCTTTTGAAATTGCCAATTTAATTAACAGTCCACATTTTGTTAGAAAAATAAAAAACTCAATTCTAAATTCTATGTAAATATGAGTAGCAATATGAGCCTCATGTAAACCGCTTACTCTAGATTTTCTTAGTTTTAGATCACATTACTTGATCTAATTAGCTATTTTTTTATCGCTTTTTATCGGTACTATATTTTTTCAGGTTATCTTTAGGTTAGGTTATTATCGCTCTGGTTTACACAATATACTTACTATATTTCTGGTATTGGATGAGAAAACAAGTTTTTTTATTGGGTATGTAATTTTTTTTTAATGATAGATGTAAACTGAAATTCTAGAATCAAATAATGTCCGTGAGCTACATCAGCTCAATCCTCATTTGTCACTTTAATTTTTTTACTATAGTTTTATCTATCATTTGTCATACTAATATGGTGCTCCTTGTTCTCAAGACTTTACTACTCGGCTACCTTCGTGTCCAGCAATTCTATCAGAGTTAGTGCCTCATACATATATGCACGGCTTTACCTCTGCAATTTCACTCGTGTCCCCAATCCTTCGTATCTTGATTAGGGAATAATTAAGCAAGTGTTATGCTTCCTTAATCATGCTTGCTGTCCTTCGTAATAAAGATACACTTTTTTTTTATGTTAAGGTCGGCAGACAGGCTGACTGTCCACTTGATGGTAGGTGGCTACCGCCGCCTATAACACAAGCAACGCCTAAACTGCTGCAAGTGCGCTGCCGACTGCAGTAGGATTAAGGATTAGGGATTAGGAGTGGATAGGGCCTGGGGTGGATCGAAGTTGTTGCCTCGGCAGAGCCCGGTCCACCCCGCTCAAAGGGCAAGGAAACACCGGGGAGTTTTAGTGGGTATTCCCAGTGCCGCTATGATCAGGCGCTGGGCGACCCCCACATACTCCTGCCGTCTAGCCAGCGGCAGGAGATTTATAAGCGGATTACTCCTCGTCAAAAAAAAAGAGTGGATAGGGAAATGGGCTCTGTCATCCCTTATTCACTCACCGAAACAGAACAGCACACGTGCTGTTATTTCACGGTGGTCTTCTGTAAGGGGGTGGTTACCGCCGCCAGACGGGCTGCCCAAATGACTGCGAAACGCAGTGTGCCCTGCCACTACTTTACAAATCCAGACCAGAACCCAATTTGAAAAGTTCATTTTTCAAAGTTGACCCTGCCGGGAATCGAACCCGGGAATCCCAGAACAGAGCTTTAAGGCAAGCACCCTAACCACTCATCCAACGGGCTCGTCAAAATAAAAACTCACGAATCATAACTTTAATTCGTTACTTATCTTACTTTTTACCTTTCCATCTGCATTTCCTAAAAACACTATCCATAATTTCTGTTCCCAGAAATACTAGCAATTGGGTATTTCGATTGTATAGAATTTGTTTTAGTATTTCGAAGATAACGTCATATTATGAGTAAATAACCTCTCAACAGTTCTTATGCTGTTGTGTATAGAGACATTGCCATACGCTCTTATTAAAGTTTAACTCTTTATTAAAGTTGCTGTTGTTTCTATACATAGTCCAGTCTGTAGGGACATAAAAATGTAGGCCTTTGCCTTACAAAAGGTGGAGTGAAAACCGTTTTTACATATCTTAAAACATTTTGATGTCCCAAAATTCGTCTTTTATTTTATAATTCCTTAACTGCCTCTTCTCTGACAATGGTGTTAAAATTAAAGATATAAAAGATAAATTAAAGATGTAATCTTCTTTTCAGAGCAATGGTGTCGAAACGGCTTAATGACGCGGTACACTGGTATATCAACGAGTTGGCGGCTCGGATCGTTGCTAAATCTGGCATTCCTTCAGATAGACATCATTTAGGGAAATTGATTCTAAATTCCTTAAAGGAGGACCCGAATTTTGTAATACAGGTATTTTTTTTAATATACGGAAGCCATGATTCAATATATTATGTGTATAAGGGTTCCCACGGAAGATCAGTGCTGGCCTCTGCTATCAAAAGGCTGCATGGGTAGGGACATTTTCCTTACTTGTATTCTTGCTGTTACTGTTTTATTTGCATTTAATGGTATGTTTTGTAAAGTTGTAAATAAAAAATAATTGAATGATTGATCTAGGAGACCAAAAACGCACTCTGGAAATTTTTCTATACTTATAGAGAGATTTTCATACATAGAAACGAGAAATTTATACTTTTTCGGCCACGAGATAAACATACCTAATCTTGAGCACCGTTGTACCGTTATATAGGGTAGGTACTAAATAATTTGACCGAAGACATTGTCCAAGAGAAAAATAAAACTATATTTAAAAAGAAATTTATGAAATATTACCTACTTTCATTAATTTAATTAATGAAATTTAGGTTTTAAATTTAGGTTACATTTATTTTCAGTTTCATTTAATTTTTGATAAATTTTGTCACCATAGCTTGTTCTCATAGACAATGTCCCAGTTTTATGGGACAATGTAAATATTATAGTAATTATTTCATGTGTAATAAATAAATAAATAAACTTAAGAATAAAAAAAAATATATTGTTCATTAGAACTAAAAAAAACTAAGTATTGAAAAATGTTAATAGTAGAAGCAAAGGCTAATTGATAATACATTGATCTTATTCTTCTTACATTTATTCAGATTGATGGAAATACAGGCGAGTCAGATACGAATCAGTCCACACTGGAGAGATCTGTTAAATGTGCAGTTGGCTTAAGAAAATTAGGTTTGAAAAAGGGCGACGTTATAGTACTCATGGCACCGAATCATCTAGATACTAGCATGCCATTCTACGCAGCATTGTATTTGGGGTTACCTATAGCTGCCGTCGATAGAACGGGAGGTGTTAGTAAGTATTAAGAATCATTCGTTAACATTTGAGTGATGGATGTAGTAAAATGCTTTTAATTCAAAGAACTAAATTTTGTGATGGGAAAAAGAATAGGACTCTGGATTGAATGGTCTGGATGAATAATTGGTCTTGATTGCTGGTATTGGTGAACATACAAAATGAAATCTTTTTTCTACTTCTTGCTACCTTTTAATCCCAGACTCATATTTTCACTATAAATCTCTAAATAAGATGCGCGGACAAACGACAACCTCTCCTATCCAACGCCTCTGTTTCTCTGTTCCCGCGAACCTTTCTCTCCCCACCAGATGGCGGCGTGTGGGCTGTCAGTGCAACACTCGCACAGAGTACGTCTTAATTATGTTAAACTCTAACAATAAGCAACGCTGTTACAAGGGTCGCTTTCGTATCGCTTGTTGTCGTACAACTTCCCTTGACCGGCCGCACCCGCACAGAAAATGTAAATAAGATTTGTAAACAAGCCATTGAAAGTTCGGGAAGGCTATTTCTGTTGGAATGTAAACTCTATGTCGTAGAGACAAGGACCAATTTCCTTTGACACTAATCGGAAACGGCGTGGCTACCATCGATAGGGTGGAACGTTCGAGGCTTTCGGCCGTCGTGAACGCTTTTTCCAGAACGTCCCATAGTTAGTCGTAACAATATGATACAATATTTGTTACAATAGTTTCTGATTATATAAAAATGACGATCGAACCATACATATATTCTAAGTAAGAATGTATTTTTCTAATGCTCATCTTCATTTTTCAGTGGAGCTCAAAGGGACTTTTAGTATATGTAAGCCAAAAGTAATATTTTGCCAAAACGAGAGGGCATCTGATGTTCAACTGGCACTAAAAGAAACGGAGTTAAAAGCACAAATTATCACTTTTGACAAAGGAGATTGCCAGAGTGCACTTAGCTTCGGAAAGTTTCTTGAATGTTACGGGGACAGTACCGATATCGATGAATTTAGGTAACAATTTAATCCACAAATAAATAAATATATCATTGAAATTCAACATTTAAAAGCTCGTATTATTTTCAGACCTGCAGACTTCGATCCAGCAGAGACTATTGCCTTCTTAGTAGCGACTAGCGGCACAACAGGATTACCGAAAGTTGCAGCGGTAACCCATCAGAACTTTACTATAGTTTCTCCTTATACTTGGTGAGAAAACAGATACATTAAAGGCATTTACTGAAAAATATAACAGAAGTAAAAACTTAATACTATTAATACAAATGTATACATAATTATTACAAAATAAATCTCTCTCTCCGTCCCTCTCTATTTCTCGCTAAACCATCAACGGGGTTTTGATACAGTTTTCACCAATGGAAAGAGCATTAAACGAGAAAGGTTGTGTATATAATTTGCAGAGAAAATTTGATCCATACGAATCCGTTTGTTTGCTAGTCCAAAATAAATTATGCTGGTAATAGCAATAATTCTAAATACCAAATAAATTTCAACAAACTTTATTTAACACAAATGATGCTACTTTCAACTATTTTTATATCTTGTTGCTATTGTATGTTTTTATCTTTTTTAGGGTTCCGTACGTCCGAATAAAAAAACGAAACCCTTATGGGATCACTCGTGTGTCCGTCTGTCCGACCACTGTCCGTCTACTTATAGATTATAGGAAAACCTATAAGAAGTTCATGATATTAAAATAACATGGTAAATCACTCAATACGTACGGAACCCTCTTCGCGTGAGTTCAACTAGCACTTGTCCCCTTTTTTTTATATTATTAAGAGTGGCAGGCAGGCTGACGGTCCACTCGATGGTAGGTGGCAGGCGTCGTCTAAAAACACAAGCAACACCAGGGGAGTACATGTGTGCTGCCGACCCTGCAGATTTTAGAGGATTTTTTTCATTCTATTTTTTCCCCTTGTCATTTGTCAAAACATTTGTCATTTACTGCTGGTGTTTATTATATAATTGCTCTTATGGGATTTTCTTCGTGATTTACTCCATCTAAACTTTACTTCGATTTATAATACTCTTAGGATCTATGTAAATAACAGATCAACTTACATGGTGCACACATCTTGATTATTTATTTTAAATAGCTTAAAATATTCACAATAACTTATAACATTTCAATCTGATGTACAAAACACAACTCAACTAAATTTTCACGTCAAATCATATTCTATATTTTCTTTTCTCTGTTTGAATATCAAACCTTTTGAAGTCAGCCAGCATTTAAGCATTTAACAATTGCGACCCCCCCTCGACTTCACAGGGATGCAATTTTTTCTGCAAATTATAGGTATACACAAACCTTTATCACTGTTATCAACCTTTATCACTCTTTTCATTAGTGATAACAGTATGAAAATCCGTTGAACGGTATGAAGACCAGTTGGCAGGGTTACTCGCCAACAATATTTTATAGTCAATTGTAGCAAATTGACAAATTTAAATAGCGGTGATTCTTGGGTAGGCTCCAGGTATGGTTACATTTTTTCTCGTTAAAACTACTGAACTGAAATACTAAAGAAAATTTGCAATGACTCGATCATGAAAATCATTACTGTTTTGCAGTTATACTAACATGGTTTTTCAATACATTTTTTTTTATTATGAAAGGTAGCAGGTCCACTCGATGGTAGGTGGCTATCGTCGTATGGGCACATAAGCAACACCTGGGGGAATAAATATTCACCCTGGAAAAAGAGTTAAAGAGTTAAACCAGTCTTGTCTTTGCGTACGAGTACTTCTAGATACGTTTTAATAAGAGCACTCGACGGAACCTTGCTCGAAACTACTTAATATAGAAGTAGCTACAAAGCAATATAATTATTTCGTTCATGTTTGATTTTGCGGCGCCAACAACGTCGCCAATTTATAATTCAGTAAAAAAGAGTAAGAAAAAAAGAGCTTAGACCATTTTTTTTGTGATTGATGATTAAATTGAGGTTTTGATTATTTTAATTATACTTTTTTACAATTTATTTTATTAATAATAAATAAACAACTAATATTATTGATGTTCGTAAAACCGCACACGCATTGATTTTACGTAGACTTACTAGTCCAAGCGCCGGAGCAAAAAAAGTAGGTTCGTAAAAAAATGTTCGGGACCGGCTATTTTTTTTTTTGGAATATGTTCAGGGGTGTCCCCTGATTGTAAATCCAAGTTGGCGTCATCAGGGGGGGACGACCCAAAATATATACTACAACTCATAGGCGCATGATTGAATATATAGCATTAAATCTCGTGAATATTTTGCGTTCACTCGACATTTACAGCGTTTTAGCTCCTAAACTATAAATGTTACGGGAAAAAGTTTCGAATGAAATTTATAGGAAATTTCATGCTCTACAAATTTAGTTATTACCATTTTTCATTTATCATGAACAGTTAACTATATATTTAGCAAAAACCATATTTTAAAAAGTTTGAAGCGCTACAAATAAAAAACTATGCTTTTTACAGAAAAAAGTTTTAAATAAAAAAGATGGCAAATATTATTATCTACAAAAATGATTTGTACTATTTTTGTCGTACGATGCGCGGTTCGCGAGATATTCAATAAAACGTGTTTTTCAAGATGGCGGCTGACGCTCACCCCCCCCCCCCCCCCTCCCGATGACGCCAACTTGGATTTACAATCAGGGGACACCCCTGTACATATTCCAAAAAAAAAATAGCCGGTCCCGTACATTTCAAAAAAAAAAACCTCTGGCGCTTGGACTATACGTAGGCAACAATATTTACAGTTTTGTATATAGGTAGTTGGATCTGTTAATTCATTTGTGAATGTGTTGCTGTTACAGGAAGCATTATACCAAATTTCCTACTCCCATACGTATGTGCTTCGTCGTATCACAACTTCAATGGCTGACAGCCATCATCAACTATGTATCATCGCCATTGTTGAGGTTTACGCGATTACAAACCTCAGCGCCTCCTACTCAGGATCATTTGTATGACCTGATAAACAAATATCGTGTAAGTAAATAAAATTATTTATGTTAAATTAGGATTTTATGTAATAAAAAAAAATTATCTTTATTTATCAGTAACTTATTTTCGGATGAAGTTATTTTCGAAAAGACGTAATAACAGAAATAGATCGGCTGTAGATGCTTCAGGTGCGCTGTTGGCGATTAGAAAGGGATAGGGAATCTTTTTTTACGTTGGTCAATCCATCATGGATACTCGGCAGCGAAGGGGACGCTGCGGATTATGGCAGAGTCCTACCGGCTAAAACCCAACAACTTTCTAGCGCGGCCGTAGATGGACGGGTCGCAGGAACGTTGTTACACAACTTCGACGAAAGCACACCTGCTGTTATTCACGGTGGTTTGATTATTAAAATTAATTATAAAATATTTCAGCCAACCTACATGATTTTGAGTCCAACGTTAATGACAACGCTTATAAAGCCCGGGGACAGAGAAAGGTGTGACTTCACGTGCTTTGAAACTATTTTACTTGGAGGCAGTGCGGTTTCTCAGGACTTAATTGACGAAATTAAGGTTTGTACTTATATTTTGTAAATGTCACGTTTAACTATAACTATTTAAATAACAGATGTCGGAAATCATTATTGCTAAGAGGTTAACCCATTATACCTTTCATATAACTGCCTCTATTATTCGTCCATCTTAATTATAAAAAATAAAGATAAAAAATAATTAATGAAACTCCAACACTATGTGCATTGTTATATGTAATAGGATTTTATTTTATAAATATAAAGTTTATTATTCCATTGATCCAAATGTGACCCTCATTTATAAGTTGAGACCAGTTCAAACGATATTGATAAGTTCCTATTTCTTCCATGCTAAAATTATCTACTGCCCATTGTAAAATATTTGCAGGTCTCAATATTAAATCTTTGAAAGACCTTTTACCCTCTAAAAGACAACGTTAATCATAATCGAACTGATAGTGATCAAGAGGAGATGACCTTGAAAATATTATGAAAATATTATATTACATATTAACGACACCAACTAGATACAATACAATAATTAAGATAAGATAATGAAACGAGTGTACTATCTATCTATATCTCTATACTTACAATAAAATCGTAAACGAGCCCTGTCTTTACATTAAACATTTTTTCAAAAAACACTTTGTACAAATTGAACTTATGGTACAGAGGTCAAAAATTAGTTTTTAGAATTTTTGTCTGTTTATCTGTGCGTTTGTGCACTCTAATCTCAGAAAATGCTTAACCGATATGAATACGGTTTTCACTGATGTATTGTAGCAAGCTTCCCGTAACATTTAGTATTTGTTTCATACGAATCGGTTCACAAACAAAAAAGTTACGCACTATACCGTATACCACGCGTACAAAGTTGCGGACTCAGCTAGTTTATTATAAATGCGAAATGTTGTGAATGTTTCTATGGATATTTCTATGGACTTCTCAACGGATTTTGTCGAATTAATTCTTAATTTATAAAGATGTGCTGACGAAATTGCGGACAAGAGTTAGTTCTTCTATAAAACGATTTAAATTTTCAGAAAGTTTCCCCACAAACCGATGCTTTCAATGTGTACGGGATGAGTGAGCTATCAGGCGTCGTATTTGATTTTGAAACTCCGCCTCCGGGCTCGTGTGGGAAACCCATGGGCTGCTATCAGCAATGTAGAGTAAGTCATAAAATGGTAGACACTTTCTAGAATAATGTTACCTCGCCTAAGAGATCTATGTAACACTAAAGATATAACAGAGATGCATAAAAAGGTGTTTCGAGGAAAAGTAGAATTGATGAAAAAGCTGTTTTGCACTACATTTTCTAAACAATGTTAATTATATATTGGAAGTAAATACTTAAATCATCAGAATAAATATTAATTGACTGAGTCAGTAGGTACCCAATCATCGAAGCTCATATTTTTAAAGGATTCAGCTTTTTTATATTTAGACCATAGTAATGATTTCAAATTTTGTCCTTACGAAGAGGCCGAAAAACTTTTTGGTGAATACAAAAATTTAATTACAATTACTTAAGATATGTACGTAATAAAAGCCCATTACTTAAGCCTAGTTAAGAAACTCCTTCTTTTTTGAAAACGGTCAAAAACTACATTTATTGCTTTTAATTTTTTAGTTAATCAATATCGATACACAAGAAGATATTAACGAACCGAACGTGCCAGGAGAGTTGTGGCTAAAGGGTCCTGGAGTATTTAAGGTACGTCTGTGAAAAACAAAATCGAAACAAAATCTAGCACTTGTTTCAGAGTGTACAATGTAAAAAGTTTTGAATAATTAGTAAAATAATGCTTGTGTCTTTATAACCGTTCCTCAAAATGACCCAAACAAAAGAACTCTAGATTTATTTATTTTGATTTTTATATTTTATTTTATTAAGATCAACCAACGTCTGATCAAACAAACATAAACTTACAAAATATAATCACAATGTAATAAAAAGTGAACACCACCTGCAAACATTATGTGAATATACATTTAGGATAACTTAGGCGAAACAAAATAATTGAAATATAAGCATAGAGTGAAAACATTAATAAAACAGACACAACAATAATAAAGAAAAGACTGAAAATAAAACCAAACACAACGTTGAAAAAAGATTAAAAAGTATAACAAAAAACGAGACAAGTGCGAGTTGAACTCGCGTGAAGAGGGTTCCGTACCTACGATGTTACCTATCTGCACAATATTGAGTGATTTACCATGTTATTTTAATACCACGGACTTTTTATAGGTTTTCCTATAATCTATAAGTAGAAAACTAATTTCTGTATTTTTTTCAAAATTTTAGGTTCAGTAGTTTCGGAGATAACGGGGGGGGGGGGGGTCGGACAGACGGACACACGAGTAATCTTCCGTTTTTTTTTTCGGAGGTACGGAACCCTAAAAAGAAATATAATAAATAAATTAAGAATAATTAATTAACTAAAAGTGATGACCTACAATTTTTCGTATTTTTGTAAATGAACCAGTAAATAAATATGTTGATAAAATTTATCAATGTTATTATCAATCTACACATCCTTAGAATTGAAAAGCTGACACTTGATCTAGAAAAAGATGGAGTCAGTGATGTAATGTGAACCAGAGGGATTTTTCGGGAGACTCGAACACGGAGCATATACAAAGAGGAGATGTTGTTATTGAATTTTTCTATAGAGCGGCGCGTGACTACTGCGCGGGGCAAGGAGGAAGTTAGACCCCGCCCAATTATCTTAAATTGCCAATGAAAATTGACTGTAGTCTACAACAAACAAGCGCCGCCACACCGTGACCAGTGCCGACAGCAGACTGACCAAGACCACGCCCACAAAAAATGACGTCAGGACCTAGTTTGAAATCAGTGCACAGTTGTTTAGGCCATCTCCTCTTTGTATATGCTCCGTGGACTCGAAGTTCAAATTTTGTTTGTTCAAATGTTCAAGATTAAGCAGGTCATTCAATATACTTAAAAAAATTTAAAGCACAAGAAATATCAGACAGATTAGGTTGCCTAAGTTTGCTGTCTTATATATTGTAAAAAAATAGGTCATAGGTAAATAATGGCTTCACGTTTCTTCTCAGGGATATTATGACAATGCTAAAGCGACGGAGGACACTTTTTCTGAAGACGGTTGGTTTAAGACTGGAGACATGTTTTACAGAGATGAAAATTGGCACTTTTTCTTTGTGGACCGTATCAAGTTGTTGCTTAAATACAAAAATTACCAGGTAATCTTCAGTTTATTTAGATTAAAAATATTTAATCCTATAATTTATTAAAAGAGATTATTAGTTGCCCATATTTTTTTCCATAATTTACCATAACAGAAATGAGGGTAAAATAAGATTGATTTTAAATATTTTATTTTAATTTTTAATTGATAACCTTTGCCTTAGTTCAACCGTTCTGGAAGGATGCTTTTATAGCTACCCGCTCCATCGGATTCGCCTGGATGTAATTTTTTTCTCTTTTAAAGCTTTTTAGCAAAATCCGTTGCATGGTTTAGGAGGAGTTAGGAAACATAAAGACAGACAGCTGCAAGCAGAGACTTTTATTTATTTATTTATTTATTTATTGTGTATACTTTGTGTATACCACAAGTGCTGTTATTTCACTGTAAGGGGGTAATTACTGCCATCAGACGGGCTGCCCAAATGACTGCGGAACGCAGTGTGCCCTGCCACTACTTTTCAGCTCCGGACCAAAGCCAAATTTGAAAAGTTCATTTTTAAAAGTTGACTCAGCAGGGAATCGAACCTGGGAACCCTAGAACAGAGCGTTAAGGGAATCACTCTAACCTCTCATCCAACGGGCTTGTCAACATATTCTGTAATTATACCGGTAACAATATTCAAATTTATAATTATCAAATTATAAATTTAAATTATAAAATTAATAATTAAAATTATAAATTATAAATTAATAATTTTATATTAATTTCAAATTTATAATTATGAATTTATATATTATAATTTATCGAAATCAAAATAATAAATGTAGTGAAGGTCTTAACAAAATTTACAATATTTTGAATAGGTACCTACTCAAAATTTGTAAAATATATTTCAAATGTACCTAAATTTGACTTCCTAAATATTATTACAATAATTATTAATGTGTACGCAAAGTGGAATTTAAGTTTAAGCAACTTAAAACATTCGTTTCATAGATATCTCCAGCCCAAATAGAAGAAGTGATACGTCAACATCCAGGTGTGTTGGATGCTGTTGTCACCGGAATACCAGATCCTGAGTGCGGAGATTTGCCGGTCGCGTGTGTTGTACGAAAAAGCGGATGTAATGTTACCGCTCAAGAGATCAAGGACTTGGTTAAAGGTATGTAAGTAATAAGTCTATTATGTTAGCATATATTATGTTCAATTATATTTCTTATATTTTTATGATTTATGATATAATATAATATTCGTGGCATTATTTAAAATGTGTACAACACAATTTTTTTTATATATACGAAAAATATTTATACGCATTTCCCTTACAAATGCCAGAATGTGTATAGAACAATTTTATTTAATTAGGAACTTAATTAGACTCACATATACGCATTTTTCTTAGGTACCTACTTTGAAAAAAAAAACAGATTTCTTTATTGAAGTGGCACGCAGTGTGCCTACTGCGTTTCGCAGTCATTTGGGCAGCCCATCTGGCGGCAGTAATGACCCCCTTACAGAGGACCACCATGAAATAACAGCACGTGTGCTGTTGTGTTTCGGTGAGTGAGTAAGGGATGCCAGAGCCTGTTTTCCTATCCAATTCCTTATCCTTAATCCTACTATAGTGTACAGCGCACTTGCAGCAGCTGTGCCAGTGTTATAGGTGATGGAAGCCTATAACCATCAAGTAGGCCGTCAGCATGTCTGCCAATTTTAAAATAAAAATTAAAAAAAGTTTCCTTCAAGAATATTTCTTTCTTCGGTACTTTTTCTTAAAAAAAATAGATTACGCTGCGTAACTTGGCGTGCATGGTTTTTTTTTTCTAGAGTCTGTACAGGAAAAGCTATTGTGGCGAATTTACTACAATCCAAAATACTATGTGACGTATTAATTTTATAAAAAATAGAAACCCATAAAAATAATTACAATAAGCCAATAAAAACTAATAATTTTCTGTAAACGGTAGAACCAGTTATGTTATTTCATAAAATTATTAGAAATCGATTACACACTATCTTAAATTTTATTACGCCGAGCGCACTTCCAGCCAAAAAATTAAAATATTTAATAAATGGCTTCATGAATTTTCTTACTTAGATAAAAGTCCTCATCGAATTTTTAATTATCAAAAGAAAGTGAATAAATAGTTTTTTTTTCTTTTCAGAGACATTATCCGATACGCAGCAGTTAAGAGGCGGAGTCATATTTTTGAAGGAGTTACCAATTACTCCAACGACAAAAGTTCATAGAAGGCAACTCAATGAAATTGTTTTACGAATGCCTAGAGAATAAATAGGTGTTTCAGTTTAAAAATGTCATAAAATTATAATTGAAACTTAAGGTGGTGGTATAGTTTTGTATTTATTACACGCATGTAAATTTACATTATATATTATATATACATAACTAGCGTTCTGCCCCCGGCTTCGCCCGGCGTGCAATTTTTATATATATGAACATTCCCCGTTTATCCCTCTTTCCATTAGTGAAAACCAAATTAAAATCGGTCTACCCGTTCACGCATGATGCCGTGACCAAGGGAAATGGGAATTCATTTTTATATATAGAGATATACATGCCCCATTATTTATAGAAGTAGACGTAGACTCTTCAGTCTACATTTAGAAGTAGTTTAAGTACTACTTTGGAGATGACATTAAAAAAATTATGAATTTATGTCGACAAATGTAGTAATAATCGTCAATATTACTACATTTGTCGTAATATTGACAACAATAATACATCGATAATAATAATAGGTACATCATTACACCATAATAATAATAATCAAATTACATCAATAATAATAATTGTCGGTCAAGATTACATTAGTCATGTTAAAATAAAACTGTATAAAGGTACTTTTTATTTCTTTATGTACTCGTAACATAGTTAAAAAACGTACAGAATTTGTGAGGCTTAGTTTCGACGATAGTTTTGTAATAGCTTCCAGTGGCTCTAGCATGAGTTTACGATACTACACTCGCTAGCGAGAGCGTAAAACATTTATATGGAAAATTGATAATTTGACATTGACAGTTCACGATTTCCCATACAAAAGTTTTACGTTCTCGCTAGCGAGTGTAGTATTGGTGTAGTATCGTAAACTCATACTAGAGCCTCTGGACTACTCACTTCACATTTAATTACTTACCACAATTTTAATACTTACACTGTTTATAGTTAATTTGTAAATTATAGTTTTATAATTAAGTAACTGTTTATCTAAAACATATTTTTACTGTATTCTAATTAACACAGTTTGTTTAGTTCAGTCTTATAAATTACATAACTATTTACTTAAGTATACATTTTAAAAAAATATTATTATTCTCCTGTTATGTTGACTGTACATGAAGTAATGAATGGATAATTGGAAATTGTTCAGATAAATTTTGTCTTTATTCATTTTGGTCATGAACTAAAAGTAGGTTTTGTAAATAAAATAAAAAAATATTTGTAAACATTTTAAACTAACAGGTTTATTATTCAATAAAAAACATTGATATTTTTCGCCAACTTTGTAATAATAATATAACTTTTTATTTTACAAGTAGTACGAATATTAGTAAAGTAACAAGTGTAAGTGTTATGTATTTATTAAAGACTACTTGTGCTTGCGGCTTCATCCGAATTCAGATTGTTTCTCGGTATCGGGTACCTACGCCGCAGTCGTAGCGTACGCGTCTTGACCTACTTGCACTGCTTCTGTGGCTTCACGGTGTGGTCACACTTTGCATATATCGTATTATCTCTTTAACCATACGTGCAAAACATATGCGGTAAAAGGCAAAAATCACGTGTATTAATTACTTGTGACGATAAACTTGATATCAAAACTGATTTCGATAAGGATTCATAATTGTTGATAATATGGCCAATAAACTTCACCTAATGTTTTTAATAACAATTAAAAATATTAAAGTTAAATTAAAGGAATATTTTTTAAATTGTATTTGAATATATCAACATAGTAATTAAGTTAGATGTTAAATCTTTTAATAATTTAATAATAATTTAAAGCATAACATGATAGCACAAGGTGGTTTTTAATGCTATTATTATATTAATGTATATTTAGTTTTCTTTTAAATTGTTAAAATTAAAAATAAATAATAAATGAAATAAAATAAATATATATTTTTTATTTTTATGCTGTCCTTGACTTTTTTTGTAGGAATTATCAAGTTCTACAACTTTTCTATAGAAATCAATCATAATAATATATCAGTGTTCGAAAGAAACGTTTTCGTTCGACAATTTTTTCGTCGAATTACTTTGAAAATTCGATTATCACAAAAAAGCCTTAAATCGGATGACTCTTTATACCTAATTAGTATCTATAAATAAAGTCTTTTTCGACTTCCGTCTGTTTCTCCACCAACTTCTTCTAAACTACTCAACAGATTTGGATACGGTTCTCGCTAATGGAAAGAACGATAAACGAGGTCTAGAAGATCTCTGCAATCTCTCTGCAACAAGCATCTCTGCGAAGCCGGGAGCAGTTCACTAGTTAATAATAAATTAATAATAGGTTTGTATGTAACTACATTAATCTTACTATTGGATTCATTTATAATTGTTTTACAATTAATTGCATAAATATTATTTGAATACATTCCACAATGGCTACCCTCAATATTGATTAATTTTTATGTTTGTGTCATAGCATTTTCGCAAAATTTCTACTTATCCATACCGTACCATACCATCTATCCGGCCTTCCGAAATAGCTCCTCATCTAAATATTGGACGTGAATTAATGTATAACATAAATTTAGTACCTGAAAAAACGAGAAAAAAACTGATACGAAGAACAGCTTGATAAGTAAGCCTAGAAAATAAATCAAGCAACCTTCAGACTGCTATTCCTAAGCGGTTAAGCTCACATATTCATGAGCTTTCAGAAAAATTGCAACTATAAAGGCCAGTAGGTAAACACAACCTGTAATTTAACCTGAACTACCGGACGGTTTTAAATAATAGAATATTACTTATTTGAACAATGTCACAATTCGTTTGATAGTAAGTATGTATTAAACGTTGAGTTGAAGACACACTGTTGGTGATGTATAGACAGGGGCATACCTACGGAATTCAGTTGAGAAAGAGAGAGAAATATTGCAAGAGATGTTAACGCGTTAATTGTGGAACTGGTTTAGGGGCACCGTTTTTTTATTATTATTTTTTATGTTAATATCGGCAGACAGGCTCTGGCATCCCTTACTCACTCACCGAAACACAACAGCACCCGTGCTGTTATTTCACGGTGGTGTTCTGTAAGGGGGTGGTTACTGCCGCCAGACGGGCTGCCCAAATGACTGCGAAACGCAGTGTGCCCTGCCACTCCGTCTAAGACTCGGCAACACGTGTTTTGCTAGATCTGTTAACAAAGCATGAATTGCTAATTTTCACTTTGATTGGCAAGGGCTACATCATAACCGAAAACACTTTATAATGTGACCTTTTTTTATTTACTTATAATTACATGTACACTGGCCGGCGGATTTTGAACAGAATGGAACGAAAAAGGGAGCAGGAAAAAAAGATTGAGAAATAAGGATTGACAGGTTTTTTTCTGAAGGGAGAAAAGGGGCATTCTGGAGGAATTTTGAAAAAGAGAAGGTTTACTGGATACAACTGAGACTCGGATATTCTTCAAAGAAATCGGAATAAACCAATCCGAATCTTGTTTCGTTAAGTCGACGAGTTCTGCATAAACCTCTTATTTTTATCCTGTTCCAACGCTGTGCACAGCATTATCCTCATAAACTGTTAGCTCAGAAGACGTGCTCATCGAAGGACAATTATATATATATATATATATATATATATATATATATATATTTACGAAATTAATAAGGACTGCGGTGACTTCCAGTGTACATATAGGGACTTTAGTGGAATTAAAGTGTGGTGTTTCCTCAAGTCTTCCTTCCATCCGGTCACCCCTACAGTCATTCTAGAATTGTTACACTACAAGGTGGACAAAAATAGCCTCCAGGATACTTAATATACTACCCCATAATATACTCTCCCATAGCTTAAGATTTTCAAAATTGATTCTCGATAAATCATTTGAATAAATGAAAAATTTATAATATCATTTTAGACCAACAGATTTGGACCCAGACGAAACCTTTAGTTTCATAGTGGCTACAAGCGGCACAACGGGATTACCGAAGTCAACGGCCATCACAAACCAGAATTTATTAATCACTTTTCCCTATATTTGGTAAGAACCTATGCATGTTCGGTCCCGTTTTCGTGTGAATGTATGACGAATGAACGCATAATTGAACCGAATAAATAAAACCCAATCTAAATCCTTTCAAATAACAAACGGTGTAACCGCTCAAAGTGTGCTGTGTCCGCAAGCACCTCAACCGACTGAAACTCAACGATAGATACTACACGAGATCTGGTAAGAAGGAAATCACATCCGGCGCCTACTGCTTCAAGAAGGAGACTTCAAGCACTAGGCGCCGGATGAGAATGTGGACAGGGAAACCCAAGTTTTCAATCAGACAACCCTTTATTATTTATTACAGTTAGACACATATAAACACGTGGAGCGTAGATAAAAAACACAATACAAATAAATACAAGTAAATTATCGTTAAAATTAAACTATGGGGTAAATTTAAAGTCTGAATTTTTAATCACAAATAGCGTAGGATGCACTCGAAGACACTTTCAAATATACTGTAGTACAAATTTACACCCACACGATCGGCAAAATAAACAAGACATTCAAACCTCTTGGAATTGACAAGGGGTGAGGGCCCAACGGCAAGAGGCGTGCCCGTGGGATTCTTAGTAACCAGCGGTCGTCCGTGTTCCCAAATGTGACGCAGCAAAAGATCAAGCCTGTATTGGCCTGAGCTATTAGGATGGCGTTACGTAGACAGGTGCCGCATTGTGTCCCTCTTCCGTGAAGGTGGCCTATTCCTTCACGCTTACTGCCTGATGGTTGCCAGACAAATTAGGTCTCTACCGACCATACTTTCGCGATGACCACCTATTGGCTATAAGCCACAGAAATATTTCATTAGACCGCGTGTTAAGCGTACTCGGTAAACGGGCTGCCAAGCAAAATGCATGTCGTGAAGTTCGCCAAGCCAGTTGTAAGCTCCGGGCGCCGAAAGAGAACGCGTCGCCCCTACTAACTAGCTAGCCTGTATATCATCGCCTACAGCTATCCTATCTAGAATGATCGCCCACCTAGTCGGTTCTCGTTTCATACGCGTTACTCACATATAGAGGTCCCTACCCCATGTGCGTATTAAATGTCGTTTTACCGACAATTAATAGCGAACCTATCTAATTATTAATAAGGAACTGCTTTGATCCGAATCCCCCTCCCCAACGTCAACTTCGCTAGATGTCGCTTAACCAATGTCGAAGCACCGCAGCTATGCTTTTACCGATGTTCCGGTCGTTAAGTAAGTTAAGTCCATTTTGCAGTAGATGGCCCAGTTCAACGTCCCTATCTAGATTCGGTTAATACATCACTTGTAGGTGAGATGACGCAGTGCGTTGCCTAATTATAATTTTAGCAATTTTTCCAAACGGGTTGATTTTTACAAGTTACATCGTTTGTAAAGCAATGACGCCGTTCGACCAAGAAAATTCTATTAACAACTCTGTAAAATACCAGAGTGATCGTGGACTAGGGGGGACTGTGAGACCTTGAGTCCGTGAACAGGAGACAATAATGTTCAAGACAATTTAATAATAACAAAAAAATCCTTAAAACAACAGTTTTCGACCAATGATGTGTTGCAAGTGATGATATAATATGATATATTCGTAAAAAAGCTCAAAATTGCTGAACGAGCTATGGAGAGAGTAGACTAGCGGTTAGTCTGCGAGATCGAATCAGGAATGAGGAGATACGTAGACAAACCGAAAGTTACCAACATAAACCGGCGGATCAGTAAGTTGAAGTGACAATGGACAGGATTATGGTACGGAGAGCCATAATGCCATTCGACTGGAGGCCACGGACTGGTAAGCGCAGTGTGTACGTCCACCCTCAAGGTGGATAGACGATCTGGTCGACGGTGGTACAGGCTGCTTATGACCGGTTCAATTGGAAAAATAAGGGGAGGTGTAGACCTAGGGCATTGTAGACATTGTAGCCGTAGGGCTACAGTGTTTTTATTTTATTTTATTGTGTGTCCTTCAGTTCATGAAACTTTCAGTACGACTTTACATATGTTATAAAACTGTATAAGTATTAAAATTTTGTCTATGAATTGAGTTGAGTCTAATTTCGACAGTAGACTAATTCGACAGTAAATAATGTAGGCTAATCAGTCCAAGAGAAGGATTGGAAGAACACATGATAGGAACTTCTGTTTCAGGGAGCACTTTACCAAGTATCCAACGCCTACGCGCATGTGGCTGCTTCCGTCGCCACTGCAATGGGTAACGGCAATCCTTAACTTCGTGACGTCGCCAATATTAAAAATCACGCGATTACAGACCTCCTTGCCGCTAAATTCAAAATAATTTCTACGATATTATAAACAAATATCGGGTAAGCCTATAATGTGAACTATTATATTTAAAGATTTTAAATGAATGTGTTAGTTCTTTTCATTTATATATTAAATTTGGTTTTAGCCGACTTTCACTATTATGAGTCCTCTACTGATGACGTCACTCTTAAAACCCGGAGACCGAGAAAGATGTGACTTTACCAGTTTCGAAATGATTATTGTCGGTGGCAGTTTTGTTCCGCAGAGATTGGTGAAAGAAGCAATGGTCAGTCCTTGAGTCAAATTTATTTTAATGACAGCTTGCAAAGCGTTATAATCTATATACTAACTAGCGACCGACCCCCGGGTTCGCATGGATACAATATATTTTCTACAAGTTATATACACAAACATTTTAGACCGGGAAATGGTGACAGATTTTGGAAAATCATTTCTTACTGTACCGGACACGTTACCGGCACCGTTTGCTGGGATTGGAGGAAAACACCACGTAACTAGATCAATGTATTCAGAGCGGGCTTAGGCTCAGAGTCTCAGCGGGAGCGGTCTGTTCGTGCCACTTCGCGTCCTATACCCCGACTGGTTGCCTACTACGCGCACTACACTATTCTTCCCGGTCTCTTCATACGGCCAGGAATTCACACACACCTTTTCTTCAGCCTTTTCGCGGCTATTCTTCGGGCCTCTTCATACGGCCAGGTCGGTGACTCCTTTGCGATCGTGGAAGTGGAAGTGATTTTGGTTTTTTTTTTTTTTTTTTTTTTTTTTTTTTCCGAGGAGAGAAATCTTCAAAAGATACCTTATGCTCAAATGCCGCATGCAATGCAAATGCCCATAGAGGTTATGTGGGACTCTTACCGCACTAAAACTCACCTCGAAATGGGTGTGGTTCTAGTCCGTAGGGGACTTTGGAACCGTCACCGGGCGTCGGGGGGGCGAGAAGCGCCCGGCCCTTACAAATAAAAACTTATCTAAAGCTTAAGCTATGAGGGACCGGCTAGCCCTGTAGGGCCACTTGCGACGACCACGGCGTTGGCCGTGGCCGGTACAAGTGGTCCCCGGGCCGGGAGGTCCCTCGCAGGCGCCGTGTCCTGGTCGCGCCTCGGAGGTGAGAAGCGGCGCGGCGGTCTTCCTCTTCTTTCACGATGTCGGGGCAGCTGCACGTCGTTGTCATCACCAGCAAACGCCGCGTTTGCTGCTGTGATGGGGTCATCCTGGTCCAGTAGGATGTGTCGAGGTCGTCTTCTGAAACGAGAAAGAGTATCGCTAGTGTCAGGAGAGTAAATGAGAGAACTGACCACTAGCGGATTAGGATGGCGAGGGAGTTTGTCGTAGTACTTCAAGGCGAAGTCCTTGATGCACTTGACAATGGAGGGAAGGTTGAGGTCGTGGTGGAGGTCGACGTTGCGGATGTACCATGGGGCGCCCACAGCTCTCCGCAGGAATCGGTTCTGAATGACTTGAAGGGATTGGATATGGGTGGGAGCAGCGTGCGCAAAGACAACGCTAGCGTACGTCATGATCGGTCTGACGCAGACTTTGTACAATGTCACCTTATCTCTAAGGGCCATTGTACTCCGCCTGCCTATGAGGCACGTCAGGCGACCCAGGACGAACGCTGCCCTGTCCCTGACACGCTTTATGTGAGGACCGAAGGTAAGTCTTCGGTCGAGGGTAACACCGAGGTATTTGGTCTGATGGACCCAAGGGATAACGCGGCCCTGGAGTGAGATTTGACCGAGTGAAGCTCGATCAATTTGTAGGGCATTCTGAGCGCGAGGAGTTTGAAGTAGATTCCCGCGCGAAAAGAACATTGCTGCGCTTTTCTCGGGATTCACCTCAATTCTCCATTTCTGAAACCAATCGCCGAGAGCGGTCACGGCGGTTTGAAGCATGCGAGTTAAGAAGCCTCGGTGTCGGGTGGAGAAGTAGAGGGCCGTGTCGTCCGCGAAAAGAGACAACTCGACCCCCTCCGTGCGTGGTATGTCATTGGTGTATAGGGAGTAGAGGGTTGGTGAGAGAACTGAACCCTGAGGAACGCCTGCCCGTAAGGGGCGGGGGGAGGAGAGAGTGCCTTCAACTCTGTAGCGAAAGCTTCGATCGGCTAGAAAGTCCCGTACTATAAGTAGCCAAAATCACTTCACTTTTTTTTTTGTGAAGTGATTTTGGCTAGGAAGTCGGCGCGTTTATATAGAGTGTATCCCCACCAAGATTCTCTCAATACGCGGAATTATCCCCACTCTTCCTAAGCCCGCTCTGTGTCTTTATTTATTATTTACATCTGTGCGTTTCATTTTTTATCTTATCCTAATGAAACTTCTACAGGATATTTCCCCTATCTTATTCTACATATTTACAATTTATTTACAAGAAATATCCGTTCTAAGGACGTGTAGCGAGACGGCAAAGGTAAAGTTTAGGGTCCCCCTGTTGCCGTCTCGCTCTAACCTGTTGTCTTCGTCTTTTTATTATTATTATTTACAATTCTATATTTCGTCGCGTACACTTACAGTATGGCGCTCTTAGGGGGGTTCATATACGTAATAAGTGAAAGGAAAATGATGGTCTCACCGGTTGTGCGCAGGACACAGTTCCAGAATAATTAATTGAATTGCTCGAAATTCGGGGGGTGTTTTTCGGTATTTAAACAAAAAAGAATCCGACGCTCGCTATATGACATTCTGGTCTGAATCAGGAAAGTAGTGGCAGGGCACACTGCTGTTTCGCAGTAATTTAGGCAGCCCGTCTGGCGGCAGTAACCACCCCCTTACAGAAGACCACTGTGAAATAACAGCACGTGTGCTGTTGTGTTTCGGTGAGGGAGTACAGGATGCCAGAGCCCATTTCCCTATCCTCCTCCTAATCCCTTATCCTTAATTCTACTGTAGTCGGCAGCGCACTTGCAGCAGTTTTGGCGTTGCTTGTGTTATAGGCAACGGTAGCCTGTCAGCCTGTTTGCCGAAAATATCTTAACATAAAAAAATTGATTTACGAATTGGAGCAAGAGAAAATTGATTTCTCTTGCTCCAATTCGCATAATCGGAAGCCGATCTAACTTCTAACTACCTACTTAACATTTTTATTACATTACAAACATACCCCAATCCGCTAATTGCCATCAGTATGGATACACAAAAACATATTATTACCGCACTCCAAGATGAAAGCCAGATGGAAGCTGGGCAAAAAGTGATGTGGATAAAGCCAAATATACTCGGCGAACGTTTGTAGGTACATTTACTCCAAACGAAGATCCTAAAAATGAAAATAAAAATGGATTCACTAAAAATGATGATAATATACTATTAAAACTAAGCGAACCTCACCAATTAGTCGTATCTATTAATAAAGTAACCACTAAAGAAACAAGACACACACAAAGCCCCTGGCTACGACTTAATTACCGATACTATTTTTAGAGACTTACCGTATGCTGGTATCAAGTTCCTCACGCAAATCTTTAACGCATGTGTGTGAAGAAATTTTGTACCCCCGCAGTGGAAGGTTGCTGAAATCATTTAATTCCCAATCAAGGCAAAGACTCACTGATGCTGATATCTTACCGTCCGATCAGTCTCCTGCCTATCTCGTCTAAAATTAAAGTATTAGAATTACTTATATTGAAGCGCATAACTCCTGAAAGGCTCATGATACTGTTATCTTAATTGCTGATAACAATAAAAAAATAAACGAATTAAAATAAAAGAAAAGCTAAAAGCGTTATCCAATTTAATAAAATTTAAATATAGGACAAAATTACAAATTATTTAAAAAAATAGCACAGTTAACTTAATAAAAAAAATAAGACAGGGTCTTAGTGAAGAGCAGTTGAGCCTCTACCGCCGCCAATTTAGAATAAAAATCACTAAAAAAATATATAGGGTAATTGTCCTATCACGCAAGGTCGTCCAGTAAAAGAAAAAAATATCGCGTCCAGTAAAAGAAATAATTATCACGTATATGTAACGCGAGAAAAACGCTGGAATCGGCGCTCTCACCCGGTGACTTCGTGGACACTCGGCCTGCGTTGATGCAGCAAGCCAAGTCTCGAACGGCTACGGTTGCGCTGTGATCCGACGTGGCTCTGGCAAGGGTACTCGCCATACGTGGAAAGCCGAACCCACCAAAACAGAACAGAACGGAACGGAACCGGTCACGACAGGACCGGACAGGACACCCCTGAAAGACGATGAATAAATGTTTCAGACGCAATCCTTAATTTCTAAATCTTCGACGCTCGCCGTAAATTAAATTGAAAGTAGGTACGGTAGACGGCAAAACTACCATCACCCGGTAATGCTTACGCATCAACCTGTCTACGTCTCAAACCTAAAGAAAAAAAAACGTGCCTTAAGGCACGTGGCATGCACCTTTGCAAATGAAAACTACGGAAAAAGAAAATAATTTAATACACAAAAGATATAAAGGTATTTGTCTTTTTGGACATTGATTTCGAGGATTTAAAAGAAAAAACTAAATTCTAATTTTGACCAAACACATGTGACATACTACGAAATAAGCTAAATAAATTATTAGATTGCGTCCAACTAACAGGAAAAGAATTACCGAATTTGGGGCGTCGTCGATAAAAGAATTAAAAATGGAATTTACCAGCTCGTAGAAAAGTTAGGACAACGACACTCGATCACTCGGACTCGCTCATTAATCCATGGAAATCGTACCATAAAAGGGGTCTTCACTTGCATCAAATCGGGCAGTTCTGATTTTTTTTATATGTTGTATGTAATGAGGTGGTAATGACAAATATAATTTTTCCACCTCGAAAGCCTTCCGGAACATTGTAAAATTCATGAAAAACCATTAAATTTTTGATCATTTTTCAGTTTTTGCCATTTTTTACCACCAAGGACCTGTTTTACGGTAGAAGTCACTATGAATTCTTTTAAAGTAGACTAAATTTGCAACAAAATGAGAATAGTTGGGTCTCGATAAGCTGAATAGTTTCAAAGATACAGCTGTTCAAATGTTTGCAAAATTTCTTAAATAATACAATTTAGAGTTTAGGGTGTCTGTCAAAAATATTTTTCTACTAAAGGTGTGCTTTTTATTATTTTTATATATAGTATAGGGTATATAATTATTGAAGCAGGAGAGAGCTTTCTCGTTTCACTGTATGGAGGCAACAGTGAATCCCAAAATCTCAACGACCTTCGCTTCCAAATGTTTACAAGGGCGGCGGCTAAGACAAACATGAACCTCGCCAGGTTGCCTCCAACCAGCGATGCTGCAAGATTTCACTCTCTGCGAACATACCACCAGGTGAAAAAAAATTTTTTTTTGACAATAAAACCAACGATATTATTCATAACTTTGAACAGTTACGATTCTTAATTTTGTTGTTGGTCTTGTTTCAGGTTCAGATATGGCTTGGAAATAATAAGAACCCACTCGATTGGGGCTGGATGCGGAGCACAAGAGGCCTCATTCCTCAACTAATGACGAAACCACCAGCTCCTCAACCCCTGCTAAACATGATTTCCTGCAACTGCAAAAAAGGTTGTACCAGCAGCTGTGGTTGCAGAAAAGCAGGACTCAAATGCTCGGCTGTTTGCAACTACTGCAGCGGCCAATCTTGTGATAACAAACCAGACCTGATGTGTGATGACATTGATGAACCTACCATCGATGACCCACCATCAGATGACGATTTCGACCTGTCTGAGCTGGTCGTTGACGAAATACTACCGAAGCAAGCTCCCAAAAGGTGTACCGTCGATTTAGAGGTTCAGCCTGGTCCATCAAAGATATACAATAAAAACTAATAATACAACTCCTGTGACGACCTCAACTTCAACCGCCACATGCAAAGATAATATGTATAACACAGTCTTTAAATTTTTATGCTGTAATTATTTCTTTTTAAAATTATAATGCTTATTTCATAAGTCGTATTTCATTTTGTTTACTCACCTCAGCAACTTTGAACAGCTGTAGCTAGGGAACTATCAGATCTTAATACATCAAATTGGTCTCGTTTTGTTAAATTAATTGTCTTCTTTAAAAACGTATATGAATTTATGCCGTGAAATAGATCAATAATTGACCACATTGACGAGAACGAGTAAAAACTCGAAAAAAAATTTTTTTTGAAATTTTGCAAACATTTGATCAGCTGTATCTTTGAAACTATTCAGCTTATCGAGACCCAACTATTCTCATTTTGTTGCAAATTTAGTCTACTTTAAAAGAATTCATAGTGACTTCTACCGTAAAACAGGTCCTTGGTGGTAAAAAATGGCAAAAACTGAAAAATGATCAAAAATTTAATGGCTTTTCATGAATTTTACAATGTTCCGGAAGGCTTTCGAGGTGGAAAAATTATATTTGTCATTACCACCTCATTATATACAACATATAAAAAAATCAGAACTGCCCCATTTGATGCAACCCAAAATGTACCAATTCCATGAACTACATAGGCAATAAGGCATTGCCTGGTGTCCCTCTACCGCACAGTCCACTCTACACGCTCGCCACTCGCATCTCATTGGCTATCTAAATTTACTGAATAAAAACTAACTCCTAACGATTAGAGTGTAGCAAAGAGTTGCAGAAAATCAACTATTGCAGAAATTTTTTAATGTAACAGTACGATTGACCAAGTTGCATAGGCTAGTAGAAATAACAAACTACACTTTCGAACACAAAAATAATTTTAATTACAAAGGAATCTAAATGATATATCCAAATGGCTGAAATATTAACGAGTAAAGGCAAGGGAAACCAATCTAAAAAAAGTGACGTTTACTCTCAGAACAGACACATGGACTTTAATCAGAATAATTTAAAGACATGGAGTTAAATTAGATAAAAATACTAGGGCAGAGTGATAAGTCTGGTAAAAATCTATTTTGGATTAAAATTATCACAAATTGCATGGAACCTCCTTGTTCACAACTCTTTTGAAGGACTAAATTAAAATTTTCAGCCAGTACCGCCGGTCGATTAGTTTTTTTGTGACAACTATTAAAGAAAAATAAATAATTGAACAATTTTTTGCAAAGATGGAGAAAAGTGAATATCGTGTCTTGATTAAACATTATTTTTTGCGCAAAAAATACTATTACGGAAATGAAAAAAAAAAACGATAAATATTATGTCACCGTTAAATTAAGTAGCCTTATTTCTAAACCCCAACAGTTTATAAGTGCAGCCCTGACCAAAATTCGAATTTGTGTCATACATAAATGTTCATAATAATTACATGATATAATAATCCTTTGCGTCATAAACGAAAAGGATAAAACAAATGTTATTATTTACTGGTTTAATCTTATTCATTTATTCATAATATATTCATTTATGAACCGATTGCCAGAAAGCAACCCCACACACCAAAGTGTGCAATGGATATGGAATGACGGAGCTAGCAGGTATGGGGTTTGATTTTAATTTTGGAAAACCATTGGGCTGTCTCCAATATAAAGTAAGTGTTTCATAGGTTCGAAAGAGATTTAATTATTACTTACTATTTTAACATATGTAGGTACTTTCAGAAAAGTTTTCATTTTCAGTTAGTAAATATTGAGACAGACAAAGAGATTGAAGAACCTAATGTGCCTGGAGAGTTGTGGTTAAAAGGGCCTGGAGTATTCAAGGTGAGTTTGTTTTATTTAGTCATTCAAACAAACTCACGGCGGTTCTTTTGATTTTAACGCTGAGACCGTAATTGTAAACTAAAACCCAAAGCGTAAAATTAAACCACAATCGTGAATATTATCTTGGGAGACGTACAATAAATAAGCGCAATATATGTTTTGTTATATACGATACTCCACTACAAATAATATGTTGTTGTGTAAGTGTAACAAAAATAATTTCAATGGCGGCGCCCCTATTGTCTTGGCGCCTGTGTGCGCGGCCCTGATCGTACGCCTCGTAGCCGCAAGTAAGTGAGGGCTTGAGCGCGGGCGCTGCGTGTCTTTCTTTTAGTGTTGCTCACTCACCTATCGACGTGAACGGTCGCGCGTATGTTTGGAAAAAATACCCGCGTGTATACGTATTATATCATATATTTAGTATTTTGAAGTGTGTTGGTGAACAAAGAGTTCTTTTAAAAGAAAAATGTGTAAAAAGTCAATTTATTTTGATGAAAATGCTACGAATAAATTAGATTCAGAAATAAATAGTAAAAAATATAATGAAAAATCAAGGCTGGATTATACTGCTTCATTGACCAGTAAAATAAAAAATTTGGAATATGTTCAAATGTGCTCCCCATTGGCTGATAGTGACTGTAATTCTAATTTTAAAATATTTGATGCGCCTAAAAAGAAAAAGATGAACATAATTAAAGAAATGTTTTAATGAAAAGCACTTTTCTTAGGTTACCCACTTTTTTAATAAAACTTTTTCTATCGATAGATGAGAATTTATTTTATTCCCATCACTAATCACCACACATATGGAACTATCTTCGGTTGCGGTACGAGGTACAATTGATACCTAATTTTTTATTATTATTTGTAGTTTATCCTTATGTCATAACTGCGTGCGAACCTATCAAAAGATAGACCAATAGGCTATCTTGAACCCACAAGAATTTCATAAATATGTCATTGGTTTTGAGGAAGATATGAATTATTTTCAAAACTATTGTTTTAGGAGACTGATCAGGTCCCATACGCACCACAGGATAGGTTAGTTTCGAGATCTTTTAGGTCTCCAACGCACCAGATGAAAGTTCTTTGAAAATGATGCCGCAGGGAACGTGTTAAATGAGTATTTTCCCACCATATTTTTATAGACAAGTAACTAAATGAATGAATCTTTCCAAAATATGAAAATAACACCATCCCAGATAATAAAACAAAGTAAAATCTTTATCATACATACGTAAAATCGTTGTTTATCTCTAAAACGTTTTTGCGTTGAATGCGTTTTTTACTGATTTGGTTAGGAGCTATTCTGAGTTACCACGCTAAGGAGTTAAGTTATCACGCGTACGAAGTCGCGGGTACAGCTAATATTAACTATAATTTGTGTACGGGCCTCTAACATTCGCATAAGTGTAAATGTATGTATTGGAGGAGCACCTCGGTAAGATCGACAGACAGTCCACTTGGTACCGTACCTATAACATAAGTAAGATCAGGATTAGAAAGGGAAAAGCCGTTGAGCTCTGGCATCCCTTACTCACACACCGAAACACAACAGCACCGAACAACTTTAGTGGCTTATAACATTAAAAATGTTGAGAAACGAAAATCTAGTGAGCCGATTTGAAGATCGATAGAGGCAATACTATTATTTTTATTAAATTGTGCTCTTTATTTACTGTTAACTTCTCAGAGATATTATAACAATGATAAAGCAACAGAAGACACATTCAGTGATGATGGAAGTGATTCGTCAACACCCTTCTGTGCTGGATGTCGCTGTCACCGGAATACCAGATCCCGAATGTGGAGATTTACCAGTCGCGTGTGTTGTACCGAAAAAGGGATGTAACATTACCGCCCAAGAGATCAAAGACTTAGTTAAAGGTAACATGGCTTGCGTCAATATAGTTTATAGAAATCTATAAACTAATACTAACCCAGACTATTTTAGATAATTATCCCAGATAGATCATAGCTGCTTTGTTGTCCGAAGAAAATGGCAATTTGTATGGAAGGGAAAATGAATCACCGGCATTAAAGAGACCAGATAACGGCGCGCTTTGATTGCTAGTCTATTCTCGACTTTTGAAGGGTATTGCAGTGGTGGTGACTCTCACCAACTCTATGCAATTTTGCAAACTCCACCTATCTAGTACTCTTCAAATTTTCCTTACTTGCAAAAATTTGCTTAAAGTTGGTGTTTCATTTTTATCTTTAGTACTTTATGACCTTTTATTATGGAAAAGTCATCAGCAGGCTTTAAATTCGGTTATCTCCGTGGAGCCACAAAAATTTATTGTTCGATATCGCACCTTAATTCATAGGTTATTTATGTTGCGCTTATTTTGGGAAAAATTGTGAACGGTCTGACGTTAGCCATTTGCTTTGTATAAAGTCAAGATGTGCTAGACAAAGATAAAGCCACAACCTCCTCCGAGCCAATTACGGCCTGGTACTGCTGGAGACAAACATAGTAAACGGACCATGAAACAAATTTGAATGGACAAAATTTCGGATTATGATTAGTAGGTTAAAAAAAGGAATTTGTATGTATGAATTTTGATATACACAGAAAATCATTTTACGCTTATATTAATTTTTAAACAGACTTACTAAGTAGACTTCCCTAAAGGTAATTAATACGGTGGTTAATTTACCTTTCAGGGATTGGATAAGAAGACAATTCAATCCTAAGTTTGCGGGTCTTTCTAACCAAGTCAGGCCAATTACACAACATATCTGACAAATTGAAACAATTTCTAGCATTTTAATTGTAACCGAACCTGTTTTATATTTTCAGACACATTATCAGATTCGATGCAGCTGAGAGGCGGCGTGATATTTTTGGAGGAGTTACCGGTGACTTCCACAACAAAGATACACAAAAAGAAACTCGAGGAACTGGTTTTACTAATGAAGAGGGAATGAATGCCCAATTCTTTCATTATATAGTCTTGTAACAGTTCGCGTTGTAAAATGAAAAAAAAACTAATACTAAAATAAAACGTGATACTGCATTGTCTTTTTTGTATTTTACTATATTGCCAAAATTAAATTTTGCAAAAATTAAATACTATATTGCCCAGTAGTGCGAGCGTTCTAATAGTGCGGACCAATAGGCCCGAGGTTCGATTCCAGATCAGGGCCAACTTTGGAACTGAACTTTTCACAGAAAAACAGACAGACAAAAATTCTAAGATCAATTCTTTTGACCTCGGTAATATAAGTAAAATGTTATATTTAATAGTATAACGTTAGAATTAATAGTTCTTTGAAAAAATATTTAATGTACAGGCACGTCTCGTTTACGATTTAAGATATATAAAGTTACATCATATTTAAGTATGTCTATTATCTATTATATTGCAGATAAGTGACGGTGACTTAAATATTTTAATCGTAAATGCAACATTTGGTGAAGCTGCTCATGATGCTTAGATATAGATAAACTGTGAAATAAACCACCATATCAGCCCTGGATTTGTCAATAGGCCGTATAGGCCGCGGTCTATGGGCGGCAACGGCCTAGGGGCGGCGGATTTTAGATGGTTTTAGCCATCAAATTCTTGTGCGATAATAAATGCAATAATAATAATAATTACATAATGAAGGCCTAGGCTTGAGAAAGAGGCGGCACAAAGTATTTTGTTCCTAGATAAAGTTTTCTTTATTTTTCTCTTGTCAAATTTATTTATCTACCACTTCTACTTTCTTACTTTCTAAACTTCTACTCAACTTCTACTCTTCTGAAAGAATTTCAAAAACAAATATCTTCTCCATATTCAGGTTAGTATAGATTACCTGTATAATTGTATAAATCCACACATTAAGTTGAACAGAACTCAGCAAGAGTGTGTCTGCCATTCGTTAAGACTCACTGGGCTGTCATTGTTTTTACTTTTTATATTAACTATATTATAAAAAGTTTTACAAACAAAATTAAAACATTGAGCAAAATTCTTCTTTTTTGAACTTCAGATATGTACTGATATAAAAACATGTCTTTTCAGGTGACTCGAGCTACCTCTTAAGCTCCTAACACAAATTAAAAATTCACTGTCATGCTAGGATCACAGTGGAATGCTACATAAGAGTATTAAAAGCATGTTAGCAATGTTTACTCGCTCACAGATCTCACCGCTACAAAAATAATAAATGCCTATGTTACTTTGCACAATATCTGATCTGATGAAGAGGAAGACCCTTTTATGCAAATTCTATCACAATATACAGGAGGTGAAGAGGTCGTCAGCGGGACTTTATTGTGCAAAGCTTGTGGAGATTTAAATAATGTGATACTTTTATAGAGATAAACATAGTGAATTAATTTCATTAATAAAACGAGATATGAAATAATGTTTTTCTTTTAATATGTACTTCATCCTAACAACCTTTGATCTATCTTATATATAAAAATGAATCCCTATTTCTCCTGGTCACGGCATCACGCGTGAACGGGTAGACCGATTTTAATTCTGTTTTCGCTAATGGAAAGAGGGATAAACGAGGAATGTTTTAGGGTATATAAAAATTGCACGCCGGGCGAAGCCGGGGGCGGGCCGCTAGTCTTAAATAAATAGGTAAATGATTACAAATACTGTGTGTAGAATACACACTTGAAATTTATATCTTAAAACTTTTCATTTAACTTTTGTTGTTTATCCTCGTATAACTACAAGTGGTAGTAAAAGTTTCACAGGTAAATTTTCACTAATAAAACAAGATATGAAATAATGTTTTTCTTTTAATATGTACTTAACATCTTAACAACCAGTGATACCTTTAATTTATCTTAGATAAGTAGGTAAATAATCACTGTATCATGCCCGTGCCGTGATGAATCTTTCCATAATTAACATTCGTAATGTTTTACCTCTAATAAATCAAATTAGAACTCAACATTTGAACATTTTCAAAATCGGTTTGAAAAATATTAAATTATTGTTTTTTTTTTTTATAAAATAATCATGTATTTTGAATCAAACATTCAACTCAAGCAAGCAGATCTAACTTGGCGTCTTTCACTATCTACTTTGTCGAACTTGTGGACACTGTCTGTGATCTGTTTTAAGTAATTTGGGTTGTATATTAATCATTATAATAATAAATAAACGCAGTGAAATTGTTCATAAGTACTTAATACTCTTTCATATTAATTTGATAAATTTTAATCTAAATAATTAATGTTTATATACTTTTTTACAATAAATATACAAAAAACCAATTAAAATTACAAGAAAAATTAAATTGTGGCTGCTAGTTAGTTCCTCGATCGCAAATATTCACAGTAGAGGGCGCTATAAAATGCATTCTTACGACAACTTTGCAATTGTTAACAATCGCCTTAAATAATACCAACTCCGACTGATCTTTTAACGTTTAATTGTTTGTCGGCGAATTTGGCAATTTCTAATCACTACAAGGTGGTCTTCTTTGTGCAAATAGATACAAGGAAAAAGGGTGCGCTTGTTTATGCAAAGTTCATTTACAGTATAAAAATACACCTAGAGAAAATTTAAATTCAACCAGTAACTAGATTATATTACAATAAAAATTCCAGAAATTACCCTGATTTTTGCATAAATAACCATACTTACTGGATAGCAAATAAACCGGGCCACCCGCTACCTTGGAACACTGATTCGATTTTCTCAAAAAGTATAAAACTTACAACTATCAAAGTTATACCTACCTGAGTTTCATGTTGATTAAAATGACTATAAATTTATTCTAAAGTACCGTCAACTTACATTGTAATCAAGCAACAAACACAATGCTAACGATTTGCTCTGTTTTGACTGGAGTTCGCGATTAGCGTTCTTTTTTTATACAATTAGGGTAGTCGGATATTTCTTATCATTTCTTTAGTTCTTGTCCATCGTTTCCTCAGAAGCGTGTATTTTTGTTACTTTTATCGATCAATAATGGATACGACCCTGTAGCAATATAGCAATATTGCTATAGCAACGTGGCGTTGCGCACGTGAGGTCGCTTGGAAGACTTCGAATCAGCAGATCTTCGGTACAACGAGTAATAGCGTTCAGTGGACGCGGCGGTTTTTGGTAGATTCATAAATTTGCATTTTCGTCGTTCAATTGCCTGAACATTCGGTACATTCGGTAAAGTTTATTAATTACACTACCTTTTTCTGCTTTTAAAATTGTCCTCACTCATTTCTAATCGTTTTTGTGATAATTTGAACTTGTTGGATTGATAAGTAAAACTTTAAATTTCGAATTATTTCTCTTTTTGATTAAAGGTGCGATTATTATTATTTATTTTCTTTTTATTCGAAGATGTAAATAGTTAAGTTAATTTTTAAATTGAAATTTTTAATGTCATTTACTACAAATAGACTAATTTGTCTGAAAGTAGAATGATTTATTATTACTATTGTTATAAACTATGTATAATAAACGTTATTTTATAACTTAATAACTATTACAAGATAAGCAATGTTGTAAAAATTTGGCTTAAATTCATGGTAAAAAAAAGCGATTGTAGGAAATTACTGTAAATATTGTAAAAACGTATTTAAATAAGTTAGAGTTAACTTCAATCGTACAGTAACTATTGTGACCTCACTGGGGCAGCACGTTGAATAAACTTGTTTTTTTTTTATAGTGCTATACCACAAGGTACGTAAACGTTACATAATTATACGCTGCTAACGGTATTTGGTGTCACCATCTTTTTAAGCAGCGATAGTTTCTGTGAATCGTACTATAGGATTCCGATACGTCAGACTGAGGTTCGAATCCCGGTAAATTTGATTGTTTTTCTATTTTATGTATGGATGGGTAATTATGCTAATTGTTACCTACAATTGCAACGAAAAATGTCGTTAGGAAGCCTACTTGGCCTAGAAGTCTAATAGCAATCTTCCAAGACATTTGAAGTCCATCCAGTTACAAGTGGGATTACCTGGTGGATCACACTGAGGACAAGTCCCAATACGAAAGGATCGATACCGAAAGGATCACTTAACGTAAGGGATACACCACAGTTTTTCAGGGGACGCAAAACAAACTTGGTTTTAAATAACACTCACTATCTGTATTTTTTTATTAGTTGATTCAATTTTAATGGTGTCTTTGACAAAATTTCTTACATTTTTCTTATCTTATGATTGGCATAAGCGTAAAATACAGGAATACTTAGGGGATTCGAAGATAACATGTCCCGTACAGAAAAAAAGGAGGTATTATAGGCTATCTAGGCTAGTACCTAACCGCCAAGAGACATTAAGTATCATCAGGACGGATGCAAATTGGTGGTTAGTCATGATTGGATTAATGGTAAGGTAAGGTGAGGATAGGCTTATGCAAATGCATTCTTATTTTAAGCTCAGGCTCACCCTTATTTCATGCCTCTGGAAAGCAGTGAATCTTGTCCCTACATAAATAAGAAATATATTAGTCATCTCACAACTGACTATTTATTATATAATCCTCTGACGATATTAATAATATCGTCAGAGGTATACATTATAGGTACTCTTTCAAGGATTATTATGTTACGTAATATGTATGACGTAATGTTACACGTTATACTTATGTTATCGAAGTCAAAAAAATAGTTTTTAGAATTTTTGTCTGTCTGTGCGTTTGTGCACGCTAATCCCAGAAACATGTAACATTGTTTCATTCTATTCGCTTTACAAACATAAAAGTTATGTAAATTTAAAGAATCACTAATGGATATAATAATGGAATAAAATAACTCTTCAGTTGAATTGGCTGAATTTTTAGTTAACTATATATTATCATATGTAAAATTATGATGATTGGAAGTTTATATAAAGTTAAAAATGGACACTTTAGGTGATTTTGAGAGATCCAATGTAATTGATCTCAAATCTATATGATCAATTATATTAAATAGGGTTCAGCTTAGGCTGGAGTGTTTCATATATAATAAAATCGTTCTTTGCCTACTGCTTTGTGCACGCTAATCTCAGAAACGGCTTAACCGATTTTCATGTGGTTTCCACAAGATGTATTGTAGCAAGCTTCCTGTGAAATGTAGTATATTTCATTTCAATCTGTTTACAAACAAAAAAGTTACGCGAAATTCCGGATACAACGCGTACGAAGTCTCGGGCACAGCTAGTAATTAATATAAACATTAAGTAAGTACATAATTTATTTGTTACTAATACTGATTTATTTTAAAAAATCTACCATTTAGTAAATATAGTCCTTCCAATTGAGACCAGATAGATTTTATACTAAAATTACTGTAATAACAATAAAATATAACTTATATTAATAAGTTACCCAATTAGTTGACAACGAATACACCCATAGTTTCATAATTATAAAAAGATTGTTCAAATTATTTATGCGTACGATGACATATTTTTATTTAGATACGAAAACATGATAAGTATGATAAGCACTGCTGTGGTTACATATGAGTATTAGAGTATTAGAACTAGAGGAGTAAGATTTACCCACAATTAAATAATTATTTACATAAAAATGGGGTTTTCACGGTTATACCACTAAACAGAGTTTGATTAAATTTAGAAAAGAGATAGATTGTAACATTGTAACACATGGGAAACTAAATAAGATGCTTTTTTTAATCTATCCAAAAATAATATCAAATTGCACACATCTCGTATTTCAAAAAAAATATTAGTACAAGATTTGTGTAGAATCAATAAAACGCTTCTTTCATTAGCTAAATCCAAAATAAATGAAAAAAAATGATTAAAGAACCTTGTTCTCATTTTTTTGAAATCTTATCATTGAAGGGATATCTTTATCTTGTTTCTTTTATTTGTATAAATGATAACTTTATATAAATTTAAAGCTAGTGGAAATGTTTGTTATTTCAATGCATTTTATATCTCATTATTTTTCTTAAGACAAATATTTATTAAATTTAATTAAACCAAGAAAAGTATTATGGACTACGGTAAATAGTTTTTGTTTATTTTGCATTTTCACAATATAATTTTGTAAAAAATTTTTACAATTTGTTTTATAAACAGAAAAATAAAAGTTTCAGTAAGGAAATTATATATATAAGTTTGACAATTTTCTTCTTGAGATCCAAATGCTAAACTAACTAAACTAAACTACGCTTTTTTAAGGTTACATCCAAGATTTTAAGCGAAATATAAAATTTAACACTCGCTTCTAGTGAACTAGTGCGGTCAACGAAAGAATGCGATCCTGACGTCTGTCAGTTGGTCATGATCGTGATGGGAAATGATTAACGCTATTATTTACTTTTTAACTGACTGATTCAAATTTCTGAATGTAATTAAAGTAATAAAGAAAATAAAAATGCGATAATAATATTCAGAAATATTTACTAAAAAATATAACAATATCTTGAAAAAGAACAAATTTAATTAGATTTCAATTCGCTTGATGAGGTGCTGTCTTCGTCATCATCTTCGCCTACATGTTGTATCTATATAATAGGGAATATGCACATTTTTTTATATTTTCATACGATAGGTTATATCGTTATATAACCGTAAAAAAATATTCAGCGCCAAAAAAGAGAAATTTGGTAACAAAAAAAAAGTTTAAACACGGCACGGGCACTTTAAACACCCCCCTTTTGGTGCGCTTGTCGTGACGTCAAAGTTTACAATACAATCAAATGTTAAAAATCACAAACATCTACACGCTTGTTGACATTTCATAGACGTTGACGTCACATTCGATCTGACCGTTTCAAGTATTTTGAATTTCCCACATTTTTATGCACTATCCATAATTTCTGTTCCCAGAAATACTAGCAATTGGGTATTTCGATTGTATAGAATTTGTTTTAGTATTTCGAAGATAACGTCATATTGTGAGTAAATAACCTCTCAACAGTTCTTATGCTGTTGTGTATAGAGACATTGCCATACGCTCTTATTAAAGTTTAACTCTTTATTAAAGTTGCTGTTGTTTCTATACATAGTCCAGTCTGTAGGGACATAAAAATGTAGGCCTTTGCCTTACAAAAGGTGGAGTGAAAACCGTTTTTACATATCTTAAAACATTTTGATGTCCCAAAATTCGTCTTTTATTTTATAATTCCTTAACTGCCTCTTCTCTGACAATGGTGTTAAAATTAAAGATATAAAAGATAAATTAAAGATGTAATCTTCTTTTCAGAGCAATGGTGTCGAAACGGCTTAATGACGCGGTACACTGGTATATCAACGAGTTGGCGGCTCGGATCGTTGCTAAATCTGGCATTCCTTCAGATAGACATCATTTAGGGAAATTGATTCTAAATTCCTTAAAGGAGGACCCGAATTTTGTAATACAGGTATTTTTTTTAATATACGGAAGCCATGATTCAATATATTATGTGTATAAGGGTTCCCACGGAAGATCAGTGCTGGCCTCTGCTATCAAAAGGCTGCATGGGTAGGGACATTTTCCTTACTTGTATTCTTGCTGTTACTGTTTTATTTGCATTTAATGGTATGTTTTGTAAAGTTGTAAATAAAAAATAATTGAATGATTGATCTAGGAGACCAAAAACGCACTCTGGAAATTTTTCTATACTTATAGAGAGATTTTCATACATAGAAACGAGAAATTTATACTTTTTCGGCCACGAGATAAACATACCTAATCTTGAGCACCGTTGTACCGTTATATAGGGTAGGTACTAAATAATTTGACCGAAGACATTGTCCAAGAGAAAAATAAAACTATATTTAAAAAGAAATTTATGAAATATTACCTACTTTCATTAATTTAATTAATGAAATTTAGGTTTTTAATTTAGGTTACATTTATTTTCAGTTTCATTTAATTTTTGATAAATTTTGTCACCATAGCTTGTTCTCATAGACAATGTCCCAGTTTTATGGGACAATGTAAATATTATAGTAATTATTTCATGTGTAATAAATAAATAAATAAACTTAAGAATAAAAAAAAATATATTGTTCATTAGAACTAAAAAAAACTAAGTATTGAAAAATGTTAATAGTAGAAGCAAAGGCTAATTGATAATACATTGATCTTATTCTTCTTACATTTATTCAGATTGATGGAAATACAGGCGAGTCAGATACGAATCAGTCCACACTGGAGAGATCTGTTAAATGTGCAGTTGGCTTAAGAAAATTAGGTTTGAAAAAGGGCGACGTTATAGTACTCATGGCACCGAATCATCTAGATACTAGCATGCCATTCTACGCAGCATTGTATTTGGGGTTACCTATAGCTGCCGTCGATAGAACGGGAGGTGTTAGTAAGTATTAAGAATCATTCGTTAACATTTGAGTGATGGATGTAGTAAAATGCTTTTAATTCAAAGAACTAAATTTTGTGATGGGAAAAAGAATAGGACTCTGGATTGAATGGTCTGGATGAATAATTGGTCTTGATTGCTGGTATTGGTGAACATACAAAATGAAATCTTTTTTCTACTTCTTGCTACCTTTTAATCCCAGACTCATATTTTCACTATAAATCTCTAAATAAGATGCGCGGACAAACGGCAACCTCTCCTATCCAACGCCTCTGTTTCTCTGTTCCCGCGAACCTTTTTCTCCCCACCAGATGGCGGCGTGTGGGCTGTCAGTGCAACACTCGCACAGAGTACGTCTTAATTATGTTAAACTCTAACAATAAGCAACGCTGTTGCAAGGGTCGCTTTCGTATCGCTTGTTGTCGTACAACTAACTCCCTTGACCGGCCGCACTACAGTGCGGCCGCACCCGCACAGAAAATGTAAATAAGATTTGTAAACAAGCCATTGAAAGTTCGGGAATGCTATTTCTGTTGAAATGTAAACTCTATGTCGTAGAGACAAAGACCAATTTCCTTTGACACTAATCGGAAACGGCGTGGCTACCATCGATAGGGTGGAAAGTTCGAGGCTTTCGGCCGTCGTGAACGCTTTTTCCAGAACGTCCCATAGTTAGTCGTAACAATATGATACAATAGTTGTTACAATAGTTTCTGATTATATAAAAATGACGATCGAACCATACATATATTCTAAGTAAGAATGTATTTTTCTAATGCTCATCTTCATTTTTCAGTGGAGCTCAAAGGGACTTTTAGTATATGTAAGCCAAAAGTAATATTTTGCCAAAACGAGAGGGCATCTGACGTTCAACTGGCACTAAAAGAAACGGAGTTAAAAGCACAAATTATCACTTTTGACAAAGGAGATTGCCAGAGTGCACTTAGCTTCGGAAAGTTTCTTGAATGTTACGGGGACAGTACCGATATCGATGAATTTAGGTAACAATTTAATCCACAAATAAATAAATATATCATTGAAATTCAACATTTAAAAGCTCGTATTATTTTCAGACCTGCAGACTTCGATCCAGCAGAGACTATTGCCTTCTTAGTAGCGACTAGCGGCACAACAGGATTACCGAAAGTTGCAGCGGTAACCCATCAGAACTTTGCTACAGTTTCTCCTTATACTTGGTGAGAAAACAGATACATTAAAGGCATTTACTGAAAAATATAACACAAGTAAAAACTTAATACTATTAATACAAACGTATAAATAATTATTACAAAATAAATCTCTCTCTCCGTCCCTCTCTATTTCTCGCTAAACCATCAACGGGTTTTGATACAGTTTTCACCAATGGAAAGAGCATTAAACGAGAAAGGTTGTGTATATAATTTGCAGAGAAAATTTGATCCATACGAATCCGTTTGTTTGCTAGTCCAAAATAAATTACGCTGGTAATAGCAATATTTCTAAATACCAAATAAATTTCAACAAACTTTATTTAACACAAATGATGCTACTTTCAACTATTTTTATATCTTGTTGCTATTGTATGTTTTTATTTTTTTTAGGGTTCCGTACGTCCGAATAAAAAAACGGAACCCTTATGGGATCGCTCGTGTGTCCGTCTGTCCGACCACTGTCCGTCTACTTATAGATTATAGGAAAACCTATAAGAAGTTCATGATATTAAAATAACATGGTAAATCACTCAATATCGTACGGAACCCTCTTCGCGTGAGTTCAACTAGCACTTGTCCCCTTTTTTTTATATTATTAAGAGTGGCAGGCATGCTGACGGTCCACTCGATGGTAGGTGTCAGGCGTCGTCTAAAAACACAAGCAACACCAGGGGAGTACATGTGTGCTGCCGACCCTGCAGATTTTGGAGGATTTTTTTCGTTCTATTTTTTTTCCCCTCGTCATTTGTCAAAACATTTGTCATTTACTGCTGGTGTTTATTATATAATTGCTCTTATGGGATTTATAATACTCTTAGGATCTATGTAAATAACAGATCAACTTACATGGTGCACACATCTTGATTATTTATTTTAAATAGCTTAAAATATTCACAATAACTTATAACATTTCAATCTGATGTACAAAACACAACTCAAGTAAATTTTCACGTCAAATCATATTCTATATTTTCTTTTCTCTGTTTGAATATCAAACCTTTTGAAGTCAGCCAGCATTTAAGTTCAAATACATACCTCCCTCGACTTCACAGGGATGCAATTTTTTCTGCAAATTATAGGTATACACAAACCTTTATCACTGTTAACAACCTTTATCACTCTTTTCATTAGTGATAACAGTATGAAAATCCGTTGAACGGTATGAAGACCCGTTGGCAGGGTTACTCGCCAACAATATTTTATAGTCAATTGTAGCAAATTGACAAATTTAAATAGCGGTGATTCTTGGGTAGGCTCCAGGTATGGTTACATTTTTTCTCGTTAAAAATACTGAACTGAAATACTAAAGAAAATTTGCAATGACTCGATCATGAAAATCATTACTGTTTTTCAATACATTTTTTTTATTATGAAAGGTAGCAGGTCCACTCGATGGTAGGTGGCTACCGTCGTATGGGCACATAAGCAACACCTGGGGGAATAAATATTCACCCTGGAAAAAGAGTTAAAGAGTTAAACCAGTCTTGTCTTTGCGTACGAGTACTTCTAGATACGTTTTAATAAGAGCACTCGACGGAACCTTGCTCGAAACTACTTAATATAGAAGTAGCTACAAAGCAATATAATTATTTCGTTCATGTTTGATTTTGCGGCGCCAACAACGTCGCCAATTTATAATTCACTATTTTTAAATGTGGTTTTATAACCGAGCGTTTTCGGAGTAAGAAAAAAAGAGCTCAGACCATTTTTTTTGTGATTGATGATTAAATTGAGGTTTTGATTATTTTAATTATACTTTTTTACAATTTATTTTATTAATAATAAATAAACAACTAATATTATTGATGTTCGTAAAACCGCACACGCATTGATTTTACGTAGACTTACTAGTCCAAGCGCCGGAGCAAAAAAAGTAGGTTCGTAAAAAAATGTTCGGGACCGGCTATTTTTTTTTTTGGAATATGTTCAGGGGTGTCCCCTGATTGTAAATCCAAGTTGGCGTCATCAGGGGGGGGGTGAGCGTCATCCGACATCTTGAAAAACACGTTTTATTGAATATCTCTCGAACCGCGCATCGTACGACAAAAATAGTGCAGATCATTTTTGTATATAATAATATTTGCCATCTTTTTTATTTAAAACTTTTTTCTGTAAAATGCATAGTTTTTTATTTGTAGCGCTTCAAACTTTTTACAATATGGTTTTTGCTAAATATATAGTTAACGGTTCATGATAAATGAAAAATGTTAATAACTGAATTTGTAGAGCATGAAATTTCCTATAAATTTCTTTCGAAACTTTTTCCCGTAGCAGTTATAGTTTAGGAGCTGCAGCTAGATAAAACTTGCACCTCGTACATTATCAGTGACAATATTGCTCGTTTGTATACGAAAACCATTTCATAACGCATAAAATGGCATAAAGTGTTCCAAAAAATGTCAATGCAGCTGTGTAACGAATCAATTAAAATTATAAATAGTGTGGAGAACAACGAATAATTTATCGATCTTTATTGTTGCTTAATACAGTATCATCATTTATTTATTTATTTATTTTATCATAAAAGTTATTATGTAAAAACGTGGCGCATTATTTTACAGGGCGAGTCTAATTCTTTTCGATGTCGACGGAAGACACTCATCTCCTTCTGAATCGATTTCTTCTGCCTCCGCCATATCCGAAGGAGACGAATCGAAGGCTGGGTCTTCTTCGATTTCGTTTTCGATGGCATCTATTACGTCTGGCACGTTGTCACATGTTTGGCCACTGCAATTCGAGCAAATGATTGAACATTTCAAACCAGCTTTTCAGCATCCACAAGCAGCTCCGCAATATTGTAGGAATGTTGAGGGGGGAAAGTCCGAACGACCCAAAATATATACTACAACTCATAGGCGCATGATTGAATATATAGCATTAAATCTCGTGAATATTTTGCGTTCACTCGACATTTACAGCGTTTTAGCTCCTAAACTATAAATGTTACGGGAAAAAGTTTCGAATGAAATTTATAGGAAATTTCATGCTCTACAAATTTAGTTATTACCATTTTTCATTTATCATGAACAGTTAACTATATATTTAGCAAAAACCATATTTTAAAAAGTTTGAAGCGCTACAAATAAAAAACTATGCTTTTTACAGAAAAAAGTTTTAAATAAAAAAGATGGCAAATATTATTATCTACAAAAATGATTTGTACTATTTTTGTCGTACGATGCGCGGTTCGCGAGATATTCAATAAAACGTGTTTTTCAAGATGGCGGCTGACGCTCACCCCCCCCCCCCCCCCCCCCCCCCCCCCCGATGACGCCAACTTGGATTTACAATCAGGGGACACCCCTGTACATATTCCAAAAAAAAATAGCCGGTCCCGTACATTTCAAAAAAAAAAACCTCTGGCGCTTGGACTATACGTAGGCAACAATATTTACAGTTTTGTATATAGGTAGTTGGATCTGTTAATTCATTTGTGAATGTGTTGCTGTTACAGGAAGCATTATACCAAATTTCCTACTCCCATACGTATGTGCTTCGTCGTATCACAACTTCAATGGCTGACAGCCATCACCAACTATGTATCATCGCCATTGTTGAGGTTTACGCGATTACAAACCTCAGCGCCTCCTACTCAGGATCATTTGTATGACCTGATAAACAAATATCGTGTAAGTAAATAAAATTATTTATGTTAAATTAGCATTTTATATAATAATAAAAAATATCGTTATTTATCAGTAACTTATTTTCGGATGAAGTTATTTTCGAAAAGACGTAATAACAGAAATAGATCGGCTGTAGATGCTTCAGGTGCGCTGTTGGCGATTAGAAAGGGATAGGGAACCTTTTTTTTACGTTGGTAAATCCATTATGGATACTCGGCAGCGAAGGGGACGCTGCGGACTATGGCGGAGTCCTACCGGCTAAAACCCAACAACTTTCTAGCGCGGCCGTAGATGGACGGTTCGCAGGAACGTTGTTACACAACTTCGATGAAAGCACACCTGCTGTTATTTCACGGTGGTTTGATTATTAGATAAAATTAATTATAAAATATTTCAGCCAACCTACATGATTTTGAGTCCAACGTTAATGACAACGCTTATAAAGCCCGGGGACAGAGAAAGGTGTGACTTCACGTGCTTTGAAACTATTTTACTTGGAGGCAGTGCGGTTTCTCAGGACTTAATTGACGAAATTAAGGTTTGTACTTATATTTTGTAAATGTCACGTTTAACTATAATTATTTAAATAACAGATGTCGGAAATCATTATTGCTAAGAGGTTAACCCATTATACCTTTCATATAACTGCATCTATTATTCGTCCATCTTAATTATAAAAAATAAAGATAAAAAATAATTAATGAAACTCCAACACTATGTGCATTGTTATATGTAATAGGATTTTATTTTATAAATATAAAGTTTATTATTCCATTGATCTAAATGTGACCCCCATTTATAAGTTGAGACCAGTTCAATCGATATTGAGAAGTTCCTATTTTTTCCATGGTAAAATTATCTACTGCCCCTTGTAAAATATTTGCAGGTCTCAATAATAAATCTTTGAAAGACCTTTTACCCTCTAAAAGACAACGTTAATCATAATCGAACTGATAGTGATCAAGAGGAGATGACCGACAATCTTGAAAATATTATGAAAATATTATATGACATATTATTATGTGTAATGATGACTTTGCAACGCAACGATACCAACTAGATACAATACAATAATTAAGATAAGATAATGAAACGAGTGTACTATCTATATCTCTATACTTACAATAAAATCGTAAACGAGCCCTGTCTTTACATTAAACATTTTTTCAAAAAACACTTTGTACAAATTGAACTTATGCTACCGAGGTCAATAATTAGTTTTTAGAATTTTTGTCTGTTTGTCTGTGCGTTTGTGCACTCTAATCTCAGAAAATGCTTAACCGATATGAATGCGGTTTTCACTGATGTATTGTAGCAAGCTTCCCGTAACATTTAGTATTTGTTTCATACGAATCGGTTCACAAACAAAAAAGTTACGCACTATACCGTATACCACGCGTACAAAGTTGCGGACTCAGCTAGTTTATTATAAATGCGAAATGTTGTGAATGTTTCTATGGATATTTCTATGGACTTCTCAACGGATTTTGTCGAATTAATTCTTAATTTATAAAGATGTGCTGACGAAATTGCGGACAAGAGTTAGTTCTTCTATAAAACGATTAAAATTTTCAGAAAGTTTCCCCACAAACCGATGCTTTCAATGTATTCGGGATGAGTGAGCTATCAGGCGTCGTATTTGATTTTGATTCTCCGCCTCAGGGCTCGTGTGGGAAACCCATGGGCTGCTATCAGCAATGTAGAGTAAGTCATAAAATGGTAGACACTTTCTAGAATAATGTTACCTCGCCTAAGAGATCTATGTAACACTAAAGATATAACAGAGACTATACTGATCGTGCATAAAAAGGTGTTTCGAGGAAATTAGAATTGATGAAAAAGTTGTAGCTTGTTTTGCACTACATTTTCTAAACAATGTTAATTATATATTGGAAGTAAATACTAATATTAATTGACTGAGTCAGTAGGTACCCAATCATCGAAGCTCATATTTTTAAAGGATTCAGCTTTTTATATTTAGACCATAGTAATGATTTCAAATTTTGTCCTTACGAAGAGGCCGAAAAACTTTTTGGTGAATACAAAAATTTAATTACAATTACTGAAGATATGTACTTAAGCCTAGTTAAGAAACTCCTTCTTTTTTGAAAACGGTCAAAAACTACATTTATTGCTTTTAATTTTTTAGTTAATCAATATCGATACACAAGAAGATATTAACGAACCGAACGTGCCAGGAGAGTTGTGGCTAAAGGGTCCTGGAGTATTTAAGGTACGTCTGTGAAAAACAAAATCGAAACAAAATCTAGCACTTGTTTCAGAGTGTACAATGTAAAAAGTTTTGAATAATTAGTAAAATAATGCTTGTGTCTTTATAACCGTTCCTCAAAATGACCCAAACAAAAGAACTCTAGATTTATTTATTTTGATTTTTATATTTTATTTTACGTCTGATCACACACACCTTAACTTACAAAATATAATCACAATGTAATAAAAAGTGAACACCACCTGCAAACATTCTGTGAATATACATTTAGGATAACTTAGGCGAAACAAAATAATTGAAATATAAATATAAAACGGACACAACAATAATAAAGAAAAGACTGAAAATAAAACCAAACACAACGTTGAAAAAAGATTAAAAAGTATAATAAAAAACGGGACAAGTGCGAGTTGAACTCGCGTGAAGAGGGTTCCGTACCTACGATGTTACCTATCTGCACAATATTGAGTGATTTACCATGTTATTTCAATACCATGGACTTCTTATAGGTTTTCCTATAATCTATAAGTAGAAAACTAATTTCTGTAATTTTTTTTCAAAATTTTAGGTTCAATAGTTTCGGAGATAAAGGGGGGGGGGTCGGACAGACGGACACACGAGTAATCTTCCGTTTTTTTTTTTTCGGACGTACGGAACCCTAAAAAGAAAAATAATAAATAAATTAAGAATAATTAATTAACTAAAAGTTTTTCGAAGTTTTGTAAATGAACCAGTAAATATGTTGATAAAATCACTAATTTTATTTGTCAATCTACACATCCTTGGAATTGAATAGCTGACACTTGATCTAGAAAGAGATGGAGTCAGTGATGTAATGTGAACCAGAGGGATTTTTCGGGAGACTCGAAGTTCAAATTTTGTATGTTCAAATGTTCAAGATTAAGCAGGTCATTCAATATACTTGAAAAAATTTAAAGCACAAGAAATATCAGACAGATTAGGTTGCCTAAGTTTGCTGTCTTATATATTGTAAAAAAATCGGTCATAGGTAAATAATGGCTTCACGTTTCTTCTCAGGGATATTATGACAATGCTAAAGCGACGGAGGACACTTTTTCTGAAGACGGTTGGTTTAAGACTGGAGACATGTTTTACAGAGATGAAAATTGGCACTTTTTCTTTGTGGACCGTATCAAGTTGTTGCTTAAATACAAAAATTACCAGGTAATCTTCAGTTTATTTAGATTAAAAATATTTAATCCTATAATTTATTAAAAGAGATTATTAGTTGCCCATATTTTTTTCCATAATTTACCATAACAGAAATGAGGGTAAAATAAAGATGAGTTGGAAATATGGCTTTATTTTGATTTTAAATATTTTATTTTAATTTTTAATTGATAACCTTTGCCTTAGTTCAACCGTTCTGGAAGGATGCTTTTATAGCTACCCGCTCCATCGGATTCGCCTGGATGTAATTTTTTTCTGAAAATTATAACCTTTCTCTTTTAAAGCTTTTTAGCAAAATCCGTTGCATGGTTTAGGAGGAGTTAGGAAACATAAAGACAGACAGCTGCAAGCAGAGACTTTTATTTATTTATTTATTTATTGTTACATGGCCTCCAACGAGGCAGGCACCGAACAAAAGAACACACAGTAAAGGACAAAAAAAGAATAACATGGCAGATGCCGCCGCAATTAAAGGAGGCACAGCCTACGCCAATAAAGAGTCAAAATAACATCCCAGCAGTAAAATTAAAAAAAAAAATAACAAAAAATTAAAAATTAACTTAAATTTATATTATGTAAGGATGTACTTTTTGCCAAATTGACTTTTCGATTATATGCCACATGGCACTTGTACGATATACAAATATAAATGTACGATATACATTTCTATCATAAAAGTAGATATAAAGAGGGGTTGATCTAAATCAACCCCTCTTAAAGGGGGAATCTGAGATATGTACAAATTACGTGAATACGCTTTTCGAAATGGCTGCAACTAACTGTATCTCCTACAATATTTCGAACGAACCCTTTCATATTTGAAGACCTTTAACAATAGCATTTCTCGACAACAATAGACCATATCAGAACAAATCAAACTCCGTTTGATATGTATACAATGTACAAGTATAAAAAAGACGATTTAATAGGAAAGCAAAACGATCAATCGAAACGGGACATGGATGACATCTATGTCCCGTTTCTAGTTTGAGTGATTCCTCCTTAGGATATTCGTCATTTAAAAGAATGTATGTCAATTGTCAATGTAATATAATCAAATATTCATGTCGTAAATATTACAATACATATTTGAAACTATTACGTAATTATTAAAGACTAACGTTTTTGCAATATATACCTTTTTTATATTAAGATCGGCAGACAGGCTGACGGTCCACTTGATGGTAGGTGGCTACCGTCGCCTATAACACAAGGTACGCCAGAGGTGCTGCAAGCACGCTGTCGACTACTGTAGGATTAAGGATTAGGGAAATGGGCTCTGGCATCCCTTACTTATTCACCGAAACACAACACCACAAGTGCTGTTATTTCACTGTAAGGGGGTAATTACTGCCATCAGACGGGCTGCCCAAATGACTGCGGAACGCAGTGTGCCCTGCCACTACTTTTCAGCTCCAGACCAAAGCCAAATTTGAAAAGTTCATTTTTAAAAGTTGACTCAGCAGGGAATCGAACCCGGGAACCCTAGAACAGAGCGTTAAGGCAAGCACTCTAACCTCTCATTCAACGGGCTTGTCAACATATTCTGTAATTATACCGGTAACAATATTCAAATTTATAATTATCGAATTATAAATTTAAATTATAAAATTAATAATTAAAATTATAAATTATAAATTAATAATTTTATATTAATTTCAAATTTATAATTATGAATTTATATATTATAATTTATCGAAATCAAAATAATAAATGTAGTGATGGTCTTAACAAAATTTACTACTCAAAATTTGTAAAATATATTTCAAATGTACCTAAATTTGACTTCCTAAATATTATTACAATAATTATTAATGTGTACGCAAAGTGGAATTTAAGTTTAAGCAACTTAAAACATTCGTTTCATAGATATCTCCAGCCCAAATAGAAGAAGTGATACGTCAACATCCAGGTGTGTTGGATGCTGTTGTCACCGGAATACCAGATCCTGAGTGCGGAGATTTGCCGGTCGCGTGTGTTGTACGAAAAAGCGGATGTAATGTTACCGCTCAAGAGATCAAGGACTTGGTTAAAGGTATGTAAGTAATAGGTCTATTATGTTAGCTTATATTATGTTCAATTATATTTCTTATATTTTTATGATTTATGATATAATATAATATTCGTGGCATTATTTAAAATGTGTACAACACAATTATTTTTTTATATACGAAAAATATTGATACGCATTTCCCTTACAAATGCCAGAAATACAACTTTATTTAAAACACAAGCTTAAACAAAGATTAACACAGCTTAAAACGAAACTTATAAACTAAATAACACTATATAAAGCTATACATAAAAATACATGCTAAAATAAATAAAAAATCTGTTCGAGTCTGGTACCTTGGGGGATGGTACCCAGGAGGCTGGCGGCATTACCTCTTTGAATGGCCAGACTTAGGCGTTGCCCGAGGTAAGCGCCAGCCCTCCTGTCCCCCGTGGCCTCAATGAGACGCGAGGACAGCTCGTTAAACAGCTGCTTCGCCTCTGGGCCCCAGGGCCCCAAGGTTTCTACCCCAAAAGGAGAGAAAATATAGCCCTCCCCTAGGCCGGAGTATTTACGCAGAATGCCAGAATGTGTATAGAACAATTTTATTTAATTAGGAACTTAATTATACTCACATATACGCATTTTTCTTAGGTACCTACTTTGAAAAAAAAAAAAAAAAACAGATTTCTTTATTGTTTTTCTTTAAGAAGTGACACGCAGTGTGCCCACTGCGTTTCGCAGTCATTTGGGCAGCCCATCTGGCGGCAGTAACGACCCCCTTACAGAGGACCACCATGAAATAATAGCACGTGTGCTGTTGTGTTTCGGTGAGTGAGTAAGGGATGCCAGAGCCTATTTTCCTATCCAATTCCTTATCCTTAATTCTACTATAGTGTACAGCGCACTTGCAGCAGCTGTGCCTGTGTTATAGGTGATGGAAGCCTATAACCATCAAGTAGGCCGTCAGCATGTCTGCCAATTTTAAAATAAAAATTAAAAAAAGTTTCCTTCAAGAATATTTCTTTCTTCGGTACTTTTTCTTAAAAAAAATAGATTACCCTGCGTAACTTGGCGTGCATGGTTTTTTTTTTCTAGAGTCTGTACAGGAAAAGCTATTGTGGCGAATTTACTACAATCCAAAATACTATGTGACGTATTAATTTTATACGTCACATAGTATTTTAAAAAATAGAAACCCATAAAAATAATTACAATAAGCCAATAAAAACTAATAATTTTCTGTAAACGGTAGAACCAGTTATGTTATTTCATAAAATTATTAGAAATCGATTACACACTATCTTAAATTTTATTACGCCGAGCGCACTTCCAGCCAAAAAATTAAAATATTTAATAAATGGCTTCATGAATTTTCTTACTTAGATAAAAGTCCTCATCGAATTTTTAATTATCAAAAGAAAGTGAATAAATAGTTTTTTTTTCTTTTCAGAGACATTATCCGATACGCAGCAGTTAAGAGGCGGAGTCATATTTTTGAAGGAGTTACCAATTACTCCAACGACAAAAGTTCATAGAAGGCAACTCAATGAAATTGTTTTACGAATGCCTAGAGAATAAATAGGTGTTTCAGTTTAAAAATGTCATAAAATTATAATTGAAACTTAAGGTGGTGGTATAGTTTTGTATTTATTACACGCATGTAAATTTACATTATATATTATATATACATAACTAGCGTTCTGCCCCCGGCTTCGCCCGGCGTGCAATTTTTATATATATGAACATTCCCCGTTTATCCCTCTTTCCATTAGTGAAAACCAAATTAAAATCGGTCTACCCGTTCACGCATGATGCCGTGACCAAGGGAAATGGGAATTCATTTTTATATATAGAGATATACATGCCCCATTATTTATAGACGTAGACGTAGACTCTTCAGTCTACATTTAGAAGTAGTTTAAGTACTACTTTGGAGATGACATTAAAAAAATTATGAATTTATGTCGACAAATGTAGTAATAATCGTCAATATTACTACATTTGTCGTAATATTGACAACAATAATACATCGATAATAATAATACATCATTACACCATAATAATAATAATCAAATTACATCAATAATAATAATTGTCGGTCAAGATTACATTAGTCATGTTAAAATAAAACTGTATAAAGGTACTTTTTATTTCTTTATGTACTCGTAACATAGTTAAAAAACGTAACAGGATTTGTGAGGCTTAGTTTCGACGATAGTTTTGTAATAGCTCCCAGGACTACTCACTTCACATTTAATTACTTACCACAATTTTAATACTTACACTGTTTATAATTAATTTGTAAATTATAGTTTTATAATTAAGTAACTGTTTATCTAAAACATATTTTTACTGTATTCTAATTAACACAGTTTGTTTAGTTCAGTCTTATAAATTACATAACTATTTACTTAAGTATACATTTTAAAAAAATATTATTATTCTCCTGTTATGTTGACTGTACATGAAGTAATGAATGGATAATTGGAAATTGTTCAGATAAATTTTGTCTTTATTCATTTTGGTCATGAACTAAAAGTAGGTTTTGTAAATAAAATAAAAAAATATTTGTAAACATTTTAAACTAACAGGTTTATTATTCGATAAAAAACATTGATATTTTTCGCCAACTTTGTAATTGCTAAAATTATAAATAAATAATAAATAAAATAAAATAAATATATATATTTTTATTTTTATGCTGTCCTTGACTTTTTTTGTAGGAATTATCAAGTTCTACAACTTTTCTATAGAAATCAATCATAATAATATATCAGTGTTCGAAAGAAACGTTTTCGTTCGACAATTTTTTCGTCGAATTACTTTGAAAATTCGATTATCACAAAAAAGCCTTAAATCGGATGAGAATTTCTCAGCTCTTTATACCTAATTAGTATCTATAAATAAAGTCTTTTTCGACTTCCGTCTAGAAGATCACAAGCATCTCTGCGAAGCCGGGAGCAGTTCACTAGTTAATAATAAATTAATAATAGGTTTGTATGTACCTACATTAATTTTACTATTGAATTCATTTAATTGTTTTACAATTAATTGCATAAATATTATTTGAATACATTCCACAATGGCTACCCTCAATATTGATTAATTTTTATGTTTGTGTCATAGCATTTTCGCAAAATTCCGAAATAGCTCCTCATCCAAATATTGGACGTGAATTAATGTATAACATAAATTTAGTACCTGAAAAAACGAGAAAAAAACTGATACGAAGAACAGCTTGATAAGTAAGCCTAGAAAATAAATCAAGCAACCTTCAGACTGCTATTCCTAATCGGTTAAGCTCACATATTCATGAGCTTTCAGAAAAATTGCAACTGTAAAGGCCAGTAGGTAAACACAACCTGTAATTTAACCTGAACTACCGGACGGTTTTAAATAATAGAATATTACTTATTTGAACAATGTCACAATTCATTTGATAGTAAGTATGTATTAAACGTTGAGTTGAAGACACACTGTTGGTGATGTATAGACAGGGGCATACCTACGGAATTCAGTTGAGAAAGAGAGAGAAATATTGCAAGAGATGTTAACGCGTTAATTGTGGAACTGGTTTAGGGGCACCGTTTTTTTATTATTATTTTTTATGTTAATATCGGCAGACAGGGGGTCTGGCATCCCTTACTCACTCACCGAAACACAACAGCACCCGTGCTGTTATTTCACGGTGGTGTTCTGTAAGGGGCTGCCGCCAGACGGGCTGCCCAAATGACTGCGAAACGCAGTGTGCCCTGCCACTCCGTCTAAGACTCGGCAACACGTGTTTTGCTAGATCTGTTAACAAAGCATGAATTGCTAATTTTCACTTTGATTGGCAACGGCTACATCATCACCGAAAACGCTTTAACTCTAGGCATAGTAGGAAGGGATGTGGAAACGAGGTCTGGCTTCCCTTGCTCACTCACCGAAACACAACAGCCCTACTTTTGTTTCATGGTGGTCTTCTGTAAGGGGGTGGTTACTGCCGCCAAACGGGCTACCCAAATGACCGAGAAACGCAGTGGTGCCCTGCTACTACTTACCAGATCAAGACTAGAACCAAGTATAAAAAGTTCATTTAGTTTATTGACGTTGTACGAACACTGATTAAAACTGATAAACAATATACTTGTCCGCAAATACGTACTGTATTAGCCACTGACACGAGTCAAGTGGAAAAGATTTCGCATGTGCATCTGAAAGGTCTGATAAGGGCCACGGGTCGACGGTGGATCCAGGCTGCTTCTGACCGGTTCTTTTGGAAAATTATGGGAGAGGTTAAGGCTGAGATGATGATGATGATATAAACATTAAAAAAAAATCATAAAAATTGGTCCAGCCGTTTCAGAGGAGTTTTGTCACAAACACTGTGACACGAGAATTTTATACTATAAATACATATGTATATTTGAAAGTTCAGTAGCTTATTGCACTCGATAAATACCGTATCATTTATCGTTTGATTAAAATTGACTCCATGTAGAGTGGTGCCTTAAAATGATAAATAAAAATAACGCACAATAATCGTGTGATGTATATTGGTATGAAAAGGTTAGGAAACCTACCCCCGTATATACCTATACGGGTACATACGTATTGAAAATAGTTTGTATAGCAAAAATGGTTTTAATTTTAAAGATTTGTCGACTAATTAAGAATTAAATAAGAAATTGTTTGATTGAAAACCAAAGAAAATAAATTAGAAAGAAAATAATAGAACAGAATTAACAATATTTCACGAAAAGCACTCTCGGAGCACGGTCGTATTTCTCCCATTGAGTGCATAATGGGTATAGATCCGAGTTTGAAAGTGTGAAATATAGAACCGAGGATGCATCCGCTATACCGCACCGACCAGGACTTTAAGTGTTATTTGTTTTAAAGAAATAACATTCAAAGTGTTATTTATTTTAATAAGAGGTTTAGAATCTATGAACAATGAAGCATTGGTGAATGTATTCCCAGCAGAGGACCTTAAAAAAGACTCCAACTACTTTTCAGAAAATGATTTAATCGTGAAGACGCACTCAAAAACCACAATCATACCATTAACATAAACGTGATCTAATTTGTTAGAATGCCAGTTGACAATTTTACACAAGACTAAGAGTCCAATAAACGTTTTTATGAAGAGTACTTTTAACAGTCATGTACTGTGAATAAAAAGATATTCATTGGACATCTTTCTTATTTACATCATATTCATTCTACTTGTTGTATTGTTGATCGAAGTACTTCATGCAGTAAGAAAAAATCATATTTGAAATTACAATTTATCAAAAAGGAGGCTTGGTACTTCGCTAAAACTTACTTCGGTAAAGCTAAAAGCAGATGATTTGAAAATAAAAATATGTCTTCGTGTTCTATTAAGCAACAGTAATTTTTAGCTTTATGATTCTGGGCAACTATGTACATATTTAGTTGGTCATTTTAGTTGGTCAGAATGAAAAGAGAAAATATGGAATTGAAATAATCTCAACTATATGAAGTACATTGAAACATTTTCCAGATAGTTCTTGTTTGGAAGTCAAGTTAAAATATCTCAAGTTCATTGGACTAATAAATTACTTGCCTACACTAGAAAAATAGATTTTTAGTTAATAATTACAAAAATATCTTGTTGATGTTGATATTCACTCGGATACCGGAAGTTATAGCATTCGTAAGACCAGCCATTTAACTACCTCACTTACAAAATAAAAAAAAGCTTTGTCATGCTATAATAACATATATTTGTAACCAATTTAGTAATAATATTTTAATGTTACGTCATTACGAAATTATATATCTATTATAGAACAATGAGGCAACAATAGGTAATGATCTTGAATTTGATTCAATGTTTACATAATTATACGTATACTAGCGACCCGCCTCCGGCTTCGCCCGTGGTGCAATTTCGCCCGTTTATCCCTCTTTCCATTAGTGAAAACCGAATTAAAATCGGTCTACCCGTTCATGCGTGATAACGTGACCAAGGGAAATGGGGATTCATTTTTATATATAGAGATAAAGGGTTTTTCATTATGAGCGCTCGACCTTTGAAATGAAATAAAACAACCTGTATAGATGATATTGCCAGAATTTTGATTTTATTTTAAAGGACATTCGATGACATTATGTACGGAAAATAATTTCAGCCAAATGGCCGCCGCGACTCCGCTGTAGGTGGTGTACCTATCCTGGTGGACCAATTTTGGATGACATCTTCGCATATATGGGGCTCAATTTCACGAATAACGCGAGTTATGTTGGCTTTAAGGGCGGCAATTTACTGTGGCTTGTCTGCATAGACTCATATGAGATCTTACGTAGCCCCACAGAAAGTAGTCGAGCGGTGTTAAGTCACACGACCTCGGTGACCAGTTGATGTCGCCACCACGCGAGATGACGAAGCCCTCGAACTTCTCATCCAATAAATTTAATGTTTCTCGTGCAGTATGGCAAGTGGCGCCGTCTTGTTGGAACCTATGTTGGATCTCAATCTATACCCACAAGAAAATGTTATCATCGTCCGATATCGATCGCCATTTGACAGTAAGCGCAGCTCCTTGCGCATCTTCGAAGAAATAAGGGCCTATGATAAAGCCGGACCAAAATCCACACCAAACTTTTTCAGAGTGTAGAGGCACCTGATGAATCTCCGGTGGGTTTTCGTCGCTCCAAATCCGGCAATTTTGTATGTTAACAAAGCCACTCAACCAGAAATGAGCCTCATCACTGAAGATTATTTTTTTCCGAAAGCAGGGTCAGCCGCCAAATGCTCTAAAGCGATAACACGGCGCTGTCTGTGGTCGTTGGGTTTTAGCTCTTGAGTTAATTGAAGTTTGTTAGTTTTAAGTTAGTTTTTTTAGTTTTTCACGAAGCTCATTAGTTTCAACTGCAAATCGGTGAAAACCTCAACGGAAAGCATTAGATATATGTATGTGTAAGAATGCAGACATAGTAGCACTACAGGAAACATGGTTACTCCCATACGACATTCCTTATTTGGGAATGATCAGCTCTGAATTCGAGTATACGGGAACATCTGCAGTGGACACTTCAACCGGTATCCTTAAGGGGAGACCACATGGCGGTGTGGCTATTTTATGGCGTATGGGACTATTAAAATCAGTGACAGTATTGCAGTGTGATAGCCCACGTTTAACCACGATTATAGGTTCGTTTGAAAACCGTTCAATTATGATATTCAGTGTATACATGCCTACTGACTCCCCTGATAAACCTGCCCGTTTTTACTGAGTGCCTGGGCGAAATAAATGCAATAGTTGAGGCCAATGAAGTTGAACCTGTTTTCATTTTAGGCGACTTCAATGCTCATGTTGGTGAACTTTTTTATACAGAGTTAATAAGTTTTTGTGCAGAATAAAAATGGATCTGTGCAGATGTAAACAAATTAAAGTTAAAATTAATGACAACTATAAATTTACTAATGATGTCCATGATAGTCTGCGATGGTTAGACCACTGTAGTTACCGAGTATTGTACCGAAAAATACAGTATACATACATACATACAAATCTTATCTCTTTATAATATTAGTATAGATAGAGATAAAATAAAGCTGAAGAGTTATAACTCTTATAACTCTGCAACTACTGGATGGATTTTAAAAGTTCTTGAATTCTTTAAGAAGGTTTTATGGGCAACCAAGAGTCACCGAGAAATTTAAATTAAACTACGAGTGACAAGGCGGGACACAGTTAACACAGTATATGTATATGTGAAAGCAACTCTGTTTCTCTGGCTGTAGGTATTTGATTTGTAGGTGTGTGTCTTTTGATTGATTACAGACATGTCGCCAGAAGTTTGCATATGCAGCCGACCTGGTGATAAAGGTGAGAAAAAAAGGGTAAAGATAAAATAAAGGGAATAGGGGATCGGACAGTAATCAGATTAAAATCTAAAATGTACTTAGAAAGAAAATATATAATTTTTTACGATTATTTATCGAATAATAATTTAATATAATTAATTTAAATATTTTTAAATGAAGAAATAAGATTTTATTATTTACAATATTTTTAATCTATACTGAAACACCAATCACAGTGCGTGACGTCATTTGTGGGCAATCATTGTCTTATGCCAATGCAGCTGTTTTGTTATGATATGACCACAAATGACGTTACGCGCTCTCAGATGAACTATCGTGGCGTTTTGGCGGCATTTTCAAACAAACAATATTAAAACATGATTTTGAGTACCTAAAAGGCTATAAATAAATAAAATAGTATTTTTTATGGGAATAAATATCCATGAAGATTAATTTAAAACACTTTCTGAAAATTTGTCCGATCCCCTATTGTCGCTGGAATGTCAAATGCTGTTATTTCACGGTAGTTGTTTGTAAGAGGGTAGTAACTGTCGCTCCAGCGCTATCTAGCGACAGCTACAGTTACTACCATCTGAGCTGCAAATTTGGAAGGCGGTGTTTACTCCTAAATAAATGCAAATAAATAAATAACCACTGTCTATCAATCCTTATGTTATACTTATTCATGCCTGCCTGCCTGTCTTATTAACTGTATTTTTAACTGTTACTGTTAGTACTGTTTAGTATATATTGTTAGTATTAGTGTTGGTAGATTGTGTATTAGTCTGCCTTTTACGAAGTACAAAAAGACCAAAACTGGTCCCTGGCAGAATATCAGTGTTGTGGTCTGCACCACAACTGTATACTAATAGTGAGCCAGGGTTCCTTTTCCTCCCCCCCTAGGTGTGCCAGGACCTTGTCGTGGTGGGGGGGCTTACCCTGGGCGATCCGGACGGTTGCAAGGGTCGATGTTTTTCTCTCATCGGCCTTTGTCAGCCGATCGGATTGGTTTTGGGGACAAAGAAGGCACACAACAGCGGGTCCGGTGGGTGCTTCAGTGCACAGCCGGACGCAGCTCTGTCTGCACCGCTGCCAATCTCGTAACTCCCTCCGGGTCTAACGGTCCGGAGAGAGCCGAGGGTCCTGCCTGGATGGCCGGACCGCGAGGAAGGAAACCTCTATAAAAAATCACCCTTGTGGGCGACGCCGTGGCTTCTTAGTAGAGAAGTCCGAAGCTGTCGCCCAAAAAGAAGGCGCGCTCGGTGCGAACGCATCAGCGTTTTGGAAGGGGCCTAGTGATGGGCTAGTGGAGCTTCGGCTCGTGGTTCGGTGGACCTGCAAGGTCCACGAGCGCGGCGCGTGACCTAGGTCACCGTCGGGCAACCCGTAACCCCGCGCTCTGTGGGACCGGGGGTCTGGCGCACTGAGCGTCGGACCGCGTGGAAGAAAACCACTATAAAAAATTACCCCAAACCCAAGGTTTGCGTGCCGAGGGGTTGTGTGGCTGGGGGGTGCTCAGTCCCAAGCGCACCTACGGCCCCTTGGGAAAGGGCCGTAGGTATTCTTCCCAACCACATGAATATGAGAATGTCAGGACAGAAAAATATTTTGTCCAGCGATCCCGCTGACGCCGGGCGCTCGGAGCTAGCTCGGGCTCCGAGTGTGAAATATGCTACGAGCGGCCAATGCGCTCCGTCTGGCCAACGGCGCCAAGGGATACCCGGGTCCCTTGGTGTGAAATCTGCTACCGAGGAGTCAGCTGGTGTGCGTACGCGTGCGCATGGGATGGCAGAGAGTAGCGGGATACCCAACCCCGTAGTCGTGCTTCACCGCGCGGCGTTGCCACAGGACGGCAGCCCAGTGGATAAGAGTGCCGGTTCCGATACGGACTCTTGCTACTCCATGGGCTCAGCCTCTTCGCAGGGGCTGTCTGGTCGTGACAGGGTGCCAAAGAGGCACTATGAAAGCGCGTTGAGTGGCGACAGAAACTCGGGCTCTGGATCCGGGGGCTCTAGCGGCAGTTCCGCCGCAAAATCCACCCGATCCTCCGCCTCAAAAAAGAAGAAGCAGCGCGGTCGCCCACCAACTACCGGCCTCGTCAAGACGAAGGCCGACCTAGTTAGGGACAAGCAAGTGGAGTTAGAATTACAGGCGGAACGTGAGATGCTCGCTTCGGTTTCCGAGGCTAGAGCTACTCGCTTGCGACCTATTACCAAGGAGTTGGACGATTCTGAGTCATCCCCGCTGATTTTATCGCGGATAATGGCCAGTATAGCAGTCTTGGATGAGGTCGCCAACACCTCCAGTAGGCTTGAAGGCACCTACATCAAGGTGGTAAGAGACGCGACGAAGGCCATCGCTGAAAATGCGACAAGGCTCTCGAATCGTTCCACCAGCGAGGAGACCCTCGCAGTACAGCGGGAGAACGTAAAGTTGCGTTCGGATATGGCGAAGCTCCGGAAGGAGTTCGCCGCGTTTAAAGCCTCTGTGCAACAGGCGACGCAACCTCCCGCTCTTAGCGCGGGATTGGAAGAACTCGAGGCACGCATCTTGAGCCGCCTAAGCGAGAGAGTGAATGCCAGGTTTGAAAGCCTTGAGCCGCGCCTCAACCCGGAGCCGCAACACCGCCCTCCGCTGGCTCACGAAAGACCCCAGAAAGAGACGCTGCCGCAACAAGCGGCAAAAAGGAATATTCCCCGTCCCTCTGCCGCGCCGCCAAAACCGGCCTCCAGTGGGCAAAATGCAAGGGCGACGGCGGAAAAGACCTCTCGGAGGAAAAACTTGAAAGGACGCGCGGTGGGGACCGAGAAATCGGCCCACCGAGAACCACGCCCACTCCCGCCCGCCCCCGCCTCCATGGATAAACCATGGAGTTTGGTGGCGAAGGGAGGAAAGCACAAGGAGGGAGCCGTCGCCCAGCAGAACAGGGCGACGAAGACTGGGCAGCAGAAAAAGTTGCCGCCGAAAACTCCGAAGACGGTTAAGCCCCCGAAGACGGCCGCTGTGGTCCTTACACTGCAGCCCGGTGCTGCTGACAGGGGAGCGACCTACGGCGAAGTCATAGCGGAGGCCAAGCGGAACCTAGATTTGGAAACTCTAGGCATAGAATATGTATGGTTCCGTCGTGCCGTGACCGGAGCTGTAATCCTGCAGGTCTCTGGCGCGGACAAAGACGAGAAGGCGGACGCGATGGCCGCTAAATTGCGGGAAATCTTGAGTGCGGAGTCAGTCCGGATCTCGAGGCCTGTAAAAGCCACCGAGATGCTCATCTCGGGACTCGATGACTCCGTCACTCCCAACGAAGTGGCGGCGGCCATTGCCAAATCTGGCGGATGTGCCGTAGAGACGGTGAAGGTTGGCGTGATTCGCCATTCCCGCCTCGGCACAGGGACGGTTTGGGCTAGCTGCCCTACGACAGCCGCCAAGAAGCTGACGGAGAAGAGGCTGCTGGTCGGGTGGACCGCGACCCGCGTTAAACTATTGCAGCCGCGCGAGCTGCGCTGTTTCCGGTGCCTCGAGTCGGGGCACGTCAGGGGACAGTGCACGGCGCCCACTGATCGGAGCGATAAATGTTTTAAATGCAGCCAAGCGGGTCACCGTGCGGCCGACTGCCGCTCGGACGCTCACTGTATTATCTGTGCCGAAGCCGGAAAACCGGCTAATCATCGCTTGGGGAGCGCGAAATGTCCGGCCCCCAAGCGCAAACTGACAAGGAGACGGCCGACGGGTTCTGTAGTTCAGGCTCAGAATGCCTCGACCCACCCACCGGACGGGACAATTGAAACTTCCATGGACATTCAAACAGAATGTCCATAAATTGTCTTCAATGTAATATCAACCACTGCGCCAGAGCCCAGGACTTGCTGGTCCAGACACTGGCGCAGTGGAGAATCCAGGTGGCGGTCGTCGCGGAGCCATACTTTGTTGTTCCCCGGGATAACTGGGTCGGCGACATCGACGGCCTCGTCGCCATTGTTACGACGCCGGGACTGGGAGCCCCCGCTGTCGGACGGACGTTCAGAGGACATGGGTTCGTTGCCGTTCTGTGCGGCAGTATAGTGTTTGTGGGCGTCTATTTTTCGCCAAATCGTCCGCTCTCGGATTTCGAGGGCTTCTTGGCGGAGATAGACGTTCTCATGCGTTGGTGTCGGCCGTATCAGGTCTTGATAGCCGGAGATCTGAACGCCAAGTCGACAGCGTGGGGTTCCGCTATCACGGACCCGAGGGGCAAAGCTCTGGAGGAGTGGCTCTCCAGCAATAACATGGATATTTTGAACAGAGGTACGCTGAACACGTGTGTACGGCATCAGGGTGGTTCTGTCGTCGACGTCGGGTTTGCGAGTCCTGCCCTTGCCCGACACGTTCGGGGCTGGGTGGTCGAGGAGGAGGTCGAGACTCTATCGGATCACCGATACATTCGGTTTTCCGTCTCCCCCCACTCGATCGACCCGAACAGTCTGAGTCGTACCTCAACCGAGACCGGTCCAAGATGGGCCACAAAGAAACTGGAGAAAGACACTTTAATAGAAGCGTCCCTCGTCGAATCGTGGAACAAACCGGATTTGACTGATGCGGACCTGGGGGCGCAGTGGCTCCGAGAGGCAATGACACGCGTCTGCGACGCGGCCATGCCTCGAGTCAGTAAACTGCCGCCCCGTCGACAGGTGCACTGGTGGTCGCCAGAGCTTGAACAGCTCCGAGCGGCCTGCGTGTCAGCTCGACGACAGTACACCCGAGCCCGTCGACGCAACAGGGACGCATCCACACTGAATATACTTTTCGCCGCCTTTCAAGAGGCCAAGAAGGCTTTGAGAGCTGAAATTGGTGCCGCCAAAGAGCGCGCCTGGCAGGAGCTATTGGATACGCTGGAGCAGGACCCATGGGGCAGGCCATATAAGCTCGTTATGAGCAAGCTCCGCCCCTGGGCCCCCCCGCTTACATCTGAGATGGAAGCGGGTATGCTCGCAAACGTAATAGAAGGCTTGTTTCCTGCCAGGCCGGAGGACACCGCTCCGACTGAGCCGGAACAGCTGCGGCGACCGATATCGCTCGAAGACCCCCCAGAGGTGTCCGAGGGTGAATTGGACAGGGCGGTTCTTCGCCTTCGGGCGAAGAACACAGCGCCTGGTCCCGACGGCATACCGGGGAAGGCCTGGGTCTTGGCACTCAAGGAGGGCGGTATGGACCTATCATTCCGCGCTCTACTCACCACCTGCGTGAGAAAAGGTCACTTCCCCAAAGAGTGGAAGGTAGGCAAGCTTGTCCTCATTCGGAAGCCTGGGCGACCGGTGGACTCTCCATCCGGGTACCGCCCAATAGTGTTGTTGAGCGAGGCCGGGAAACTGTTTGAGCGCATTCTAGCCGCTCGACTCGTTCAACACCTAGAGGAGAAGGGACCGAACCTGTCCAACAACCAGTTCGGCTTTCGGCGAGGAAGGTCCACCGTGGACGCCATCGCCAGAGTGAGGTCGCTTGTGGAGGAAGAGATTGAGGAAGGCGGGGTTGTCTTGGCGGTGTCCCTTGATATATCCAATGCTTTCAACACCTTGCCGCACGCAATGATCACGAAGGCTATGGGGTACCATGACTTCCCGGGGTACTTGCGTCGAATCATCGACGAGTACCTCTCGGGTAGGTTGGTCGAGTGCCCCACAAGCGTTGGTATATGTCGACGAGAAGTGTCGTGCGGTGTCCCGCAGGGGTCGGTCCTCGGACCGCTCCTGTGGAACATCGGTTACGACTGGGTGCTGCGGGGCATTACCCTGCGCGGGGTCGAGGTCACCTGCTACGCGGACGACACCCTTGTGACCGCCCGCGGGAGCACGCTCAGAGACGCGACCCTGCTGGCAACAGCAGGTGTTGCGCAGGTGGTGGCGCGCATCAGGCAGCTGGGTTTGACGGTGGCTCTTGAGAAGTCCGAAGCTATATGCTTCCATGGACTTCGTAAAGCTCCACAGCCAGACACTTATATCATCGTTGGTGGTGTTTCCATCGGCATCGGCTCGTCGTTGAAATACCTCGGCGTCGTCCTCGATAGCCGATGGAATTTTAAGGAACACTTCCGGAGATTGTCTCCGAAACTTGTCAGGACGTCTCTGGCGCTCGCCAGATTAATGCCCAATCTGGGCGGACCAAGTGGAGGGTGCCGCCGTCTCTTTGCGGGGGTGGTGCGCTCAATGGCCCTGTACGGAGCGCCCATCTGGGTAGACTCTTTGTCTGCCTACAACAAAGCTCTGCTGCGACGACCGCAGCGGGTCGTGGCGAACAGGGTCATCAGAGCGTATCGCACCACCTCGTGGGAGGCTGCATGCGCTATTGCGGGGACACCTCCCTGGGAGCTGGAGGCCAAGGTCCTTGCAGTGGTTTACTATAGGACCGCGGAGGCAAGGGCCCGTGGCGTGAGCCCTCTCCCAGAAGAGGTGTCACGCTGGAGAATGGTGGCCAAAGGAAAGGCAATGGAGGTATGGCGCGACCAGCTGTCGCGGCCGACTGCAGGCGAACGCACCGCCACCGCGATCGCCCCGGTCCTGAAGGAGTGGGTGACCAGGCGGACCGGAACGCTCTCCTTCCGGCTTGTACAGGTGCTTACGGGGCATGGTTGCTTCGGACGGTACCTGTGTAACGTCGCGAAGAGGGAGTTAACCACCGCCTGTCACGAGTGCGGAGCACAAAATGATACGGCCCAACATGTGTTGGAGGAGTGCCCAGAGTGGGCCCAAGAGAGAGCAGCTCTGACGGCAGTCGTGGGACGGGATTTATCCCTACCAGCTGTCGTCAGAGCAATGATTGACAGCCTTGACGGCTGGAATGCCGTCAAGACATTCTGTGAAGCGGCCATGAGTGGCAAAGAGGCCAGGGAGCGGTCCCGAGAGGAGGACCCCCAGGCGGACCCACTCAGGCGCCGAAGAGTCGGCCGACGTCGCCGCGCATATGCCGCGGTGACCGTCGGGTAATAATTTTAGGGCGCCAGAACGGGACATCTGGCGTCCTGAAAATACCAAAACTGATGCGCGGCTGCTCACAGGGGTTCCAGTGGGCAGCCGCAACTAGCGCGACGGCGCAAAAAAGCGCCAAGTGATGAGTCCGCTCTCGGACATAGCGGTTTGTGGGATCTGAGGACATGGCCTAGCTGTAACCTCGGTTCCACACCACCGCCGATGGTGGAACCCGGAGGGGTTTTAGTGGGTATTTCCGTTGACTCTCACCGGATGAGTCCCACACTATTCCTCGTCGAGACGTCCCCTCGACGAATAGTGCGTAAATGCATTTCCCCTCCTAAAAAAAAAAAAAAAAAAAAAAAAAAAAAAAAAAAAAAGGGTTCCTTTTCCTCTCATTATTTGTTTATATATTTATTTGTTTTTTTTTTTTTTGTAAATATTATTTGTTCATATATTGTTTGTATTGGAGGAATAAAAGATGCTTTCTTTCTTTCAAAACTTAGCCTAATACGTTTTAAATTCCTCGTTGATTAAAGCGATTTATGTCTCTGTATCTGCCTGCTATGTACGATTGCCTGTATCTTACTATATATATTTGCCTTTTACGAAAGACAAATAAGACAAAAAGTAGGCTACAGTTTTTTTCGCTGATTGAAGCGCAGTCAAAAACTAGTGAAAAATAAAAACAAACCAATGTGAACTATGCTTTATTGACAAGTACGACAATTACCTTAGTACTTGATGCGAACTACAAAGTGGCCGGTATGTATAAATAAGTCAGTTATGACTTCAAGTTAGTCTCTCAGTGAGTACAGCGCCCTTATTGAGTTTGCACGAACCTACGGATCAATTTATATTGTTAGAATATTTTTATACTACAAGTGGACTGCTATCAAAAAGTTATCCTTATTAAGGTAAGTACAGTGTGTTTATAGGGACAATTAATAAACAAACGCATAAGTAAACAGTTACAAAACATTTAAGCGAACTTTTTATGTTATTGGTATACTTTATCTATAGTCAATATGAATAAATAGCCCTACAGTTTCTTCTTCTTATGGTGCCATCTCCTGCCGAAGATTGACAATCCACATTGCAATTTTAAATGAAAAACGAACGTGTCAATATTTTAAAACAATCGTTTAATAAATTTTTGGCTTCTTTGTGAGTTCGACGCAAAACCCGAACTTCCCAAAAGCGAACAGCGCCATAGTTAAGAAACTCAAATTGTTCATTATTTATCTTTTAAAACAATTTTTATATCATAATAAGAGCTAAATATCTATAGTATTGTATTGTAGCTAAGAGACATGTGTCATAAAAAAATAAACATTTAGAATGAAAAATGAACTTCCGACTAAATTTTGATCAATATTTTGATAAACCTTTCTTGTGAAAAAAAGAACATACTGTGGAAAATTGAATTGCTTATTTAAGAAGTTGTGATTGTAGGTATTTGTGAAAAAAGTTGGGATATTTTTTTTGAAGCACCCTTTGGGTGAAACATTAGGCCTGAAATGTTTAGAACTGCCCCCTCAATGCTTTTGTACGATGTGACCTATACTTCCAGGGACACCTGTATATTACATAGGTACATATATATGTACTCCAAAAACAACTTTCAAGTTTCCTGTTTTATAAACGGTATCAAAAGCTTATTTTACTGCTATTTTTCGGTTATTCTCAGAGTACAATTTATCTCTGTGTCAAATTTTAATATCGTTGACTGGTTTGGCAGAAGTTAGTGCAGGAACAGACAGACAGAAGCGGACAATGATTTTATTCTATAATTAATTAATGAGTATTAATACAGATCTCAATTTTACTAAAAATATAGCTATCGACGAGCAATTTTTCAAAATTTGACTTAGTTTTATACTTAGATATAATATAGATACCTACAGAATAGATATAACTATAGTTATATAATAATACATTTAGATGTTTTAACTTTTTTCTGAAATATCTAACCTTTTATATACATCTAATGAAATTAATTCATAATTTTAACTCCAAGTAGCAAAAGCTATTATGAACTTTCCATTATGTGTAAACATACGTATAACAAGTGCTTAATCAATTTTACGATAAACTGGTTAGGTTATTTTACTATAAACATTGGCCCTTATGAAAGATAATAACAACAATTTATTTATGTTCGTTGTGTATATACCTACATATATAATTATTGTAACTATAGGTAGGTACCTAGATAATATTTCACGCCACGTCATAGTGTTTAACTGTTACTGTTAGTACTGTTTAGTATATATTGTTAGTATTAGTGTTGGTAGATTGTGTATTTGTTTCGTAAACTTGAAAAACTTGTTTCGTATCTTCTCAACCTTCTTGCGTTGTAAGAAGAGTGATTTTTTCTGTATCCCAGAGAAGGTATATACAAAATTTCGATAGGTACACAAAATGTAGGTATAATGAAATCAAAGGTAAAAAAGGTATTTTCAGACTAGTATATTAACTTTTAAAAAATTATAACCGATTTTCAAGAAATTCATGAAAAACCATTTACATTTTTTAATCTTGTGAAATTTGTGAATCTAGATAACAGTCATAATTATTACATGTTTATTCGTGTAATAATACAACTTGAATGCGTATATTATTCTACGTAAATCAAGTTTCTTTATAAGTCAGCTATAACCATTTACTTGCTTTTTCACAGTACATTATTCTGATATTTGATGATTGAAAGATAATCGGTTCTCAACTTCTCATTAATGTAGTCACATACATCATTGATAAATATATTGAATAATAAGTAAATTAATGGATTAATTAATGTAAAAAGACATAACCCAAACTAAAAAACTGAATAGAATCTTCTATTTGTTTTTAACATCTTGTGCGCTCGGAGCCCTAAAAAATATGCAATAATAGCATACACTGTTTTTTTATTTATTTATTTACACACAAAAAATACAATGGGTGGTAAACAGTTTAGGTGTACCATAAACTCAATGAAGTTTCTAGCGCACACCTGAGTTGTCTTCAATGTTATTCATATATATAATGTAAAATATATTATTTCCGTAAAATAAAAGAATTAACTCCTATAGTAGGGGCAGCATTTATTGCGTTGCGGACATAATAGTACATTACTGCAGAGTCCAGGAAGTGAAGGATTGCCGGACGAAGTGGTTTGATAAAGATCTGAGTCCGGCAATCCTCATTCCGGTCGAGGCTGGTATAGTGCTTTTCTCAATAAATGTGAGGAAATAATGAAACACGTGATAATGCAATATACATTCCATAGCTAATTTAGCCTTCTCTTTTAAATTAGGCGGAGTGCAATCCATTGCAGTGTCGCTTTCATCACTGAAACTCATTTTACATATACACAGTCTTATTTAGAATAAAACAAACGCAAATGTTTACTAAAAGCAATAAATATTTAGGTAGGTACTGAAAAAAGTCTGCTTTCCCGCCTTTTTTATTTTTTATTTTCAATGAGTGCAAAGGAAACGCTCCCGCCTACTACGCCTGTGACAGCGGCGGGCGCGTTCGTGAAGACTCGTGAAACTTCGGGTTTCATCGGGCTGAGCAGCGGCCAGGAATGAATTTTCATACAACATTCTTGGCCTAGGCCGAGAAAGAAATGCATGAGCCAAGAATTACAAACTTCATGGCTTGTTTTTAGTACAAGAATGCCTACATTTCCGAGCATGTTTGAGAAAACACTATTTTCATTTTACAAAAAAGGGCCTTTAGAGTCATCTATCAACTAGATCCGCAATCTTCCCTCTGAGAAAAGTTCCAAGAAATTAAGATTTTAACTGTTACATGTCAGTATATTATAGTCAGTATATTTTTATTAAATTGACTAATATGTCAAATATTAGTCAATTTAATGTGATGTTACACAATGTAAAAAAATGTGATGTTACACAATATAGATAATAGTTTTAAAAATGATTTAGATTTACATAAGACGCAACTCCACAAGATAAGTAATTCTTTTATGGGTCATTGTATACTGTTTGTATAACAAACTGCCTGAGATGATCAGAGATGATCAGACCAGATATCTATAAATAAATTTAAAGGTGTCATTAAAATCAAACTCCTCTCGAAAGAAATTATAAGGTCACTGATAATCAGCAACAATGAAGCCTGGAATTAAAGCTTAAGTGTATCTAATTGTTGTAATTTTATATTTTAAAGATGACAAAAAGAATAGTATCCTGAGTTTCTTTCGGGGTTTCTTCTCAGGATCATCTTGGCTTTTTTTCCGAAATCCTGCTAAATTTAAATGACGATCATAAGCGTTTCTTGGAGAAACCTAATTAATGAATAAATATTATGATTTGATTTTTATGGAAAATATGAAAAATTAATAAAAAAAAAATTAATAGGGTGTAGTATAGTTCTAAGGAAACCATAATGCAAAAGAAAAATCGTGTAAGAATAAAGAACTCTTGTACGTTTATTCGTTAAGGCCAACGATACATTTATCACGAATATATTGAACATTTTGTTTCTACCGAGAAATATAGGGAGTACGGAGTTCAATACAATTTTATACCGAAATCATTAATTTTTCAAGGAAAAACAACATAGGAACAGAATGTCTAGAAATAAAATGACGGTCGTGTAACCGTTATTGATCGTTCGTATGAAGAATCAATTTTGTGCTCACTTAACATTAACAACTGTGTTTAGTGATTCTAATTGTTAACCTTCATACTTATAATTAATTTTAAATTTGATTGTGCGATCTTGAGAAAAATTGGGAAGGATTTTATAACAGATAAACCCAACTCTCCCTTGATCTCGTTGGAAAATTAAAAATTTATTTGCTTTGTGCCATATTGACATATGGCGCTGCTTTGCTTTCAATTGGTGTTTTTTTACCTTTTTATCTATGGTTACCTACCTTTTTATCTATCATTTATAACTCGAAAACGGTTGGACCATTTTTTATGATCTTTGATTTTTTTAATTTATCTCCGCCCCGAATAGCAGAATAACTATTAAAACATCTGAAATATTCACAAAAAAAATAAAAATAATTGCTTATAAATTTCATTTTCCCGTACATTTTTTTGGAACGGGTTTTTATTCTGAGGCAGTTTTTATTCAGCTAGTTCATAAAGACGCTTACTTACCTCTTTCTGTTTCTCCGTTCACTTCTTCTAAACTAGGTACTCAAGAGATTTTGATACGGTTTTCACTAATGGAAAGAGCGATAAACAAGATGGAAAAATTTGCATCCGTGCGAAGCCGGAGTCATTTATAAACACTATGGAAATAGACAAATGAGTGACAGCTTCCGCGTTGTTACAATGCGTAAAGTACTCATTAAGTATGCACTCATGCAAATCATGTAGTGCGCCTATATATGAACGTAGATATACCCAATTGATAAACACATCTTATTATTTATTTACAGGAGAATAAAACATTATCATTTGTTCTGTTCATAATGATTATACTACAAACATAATTATAATTGTTTTTATTTTGTGATTTTGAACTCTATTTCTCTTTATTTTAGGCTTGTTTTCTCTTTCGTCATAATATTTTTTTCTATGGCTGGAATTGCCTATATATACTGCAACAATGTTCTATTACGTAATACGTATTGCAAAGATGAGTCACTTTAGAAAAAAGGATGGTACGCCTCAGACCGACAAAAACTATAGACAGAGCCCTTACGAACAAAAACGTTTTAAAAAGTGAAGCCGGTTTGCTGAAGATGTGTGCGTAACCCGACTTGTATAGTGGCTATGCGTTTGTGTATGCAGTTAAAAATGTTATCCACTAACAGCTTTTATCCCAATTAATTATTATAATATTTATTAAACAAAAAATATAGTTAGGTATATCAACTATTCGCGTCAGACTATAGAGCGTCCGTCACCCTATTGCAGAATCGTCTTCCTATAATCTGCCTCACTTAAGAGTGTGTATTGTTTCGTCTATAGTTTTTGTCGGTCTGAGTGGTACGCTAGTACTATTATTTATTCTGTGGTACGGGTATTAATGTGCTTGTTGTTGGCGGGGGCAATGCTCTGCTCCACTTAGCGGGCAGCGGGCACGTAGGGCACAGCATGGCTGAAATGCCCCCAGCCCTCAGATACAGTTGGGCTGGGCAGGGCTACAATTGGTAAACTTCATCATATATATTTATACCAAGCTTTAAGGCGAATTTTTAAAACCAGTAGAATTTCTAAGACGAGTTTATTTTTTATTCCTTCACATCAAAAACTAGTTCAGTTTATTTATAAATTTTAATATATATTGTAATAATACCCATGGACTAATTATTATTTTAATTCAATATTTATTTATTTTCTTTCTTATTATTTTTTTCACAATATAAATTAAAAAAAAGACAAACAACCAATATCTATCATAAAAAATTTAAAATTAGAATTCCGCAGATAGCGGGGCAAGGCCCAAGCTACCGGTGGTTAGGGCTGCAGAGTGAGGAACCTCTTGACAATTCTTCGTGCCGTGCCAAGAAGTACCGCCTTCTGTTCTGTCCCTTGAATAGCCATCTAGCGAGAGCCTCTTGAGATGTTGGTCGAGGGTCTCCGCTAATAAGACCGTTTACCGATACAACTATCGGGACGATGATTGTCGAGTCGACATCCCAGAGATGGCGGTCACCTCATGTCATGAGCCTAATCTATGTACTTAGTAAGCTTTTCTTTTTCGGCTTTCACGAGGCTTCTTTGCTTTTATTATTATTACTTTTTTGATTTTGATATAGCGTGCTGAGACATGAAAACTGATGAAATATCTCATCCACAAATAATTTACATTATCGCTCAGCAAGTTACGGAGATGATAAATTGCTGAAGGGTGGGAACAGAAATACGGAAATTCGTCGTAGAACCACAGTTGTCGACGTAGGCCAAAGACCATTTAGCTAAAGTGGTAATAAGCACGGCATATAGTCTTAATTTGTCTTGCAACGGATAGGCATTGAGAAAGACGACTCTTTTGGGTGACACAAAAATGGGATGTTGTTTGTAAATATTGTGTTATGTTTAAACATGTATTAATCTGTATTTAAACATTAAATAAATAATGCATCTTAATTATTTATAAGGTAATTCTTATTAAAATAACATTTACTCGTGATAAGCGTGTAAGTATGTAGTAAGTACACAATAATTTATTAGTTGATGAAGCAAAATTAAATAAATGTTCTTGTAATTATTTGAGAAATAAACAGTTACCATAAATACTATTTATTATGTACAATCGCTTGTAGTTATTTTGCATTATCTATTATCTACATATTTTTATACTGGCTGTGTTCCACGGTTTCAACTGCTGTTTAATTTAAATTGACCCTATACGGTACGGTGATTCCAGAGATTACCCTCCACATCGCTGCTTTAATAATAAACTTGACGAGCCCGTTGGTTAGGTTGCTTGTCTTAACGCTCTGTTCTAGGGTTCCCGGGTTCGATTCCCGGCAGGGTCAACTTTGAAAAATCAACTTTTCAAATTTGACTCTGGTCTGGATTTGGAAAGTAGTGGCAGAGCACACTGCGTTTTCGCAGTCATTTGGGCAGCCCGTCTGGCGGCAGTAACCACCCTTTTACAGAAGACCACCGTGAAATAACAGCACGTGTGCTGTTGTGTTTCGGTGAGTGAGTAAGGGATGCCAGAGCCCATTTCCCTATCCACTCCTAATCCCTTATCCTTAATCCTACTGCAGTCGGCAGCGCACTTGCAGCAGCTTTGGCGTTGCTTGTGTTATAGGCGACGGTAGCCACCTACCATCAAGTGGACCGTCTGCCTGTCTGCCGACCTTAACATTAAAAAAAGAAAAAAAAACTGCAGAAACTCGAAAACTTTGACTATAGACAGGTAGGTATACATTACCATAACATGCATCCTGACGCCATCAATTCACAGTAGAAAGGTTTTGATAGCGACGTGGATGCGAACTGCCTTAAGTGACCCATTCATTCAATCTATACTCCTACACTAATATTATAAAGAGGTAATTTCTATGTTTATTTGTTTGTATGTAGAGAGTAATCTTCGAAACTACTAATCCAATTAAAAAAATATTTTACCAATAATTAGAACAGAATTTAAGGATGGGCATAGACTATGTATTCCACGCGGGCGAAGCTGCGGGGAGCAGCTATCTAAAAATAAAGATTCAACGTCTGAAAAATGTATAACAGCAATAGAGATGTCAGGCGTTATATTTTTTATTTTTCAAGCCGGACCAAGTAGCAGGCACCAGCTGGTCATAAATAAACAAATATATAAACCAACTTATACATATAAAATCCGCTCTCTATCTCTTTATATACTAGTCAGTATTAGATAATGTTAACACAATATCCCTAAGAAGTTTTATCCCCAGGAATAGGGAGTTTTATTTCCATATGCCTTCCTCCTCTATATAAGTTATTAAAATATAAATTGTGTAATTGACGTACCTATTTCAGTATTATTAAAACTAATCGCAATGCCTCGAGGAATGCTTCACCATAAAAACTTATTCGATTTCAGAGCAATGGTGCGGAAACGAAGAAATGACGCGGTGCACTGGTATATGGAAGAGATGACCGCCCGGATCGTTGCTGAATCTGGCATTCCTTCAGACAGACACCATTTGGGAAAAATTATTCTAAATAGTTTCAAAGAAGACCCCGATTTTATAACGCAGGTATAAAGGGCATATTCGGTTATATTATCGGTTGAGCCGTTTCTGAGATTAGCGCGAACAAACGCACAAACAGACAAAAATTCTAAAAGCTATTTTTTACAACGTGTTAGTTAGTTTATTTTTTTTTTTTTTTTTTCAAAAAAAAATATATATTTACCTACACTAGTTGGTGCCCGCGACCTCGTCCGCGTACTTTTTTTAGGTCTTTAAACATTTATTCTTATCTATAAAACATTAAAACATATCTCATCTAAATTAAATTCTACATGAAAAGAAATTAATTTTATGACATTTTGTTTATGCATCGCTAGGCAAAGCTTTTTTCGACGTATTAAAATCACTAACGGAAATCATGGCATCCCTTACTATAGGTGAGAGGCGAATCTTCATAATGATCGAACCTTATGGATGAATCCATTCTTTGGCAATCGTGCAAATTTAATATAAAAATGTTTGTTGTAATTCTAAACAAAATATTTCGTTCCTAAACAAAAACGGCCAATATTAATTTTTTTTAATTTTTTTAATATTTCACTTTATCTCGTTATAGCTCGGCTCGGTTTGAATATTTTAATTTGAAATTTTAACACAATATACTAAAAGTCATTCAGCGACAAATTTCATAAACAACAAAACTTTTATAATTTAAAAATTTGGCAATCCGTCTTTTTTTTTTTCTTTTTTTTTTCAAATTAAAAAGTTGTGTTTTTAATCCCAATTTAATGTAAAAGTTCAATAACTACTTTTGTGATTTTTTTTTCTGAAACGACTAAAGTTTCAGAAAAATACCCCTAGCTAATTTTCTAGATCTATTTTCTAGATCGATGGCAGCACAGGAGAATTAGATACAAATCAATCGGTACTGGAGAGATCTGTTAAATGTGCAATAAGTTTAAAAAATTTGGGTTTACAAGAAGGTGACGTTATAGTTCTAATGGCACCTAATCACTTGGATGTTGGAATGCCATTCTACGCAGCTTTGTATCTGGGGTTATCGATCGCTGCAGTCGACAGAACTTTGGGCGTCAGTAAGTATTCAAAATCATACAAGTAGCAAAATATTTGAACTAGACGTCGAAAAAAAAGAACCCGAAATGCATTGTCGATTGTAAGGTGAATGCAAATTTAGCCCTTGTTGAAACACATTGTAATGTTCTATTTCTTTTACCGATCGGCTTACGCATTCAGTATCACGTCAATCCAACCACCACAGCTCGGTCCAAAAGCTTCAACTTTTGCGGACCTGCTGCAAGCCTCGTTCTTGTTCAGTGTTTTCTGCCGTGTCTCCGCTGTGCATCTAACATGGGCTGTTTTTAGGGTTCCGTACGTCCGAATAAAAAAACGGAACCCTTATAGGATCACTCGTGTGTCCGTCTGTCCGACCATTCCCCCCTTATCTCCGAAACTTCCCCCCATCTCTGAAAAACAAAAACGCAGAAATTAGTTTTCTACTTATAGATTATAGGAAAACCTATAAGAAGTCCATGATATTAAAATAACATGGTAAATCACTCAATATTGTGCGGATAGGTAATATCGTACGGTCCCCTCTTCACGCGAGTTCAAATCTCACTTGTTTTTTTTTTGTTACACCTATTAGAATAAAAAAAAATTTTTTAGAGTGTCCAGTAAACGAGCCCGTTGGAAGAGTGGTTAGAGTGCTTGTCTTAATGATCTGTCTCAGGGATCCCGGTTACGATTCATCTTGGAATCCAAGGGTCAACTTTGGAAATGAACTTTCAAAGTAGGATCTGATCTGTTTTTGGAAAGTAGTGACAGGGCACACTGCATTTCGCAGTTATTAAGGCACCCTGTCTGGTAGCCGTTCTAGCCCCTTGCAGAAGATCACCGTGAAATAATAACATGTGTGCTGTTGAGTTTCGGTGAGAGAGTAAGGGATGCCAGAACCCATTTCTCTATCCCTTACTGATCCCTATCTTTAATCTTACTGGCGTTTCTTGTATATATACGACGGTAACCACCTACCATCAAGAGGACCGTCAGCCTGACTGTCGAACTTAACATTAAAAATATTACTAAACCTGCATTTTTTAAAACACATCTCAGTACTTTTTTCAATATATTTTTGATATGATAATAATGCAAATGAGTACACGATTCATAAGGTTTCTTTCAGTGAGCTCGTGTGGCACCCACATATCGTGATTTTTCAAATGTGTTAAAACTGTTTTGTGGTCAATTCACAGTTCTTCAGCTATGTCGTAACTACTGATATGCCGATCTTGTTCTACTTTTTCAAAAATGGCGTCCATTTGATCCGTTGCATCTTTAAATTCCCGGATTGAAAACGCTTAAACTAACTTTGTGCTACTCTTACTGACACTGCATTAGGTCCATAAATGTCGCAAATTTTTTTCGAGGCTTGCATGCGTTTTTTTTTTTCTTTTTTGTAATAAAACTTTAAAATGTATCGAATTTCTTCATTAGATTAACTCATTTTGACAAAGAAAAACAAGTGAAAAATAGCTGGAAACAACATTTTACTAATTTGTTTCTTTTTTGAAATGTAACCTTTTTATTGTCATGAAAACCAGCCAGATACAAATGGTACAGCCAAAGAGATTTGATTCAAGTTTTTACGTACTTTATGTGAAAAGACTTTTTCCCCGACCTAATTATAATATTTGCTATACTTAATAAACTATTATTAACAGCAATTATATAGAATTGATAAATTGAAGTCGCTGTCCACGTACCTATGTCTGTTTCTCCACTATTTTCTTCTATGTAAAACTCCGTTATTTTATATAGATTTTCTACATTTTCATTAATGGAAAGAGTTTTAGACAAGGAAGGTTTATGTACCTATATGATTTGCAAAAAAAAGACATCCGTGCGAAGCCAGGGGCGGGTCGCTTGTTTAATGTTTCGCAATCATTTGGGCAGCCCGTCTGGCGGCAGTAACCACCCCCTTACAGAAGACCACCGTGAAATAACAGCACGATAATAGAGTAAGGGATGCCAGAGCCCATTTCCCTATTCCCTCCTAATCCCTCATCCTTAATCCTACTGCAGTCGGCAGCGCACTTGTAGCAGCTTTGGCGTTGCTTGTGTTATACGGCGACGGTAGCCACCTATACCATCAAGTGGACCGTCAGCCTTTCTGCCGATGTTAACATAAAAAAATATATATTACTATAATACTACATTTATTACTATATTTTTTCTGATAGATAATTGATCCATTCATGTTAACATTTCAGTGGAACTTAAAGCTACATTCAGTATTAGCAAACCAAAAATGATATTTTGCCAAAGCGAGAAGGCGCCCGACATCCAACTGGCTTTAAATGAGGCTGAGTTAAATTCTCAAATAATTACTTTCGACAAAGGCGACTATTTACTTAGCTACGCAGAGTTCATTGAAAATTACGGAGACAACACTCCCATCGTTGAATTCCGGTGATGATTTATTTTATAGTAATCGTTATCGAATAACGATATTCGGGATTTTAAACTTTTCCTTATTTTCAGACCCACGGATTTCGATCCTGCTGAAACTGTCGCTTTCTTAATAGCTACAAGCGGAACAACAGGATTACCGAAAGCTGCAGCTGTAACGCATCAGAATTTTGCTATCACGGCACCTTACGTTTGGTAAGAACTTACTGAATGAAATCAAACTATTCTGACTTTGGTTAACAAGCCCGTTGGATGAGTGGTCAACTTTTCAAATTTGGCTCTGATCTGGATTTGGAAAGTAGTGGCAGGGCACACTGCGTTTTCGCAGTCATTTGGGCAGCCCGTCTGGCGGCAGTAACCACCCCCTTACAGAAGACCACAGTGAAATAACAGCACGTGTGCTGTTGTGTTTCGGTGAGTGAGTAAGGGATGCCAGAGCCCATTTCCCTATCCACTCCTAATCCCTTATCTTTAATCCTACTGCAGTCGGCAGCGCACTTGTAGCAGCTTTGGCGTTGCTTGTGTTATACGGCGACGGTAGCCACCTACCATCAAGTGGACCGTCTGCCTGTCTGCCGGCCTTAACATAAAAAAAAGCTGGCATTAGGTTGTCTTAAGGAAATGAAATTTTTTTAAAAGATTGAATATTTAATGTAGGTCAATTTTTAGCATACCTACCTAAGTGATGAATCTTAATTTGATTAAAAAGAGCACCAAATTTTCTTTGAAATGAACGAGGCGTACATTCTCTCGACTTTTAAGGTCAAAAATATTCTCCTTGGCTGAAAAATTAAAAGGGACAGACCTTCTAGGGCCAAAAATAGGTCGCCAGAAGCCCAGCAGATGGTGCATGATTGTTTTGTTTCAGGGAACGCTACACCAATTTCCCAATTCCGACGCGCATGTACATGGTGGTGTCACCTCTACAATGGTTGACGGCTATCATCAACTTCGTAACATCGCCAATGTTTAAATTTACGCGATTACAAACCTCGCAGCCCATTACTACAAATCATTTATATTACCTAATAAACAAATATCGGGTAAGCCAATAATCCAATTTTATGTTTTTTTATCTGTTTCAAAACTGATGAAAATGCTTGAATAGATAAAATATTTAAGTCTCTTGGCTACTACAAGAACTTTCACGCTTTCTAAGCAGTGACCAATTGATGAGATAGCATCCTCGTAGAGGGTTAATATCAAAAAAGGTAGGACCGATAGGGCCAAAACAAAAATTGAAAAAAAATCCAAATATATAAATAATAAAAATTCAAAATAATGTCTTCCGATTTATTAATCCAATATCTTTCATTGATATCTATAATTGATTTGGTGTTTATAACTGCTATGTTGTTCCAAATATGGGCAATTAATAAAAACCTACAGTGTCTCTTTCTGCTACAAGCAGGGGCGTAGCGTCGGGGAGCGGGTGGGAGCAGTTGCTCCAGGGCGCCGGGGCCTGGGAGGCGCAAATTTTTTTTTTTCTTAAATTTTTGTCAATAGCCAATCGAAAATGCCACATTTTTTCGGAATATTTTAGTTTCGAACAGATATATCTATATAAATGAAACAAATAGCCGGTAATTAAATGTACTCCAGAAAAGGTAGCGGAAAACGGAACTAAAATCAATTTCAAAGCAAAGAAGCGTATTATGAGCTTTACTTTTAGCGCCCTGGAGCACAATTTTTCAAACGCCTCTCTCTCATATGGGCACGTGAGGAATTAAACACAAACCTCGAAATAAATCATCGGGAGTTTTGTGTATGATTTTTTTTTCAGTTTTAATAAATAATGATAATGAATCTGTAATCTTTCAGCATATTTTTCTTGGTAATAATAATAATACTTTGATTGCATGCATGCAATGTTTAGTTACAAGTTCGCAAAGTTAAATGTTACAATCGATCGTTCAAAAAATGAGAGAGGGCGCTTGAAAAATTTTGCTCCAGGGCGCTGAAAGTGTAGCTACGCCACTGGCTACAAGTTTACTACAAGTTCTACCGATTCGGCCAAACTTCTTTACAATGTTCTACAATAAAAAAAATATATATATATTTCAGCCCACTTATAGCATTATGAGTCCAACATTAATGACAACCCTTATAAAACCTGGGGACAGAGAAAAATGTGACTTCACGAGTTTCGAAACTATTTTACTTGGCGGCAGCGCGGTTCCTCAAGACCTAATAGAAGAAATTCAGGTTGGGATTATATAGTTTTGCACAAATTATTGTCTTCCTTCAAGAGTAATAGTTACCGAAACCAAATTAGCTCTTATATTTACGACTGCGTAATGTAGAATGCCTGTAACTCCCAAATGTCAATCTGGAAACAGTGTACTTACTTTTTTAGAGACACTATGTATACCGTTTTCTACCTCTTTAAAACTCATTTTATGATAAAGATGGTAAGATGTTGACGATCATCTTGATGCTGAGACTACCCATCACCATCAACCCACAAGAGTCCACTTTTACACACCACACTAAGTCCTCCGCTATGAATGTTTAAATGCATATTCATCACATTGCAGTGATCGATTTTTAATATCGCCTGATTTTTTTTCCTCCTGATTTTTTGCTGCATCTGCACTTATGAAAAACTATGTTTATTTTTGCAAGCAAACTTTAGGTGGCTACCGGTTACCGTAGCCAAGCAAAAGATCTACAGGTAAGCAAGTGCGCTATCGACCTTGCTGAGTAGACGAGCCTTAATTATGATTAGAGACAAATTGGACATAGGCAAACAGGCTCTTTTTTTATATTAAGTTCGGCAGACAGGCTAACGGTCCACTTGATGGTAGGTGGCTACCGTCGCCTATAACACAAGCAACGCCAAAGCTGCTGCAAGTGCGCTGCCGACTGCAGTATGATTAAGGATAAGGGATTTAGAGTGGATAGGGAAATGGGCTCTGGCATCGCTTACTCACTCACCGAAACACAACAGCACACGTGCTGTTATTTCACGGTGGTCTTCTGTAAGGGGGTGGTTACTGCTGCCAGTCGGGCTGCTCAAATGATTGCGAAAACGCAGTGTGCCCTGCCACTACTTAACTACTTACTTACTTACTCTGTTATCAAGTTATTCACTTCTCAATTTCAAATTAAGGGGCTGGCCAGCCCCCACACCTTTGCACAGTGATTCTTCCTTCAATATTAAACATAATTCTCAATAACAAATTCCAGAAAATCACCCCAAATACTGAAGTATTCAATGTATTCGGAATGAGCGAGCTGGCGGGAGTCGCTTTTGATTTTGACTCTCCCCCTCCAGGATCCTGTGGTAAACCCATAGGCTGTCTCCAATGCAGGGTGAGTCTATTATTAATGAATGTCTATTGTGAATAACATTTAACTACAGATAGGAAAATTACAGACAGTGATTACATTTATTTATTTATTTATTTATATATATATGAGGTACCTACACAAAACAGGATGCTGTCGTTGAAGATTAATTGTAAAAAGAATTATTCATTGAGATGTACTAGACAGCAACCCAAAACATGTGCACACAGCATGTCCAAATTAAACAGTGTTACAGTTAAAATGACAGAAGAATCAAATCCATCAGTTGAAGCAAAGATAATTGTATTAGTGTATTAATACAACATCTTTGAGTTGAAGTATATCGGTTTTTTTTTGCATTACTGGTTACAACTTCTTTCTTAGTAATAATTAAAAAAATGGGTTTTAATTTTAATCCTTATCTACCTACAACTAAGCGTTTATAATAAAATTTCCAAATAACGACAATAATATACGCAATGTATAATAAGCAAGAATTGAAGATTTCTTTGAGAATAGGCGTTATTGTCTGTTTAGTTCCCGAGCAATGGACTAAATCCAATATAATCCTCCTGTATAAAAAAGGTGATCAGTATGATATCGGAAACTATCGGCCCATAAGTTTGATGTCCAACCTATACAAAATATTTGCAAAGATCGTACTCAAGCGAATGGAGGGAAAACTCGACGAGCAACAGCCAATAGAACAGGCAGGTTTTAGAAAAGACTACTCAGTACTAGATCATATCCATGTCGTTAGGCAAATCATCGAAAAATATGCAGAATATCAACTCATATATTATCTAGCATTTGTAGATTACAGCAAGGCATTCGACTCATTGATACATACAAACATCTGGGAGGCGTTAAGAGAACAAGGGATAGAACAAAAATATATAAGATTGATCAGAAATGTATACAAAAGCAGCTCAGCATGCATTCAGCTAGAAAAGAAAGGAGATTCGTTTAAGATACAAAAAGGAGTAAGACAAGGAGATCCTCTCTCTCCAAAACTTTTCTCCGCTGTCTTGGAAATGATCTTCAGAAACTTTGAGTGGGAAAATCTGGGTTTAAATATAGACGGCCGCACACTAACACACTTAAGATTTGCCGATGACATAGTATTATTCGCAAAAACATCAGGAGGCCTAAATATAATGTTAAACGAACTAGCATCGGAGAGTGAAAAAGTAGGACTAAAATTAAATCCCGAAGAAACAAAAGTAATGACCAACGGAAATAAAAGCAGCATAAATGTAGGCGAATCTCAAATTAGTTACGTTGAGGAATATATATACCTAGGACAACTGATATCACCCAAAGACAACATAAACAAGGAGATCGAAAGAAGAATAGCAAACAGTTGGAAAAGGTACTGGGGTCTAAGGGAAGTAATGAAAGACAAAAACCTTCATACAGCAACAAAGAGCAAAGTATTCAATGTTTGCATTCTACCAATATTAATATATGGAAGCCAAACATGGGCCTTAACAAAAAACACAACCAATAGAATTGCTATTTACCAACGAGCAATGGGGAGAAGCATGATAGGAGTAAAAAGAAGGGATAGAATAAGAAACATCAACATTAGGAAAAAGACCAAGACACAAGATGCATCCCTAAAAATAAAAAAGCTAAAATGGAAGTGGTCGGGACACATGGTCAGAGGAAAGGATAAGTGGAGCAAAATAATTACACATTGGTACCCAAGGGAAGGGAAAAGGAAAAGAGGAAGACAACAAAAAAGATGGGACGACGATATCGCGCAGGTTGCAGGCGTAACATGGAGTAGAATAGCCAGAGAGAGAACAGAATGGAGTAGGTTGGAGGAGGCCTTTGCCAACTGGCAAACGGACTTACAGAAAGTAAAAAAATATCAAATATGTGAATATTTTTAGTTGTGTAAAATACTATTATAACAGTGCATTAGTTTAAGAAACTTAATTGTATATCTGTTGTCCGAATAAAAGGCTTTATTATTATTATTATTATTATATAATAAGCAAGAATAAGCTTATGTGTAATAAGCAATGTAAATAATACCTATACGTAGAGTTGAAAACTTAAGATCGCGAAAAAGAAATGGTTGTTCGATCATGTCGAATCTTTTTTTAGATTAAAAAAATTAATCCCTTGCTTACCACATATTTTAACAGCTTCAATCAACTTATTGTTTGCATTTTCTTGAATTTTTTTTATATTTAATGCAAATTTAATATTTATGGAACACATGATACATGATCATAGCTTTAAGACTTGATTTATGTATCTGTAATAATCTGTATTCTGTCAAATTAATAAATTCTCATTTTTCAAGTACAGATTTCATGAAGTAGATACGTAAGTATGGTATGGATAGATTTCGTAAATATAAGTCAATAGACATTCCCACAAACTCTTGTTATATGATTCGTTCGAATTGATACATCAAGAAGCCTTAGTTTTGAGTTTATAGATTTCTCTGTCAGTTATTACTTTTTGTCGTTTATGCTGGTTTTCGTAAATGATAAGTGATATGAATTAAAAATAACAATTTTGTTTTTTCAGTTAATCAATGTCGACACACAAGAAGATATTAACAAACCGAACGTGCCAGGAGAGTTGTGGTTAAAAGGCCCTGGAGTTTTTAAGGTTAGCTTGTAAATATATTTTTACCACTTATCAAAGAAAAAAGAATAAGGAACTTCTTATACTATAAATAAGATAGATAGACAGACTGACGGTTCACTTGATGACCATAATAGGTACAGGGCTAGTATTATAGTTGCTACCATCATACAATAGTTAAGGCATAGTTAATACTTACTAATAAGTAGTCATGAAATCATGAAATGTTGCATACTCGTTGTCAGGAGTAGGTACAGAAAAGAACATACGGTACTTTCATGGTGAAAAAAGTACTATTCCCAAAGGATCATCAAAAATAAAAATAATAAATTTAAGGCCTGAAAAAACATATTATAGCATAAGGATTGAAATCACATTGCTCATATTTTTCTGTCAAGCGTTGACGTCCGCAAATTGACGTAAAGCGTCAATTTGCGGACAAACGCTGGTCTATAAAAACAAGAATAACTATCGAAAAGTATGATAAGGCATGATAAGTGTAAAGTGTAAGGCACCTACATACATCAAAACTCACACGTGTTATTATTTCAAGATGTTATTATTTTATTTATTTACCTATTTATTTCAGCAACAGCTTAGCACACTTAGCGTTTTGTCAGGGAATGGTAACTGACAATATTTTACTTCATTTGTATATGACATTAAAATCTAAGGTAACAGACATTTTATTTAAGTTATTATTCCTAAGGTATTATAAAGGTTATTACACTTTTTAGGGATATCATAATAATGCTAAAGCGACAGAAGAAACATTTGCTGAAGACCGATGGTTCAAGACGGGAGACATGTTTTACAGAGATGAGAATTGGAACTTCTACTTTGTGGAGCGTATCAAGTCGATGCTCAAATATAAAAGCTACCAGGTAAGGTAAAGTCCACTAAAATAGTAACTATATCCACTATATCATGTAACCTAATTTCAATACCTAGTTTTTAATTTACGATAACTCCTAAGATATTAATTTGAATTATATGATGTAACGTAACTGGCTATTATAATGCGTATGAACTGCTTAAGGTAACTAACTTTTAAGATCATTGCGATAGTCTCAACCACTGATTGTATAATCTTGTCCTGAATTGTCCCACGTTTTTTCTTTCAATAAGTATCTGGTCACTGGCAAAATTTCAGTGTTGTGGTCTGCACCACAACTGTATACTGACCCAGGGTTCCTTTTCCTCGTGATATTTGTTTGTAATTAAAGTTTATTTTTTTATATTTTTTTATATTTTTAAGATCGGCAGACAGGCTGACGGTCCACTTGATGATAGGTGGCTACCGCCGCCTATAACACAAGCAACGCCAAAGCTGCTGCAAGTGCGCAGCCGCCTACTGTAGGATTAAGGATAAGTGATTAGGAGGGAATAGGGAAATGGGCTCTGGCATCCCTTACTCACTCACCGAAACACAACAGCACAAGTGCTGTTATTTCACGGTAGTCTTCTGTAAGGGAGTGGTATTTGTTCATATAGTGTTTGTATTTGGTTGATATCTGTATATGTATGTAAAGTCAGCCAATCTGTTAGGGATACAAATTTTAATTTCGCGCAGGCACGGCCCCACACACACACACATACACAAATACTATTCCTTCAAAAAAGACACTACAAGGTTCATTCATATAATATTTACGTTCATCGCTGGCTGTCTTTTAATAATTTTTCTGTCAATGTCTTTTCTTTTTTGTTTTTCAATGTCAAATTAAAACATATATTTATTGTGGATAAAATTCAACAAATATTGATAAAAATTTTAAATTATAAATATGTCTTTGACCATTTTCCAAAAAGCTCAAATCGTCACCCTCCACGATGACGGCTACAGTGTCCTAAGAATTTCAGAACGCTTAGGCGTAACAAGAAGAACCGTGTACCGGTGGTTACAGAGATACGAAGAAGAGGGTAACGTAGATCGTCGAAAACCAGGGGGCCCGCGGCAAAGAGCGACGACGGCGGCCCAAGATGCAGAGATTCTGGCTGCACATAGCAACGAACCCTTCCGACCCACTCGACAGACCGCAACACAATATAATGTTTGCCTACAAACAGTTAGAAACCGTCTCCGTAGCGGTGCTATCGAACACCACCGCCCTGCCAGGAAGCCTCTTCTTACCCAAAGGCACAGAGATGAGAGAATTGGTTTTGCCCTAGAATTCTATGACTTCGATTGGCATAATGAGGTAGTCATATTTACTGACGAGAAGACCTTCCGTTCTGAAAAAGATGGTAGAAAAATTCTTTGGCGTCGTCGGAACGAGCGATACACCGAGGCGAACGTGTTGCCTAATAGCCCCCTAGGATGGTAGGATTAGCCTTGGGTTTTGGGGCTGGATGAGCTCAATGGGGCCAGGAGAGATAGTCGAAATTAACGGCCGGATGAATGCAGAGGGTTATTTGGAGATTCTGCGAGATGTGTTTCTCCCAACTGTAAGGCTGACATACCCCGATACACCCCGAATTTACTTGGTGCAAGACAATTGCCCGTTCCATAGGGCTAGGATTGTGCAAGAATGGCTTGCCGCTCAAGACGGCATCTTTTTGATAAACTGGCCTGCCAAAAGTCCCGATATCAACCCGATAGAAAACTTGTGGGGTCAGATGATTTTAAACTGGGACTCAGTACAAGTAAGGAATTGCGAAAATTTAAGGGACCTGGTATACACGACATGGGAACTTATGAGAGGACGAGATTTTTGTGGGCAAATGGTGTCTGACATAAAAAACAGACTAGATGCCGTCTTGGATGCAAGAGGCGGATATACACGATATTAATATTATACTTATTTTTATTTATTTTATTTAGTATATATTTAAAATAATTTGTAAATAAACATTTCAATATAATAATAACTTAGACTAAAAATTTGATTTATTACCCACTATATTTTCTTTATTCAATTTAAATGAAATATAGGTTCGTTGAGAATTTATACATATAAATAAAATTGAAGTGTCTGTCTGCCGGTTTTTTAAGCTCATAATTATGATTCTTCACACGAAACCAAAACCCAAAATCGCATTATTTTTATATTTTTGTCGTCTGTAAAATCACAGACAGACACTTTTTTTTATTAATATTTCAAAGATTCATAAAAATAATCTTTGATGGATTTTTGCCGCACATCTGAACGTTGAAGTTTGGCAACGTCGCACTCCTGAATTAAAAAGCTAAAATATTTCGTGCGTATTTCATGAATAAAGCTACTGTCATGGGTTTTGTCAGTGTCATTTTGTGACACAACTAATGAATGAAATTGTTGGTTCTGATAATGGTAGCTAAGTATGTGTGCGTGGCCGTGCGTGCGCGAAAAACTAAGTCTGTATCTCTAACAGGTTGGTTGTGTGTACCTACTTGAGGAATAAAAGTTGCTTTTTTTTCTTTCTTTGTAAGCATATTCAATAAATAATTGAATATTCAATAGAACATCTGGATCTGGGTTTCTATACCCCCATGAAGTCGTTCACTCCCTTAACTAATGTGTTAAGTTTAGTATAATTAGTATTTTTTCTTATGGAACTCATTAAACTCTTGTAATTTTGTCATCATTGATTATCATTTCTGAACATGCAAACTGCAAAGATACGGACAGCATAGGTTTAAACGTCTATTCCTAACAATTTAAAGATATTAAATTTTTAAGTTTTAAGCGGTACAAAACATCCGTATTATAGATATCACCGGTGCAAATTGAAGGTGTAATACGTCAACACCCTGGCGTGCTTGATGTCGCTGTCACAGGAATACCAGATCCTGAATGCGGAGATTTACCAGTCGCGTGCGTTGTACCGAAAAACGGATGTAATATTACCGCCCAAGAGATTAAGGACTTAGTTAAAGGTAAGTACATAGAGAGTTGGTCTATTATGTCACCTTATACCTAATATTTACAGTTATGAGAATATTTCTATAAAAAGTGTGTGTGTCAGCTTCGACGCAAGACTAAGTTTACTCCTTTAAAAGTATAAAATTTTCCTCAATAGATAACTGGATAGGTACCTAATTACTTTATATTATTTAGTTACATTCTGCATACTCAGATGTCATGTGTTCCAACAAAAGTCAAGTTAGTTACGTTCCGTATATGTCACTACGTCTTATAAGTTCACATAATTCATTTTTTCGAGGACAGATGTCGCTACGCCAACAGGTTACAACGCGCTATCGTTTCGTTCCTCAACGCGGACTACACTTTTCATACAAGATTTCGACCTCAGCTGTCGCACAAATGTTAAAGTGACAGATAACGTAACGCTTTTTAGTTAGATAACGCAACGTTCACTTCTCGTGCTCTGAAAGTGCTTATTTGTGCAGGATATAGGCTGCACAAAATCGAATTTTGTGCTCAAGTGCATTAACGTATCTACTCATAAATGTATCTATATTAAGGCAAAGAAAATGAGCGGCGGCGGGAAACAGCTCTTTTCGTGCGTTTAAAGAAATGTTATGTTATACTACTGTTTTATTTCCTCGCAATCGAAGTGAAAAGCAGAGTTTATAACTCGTCCACAAAACCATTTTTATCCTCGACATTACTATCACACTATCAGCCCTCGCCTTGAAGCTCGGGCTGCTAAAAGTCTCGGATAAAAATGGTTCGTTTTGTGCCCTTGTTGTAAAATCTACTATTATTTTTCAACGCCGCCGAAGTCACGGGAACCAGCTGGCAGTTTAATAAGTTCATTACAACTTTACGACTGTTGTAGTTTCTATTTCGTTCTGTATTCCGAGCACAATAATTGAATAAAATTGAAGGCATCAAAATTTTTAATGGATTTCTTACCTATTAACTATTTATGCCAACACGCAAAACTTTGTATTGTTTTTAGGTAGTAACATACCTAAGTATTTATTATTTTCTTACTTAAACGAACACAATAGAACTTTTATTTCTATGAAATTTTTTTTTTTTTCAGAAACATTATCGGATTCACAACAATTAAGAGGCGGCGTGATATTTCTGAACGAGATACCGATGACTGCTTCTACAAAAGTACACAGAAGAAAACTTAAAGAAATTGTTTTGCAATTAGATAGAGAGTGAATGCCTACGAATTTTGAAATTGAGCTTCGTTTTAAATTAAAATACTGTGATGCACACCAAAAAATTTATTCCCGTAAAAACAACCGCTAATAGAAGGAGCCACTATTACAATCAAGTCGCAATATATGGTAGTAGTGGGTATTAAGTTATTAGTTACCAAAAAAAATAAAAAATGAGTATTACGGTCTGTGTCAAAATGTGCATTTGTATGCTCTCAACGAAATATCTCGTCACAAAAATTGTTGATATATTAAATAAAACGTAGTGATTATATACTCTTTATATAAATGTGTCAAGGTATTAGCTTAGTTACAATAAAACGAAAACGTGGCTAATAAATAATATGAAAGAAAAACTGGACCCCAGACTATGCTACTAGGGCCAGCTTAATGAATCCTCAATGGTTCATTAAGCGTCAGTATTAGACGAAACGAAATAGGTATGTCGACAAAGTCAAATGAGAGCGAATTTCTCTCTCATTCGCAAAGTTAACTTACGTATATTAAACTAGCTGTTGAAGCGTCTTGAATAAGTTCAAAACTAAAGCGTTGTTAATTCTTGGAATTTGCAGTGAATCTTCAATTGCTATTTATCTTGACTCATTATAATTTAAGATTTGTCATACCTCTGGGATCCGTTTATATCACAACTAATAACATTCTATATAACTTCTTCTTCAAACTTTCTTCAAATTTATGTGCACATATATTATATAAAAACGTTCACTACATGAAAATATAAATCAAATTATCCAACACTATTTTTTCACATTCAAATTTCTTATGTCATTAGGTATATTTATTGATTTTTAAAACATTCTACACTCCATATTTTATAAACCATACCAAAGAACAAAATTCACCTCTTCAATATTAATTTAATTGAATTATTATCCTGTGGGATATTATCAGGATAAAAAGTATTAAATGCACTAATCTAAAAAAAATTATGTTTGTAACAAGTTTGATCCAATACAAAGAAATCTTGTAAATTTTACCTACCTACTATAAAAAATAATAGACATTTTTTTAAGTGAATAATAAAATCTAATTTATAACATTTATTATATTTTAATAAACTATACCATTTGAAAAGCAGTTGTTTCGTTTCTAAATATATAGAAAAAAAAATTGCATACCAAAAATTCCGAATAGGTACGGTAAATTTACAGAAGGTATTAATAGTGTAGTCTCCGCCGTATGACGTTAATCGATTGCTTGCAAAATATGAAAAATTTAATAATACAAATCTACTTCTTACTCTTTTTTCAAAGTTAATATTGAGTTTATATCTATACTAATATTATAAAGAGAAAAGATTTGTATGTATATATGTTTGTTATGAATAAGCTCAAAAACTACTGGACCGATTTTAAAAATACTTTCACCTATAGAAAGCTACATTATCAGCGAGTAATAATTTCTAAAGATAACATAGGCTAAGACAGCAAATAACATAGGCTACTCACCCTCCCACATCTCCCCCTCTTTACACCCCCTCCATATAAATGTGTTTGTAATGAATAAACTAAAAGACTACTCGACCGATTTTAACAATTCTTTCACGTATAGAAAGCTATAAATTAAAAATATTATAATTAGGTTTTTATTATAAAAACGGGACAAGTGCAAGTTGAACTCGGGTGAAGAGGGTTCCGTACGATTTTACCTATCCGCACAATATTGAGTGATTTACCATGTTATTTTAATATCATGGGCTTCTTATAGGTTTAATCTTTAAGTAGAAAACTAATTTCTGTATTTTCAAAATTCTAGGTTCAGTAGTTTCAGGGATAGGGGGGGGGGGGAGGACATTTGGTTTACTTGCAATCTTAAGGCAATCATAATTTGCAACCTTTCATGACATTGATTAACTTTCTGGTAGGTGTATTTGTAGTAATATTAATACTATGAGCGAAATTAACATTCACAGAAAAATTTTGCTACCTTACTAGCGTTTATTCTTTAAATAAAGATTAGTCTCCGTACCACATTTTATGGAATATTTAAGGAAAAACCAAATTAACTCTAAATTATTTATTTTAATTTCAAAACACGTTACATTCAAAATTGGAATTAACAAAATAAATAGTTAGTAAAAACGATTAAAATTCAATACACAAACTGCACTATTGTTTTTGTCTTATGTCAAATCTTTATAACAGAACTGTAGTTCGATAGGTTAACATTGCCACCCAGAGTCTTCTTTTGGAGATTCTGAAAAAGAAAATATTAAACAAACAATTTTATTACTACTTCAGCACGCTCCGGATGCGTATACCACGGACGCGCGAATTTTATAACAAGTAATCAGGTGCTTCCTGTTCGTTACAATATGAGCTTCTTCAAGCAAGCTGTAAAAAAATTCCTGTCGGCATCTTACATCCCCTTAGCGTTGTTGTAACCCTAGGCGACTGTAGCCACTTACCATCAAGTGGACCGTCGGCCCTCAATAACTTAAAACCTCAAGAAAAAAATAAACTTAAAACTTCAAGCAGTCTTTAACCCTTATGCAATCTTTTGATCAGTTTATTGTTTTCACACATCAAAAACATAATTTAGTTTAATTTTAAATAAATAATAAATTTCTGCTAATTAATACGTTAATTTATTAACATAAAACTAAACAAAGTTTCAATTTCAAGCCCCTCGTGAGTGTTTACAAACATGAGTCATCACCACCTCGTTAGCAGTGACCATCCCCACTAGGCAAAGTCCTTTCGCCAATAAAATTCGATAAATCAAAAAATATACTAATATCCCTATATGAAGAAATATTTTTTTTAATTTCAAAAATATTCTATGGAGAAAGGGACATTGTCTATGAGCGCTGTTGATCGATATTGTATAGTAAATAATAACTATTCCATAATCTGGACAGGTTTACCCCCTTAATACAAATCAAGTTATAATTAAAGATTATAATTAAGAAACTCTATAAAGACTATTCTAATGAGCCCAAATATCTGCTGTAAATCGCTAAGGAGTTGGGTATCCGGCAGGCTACTCCAGCAAAATGTCGAGGTTACCACGTCATGGAAATACCACCAAAGTAACAGTTCAAATCAATCGAACCTGTGCAAGTTAGCGAGATCCCTTCGTCAACTAGAAAATGAGCTGATTATCTTCAAACGTCTGAACAAACAAGCCTTCATAAATTATAGCTAAAAACTATCTCGATTACGTCACCTTTCAAACAAAAAAACCGGCAAAAAATCGGTCCATCAGTTTGGGAGCTATCATGCCACAGACAGATACACCCATACGGATACACATGCTAATAAAGTTCTCTTTTACGTCGCACGTTAAAAACAGTACTAACCTTTTTAAAAATGCTGGCCATCAACAAATTGGTTTTTTTAATGTTCTCCTTTTTCGCTTCCTCTTTCTTCCTTTGCACTTCTGGCAGCGATTTGTAAATCCTCTCGGAATGTTTTTTCATGTCACGCTCACTTATAAATTTTGGCTCCGCTGAAATGGCATTTAGTTCGATTAAATAATTTGCCAACTAAAAAAGATTCCTAAACATGCTAAGAGTCATCGCAGTAATACAATAATTGTTTCAACACAGTCTCGAGACTTTAGCAGTGGCAGGGCAAACTGTGACATAAACTGGTCAGCAATTTGGTGGTAATAACAGTCACACCCTTTCAGAAATCTACTGTGAAATTACAGCATGTGTGCTGTTATGTTTGGTGCGTGAATAAGGAATGACAGAGCCCATAGAATATAATGTTTAGTATAGAAGTGCCCCTAATAAAAGCTTAGGTTTTTCTTCAGTTTTTTTTTCAGTTGTTGGTATTACAAGGTCTACGCAACAATAAGTCTATAATAGCATAATATAAGCAGAAAGTCTGAATATCAAACTTAATAAAAAAACGACTAGACATCAAATCGAACAGCTAACAACGCTCTGATTGCAGATAATAAGGTACAATCACAAACACAAATATTAAGTAAATCTTGGTAGACAAAAAGTTGTCTTACCTATTGTTGCGGAACGAGGCCACATATTCTTATATATAAAAATAAAAAAATTTATGTTAAGATCGGCAGACAGGCTGACAGTCTACTTGTTGGTAGGCAGCTACCGTAGCCTATAACACAAGCAACGCCACAGCTGCTGCAAGTGCGCTGCCGATTACAATAGGATTAAGGATAAGGGATTGGATAGGAAAATGGGCTCACTAACCAGCACTTGCATAGAAATGTTAGGTACATTTCTATGCAAGTCGAGTTCATTCAGCATTTCGAGGGCGAAATGCTGAATGAACTTTTATGCACATCTATGTGTAATCACTACTAAAGATACATACGTCTCTTACGCCGCAATTCAACTCCAAGCTCTCTGGCGAGACGCCTAAGCTCAGAAGCAGAAACCGCTTTCACAGTTGGCTGTTGTTCCAATTGCAATGACAACAGTTCGCGTTTGACTGTACGTTCATTTGCCCTGAAAATGTCACCAAAGTCAACAGTTCAATAACGATTATAATAATATCTACACTAATATGATAAAGAGAAACCTAAGTTTAGATTTTTTGTAAGTTTGTTACATAAGCTTTATTTAAAAAAAATGGATGTTATAATAGTATTTAGAAAAAAACATTAAAAACCCTACGAAAATTACCTTACGTAAGACAAAATATCAAAAACGTTCGCGAGATTTTTATATGTTATGTCACAATAGCCGTTTTTTGTTCAAATTAGTCAATACAACGGTAGAATCAAAAGACGATGACATTTTGTGTAATGGTAATAATCCCTTATCCAACCAAATAGTTTCATAATCAAGTTTAGTTATGTATTTTCACACGATAAGTTATATCGTTAATCGTTATATAACCGTAAAAAATATTCAGCGCCGAAATTTTATTAATGTTAAGATCGGCAGGCAGGCTGACGGTCAACTTGATGGTAGGTGGTTACCGTCGCCTACTATAGCACAAGCAACGCCATAGATGCTGCAAGTGTGCTACCGACTACAGTAGGATTTAGGATAAGGAATTTGGAGGGGATAGGGAAATGGGCTCTGACATCTCTTACTCACTCACCGAAACAAAACAGCATACATGTAGTTATTTCACGGTGGTTTTATGTAAGGGGGTGGGTACTGCCGCACTGAATGGGTTAAACACTCACCAATGTTAAATACTTCATTTTGAGCCATCTTACACAGACAAATTTGTGGATTACAACAGTTCATTGACACACCTTTAAATCAATCAAATGTTAAGTCTACTTTGCTTAAATACTAAAACGTATTTTCGAGAGTGCAAACTAAACTACAAGCATTAAGAGTTTAGATTAAAATACCTCTACAAAGTGAATGGAGGCGATCCACATTCCCTTGACATTTAGGGGCATGGACGACAATCATTTTCAAGTTAGGTACAGTGCATTGATCACCTTCTCTGAAGTAAAAAATATTGATGAGTGATATACCTGGATTTATTAAAATTACTTTTAAATTATGCAATGATTTAGGTCTTGTCTTAACTTAATCGAATTGATCAATTAATGTCCACCTTTAAAAAAAATTTGAATTTCAAGATAAAATATACAGCAACTACCTATCTATTCTCGAAGTTACACGAAAATTCAGCGCCATCTAGTTATCAGCAAAAAGGTTTAATAAATATACTCTATTAGGCCCTTCATACACAAGGCTAAGTAAATCTTCGATACTTAACGATTTTAGTCTCTAAGCGACTACTGCAATACAAATTCGTAGAGGTTCGTACACAGGAAAGCGTAGCCGACATTTTGTTCATTCGTCGCCGACATCAGTCGAGCGCTACGTTCCGGGCGAGATCGCCGCTACAAACGTCGCTGCGATTTTCAAGATGGCGGATCAATTATTGAATATTAAATTTATTTCAGAAGTGGAGATATATCCTTGTTTGTACAATTAGAACTTGAAAGAATATTCTAAAAAGGATATTACAGAAAAAGCTTGGGTAGCAGTATGAAAAGCCGTTAATTTAACCCAGTATCTTCTGTTACGATTTCTTTGCTTTCGGTAACGACAGTGAGCCAAAATTATAGTTTCGTTGTCATTTGACAATTTGTAAATTAAATTCGTGTGTGGCGTGTAGCCGCTACGTGGCATATAAACAACTAGCGTCTTGCGATTCAATGCCATGTGTACGGACCGTACGCTACAAGATAATCGCGACGTAAGTATACAACATTAGTATCGAAGATTTGCGTAGCGTTGTGTATGGAGGGCTTTAGATGTGTGAGGCAATAATTTTGATGAGCCCGTGGGATGAGTGGTTAGGGTGCTTGCCTTAACGCTCTGTTTTAGGGTTACCGGGTTCGATTCACGGCAGGGTCAACTTTGAAAAATGAACTTTTCAAATTTGATTTTGGTCTGGAGCTGGAAAGTAGTGGCAGAGCACACTGTGTTTCAGTCATTTGGGCAGCCCGTCTGACGGCAATAACCACCCCCTTATAGAAGACCACCGTGAAATAACAACACGTGTGCTGTTGTGTTTAGGTGATGCCAGAGACCATTTCCCTCCTAATCCCCTTATCCTTAATCCTACTGTAGTCGACAGCGCACTTGCAGCAGCTTTGGCGTTGCTTGTATTATAGGCAACGATAGCCACGTACCATCAAGTGGACCGTCAGCCTGTCTGCTGATCTTAACATTAAACGAGGCTTATATGAGATCACCGCTAATATGGACCCTTAAGTTTGTTCAAATTAAAAATGGTTACCCTAGGTTAGTCGAGCATTCCTTTTTTGACATAGTACCTCTAAAAAAAATCAAGTTATACCATGCCGAACTCTTACCTTGATTCGCTGATGAAGCGTAAACAGTTTTGTCTATTTGAAGTTTTCTCAATGAAATCTGGTCGATTTCTTTCCAAATAATCTCTAACAGTAAAACCTTCAGACCTTCTGCAATCATTAAGGGTCGAAATGTCTTCTTCGCTTCTTGAACGCATTCGAGTTATATTTTGAGGACCACAATGTGTTGGTTTCTCTTTTGCTTTGGATGATTTACAGGTGTCTTGTTCGGCTATTTTACGTTTCGGCACCTTAATAACGATATTCTGCAATGGCTGAGGTCTTTTTCTGCAGACATCATCGCTTACCATACTATCAGAAGTTTGTAATATTAAATTGTATGCGATACAATCTTTTTTAAACTTTTCCACTGTCACTTTCTGTCTCGAATTCTTACATTTGTGCCCTCTGCAGTGGCAATAATGGACACGTTTACAATTTTCACAATTCACTGAGGTGCTGCTAGACATGTCATACTTCTTTGATCCACCATAAGAAGATTTGCATCGTTTTTGGTGGTATTTCTCGCATTCCCTCTTTATTTTATTTAAAACTTTACAGGCGATCGAATCTGAGGAAGTACCAGGCATATCAGTTGATATGGGGACATCTGAAGAGTCCGTATTGGAAAACATTAGAGTTTTAGCTGTTCTGCAAGGTAACTGTACACCCTTGTCAACCAGTTCCTTTACTTCACAAGTGTTGCATATTCTTTCGTCCTTTATTAATTTCGACGTACCAGCTTTGTTGGAATCATGCGATTCCTTGTCATTAACAAAATTTACATGGTTTTGGTCAGAGAAATCACTTGTTTTCTCTTTTGCATGTAACTTGTAATCATTATCAGTGTCACGTACGGAGCTCTCAGTTGTCCTGCTTTTGTCTTGGTCTGTATTATCTTCAGTATCCAACAAATATTTCAACAAAGCCATAATTTCTTTGAAACATTTCTTCTTGTCACTTTTTCCTGACAGTTTTTTAGAATATCGTTTTGTAATTGTTTGTATCATTTCCATTATGGGATCATTCATGTTCATAGTAAAAAAATTGTCATTCTCACTACTAGACTTCGAAGTTTGAACCTGTTCACCTTCCGAACCTTTTGTAATACTTTTACTCGAATTATCAGAGCAGTGCTTTGAGCATGTTGATTGACTACGATCTGAAGTGATTCCGGCAGACCTTGTTTGTTCATTTAATTTTTCATTTTGAATTCCAACATCTACAACTTTAACACAGTCTGTTTGTATATTGTATTGTTCATTAGATTTTGACATAAACCTATCGATAGCCGTATCGGTGTTGGAACGTAATATAGGTTTGCGTTCCTTAATATGTACCTTATTGGGGTATGTGTTAAATTTAAAGCCTTCCTCAGTTATGCAAGCACTCGCAACACATGTGTTCGCAGAAACACCAACTGAAGTCTCTTTCATTTGTTTCTTTCCTATATCAACATCATTCTGAGGTAGCATAATTTTTCCATAATTAAGACATGAAGTATCAGTACCATGACTTTGTACGCCTTGACAACAAAGACCCGTCAAAGAAGTAGCTTTTTCAACTAAATCTATTTCATTAGTGCCACTACCTTGTGTTATCATTTCACAACAAACCTGTGTTTCGTTATTTTTCTTTTCAGTTTGAACATCGGGTTTGTTCGATCCGATGCACACCTTCAATGTCATATTTGTACCATGTATAGGTATAGTGAAATTCTCAGCTTCAGTTTGTTCTCCTTTTGAATTGTCATGTTTCTTTTCGCTACTGCTCCTTTCATTGTAATCTGATGAAAGACCTCCTTCATTTACTTTTTTTGTAGAAATCTCACAAGTTTCTTTTGGTGATGTATCAACTCTTTCAATTTTGTCGGAACAAGTGTGCATAAATTTTTCGTCTTTATGTTTTACTTCCCCACTTGCACTATGCCTAAGCAGGTTAATATTATTTTTAGATATCTCCGTGACATTTGGTATATTACCATTGGTGCTTTGTTGACATCTGCTGCTGCTGCTTTTTGAATCAGTTTCAAAAACTTCATTGCATTGCTCAGAAATCAATTTTACACAGTCATCGTCATTTATCATTTTTATGTCTGATAATGATGGGTCAGATAATTTTGGTTCAATACTAATTTCAGTTTGAATCCACCGTGTTGCTTGCATCACATATTTTTTTCTGTCGTGTGGTTTTAAATCGTTTCTCGTGTGAGTAAAAGCAACCTTACTTTTACTCACACGGTCAGAATATACGATTTTACTATCTGTTTCAGAAGAAGTCACACTGCTGACACTAGACTTTCGTGGAAACAAACCCAACTCTGTCTGAGATGATTTTGTAGACATCAGTTCTATAATATTATCAGAACTACTACTCCTTATTACTTTATGTGGTACTTCCACGGATCTATGATCCTTATCTTTTGGATTTGATGAATGTGACAATGATGAATCTTTAAACTTGTGTATGCATGAACAATCTTTATTACACTGAATCATTGCATTTGATTTTGATTGTGGCTCCAATTGTACACCCTTGTTTGTTAAACGTGAGCATCTGTATAGTAAAAAATTTTCAGGTACTTCTTGTAAAGCTCCTCCATTATCAGCAGTCACACACAAATATTTCAAATCACTCGTCACGTCATCGGATACAACAGGAGGCACTTGTCTAAGTGATATTTTATTTGCGTTGCTCTTTATAGAACTACCTGGATCATTCTGTTTCATATTGACTTGAACTGAACTGTCAGTCACACCAGGTTTGACACATGCCAAATGGAAAGGGCAACAGCAATAATGATCATCACCTTTACTAGTGCTAGCCTTATAAGGCTTCTTAATTTCGCAATGTATTCTCTTTCCTAAATCCGATTTTTTCTCATGACTTTCTGAGTTGCCAGATGAAAGCGTAAAGACAGAATGTCTTCTTGGTTTTCTAATAACTCTGTATTTATCAAGATCAAAGTTCGAAGCAATACCTCCTTCAAGTTTACTTGCGTCGCCTGATCCATCGTCATAATTATTTCTCGTTAAATCTTTCATTAAGTCTTTCAAACGACTACCAGTTTTAGCATCTATATATGGGGGAAGATTGATTGCAGTGTCTGAGGTAACTTGCTTTTGTCTTAAAAATGTTTCCTTTTCTTTCAAGTGTTTTTTATATTCCTCTTCTCTTCTAAGAGCTGCTAAATATTTTTGATATAAATCTTGTGATGATATTTTTTCAAATAAATTATCCGATGAGGATTTCTCTTTACTGGATAAATCTGATTCTGTATTGGAAGAAGTTAATGGTTCACTGACATTTGGCAAAGCTGCAATCTCATTTTTAGATGTTGTAGGTAAATTCGGAGCACTTTGTGATGTTGATGGTAAACTTGTATTCAATTTGTCCCTGCGTAAAATAGATTTATTAGGTCGCTTTATTTTGGACTTATCACTAGAATTATTAGCTTCCGAAGTACTGGTAGTTGTGTAAGTGTTTTCTGGCAGAGCTAACTTTTCACTGCTAATTTCTTTCAAAACACTAGTGGCATTATCATTTCTATATGTTGTATCTACCAGTCTTTTTACCATTTCTTTAATTAGTCTTTTTCTTAAATTGATATCACTGGAGCGTTTCTCCAATGCTACTCTTATTAAATCAATATTTCTTTCTAAATCTTTAGTGAAAGAAAGGTTTGAATTTTTGCTAGAATCAGTAGTGATTGCACCACTAGATTCTAAACTAGATTTGTTATCAGCATTTATAGATCTCAACTGATTTGAGTTATCATACATGTGATTTTGATTGTAAATATGTCCCGGCATATATTCAAAACTTTCAGCTTCTGATACTTGCTCCCCACTTTTTTCTTGAACTGATATATTTTCTTTATTAACTTCAAACTTTTTAGAAATCTTCAACTTATTTCGTTTCTTCACAGTTTTCAATTTCCGTCTCCTATTTCTATTTTTCAAAGTGTTCAAATTCATTAAAACATAAATGCCCTTTCCACAAGGCTGCGAACTACTCGAAATAGGGCCCACAGATTCATCTTTCTTTTTTTTCAGTGATGTTTGAATTTCTTTATCAGTTTTGATTTGTTTTCCTTTGTCAGAAGATGCTTTCTCTGGTGAAATAACCAGGTCTTTGTTGATTTTGTCAACAGTAACTCCTCCATCTTTTTCTACATTGAATGAAATATGTTTAGTTAAATTAACATTTATAGCTGGAGATGGGTTTCCATCTAAAGTTTGAGGCATATTGACTTCAACAAAATCAGTGTCTTTCTGGTAAATTCGCGTATTTTTCTTTAATGGACCTTTTTTCCCCTTAGACTTTGTGTCGCATTGTTCTATTGGAGTAGAATGAGCTGTTGGTTCACTTAAATGAGAGGTTTGTTTAGAGTCATTATTTGAATAGTGCTGTTTTAAGGCGAGCCTTTCCAAAGTACTAAGAGAAGAAGCAGAAGTTTTTCTTTCAGTCTCATTGCCATAGCCTACATCAGCCAAAGAGTCCCATTCCAGCTTTCTCTGTGATGTAATACTGCTAGTAGGCGAGAAAGGCTTATTCATTGATGTATCTAATGTTGCATCAGCAGCTAAAAAATCGAATGAATGAATGAATAAATAAATAAATATAGTCATTGGGAATTAGAAAAATTTCATGACATTCACTTTTGAATGAATGTTCAAGTGTTAAATTCTACATGGTTTTCGAAATAATTATAATAAATGATTAAATATAATATGTGACTTATATTGTGAAGTATTCTCACATCATTGTTGTTTTTAAAGTTTAGAGGATGACGGCCCACTTGATGGTAGGTGCTAGTAGGATTAAGGATAAGGTAATAGGAAGGGTCAATGGGCTCTGGCATCCCTTACTCACTCACTGAAACACAACAGCACAGGTGCTGCTATTTCATGGTGGTCTTATGTAAGAGGGTGGTTACTGCGGTCAGATGGGTTGCTCAAATGACTGTGAAATGCAGTATGCCCTGCTACTATTATTTTTTGGGTGCCTCTTGGCATAGGCACCATCCAACTGTCGCCACGTTGTTCTATCCAGAGCCATTTGTGTACACAAAGGACGTCATCCCACATTCTTTTTTGTATTTGCCTTTACTTAGTTTTCTACATTTAAATGCAAAGGTATGAATGGATTTAGATAAAATTTGTTTTAAATTCTATTTTAAAGATTATTTTAGGATTCAATTACATTGAGTGGTCCACTTAATGGTAGGTGGCTATCGTCGCCTATAATACAAGCAATGCCACAGGTGCTGCAAGTGCACTTCCGACTACAGTAGGATTAATGATAAGGGATTAGGATGGGCTCTGGCATCCCTTACAAACTCACCAACATATAACAGCAAACATGCAGTTATTTCATGGTGGTCTTCTATAGGAAGGTGGTTACTGCCGCTAGATGGGATGCCTAAATTGGGTTGGGAGAACTATGTCTTTCTACTTTCTCTTTGGTTGACTAAAAGTTATTTCAAAAACTTAATTTTTATCTTACATTTAGGAGAATTTCCCTCATCAGACTTCACAGATTCAGAATCTGATTGTGTTGATGTAATTGGTGGTACTACATCTTCAGTGATAATAGGTGGTGATCCAGAGTCACTCTTGCTTTTAGGATTTTCTTCCTGAAAATAACATAATTATTATTTAATATGGATTTCTCTACATCCCGATATACACTTAGAATTTAATGATGGTGCTATATATTATTCAATTCTGCATATACTATATATTGTATGATAAATATAGTCAATTAGTCAAGTCACAATATGATGGCACATGTGACAGCTTATCATAGTGGGCGACACATTTTTAATTAATATTGATAAAATAGTTCAGAGTGAGTTCCTACAGAAATGTAAATCTGTACATTTAAAAATAGATGATTGTTATAAGTATACAAAACATTTGTATACACACATTGTAACATTTGTATTTGTACATTTACTGCTGGATGTAGGCCTCTCCCAAGGCTTGCATCCAGCGAAGCCTTTCAGGTCATTTGTCCACCTGGCTGCAGGGCATCTCACATTGTGCATTCCGATTCGTGGCCTCCATTCAAGAACTCTTCTACTCCATCTTCAGAGATTGCAGAAGTGCTGATGGGAACAGATGACGTAGCTTCCCGAATGCAGCCAAACCTAGCCGGATTCTCCTGTCAACCTCTTTGTCAAAGTTGTTTCTGCCTAACTGGATCGTATAATAAAATAATAATAAAAACAAACACATCTAATATATAAAATTCTCGTGTCACAGTGTTTGTAACAAAACTCCTCCGAAACGGCTGGACCGATTTTCATGTTTTTTTTTTTTTTTTTTTTTTTTTTTTGTATATTTGGTAGGTGTGAGAATAGGTCGTGAAGTATTTAAAGTAATATTTGTATAGTAAAAATTACAAACCTGTGAACTAGAATGTTCGGGAATAGAACATTTAATAGATATGCGGCATAGTTCTGCAGAGGACTCACTCTTCTTTTCAATAGAATCTGAAGAATCACTTTGTGCTTTCATTCTTCTCCAAAATAAACTCGTTGGATCTCTAATTTCACTTTGAGCTGTTGATAACGAAAAATACTGTTCTATGTTGCTTTTTCTACCAAACTTTTTGTAATAATTTATCACTGAAGAGTTCAATGCCGCTGCAGAGGAGTCTTCCTCGTGGGATGCGTTCACAGTACCTGAATTTTCAGGTTCCATAATTTTTTTTCTCGTTTAGATATGACATTCTATTGCTCTTTATTAAGATAAAATCAACTTTTCAATGTCTGGCTAAAAAGAAAAAATATCGTTTTTAACTAAATTTCAAAAACAAAAAGCAACCGTAAAACTGTAAACAATACAAAGACAATAGATAGACAACATTGCATGCTGTGTTCACTTCATACATTATTACATGGTCTCAAAAAACTAGCGACATCTAGTGGTGATAGCCAAAACTATGAAAGTGAAAAATCCAAATAACAAAATTATTTATTTTATTTCTTGTGAATTGAAAATTTTTTTCTACATTTTTTAAGATTTTTAAATATTTCAATTTACTTTTAGTAAAAAATACCTAGACATGATCATAAATGCTATGTCCATTAATAAACATAGAGTAAGTTAACTCAATTTGAAATGTTGCTAAGGTCATGGTGTATTGTCATTGTCGTGTCAATTGTGTATATTTTTTTATAAATTAATTTTCGTTTATGGTTTTTTCTGTTTACTTCGTACCTTTTATCATTACAAATTTACCTGTGAATTCTGTGATCTACTAAAAAAGTGCTGTGCAAACTCATTTTCCGCCAAATATGTTGATTTACTCTCAATATACTTATATTAGTGTTTATTCTCTTCGTTGTTTTTAAAACTTGTACTGATTCAAACTTAATTTTCTTGTATTTTCAATAAAAGGAACATTTACGCAAAATATTCGCTTTTTAAATACAAAGGTTTGCTGCATATTCATTTAAATTGGTGTACAGAAGGTATATTTTATTGTTAACTTTCAAGATTAACTTATTTTGTTGTGATAATACCGGTTTTACAGTGTAATGAAAATATTACTTGTTATTTTGTTTGAAATAAAATTTATCATTAAGGATGTGTTTTCTTTAAATAATATTTAAAAACAAAAAGTTAAAAGAAATTTTCATAATATCGTAAAGGTACCGGGTACCTACCGCCGGTAATGTATACACACACAAATGCAAAACGTGTATACACATTACACACAGGCAGATGCATTAAGATTTAGCTATGAACACTAGGTGGCGTATTTGGGACATAAATTGATGTGAAGTTACCCATCTATTTCCTAATATACACATACTTATCTATGCAACATTGAACATTGGAACTGTGCTTTGGAATTCATTGGATTAGTAATTTTGATGACAATTGACAAGACAGACACCACACAAATAGACAGACCATAGACAGACATATCGACATAACATATACTTACTTATCTATGGCCAATTAGCCACTATGGCCATTCGTTAGTATCAAAGATGTTGCATTAGTCTGTTTAGTATATTACCCCGGTCACTCCGCTAGGAGTATTCTGTGCTCATATACGCGCGAACATTCTTACAATACGAATTTTTGCGCGCATGTCAAGGGCCGTCAGACATTTCTTCGCAAACCATCAGATATGCAAATGGGTTCGCATACTCTATATGCGACAGTGACGCATATTTATATAGATAATTATTCACTTACAATTCGGACACCAACGCAAAAAAAAGATGTCACTGTCAAGTACAGTCAGATAAAAATTTAAGTTACCAAGACAAATTATAGTAGATACTTTAAAAATGAAAGATTGCACGCTATGAGCAAGAAACCACTACGCTCGCTCATTAGCCTTCGGAGGCAAAGAGAATATAACTCTTGCTAGAGTATATGTATTATGTTCTGAGAAAAATAATCACTACGTTTTAGGCAGTGTTGAAGCAAAATGGCAAAACGAAACATATTGAATCGGTAGAGTTGCCATAAAAAAATCGGTAGAATTCGGTAGCCGAACATTAATGTCGTTTTTAGATTAAGTTGAATGAAATAAAACTCAGTTATAAATAAGCATTATTTATTGTACCACTTTTGGCACGACATTTTTGTTAACATAGTTTCTGGAATATTAAAATCAAAGCAATTTCTGTTACCTAGATTCTAGATATCGTTTTGTATGTAAAAGTCCTACTATGGCCTCTGTGGAAAGGCGTTTACGGGTCTTCCTTCGTCTTTATCGAATTTACCGCAGAGAAAATTCGTTCCACATTTGCAGACGAGTGAAGTAAGGATATTACATGAAAGACAAAAGCAGTAACCAGTCCAAACAGAGGCGTCACATCATTACTTTTTATTTAGCTTACATTCACCCAAAAATCTTCGGGATTATTAGGAAATTGGTGAATTCCATTAGTATTCCTAAACAGACGCTCTGTGTCAGTCCTGATAATATTTGACATCAAATATAGGTATTGGGAAATTCTCTACAAAGTGGAATAAAAGTTGCGACAATTCCTTTTTTTGACATTTTCTGGGGTTAACATATTTATGTGTTTCAGTGGGTAGTTTTTTAATGAAAATCTTTGAACGATTTGCGGTTAAATTAAATTGATCTGCGGTTAAACTCTTATCTTTGAGAAAAGTGTCTGAAACTTTAGCCCCAAAGTACGTTTAGCCAATATCTAAAAAGTTATTGGGATTTTGAATTCTAAAAAGTATTGGGAACTCAAATATATATAACTCAAGTACTCTATAACTTAGTAATAACTCAAGTATATGAAGTGGCAACTCAAATAAGTATCAACAAAACACAATTTTAGGAGATAGCAAAACATTGGACAGGTATATATGCTGGTGCCCCAGTAAAATAGATGAATATGATTCATTGGTTAATTTACTAACAGATGAGGACATTCCGGAATACACTGCCCGAATAGCTGTCGTCGAATCGCTGGAACGTCGGTCTAGCTTTGAATAGAATATCTGATTATTTGTATTCATAAATTTAAAAAAAAAATACGAAACTTAACAAGTGTCAATGTGACTTTAAAACAATCTACCATTTAAGTTTAAATGTACCCCCCCTAGGTGGGCCAGGACCTTGTCGTGGTGGGGGGGCTCACCCTTGGCAATCCGGGCGGTTGCAGGGGTCGGTGCTTTTTTCCCCACCGACCTTCGACTGACCGGATTGGTTTTGGGGACAAAGAAGGCCCACACGACGTGGGCTCCGAGCGGGCTTCGTTAAACGCAGCTCGTGGCGGAGTCCAACAGAAGAGTTGTCTTTTTACTTGACACTGGCGGACAATGGCCATCCTCAAGATGAGCCGAATCGCCATCTTTTAAAATAGAAGAAGAAGTTTAAATGTATAAGTCACATGGGTGGAGTTATAACTATTCTTCCACACTTTTAGTATCAAATACCCTTGACATTTAAAATAATAATTATTAAAGGGTTTACTAAAATAAAAATAAAATATGCTGTATTATATATATTTGATAGAAGAAATAACATTAAAAATAATCCTAGTGTTGAATAAGTGTTTTCAAGAGAACTTTGTGTATTAAAAATAATTATTAAAAGAAAGAAAAAAAGTTAAAATTATCATTTTTGTTGTAAAATAAGACTTAATGAACAAAAATGTGCTTAAATATTCATTAATTAAAATAAGGAAAACAAGAATATCTTGTTAAAATAAAGATTATTCATAACTTTTGGTTTTAGTATGTTGAAAAAATAAGAATTTGAATGAGATTTATAGGAGCTAGACTAATTTGTTAAAACTAAACTTAATTTTTAGGTTCCTCAAAATATGGATTTTATTAGATAGAACTATAGATTATGTTAACCCCCACAGCCGCAGCCACCCATTGGTGGAGGAGACGGGCCGGAACCAGAAGGTCCAAAGCCGCCATATTTCCTGGATGGAGGCTTTGGTGGTCTGAAAATAAAACTAATAATATTTAGGAATATATTTAACACATAACATTTAGGAATTGTCTAGTCTGCCACCAGTGGCCATTTAATAAAAATGTACAGGTATACTACCACTATTGCTAAGTTAAGAATTATGTATTTCTTTTTCTGCCACTATAGGTAGAACAACAAAATATTCGAGTGCTAGAGGCAGAAAAGCAAGAATTTTATAAGTCACCTCTTTTAAGGCAGCTGCAAAAGATGTTTACTTTCTGATTGTAGATAGTAGTAAACAGTAGGCGTTTTCGGACAGCTAGTAATCTTAATGTCTGATTAATAACATTATGCCAGACAGCCCAACTAACTGATTAATGATTGTTACATGGATTTGATTCGATTAGAATTTCTTCTTTGGCGTTTGCAGGTTTCCTCACGATGTTTCCCTTCACCGTGTGAGAGCAATCAGTAAATGCAATTAAGTTTTTAGAAAAAGAAAAAAAAAACTCATTGGTACATGGCATGGCTGGGGATCGAACTCGGACCTCTCGACATGATAGGCCGCGTCTTTCCCAATGCCTCAATGACGTCATCAATAGTATTATATTTTTTATTTTTCTACGCGGACGAAGGCGCGGGCGCCAGCTAGTATTTAGTAGAACAGAGGAAGTGCAATTTAATAGATTAAGGCGACATACTGTACCTTTAGAAACCGGGTTAGAGATCGCCCAATAACCCAATTCCCAGGTAAAAATCAGTCAAAGTTAGCTCAATGACTTTATCTTTATGACAATTGACCACATAATGCTCTATATTTTAATATACATGTGTTCTGATGCTTACCCACTGCCCGGTCGACGGAAATCTACTTGATGTTTGTCCCCATATTTGCTGTAGTTGGGATTTATGAGAGTCTGAAATCTAAAAATGGAGTTCTACTTTTACATTACCGTTACACATTATTCCAAATGTATAATAAGCCTATGCTAGCACAGCAGTAGGTCAAAATATTTTTTCGGTAAGTTTATGCAAAATCTAATTTCCTTTAGTTCACTTTCCATAATTTTTTGGGTCCAAAACTATAACCTCACACACAATGAATATTCACACACAATACACAGAACAAATCTGAAACCTTATTTTGTTTTAGTGGTCCTAGTTTTATTTATACTTTTTTTTCTGAATTTATTCTTTAATTATAAATTAATTCATTGTGAGATAAGGAATGGCTCTCACTCACTCAGGTGTAATCTAGTGAGACCCGTCTTTTGTGAAAGTATCGAATAATTCTTTCTTTCTAATTATGTCTAAGACCTCAAAATAGATTTTGTACACATGGATAAAATATACACAAGGAATACACAAGTGTTTGTGTGAAATAAATAATAGACTTCCAATTTTAAAAACCCCGAAATTAGTATACTAATAAGTATACCGAAATTGCTAATAGTCACCAGGTTAAGGTTATTTCCTAATACTTGTATTTTTTCTGTTCACGTAATGTGTACCCTAACAAGACCATTTACAAGCATCTGTGTAATCAGAAAATAATAATATGTCTATTTGAACATCACATTCTTTTTGTATTGAAAGATACAACAGTATCCTTCAATATAAAAAAAAATGTGATGGCATTTTTGGCACTTAAAAAATATATAGGACAAGCTATTCAAAACATTTTAAAAACATGCTATGCAAATTATTCGAATTAGGGTGTAGTAAGCAAGTTGAGAGAAACTAATTCAATTTTTTTAAAGAACACCTGAAGTAAAAATACTTATAGATAGTTCATTGAATATAGGCAAGTATGTTTATATTAATTATTAATTAATTTATTAAATATTTAGTATTTACTTGGCCTCAAGGGTTTATCTTTAAATATCCAATGTTACATACAGAGGTCCAGATGCAATCCTCGGTTAATGAACTAAGTATATAGGCTATTGAGGTTGTTAAGTGACTTGACTAATAAAGAATAAGACAATACTTGTATGTGGACATAATGGAAAATCAAAAACAAATTAAACAAAATAGAAGTATGGACCAAAGAAAAATTAGTTACTTAGAGCATAAAATTGACATTTTAACCCTATTCTTTGTGAACAGGCGAATAGGACTTTACATGACTACAACAACTAATTTCCCCGTTATAGGGAATTATCATCATTTCTATATGAAGGTTATGTACTTACAATAAGTATATGAAGTTCATTATGCCCCAGAAGAAACCTGTTATACTGAACAGTTTACCCTCCGCCACTGTACCATCTGAAATGTAAATTATTATTTTGAAAATGAAATGTTTCTGTGATTAGGATTTAAAATTAATGATTAATAAAATTAACTTTCTATATTTACTATTTACAATTTAGAAACAATCTTTTTATTTGTTATTTATAGTACCTATAATATTGATTTACTTTAATTAAATTGAACTGAAAGTGAAATTAAAACTGAATTTAATTATACGTATAATTATAGGATGTTACCTATCATCAAATGAACCATAAGCCTGTCAGTTTAGCTTCACATAAAAAAGCATTGTTTGTGCTTTTTTTAGAAAAAAAAGCACCATATGATGGAAATTGCAAGTGCCTGGAGATAAACTTTGTAATTATTTACACAGAAGGCTAATCTTTTAATGTCCATTGTGATATAAAAGACAAAAATACCAAGAGCATCAAACCTATTGTTTGGAATTGGATTCTCGGACTTCATTATGACAATATTGAACATCCAATATAAGTCACAACACTAACTTACTATCTGAAACAGGATTTTGCTGGCGCGCCCACACACACACACACAGAGAGACACCCAAATCTCCTTTTTTTAATATTTGCTTAATTTTTAAATTTTATATCTTCTTAAATTCTGGCCTTTACAATTCAAGCTATGCTTAGTGTAAAGGTCACCGAATAACTATATGTGTAAACTTATCTGTAAATTTTAAAATAAATAAATAAATTTTCACTTTGACAGAAATTAAACCAATAGCCAGATTGTGTTACAGGTTTGATTATAAGAAAAAAACCTTAGTATGTTGATTGTTAAAATTATAATATATATAATAATATTCATTTATTTATTTATTCTTATTACACGCCTTGTAATAATCAGTGGTTACTGACGTGTCCTATATACACACAGGAAATAATATAATTTTAAAGGAACATAATAAATACCTTCCTTTATATACACCATGACTAAAAGTTAGCACACGTGGATTAAAGAAATAACTACTCTCTCTCTGTCTGTATTGTGAAAACTGTAAAAATTTAGAGGATACAAGGAGCAAAGCTGTAAATGCAATTGATTGAATACAATAAGAATACAATTACAAAACTGAAGTTTGACCAAGTTTGACTGGTGAAGGCAGTGTGTCCAGATTGGAAAATTGAAATTACAGTGTGGGCTATGTGAAATTACAGTATTTTGATTAAAATTACACTATTTTATCAGGCAAAATTACAGCGTGTTTTACAGTAAATTGAAATCAAATTTTAAATTTTTTTGGCTATTAAATGTATTATTATAATTAAAATTGAAAAAATGATAATTTATTTTTTATTCACTGTCACTTTGGTTTAGCCCAGGAGCTGGCTCAATCTTATAAATGTTTGAATTTTTAAACAATCAATCAGTTCCTTGAATCCCACAAAACCACACTATAGTACAGTCATTCTATGAATGCGTTTTTGACATTTCTTTAATGTCCATTGCATAAAGTTCATTTCCGAATAAACGATACAGAAAATGTATGGAATTGACACCTGTCAGAACAGCACTCTTATAATGGCCGGAGTATAATAAGTAAATTCTTTGTCCAACGAATTACGAAGTAATAAATAGACAGTGATAGTGACAGTAAACACAATATAAAACATCACACAACAAACCACGCTAAATGTAAAAGTCTCACATTAAAACCCATACCGAAACAAAAATCGAACAACATAATTTGACTGCGTAATAGCTCCATAAAACTTCAGGGTATTCCCCGCCGCTGAATCGTAGACTAAACAAAACGTTTCGTATCACGCATTTATATAGATATTTTTGGAGTTACAATTACGTTTCTTTTTTCTATAGATATATAAGGTTTTCATATAAACAAAAATTACAGTACTTTTCATACACTGTATTCACCTTAATACAGTGTACAGTAGATTTAGTACAATTACAGTAAATCTACTGTAATTACAGTGTATCTGGAAACACTGGGTGAAGGTGAAGTGAAGAGAGAGAAGGAAGATTGATAGTTGCAGTGTTGCCAACTCTAAAATAATTTTAATGCTAAAATCAAAGATAATTGTATTTAGGCACAGGCTAATACAACATCTTTGGCTAAAATAAAAAAATATTCCCTACAAAATGCCAAAAAATGCTAACTTTTATGTTGCAAATATGACAAAAAAATGTTAAATAAAAATACCATGTCAACATTATTGTTTTGATTCCGTTTACTAATTGAAGAACAGTTTACTAAACTGTTCTTCAATTTCTACCAGCCACAAAAAAGTATTTTTTTTAATAGAACGACTAAAATACCTATTCACCTAATGGATTTTTCTTACAAAATATATACACTCAAAATTTTTCTTACAGAGAACTCATCGATGTCAACTCATCGAGTAGGAGTCTGACCTGAACTACTGATCTCCTACATCGGTAACCAATTCTCGAATAAAATATGGAACCAAAATATTTCGGTATTCGGAGAGTGTCCGAATTGACGCTATGTGACTTTAAAAATAAGCTGTTGGTCTTAGAATATTAACTAATTACTTTCTACTTCCGTAAGTCCTCGACAATGTCAAATATTAAATGATACTCTGTGTATGCTTATCGTCTTGTCATTTGTCAATTCTGATTTGATGTTTGATTGATGAAAGAATATTAAATATTGTTGAAATATTGGCGTTTTTGTTTTGCGGTACTCGTGTGGTGTGGTACCTAGCTATTTACTAATTACTTTCATTATTTAAAAAAATATTTTATTTACCTACCACGTTTACGGCACTTTAATATATAGTTTTGTAAATATATTCTATCTATATACTATTACCCTAAAATCAGGTACCTAATGGATTTTAAATTTTTCGTTGCTTAGAGTATTTTAGTTTGATTTCAGTTTAATTTAAATCATAATCTTAATCTTTTGTGTATCAGTTTTGGGCGATTATTTTGCAGATTGCTATAAGAATACTGAATAATAATAATAGGACAAATTCTTATTTTTTGAAGTAAATATGTCGAGACAAACCTCCAGACTTGATGCTAAGAAAGTCGTAAGTGTACGCCCCTATATTAGAAAACATAATTTTGTCTTTTACTTTAATCTAATGAGATTCTCATTTGCTAAAATGTCATTTACAGAATTCCGAACTACTAACGTTGACTTATGGGGCGTTAGTTTCTCAAATGTTAAAGGATATTGAAAATACAGATGATGTCAACAAGCAATTGGAAAGAACTGGCTACAATATGGGGGTCCGCCTTATTGAAGACTTCCTAGCTCGGACTTCGTCAAATAGATGTTTGGAGATGAGAGAAACAGCTGATAAGATTCAGCAGGCATTCAGGTGGATTAATTTTTTGTCTATAATTAATTCATGTTTGTATTGCTGTTAACACTGCAATGCCGCGTTCTCACGGCTTACCTTCTCATGGGCCAAACCACACCAAGCCAGGCCAGCAGACTGTGGGAACCGTTGCATCTTCCGATACCCGTCATCACCCATAGTAATTCGGGATCGGTAAGTTCAAAGGTGCGGTGTGGCCTCTCAGTAAATGATAAATTGTATTTACATAGTTGAGTTTCAAACATTTGAAGATGGGTTTGCCCAGATTCTATATAAATAATACAATGGGCCTAAAATAATATAGGTAATGAACAATGTCATAAAAGACAGTATTTTTGTATAAAAAAATAAACAAACATTAGTTAATTAATAAAGAGAAGACAATCTTTAGTTTATCCTTAATTTATGGTATGTTCCCTTTGGTGAACCACTTAGTTTCCACTACTGATGGCCACTGAGATGGATTACTCTATGCTAATATTATAAAGAAGTAAAGTTGTTTATTGGTGTGTAAGGTAATCTTGGAAACTACTCATCGGATTTAAAAAAAATTATCCCTAAATATTCCACACAGACGAAACTGTGGGCATGAGCTATGTAAAACTAAAGATACAATGCTTGGCAAAAGTTCAGGTGTCAGTATATGTCAGGAAAATAAAATAATGTTCCATTCAGCTTAATGATAATAATAATAATCTTTATTTCAGGTTACTCAGACCCAATGTGTCAATATATCTTACATACCTATTGTACATGAATAAAAAAATACAAGGAAAAGATTTTTTCTGCTTTATGTATTTTGTCAGGCTTTATATATATTTTTCTGCTTTATATATTTATAAAAAGTTTTATTATACATTTCACCTGTATAATAAAATTATAGTATATTAATGTTGTGTTATTTATTATACACTTATTTTATTTTATCCTTTGTGAACTTGAGTATTAAATTTTGTCAATCTTTAGCCTATAATTTTTATAGCATGTTATGAGCTCTTTAAATGGTAAAAAGCTTAAAGTAATAAATGGTATATAATAAATACTTATCGTGTGAAGCAAAATTCACTGCGGCGTGAATACACGGTATCTACCTTATGAAAATCAACAGTAGCCAACAGGAGAAAATAAAACATTGGGCTCCAGTGACGGAAAAAAAATCCCCAGGCGAATGACAGCTAAACATTGCACAGTCACCTATTTGCCTGTTTTTGAGCAACAAAAGTTCACCTACCAGTAATTATGTATATTTGCCTATTATAAAGAGGGACTTTTTGTGGCCTTTTATCTTAAAAAAATCTAAAAAAATTCTCAGATTGTACCTGAACATGCAGCCAATAGTGACTGGATGGAGCAGTTCCGGCGATGAGTTCTCCCTCACTTGGGACCAGTGTCCTCTGAGCGAGTGGGTTGAAATGCCCAACAATGGGCTTAAATACTGTTCTTTGATACCAGGAGCAATTCGTGGTGCTCTGCAAATGGTACAATTGGATGTGCAGTGTTGGTTTGTACAGGTGAATAAACTTTTCTTCTTCATCTTTTTATTTTAAACTCAAAAAATCACTTTTAACATAGATACCAATAAAATCTCTGTATTCTATAATCTATATAAGATATTAATATTTTAACACATTTTTATTTGGAATCAACTTTAAATTATTTAAAAATATAATAAACATTATTATATATTATATAATAAACATCTTTAGTCACAAAGGTGTAACATTTTGTGCACTCCTACCGCACAAAATGTTACAACCTCAGTCCATTCAATGAAACTGCCACCTATATAGGAAATACATAATGGGTTGGCCAAAATGTTTATTAAGTTCATTCATGCCTTTAAATGCAAAGAAAATATTTATTTAGAGGTTTTTCCACTAGTTTTAATACTTGACGGACTCTGTGGCCCACTCATGAAATGACAGAAAAAATATTTTGAAAAAATGTTAGGTTAGACAGGCTGACGGTCCACTTGTTGGTAGGTGGCTACCATTGCCTATAACATAAGCTACGCTACAGATTCTGCAAGTGTGCTGCCAATCATAGTAGGATTAAGAATAAGGGATTAGGAAGGGATAGGGTAATGAACTCGGCATAACTCACCGATATATAACAGCACACTTGCTTTTATTTTACGGTGGTCTTCTGTAAGGGGCGGTTACTGTCGTCAGATGGGTGCCCAAATGACTACGAAAAGCATTGTGCCCTGCCTGTCTTGTAAAATAGATAAATATACAAATACTTTTGGTGATTATAATAGGCAAACATAATTATGCGTATAATTGAAATCTTTATAGTTTTATTAGGAGGATGCTTTTAGTAAAATTACACAATATTTTAAGATACAATGCCTCTCAATGTCAAAAATATATGAAAATTTATATTTTATTTTACTGTGAATTTAATCTAATATCACATTCCAGGATCAACTAAAAGGCGATTCGGTGACAGAGTTACGAGTGAAATACATAAAGAGGCTGGAAGATGCTGTGCCGGCTGGTGAAGATTAAGCCCTGTTCCAGGTTAAAACATTGGAACTAGATTATGAAACGAAATTATTCCAGCTAGTCTCATAAGTTAAACGGTATTTCAGTTCGGCTGTGTCAAAATTATTTTTATTGCAATTTTCCCACAAAAATGCAGAGAAAGTAGTCTGACTTGTGCCCTTGTAGTAATTATCAGTGAAAATAATGCTCTTTTAACATTACTGCAAATACATACCATAACTGAAATAAATTGTAAATATTTTAATACCAATTTAGTCAATCGCTAAATTTTCTCCATATGAACTGGAATCATCCCTTGAATTCTCAGCGACATAGTTAGTTATTGATAAATAAGTATAAAATATAATGCCTGAGCATGGTTACAAAACTACAAGTCAAAATAAAACATCAATGTTTTAAATCGATTTAAAATGCTTCATAAATAAAGTCGATTGTAATAAGATTGACGAGCCAATTGGATGAGTGGTTAGGGTGCTTGCCTTAACGCTCTGTTCTAGGGTTTTTGGGTTAGATTCCCGGCAGGGTTAACTTTGAAAAATGAACTTTTCAAATTTGGCTTTGGTCTGGATCTGGACAGTAGTGGCAGGGCACACTGCGTTTCGCAGTCATTTGGGCAGCCCGTCTGGCGGCAGTAACCATAACCTTACAGAAGACCACAGTGAAGTAATAGCACGTGTGCTTTTGTGTTTCGGTGAGTGAGTAAGGGATGCCAGAGCCCATTTCCCTATCCCCTCCCAATCCCTTATCCTTAATCCTACTGTAGTCGGCAGTGCACTTGCAGCGGCTTTGGCTTTGCTTGTGTTATAGGTGACGCGACGGTAGTCACCTATCATCAAGTGGACCGTCAGCTTGTCTGCGCACTATACTGTGCACTATACGTAATTGTATTCTGTAACGCACTATACGTCACTAACTCGAGTTGGACGAATTATAGTCGAAAATAAAATCCGTGATCAAAATGTATACAAAAGTGTTGCCAATTAGGATAATAACCTCAGTTTTGTGGTTTTTAGTGACAAACTCAATCCAAGAATAAATGAAATAAAATCCTTGTAATTATTTTTACGATACTGAAATAAAGTGGAAGCTCTAAAATTTGGACTTTCATTTATTTTTTATTTATAAAAGAAAAAACTTTGAACAAGGGAAGGGAAACTTTGTACTAATTTTAGCAGCAAAGACTAAATCAAACATTTTTTTTTATTAAAGATGGGTTTGCTCTTGACCAGCATCTATCTCATGTAGGAAAGATGTGGCCGACGATGGAGCTAACCCAGAAGATGCCTATTCACTCGAACCTTAAAAAGATTTGGGTTGTATGAGCTCGGAAATAAAGACGCCGGCAGGGAGTTCCAATCCTTAGCAGTGCTTATTATAAAAGATGTTTTAACGCGCTTGGTCCGAATTAGAGGGATTTCGACAAGATGAGGATGGTAACCAGCCGTACCGTCTGCATGTCCGATAGCCTACGGTATGATCTCATACAGCTCCCGAGCACACTCCGAAGTACATCTTATAGAATACACACAGACAGGCAATTTTACGTCTATGTGCCAGGGTCTGCAGTTCAGTTTTTATTAGTGTACCGCCGCAAATGAGCCTCCTAGCTCTGCAATCCACTGAGTCGAGTGCGGCAAGTTGGCAAAAACCTACTGTTTGGCCAAAAGCCCAAATTATAGATTTTTTTATACATATAAAAATTACACCAAAATGAAATCAAATTTTAGCTCAAAATTTTAGCATAGACAAACTCGCTGCGGAAAATGGCGTCACCGTCCTACTACTGCCACCTTACCTATCGCAGGTCCCATCGAATTGGTTTGGCAACGGGTGAAGCTGTACGAATTACTTTCCCCTATATCTAATACTGAATGACGAAATGAAATAGTGACCAATAGGGACAACTTGAATCGAGTATTACGATAACACAATATTATTTGAATTTTTTTAACGATTCTCTTATTTAAACAGTAAAATATTTTATAAATAGGAAGTAAAAAAAAGGTTCAAATGTTTAGACCTCTTCCTATTGCCACTGCCATAAAAATAATTTATTATTTTTCCGTTTTTATTTCAAATGGTTATATTTTATTCCTGGATCTTAGTTTACGCCACTTAAAGCCGGAAAATCATTTGTTCAAGATATGGTTACATTTTTAACACGATAATATAGTACTTTTCGATAAACCACATAATTGAGATCATTATTTGACTAGCTGAGCCCGCAACTTCGTACGCGTGATATTCGTTATAGCGCGTAACTATTTTATTTGTAAACCGATTGGAATGAAACAAACACTATATGTTACGGGAAGCATGCTACAATACATCAGTGAAAACCAGGTTCAAATTTGTTAAGCCGTTTCTGAGATTATCGCGCACAAACAGTCAAAAATTCTAAAAACTATTTTTTACCTCGATATCATAATTACAACGTTTTTTATGTACAGACACGGCTCGTTTACGATTTTATTATAATGTATAGATTGGCAACACTTTTGTTTACATTTTATTTTATCTCGAATTTAATTTCAGACCATGACCAAGTTTAAATAAAATTTTAAATAGTGATTATTTGTATTCCTTATTTTATCTAGTGTTTAGCATTTTTGTATTGATAATAGTCTTTAATTGGTATATGTAAATTTGAGCTGACCATTTGGAATTCTCCTTTTACGAAGGAGAAAAAAAATCTTACTCAAAATCATTGACAAAAAATAAGCTATTTACATTATTAAGTTATGTTGTTTATATTTTGTTATTGTATATAAAGTGTTCATATTATAGATATTATTATAGACAATTATTTATAGACTAGCTGATTATCGCGGCTTCATCCGCGTCATAAATAGAATGTTTATTTGCCTATTTATTTTTCTAAAGTGTTGCCAATTTATTTTTAGATTTTCTTACTGATAAAGGATACTCTTGACAAGGGATATGCAAAATTTCATGCTTGATCGGTTGAGTAGTTAGGCGTGAAAGCGTAAACAAATTTTCGTATTTTTAATATTAGTAAAGAATATGTGGGTAAAGTAAGATAGTGTGAATTTGATTAGTCAATGTATCATTAGAATAACTGGAAGTTGGGAGGTTTTGGCATCTCTCTACATATATATTGTTATGTTTAATTTTAATTAAAATAATGTTACTACAATGTTCTCTTTTTTTTTTCTTTAAATTGGTATTAATTTACATAGTTCCAGCATTGACTAGTCTAGTTTATCCCAACTTATTAGGTAAACATTATTTTTTTTTAAATGCGATTTTTCTTTATTAGAGACCCTACAAATGTTAGTTGTGGCAAATTCCCGTATCAATTTTTGTTGAAAAAAAAAAATTTCTAATCTCTAGCTTCTAACTCTCTCTAACCATGATTTCTAAGCTCGTCAACCCAAATCTTTTCAATATAGAGGTTATATGTATAGGTATAGAGCTTGTATTCTCAAATAAAACAAATTAAACAGTCTTTTATTTTTTATTAAAAGCTTGACTTCAAAATGCATATATTCGATAAGGTATTATTTTCAAATTAATTCCTTTTATCGAGTCGTAGACTCTTAGTACCTTTTGAAATTAATCACTAAGCAGACAACTGACAGACGTTTGAAATGAAATTTTGGCAATACTGTTAAATGTCCTGGTGCAAGCAAATGTCGACTTTCAGGTGACGAACCTTTTCTTACTTACAAACATACAAACCTTTACTCTTTATAATATTAGTATAGATAATATAAACTCAATAGCATGGATCATGCAATGCCGGAGGCATTATTATTAATATAATGATTTATAGGTACTACTATAACTATGAAATAGATATACCTACCTATAATTGTCATTGTAGCAACAGTCTGAATGTGCCTTTAGAAAATTAGGAGGCATCTGTACAATATCAATCAGAAACGACAACATTGTATATCTATTCGTCTATTGATTAGCAGATGATATTGGAGCCTAGTATGTTGATACTGGCTGACTGAAATCAGAAACTCCTAATTACGAATAGAATACAATAGACTTATGAAACAATAGCGGGGACCAGAGTAATTCAAGTGTTCAATGACAATAGAAATTCAATGTCTATGCGATACTAAAATGTTATTAATGTTTAGTATAAACTAAACTACTTTACTGAGCCCGCAACTTCGTACGCGTGGTATTCGGTATACTTACGCGAACTTTTTTGTTTGTTTGCAAACACTTAAATGTTACGACAAAAATTCTAAAAACAATTTTTTGACATAAGTACAACCTGCACAAATTGTTTAAATATTTAATGTAAGTACAGACGCGGCTCGTTTACCATTTTATTATACCTAATTAATTATGTATAGATAATTCGCATTATTATCTGTGGCTGCAGCACCAGTTTCACATACTTTGACGTAAGTATGGTTAAACTGTGCTATAGCATTATTAGTACATTTTCTAAAGAATCTAACAAACCTCGTGGCAGTAACATCATCATCATCATCATCATCTCAGCCATAGGACGTCCACTGCTGGACAAAGGTCCCCCCCCAATTCTCCACAAAGACCGATCAGAAGCAGCCTGAATCCTTGTGGGTAGAGGTCCTATGTTACGCTTGCCGGTCTGTGGCCTTCACTCGAGAACCTTCCGGCTCCTACGGCCGTCGGCTTTCAGTACTATTTGTCCAGCCCACTGCTACTTCAATTCACTAATCCTCCGTGGGGTTATGTCGGTAGCTTTCGTTCGATTACAAATCTACTCATTCTGATTCGATCTTGCAGTGTAACCTCGAGTATAGCCCTCTCTATAGCTCGTTGGGCTTTCTTACGAGGCCCATGGTTAGAGACCACGTTTCAGCGCCATATGTCATCACTATATGCCAGTGTGTGTGGTTAATTTTGTACGGTCTCTTAACTTTATTACAAAATTGAACATAAATTTTTTTATAATAAGAAGTGACAGGTAGGCTGACGTTTTATTTTAGATGGCTACCGTCGCTTAAGGGGTGTTTTTAAGCACAACGACGGGGACACAATTGCCTTGCAGCTCATGAAAAATTACTTTGTCAATAGAACGCTATAACAGTATAGTTTTTTTTTTTTTTAATAAAGCACCAGGCAGACTGACCCACAGGACAATCATTAGATGACTACCGTGGTATATATAAGGCCCAAAATTCTCCGAGATGATGTGACGATGGTTGAAACGCAATAATAAAACTAAACAAAGACTATGAAAATAAAAGGAAGTAGGCATTTTATCATTTGAAATTATAGGGGAATGATTCCTACATATGCATATAAATTTTGAAAGAGTTTACATTTATACGAGAGATGATACGAAATGAAAACAATGGGTTCGTTAGCCGAAAGAACACTCCTATAAAGTGTCTCACTTGACAAGTCGCAATACAAGTAGGTACCGCAACTTCCGTTTACAAAAATCATAACTCTTATTACAATGTCGGAGGGCTCAAAATTGTTTATTTACATTTCGTGCCTACTTAAGGTGTAGCGAATACATCTGTAGGCCTATTTATACCTAGGAATGTATGCTTTTAAAACAGAAACCATGAGCACCTACATTTTTACGTAGGTAAAACTTGCTTCTTGTGTACTTACATTTATATTTTAATATTAAAACGCCTAAAAAACATCACCATTTAAATAGCAAAAATGAACTGTTCAAAAATGCCCCCAAAACAACACATCATTATAAATCAAGACTACCGTGAAATAACAGCAGATGTGTTATTATATTTCGGTGAGTAATAATTTCACTACCCTTTCCTAATTTGTTATCGTTAATCCTAATAAGGCCGGCAGCGCAATTGCAGCCTCTGGGACGTTGCTGGTAGTCATCTACCGTCAAGTGGACCGTAAGCCTGTCTGAGGATCTTTTCATAATAAAACATTAAATACAGTTAATTCTAAAAAAATACAGCAAATAAAAAATTGAATGTCATCATTATGAATCTACAAGTGTTTGTACCAAAAAATATGCTATTTTTTTTTGTTGAATTTACATCTGTGATCTAAATCGCAAGGGTTTACAATGATACTTCATATCTACTTATGTTTAACTAAAATGACCTCCAACACCCAAGAAAATTAATACGTAATTACTTAATTACTTATTTTGTCAATATGTTGACACAATTTCTACGAATCATGTGTCCTACTTAGGTCTAAGTACATCAGATAAAGAGATAAATCTTCCGCCATTTTAATAACAACATTACGAATAACTAACTCATTATTTCCTCCAGTGCAGATTTCTTTATCTGTAAAGTAGGTACCTACTTAGTTGGTGCACACGAGTGAGCATGACCTTTCGTCTTTCTCCTCATAAGTTTGTGCTACGGGAGTTGTTAATAAACACAGCATTTAGTTTAAAAAGGTAGTAGTTGATAACATAATATGAAGGTGTCCAAAAATTCAAAAGTCCAAAAGTCTTGTGACTGGACAACTTAATGACTAGGTAGTGGGGAGGAAAAAGGTAGTGGGACCTTATTTTTAAGTTATAGTAATTTCTTGAAAAGCCTTGAAATTTGACAATATTCAATATTTTTAAGTAATAGGAGTACAAACTTTTTAATTAAAAAAATAAATTAGTGATTGAAAAAAAAAAAACGATAACAATAAGTGTCTACAACTACAAAAGAAAGTGCAGATAAGGGCGAGAAGCGAAGCATTACTTGAAATTTAAGAAATTATGAAAGTTAAAATAATAATAATAATAAAATAATAGATCGATGTGTCAACAAAGGAATGGTATAAGAAAACTTATAAATTAAAAAATTCAATGTTCGAGATTTGGAGTTTAAAGATGTCAAGATTTGCTCACCGAATTGGTCATGAAGGAACAAGAAAACTAAATGTAATCTCTAGTATCAGTTACCCATAGTCATCGCAAATAAATTTTTAATATTATTACTATTAATATCCCATTTTTTTGTATTAGTAACCTAAATTATACCTAATTAGCAACCTGCTGTTCATCGCAGTTTCAAATAAAACTAAAATATGTATATGTGTAGTTTTAATACAAAAATAAAGCTTAGTTCATTTTTTGTTGCAACTTTATTCACTTTTAATCGCCTTTGACACGTCATGGTATAAAAAAGTTTCAACACTAGGTACTTACTACTTATGGCAAGTTATTATTAAAGTTAGTAGAACTAATGGTAACTAACCACAACAAAAAAAGTGGCTATATTATTATTTATTTATTTAATTTAATACAAACTTAAAAACCACTCACACTTGTCTCTAAGGATCACGAGTCTCAAAATTATTTCAAATCACTTATTATTCAATGTTCGTTTATTTTCAGAAAGAAATATGTATTTGCTTAAAATGTGAGTATATATAATATAATTATACATATAATAGCCTATACACATTCTGCCATAGTGGCATACAAATATTATTTATTTGTTATAAATAACAATTAGTATGTAACATTACTAAAATACGAGTAACTATGTCGTAATAATATATATATCTTAAACTAAAATATTCATCTGATTTGTATTTTTTTTTGTATAAAAGCCATTTATGTATGGAAAAACCTTACTTAATTTTTTGCTAAAACTATTGTAGTATGTGTAACTACACTTTTTTACAAGTTTCGGACGTAGGTAATTTTATAAAATTAATTTCACAGTGAAAAATGAAACTAAGTATAAAGTTAGAAAAAGAAAACTGGCTTAAGTATTTCGAGACAAGATAGGTTCACTCGTATTTTTCGCGGATCGAAGATATCGATTTTTCCCTGAATGATATCAGCTGCAATTGTAATAGCTCGCATATTTATTATTTATCGCTTTATAATAACGAAATTAAACTGCAGTGAATTTATTACAAGGATAGAGATAGGATTCTACCACCTTTATTCACTACCGAAACGCCTCAGCACACTTTGCTACTCGCGGTTTTCTATAATAGGTTTATAATTCACCCTCCCTTTGAGTCTACTCGTATCCTGCGTTGTCTCAGTATTTATGTAAGTACCTACATCCACTGTACCGCGTAATTTACACTGTATTATAACAACAATATCTACTAACTTATATGTAACAAGCTGAGCATTGGAATGAAACAAATATTACGGGAGGGTTGCTACAATACATCAGTGAAAACCGCATTCAAATTGGTTAAGCCGTTTCTGAGATTAGCGTGCATAAACGCACAAACAAACATAAATTCTAAACACAATTATTTTGACCTTGGTAACAATTGTTTACAACCTGTCTAAATTGTTTTTTTTTTTTCAAATCGTTTACGATGTGTTTACGATTTTATTAGATTTATTGATGATGTAAGTGTTGTTGGGGAAATCTTCATCAACAAAACTTTTGGTTTTATATGTGCACATTTATTTCATATTCAAATTACTTTCACATTCACATATATATTAATACATTATAAACAGTTATACATCAACAATACAATTAAAACTTGAACCAAAACAATTTTCCATTATCTCTCTACAACTTCTCAAAATACACTTCTGTCAATTCATTTTGTTTTTATATTCTTTATTCTTTTTAAACTATGAACTATATAAAGTTTTATATGCCAGTACAAATTCTCATCTCTAACATCCCCTCTGAATTTGACTATAATAAAACTTTTACTTTGTACCACAACTGACTGTACTACACCAAAATAATCTGACTGACTGTACTTCACCAAAATAAGCTGACTGACTGTACTATCTATTCACCTATAATATCTATCCATCACATACATTACTCCATACCTATCTTCAAATACATTAACCCAAACACAACACTAATTCCTACAACATACTAACCCCCTAAATATAAAAACATCACCTTCAAATATAAAAACACTAACTCATCATATAAAACACTTATGTTCTCCTCGAACTTCATCTTCATCTTATATGAAGATCATCATCAACAACATCTCCACCTTCAATTACTTCACTATATAAAACTCCTCTATCTTTATCGTATAAAACATCTTCACCTTCAATTACTTCACTATATAAAACTCCTCTATCTTTAAACTTCGAACCATCTCTTATTTTAACATTTTCCCCCTCGAATCTATAATCCTTTCTATATTTCTCTCTTCTCACCAACTCTCGATATTGCTTTCTATTAGTCTCCTTCAATACAGCCATCAGTCATCAAACTATATTTCCTGAATCCTTTCGTAAATAATTTTTATCTCCATCAAATCTTTCAAAATATATATATTCCCTTTTCCTTCATATTAAAATTTCTACTTAATCATTTTTTCTTTTCAAAATCAATTTTGTAAAATTTTTCACAAAAATGTCATCAATTGTCAAATCAATAAATTTTCAATTTTCGTAGCCATCTTTTAATCTCCTTTTCATCATATATAATTTTCAATACTTTCTTCATTTAAAAACATTTTCTCTATAATTTTAATTTTCTTCTCTATAATTTACTTTACGCAGTGGAAGCGTGCTGGGCCCATAACCTGTTGTTGGGGAAATCTTCATCAACAAAACTTTTGGTTTTATATGTGCACATTTATTTCATATTCAAATTACTTTCACATTCACATATATATTAATACATTATAAACAGTTATACATCAACAATACAATTAAAACTTGAACCAAAACAATTTTCCATTATCTCTCTACAACTTCTCAAAATACACTTCTGTCAATTCATTTTGTTTTTATATTCTTTATTCTTTTTAAACTATGAACTATATAAAGTTTTATATGCCAGTACAAATTCTCATCTCTAACAGTAAGTGTAGTTCTATATAGTCATTGTTTTGTCTTAGAAACATGACGTCACTAATCATCGTTCCACAAATACAGACTCCAGAAGTACAAGTATCTACTATAAATATATACATGTGTTTTAAATCTATCCTCTATAGCTAATTAGCTAGGCACCTTTGCAGGGCTTTACACAGCAAAAGGGTCGTTGAAGTGTTCTGGGATGGTACCTAGTTTTACTGTAGGTACTGGCGCAGTATAACTATTTTTAAAAGTACAATCTACTCGATTCATGCTTAATAAGGTAGTATCACAGTTTTGTGGTAGTATCAGTAGTATAGGTAAGGCGTCATAGACATTAAAGAATTCCGATAACTATAGGCACCTATAGGTATACTATAGTAAAGCCTAGAAGACAACGCTAGCAACATAAACAAAGTGTACTTGTTTATGTTGTGATGTAGGTACTTGTTTATACTGTGATGTACAGTATAACAAGTGTACTTGTTTATACTGTGATGTACTTTCTCTTCTAATACGGACTACACCACTGAGGATGTCAACCGCAGTTGATGACGAAACGTTTGGAAGAATTTCCAACAGACCTGGGCCATCATCCCGGAGACCTACAACTCATATGGATACCGGCCGAGAAAACCTACATTATACTAACATAAACAAAGCCGGCTCTCTGTCCTTTTCCCTCACACGAAGCGGCAGGCGCTAACTGTTTCATGGTATAAAAAGCCATCTTGACAACCCTTCAAAGTTTATTTACATCTTTGCGTTGTCTCATTGGCCTTGCTTTAGGCTAAAAAATAATGTGCAAATAGTAGAATGAGAATTCAATAAGCATGCTTAAATTTTATCTTAGTAGTTTTTAATAGCCAATACTAAAGCCAAAACCAATTATAAAGAAGAAAAGTTAGTTTGTATGTATTTAATGTAGGAGGTAATCTTCGAAACTAGTACTTTTTTATGTTAAGATCGGCAGACAGGCTGCGGTCCACTTGATGGTAGGTGTCTACCGTCGCCTATAACACAAGCATCGCCAAAGTCGCTGCAAGTGCGCTGCCGCAATAAGATTAAGGATAAAGGATTAGGAGGAGATAGGGTAATGCGCTCTGGCATTCTTTACTCACTCACCAAAACACAACAGCACTACTGCCGCCAGACGGGCTGCCCAAATGACTGCGAAACGCGGTGTACCCTCTGCCTCTACTTTCCAGATCCAGACCAGAGCCAAATTTGAAAAGTTTATTTTTCAAAGTTAACCCTGCCGGGAATCGAACCCGGCAACCCTAGAACAGAGCGTTAAGGCAAGCGCCCTAACCACTCATCCAACGGGCTCGTCAAACGTCCAAGGGCTACTTATATGATTTAAAAAATCTTTCAGGAATTTCAGGATGAACTGCTAATACATAATTCATGCGGGCACTAGGTATGATTCAACGCTTGGAAAATGTACGTATATAACGAAAATAAAGATTTCAGGCGTTATATTGCTTTACACGTTTCGTCAGGCACTAGGTAGGTATATCTTTTATTTTTCAACATGGACGTAGGGTAGGGCACACTGCGTTTCGCAGTCATTTGGGCAGCCCGCCTGGCGGCAGTGACCACCCCCTTACAGAAGACCACCGTGAAATAACAGCATATACGTGCTGTTGTGTTTCGGTGAGTGAGTAAGGGATGCCAGAGCCCATTTCCTTTTCCCCTCCTAATCCCTTATCCTTAATCCTACTAAAAAAAAAAAAAAAACATGGACGAAGCCAGCTAGTTGATAAAGTGCTTGTAAAAAACAAGATTTTGTCTAAAATATCTTTATCTAAATTATAATATTTATTTAACATAATTATATAAATAAACGCTCAAGATTGTATACAAACATAACATAATATGGAACGTGAGGATGATTGTTGCATTTAAGAATAATGTTGAATAAATAATCAGATTTCATTTTATGGCTTTTCTACATTTTTTGGTCCTTCTCATTGTTTAATATTCTTCCTTTTAGATGACATACCTACTCGGCTAATGTTCAGTGTTACATTTTTGTATACTTTGTTGCAAAGTATATCTACTTACTCGATTTTGTTTAATAGTAGGAATACTTACCACAATGGGTGCCGACAAGGTAAGAATAGGGGAAAGAGCTTTGGCATATCTTAGTTATATACCAAAGTTAGCAAAATTGGAAACTAAATAGTAATTAGGCAAAATCTCTATATATAAAAATGAATTCCCATTTCTCTTGGTCACTTCATCACGCGTGAACGGGTAGACCGATTTTAATTCGGTTTTCACTAATGGAAAGAGGGATAACTGGTCGCTAGTTATCAATAAAAAAGGAACTATAATATATTTTAGGTACATATAATCTACATAATAATATAAGGTATAATAATCTAGTAGGTAAAAATACAACATTAATATTTAGAACAATCAAAATTGTCTATAAAAGAGTTCCACTTGGTATTATATGCTATCAACGCATCGATTTTTTCTTGTGAACCAAGGGCACTATACCGAATCGAGTTTAAAGCTAACTTCTTCAACAATCTCAAATCTGAAAGACGACTGGCAACACCAACGAAAGCTACGTAAAAGTCGTCAGATATTAAATCTGCTTCCCACGCTCCGGGATCATCACTAGATAGAACAACTGGCAAGCCTTGAGCTAAAAACGCACTTAATGGATGATTTCGCATGTCACGCACTAAAGAGAGGACCACGTTCGATATCAAATTAACCTCTAATCCGATGTCTCTTTCAATTATCTCTTTCAGTAGCAGTGGATGTTTGGGGAGTGCATACGCATGCCCTATGCGTTTCGCTCCTAATAGTATTGCATCAACCAAATTCTCATCTGTAAAAGTACCGTACCAATCAGTTTCTCCCGCGTGGAAGAAGTAGTTAATCTGATTCCCCGCTGCTGTCAGTTGTGGCTCGAATTCTATTAACGGATTACCAAGATCTTCTTGTCCAACTAAATCGAATCCAGCAAATATCTCAGGCATGACGCCTTTGATATCCTTAGCCACCTTGAGATATTCGTCCACTTGATAAGTGTTTACAAACCTGGATGGGGCAAATATTAATTTTGCGCCTAAAAAATCTGGATAATCTTTTTTGAATCTGTTTATGCTTTTTCTATAAGCTTTTGCTGTTACAACTTGGTCGTAAACTGTTCCATCAAGTTCGTAGAGATTTGGCAAAACACTTCGTACTTCGACATACATGATATTTTCTTCTCTGAATTTTTTTAATGCGTCATAAAAGTACTTTTCCCATATCGGCCTGTACGACAGCATTGGAGCTACGGTTATGAAGTATTTCATGAAAGTGGACCACGTATCTTTAATGGTAGGGTATTCCACATCAGGGTCTTCCACAACGAGTGTAAAATGTTTCCTTAATTCAATATCAAATTTGGTAACATTGTTCGAGGACTGTCTCGCATCAGACATAAGCTGCCAACGACCGTTGCAGGGTGATGTCGGAAGTCGTTCATTAAATCTTAATTGAACATTATTTTTCTCAAAGCAAACGTAAAGATCTGGTAAATAAGTCACTTCTATGAGATAATCTGGACCTAAGATTGCCATATCATGAACATGGAGAGCTGCTCCTTTAGGCATGTCTTTAATAATCTTATAGACTTTGGAATTCTTGATTGTGCCTTTGTAACTAAAAAAATGGTTAGAGAAATTAAAATATTCGGGGTTATCGAACGCATAGTCGACCTCTTTGAACTTGTGTTTCATAAGGCAGTTGCTAACGGTAGCTTCTTTATCGGAGAGAATTATTTCGCCACCTACGGCCAAGAGTGATTCGTTTTCGAGTAGTTTGGCTCGTTGCTCTGCGTGTTCCGATGCATAGCAAACGCCGTACACAAAGAAAATAATGGTGAGTAACGGACGCATGATAAGGTCACCGAGTGCGCGGGCGCAGTGTATCGCGCCAGTCAGCGTTGGACGAATACTGACACATTGAGTGAGTACGCTGACCTATGACTGTGACCATATTGTGCGCTGATAAGCGAAGTCAATAGCGTTGATGAATTATAATTAATCAGCTGTTTGTGTAGCAGTAATGAAATTTAAATTTTAGAAAAAATAGATAAAATATGCTTATAATAAAAGCTAAAATAGATAGTATAATTTAATATGTATTTAAGATCAAACTGACAATCTAATTAAAATGAAATTTCGTATTAAAATAGCTTCAATACTATGTAAAAATATAAGCGAGCGAAGACGCATAAAATTAGCTAGGTAGATAATTAAAAAAAAATCAACTCAAAATACATACATGTTAACTTAGTTGGAACACGTAATTGTGTGGCATCAAACTTATATACCTACCTAATCAGCAGATATAAAAAGTAATATCTAGACTTTAACCAAGCTTTTGTTGCAAGCTATTACAGTTCTTACTACTTAACTAAGTAAATAGAGGCAGGGAACACAATGGCAGTAACAGTAATTATCCAATAACAGAAAACCACCATTGAAATAACATCACGTGTGTTATATTGATTTGAGGTGCCGAAACGTGGCCTCTCACGGCAGGACTGATCTACAAGTTTGTCGCTCAGCGAGATATTCTCGGAGTTTCTTTGGTGGATAGGATCAGAAATTCTGAAATTCGCCGAAGAACCAAGTTTGTCGACATAGCCAAGAGAATAGCAAGTTGAAGTGGCAATGGTCCGGTCACGGTGCAGAGCGGATAAACGATGGGGTAGAAAAGTTCTCGAATGGATCTGGACGCCTTGCAGCAAGCTGGACAAACGACCTGAAAGGCTTCGTGGGAAGCGGCTAGATGCTAAGTATGCCATGCGTGATGGCGAGCCTTGAGAGAGGCCTACATCCAGCAGTGGAGAGACCACAGGCTGATGATGATAGAGCAACTGATGCTTTTGACAGGCTGACTGTTTGTGGCTACCGTCGATAACAAGCAACACTTGGTCAATGCAAGTACTCTGCCGACACTAGGTCATATGTAATAGAAAAGGCTATGGTATCCGTTAACTATACACTTGTATAGATATACAAAACAACAGCACACAAGCAAGGGCGGATCCAGGGGGAGCTAGGTCTAGGTCGACTAGTTATGGTTGCCGAAGTTGTGTAACAACGTTCCTGCAACCGCGCCCATCTAATGGCCGCGTTAGAAAGTCATCATAACCCACAGCGTCCCCTTCGCTGCCGGGTATCCATGATGGATTTCCCAACGTAAAAAAAACTAGTGATACCTTTTCTAATCTCATTAAAAAATTTAATAAAATAATTAATATCTATACTAATATTATAAAGCTGAAGAGTTTGTTTGTTTGTTTGAACGCGCTAATCTCAGGAACTACTGGTTCGAATTGAAAAATTCTTTTTGTTTTGGATAGTCCATTTATCGAGGAAGGCTATAGGCTATATGACATCACGCTAATATAAATAGTATAATATATGTATTGTATAAGCAGTGTCCAGTACCGCGCGCCCCATGCGCACACCGCGCCGCCCGCCGCCGCCGTATGGGCCGCAGCGAAGCGTGGCCGAGTTTAGCTAGTTTTGTATAATGGCAAAAACACGCGAATGACACGCATAATATGACTATATTATATTACGCTGTTATTAGAAATATACGTATATGATACATCAGATCGTTCATTGTATGATGAACCCTGACCATCTCCCCTGACTTGAAGGCTGAATCCGGACTTGTTACGGTGATCTTCTGTAGACGTGCTGCCCGGTAAATGTATGTGGAATGCAATGTACCCTGCCACTTTGTTTTTACCAATTTGTAATGATTTATCTAAATAGAAATCAATGCTAAATGCGTTTGTTGCTAAGCGGTAATCTCGAGAACGGCTGGACTAATTCGGCTGAATATTCGTTGAAGTCCGAGTCGTTCTCTTATGAAGTTGAAAAAATGCCCAGAAAATTGCTAATCCAGGAGTGGGTCACTAGTGATTTGTATTTAAAATCTCTGATGATGAAACTAACAGCGGAACTCACTGTTTTATGGGCAGTTCAAACTGGACGAGAATCAAGGCCTGCAGGCTTCTAGTTATACAATTTAACACAGAGATGTAAGTCTGGTGTTTTGGCTAATCAGGTTCAGTATTCATAACTTTTTAAGCATGCCTGTTTTATTAAGTAACTTAGTAGCTTCGTTAATGCGGCTGATATAAACATACACACCAGGTAATGAAGATAAATATGAATTTTAAATTGTATTCGCAAAATTTTTTTGTTACAATTTTTTTCTTGCTAGGCATAAAAAGCTTAATAGAGTCTACTTTTTTTTAACTAATTTAATCTGTTTGTCTTTTTTAAAACTCAAAGTTGTTTGATAAATATTAAAAAAAAAATAACTTGTATGCATGAATTAAAACATTTATTAATTCTGAGAACTGTATGTTGACGGATGCATGAACAATGATTCTAATGTATCAGTGATAATGACTGTGTAGGCATATCTTGAATGAATGCATATTAGTATCTATATATATTAGCTTTATACATACATAACGAAAATTTTGTGTCATTACTTAAAAGGGCTTATGGTAAATTCACCACAAAAAAAATTAACTGGCCACGATTCTATTTTTTTGAAGTTAATACGTCACATATTATTAAGAGGCAGGCGTCTCTTCTGTATTGAGAAGATTTGGTTACCAAACCATATAGTCCTCTGGACTCGTCTTCTCGGACATGCAGATTATTTCTATTCTTTTATTTTGGGTTATTATAAGTTCGTAGAGCCAACTTCAAGAGGGAGGTTAATTCCCTCGCCATCCTAATCCGCTAGTGGTCTCTCATTTACACTCCTGACACTAACGATACTCCTCGTTTCAGAAGACGACCTCGAAACATCCTACTGGACCAGGATGACCCCATCACAGCAGCAAACGCGGCGTTTGCTGGTGATGACAACGACGTGCAGCTGCCCCGACATCGCGAAAGAAGAGGAAGACCGCCGCGCCCCTTCTCACCTCCGAGGCGCGACCTGGCAGCGCGCCTCGGAGGACCCCGGCCCCCGCCCGGGGACCACTTGTACCGGTCGCGGCTGTCGCCGTGGCCGTCGCAAGTGGCCCTCCAGGGCTAGCCGGTCCCTCATAGCTTAAGCTTTAGTTTAGTTCTTATTGTAAGGGCCGGGCGCTTCTCGCCCCCCCGACGCCCGGTGACGGTTCCAAAGTCCGCTATGGACTGAACCACACCCATCTCGAGGGTAGTTTTAGTGCGGTAAAAGTCCCACATAACCTCTATGGACACTTGCATTGCATGCGGCATGGGTTCATAAGGTATCTTTTGAAGATTTTGAAGATTCTTTTGAAGATTCTAAAAAAAAAAGGTTAATCTTGGACAGCTCGGACGGACAGCTTCGAGACATCTTCTCGTCCAAAATTCCTCAGTTTCTTAAAACAAAAGTTTTCGATGTATATAATGATGATGTATGGCGCTGAAACGTGGTCTCAAGCTCAAGTAAAACTTTTACAAATTATTTTTTTGAAAAAATAAAATATCTACCTAAAGATTTTACAATTGAGTTATTTGCTCTCTTATTTGATCACTAAAGAGTCTCAAAGTTCATTTCATAAAGAAATTATAGTTTTATTTACACAATTGTTGATTGTAACTTACTTTTTAAACAATATTTGATTCATTAGTTACTACACCGTTATCATAATCCTACCTACCCTAACGAAATGGGTAATCTCATACCACAATTTGAAGTCTCTCAAACAACATAATATATACCTACATAAAAATTATTTTTTAAATAATTACATTACACCTAAGATAACCTAACATATCGGCAGGTGTGAGGGCACCCTTAATAGTTACCAAAAATAAATTAAACATGAATTACTTAAGTACCAGACGCACCTTAATATAAAACGAGTAAATCACTTTATTATTCAACTGTCATGAGGTGGCGTTTTTTTATCTTCATCGCTGTTCAGTCAATCAATGTCCAGTTTTAATTAATTTTTTTTGTTTGTAAAATAAATTCAAAATTATCTATCAACATTGACTCATCGTTATAAAGTAATTTTGACGGTTCAGTACCTAAGTATGAAAACATGAAAAAAATGAAAAAAACTGCTAAGTACTTACTTAGGAGCACTATTTGTTGAACTAACGACCTGATATGTGCAGCAGCTAGAATCTGAACAAAATAGAACAAAAATTTACCTCGGTAACGTGTACAATTTTTTTCTTGACAAAATATTTGATGTACCTACAGACGCGGCACGTTTACGATTTTATTATATTGTTACGACTAACTATTGAACGTTCTGGAAAAAGCGTTCGCGCCGGCCGAAAGTCTCGAACGTCCCACCCTATCGGTGGTAGCCACGCTCCTTCCCGACTAGCGTCAATGGAAATTGGTCTTTATGTTTACAAAATAGAGTTTACATTTCAACAGAAACAGCACTTTCAATGGCTTATTGTTTACGATCTTGTTTAGATTTCTGGAAAAGTATGAATAAGAGAGCAGGCGGGCGAGATGTAGAGTGGTGCAACAACCAGCGATACATTAAAGGAATCATTGGCGACTTTTGGCAAGTTTAACGGTTTCATCGGACTAGTTTAGTGATTTTGGCAGTCATCTTGGTTTGTGAAAGTAAATCGTTCATTTCGCCTTACACGGCATTTTAACTTACCCCGCACGTAACAATATGTATAGATATTGTGGATTTAATGAAACTATTAAAATAAACTTAGTTTATTCAAAACTAGATTTCCCCGCGATTCGTCCGTGCCTCTTTTTATTTAATCATTATTGATCATATATTTTTATCAGGCCTTCAATTTTTTTTATTTTATATTTAGATGATCCCTCCGAAACAATACTTTTTCTGGATAAGAAACGATTTACGTTTAAATCGTATTTACGATTAATTTACGATTTACGATTTTATTATATGTATTATAGATATAGAAGAAGATTATTTACGTTTTGAAAATTATATAATTATTCTTTTAATTGTAGGTGTGTGACTTAATTCACGCGATGAGATTGCATGGACCACATTTAAATACGGAGCAACTCGAAACTGATTGAGTCGTATCCAGAACATTACTCGTCCAGTAAAATAATCCAGTAACGAGCGCATTCAATAAAATCATTTCGAACTGGTGTAGATTACAGCATGCGGCCTACGTTAAAAGAGGGTTTCGTTTTCAAAGCATTGCACGGAAGAAACTTAAAAAAAAAAAGAAATATAAAGACCCGTCTCATCCGCCATGCTGATTTTATGCAACGAAAGGGTTGGGGGTACGGATTAAGTGGCACTTTACCACAGTACCGCCCCGCTCTGTACGGGTTCGTTAAAAAGGAAAAAATATGGCCGCGTCATCGTATGCCACGTATACATTTTCAACAAAGAGTTAACAATCCAAATGGAAATGACAGTGCCTTTGCTGATATAGTTTTTTTTTTAATAGAAAATCGTAACAAATCATATAACATCTGTTACCATCTGGTACTGAAAAGTGGTCTCTAACTATGGGTCTCGTAAGAAAGTCCAACGTCACTCAAAGGAGGCTTAGCAAGTTGAAGTGGCGGTGGGCAAGACACATAACAGAGAGCCGACGGCCGCTCGGGCCGGAAGGTTCTCGAGTGGGGGCCACTAACCGGTAAACTACTAAACGACATGTGCTGTTGTGTTTCGGTGAGTGAATAAGGGATGCCAGAACCCATTTCCCTATCCCCTCCCAATCCCCTATCCTTAATCCTACTATAGTCGGTAGCGCACTTGCAGCACCTGTGGCGTTGCTTGTGTTATAGGCGACGGTACCCACCTACCATCAAGTGAGTTACCATCCGAGCCCGTTGAATGAGTGGTTAGGGTGCTTGCCTTAACGCTCTGTTCTAGGGTTCCCGGGCTCGATTCCCGGCAGGGTCAACTTTGAAAAAAGAAATTTTCAAATTTGGCTCTGGTCTGGAGCTGGAAAGTAGTGGCAGGGTACACTGCATTTGCAGTCATTTGGGCAGCCCGACTGGCGGCAGTAACCACCCCCTTACAGAAGACCACCGTGAAATAACAGCACGTGTGCTGTTGTGTTTCGGTGAGTGAGTAAGGGATACCAGAGCCCATTTCCCTATCTACTCCTAATCCCTTATGCTTAATCCTACTGCAGTCGGTAGCGCACTTGCAGCAGCCTTGGCGTTGCTTGTGTTATAGGCGACGGTACCCACCTACCATCAAGTGGACCGTTAGCCTGTCTGCCGATCTTAACATAAAAAAAACGTAGCGTAGGACCTCCAGCCACAAGATGGACAGACGCCCCGGGTCGATGGTAGATCCAGGCTGCTTCTGACCGGTCCTTTTGAAAAGGAGGAAGAGGCAATAAGTGATCGGAAAACAATACTTTAGTACCTATTCAGTTAGTGTGAAATGTGACATTTGATTATGATTTGTTTGCCATTCTTTACACATAGCAGTAATTACACATGACGTCATTACTGTTTGTTTAATTGTAATTTAACTCAATATTTAATGTGTTTTTTCCCTTTATTATTTATAATTAAATGGTATAATTGACATTTATATTACGTATATAAATTGTACGTCGTAATTACGACAGAGTGTGCATAGGACTGTATTATATTTATTTTTATATCATTGTATTCACACTCTCATGCAAATAAACTTATCATTATCATTAAGTAGAACGTGAGTGTTCCTGTTGATTTTGAATCAGCAGGAACCTATATGGTTTTGATTGATAGAACTTCCATTTATTTTATATCTTCGGCCACCTTGTTCTTCAATCTGCCAAATTAAAAATATCATTCTTTTGTGTTAGCTACAATGTTTTTTAGATTTAAGAAGAAGTATTGATACGAGTTTGTTTTTATCTAAGCTGCCAGTAAGTACCTATAATTTTGCATTGCATTTCTCTATAAAACACTCGTTGAATAAATTGTTTATTTATTTTTTTATAGGTCACATTCCATTTTATGAACCATGATTTTATATTGCCAATATGCCATTAAATCTCTCTATGTTTGAATTTTAATAATGTCTACATATACCTACCTACTAAGAATTCTCATAACAATTCGAAGGCACATATTGAATAACATTTACAAAATAAAGCGTGGAAATGTTGAGGCACTCTTATACCAACATCGCTTTCAATTAGTAATATTTCTATAATCACAGATAAGAAAATTATCAGTATTAAAATATTTGCGTTTAATTGTAGACAATGATTTATTAACACTGTAGATATTGTTAACTAGGTTCATTGAAATTCCTATTTGAAACTAGCGGCCCGCCCTCGGCTTCGCCCGTGGTGCATTTTTTATATATATTAACATTCCCGTTTATCCCTCTTTCCATTAGTCAAAACCGAATGAAAATCGGTATACCCGTTCGAAAGTTATGGGCGTACACACATTTCGAAGATCCATTTTTATTTATATAGATTATAATTCTACCAAAGAATATAGTTTTTAGAAAAATTCTTCAACTGTCAAAGCACATGTGAATCACTTTTCTTTGCCAAATTTTCTTAGTTATATTTAGAGTCACCCTAATTGGGGTGTTTTTGATTCTTACGATACGAGAAGCGATAACATATCTGGCTTTTGTATAGGTATAATATCATTGGCTATCAAGGTATTATTGATTTCCATATCAGTATTTCTTTTGTGTGATCACTTTGCTGACACTACAATTGTTACCTTTAACAATACAACCTTGTTCTCAATAATATTTGTTATAAAACTGGTCAGTACGTGTACAAGTTCAATAGTGCAGTGAAAATGTGGAACGCTTTAGCTGTTTTATTTACTGTTGTGCTATCAGTTCTCTGCAAGGATGCATTTGAAATCGAAACTGAGAGGCAAAATCTCATGAAGAAAGAAATGGACATGATGCTAGGCAGTGATATAGTGTTAAACGACAGTGAACAGAGAGCCAATGAATTAATAATGAAACTTAAATTCTATGAACTCGACAACGCATTTAGCGAACCTCAAATTTTTAATTTGTCCAAACACTTTTTTCAATGGAAAGACGAAGTGAAATCCACGCAGATATTTCAAATAATTAAGAACATGCCCAAGGGTGCCGTCTTACATGCACACGACACCGGATTTCTGTCTCCTGATTACGTCTTAAAAATCACTTATTGGGACGACTTATACGTGTGTTTCGTCGAAGAAGATGTACATTTTAAATTTTCTAGAGATATACCAGCGGACTTCTGTATTACTGAGTGGCAATTAATGAGAGACGCCAGATATTCATCAGGCAACGTGAAAAAATTTGATGCTAAACTAAGACAACACTTTACAATAGTTATTGACAATCCAAATGATGTTTACACTGATATTAATAAAGTGTGGAATGCATTTCAACAATATTTCATAACAACGGGACCACTTCTGTATTACAAACCGGCTTGGGAACAATATTTTTATGAAACACTCAAAGCATTGAGAGACGACAATATAATGTATATAGAAATAAGAAGTGTATTACCAAATCTCTACGACTTAGATACTCAATACACAATTATAGATACGGCTAAGTCGTACAAAGAAGTGGTAGATAATTTTGTAATGGAATATCCAGATTTCTTTGGAGCTAAACTCATTTATGCTCCGCTTAGGAATGTAGACGAAAAGACAGTTAAGAAATATATTAAAACTGCGAAGAAGATAAAGCACATGATGCCAGATTTCTTCGCTGGATTTGACTTAGTCGGTCAGGAAGACTTGGGAACTCCTACTAAAGAGTTTGTAACAACGTTAGCTGAAGCTGCAAACGATTTAAACTTCTTTTTTCACGCCGGAGAAACGAATTGGTACGGTACAACATCTGATGAAAATTTGTATAATGTTATATTACTTGGCACAAAACGTATCGGCCACGCTTTTGCTATAGTCAAACATCCGGTTTTGATAGAAGAAATAAAAAAAAGAGATATACCATTAGAAGTGAACGTAATCTCCAATATTGTACTTAAGCTTGTTGACGATGCGAGGAATCATCCTCTAGCCACATTTATTGCACAAGGTTTACCAGTAGTTATATCGTCTGATGATCCTGGTGTATGGGAAGCAGATCCTATATCTCATGACTTCTATGTGACTTTCATGGGCGTTGCTAGTCGTCATGCTGACTTGAGGCTTTTGAAGAAACTTGCATTGAATTCCTTATACTACAGCACTATAAAGAATAAAGATAAAATTGTTCACGAGTTCGAAATTCGTTGGGCGAGATTCATTGATTCTATAAATAGAGATAGTTGGTAAATTAATATCATAATTGAAGACACCCAAACAGATTTTGTGAACTTTATACCTATAGAAGATAAAGTGCCTATAAGCAAATATCTTTTTATGGATGTCCTTGAAGGGTTATTCCAATTATCATATTGAAACAAACGTTTTGCTGCTTGTAGTATCAATCTAATTAGATTAAAGATAATTTAAAAGATAGTATGATGTTGTTGCTATCCATTAAATCCGCGTCCAAAACGCACTATCTGAATATTTTGTAATAATTGTTTCCAAGATAAGTATTGAATATTGTACCTAGCCTAATACTTGTTATTACTTTTTAATAAGCGTATTTGTGTTACGTTCGAATCCTATCAGCCAGCGTAATATTTTAGTTTAGATATCTAATAATACAAAGGAAATCTGAAACTATAGGTAAGAGATTGGAAAATGGATACTTGGGAGCGAAACCTTCGTTATTTTAATTTAAAAAAAACTGCATTAATATTTTTTTCAAGTACTCTCATATACAACCGGGAATGAAACCCAATAAAATCTCTTTAAATAATCGCAACTTTTTTTTTGCACTTTTCAATACTTCTACGAAAGTTTGTCAAATATTTCCACATGATTAAGAAAATATTTTACCTATAAATTAAACCCCTAATTTAAAAATATAAATTCAAGGTTTATGTGTTCAAAATTATTATTTTTTTACCTTAATTAATTCTAGAAAATGGGCGTTAGCACTTACTGTTGTCCTAGTTTTAGTGCAATAATAAAATTCTCATAAATTAAATTTCCTTGCACAGTTACGACAAACCATAAACAGTTAAGTTGGTTCAGTTCAAGGAAGATTTTATTTGAGATTCAAAGTCGTAAATTCAAGGACATAAATCCCCTGAATTGCTTGTGGTTCTAAGTACTTCCATTATCAATAAAGCCATTTAACATCAAGTGTTAATGATTTAAAATTATAAAATTTGAAATTAAATACAAAATAACGTTATCTACCGATTTTGTATGTCTTTGAATTTATAAAATCCTGCTAAGTAATATTATACCTAAATTCGAAAGTTTGTGGGGTTTGTTACTCTTTCACGTAAAAACTACTGAACAAATTTGGATGAAATTTAGCACGCAGATAGTTTATTAACTGGATTAATATATGGAAAAACGTTAGATTCCTGAAGGATCGTCTAAAAATATAAAAAAATGGGCGCCACCGTCGTCGTCACAGCGATAGATAAAGATGTCGGGCGTTATATACCTACTGTTATATTTTCTCAGGTGTTATATTTTTCATTTTTCAACGCGGACGAAGTCGCTGGCACCAGCTATTTATAATTTTTTTTTAAAGAAAACAAGCCAACGATATCAGTGATATTCCTAATGACAGGCAAAGGAAGAAGCTGAATTAGAAGAACCTAAATTTAGATGGTAATAACTTGTCTCGGTCTAATCGGCGTGAATCTTCACAGTTGCGCGCGATTTAATTCCGTCCACGCCATAATGGATGGTTATGTGGTAAACTAACGTAACTTGAAAAATTCCAGTTTTCTTTCTGCAAATTAAATTACATACTTAAATTTCCCCCATCACTCTTCACATTAATGAAAAACGGGACAATTGCGAGTTGAACTCGCGTAAAGAGGGTTCCGTACGATATTACCTATCCGCATGGACTTCTTATAGGTTTTTCTATAATCTATAAGTAGAAAACTAATTTCTGTTTTTTTTTTTCAAAATTTTAGGTTCAGTAGTTTCGGAGATAAGGGGATGGGGGGAATGGTCGGATAGACAGACACACGAGTGATCCTATAAGGGTTCCGTTTCTTTATTCGGACGTACGGAACCCTAAAAATGTATAAAAATCCCTTGGATTGTTTAGAAGTTAGCGGAGAAACAAGCAGAAGCTGGCAGTGACTTCATTTTATGCATAGGATATAAATTCGTCAATTTTTCTACAAGATAATTTAACTTACTTTTTATATTCTGAAACGTTTTTTGGTGATACATAATGTCTAGCTATATGTATGTATATATTAAATAGCAACTACATATCAAACTGTTTAGAGGCAAAGGTGGAATATTTTTTTAGTGTACTTCATAACTGCATCCATTTCTTTCAATAAAAATTATGTGGTTCTTGTACATTTATTTAAAAAAAAAAATTTAGAAAAATTAGAAACAAAATAAATAATCTGACGACCCCGTTGGATGAGTGGTTAGGGTGCTTACCTTAACGCTCTATTTTAGCGTTCCCGGGTTCGATTCCCGGCACGGTCAACTTTGAAAATAAACTTTTCCAAGTTGGCTTTGGTATGGATTTAGAAAATAGTGGCAGGGCACACTGCGTTTCGTAGTCATTTGGGCAGCCTGTCTGACGGCAGTAACCACCCCTTACAGAAGATCATCGTGAAATAACAGGTGTGCTGTTGTGTTTCGGTAAGTGAGTAAGGGATGCCAGAGCCCATTTGCCTAACCGTTACTAATCCTTTATCCTTAATTCTACAGCAGTCGCAGCACTTGCAGAACCTGTATACGTAGCTTTTGTTATAAGTGACGGTAGCCACCTACCATCAAGTGGACCGTCAGCCTGCCTGTCGAGCTGAACATAAAAAAATACGAAATTGACTTACATAACTTTTGCCGACAACTGTTGTGTCTAATGAACACACTACAAGCGACAAAACCATTTCACGCAATATTTACTTGCACCATTACACTAATTGTTGTCAAGTGTTCAAATTAAAATTATTAGCATCAAAGTGCACCTACTGCACAATCTATCTTACATTTTTATTTATTTTATTAATAATTTAATTAAGCTCTTATTTCAACGACCACATTGCGAGCTTGGGAAATATTTTCCGTAATTCTCCGTAAATTAGATGAAATAAATTCCAATAAAAAGAATTACAAATATAAAATATCCAAATGAGCTTTTTATTTATGGAGATATAATGAGGTAATAGGCAATGGGCCGCACACAAGAAAGAAGTCCATCATGAAATAATGTTATCATGTTTATTAGGTCCGGCATGTATTCCAGCACTCCTTCGGCAAAGGCTAATTTTGCTCTAACCGCGGATACATAATTAGATCTGGACAAGATTTGACCATACCCGTTTAGGGCAACCTGTCAGAGCTATACTCTGCTTGCCAGAACGGGTATGATCAAATGACAGCACAGCAAAATTAGCCTTGGCCGAAGGAGTGCTGGAACACACCCCCGTACGTGTAACTCCTATGGCATTGGTATTGTTTGTATAAAATAAATTTTATGCAGATTTTTCTAAATTTTACAAATGTACCTGTACTAAAGAATGTATAGGAAGTTCAATTCAGACACTCAATAAGAACTTTACCTTTTTTGTGACTGTTTTAGCTCGTGTATACCGTAAATGAATATAAGAATATAGGTAAGAATACTTACGATAAAATTGCGCGATCATATTTAAGAACGAGTACTACAGGTTTCACGTTAGATAAAAAAAAAACTACGCATTTTTTTATAGACACTGAGTCTATCGTAATAATAAATATATAAGGTATGTTTCTTGTTTTCGTGTTTTGGATACCTACCTGTAATCTTATTCCATTTTTGAAGACGAAACTTGTGTTAATAGTATCATCATATTATCATAATATACGTATATGTACCTACACAATTATTTGCAGGCTGCTTTGACCTTGGATTCGTTGTGAAGGGATTGCAGTCACGGGTTCGATTCCTAGAAGGGCCAATTTTGGTAATGAACTTTTCATAGTCGCCTCTAGTCTGGATCTGGCAATTATTGGCAGGGCACATTGCGTTTCGCAGACATTTGGGCAACTTGTCTGGCGGCAGTAATTAGGTACCCCCTTACAGAAAACCACCGTGAAATAACCGCAAGTGTTCTGTTGTGTTCTGTTTCAGTAATATGGTCGACACTTTTGCTCAATTTGTGCTGTTACGAGATTTATTCATACATTTTCAGAAACTTATATAAACTTAAATAATTATTCTTCCTAAAAATTATACGTTGAACGTTATAATATCTAAACATAATCCAACGCAGTGGAAGCGTGCAAGTAATGGAATATAAATTATAAAATATAAAAATATTGTGAAGAACAAATAAGTGACACATTATAAGATTGAATTTTAATTACATTTGGCCAGTATTTTTCATATCTTGTTAAGTTTGAGTATTTGAAGGCTGGAAAGTGTTTCGCGGAGCAATAATTTTTCCACCACTTGTTGACATTTTAAGGAATATTTTAAACGTGGAAAAAATATATTATGAGATTAATCATGAAAACATGTTATGTAAATATAAAATTGATCATTACAATAATCTACTAACCGTACAAAATTTTGAGTGTTTTGCTTTAGTATAAGAATCCTTGGAGCACAAAGGAGCAGACTTTTGATATAAGTATTAAAAGTCTTTGAATTTATAGCAGGTAAGTTATTGGAACCCGTGGGAAATAACATATTTAATTTTATTTATTGGAGCTAGTGGGAACGAAATCGTGGAGCGGATGGGAAAAAGCTGACCGAACAGCTTTGGTTAGTCTATTAGTTACCTACACATTTTATTTTTTCTTTAGTTTATAATATTAGCGTTTATTCACCTGAGTCAGGTGCGGAGTTACGTAATCGGCTAGTACTTACTAGTACCTATGCTTTCGACATTTTGTTATTAGTCTAATATGACCAATGTTATTTGGCTAAGCGATTGTTTAATGTTTTACATATCCGATCCGATTTGTATAAGTCTGAGAAACACACTATTTAGGTATTCTAGTGATTTCAATTATTTAAGAAATTTAAATACAAATCTTTTCTAAATATAAAAATGAATCCCCATTTCCCTTAGTCATGGCATCACGCGTGAACGGGTAGACCGATTTTAATTCGGTTTTCACTAATGGAAAGAGGGATAAACGGGGAATGTTCATATATATAAAAATTGCACCCCGGGCGAAGCCGGGGGCGGGTCTCTAGTAGGTAATAAAATCGAATACGAGCCGTGTCTGTACATTAAATATTTTTTCAACAAACAATTTGTACACGTTGTATTTATGTTTCCGAGGTCAAAAAATAGTTTTTAGACTTTTTGTCTGTTTATCTAAACAGACAAACAGTTTCAATCTTAGACACGGCTTAACAGAACTGAATGCGGTTTTCACTGATATATTGTAGCAAGTTTCCCGTAACATTTAGTGTTTGTTTCATACCAATCGGTTTACAAACAAAAAAATTACTCGCTAAATATACAGAATACCTACCACGCGTACGAAGTTGCGGGCTCAGCTAGTAAATAATATAAGAGGTCAAAGTATGAGAGATACGAACACACTTATTGGCAAGTAAGCAATAAATTCGTTTAATCAATGAAAATATTTACAATTTCATTAAATCTACAATACAAATCAAATTGTATAACTCAATGTAACTATATTTTAAATAAATATTTTTATACAAATAAAAAAATTAGTTAAATTAAAATCTAAATACTTATTATTATGTTTATATTTTTAATTATTGACAGAAACCGTTCAAAAATAAAATAAATTGGCGTCAATTATGTAAGTAATGTTATAAATTAAAAGCACAGAGTAAATTAAATTTAAAATTAAGTTTTTAAAATAATATCGGAGCCAATGTGTCATTTATTTATCTAAAACCAACTTAGTCTTGTTTTGTTTATGACTATTCTATAAAATATTGTTAATCTTTGTTACACTTATAATCTAATTTTAGACGGAAATATTACTTAAACTATGTATATGCTATCTAATTATGCAGCCACTGGGACTTATGACACTTTATAATTGCATGGACTTATTTTACATCTAATTTAATTACAATTAAGTAATTTATTACAATATTTAAAAATTAACCTACATATTTATACCTTACCAACACTTAGCTAACGTCAACAGTCAATCACGTAATCATTCAATACTATTGAATTTTTTTTTTCATACTGATCGAATTTTTAAACAATATTAAAATGTATTTTTTATAGAAATATTGGATTATAAATTAAATATATTTTATTATATTAAAATCGTGTTTTTTTACTTATTCCCTCGTATGTATTTGTTAATTGTGAAATGATTAATATGAAAATATTGTTTAAAAAATAAACAATTACCTATCAATTAGCAATCTCAGCGTTTAAATAATTTCTAATAATCTCTTTTATAAATTCATCCCACCTTCTGTTGAATATTTCATACAATTTTTCTTTGTTAGTTTGGTCAAGAGCACTGTATTTGATCGAATTCAGGGCCAATTGCTTAAGCATGCGCAAGTCGGCACGTTTACTTGCAACACCAACAAAAGTCACATAGAAATCGTGAGACAAGGGATCCGCGTCCCAAACACCAGGATCATCGCTAGACAACACTATTGGCATTCCTAACGCCAGATATGTCGCCAAGGGATGGTTTCTAATATCGCGCACTAGAGACAATACTGCATTAGAAATTACGTTTACTTCCAGTGCAATGTCGTTCCTGTTCACAACCGCTACCAGTGTTGGATGTTTCATCAAAGCGTAAGCATGTCCGATCCTCTTCGATCCTAAAAGGATGGCGTCCAATAAATTCTCATCAGTCGGAGTTCCAAACCAATTAGTCTCTCCACCGTGAAAAAAGAAGTTAATTTCGTCTTTCACTTCGGCGAGAACTGGAATAAATTCTTGCAATGGTTTCCCAAGGTCCTCTTGCCCCACTAGATCGAATCCAGCAAATATATCAGGCAATTCTCTTTTCAAATTATACGCTACATCGAGTGAATCGCGCACTTCTTTTATATCTGCAGCGCGATGTCTGGTCAATATAAGTTTAATACCGACAAAATCTGGATATTGCTCTATGAACTTTTTCGTAACGCGTTGATACATTTTAGCCAGATACATTTTGTCATGCGTAGTCCCATCGAGCTCGTATAGATTGTGTAGACCGCTCCGGATCTCAACATACATCACGTTGTCATCGTAAAAATTTTTCAAGGAACGATAAAAGAACTCCTCTCTAACTGGTCTAAAACAAATGAGCGATTTCGTTGTACGATAGACTTTGTTGAATTTATTCCAAACAGTATTAATATCAGCTTCGATTTCATTTTCATTTTCTGTGTACAGTGTGAAATAGCTTTTGAGCTCCTTATCAAACGTGGCTACGTCATCGGATGCGTTTCTAAGATCGTTGAGGAGAACCCACTTAGTGGAGCAAGGTCGATGGGGGACAGTCTCTGCGAAGTGTAATTTTAAATCGTCGTTTGCAAAACAAGCGTACAAATTGTCGTGGTATGTCAAATTCAACAAATAATCCGATCCAAGCATCATGGAACTGTGAATATGTAATGCTGCACCCTTCGGCATACGTCTGATAATTTGGTACACCATAGAATTTTCGATTTCGTGTTTATAACTGAAATAATGTCTCGAAAAATTAAAGTATTGCGGATTGTGGAAGGATTCGTTTATCTCTCTCCTTTTAAACTCCATTAGTATATCGTTTGCAATGATTTCATCGTCGTTCAGCTTTATCTTACCTCCCAAAGAAAGGTTTGATTCCTCTTCGAGCAGATTGCTCCTATCACTAACGTAATTGTCCAAAACGTACCTTGCGTCGAACGGTTCCATAAAAAACAAACACAAAACACTGTAAATCGTAAACGCATTCATTTTGTTCGTCTTTACACACAGCCGTATCAACCGCGGTCACTTAACTGTGACATTCATACTTGGCGTCGCGGCATCGAGTACTGACTGACTAGTAGTGGTCACTATCGTGTTTATTTATATTAACTTCGTCGGTAGAAGCTTTCCTTACTCAACTGATATTTCCAGTGCAAATTGAGTAGCGATTGCTTGATTTCACTGGAATCAAATTCATAAGTTTCAAGGCGAGCGCTTTAAAGCCTAAGCGACTGTTACGTAAAATTATGTGAGACCATTATTTGTAAATTACAATTTTCGCTTTATCGAGATATAGGTACTTATTTAGTATTTTACGACTAAATTTTTCCTTTAAGTCAAACAAAGATTGATTTGTAGATAAGTTTGTAATAAAAGTGTAAAGAACTAATTAAAGAAATATGAGTAGGTATGTTACTAACAAGAAAATTATGCTCGGAAAACTTAGAATGTCTTTGAAAAGCTGTGTAATTTTAAATTAATTTTATAATAACTACTTATGTAGGCTTGAACTACTAAATGCAAGTACCTACTACTTAACCCTGAGATAAATTACTAAATTTATTTCAATTAAAGTAAGTAATTTCTTATCTTTCGAACATTATAAACAGTAAAAATTGTATTTTTTTAAAGAATCATATACCCACTAATTACGAATGATGATGTGCTTGGGGTGCTGTGGGGCTTCCACGATTTTGTAGTGCATCGGGAACGTTCGCCGAGTCGCGAGTCGACTGTTTCTATACGATAATCAGGAAGTGGTGTGCACCCCTGGTGCATAGGGTTCGGGCCAGCTCTAGCTGCAGCCTGAGCGCATATGCTCCTAGCATTGGAAATTGCTAGGTGTAAAGTACTGGTACTGTCAGTGTAAGATGAAAATGAAACCCACCTCTCTGCGAAAATTTAGAATTGTATGGACCCAGTAGGACTTAACGGCGATGAATTGATACGTTGATGATTTTAAATTCGTAGACGTTTTCTACCTCTTAGTATAGCAATCAACAGTAATGAAATTAACAGTGTTTCCTTTTCGCAAATTCGTTTGATCCTGCAATACACTGATTTAATGGACGGAATCTAATCAAAAATAGTGGCCAAGTGGCGGCGATTGGAGGCCTCGTCTAGTGGCTTGACTGAGTCACTAGTGTTCGCGTTTAGTGGCAGCTAAAAATGTGCGGCCGCCCTAAAAGTGTTTGTTTCATTCCAATCGGTTTACAAGCAAAAAAGCAACGTGCTATTCCGAAGCAAGTAAGGTATTTTCTTGTGACATAGCACGTACTAACTTAGGCAAATTTTCCCCGGTCAACCGTATGATTTCCCATTTCCATTCGCTCCAAACCCACACAAAAGTGGATATTTTCCATGACAGATTAAGTAGTTTTAGGAGAAAGCTCTCAAAGTTGTAAAATAATGATGAATCGATTAATTGACTTTGACGATATATTTAATTCATAATAATAACAATAATAACGTAATTGTGAGGTGTTATTTTTTGATGTGATTGACATTGTTTTGACTTTTTGGATTCTTAGTTTGATTTTATTGTTGTTTGGTGTAATTTATATTGTTTGACATTGCTTGACTTTTGTAATTGATTAGATTTTAAGTGCACACCCTTCTCTTCCAAATTGTTTTTAATATTAATATGTATTTTTAATTGGTATTTGTATGAAATGGTTGAAAATTGTATTTTTTTTTTTTTTTAAACTCTTAACATAGATAATATGCAACATATACAGCTGTAGATACCTGTAATTGGCAAGTAAATGTAAATGTGTCTATATATATTTTTCTGTGTGACTTGACGAATTTTTGCTGTTGGTATTTCTATCGAATAAAAAAAAATAAAAAAAAAAAAAAAAAAAAAATACCACGCGTACGATGTCGTGAGCATTACATCTGAAAGAAATTGCTATTATTTTTTATCAGGAGTTCGAACTTTAAAGTTCAACACGGTTCAAAAGAAATAATTGAATGTATTCTTATGTGATATCGTCGAAAAATAATTCATAACCAGTGCAAATACTTATACTTTAGACATCCAATTAGGTAAGTTTGAGTTTTATCTAAGAAAGAAGAAAGAAAGAAAGAAAGAAGAAAGAAAGAGGATCTACTTTATTTGTGGATGTGGTGGCGGGATTCACTCACTGCTTGTGGCGGTCTAATTGGGCAGTCGTGAAGAACTCATTGAAATAACTTTGTTGTGTTTCACTTAGGGGAGACCAGAGCCCGGTCGGCAGCGTACTTGCTACAGTAGGTACCTACCATCAACTGGAACGTCAACCCGGCTGACTATTTTAGCATAAATGCAAATATAGACTCGACAATTTATGGCGTTTTGCGTATTAGTATAAATGATTACGCAAAATATCAAACATGCGTAATATCATATTACAAGGGTCGATTCCGATTATATGATACTAACTTTTGCTAGCGTCTTCGCCCTAGTGACAAGGTCTAAAAATTACAACTGCGGTCTAGAAGGTTCTGCGGGCCATCGGGACTAATATCAGACCGAACACATTTTTTTACCAAAATGAGCGCAACCTGATAACTTAAGAATTAAGGTGCAATCTTGCACAGCAAATTTTTGTATTTTCTCGGAGAGAACCGAACAGATTTAAAATTGGAACGTTTTTCTTACATATTGTGTAAAATATGAAAAAAGAAATAAAAGTAGCCGATTATAACTTAGTACAGAACTTAACAAATGTTGTCGCTGAAAATTTTTATTACTGTGACGAGAAAGTTTCTTTATGGCAGTAATTTGCTATATTTTTTTTCTCAGAAAATATAATATTTTGTATAAATCTGCCCGATTCAAACTTTTTTAAGTATAGTGTATTGGTTTATCTGTATTTTTATCTGAGTTTTTATTTTACTCAAATAAGTCAAATTAGGCGACGAATATAAAGTCTTTTCTGCTAAGTCCTCGCTTATGATTGCAAAATGATGAACGCGCATCACTATAACGCGCATACTCAGCCCTCAGTCATTATTTCATAACAATGACTATACTTACGAACACAAAAAATTACTCTAGTGAATCGTAATTATTTTTTATTATATTATTTAGCTGCTTACACAGGCTGTTTATGTTTCCGTAAATAAATGCTTATCGCATCTTCTTTAATTGAATATCTATCGGTTGTGACCTACATAATAAAGAGCTAAGACCTAATCTAGGTGAAAATATTAAATTATCAATAATAACGTCCTCATAATTAAAATCTTCAAGTAAAACACGATTATTATTGTTTAATGAAAATTTTTAAGTTTAATTATTTTTGTCATAATTGTGATAGACAGGCAGACAGCCTGTTACTTCAAAGAGATCGCAGAAAGGGATTGTGAAAAAGGATCCTTCGAGTCAAATTATGACATGAAGGAAATTGCGATATTATATTAAAGCTATAATTGATAATTAAATGATATTTTCTGCATATCTATAACTTTTTTTTATGTTAAGATCGGCAGAAAGGCTGACGGTCCACTTGACGGTAGGTGGCCTAGAACAGAGCGTTAAGGCAAGAACACTAACCACTCATCCAATGGGCTCGTCATAATAACTATATACGAGTATATTACAAAATAATTTCGCTACCCCCTTCATTGTTTTCTTCTTTTTCTTCTAGGATTTTGATAGCGTTTTCACTAATGGAAAAAACAATAAATTATTATTATTATTATTCAACTTAACTGGTCTCATCTCCCCCTCCAAAAGCCAAAGTGAGGGGGAGACGGTGTTACCCCCGACGGAAGCACAGTCAGTGTGGGTTCAGGACGACAAAGACAGAAACCGGCGCACGATCCTGGCCGTATCGAGCAGCACCGCCTTCTGCATTTGGGCCGGGAGGGAACCGCCACGGAACCCCAACCGCTTCAGGTTACTATTGAGGCTGGTTGGGATCAAACCGTTGACGGATAAACGACTGGGATGATTTCAGTGGACGCAACAGTCCACATGTCAACAATCTCGTGAGCCAAGTCGAGGTGTTTCCTCTTCTTTTCGGTTTCAGCTTTCACGAGACCGTCATCATGCGGGATAGACAGACAGACAGACAGATGTCCGGTTTTTATGTCCACTAAAAACATCAACACAATATCAAGTCTATTCGCTAGAATAGTCCTGTCTGTGATGATAGGCTGTGATGAAAAACTGGTTCCGACGAGTACCTATAATAAGGAATCCTCTCCTCAATGAAGCCGTATTTCAGAGCGAGCTCCTGGTGCAGGATCTTGGCTGCTTGATTGTGCCTGTGCAGATACTCAGTGTTGGCAAGCGCGGAACAACCAGAAGTAATATGCCGGAGTGTCTCCCCAGGATGGCGACAGGCTCGACATATGTCTTCTGTGCCATCCTTTATGATATACTTTTGGTAATTCCGAGTCTTGACAACCCCATCTTGTATCGCACAGACAAAACCCTCGGTTTCTCCGAAGAGATCACCGAAGCGCAGCCAGTGCACGGAAGCTTTATGGTCGATATGAGGCTCGTGAAGAGCCTTGTAAAACCGTCCGTGCAACTCTTTCTCTTTCCATACGGCCTCCCTGACAGAGGTGCTTGGTATCACCGGATCACGCCATTGCTGATGGGCTAAGAATAATGGGGTGAGTCTGTTATCACATTCTACAACCGCCCTACGCAATACGCCACCCGAATCAGCCAAGAAGAAATTTCTAAGGTTGCATATCTCGCGGTTGTGCATGGCCTTGGCGCATAATAAGCCTCGACCACCACACTTCCGCGAGACATACATCCTTTCGACCGATGATTTCGGGTGGCGCATTCTGTGGGAGATCATAGTTGTGCGGACCCTTCTATCCAGGGCATCCAGTTCTGTCTGAGACCATCTGAGCACGCCGAAAGTATAAAGAAGAATAGGCATGACCCAGCCGTTAAAAGCTCGGACCTTGTTAGCCCCCGACAAATAGCTCCTGAGAACTTTTGTAAGGCGCTCCCAAAACTCCTCGCAAACCGACTGTTTCACTACCTTCTCCATTACACCTAAAGATTCCGACATGCCCAGATATCGGTATGTTTCAGTCTCGGAGAGCGACCTCATCTGCCCCGGGCCAACTTCGACATCAGTCGAACGAATAACCCGTCCCCTCTCCACATGGAGGACCCCGCACTTATCAAATCCAAATTCCATCCCTATGGAACTGCTGAAATCGGTTGTTAATTGCAGCAGTTCTTCCAGATGATGAGCATTTGGGGCGAACAATTTGAGATCATCCATGTAGAGAAGATGTGACATCCGATGGCCTCCTCTCCGAAACTGAAAGCCCAGCCTTGAATTCTCAAAGATAGTACTAAGAGGGTTCAAAGCCAGGCAGAACCATAGTGGGCTCAGACAATCGCCCTGAAAAATGCCCCTGCTTATTCTTATCCTATCAGCTGCATCGGTCATCCGCTGACCTGAAAGACTAAGCATAGTACTCCATTGCCCCATACATGCCCGGAGGAATTCTCTAGTCGTACCATCAACCTTGTACAACTTGAGAACCCTCATAAGCCATGTATGGGGAACCGAGTCAAATGCCTTTTTATAATCAATCCAGGCAGCGGAGAAGCCGGGAGCGGGTCACTAAGTAATGAATATATTTTATTTTATTTACTATAAATAAATATCTACTCGATTTGATGAAGCAATGTTGTGGTAGTGTCAATGCCCCATCGTCGTTGAATGTTTACCAGTTATCTAATCTAAACATATTTTTTTAAATTTTATTTTAATAATGATATTCTACAGTATGTATTAAATTTGAAGTATTTTTAAATAGGCTCATACCTATTCCAGTATGTGCCAGAGCCCATTCCACTTTCACCTTTCATGATAAGCTGTTGCCTTGCTGCGTCGTTGTTGCCTGTATAGGTGATGGTTACTTGTGATGCTTTATACCATGATGGCCCATCTAAATGGTACCTGATTCTACCACCAGGTGGACCATAAGTCTGTCTGCCAGATTTGCATAAAAAACTCATTAAGAAAATTATTATTATTTAAAAAAATTACCATAAACACAATTCAATTAAATAAGTTACTAGTTGTAACAAAACACTAACTTCATTTAGGTATTTTGAACGCGACTAACAACGAAATGAATACATAAATTTATCAAAGTAAGGCCATAGAAATTGTACTTGCGCTGCGGATAATAGTATAATTATGATTATAAACGATAAGGATACAACAGGGGATAGGAGGATTGCCACTGACACCAATAACCGAAACACAACAGCACATGTGTCTTTTTCTGCTGCCAGACCGGTTACCCTATTTGTGATTGCGGAACGCAGTGTGGCTTGCCACTCCTATAAGGACTAACATCAGACCGAACACAATTTTTACCATAATGAGTGCAACCTAATAACCCACAAAGTAAGGTGCAATATTGCACACCAAATTTTTGTAGCTTCTCGGAGACAACCGAACAGATTTAAAGTTGGAAGGTTTTTCTTAAATATTTTGTAAAATATGAAAAAAGAAATAAAAGTAGCCGATGAAAATTTTAGTACAGAACTTAAATTAATTAATAAGTTTAAAAAATAATATAGTTGTCGCTGAAAATTTTTATTACCGTGACGAGAAAGTTTTTTTATGGGCGGTAACTTACTATTTTCTTTTTCACAGAAAATATAATTTATTGTATCAATATGCCTAATTTAAAGTTTTATAAATGTATTTTTATGCTCTGTATTTTTATCTAAGTTTTTATTTTATTCTAACAAGTCAAATTAGGCGACGAAAATAAAGCTTTTCTGCTAAGTCATCGCCCACAAAAAAAAACAGTGTAAAAATGTACCCGGAAATTTTTTTTAGTCACCAGAGTTTTCCCTGTATATCCCTGTATAACAAAGTTGTCATTACGTACATACTTATTTACATAGTAATTTGCATAGTAATCGTCAAATTTCGTTGAACGCAAAAAGCGTTATTTTTTTTAAAGTACTATAACACCAAAATCTTTGCGTTATAAAATATCTCGTAAGTTGATTAACTCTTTACAAACAATTTAAAGTCAGTTACCGAGAATCGTTTGTAGCGTAAGCACGCGTGTCATTCACTCAATCTTTCGACTATGAGGAAAATTTTATTACTGTTCATCAGTTTCGCTACAGTACAATCATACTCATTCATGAACATCCGCGATGGAATACAATCGAGCAAATCAGAATTATCCGCAAATAAAATAAGAAAAAGAATGGAGTTATTGGAGAAAGAGATGTTAATGTCTGTTGGAGGGAAAATCAACTTAGACCATAAAGAGACAAGATTGAACAACATATTGATGCAATGGAAGTTTCAAGAAATGGACTACGCTTTCCAGAACCCTCAGTATTTCAATTTCACTTATAACTTTGCTAAATATAAGGACACTATAAACAATTCCAAAGTATATCAGTTCATCAGGGAAATGCCTAAAGGTGCTAATCTTCATGTACACGCTAGCGGCATGCTCGGACCTGATTATATCTTGAAAATTACATATAATGATCACCTGTACGTGTGCTTTGAAGATGCAATAAAGTTTAAATTCGCTTCAAAACCACCTTCCGATGAATGCGTGACGCAGTGGTTGCTTTTGAATAATGTGAGAAAATCTTTACATAACGTGACAAAATTTGATCAAGAACTCCGAAAGAACTTTACAGTTTTGAGTACTTGGGACAAGGAACATACTGATGTTAATACGATTTGGAATAGTTTTTCTAAAATATTCCACATTATTTACCCTTTGCTTGGATACAAACCTATTTGGGAAGAATATCTTTACGAAGCCCTCAAAGAACTCAGAAATGATAATGTCATGTATGTGGAAATACGAAGTGGTTACAGAGGGTTTTATGATTTGAACGGCAGAATGTCGGATGCCTTTGACTTCGTCAATACTTCGAAGCGAGTCGTGGACAGATTCATTGAGGATTATCCGGATTTTTTAGGTGTAAAGTTGATTTATTCCCAAGGAAGACACGTTGACAGAGCAACAGTTGAAGATGCATTGACTTTAACACGTAATTTGAAGAAAGCCTTTCCAGATTTCATAGCAGGGTTCGATCTGGTCGGCCAAGAAGATTTAGGTGCACCAATAGTTGAATTTCTGTCGGAACTGGATAGATCGAATGATTTGAAATACTTTTTTCACGCTGGCGAGACAAATTGGTACGGCACGTTGTCCGACGAGAACTTAGTAGACGCAGCAATTTTAGGAGCGAAAAGAATTGGCCACGCATACGCTTTGGTGAAACATCCCCTAGTGAAACAATTAATAAAGAAGAACGATATATGCTTAGAAGCTAATGTAATATCGAATTCTGTATTGTCTTTAGTGAATGATCTTCGTAATCATCCTTTAGCTTCGTTCATAGCTGAAGGATTACCAGTGGTGCTATCAAGCGATGATCCGGGGTTATGGGAGGCTAATCCACTTTCAACTGATTTTTATGCGGCATTCATTGGTGTAGCTAGTAGATTACACGATCTGCGTTTGTTAAAGCAATTAGCTTTGAATTCGTTACAGTACAGTTCTTTGGAAGAAATAAAGAAGAAAGAGGCTTTTGAGAAATTTGAAGCCAAGTGGGACGAATTTGTCAAAAACACTTTGTCTATTGCGGAATCTCAGTAATATATCAAACCAAGTTATAAATACATTGTTTATAAATAAACATTCAAACTACGATTTTTTAATTTGCTCTATTTTTTCTACTAATTACCTTTCATGAAGCAGAGATAATAGGTATAAGTGCATAGATTTTAAAGAATATTACCTAGGTCAAGTTTGAGTCGACGTTATAATATACAGAATCCAACAGACCTGGGCCATCATCCCGGAAACCCACAACTCATATGGATACCGGCCGAGAAAACCTACATTCTACTATTAATACAGAATCCAGATAAAATCTTATTCAATTTACTAATGAACCCGTACTTAGATATTTAGTAAGTTAAATTCACGACAAAAAAAAAACTTTTGATTTACACGCATCAGTGAACATTGTTTATAAATAAAAATATAGTATCAGTAGGTGCTTTTTTGTGTCTCCAGAATAAGATTTGAACTATGGAATCAAGACTTCCAGCATTAGAACAAAAGAGTTATAGGATTCCAAAAATGAAGCACATTCTCAATTTTATTTTAAAGAAAGATACTTATTTCCTGTTTGGAGAGCTGTGAATTTTGCGATAGACGTGTTGTTCTTTTTATGCAAGCACTTAGAATATCTAAAACATATTATAACAGCCTATTACATTATGTCCCCACTGCAGGGACCACAAGGGCGTGTGGGCCATATAGTCCACCACGCTGGCCCAGTGCGTGTCGGTGGACTTCACATGCGCCTTAGAATTTCTTCTTTGGCGTATAGGTTTCCTCTCGATGTATTCCTTAACAGTTTGGGAGCAGTCAGTAAATGTACTTAAGTTTTTAGAAAAAATCCCTTGGTATATGGCATGACCGGGGATCGAACTCAGACCTCTCGACTCGATAGGCAGCGTCTTTCCCATCGCACCACCGACGCAGCATTTTATAAAAGTTAGAAAAAACACTGTGATATTTTTTTTTACCATGATAACTAGGTAAAAAAACACCATGATATCTATCAACACGGTGAAATGAAACATAATATTAAATTAATTAATTATATAGAATTGGTAAATCTTGTATATTGTATTCCGTGCTTCGGATTATGTTGATTCGAGCTTAGGTAAGATAAAACTATAATATTATACTATACTTATACTTTTATAAGTATTAGTTATAGGTAATTATAGATAATTAGAATATATTACTTAATTCATATTGGGTTAGTATCCAACATTAGGTTATGCTGATGACATGATGTTATTGGTGCTGCTGGCGCCAACTGTGGGTTCAATAGGGTACTTGACAGATTTTAGGAAAATATCTCATATTGTTCATTATACCATAATACACTTGCAATTTAATTCATTCTTTATGAATGGCTTTATTTTCTATGAAAATTACAATCAAAGTTGAAATGATGTTTCATATTTTCATTATAGTCAAATACCGTAAAGATGTTAAAAGTACGGGAGGAGTATGCCGCTGCACGTGGAATGATGTACAAAGTTAAAAAACCGAATATTTGTGACCGCTGATAAATCTCAAAGTGATGATCCTGAAATATTATTAAATAATAACAAGATAAAGAGAGTATACCAATTTAAATATCTTGGACACTTTATTACCAGCGATCATGTTGACATTGAAAGAAAACGCAGAGCGCCTGGCGATTCGATGTTGGCTCGTAGATTTTCTTGTTGTACAGTTCAAGTTAAAATTACTTTATTTAAAGCATACCTATTGTTATAATCTATACACAAGTAATCTGTGGACCAGCTACACCAAGAAATCCATCAACGTATTGCGAATACAATACAATAGCGGTTTTAGGAGGCTGATGGGGTTGCCTGCCTCTCAAATGTTTACCGAAGGAAGAATTGACAGGGTTTCATGGAATTATCAGGAAGAAAACGGCGTCGTTGCTAGAGAGGATACTGTTATAAATTTTTGGTTTGTTCAAACACTTTTGCGTGCCTACACTCTATTTCTTTTTGTTGTGGGATCCAGTCTTCTTTCTTTAAATTAAACTCATTTATTTTATTATATACATGCACATATATTAATCCATTTCTTATATACCTTAAAATAAATAACACTATAAAATTCTATCCTTTACATATCGTTTCTAAACTTCAACACATTCTCTCTAATTTTTCTCACAATGACATCTTACATATATTTTTAAAACATTCTTATTTTAAACTCAAACCTATATAAATATATATTGCCAGTATTTATGTTCAAATACATCAACAGATACGAGCTAGCGCCAACAACATCTTAGAAACTGTCGCTGAGAGATATAAAACTCTTCGATTTTTTCGGCATTTTACATATGTAAATTAAATAATAATTAACAATGGATCATATTATCTGAAATGTAAATAAAATCAATAGGAGAGTATTCACATGAATTACCTACCTATTTTTTTATTTTTACATGTAAATAAATTCTCGTCCGAAATAAATTTTAAACTTCTGCATAAAATCAGTTTTAAAATGTATTTAAACTTTTTAAAAACAAAACATTTATTTATTAAATTCTGATAAAAAAAGTCAACAATATTTTATATATGTTCACATATTTGCTATTTATTTTATTAAAGGCGTAACCCTTTTCTAATACAAAATATACGCCCATACCGAATAATTAGAATACTGAATAGCATTTTTTTATTATTGCAATGTTGTAATCAAAGGTTGTTTGTACAACGTTCTGCTACTTCACAATAGATGTCGCAGTTATGTTAAAATTCGTCTCAACAAAGTTGCGGTGGCGACATCTTTTATAGAGTAGTTAATTAGTTATATGAGTGCAATTTTTTTAAATATTAAATTTATTAAATATACTCACATCTGACAAAATAACTAATTAAAAATTTATTTACAAAATAATTAAATGTAAACAGCGATGAGAGATTTTTTCGAATTCGGAGTTTTATGATTAAAAAATTTTTTTTTTCTATTAGATATCTAGTCGTGATTTTAAATTGAGATTTATAAATATTTTTACTGAAAATGGCTTTTTTTGCTCACAAACCAATCCTCAACTCTTGTAAATATTCCAACTAGTAAAAAAAAAAAAGGCTTTTTTAAAGTTAATAGTAAGAACAGCTTTCGCGAGACATTTTTATCCGTATCTATTACAAAATTTCCAAATAAGTAAAGATAAGCCTTAAGCAATAGTAAAGACAAAACAGTCTTAAATATGGTGATGTCGAAAATTACTTCAGATTTAAAAATTTAATACACCCTCTCACCACATATTTTAACAGCCTCAATACATCTTTAAAAAATTACGTAGGTACTATATTTTTTTTACTTTCAGATGTATTTTTAGTGTAATTTTTAGTACTTTTTGGTTAATTGATATTAAATATTATTAGCAATCCTGCTTTAAATTAAATTCAAACAAAATTCTATTTATATGTATGCATTTATAATTGAAATAAAAATCAATTTATGTAGCACTAGAGTTGGTGTTCGCGACTTCTTCCGCGTTTATAAATGAAAAATATATCTTTATCGCTGTAACGACGGTGGGGTCGATTTTTTTAATTTATTTTAGACAATTCCCCGGGAACCTAACATTTTTCCAAGATAAAGAGTATCCTATATATTAATCTTGATAATAAACTATCTGTGAAGCCGTTTTAGCGTGATTGAGTAACAAACATTCAAACATACAAACTTTCGCATTTATAATTAATATTAGTAGGATTACACTTATATGCTACCTAGAGTATGTTTATACACTAGGTAGCCATAAAACTTGATGTCGGTAAGTATATTCTGTTAATTTTTTTTTTTTTTCATTTTTCTTTTAAAACAATAATAACCCAGTAGGACGAAACTCAGTCGAAAAGTAACAGAACAAAATGAGTCTTATTACAAGAACTTAAATAATGTAATAAATATTAATTCGCCTATTTATTAGTCATAAATAAATAAATAAATATAAAGGTAATATACCACATATACCATATATAATACCATATATAAATTTATAAAATGGAAAATTACAACTTTTTGCCAGTCCTTGCCCTGTCACAGTAGTCGCAGTTTTCAAATACCCTTTCTTTTTGCTTACGTTATAAAATAAACCTATGTTCCAAATTTCGTCTTTCTACACTTAGTAGTTTTGGCTGTGCGTTGGATAGTCAGTGAGGACAAACGATTTTATAAATACCTATGTTTATGGCCCAATGATTTTTTTGAAGAGTTGCTTATTTATTTTTTTGATTTTTTTACTGATCACTCAGGAACAGTATCTACCTATTTTTTTCTGCATAAAAGGTATCCTATGTCCTTTTCTGTACTCCTGACAACGTGTATAAGAAATTTTGTGAAAATCGGTTGAGTAAATTCACAGGCAAACACGTAAAAACTTCGAATTTATAACATGACTCAGTATATATAGGTATTATATCTTTTATGTTATTTTATATATTATACTTAGTCATATGTGTGACTACTATACTACGCAATGAACAAATTAGCTCTTTTCTATAACACGAACAAATTTACTAAAAAATGAAGGTAAAAGTTGAAATTAAGTTTCAACCGGTCAGTCCTTCTGATGTCCACTATCTTACAGAGAACCAGTGTGAAAAACGGTCTATTCCCATTCGAAACTCGAAAAGTCTCAGTAGTTCAATTGTCTAAGTTATAATTTGTTAAATAAAATATCAACTTGTGTGCTCTGTTCCATTGCAAGAGTAAAGGGAGACTCTTTTCATCTTGTTATATTCGTCTTATTGTCTTATTAACTAGCACCCATTATTGTGTCTGCTTAATCGACAACACCATATGAAACACCATGCACAGTCTTACAGGTGTTTCATATATTGACAAGAACACCATTATATTCATTTAGTAGTGACATAGGGCACACTGCGTTAGTAAATTTTGAATTAAATTATAATTAAAAATTACCTAGCACTTTTGATTACGAAACGCAGTGTGTCTTGCCACGACTTTATTCTTCCCTTTTTTATCACTGTATACAACCACCTACATTCATCCAAGTGTTGCTTGTATGTATACATATCAAATAGGTATTTGTAAGCAGTGACAACCTGCAGGGCCAACTCTGAAAATGAACTTTTTAAAATTGACTCTGGTCTGGTTGTTCAGAGTTTCGCCGCCTGTCCGTTTCATGGTTATACCATAAAACACAAACCGATAATTGCTTACTTTGAAGGCCATGGAATTGGTGAGTTTAGTCTTAACGATTTAATTATTTACTATAAATGACCCGGTGAACTTCGTACCGCCTCAAACCCGATCCATGAAAAACGTATGATAAATTATTTTTTTGTGAATATTTTAAATGTTTAATAGTTATTCTGCTATTCGGGGCGGAGACTAATTCAACAAATCAAAGATCTTAAATATCTGTCCAGCCGTTCTTGAGTTGTACCTAAATGGTGTAATTAATACGACTTTCTTTTATAAGTACCTATATACATATATATGGAAGATTAAGCAAAAAGATTGAAAAATGGCAGACGCAAGGTCCAATCCTGCATCCCAGTTGATTTTTCTATTCCACAAGTTAATAAGAAACAATGACATTCGTCTCTTAGAACTTCTCCTAAAAGACTATAGCTATATTGAAGATTGGTCGACATGGTGGACTATACCTTATCACTTTGTGAACGGGCCTATGCTCAGAATCATGTAGTGTGCTGAGCCTGCCCTACATACATTGTCTTTAAAAAGCCAAAAGTGATTGGAAGTACCTATAAAAATAGTGATGAACATAGATCTGAGTAATGAGTATACACTTCCAAACTGCTATCCTTGAATAATATTGTCTGCAACACACGCATTATTCAATTGTCGTGTACAGGGGCCCATGGTCCGCTCGCTCGGCTAGAATTGTTTGGTTCCGAACAAACAAAATATTTTGAAAATAGGGGCCGCGACGGCCATTGTCAAATTGACCGTGTGATTGTGGGGAGACAAATGGGATCGGATGTAATTCGGACTATTGCTCTTCAGAATATTTACAATCATAATTTAATTGAGGTTGCTTTATTTTAATAATAGTATATTACGTTTGTAGTATTTATTAAACGTACTTCAAAATTGTAGGCTCATTGAGGCTCGCGTTAGGACTGTCTTCTTACAAACTTCATTGGACCGAATTAAAATATACCTTTACTATTATATATTGTTACGTGGGGAGTGAGTCAACCTGCCGTGTAAGGGCGAAAATGAACTATTTATTTCCACAGACCAAGATAAATTACAAAAGGGCTAAGCTTGTCCGATAAAACCGTTAAACTTGCTAAAAGTCGTCAATGATTCCCTTAATGAGTCGCCGGTTCACTGTTGCAGGTAATTTCACAAAGCTCTGAAGAGTCGCTTTCGAATCGCAGGTTATCGTTGAACTCCCCGCCGCCACTCTCCTATTTATATTTGGCGCCAAACGTCTCGATCTATTTCGAATTTACTAGAAATATAAGCAAGTATTGTAAACACGGAATTGTTTTTCTATTCCGTGATTGTAAAAGAGTCCATTGAAAGTTCGGGAATGCTATTACTGTTGAATGTGAACTCTATGTTATAAACATAAGGACCAATTTCCTTTGACACTAACCGGCAAGTGGCGTGACTACTTCGAGATTTTCGACCGACCCGAGTGCTTTTTCCAGAACGTTCCATGGTTAGTCGTAACAATATGAAAGATTGAAGATATTACCTAGTCGTAGACGTTACAACTGTCACGCTGATACCGCCGATTAGTAATCTTGTTCTCCGAATGATAAATTCGACAGTAGCCATGTACCTATACCAACAACTTGGAAATCTATCTCAAGAAGACTCCCATGCAAGTGGAAGACTACTGTTTTCCAATTTCATGACAATTCTGGGCCACGAGCACGATAGGGGAGTCTAGGGTCAGTTTACACAGGAACAGGATATAACTTATTTACTACACTAGGCTTCTTTCATTCTACAGCGTGTCGTCGGTCGCGTGCGTATGGCCTGACGAGTTGATCATTTCATAGTTTTGCGTGAGTATACTCGACCGGGCTGGACGTGTACAGTCATGGCCACAATTAATTAATAACAAAAGCATTATTTTCATTTATTTTCGGTACATCATCACCACCAGAAACGTCGTGCCAGTCGAAAAGGAAAATTATTCATACACCCATAAATTCACAGAGCAAATCCCATATACCAGACCTTTTTGCACTCCTCTTATTATTGTTCTGTAACAGTTGCCGCCATGAATGTCTAGAAAATACCATTGAACCAGAAAAACGTGGCTCAATGAAAGCCGTCATCATATGTGTGAAACCGTCACACATATGCGCCGCGTCACGTTCCTGTGCGAACTGGCCCTTAGCTTTATAGTCAGCTAAACACATAAAAATAAATCTTATGTAGACAGGCTTTTAAATTGAACAATGTCTGCAACTAAAACATTTAAGATAATTAAAATTTTACCTGATATTCAACACACTTTAATCACATGTAATAACATATAATATTATTATGTAAACATAAGTTTTTGACAAAGAAAATATTTAGTATTCCTTCTGCAAACAAACCATCAACACATTAAAATTGGACTAAAGTCTATTACAGGAAAATTTTGTAATATATCTATATTAATAATTTCGTCAAGGGGTACGGTAGACTCGATTGAAACCTTACCTGAATAATAAAACATAAAAAAATAAAGATTTCGAGTCGACAACATATATCCGCAAAATTCGGATTGTCAAGTATTTTGTTAAATTCTAATGGTGCTGACAGACAAATCGCAGTCGCCATATTGGCCACTCTAGCGAAACGTCACTCACTGACACCTGTGACTTCTTGAGTGGTAATAAACGTTCCGTTTCATTCATACTAGCGCACATACGCTTCGCCACTCAATACGTCTCGCACCATTCATTTTAAAAACTAAAGTGTCCATTACAAAGAACTGTGACTCATGTCACCGTGTAAAACGAAACGTCTTGCCCCAAACATTGAGCAAAATCTATGCCGCTTTGCCTTTAATATTCCTTGAGAACCGATAACTACAGAAATATCTACCTACATTTTGTACCTACATGTGTACATATGAGTCACATTACACCCGAGCGAAGCCGGGTTTTCATCTAGTTCCTTCATATTTCTGGGATCCGTTTCAGATTTTCATCAAATAAAATACTATAAATGTCCTTAAAAAACATATTTTTTAACACATTATAAATAGTAGATATTATATAGGTAGTAGGTATAAGAACATTTTTGGCATTCTCTTAACTAATAACTTTCATTTTCAAAATCTTTTCACATAATTATTTTTATGTCGATACGTTTTCAAATTTTAAAACGTTCTAATTCGATATTTTACCAAACACAATTGAAGAAATAAAATTCACCTCTTCCACCCAGTGTGAAAAGTTCATTTCCAAAATTAGTCCTGCTGGAATTCAAACCCGGGACCCCTGAGACAGAGCGTTAAGGCAAACACTTTAACCACTCATCCAATGGGCTCGTTTGGGTCTATCAATCCTGTCGAGGTGAGTGTAAGTGAGTTATACCTTCGCTACAATGTACCGGAGACTTATTTTAATTTGGCTTATTACTATTTCAAGTTTTCAAGTAACAATGCTTGCTGAGGAAGTTATCCGTTAGACGGCATATGGCTGGCGATTGTTGGCCGACGAGAAACCGCAATTTAAAAAGGGAATGCGTCCGACGAGCACGGAGCAACAAAACCCGATGTGCCAATAACTAATTATCGTCCATTATACCTCAAAAAACACCTCTACCCACAATTTTTTTTCTATAATTTCGTGGTAATGAGATCGCGTGCGCGCACGCTAATAATATTTTTTCTGGTCTTCTAAAAATCTTTGCTTAATGAGCACGTATTATATTAAAATTAAGGTGTAATTTGGATATTAATGGGGAAGTGGTTTCGCATGTGTTGTTGACAATTATGGCGTTACGACGAATCACCTAAAAGAACGTTACGATCGAAAAATGAACCGTTATGCATTTCGTCAATTATAACATAAAAAGTTAAAAAATATCTTAAATACGTTAGTATACCATAGGTATAAATATTTTTTTAAAATATTAATTAGGAATCTATACATCTATACTAATATTATAAAGAAAAAAGATTTTTATTTGTTTATTTACTGTGTAATGAATAAACTCAAAAACTGCTGGAACTATTTTAAAAATTCTTTCACCTATAGCAACCTATAGAATGCAAAAACGAGAAAACAAGCTTGTCACGCTTCACGCCGTAACTACTCGGCCGAAAACATCCAGAAATGTAACTGTTCCCGAGGGATCATCTAAACTTAAAAATAAAAAATTCAACGCCTGACATAACTATATGAGCAATTTTATAACGCTTAGTAAAATGGGTCGCAGACGAAGTGGTGGACAATAATAAATAAATAAATAAATAAAAATACGTATTAAAACTTATGAAATTGACATTAATTTAAAATTTTCAACGATATTTAGCCTAAGAATGCTTGAAAATGGTCGATTTTCAGCGAAATATGACTAGCACGACTTGAAATAGCTGAAAATATATATATATAAATTCATTGATGACTGGGACTTTAGATATTACCTACCATAAAATAATTCGCAAATATATATATAAAAAAAATGCACAGTTGGGAGTTTGGAACATGTTTGTGAGAGCTCTCCAGACAAAGAACCAGCTACCTTATTATGCATTATTATCTTACGATTAGTAATTAAGAAGACAAGCAAAATATGTTCAAATACTAGTCCAAGCGCCGGAGCAAAAAAAGTAGGTTCGTAAAAAAATGTTCGGGACCGGCTATTTTTTTTTTGGAATATGTTCAGGGGTGTCCCCTGATTGTAAATCCAAGTTGGCGTCATCGGGGGGGGTGAGCGTCAGCCGCCATCTTGAAAAACACGTTTTATTTAATATCTCGCGAACCGCGCATCGTACGACAAAAATAGTGCAGATCATTTTTGTAGATAATAATATTTTCCATCTTTTTTATTTAAAACTTTTTTCTGTAAAATGCACAGTTTTTTATTTGTAGCGCTTCAATTTTTTACAATATGGTTTTTGCTAAATATATAGTTAACGGTTCATGATAAATGAAAAATGGTAATAACTGAATTTGTAGAGCATGAAATTTCCTATAAATTTCATTCGAAACTTTTTCCCGTAGCATTTATAGTTTAGGAGCTGCAGCTAGGTAAAACTTGCACCTCGTACATTATCAGTGACAATATTGCTCGTTTGTATACGAAAACCATTTCATAACGCATAAAATGGCATAAAGTGTTCCAAAAAATGTCAATGCAGCTGTGTAATAGTGTGGAGAACAACGAATAATTTATCGATCTTTATTGTTGCTCAATATAGTATCATCATAAAAGTTATTATGTAAAAACGTGGCGCATTATTTTACAGGGCGAGTCTAATTCTTTTCGATGTCGACGGAAGACACTCATCTCCTTCTGAATCGATTTCTTCTGCCTCCGCCATATCCGAAGGAGATGAATCGAAGGCTGTGTCTTCTTCGATTTCGTTTTCGATGGCATCTATTACGTCTGGCACGTTGTCGCATGTTTGGCCACTGCAATTCGAGCAAATGATTGAACATTTCAAACCAGCTTTTCAGCATCCACAAGCAGCTCCGCAATATTGTAGGAATGTTGAGGGGGGAAAGTCCGAACGACCCAAAATATATACTACAACTCATAGGCGCATGATTGAATATATAGCATTATAATCTCGTGAATATTTTGCGTTCACTCGACATTTACAGCGTTTTAGCTCCTAAACTATAAATGTTACGGGAAAAAGTTTCGAATGAAATTTATAGGAAATTTCATGCTCTACAAATTTAGTTATTACCATTTTACATTTATCATGAACTTTTAACTATATATTTAGCAAAAACCATATTTTAAAAAGTTTGAAGCGCTACAAATAAAAAACTGCTTTTTACAGAAAAAAGTTTTAAATAAAAAAGATGGCAAATATTATTATCTACAAAAATGATTTGTACTATTTTTGTCGTACGATGCGCGGTTCGCGAGATATTCAATAAAACGTGTTTTTCAAGATGGCGGCTGACGCTCACCCCCTCCGATGACGCCAACTTGGATTTACAATCAGGGGACATCCCTTTACATATTCCAAAAAAAAAATAGCCGGTCCCGTACATTTCAAAAAAAAAACCTCTGGCGCTTGGACTATACAAAAAGCTAGTATTGTATGTGGAACAAATTAAAAAACAATAAAGAATACGATCACCTCTGTCTTTTGTCACCCCACGCATTGTGTGATTCGAATGACAGTTGTGTAAGACAATTAAAATTGCGTTGGCTTCAAAAAGAGTCCGAGTTGTAAGAATTATAAGGTCGACAGAAAATTGCTGTCTTAATTCATGCAAATGTCATTGTCAAAGGACGTCCAGGAATGTTTTGTCGTGTAATTGATACCCGTAACGATAAAGTAGGAGTTTCAAGGTGATTGTGCTAAGCTAATCACCCCTTTGTGGTTGGGGGGTGCTTTTTTCTGTTGCATATGGCCCGTTTGTTAAAGCATAATTGTTTTTTTTGTGTAAAATAAGAGCAAAAATTTAATTGGGACATAATTTTTGCAATTATAGTACTCATTAATGACATTCATTCAATCTTAAATTTAATGAAGATCGAAATCAACACGATCTTAATTGGAGAATGTCCATTGCTAGACATAGACTTCGTCCATGATTTTAAACCATGGTTGCCGTAGAAATCAGCTGAGGGAAAAAATACAGGTGAGCAGCAGCCAGCAGTGTCCTCTGAAGACAATTTTAAGAAACTGCGCTCGCCAACCCGCCTGCCAAATTTGGCAAAATCCTCCATGATGGACATAAAAAGTAGATACTTATTTTAGTACAAAAAAGTTGTATTTTAGTAAAGTCTAAATATGTGACTAATAGCTTGCTAATGAATTGACTTAGGTACTTTCTAATTCTAATAATAACATTTGTAGGTAACCTCTGTGTGTGCGATCCCCCAAAAGGGCATAAAGAACCTATTTAATCTCTAAAAGAATTGAAGAGGACAGTTTTATATGTACGTATATATTTAATTGCTATATACAAAACATTTTCCATTAACATTTTTTGTTATCAGCGACTTCGTTCGCGTCCGTTTTTCTTAGATGTTAAACCATTGAAAAACCAACTTTTTCAAATTTGTCTCTGGTCTGGATTTGGAAAGTACTACTGGCAGGGCACACTGCGTTTTTGCAGTCAGTTGGGCAGCCCGTCTGGCGGCAGTAACCACCCCCTTAAAGAAGACCACCGTGAAATAACAGCGCGTGTGCTGTTGTGTTTCGGTGAGTGAGTAAGGGATGCCAGAGTCCATTTCCCTATCCACTCCTAATCCCTTATCTTTAATCCTACTGCAGTCGGCAGCGCACTTGTAGCAGCTTTGGCGCTACAAGTGGACCGACCTACCATCAAGTGGACCGTCTGCCTGTCTGCCGACCTTAACATTAAAATTTTTTTTATTCAATCTTTATTGTTCACTAGCGGCTCGCCCCCGGCTTCGCCCGTGGTGCAATTTTTATATACTAAAACATTCCTCGTTTATCCCTCTTTCCATTAGTGAAAACCGAATTAAAATCGGTCTACCCGTTCACGCGTGATGCCGTGACCAAGGGAAATGGGGATTCATTTTTATATATAAGATATAACAATTTTTTTACTTTTATTTTTAGATGATTTCGGGAATAGTACTTTCTTGATGAAACAGACCACTATGTTCTTTTCTGTATTCCGGACAATTTGTATCTATGCAAAATTTAATGAGATGGCTTGAGTAGTTAAGGCGTGAAAGATTTACAAACAAACAAACCTTTGCATTTATAATATTATTTAGGATAGGACCTGATGCTTGTGGTGTTGATGTCACTTAACTTCGTTGTGGACATTAATTTGATGAAGTTAACATCATTTAGTCCGACCAAAGGTGATAGAAAACAATCCAGTTAAGGAATAATTAAATCAAATCCTTGGCATGCGTTGAGGGAGTGTGGCTGACTTTTATTATATCATTTATCGAAGCCATCGGGACATGCATTATATTTAGCAAGTAGAAAGGTAAGTAGCATGTAAATTTAATGTTTATTTTTTGTTGTTCAATTTTTAATGTTTCAATTTAATAAACTATATTTTCAAAAATCTAAAATATTTAAACGTAAATCTATCACCATCTGCATCAGCCTGCGTCTCTCCATGTAGGCCACTCCCAAGGCTAGCCACCATGAAGGGCTGTTATGTCCTTTGCATCCAGCCGTTTCCCGCGAAGCCTTTCAGGACGTTTGTCCACCTGGCCGCAGGGCCCACGCTACGCTTTCTAATTCGTTCGAGAACTCTTCAACCCCATCAGTTATCAGCTCTGCGACAGATGTGACCGACCCATTGCCACTTCAGCTTGCTGATTCTTTCGGCTATATCGACAACTTTCGGCCATCGACCAATTTATATGTTTTAAACTTAAACTTACGGGTTACTAAATTTTTTTTTTTATTTATCGCATATTTATTCAGTGTGATTAGCTCAGGCCAGTCCAATGACAATAACATAACAATACGATGACTGACCAAAATGCAAACAGTTTATAAAAATTAAATGTTCATATGTTTTTTTCCCTTATACTTAAGCGATGAAAAGCGATGAATTGCCTCTGCCCGGCAGTGGGAACTAATTTATGTATAACTAGCTGGTGGCCGCGACTTCGTCCGCCGAAAAATGAAAAATATATGTTTAACATAACGCTTGCGTCTGCATCAAGCGAATCCCGTCGTTCGCGTCGCGTTGGTGCGAGACCGCTTGAATTTATTTTCTCCCGCGTACTTTTTAATTTAAGATATCTCCTAAGTTATTCATTGAAATCAAATGATGTCAAGGGCAATATTGTTCAAAATTAAATACTTTTGATGAATGACGTATTTATTTGGATAAGGATTAATATCATGTTTATAAAAACAACTTCGCAAATAATGCATTATTTTAGAACAAATTTGATTACCATAAAAAAGGTTATAGTGAGTCAACCTTAAAAGGTAGACATATGCTGTAGCGGACGCGTGCAAAAATAGTTTAACTTGAAGTGCAAAAATATATGAGCAATAAAGATTGAATAAATGTTTTAAGTTCAAGGAAAAATGGCGCGGATAGTTATCGGATTATCAGAGTACCTGTCGTTGTAATAATTGTAATTTATAGCCTATGTTATTATGGGGTGTAAACTCTATTTTAATAAAGTTTCTTCAAAATCCGTTCAGTACTTATACCATCAGAGTAACAATCGTTCATACATTCATTGTCTCAGTTTAGGCATTTACACTAGGTAGTAGGATTGCCAGTATTTAGAATTAATGAATCATTAATGTTCTCTGCTTGTCGTACGTCGGCCCAATCCATGCAAGTGTCCTAGTGTTTATCTTTGTTCATTAGCAACGAGTTTGAACTCTATTAATTAAGTCAAAACCTTCAAGTTCGGCCGCCGCCCGCGCGACAATTCAGGCTTAGAGAAATAATTAAGCAATGTGACAGTGGGTGACAGTGAGAAAAATTATAATTATACATATAATAAAATAAAATAAATAGTAAACGAGCCGTTTCTGGTACAATATTTTTTCAAAAAAGCAATTTTTAAACGTTGCAGTTATGTTACCGAGATCAAAAAAATAGTTTTTAGAATTTTCGTTTGTTTATCTGAAACGGCTTAACCGATTTGAATGTGGTTTTCACTGGTATATTGCAGCAAGCTTCCCGTAACATTTAGCATTGCAATCGGTTTACAAACAAAAAAGTTACGCGCTATACGGAATACCACGCGTATGAAGTTGTGGGCTCAGCTAATCTATATATATAAAAATGAATCCCTATTTCCCTTGGTCACGGCATCACGCGTGAACGGGTAGACCGATTTTAATTCGGTTTTGACTAATGGAAAGAGGCATAAACGGGGAATGTTCATATATATAAAATTTGCATCCAGGGCGAAGCCGGGGGCGGAACGCTCGTCTAAAATAAAATCGTTGTTTGCCTATTATGCCTTTGTGCACGTTAATCTCAACAGGTTTTTTTTTCCGGATTAAAGGTAACCCTCATGTCGCTTTTTGTATCCATAGGTTTTTTGTTCCTTGTTTTTATGTGTACAAAATTTCGTGATGTTCGATTGAGTAGTTAAGGCGTGAAATCATTACAAACAAACAATCAAATTCACTTCCGAATTTATGATAGATATATTAACATAACAGCCGAAACATCATAGGTCACCGCGCGGTGACCGCATGTGTAGGCGCGAACAAAACGGTGTCAAAAATATACGCTACCCTCTATTATTCATAGTTTATTCGAGTTGTCGGTGTTTGATCTTTAAAAAAGGTTGTACTTGATTTGGCTTCGTGACAGTAGTTAGACTGTTACAATGTAATTTGTCAAAAGTCCAAAGTTTTTCGAAGTAATTCCACATTATTAGTGCACTTTTCAAAGAAGTTCGTGTTTTTTGTAATGACAGAATTCTTGCACGGAACATAATGCACGCATTAGACAACTTCGCAAAACAAAACCTTTTGTTTAATATGAAAGTGGGTTAAAATATTTTTAGTTATATAACAACTTTTGCCACTCTGTCAACAATTACGCTTGGTTTCACTAATTAGCATAAATTATTTTGCTTATTATTCCATCTATTCTAAATCACATCCATTCCATTCCTCTCCCTCCTGCTGCTCTTGGAAGTTGGACTAGACAAGAAAAAAACGGGACAAGTGCGAGTTGAACTCGCGTGAAGAGGGTTCCGTACGATTTTACCTATCCGCACATTATTGAGTGATTTACCATGTTATTTTAATATCATGGACTTCTTATAGGTTTTCCTATAATCTATAACTAGAAAACTAATTTCTGTATATATTTTTTTTTCAAAATTTTAGGTTCAGTAGTTCATAGGGGGGGGGGGGGGGGGTGGGGCGAATGGTCGGACAGACGGACACACGAGTGATCCTATAAGGGTTCCGTTTTTTTATTCGGACGTACGGAACCCTAAAAAAGTGTTCATTGTCGAGATCGTACCTACATTTATCTCACGCTCACGACTGTGTGAGTCTCATACGGAACAGTCGACTTGATTGGTGATAAGTAGTGATTGCTGGACGCCGCGAGTGGTTACAGAAACCTACTTCTACTCCCTTTATCAGCACATAATTGTCCTATCCAGCACATACAGCCTATCCGAAACAAAAGCTACATTTAGCTAACAATAATTACGATTTTCCCAACGAATTTTCCCAAATGAATTGACCTATCAAATTGTATTTTGTCCACAAATCAAGAATCGAACTGATGAGCTGATCGATAGACGTCCCCTAATTTTACCAAACATACAAAGCTACCCTCGAATTGAATAAACAACTTTATTCTTTACGCGGTAGAGATGAAATTTGAACGTTTCTGTTTAACCAAGCGGCAGTATTAATTTGGCATTATTAAATAGGCACTGATTCACGCAAACCGAATTACATCGGTAACTGATACACTCGTTATTTAACTAGATTTGTTCGAACGCGACGGGGAAACTCTATTGGATCCGAGGGAGCGTTATTGAAGAATGTTATTTTCGGTACTTTATCCATATTTATGATATTCAGTCCATCCTAAGTCCTAATTAAGTATACCTAATTAAAATTTTAAGTATACCTAATAGCCACAGTTGCAACCATCAGCAACAATACTAACAAGTCCTATTGCTAGCGCCCACCAATGGCCCCGCGAACCCAGGCATGTGATCTTTGATTAATATCAGGACATAGCAAACAGTGGGAGGGCGATGGCGAGTTTCCAGCTTCATGAATCTGGGCAAAAAAAAATCCACCGAAGAAGGCAACGGGAAACCACTTTGGTCATTAATTCCCAGAAAAATCACCATGAAGAGACACCAATCGAGCACGGCTCCGAAGCCCGAGCGACCATTCAATGGATCAAGGACGTTAGACCGAATCCTTTAGACGAAGAGGAGCGGGCAGAAGACAGATTTCATAGCTGAGAAACATCCCTCAATACATCGGAATTGCGTGAGATGAGGAGCTGTTCCGAGTGACGTGTGATAAAGAGGTCTTTTCGAAAGTGATCGCAAACGTCGGGGAGAGACCTGGGGCCTTAGACAAAGTAGCATTCGCTCCGTAGCGATGCGATATCGAAGTTCGTTATCGTCTCAGAGACAAAGGAATCGACACTGTAGCACGTGATAAACACGTGATACCTTGTCATGATTTTTTTGTCTCTGAGACGATAACGAACTTCGATATTGCATCGCTACGGAGCGAATGCTACTTTGTCTAAGGCCCCTGGTACGGCAGTTCGAGAAGAAGAAGAAGATAAACTTAAAACACATTATTAAAATCTTGACACTAACAATGTCGACTTCCAATTAAATGAAGACTATCCCAGTGACGTCATTTCACCAGGCTCCAATCGCTCAAGCCACAGGGCCAGCGTGGAGAAATTAGCGGCATTGCGAAAGAGGGGTTCGCATTCCAAGCAAAAGTGTCGAGTTGATTCTATCAATATTAACAAAATTTGTACAAGCTAGTCTCGTGAATTGTTGTTGTTTTTTTTTTAATTTTTTTTTATGTTAAGGTCGGCAGACAGGCTGACGGTCCACTTGATGGTAGGTGGCTACCGTCGTCTATAACACAAGCAACGCTTAGGCGCTTGCTGCAAGTGCGCTGCCGACTGCAGTAGGATTAAGGATAAGGGATTAGGAGTGGGACAGGGAAATGGGCTCTGGCATCCCTTACTCACTCACCGAAACACAACAGCACACGTGCTGTTATTTCACGGTGGTCTTCTGTAAGGGAGTGGATACTGCCGCCAGTGCCTGCCCAAATGACTGCGAAACGCAGTGTGCCCTGCCACTACTTTCCAAATCCAGACCAGAGCCAAATTTGAACAGTTGATTTTTCAAAGTTGACCCTGCCGGGAATCGAACCCGGGAACCCTAGAACAGAGCGTTAAGGCAAGCACCCTAACCACTCATCCAACGGGCTTTTTGGTGATTTTTATGCTTTTATTATTGTGTCAGGTTAAAATATAATCTACATTTTTATCGCTAATTGTTACATTTTTTAAAATTCACAAATTCTCTAAGCAAATTCAAAAACAATGTTATTATTTGTTCAACAAATGGCGATCTGTTTACTAACATTGAAACTATTTGAGTGTCTTACGTGAGAGATATATATTCTAGTAGTATTTGGCTATGCATTGTGTGCTTGGCGTGATAAATAATAAAAACATACGTTGAGATTAGGTCCACTGAAGTTTCTATGAATTGTAGCCGTATTATACCTACTCGTCCCTAAACGACCTATGGTCTTTATATAGACCTATTAGGTTACGCAGACTACCATTCGCACTGCATATTATTTCTAGCATTTATTTACTCTTCTCCTTCTTTTCCTGGCATATCCCTTATGTATCACTTTTAGCTTTCTTGTATTAGATTAACGTTTTTCCTTAAGCTAATTCAGTTAAATAAAATTATAGGAAATTTTATAAGTGCCCGATGAGAGTGCATGTGTAATGCTTATTTTTAGACTTTCTTTATATCATCGATGCAGCACTTTTGGGATCGTCCAGTGTTATAATGATCATAACATAACATAGTTACTAAAGTAACTTCAGATTTCTATTCTAAATATAAGCTAAGTTTTCTCTTAATTTTCCATTTTTATTGAAAATATTAACAGTTTCAATAAATAAAAATTATATCACAGTACCTAATTATGGGTAACATATTATTTTATTAGGCATCGTTTGCGATAGCAAATTGTATGGCGGAACTAATTCATACAAATGTAATACACAATCTAAGAACAGTTCTGTCGAAATAAACTTGATAAATCTTTAGATAAAGATAACTTAATACTGTTGGACAAAGAGGTTACATCATGGTTACAACTAGATGTGTCAAAGTTGATTTTCTAGATACCTAATTTATGAGTTCAGTAGTGGATTGGTTGCGTGTCAAATGACTTAAATAAAGGCAGTCATTTTATAAGAACTGACACATTTCAAAAGTGAACACAACCTATGTACCTGAACGAATAAAATCTTTTTATCAACCTAACTGTCTAGCTTTCTTAAATTTGTAATTCGATTCGATAATATGAACTTATAAATTTGGTATAACTTATAAATCACAATTTTTATCACATTTTTATCACAGATAGGCTGACGTGATGGTAGGTAGGTCGGTACCACGGAGCATATACAAAGAGGAAATAGCCTAAACAACTGTGCACTGATTTCAAACTTGGTCCTGACGTCATTTTTGTGGGCATGGTCTTGGTCAGTCTGCTGTCGGCACCGCCCATGGAGTGGCGGCGCTAGTTTATTGAAGGCTACAGCATGCTACAGTCAAATTTCATTTGCAATTTAAGTATAATTGGGCGGGTCTAACTTCCTCCTTTCCCCGCGCAGTAGTTACGCGCTCCATAGGAAAATCCAATAAAATAATCTTCTCTTTATATGTATGTATACGCTCCGTAGTCGGTACTGTCGCCTGTAACACAAGCAACGCCACAAGTGCTGCAAGTGCGCTGTAGCAATGTTACAATTAGGGATAAGGGATTAGGAGGGGATAAGAAATTGGGCATCCGTTACTAATTCACCGAAACACAACAGCAAAGGCTACCCAATTGACTGCGAAATGCAGTCTAATTACAATATAGTACCTAATATTGTTTACAATATTTAAACATTTTAACAATATGGTTTGCAATATAGAATATTAAAAGTGCTTATTATTAAAAAGTAAAATGTTAGAATCAAAGTAAGTACCTAGTGAAGAAAGTGATTTAATGATAAATGATTAGATAGTATCAACAAAGAGTGGTTAGTGTCGCATCCAGCAGGGTAGTCTGCTCGTTACTTTACATCCATGTGAAACAAGGACAAAATAGTCCAGCAAACAGTTTGGTTAACACACAAACAAATAGAGTATATATGATATGCTCCCGATTCGTTCGCAAACTCAATAAGGGTTGTTACAGTTGATTGCAATCAGTGCCCTCGCTGTGTACAGATATAATTTAATATTGATTTGTACGTGATACGAAAGTATGAATTCATTTGTTAACAGAAGCTCTTTGCTCTTGATACACATGTACATAGAAAAAATATGATAGCCTAGTAGGCGAACACTCGGCTGACATCAGAGCTGATGAGGTTCGAATTCCAATGGAATCTGCACCTTTATTAGGGTTCCGTACGTCCGAATGAAAAAACGGAACCCTTATAGGATCACTCGTTTGTCCGTCTGTCCGTCGCTCACAGTCAATTATCTCCGAATCTACTAGACCGATTAAGTTGAAATTTGGTACAATATCAATTTCTATGATCCAAACGCAGAGGTGTGACGTGAATAGATGAAATCTGTATATGGGAGGTCATTTTTGGGGGGGAAGGTGGAAAATTAAAAAATATATTTGAAAACTGCATCGTATGCCATATCAAATGGAAGGTCTTGTTGTGAAGATCTTAAATGTATTTTTTTGTAAGTTTACAAATTTTTTTTTGGAATAAATAGCTTCCAAGTTATTCAAGAAAATTGACGAAAATTTACCATTCCCCCTTATCTCCGAAACTACAGAACCTAAAATTTTGAAAAAAATAAATAAAGAAATTAGTTTTTTACTTATAGATTATAGGAAAATCTATAAGAAGTACATGATATTAAAATAACATGTTAAATCACTCAATATTGTGCGGATAGGTAACATTGTACGGAACCCTCTTCACGCGAGTTCAACTCGTACTTGTCCCGTTTTTAGTATTAAAAATAATTAAAATCGTTAGGTGATGTTTTTTGTAAAAGTTATGATTTTCAAATAGTAGTTATTTCGTTAAATCATTCGAAAAACACAACACGAACAGTTGTTAAAAATTAATTGACCTAATAATTTTTAATTTGGTTTTAAATCTAAAAAAATTAAATTCCTGTGTTATTCCCATAGAGTACAAATTTAAAAAAAAACCTTTATATCTCTCTGCTATCTATATATACACAAGTCTTATGAATCTATTACAATCTGTATTCCCCTGACATTAGGGTTGGAAATAAGAAAATATAAAGTATGAGTTAATCCTATGCCTAAATAAATAATTACATTTTTTCATTTATTTATCGGTTAGATTACAAAAAAAAAATAGCCGATAATATTTTAAACTTATAATAGGGTTTTCTAGATTTGTGTTTTTACGTTCAAAATTTAAGAAACCCCATACTAACTTTGAATACCTATTGTGATCTCATTACATAAAACCTTGATATCATTTAAGTTAATTCTATCAACTAAAAGTGTTAAATATAAAATTTCCATTCCATATTTTAAAACTGCTTTTAATTCGCTATTTCACCTCCATATCTAATATTAAAAAATAACTAGATATATATTTTTTTAATTCTACATAACAGTTTAAATATAATTTGACACATTTCTGTCTTTCAAAAACTACGAGAACCTCACAATTTCAATGCTTAATTAGAGGGTTAAATTAAAAAATGTAGGTTACGTCCGTTCAAGTTATCCCCATTAAGTATAATTTTATTTAAATCGAATCACTAGTTTACTCTTGAAAATCTATAAAACAGACTGACAGAGTTATTTTCGTACTTAACCCGCTCTAGGCTTCGTAGGGATGTTATTATTATTTTCTGTAAATTATATACACAATCCTTCTTCGTTTATCGCTCTTTCAATCAATGAAAACCGTATTAAAATCGGTTTAGCGGTTTAGAAGAAGTTAGAGAAGAAAGCGGACAGCGATTTCATTTTATAATACCAGAATCTATAGATGTTCGTATGGATAGATCTAGGCCTGTTTATGCAAAGATTTGATAGCAGCTATTGGGCTCTCATAAATCGCATGGACTCCGTCCGCTTCATAATAATGGAACATACGATTGTGCTCTGATATATTAAAATTCATATGTAGAACGTTTTATGGTCAACATGGGATGTTAATACCACCATGAATTGTAAACTAAACTCCCATCTCGATAGTGATGCCCACTAACTAATATACAAATGCTGATGTATACTTACATTTATTGAATAAGTTGTTTGTTACTTAGATTTGAATTAAGTAAAATGGGGAGTGGGCGAACAAAACGTCACTATTCCATTTTAAACATTTGTTACCTTTTCTTTACACTTGCAACACTAAATACATCAAAACACACTTATAGTATTTAACGTAATATTTCCAATTGAAATTTTTTTTCTTTGAGTGCTTAGTTCCTACAAAAAGTCACATTTCCAAAGTTTTTATTTCGTTTGCAATAAAAACTTATGAAAAATAGAAATGCCATGTTATCGTCTGACTTTTGAGATACTATGTCTTTTTACTTAGGTATTACTTATTACTCATTACTTATAATATTATAAAGAGAAAAGTCTTGTATGTATGTTTGTAATGAACAAACTCAAAAAATACTGGACTGATTTTAAAAATTCTTTCACCTATAGAAAGCTACATTACCAGCGAGTAATATTTTATAGAGAGACGCGGTAAGAGACGCGGACTAGTAGTAATGCATTTTTTCTGTTTTAAAAACTCATAACTTTTTTTTTCTAAATGCAAAAATTTCCACTTATATCCCTATCAAAAAATCACATATCCTAAAGAATGCTAACAAAAGGTGACATTTCCAGAAACAGCCAACAAGGCGATATAATTCTATTTTATTTATTTTAATAACTTAATCGTTATGAACAGAAAAATAAAATAACAACATATAATCCATAATCTGTAATATGTTGAACACTTTTTGAAACAAAATTATAAAAAATATTACGTAATAATATTTTTTTTGTTTTTGGTAAAAATTTCCATAAAATTTTATAAAATGGAAATGTTACGTTTTGTTCGCTTACTCCTCAGTCTTTTTATATGGTAAAACGAATCAGCCAAGCTAAGCTTCTATTAATTCAATTATTTTATGTGTCTACCGTCGTCGTCGCGTAAACACGCAAAGCAACACCAGACATTATCCGTCTTACTACAAAAGATTAAATAAGCACTGTCTAAACACGTGCTTACGTAGACAATGTATAACTATTTAAACATTGTTAGGCGAGCGCTTAAAATATCCTTACCACAAAACCTTGTTTAGCGCTTGTTTTTGTAGATAGTGTTAAAGTACGAGAATGATATTGCATTATGGCAACCCTGACAAACATTCATTCAGTCACTCGCCCTGAATTCATGTCGTTTTCATTTTACGCAGATTTTGGTTTTCACAAGCTATTATTACGGACTATAGTAACGATATAAGTAAATTATCAAATTGGAATAAGGCACAAATTACAACAAATACGTTAGATTGTTTATAAAATTTTGTTATATCAAAAAACATTGCGCTTAATGGAACGTAACTGACACGGGCGTAATTGTCAAATGTCAAGTTGGATTTGTTAATTTAATATTCTTATTTTCATAAATTCCAATTATTATTATTAACATGGATAAAAAACGTGAGCGCGGCGTTGCGTCATCGTAATATTCGAATGGATTAATTCGCTCGCGATGTATCCTATCTCACAAAATTATATATCCTTATAAATAATTCATATCCTCCATACGTAATCAATTAAATTTAAAATATCCATAGTCATTTCAAAAATCAAAAGAAATCTTTAATATTACGCAAAACGATTACAAATTTGACAGCACGTCCAAGGAGAAGCCGCTAACTAGATAGACACTCGTTAATCAAGCATCTGGCGGTATTTAAATTTAAATAATGCTCAAGCATTGTCTAACCCTAAACAATGCCTAGACACTCTTTTGTAGTAAAGTTTTATTTAACCACGTGTACAAAGCCTGTTTAAAGTATGTTTAATATTTTTGTAGTAAGACGGTATAACTTTAATTTTCTAAATTAAGTATGAAATTGTATATTTACGATGTTTTAAGTCTTATATTTTTAAAAAGTATACTCTTTGGGCAGTAAACTTGGAAACCTTTCTAGCGGAAGTTACTACGACTTTCTAAAAGATTACAGTGTAATAACGGCATGTATATGCTTTTACATTTCTGTGCCATAGCCTATTTCCCTAACCCTTTCCAATCCCTTATCCTTAATCTTACTGTAGTCGCTAGCGTTTGATTATGTTATAAGGCGACGATAACCACCTACCGTCAAGTGGACCGTCATCCTGTTTGCCGATCTTAACATAAGAAAAATCAATCAAAATTTTATTAGTGAAATAATAATATAACATAAAACAATAAAGGACATTAAAAATGGAGATTCCGTGTATGACTGGTATGACCAACTTATTATGTCTACATTTCTACCATATTCCCAAAATTTCACTGAAATAAGTGAGAATTGATTGTTTTTTTTTTGTCACGCCAACGTAGACACCGTCGAGTCTCCCGTGGACCCCTGTGGGTCCACCTGGACCACTTTGGGAACTAAGGGTTTAGAAGAAGTTGGCTGAGAAACTGTCAGAAGCGAAGAGCGACTTTATTTTATAATATGTATATTTAATCATTTATTTATTAAAAGAAAAAGAAATTGCAGTTATATAAGTAAACATAAAACTTCTAAAAATACAAAGGGGAATATGATACCTTGAGGGGCAGGACCTACCTCGTACACCGGCGGAGCCGCCTGTCTCCAGCTTTGCGTTTTTTCCTTCTTTGAAGATTGGTGTCCGAGACACTTATAACCACTTGTAAAAAGAGTTTGAATGTTCACATATGTACACACACGATAAATTGAGTTGCACAACTAATCAATTAATTTTCTTAATTGATGTAAAAATAGTTTGCCTAATTTTGCGACTTGCGTTCACTTAAACTTCACTTGAGGTAGCGGGGAAAAAAAAAGGAAGGGAGGAACAGTGTTGCCAGAATGAGTAGTGTATGAAAATGCGTTCAGTTAGTGAGTATTGAAAAAAAGGAGTTAAATAAAAAATAAATAAAAAATAAACAAAGTAATATATCTGGCGCAGCCAATACCACAATCTTAATAATTCGCACTGAGATATTAGATCTTAAAAAGCTTGGGATTTATAGATAGGATTCTTAAAGCGATTTAATTCATCCGGGCTAGTGGATCCATAGTAAAAAATAAAGAAATAATTTGCAAAGGAAACTGCATGTCACCACAAGTAAGTAACTATAGTTAAAATATAGTGTAAAAACTGTATACCCTTTCCTGGAACAGCTTTGCTCGGTGGGCGGGCCTGTAACACACATCGCCTACTTGATAAAATAATTACACACTAAGATTTATTGCAATATCACCCCTACTGCATTGTTTTTAAGTTTCTCGCCGATTGTAATCTCAGTAAAGTGTTTCTGCATCGGAACGATGCGACATATACCTATGCTACATTAAAATATTGTCTTGACTGTCTGACAGACGCATTTTCGCCCTAAAAGAAGCGAAAAAACTTTTTTTTATAAGTAGGTACACGAAAGCACAGGGGACTGAGAATTTATTATTATATATTATATTTGACTAAATGTATTTTAAACCCTATAAGACAAACAGCTCGAGTTTGCTAGTTATTGGCAACTCAAGAGTACCTATATAAGTATTGGCATCATCATATTGGAGTGCTCCTTATCCAAGCGGAGATATCAATTGCTTTTAATCATCCAACTTCTTATACTTTCATATATATACGACTGGACTAGATTTCGCGAAATATTTAAGTTTGAAAATGTCTGGCTTTATACCCCGCCCCCGGCTTCGAATGAATGCATTTTTTTTTCTGTAAATTAAACACACAAACCTACCTCGTTTATCGCTCTTTTCTATAGTGAAAACAGTATCACAATCGATTGTGTAGTTTAGAAGAAGTTAGCGGAGAAACAGACAGAGGCGGCTAGCGACTTTGATTAATAATGTAAATATTTATGTAGATTCTTAATTGACTTGAAGGTATCAATTAGAAGATATTCACGCCAATTAAAAAAGTCGACCATCGCCAGTGCTAAATAATTTTAAACTGTATTTTACATATTTTTTGAATAACTATTTATTTAACAGCTATGGATAATAATTTTCGATAAAATAAACTATATTTTTGAGATGTTAAGATAATAAACGAATGAAATTGATTCGAATTGTAAGTGTGATAAGTGTAAATTCCAAGTGTTTCGAATTTGCGACCAATTAATCTCCTGACGCAGCTATTATTGTCAAAGCATTTAGCTACAAATGAAATGCTCTTTTGACATGTTAAAGTCTAACATGTCAAAAATACATTCAATTTATAATAAATCTGTAACATACAAACAATATATTAGTAAGAAATAAAACTGAAATTCGCTCCTTACATGTAAAATTGCGTTATGGTACATGCGTTCCGGAACCATAAATTAGGCAACTCGTCTGGAGGCAGCAACCAGCCAGCCCCTTTGCAGCGGAAGGCCACTGTGAAATAACAGCACGGCAACCCCTATATTGCTTGTATTTATGGTATCCACATGATGGTAGGTGGCCACGGTTACCACCTACCATCATATGAACCTTCATATCACACATATCATCACCGCCTGTCGACCTTTTCATAAGCAATATTACTTTTTGTTACATAATAATTAAACAATTCTGGCAAAACCGTGGTTAGTTTGCTATAATAAGAACAGTTTAATTGCTGTGACAGTAATTGTTACATATGTAGTTACAGTGGATAGGTACTAGGCACTGAACGAGTAGGTACCATGGTATTACGAATGGGATTTTGAAGTTAGAAATAATATGAAAAGGAATACTTATTAATAGTTATTTCACGGTTGTCTAATACCTATAGAAATGCAGACTGAAACTTTTATTTTAAGCAAGTCTTCTGAAAAAAGTGGGCGTTTGTTTAAAAATCTAGGTAAAAAACACAATCTAGGTTTGTTAAAATATGTAAATCGTTCTTCTCGCCCTTACACGGCACTTTAACTCACCCTGCACTTAACAATATGTACCTATTTATGCAAAATTTCACGATGATTGATGAGTGGTTAATTCGTAAAAACAAACCAACTGACTTTAGCATTTCTAATATTAGTAAGGTATTTTATTTGTTAAACTTTAATATGAATTATATAATTCTTTCGTGCCTTATAGTAGTGGTCTCCTAGCCAGCGGTCCGTCGACATGCCAGACACTACGCTGTACTTAATAGCCGTGAACATTCTCGTTAACTGGTTCATAGTAATTAACTGTGTCATTATAACATTTTTATTGCTATTTAGCCACTTGTCAGCGACTACCAACGCTCTGTAAGGCAACTCTATTTCAACTTGGCACCATGACTATAACGTCTAGAATCCTTTAAAGACTCACATCCTACTAAGTACATAAAAGCAAAAAATAACCATTTCAATTTTAAAAGTAGGTATTTATTCTCCTGTATTCTACTGGCAGAGCCATGGCAGGTTTCTTTCATCTTTTTGTAGGTATTTCGGTCGTGCATTTGTAATAAAGGTCGCTTATTTACCACAAGGAACGTCCAAGGTGCTCCAAGTGCGCTGACAAACGTAGTAGGATAAGGGATTTTTTAATTTTTTTTTCTATGTTGAGGTCGACAGACAGGCTGACGGTCCACTTGATAGCAGGTGACTACCATCTTAAAGACCCATGTAGAAGAACTTAAGGATAAACGAAGGGATAGGATAATGGGCTATGGCTTGAATGTAATTAGAGTGATACTCCTTTGGCTTTGACGACAACAAATTTCATCTCAGTGGAAGGAATTTAAGGCTCTCTCAGGAAATTTAAGGCAACATGATTTTGTTAAAAATAAAATATTGTCATAATTAAATTAAAGAAAGTAAATCTTTATTATTATTATTATTATTATTATTATTATTATTATTATTTATGTTAAGTACGGCAGATAGGCTGACAGCCCACTTGATGTAGGTGGCTACTGTCGCCTATAACACAATAAGCAACGTCTAAGCAGCTGCAAATGCGCTGCCGACTACAGTAGTGTTAGGGATAAGGGCATCCCTTACCTACTCACTCACCGAAACACAACAGCACACGTGCTGTTATTTCACGGTTGTCTTCTGTAAGGGGGTGGTTACTGCCGCCAGACGGGCTGCCCAAATGAGTGCGAAATGCACTATGCCTGTGCCTATGCACTATGCCGTACCACTACTTTCCAAATCTATAGTTGACCCCGCCGGGAATCGAACCTGGGGCCCCCGAAACAGAGTGTTAAGGCAAGCACCCTAACCACTCATCCACGGGCTCGTCATAAGGATAAAAGATTAAAAGAAGATAACGGAATGGGCTACTGGCATCCCTTACACACTCACCGAAACACAACATAATTGTATTATTTCACTCTTTTCTAAGGTGGTTACTGTTGCCAGACGGGTTGTTCAATTTATGACTGAGATATGTAAGCAGTGAATAAGCCAAATTTGTCGTCGTCTGAAGCCAAAGTATCACTCTAATTTTACTTTCAATCGAAAGTGGAATTTATTTTTGGTTTGGTTTGGTTGCAAAAGAGATACATATTACTAAGTAAAGCGAGTAGTTTCTTGGGCGCTATTCAATATATTATTATCTATCGTATCTAACTCCCCAATGAGTCGTCAAATGAACTTCATTGCTGAAGTTTAATCACGGTAATGCGGTCGTGTTATAAACTCAAAGGCATGTACGCTCGATTTCTTTTCGATTGCTTAGCATTTAATTAAAATAAATTCTATATCTATGAATACATATACATACATATATTATAAAATGAAGTCGCTCTCCGACACTGTCTGTTCAATAGATTTTAATGCGGTTTTAACTAATAAACTAATAAGGTTTATGTATATAATCTGCAGAAAAAAGTGGAATATAAATACAAGCGTTAAATAAAAAACGTTACTATCTGTCATTATGTTCCTTAATTCTGTTCTCAGGGCTTATTGAAAAGCAAACAATGAAATCTTGTATGAAAAGTGTAGTCCGCGTTGAGGAAGGAAACGACGCAGCGACAATTATGTCGTCGAAAATTTCTAACACTAACATAACGTTTGTTGTAACACGTGACATCTGAGTATGCAGAATGTAACTAAATAATATAAAGTAATTAGGTATTCAGTTATCTATTGACACGAGGGAAATTTTATACATTTAATTTTATACGTTTAAGGCCGGCCACATACATACGTTTTCCGAATTCGATTTCCGAATTCGTTTTTCGCGTTCGGAGGCCCGAATGCATCAAATCGATAGAAAATACATTGACTGCCGCACACATTCGTTTTTTTTCCCGTACGGAATATATTCCGTACGTACGTTTCGAATGTGGGCCCGTGCGTTCGGAATCCCCTTACGGAAAAACCTAATGACGTCATTCGGAACGCAGCGCTTGCATACATTTTATTTGTTTCGGCGCACACGTTCGAAAATTCCCATTCGGAATCGCGAGTTGTTTGTTTTGTGTTTTTATTTTCATCACGATTGCATCAATACAATGTGTGAAGCAGAAGCTTAAGTTTAGCTGTTGAAAAAATCCCTGCTTATGGAATATACACGACAACATAGAAAAAGCTCTCTTTAGATAATGCAATCGCAATTAAATCGTTGTTCTCCATGGTTGTGCGTTCACAAAGCCACCACTAAACGCACTGGCAGTATAATATTCCGAATGCAAATTCCGAACGTCTGCGCTAGGCACACGGAATTCCGAAAACGGAAAACTAATTCGGAAATCGAATACGGAATAAGTATGTATGCGCCCAGGCTAAAGGAGTAATTTCCAGTCGTGCGTCGAAGCTGACACACAAACTTTTTTTGCACAAACTTGCATCGGCTTTGCAAAATATTACCTACAATATATTTGGAATTATAGATTTTTTCCAAAATAAATACCTCAGTGCCTTAAAGTATTAAGTTTTCGGGCAATTTGACTATATTACTATGCCAATTATGACGTAGAAACAAGTGACAAGTGCTAGGACACAATAAGGAGAGCTTCCGGCCGTTGCGGTCTTAAGATTCTCGAGACCAAGGACCGGCAAATGCAGCGTATGACGTCCACCCACTCACAAGACGGACTGATGAGCTAATTATGGCCAATAATCGACGGTGGATACAGGCTGCTTTTGACCGATGCTATTGGAAAATTACGGCCGAGATGTGGACGATGATTGGACATTTAAAAATAAAACAGATCAAAGTAATGCATAATTTATAGGAATTGCCCGACAAAAATTGCAACGCCAAAATTATTTGCTCAGCAACAAAAGCATTCTAATTTCGAAAAGCACTCGTTTCGTGTACTAACATAACAAAATGGCGTCCTGTCAGTTGGCGCCAAATTAAACCGAGTTCTGTATGATATCGTTCTTTGATCTCACTCCCGAAGGAGTGTTTACATGCAGCCGTGTCTGACTGTTTGTCCTGTAAGCGTTGAAAGGAACCTCGTGAATGTAGAAGGCGTTTCTTTTCAATAGGAGATTTATATCGACAGATGAGTCTGGCAACTATAGCGTGGCAATTTGTGGATAGTAGATAGAGCGATAAACGACCTCCGGTGTGGTCGCTTTTGGGATTTGTTCGCTTCAAGATTAAAGATTGTTTACGTGGCGACATTTATTTGCGTTAATTGTTACGCCTATGTATAAGGATCTATTAATAATTTTTGGATGATATATACCTACAGGGTGGAAAAATATTACATTAGTTACATCCAATACTATCCATACTATTTTAATATTATAAATGTGAAGTAACTCTGTCTTTTTGTTTGTCTGTTACCTTTTCACGCTTAAACCGCTGAATCGATCATGATGAAATTTTGCATACACGTTGTCAGGGATGCGAGAAAGGACATAGGGTACTTTCATCCAGAAAATAGTATATTTCATTACAAGTGCGGAAAGGCTGTCATTGCAAAGAGTTCCGACAAATGTCTACCCGAGCCGAGGCGCAGCCGAAGGCGAGGGTTGACAGTCGGAACAAGTTGCAATGACGGTTCCGCACGTGTACTAAACGACTATTTTTTAATACAGTTGCGAAAAAATTAAGCAATTTAATAAAACAAACAACTAAACTCGCAAAGAAAATTTCTGGAAAATGGCGCCAACCGTAGAATATAAGCAGAGATTTTTTTTTCTTCACCCATTCTGGTAGGCAAAGGAAACTATGCCCATACAGCCAAGTCTTCAGTAGAATTTTTTTATTGATAAGTATGAAATGAAAATGAAATTTAATGAAATGAAATGAAACCTAACCTAACTCATTCAATCAAATCATTAAATCTGATATTGAAACAAATTAGTAGCTTCTTTTTAGAAATATACGTATTTGCATGAATCATAAAAAGTTCTATGAATTTTTTTTAGTAAAAACTTCATGGTTGGTTTTTCTTTTTAATAGACATTATTTTGACAGTTGGGAAAGAGAACGCACGAGTTCGGGAAAGGTAAAAAAAAAGCACGAGTATGTAATAGCCCACATCCCGAACGCTATACGTCCCTGCAATACGCCACTTTTTGAGCAACTGTATTAAAAAGTACTGTTCTCAAGGGATAATCTAACGCCTGACAAAGCTATAATTGCAACAAAGGCGTTACATTGCTCATATATTCAGTCAGGCGTTTTTTTTTCAACGCGGGCACCACCTTTTTTTTTACGTTGGGAAATCCATCATGGATACCCAGCAGCGAAAGGGGGACGCTGTGGGTTATGCCGGACTCCTACCGGCTAAAACCCAACGACTTTTTAGCGCGGCCGTAGATGGGCGGGGTCGCAGGAACGTTGTTGCACAACTTCGGCGACCCGCCACGACTGTCCAGCGCGCAGCGCGGGGAGAACTACGCTCCCTGTCGGAACCTCGGCATACCCGAAAGTGGAAGTACGCCGACCTCCTAATGTGAACTTGACTTACCCCAAGTTACCTATTTGTCAATTTTGACTTACATCATAAAGGTTCATGACAATTACTATTTTAGACTTTAAAATTGAAGGGCATTTAAAATTTGATTTCCAAGCATAAAATATTTATGTTTACTTCTAAATGTACCGCAAAAATTCTAATTTCGTATACATACTTAGTGTAAAATCGCGAAGAAATCATTCAGAGTAATCGTTTATAAACGCACTTTGCTTTATAACAAATATAAGCACTCAAGACACATTTTCTGTCAACGACTTTATTTGTTTAATGCTTAATTTTTATATGTAGGTTTATCTTCTAATATATTATACTTATTAATCTATCTTATTAATTTGTGTTAATAACATTAAATTAATAACATTTAGTCATTTAGTCATTAGAATGTAAGTTTATGATGACCTTACCATGATTTTTACCATCCACATTGTTTTATTTTTCATATGATTTTCCTTTGTCCCCCCTTGAATTGTTTAAAAGAAGTTAGCGGAGAAACAGACCGAAGCGTAAGGCGACTTTATTTTATAAACAGCCTGTTTCTAGAATAGTTTCTAGAATAGCGCGCAACTTTTTTGTTAGTAAACCGATTGGAATGAAACAAACACTAATACCTACATAAATGTTCTTGATATTAGCGTGCAAAAAAGCACAGACAATCAAACAAAAAATCTAAAAACTATTTTTTTACCCTCGGTAACATGAGTACAATGTGTCTATTTTATTATATTGGTGATGTACAGACACGTCTTCTTTACGATATGCACATATCTATGATGATATATCTAAACCAAAAGACTAAGAAATACTATATTATTTTAATAATTTCTTGGTATTTAAAATATTTTGAGTACATACTAACACACTATAGTAAGTAATTTAAGTATCAACTACGAGTAGCACTTAATTATCAGTAAATCGCCTTAAGTTTTTAAGTTTATGTTAAGCAATACTTCGGTGAGTTTTTAATGCTCAGAGGTTAGCTTTTAGAGATAATGTTTTAAATTTAGAAATGGTGTAGAACATACCATTTCTAAATTTAATCTTGAGATTAGGTAAGTTTAACTATATTTGTATGAACAGAAATACAAAATTATTCAATTTTTAAAGACAAACCACCTTTAAATGTATGCAAAATATTTGTAATATTATTGTAGGATATGTCTCAATGATATTCATCAATTCTATTTCTATCAACCGAAAATCATTCATTCTTCTTTGGAATTAAATGAAATAGAAAAATAGAATAAAATAGAGTAGAACAGAGTAGAACAGAACAGAACAGAATAGAATAAAATAAATTTTATTTGTGACAACGCAAAATATGCAAAGTTTATCCTAGTCCTCCAGGACAAAAGACTTAATTACCTACCACGTTTTCCTTTACGGTTAGAGCACTGCTTTTTTTGTAATCCACCAATAAATTGGAAAAAATGCGAGTCCAAACGAGATTCGAACTATGTCCACTATTTCGGCAACAACTTTAGAGTTAAGGCTTTGTTGGTCAAATCAGTATGAAATTAAAGTCGGGAAAATCCCACATATGTACGAGCGTGTTTTTTAAATAAACCCCTTAAATAAATAAAATATAATACTTGTAGCAAATTTAATAATCTTAGTACATATAGCTAAAGAAAACAAGCCTATTACTGTCATGGTTTATTGTCATTGTGAAGGTATTCGCAGAGCAATCAGTGGTTCGGAATAAGTGTTTATGAGTTTTTTATTATTCATACGCATGGGGTTACGAGAGGCGCAACACGAGGACTCTGCAAATACGGAACCAAGTAGTGGCTTAGTAATCAACAGTGTGGACAATTCTGCGTTTTTTTTTCCCCTAAGTAGATATTACGATTCTAACCGGAATTCAAATTATATCAAATATTCAAATTATATATTATCTTATATTAATACATCAATCAGCAATAACAGCTGTGTTTAACTTGATGTTAATCAACTCTCTACTTTAGCTATTATAAACTAATAACTAACTATAAATGACTGCGAAACGCAGTGTGCTCTGTCACTACTTAATTAATATTAATTAATTAAGCAGCAATATTAATTAACCAGTGATTTTAATTAAGTAGTATACCTATGTATTAATTTAGGGGGAGACCTATTTCGTTTAGTTGTACTTCTCATGAGAGTGATATAAAATATCACAAAAGGCGAATGCGATGAAAAGCGAAGTTTACGAGTAGCGAATGTGGTAAAAATGTGAGTGGACGAATGCCGTCAAACCCCCTTCGTCCAGCAATGGACCTGCTAAGGCTGAGATGAGTATGATGATGAGTATTTTAATTAATTAAGTAATAATATCAATTTATTATTACCGAAATTTGGCATCTTCTGGGTGAGCTCACTCCATCGTAGGCCTCATCTTTCCTACATGGATAGATGCTGGTCAAGAGCAAACCCATCTTTAATAAAAAAATATCAGTAATATTGGTTAAATATTCAATCAATTCAAACGTCCCACGTATGTGTAAGCGACGACGTCTCAACCATTAAGCCGCCTGTCCACATATAGATACTACATAGGTAATAGGTATGCAAGTACATTCAAATATGCTTTTAAGCAAATCTCAGCGCCTATCCTTTCACACTCACGTACTTACCCTCAAATATACACCCCTACATTTGTATATCTCATTATGTTTATTTATCCACTCACATTTATTTTGCTTGCTTATATTAATGACTGTTCATATTTTTGTTATCAAGTTTTAGTGGTTTTCCCGGCCTTGAACTGTTGTAGGTTTGTACTAAACTGCTATTTTGTATCCAATTTTCATATCTTTAACAGGCCTTCCTTTAAAAAGTAACATTAGATCTGCTGTCTTGCCATCGATCTATTATCAGAATGTCAGGGGATTGCGATCCAAGACGTTAACATTTTATCGCAATTTGATTAAGTCTCCTTATGATATAATCGTCCTTACAGAGACGTGGCTTGCTGATGGAATCTCTAATTCAGAGTTATTCACGGATAGGTACTTGGTTTGGCGTCGTGATCGCGATTACTCTCATACGGGCCAAAGTCGTGGGGGAGGTGTAATTATCGCTACTCGTCGTGACTTATTAGTAACACCTAATGTGGAATATCACTCATCTGCTGAGGATCTGTGGGTTACTTTGACAATTGCCTCTCAAGACAGTCGTCCATTGGTCTTGCGGCTTGGTGTTTTGTACCTTTGTAAACAAGGTATGGGATTCACATTTTCTCAGCAACTGACGAATTACCTACATAGACTTAATGATTTCATTTTACATCATCCCAATGACTATTATTTAATTCTGGGTGATTTTAATATGAGTTCCATTCAATGGGTTTATTCAGATTCTTCTATAGCCTATTCACCAGTGTGCTGCGGTGGAGTCGATGAGCAAACACTAATTGATGATATTACCACGTAAATATAATCTTAACCAATACAATGGGGTTCTCAATCACTTAGGCAAGATCCTTGATTTGGTACTGTGTAACGCTGTTGTTTCTGTCAGTGAGTGCCACGATCCTCTGGTTCCAATCGACCCATACCATAAGGCCTTATTAGTCTCTGTTGATTTTATGACAATAATGCCTTTGAAATCTAATCCACACCTAAAGTATTTTTATAATAAAGGTGACTATGATTCTATTAACTCGGAATTGATGAATATTAATTGGGATAAAGAATTTTCCAGCCGGTCACTTGATCACTCAATTGACTTCTTTTATGATAAATTTGTGTATCTGCGGAATAAGTACATACCTTCTAGGTTGGTCAGTTCTAGATCATCACCTAAGTGGTATTCTCAGGCACTTATTAATGCTATTAAAGAGAAACATAAATATTATAGAAAATATAAAACATACAAAAACAAGAGTGATCTCCTTTCCTTTAAATATCTTAGGGCTATGGTTTCCCAATTGGAGAATGAATGTTTTATTAATTATATATCAACCACTGAATCTTCAATTGAACGTAATCCCAAACACTTTTGGTCATATGTCAAGTCTCGCAGAAAAAATAATGCTATTCCTGGCTGTCTACAATATGATGATGCGACACTCAGTACTGGAATTGACATATGTAACGCATTCTCGGATTATTTTAAAACCACTTTTCTGGGTCAAACAGACTGCTCAGGTCCGACTATAGCAGTCAAACATAATGCAGTGGCTGATGTTTGTTCGATTGAGGTTGATGATGGTTTACTTGTTAAGTTGTTAGAAACGTTGGACCCCACGAAAACTGCGGGTCCTGATCATTTACCTGCAATTTTCTTGATTAATTGTGCAAAAAGTATCGCTGCTCCTATCAGTATCCTCTTCCGGAGATCTCTTTCCACGGGTAAAGTACCTGATATCTGGAAGAGAGCTTACATTACCCCTGTTCACAAAAAAGGCAATAGAAGTGACATCTCAAACTATAGGCCCATATCTAAATTATGTATTGTATCTAAATTGCTTGAAAAAATTGTTTACAATCAGATTTACTCATCTTTGAAAAATGTGTTTAATAATAATCAACATGGCTTTATTAAGGGTAGATCAACGGTTTCAAATTTAATTCTTTTTAATGATTACATTTCCGAGGCCATGGATGACGGTTTTCAGGTTGATGCCATATATACGGACTATAGTAAGGCTTTTGATAGAATTGACCATGATTTACTTATTATCAAATTGTACAACCTTGGTATAAGGGGGAATCTATTGAGATGGTTTGAGTCTTACATAGCTAATAGGTCTCAAGCTGTTGTTGTCAACAACTATATATCTAGCTGGGTAGTTACCCCTAGTGGAGTACCACAAGGTTCTCTGCTAGGTCCTTTGCTGTTTAATGTGTTTGTTAATGATATTACTGACTGTTTTCATCATTCTAAGTTACTTTGCTTTGCAGACGATATGAAGATCTTTAGTAGAATCACTTCCATTGAAGATGTTGACAACCTCCAGGCTGATCTTCAGCGCCTTGATGATTATTGTCTCATCCACAGGCTGGGTTTGAATCCCTCAAAATGTTTCTCTATAACATTCTCGCGTAAAAGTATTAATATTCCATCGTATTATAAGTTACAGGGTCAAATTCTTCAATCTCAATCGGGAATGAGAGACTTGGGTGTTTTTCATGATTACAAATTGCATTTCAATTTACATATAGACCAGATTATTTCAAGTGCAACCAAGGCATTGGGGTTTGTAATGCGGAATGCTACTGAGTTTACTAAGGCTAAAACCTTGAAAATTTTATATTGTGCTTTTGTACGAAGCAAACTGGAATATGCATCGCAGATTTGGAATCCCTGTTATCAAATACATATTGATAGACTTGAAAGGGTTCAGAAGAGGTTTGTTAAATTTCTATGTTACAGATTGTATCAACCTTATAACCCAGTTGACTATCGTGATATCTGTAGGCGTCATCATTTATTACCCCTTAATTTACGCCGCGAAATATCTGATATTTCATATCTAATTAATGTTATTAATGGTCGTGTGGACTGCTCTGATATCCTCTCGTTGATAAACTTCAATGTACCAACTAGATCTGTTAGGTCATTTAACCCAATTTCAATTCCATTTGCTTCTTCTAATTATAGACAGAATAGCTTTCTTTGGCGGGCTAGCAGGAACCTAAATATGTTGTTCAGCAGGCTGGGTATTGATACTGATACTGATATTGATATATTTAACTGTAAATCGGCTGAAGCTAAACGTAAATTGACAGCTATACTGTTCTGCTGAGCGGTTCTTCCTTTTATTAGTATTTAATTTAATTTTTGTTATTTAAATATGGATAAATTAGTTTATTATTCTTTGTTCTTGATCTCAGTTGTTCATTGTTTAATTTTCATTTTCATGTCCTTTTTTTTTTTTGTATAGAGTTTGCGTGTTGCTGTGCGTGTATTATCGATCGTCTTAATTTCTAGTTTGTAGTTTATTTGTGTATGCCTTAAAATTGCCTTGTGTTACCTATTCCTATCATAAACTTCTTTTATTTGTGCTGTTGGTGTACCTTTAGAAAATAAATAAATAAATAAATAAATAAATATACATTTTAGTTTTAGTCATATAGGTATAATATATTATATTAATATTCCAGTTAGTAACTTCCTGCTTTCCACAGGACAAGCTTAGCCCTAGAGTGTGGATGAGCGAAATCTATGTTGGTATGTACCAAACATGCGTTATCAGAAAATATATTTTACCTAATCTTCTATATATAAAAATGAATCCCCATTTCCCTTGGTCACGACATCACGCGTGAACGGGTAGACCGATTTTAATTCGGTTTTCACTAATGGAAAGAGGGATAAACGGGGAATGTTCATGTATAAAAATTGTACCCCGGGCGAAGCCGGGAGCGGGTCGCTAGTGAATAATAAAATTCAGTGATACTGATTCAGTGAAGCTATTTCCATTTCACAAAACTACCTATATCAATCGAAGAGTATTAGAATAATTGCTTTGAACCTGTAAACGGTTAGTATTTCGCCGAATTTTCCTTTCCTTTCCTACGTCAACTATTCAAAACGTCCGCTTCATAGAGTAGCCATTTCATGATGTTGTGTCAAGGAGAAAATCATTTGGGAACACAATAAATTTATTCCATTCTGAAATATAGACAATTTCATCTACAATCGTATCTCACAAACTCAAATTATAAGCTATAAAAATAGAAGGTCTAGCAGAAACGGCACGTTTACGTGTCACTAGAGAGCAACAAGAGGTAAGATTTTTTTTACTTGATAACCGTTGCCTATTAAAAAAAGAAAAGGCATGGAGATTGTAAGTGCGCCGCCAATTTTGACCCATAAGGAATAAGGAGGTGATAAAAGAATAGGGAACATGCACATTTTTTTTTATATTTTCATACGATAGGTTATATCGTTATATAACCGTAAAAAATATTCAGCGCCAAAAAACAGAAATTTGGTAACAAAAAAAAAGTTAAAATTAACTAACAGCTACGGGCACTTTAAACACCCGCCCTTTTGGCGCGCTTGTCGTGACGTCAAAGTCTACAATACAATCAAATGTTAAAAATCACAAACATCTACACGCTTGTTGACATTTCATAGACGACGTCACATTCCATAGACTTTGACGTCACATTCGATCTGACCGTTTCAAGTATTTTGAATTTCCCACATTTTTATGCACTTTTTAATAATTATTTTCTTAACGAAAATGAAATAATATTAAAAAATATTTACATAGACATAATTGTTGATAGAAAAATATATTTAAGCCTTTTTTGAATTAAACGCATATTCCCTATTGGCTCTGGTATCACTTAGGTACTTACCGAAACAAATACCTATATTTCACATCACCTTAACACGAGCTGTTACTTTTCACGCATAAACCGTTGTTGAACCGATCATCATGAAATGTTGCAAACTTGTTGTCAGGTATCCAGGAAAGGACATAGGGTACCTTTCATCCCGAAAAAAGTACTGTTCCCGAGGGATCATCTAAACCTGGCAAAGCTATACCTGAAATAAAGATGTTAGGCGTTACATTGCTCATAAGTATATTTAATCAGGCGTTATTTTTTATTTTTCAACAAGGGTGGAGCCACGGACTTCACCCGTGTTGAAAAATTCAAAAACCATTAAATTTTGTCACAATTGGACCAATTCAAAAAGATACGCTTGATTCAAAAAGATACGATGTGACACTGATAGCTGCATTACGGTGCTAGACGAACCTGTGCTGCTGCTATTAGCGAGGTATGTGATAGCGGGTAGGTGAGGGTATGTGATAACGGCCTTCAAGGTAAATATAATTTTCAGTATAAAAAATGTTTATTTTTATTTTATATTTTTTTTTATTTTTTTTTCTTTATTTGGTTTGCAAAACAGCACACAATCTAACATAAAAAATAATATCAGTAATTTAGAAGAAAACTCTACAATGATTGTGCCTTTCACGATGCAAACACAACTTAACAAAATAAAAGTGACAGTAATAAACAATATAAAACACTAAAATAATAATAACATAAAGATCCAATAAAAAAATTAAAAGAAAAAGCAATAATACAAAATAAGTACCTAAATAAATATAAATAAAAATAATAATAATAAAAAAACAACTTAAAAATTAAATATTTGTACATAATATTAAGCAGTGTCCTTTACTAGTTCAACCTTCAAAGAGGCCAAAGAACCAGAAAAAATGACAAAGTTATTTTGTAATGCGTAAATGGCCCTACATAGGCGTGGGAGAGGAGAATGTTGGCCCAAATTCGTCTTCGATGAAGGCGGAGTGAGGGTTTTTCTGTTGCATAGGCGACTATAAGAATTCGGAACAGTGAAATTCAAGCGCTCCAGGAGATCAGGCTAGTCAATATAGCCTCGGATCAACTTAAAGGCAAATAAAGCGTCACAAATCCTCCTTCGCACTCGCAAAGTTGAAAGCCCATATTCCTTAGCTCGCTGTTCATAAGACTGCAGCTTGTCGCACTTTCCATCGGTATACGCCAAGCAATACAAAAATCTCTTTTGAGTGCGCTCAATGCGGTCGATATGAACGTGGTATGTAGGATTCCATACTACGCTACAATATTCCAGAATGGGACGCACATTTGCATTGTAAATGAGAGATAATGAATAATTAATAGAACAATTTATTATAATGAAAAAATATGAAATGCTTATTCTGTTTATTTGTTGGATTGGTTGTATGTATATTCATTTAAAAAAAGAAACAAACACAATAAAACCAAAAAATTCTTTAACGTCGCCGTCGTGTAGCTAGAATACATAACGGAAAGTTGAAACGACGTCGCGCGTGTTCGTTTCACCCCCGAGGGTGTCACCACCCGTACTTGAATTATTCAGAACGACAACATACTCCTTACAACCATGTATATTTCATTGGCTATGGCTTTATCGTGTGTACACTGTACTATTTTCCGACGATGGTACACTCAACTAGTGATAAGACATTTTTTTAAATGTCGAAATAATGTTGCCATTAGATAGACAAGCAGCATTTCAACTTTGTGGGTTAGGCCCCGCACACACTGCGGGGTGGTCTAGTGTATTGCCGTCAGAATTCTGCGTTCTGCGTTCTAACATTTTTAGTACTAGCAGCGGGTGATGGGCTATCAGAAATAAAAGCTCCAAAAGAAGTTGTGTTCTCCATGAATATCGCTTATCGCTATTGTGTGAGTGAATTCCAAGCCTCCACATTGATTACACACAGTTAAAGGATTACAGTGTAACTGTAATCAGTTCAGTCAGAGCCTGGCACATAGACGCAAAGTTGCCTGTCTATGTGTATTCTATAAGATGTACTTCGGAGAGTGTGCTCGAGAGCTGCATGAGATCATACCGCCTTCCCTTTTCTTCTATCGGACATGCAGACGTACGGCTGGTTACCATCCTCACCTTGTCGAAATCCCTCTAATTCGGACCAAGCGCTTTCAAACATTGCGCACTGCTAAGGATTGGAACTCCCTGCCGGCGTCTGTATTTCCGAGCTCATACAACCCAAATCTTTTTAAGGTTCGAGTGAATAGGCATCTTCTGAGTGAGCTCGCTCCATCGTCGGCCTCATCCTTCCTACATGGATAGATGCTGGTCAAGAGCAAACCCATCTTTAATAAAAAAAAAAAGAAAAAAAAAGAAGTCTGACCGCACAACTCTAGATCGCCGAGTGTTTTTTTTATGACAAGATCGACAGACAGGCTGAAGGTCCACTTGATGGTAGGTGTCTACAGTCGCCTATAATACAAGCAACGCCAAAGCTGCTGCAAGTGCGCCGTCGACTACATAGGATTAAGGATAAGGGATTAGGAGGGAATAGGGTAATGGGCCTTGGCATCCCTTGCTCACTGACCTAAACACAACAGTACACGTGCTGTTATTTCACGGTGATCTTCTGTAAGGGGGTGGTTACTGCCGCCAGACGGGCTGCCCAAATGACTGCGAAACGTAGTGTGCCCCCACTACTTTCCAGATCCAGACCAGAGCTAAATTAGAAAAGTTCTTTTTTCAAAGTTGAACTTGTCGGAAATCGAACCCGGGAACCCTAGAACATAGCGTTAAGGCAAGCACCCTAACCACTCATCCAACGGGCTGGGTGTTGGGACCCTTATTAAGTTCTGTTACCTATAAAGGGGTACAATGTGTTTATCATAAACTATCGAATAATCTAAGGTCTTATTTATGTAATACTAATAAAAGTCAAATATCTATTACCTAAGTGCTATAAGTGTTACCTTTAGACGATATAACTGTGTAGCCGATTTGGTATTAAAATTTTATATGGGCTCAGTTTCTCTGCAGTTGACTGTACCAAGAAAGTTAGTAACAAACAGTTATTGGTTGACAAATTAATTATTACTTAGCACTTATTTTTTAGAATTTTTTAGAGTCGGCAGTGCACCTGCATGGTGCAGGGGCTTGTGAATTTAGGAGGCGGTAGTTCGACTTAGGAGGTCAGGTTCCATCAATTTTCCCGTCACTCTTGGTAAAAATTATCTATAAACACTTGGCATGAATTATATGGTCAGTAAATGGCAATTTTTAACATATTGTGGTATTACTACAAACAGATTAAAGACCAACCTAGCAAGCAGTAGCCATATTAAAATAGAGTATAAAATGTGTATTTTTTAAGCAATATATCCAGAAGACCAAATGTAAGTAAGAGGACTCGGTACTTTATTAAACTTATTTAGAAGCATAGGAATTCACAAACAGTTTAACATTTTATAATAACTAGCGGCGGCGTGCGCATGGGGCGCGCGGTACTAGACACTGCTTATATATAATACTATTTATCGTAGCGTGATGTTATATAGCCTATAGCCTTCCTCGATAAATGGACTATTCAAAACAAAAAGAATTTTTCAATTCGAACCAGTAGTTCCTTTTTTTTTTTTTTTTTTTTTTTCGAGGAGAAATCCATTTACGGATTCCCTACCGCTGGCTAGACGGTAGGGATATGTGGGACTCACCCAGTCAAGGGACTGGGTCCTACACCACTAAAACTCCCCGGTGTCTCCTTGCCCTTTGAGCGGGGTGAACCGGGTTCTGCCTAGGCAACAACTCCGATCCACCCCAGGGCAGCCTAGTCATTGCTGACTAGGCTTACTCCAATGGGGGATTGCCCGGAGACACCCAGGCAATCCCCAGACGGGGGGGACCTTGTGCAGGCACACATAGCTCGCCAGCCATGTGTGCAGGTCCCCTAGGGCATTTGAAGACGAGCTAGGTATGCCCGCTTTCTCCTGCCCAGCCGCCTGCGTCTGAGGGAAGCGAGACCGGCCGCTTCCTCTCGCTCCCTCTCGGCTGCCTCCTTCTGTGACATGACATCACCACAGAAGGAGGCGACCGCTTTCCAGGTGGTCACATTCCCAATCATGGCTCCTACCATGATTGGCAATGTGACCTCTCCACCTCCCAGCGCCGCCCTCAATTCCCGACGCTGGGATCTCCAAGCCGAGCACTCCTGAAGTGTGTGCTCGGCCGTGTCGTCTGGATCGCCGCAGTGGTGACACTGCGGCGACTCCTCCCTTTTTATCTTGTGCAGATAATGACCGAAGCACCCGTGTCCGGTCATTACCTGCACCATATGGAAGGTGAGGTCACCTCGTCGGCGCCTCATCCATTCCTCCAACACCGGACGAACCGCGAGGATCGTCCGGTGGCCGGCGGTAGGCACACGCAGAGCCTCACTCCATTTTTGCAAGGCCCACTCCTGCGCCTCAGCGCGGACCCGTCGCACTTCCTCGGCGACGGGTCTCTCTCCTTGGGACCTTGCGGCGACCCGATGCCGATGCACCTGGGACAGAACCAGGGCATCGACATCCCACGGGAGCGTGCCTGCTAGCACGCAGGCGGCCCCGTGGCTGACAGTGCGATACGCCCGCACTGCCCGGATCGCCATGACCCTTTGCGGCCTCCGCAAAAGGGCCCGGGTGCTAGGAGTGAGGGACTCCGCCCACACCGGGGCTCCATAAAGTGCCATCGACCTTACCACCCCGTGGTAAAGTCGACGACACGCCGAATTCGGTCCTCCCAGGTTTGGGAGGAGTCGTCCGAGTGCGGCTGCGGCTTTCGTAAGCCGTGGAGCCAGGAGCTTGAAGTGCTCCTCGAAACTCCAGCGGGGGTCCAGTGTTAGGCCGAGATACTTAATGTGCACCCCGACCGATATCCAGACCCCCTCCACTCGGACTCGGAGCCCCGGAGGGATCCTGCGGCGTGGGGGATGGAAACCCATGGCCCTAGTTTTGTCTAGGGCCACCTCCAATCCTAGCAGGCGGATGCGCCGGACCACCAAAGAGGTGCCGACCGACGCTAACCGCGCTGCGTCCTCCCACGTTCGAACCAGTAGTTCCTAAGATTAGCGCGTTCAAACAAACAAACAAACTCTTCAGCTTTATAATATTAGTATAGATAAATAGATTACAATAAAACTCAGTCAGTCCTTCGTCAAGACCTAAAGTGGTATATTTATTATTATAGTCCATAATATTTTTTTTATGATATTTTGAACAGATTGAAAACACTCGTCAACAGCTGTTTGTGCTGCTGAAAGCGTAATGTAGTATCTTTTTTTTCTATTTTAAGTACTTATGATGACTTAAGAGTTGGTAGCAGACATGTTAGTTAAATTTAGCCCCATTGAATACAACAATAAAGAAGCAAGTGGGATAGGTTCTCCCAGCAACGTGAAGAAGACAAAACCTCGTCAAATCCTTGATAAATGCCACACGCAGCTATAAATGAATGATGATGGCGACTAAATATAATAGAGAGTCGTTTTTATTTAGTCTGTGGCAAGGTATTCGTATTTCGAAACTCAAGTGAGATCTATTTTAAAAACTCCACCGAGCACCCTCCATTGCGTAAAAATGTTTTACAAAACGTTTTAAAATTAAATTCTAAAGAATTACGTTTAATTTAACAACCGTATGTTTAATGTACAAATTAAATGAGCTCTTGCAAATAAAGTATCAAACTTTCGCCAGGGTTGTCACAAACACAAACACTGGGAAACAAAAACACCCCCGAACGGTATCAGTATTTGTTTGCATTGTCAGCGGTCAGACAAACAGCAAAAATGTTCGTACGGTTAACGAACCAGTAATCCGATTCCGAGTGGTCAGTTCTCTAAAGTTTCGATCGACAATCAACTGTGCCAACAGATCCATTTCGTGGGTAAACACGCCGCGGCAACCCTAGCGGACATGGATACACGCACGTGTGTGAGTAACACTTTCTTACGGCAAACATTCATTTGTAACAAACACAGTTTTGATTTCTCACAAGGGTTCAATGGCGTTTGTTTTTTGATTTTTTATCATAAGTGTTTAAATTTTCAGAATGCGTAATCACTGTTCAAACTAAAATGCGAGCTGCGGACAAATTTTCTTTAAAACATTTTTTTCAATGTTAGATCGGCAGACAGGCTGACGGTCAACTTGATGGTAGTTGGCTATAGTCGCCAATAACACCAGCAACGGAACAGCTGCTGCAAGTGCGTTGCTGACTACTGTAGGATTAAAGATAAGGGATTGGATAGCAAAAGGGGCTCTGGCATACTCACTCACCAAAACACAACAGCATACGTGCTGTTATTTCACGGTGGTCTTCTGTGAGGGGGTGGTTACTGCCGCCAGATGGGCTGCCCAAATGACTGCGAAACGTAGTGTGCCCTGCCACTACTTTCCAGATCCAGACCATAGCCAAATTTGAAAAGTTCATTTTTAAAAGTGCGGGTACCCGGGAACCCTAGAACAGAGCTTTAAGGCAAGCACCCTAAACACTCATTCAACGGGTTCGTCAAACATAACATAAGGGCTTGTATAAAAATTAACAGCCTACTTATGCTTACTGTTAGCCATAGATCTCCAAAGCGCACAAGTACTTTCACTATGTTGTCAAATCATTCGAACTTGTAGGAGGCTTCAAGTTTAGCGTCTCCTAAATCAGTGGCAGTCACTGAATAACAATTTTTATCTCCCTATATTTATTGGTTCCACGTGTTAGTAACCTGGCCAGAGGCCAGGCGTTGGCCATGTGGAATTAGACCACTGAAACTGCTCAAAAAGGCCGCCAGTCCTCAGAAATTCTGTCAGAAAAACCACATCGAAATATATGAGAAAATAAACAAAATATATTTATCGAGACCTATCACGTTGGCGTCATATACCTTGTGCACCGGCTTTATCATTCAGCGCGGAATGTAACATTGTGGATTTTTGATTTTCATATCCCACATAACAGGCAGACATTTATTTGTATACCTAATACAGACCGTTTCTAATGTTTTCGTCTTTCACTTAGCTGCGACAAAACTAACCATTCATTTTTTGTAGTACGAATCTCCGAAACATCTTGATCTTCATCAGAAAAACTGCTAGAAAGTTTCGATACTTGAACAGAACTAAAGATGTCGCACTCTTTTTAAGCTGTTTTCTGTTTTTATTTCCAAAATTAACATTTTGGTAACAGAATTACTCCTAGCTATTTAGGATTTTTAAAAACAATGACAGTGTCTTAATAATCAACCATCGTCATCGGCATCATTCTTCCAATTACGCACTGTCTGCTCTCCGCAAAACGCATTCAAAACTATGCCTCCTGACTTATGAGAAGCTTCCCTTCCCTTAGAGGTTAGAAAACTTGTACGATTAGTGCATGGCGTGAAACTGCAACAGAAAATAAAGACGATTAAAAAAATGGAAGTGTAAAACAAAATATTTGTGGAATGATTTCTGCTCCAATTTCTGGGCATCCCGTATAACTCAATTGAATACAAGATGGTTGCGTATATAAATCAGACGCTTCAATTTGGAAGCAGTTCAGTACAGGCATAAATCTTTCGTTCAAAATTAACCAATATGTATGTTAATTTATTTGATAACAACGTACTTATTTTGCCTTCGTACTGCCTGTCTAAAAAGTGACGCACACATCCGATCGTAAAATTTTGCATACGCTCAAAAAAGCACAGCCTACATCCAGAGAATACGTACGATAACTATAATAGTATATTCATTGATGCGGCGTCCGCCAAAAGGACTCGTTGGCAATCCTACAAAAACCACCTAAAACGAAGATTGAAATATCCGCCCAATTTGTGTATGGACATGCAATAAAATATGTCATATCGGATGGCCCTTTTAAATCTTGCAACGGAGACTAAAAACAATCTTTTGATCCAACGATGTATTTCCTGTCTGAATTCATTCAGACAAAAAGGGGGAAATTGAAGTTTTAAGATCCTTCCAATTAAATGAGAGAGAAAGGCTTAAGTGATGGGGGTCTGGAGAGGGCATAAATCAGTTTAGTGGTATTTAATTATGGTAATCAGGATGTCCTTTTCTTCATGTTTTATTAGTTCTTTTGTTCTTCAATTTGTAGACGGAATATTGTAGAGTGCACTCGAGTTTAGATATAGATACCAAATTAAACATTTTATTTAATATTTTGTTTGTACCTATGTAAATGAATAGAAAAGATTATATTCATTTTAAGCAATGCTCGCACAAAAGAATTTGAAATTTGGCATTACCTATATAAACCTACTCATGGACATACGAGTAGATATTTAGAGGAATGCAAGAAATAGGAAATTAACATAAAATATTTTCTTATTTCGTATTGGCCACCTATACAATTATTATTATGTAATTATGTAATTTGAAAAAAAAAAAAAAAAAAACTTTTGAATAGAATTTCACGAGTATCCAAGTCTGTGATAACAGATTTATTGCAAGATGTGTTCTCAGACACTTCGACTTCTTCAGAGGTACTTAAAAAACCTACAGGAAGTTCGGCAAGTGACAGCAACAAAACGATTAGAAGAAGCTTAAGGCAGCTGGTATGGGGGCGTACTTGCCCTCCAGAGGTCCTTTGCTCACCGCAGGTCATCGAGTGGGTCCAGCTTTGCTCGTTTGCACCTAAATTAGTATGATAACGCTTGGTGAAAAGTACTTTTTACTGATGAGTCCAGATTCTGTCTTAAATCAGATGGTAGAAGGGCGAAAGTATAAAGATGACCCAGAGAAAGAGAGCCTTATGGTGGAGGGTCAGTAATGGTGTAGAGCTATATTTACTTAGGAACACGTACAGTGCTGCACGTCGTCGAAAACTGGTTCATGACTGCGGCAAGATACTTAACAGATATTTTAGAGCAGATTCTGATACTTTTTACCCCATTCATTGAGGATAATTTTCTTTTAATGCATGATAATCTAAATGTGAATGTAGGTATTCACTGCTGGGCAGCTCCTGGACTTATACAAAGCACAGGTCCGGTCTTGCATGGAGTACTGCTGCCGCCTCTGGGATGGGTCTGCCCGTTACCAACTGGCCGCACTGGACTCGATTGAAAGGCGAGCAAAGAAGCTTATTGGCAACGACGCCCTTGTAGATTCCAACAGCATCGCCGAAAAGTAGTACACTATGGAGAGTGTGCATCTATTCTGTACGAATTAATCCAACCGGAACCGTTCCACTTGCGGACCACTAGGCGTGGGCAGGGGTTTCATCCCTTCGTGGTCGATGTACCTCGATCACGCACGAAGCGTTTCAGTTCCACCTTCCTTGTTCGGACTGCTAAGGAGTGAAACTCATTGCCTGCGTCTGTGTTCCCACAGAACTACAACCTCGGGGTCTTCAAAACAAGGGTAAATGGGCATTTATTGGGTAAGCGTGGTCCACCTTCGGCCGCATTTGACCCCCTCACATCAGGTGAGATAGTGGTCAAGCGCTACCTTGATTTAATAAATAAAAAAATGAAGAGAAAAGAGCGTACCCTCTTTAAGCAATACTCGCACAAAAGAGTTTTGATTTGAGATTTGGCATTATACGCATAAAATAAAATATTGTTTACGTTACTACTGTGGATTTCTAACACTAATAGTGTATGGTCAAGTGTCCGTAAAAAGTGAAGGTGGTACCAAAAAAAGTGAAAGTGACTGAAATATGGTCGAATTCGGAACACCGGGCGACCATTACTTTATATGAAAACTTTTACCCTTGACTTAGTTGACTTAGTTCGCGTCCCTCGGGAACAGTACTTTGTTCTGTATGAAAACTACTCTATGTCCTATTCTTTACCCCTGACAAGATGTGTATGCAACATTTCGTGATGATCGGTTGAGTGTTTAGGCGTAAAAACGTAACAAACAAATATACATCTGGTAGAGTTATCATATATTTTATTGTCAATATAAGTTACAGAGCGAAATCTGTAACTTGTGTTGAAGAAATTGACATTTTATTTGATTGTGGCCTAACTGGCTAAACTGAGTGCTACTTCCTTCCTTACATACATAATCATTGAAGTCGCTGTCTGCGTCTGTCTGTCTGTCTGTCTGTCTGTATTTTTTCTAACTCTTCCAAAATGACGCAACGAATTTTGATGCGGTTTTTTACTAATAGAAAGAGCGGTCGCTAGTTTATGATTGCCGTCGCCGTGTACACCAGCGAGCCAGGGGTTTTCGTTCAACGCAATAGCTATGCCGTTGTTCATAATTCACTGTAAGAGAATGGTCACTGCCAAAGGTCTGGCTGCCTAAGTTGATGACAGCGCAATGCAGTATCACTCACTACTGCACTTGACTTACTGACGGTATCATAGTTTTGTTTTTTTTTTTATTAAAGATGGGTTTGCTCTTGACCAGCATCTATCCATGTAGGAAGGACGAGGCCGACGATGGAACGAGCTTACCCAGAAGATGCCTATTCCCTCGAACCTTGAAAAGAAAAGATTTGGGTTATATGAGCTCGAAAATACAGACGCCGGCAGGGAGTTCCAATTTTTAGCAGTGCAAAAGATGTTGCTTAGCATCACAAAAGATGTTTTAAAGCGCTTGGTCCGAATTAGAGGGATTTCGACAATACATACCTTTAAACTGTATAACTCTTGTCAGAAAAAAAACACTATTCTGATATCTGATAATCTGATAGGACGTGGACATTCTTTTAATTTTTAAGAGCAATGTAACTTGGTTATGTTATCGTAGAAATAGGTTATGAATTGAATTTCAAAGTTTTAAAAGTATAGGATGCTAGAAAAGTTTTATGATCGAGACCCCAACGCGTCACTTTGGCGGAACAATGATTGTGCAAACTTCAACAATGAGAGATGCAGTGTCCCCAAATGTAATTTATACGGAATTCCGACGACATTCGCAAACAGCAGGGTCGATATTATTTCTTTTAAAACAAAACTCAGCACAAACCCTTAGGAAACTGACGATCTTCCAGTGAAATTTGTTAGTTCACTATAGTCTGCTATAGCTGTGCCACGATGTTTCATCCGCCGTTAAATTAAGCTAACGTGGTCTACACATTATGTCTCTACTCCGTAATTCACAGCTTTCCAGGTCAAAACGTTTTTTTTTAAGGTTAAGGTCTGTAGACAGGCTGACGTTCCACTTCATGGTAGGTCGCCGTCGCCTATAACACAAGCAACGCCACAACTGCTGCAAGGACAGTAGGACAGTAGGACTGCCGACTACAGTAGGATTAGGGATAAGGGATTGGGAAGGTTTTGGGAAACCTTACTCATCCATCGAAACACAACAGCACACGTGCTGTTATTTCACGGTGGTCTTTTGTAAGGGGGTGGTTATTGCCGCCGGACGGGCTGCCCAAATTACTGCGAAACGCAGTGTGGCCTGCCACTACTTTCCAGATTGAGACCAAAGCCAACTTTGAAAAGTTCATTTCCAAAGTTGACTCTGCCGAGAACCATAGAGCAGAGCCTTAAAGCAAGCACTCTAACCACTATAATAACAAATAACCACCGTAATTAATCTATCCTTCCTCAAGAATTGCAAACAAAAATATATTTTAAATTTTTTTTATGTCGGCAGACAAGCTGACGGTCCACTTGATGGTAGGTGGCTACCGTCGCCTATAACACAAGCAACGCCAAAGCTGCTGCAAGTGCGCTGCCGACTACAGTAGGATTAAGGATAAGGGATTAGGAGGGGGGATAGGGAAATAGGCCCTGGCATCCCTTACTCACTCACCGAAACACAACAGCACACGTGCTGTTATTTCACGGTGGTCTTCTGTAAGGGGGTGGTTATTGCCGCCGGACGGGCTGCCCAAATGACTCCGAAACGCAATGTGCCCTTTTTTTTTTTTTTTTTTTTTTTTTTGCGTGGGAAACTCTGCGAGCCAGATCCCCACCGACCATGGGGACATCGGTGGGGTATGTGGGACTTCTACCCACTAAAAAACCCACGGTGCTTCCTCGCGCCGTCTATGGGCGGGGGGGTAAGGGATCGTGGAAAACATGCATCTGCCTCCCCCGCCAGACGAGGCCCGCGCACTTGCGGGCTCCACCTCGATTAGGCGCGGAGTTTGATCTCCGCGCCGTGGAGAGACGTGCCGGAAACACACAGCACGTCTTCCATCGTTGCCCGGTGTTGTGATGACGGCGGACAACCCCATGTCCACCGCCCCCGGGCGAAGCGGCACGAGCCGCCCATTCTCACCTCTCGCAGCGGGCAGTCAGCGAGGGGCTTCACCTCTGAAGCACCCCTTTACCTCTTCTCTGCGGCACAACCTACCACAGAGTCGGAGGCCGCTTCCACCTGAAACTCTCGGATAACCCCTGCTCATGTGGCCGCTCATCTCTACGGCATTAAGGGTGGGCGGCCCAAAGGGGGTTTCCATCTGACATTTCCACAGCAATCGCGGCAGCCCGAGAGACGGACTCCACCTCGTGTTGTCGTCGCGGAAGAGTTACTAGGCCGGGTGACGAGGCCGGGTGTTCACTCTTCCGGACGACTGCGAAGGGCGGTTACTAGGCCGGTGGCCCTAACCGGGTCTTCACCACCCCCCACAAGGCCACGATTGCGGTACTCTGCCAGACGGTCCTTCCCTGCCGTAAAGCTCCGTCTTCGCGTGCGTTGCCCGACTACCACTGAGCGACAGAGCCATCCGAGAGAATCCGCCCGCTGCGACCCGCGCCGGTCCTCATGCGCAAAACCGAGACCCATACCTCGGTCCGACGAACAAGGACCGGGGGTGCCGTCTCTCACCGGCCCACACCCGCATGAGCCGAGTACGGATCCTCGGCTCAGCGAGCGGTGACCGGCGAAGCTCCAACTGACCGTTGGAGCCTCCCAGCAAACGCTCCGCCACGAGCTCCGATGTTCGGAGTTCGCTCGGAGCCCTCACGGGTGTGCTTCCTTAGTTCCCCAGCGACAATCCGGTCAGCCAAGCGAAGGCCGGTGACCCCACCGACCCCTGCAACCGTCCGGATTGGCGAGGGTTAAGCCCCCCCACCGCGACAAGGTCCCAGCACACCTAGGGGGGGAACGCAATGTGCCCTGCCACTACTGTCCACCCTGCCGGGAATCGAACCCGGAGACCCTAATACAGAGCTCATCCAACGGGCTGATTGCTTCCAGAGATTAACATTTAAAAAACGAAACAAAAAGCTTTAGCTTCGTTATATTGGTATAGAATATATTAGTTCATCATCATTCGCTTTTCTCATTCATTATAAACCTTTTTTGTTTCCTTGTTATAATGTAACCTTTTTTACTTATATTACATATGTACACTGGCCGGCGGGATTTTGAACATATTGGAATGAAAAAGGAGCAGCAAAAAGAGAAAGGGATTTTGACAGGTTTTCTCACGGACAGAGATTATTCTAGAGAGAGATTCCAAAAAGTGAAGGTGTACTGGATAAATGTACAACAACAGAGACTCAGCTTTTTTTAAAAGGGAATCGGAATAAACGAATCCAATTCCTGGTTTCATTAAGTCGACGAGATCCGCTTAAACTACTTATTTTTACCCGAGATCCTGTCGGAAAGGGACGTTCCAACGCTGTGCACGGCATCATCATCATTAAGCTGTTCTCACGAAAGACGTGTTCAACGAAGGACAATTATATAAATACATATAAATATATAAGGACTGTGATTTTTAGTGTACATATAGGGACACTAGTGGAATTAAAGTGTGGTGTTTCCTAGACTACCGCCACCCCTACAGTGATTCTAGAATTGTTGCACTACAATATATAACTATGACCACTAGACCAAACATTTTCACAGACTAAACATTCGTGATGGGAATATATGATGTATATGCAATGTTAAAAAGTTATCTTTCCTTATTTTTTATCCACGAAACAATGTACATAGAAATACTTAAATTTCAAGCTGAGGTAGCCTACTTTAAAAGTGATATGTTGAGACAAAAACCTAAACAGTAAACAGCACCCCATAGCTCCAACTTCCGACCCGAAACGGAAGTTAGACGCCGTCATTTTGGTTCGCACGCGGCAGGAAGCGAGACGCACGCGCATCGCCACCGTCACTTCCGGCCGACGCTATCACTTTGCTATTTTAGAGAAGTGTGTGTTTTGTTAAATTTGTGAAAATTGCTCCAGGGTTCAAATTTATTGTATTGGTACTAACAATGTCATTATAGAGAGGTTAATAAAATTAATGTGTTATTATTTCTTTTTGGGTCAGTGACAGAAAAAGTATCCCTCATCACGATTACGCGAGGACTCACGCCGCATAAATAATATACGTACTTTTATCTCATTCAGAAGTCGGATTACCAGATTTTCAGATGGTTACATTATATTTAACAATATTGGAGAATAGCGGCAGGGCACAGTGTGTTTAGCAGTCATTTGAGCAGCCCGTCTGGCACGGTCCACTTGATGGTAGGTGCTACGGTCGCCTATAACACAAGCAACGCTACAGGTGCTGCATGTGCGCTGCCGACTACAGTAGGATTAAGGATAAGGGATTAGGAGGGGATAAGGAAATGGGCTCTGGCATCCCTTACTCACTCACCGAAACACAACAGCACGTATATGCTGTTATTTCACGGTGGTCTTCTGTAAGGGGGTGGTCACTGCCGCCAGGCGGGCTGACCAAAAGACTGCGAAACGCAGTGTGCCCTACCACTACTTTTCAAATCCAGACCAGAGTCAATTTTGAAAATTACATTAAAATTTCCAAACTTGACCCCGCCGGGAATCGAACCCGGGGCCCCTGAGACGTTATTCAAGCATCCTTGCCACTTATCCAATTTAAGCCCCCATATATTGCCACCATTAATGAATCGAAAACTAAATGCTCTTTTGCAGATTCAATAGTGAAAAGCCGAGTCGTTTTTTTTTTTAATATCAAAGATGCTCTATATCTTTGGTATGTTTCAACACTGTTGATTAGACTTTTAAGATATTTTTAATTTTTTGTAATTTTTTTCTGTATCTCTAACATATATCTGTTGTGTTAATCGAAAATCAACATGGCAACCCACCTTTTGAACTGACAACACTGTTGAGAACGTCTTGTCTACAGCGTTGTTGACAAGCCGTTCTCAACCACAGTGTTGTCAGTTCAAAAGGTGGGTTGCCATGTTGATTTTCGATTAACATCCTGGCCTCCCACAATAGGCAAGGTGAGAACTCTTATTAGATCTCAAGGGCCCTTACATAATACATGATGGGTCCCTGTGACATATTGAATACCATATGGCCTAACCCTTAATTGGTAAAATTGATGACATAAATGATACATACATTTACTTAATCCTAATGCTTATTCCTCTAACATAGGCAGTTTACATAATTTAATGACTGGTCGGACAAGTTCTCCAAATTGAATCTTTAATTTGACAGATCTGACTATCTTATCTGATCCAATATTTAATTCTATTACCCGTCCACGTTTCCACTGGAGGGGTGGTGAAGTATCATCCCTGATGAGTACTAAATCACCTAGCCTTAAATTTTCAACTTGAGTATACCATTTATTACGTGATTGGAGATTATTCAAATACTCCAAATGCCATCGTGACCAAATATTCTGATACATTTTTTGAATAGATTGAAACCTAGATAACCGTGATATTTTAGTGTCCTTCCATTGTACTTCTGGTAAAGCTACTAAAGGTTGACCTATAATGAAATGACCTGGTGTAAGTACTTCTAAATCACACGGATCGTCCGACATTGGTACAAGAGGGCGTGAATTAAGGATTGCTTCTATTTTTGAAAATACAGTTGACAATTCCTCAAACGTTAGGATAGTATCTCCTACTTCCCTCTTTAATAAATTCTTAGCACTCTTTATAGCTGCCTCGAATAATCCACCCATATGACTAGCAGTAGGAGGATTGAACTCCCAGCAGATATTCTGTCGTGTGAGTTCCTCCTTCAGTATGACCTCGTGATCCAGTAAGAATTGATTGACTTCTTTGATATAATTATTAGCCCCTACATAATTTGTACCGTTATCTGATCTGATAAGTGACGGCAGTCCTTTGCAACTGACGAACCTGGTGAATGCAGCAATAAACGCCTCCACCGATAGTGATGAAACTACTTCCAAATGTACTGCCTTCGTTCCTAGACAGACAAAAACACATAGATAAGCCTTGACTGATTTAGCATTTCTTAATAAACTGCTCTTGACTAGAAATGGGCCTCCGAAATCTGTGGCCACCCCTGAAAATGGTCTACCAGCTGTGACACGGTCAGCTGGAATGTCCGCCATGAATGGAGGTTGAATATATGAATTGAACCTGAAACAAACTAAACATTTTCTTACAACCCGTGAGACTTGACGTTTGATTGAAGTGATCCAGTATTCTCTTCGTAGAATAGCTATAAGTGCATTGGTAGCTGCATGACAATATGACCGATGATAATACTCGATAAGTAGTTGACCCCACCTATGATCCTTAGGTATTAAATATGGATGTCTGGCTCCATATGGTAATGATGAATTCCTTAGTCGTCCCCCGACCCGTATAAGACCTTCATTGTCCAAGAATACACTGAGTTTTTGTAATGGTTTACAAGTTAATTTACCCTTCTGTAATGACTTGATTTCCTCTGAATATGAGTCTGATTGAATTTTCCGTACCCAATGTTTGTTTGCTTCTCGTCGTACCGCAAGTGACAGCGATGAATTAAGTGCCCTCTTTTCTTTAGGTAACCGAATATTTTTACAAAACCTGATTATGTATGCCGTCACCGTGATGAGTTTCCTGTATGAGCTGATCCTTGATAATATTGAGTCTTCCCAGGACTCGACTTGAGTAGCTATATGAATGAGTTTCTTGAAACCTAGTAAATCCTCCGGTATTGTGACTGGTGAAGATGGCCAATGTGACTCCTCTTCTGTTAGCCATTGAGGTGACCACCATTGATGACAATTGATGAGATCCTTCGCCGATGATCCCCTCGACGGAAGGTCTGCTGGATTGAATTCTGAGCGAATGTGACGCCATACCATATGACGTTGTGAATGTTGAATCTCCTGAACCCTGTTGCATTCGAAAGTTTGAAGCATGTGCGGCTTCGTATTTAGCCATGATAATACTATAGTGCTGTCTGACCATGCGTTGATACCTTCCAAGTGAATTGAAGTTTCGTATGCTTCCGCTACGTGATTGAGTAACTTATAGACCAAATACGCTGCGCTGAGTTCCAATTTCGGTATAGTTTGAGTATTCCTTTTAGGTGCGGTCTTTGACTTTGCTATGATTAATTTAACCATTACACTCCCCGTTGTGTCGACTGATCTGAGGTATATGCAAGCTCCATATCCAAGCTCCGATGCATCTCCAAATCCATGTAATGAATATGATACTGCTAATAGGCAGAGATACACACCGTGATATCTGTAAATCCGATAAATGATTAAGATCTTGAATAAGTTTGTTCCATTGTATGATGAGTTGGTGACTGATGGGCTCATCCCAGTCTAATCCGTCCGTGAATAATGCTTGAAGAAATACCTTGAATCTGAAAATGACCGGTGTACAATAGCCGCATGGGTCGTATAACCTAGCTATGGTACTTAGTATGTGCCTCTTCGTGATGGCTTGACCAGAAGGTATATTGATACTATATGACATTGAATCCGATATTGGGTTCCACTGAATACCGAGAACCTTAATGAAGCTCTTATCTTCATTATCAAATTGATGAAGTTGACCGCAATGTTCCTGTGGCAAGTCCTGTAATAACTTGTTGCAGTTTGAAGACCATTTCCTAAGTTCGTAACCCCCACTCTTCATGAATTTAATGAGTTCTGATTTGATATGTTGTGCCTCTGGTAGTGAATCCGCTCCTGTTAGTATGTCGTCTACGAACACATCCCGCCTGATGATATCTGATACCCTTGAGTTGGGATGTTCAGTCTCCCAATCATCCGCCAACTGAAGTAATGTTCTGATTGATATGTACGGACTTGACCTGAGTCCATAGGTATTAGTATTCAACTCATATACCTGTAATTCACTTGATGGGTCTTCTCTCCAGAAGATGAGCTGATATTTCCTGTCGTCAGGATGAATCCATGTCATACGAAACATGTTGCATATAATTTCAAAAATAATTTCAAAAATTTTTTAGACATAACCTCTTTCTTCTTTTAAAATTTCTCTAAATGGGGGCATGTAACGCTCTTAACTTGTATATTCCTAGATGTGTCTGCCACCCTTTATTACAAATAAATAAAAGATCTTGCTACAGATATTATTTGAGTATATAATAAATGTAAGTCCAGTGGTGATTTCCTGTTTATTCCCCAATAAATAATGTTCAATTCATATTGAATTCATCACTCCATCGTTATGAAGATTGACGTCCGAATCGAATGAAAGCCCTTCATTAATTCTCTTCTCTGCTCATTACTAGACAACTCTATATCTTGTATGCTGGTGTATCAGATTACTTACAAATTGAGTTTTTGTGCCTAATACGATTATAAGGACGGTTTCATATCTGATAAGAAATTGTTACAAATACATTAAACAGAAATTTTGAAACTTTTCTACTAACTTGGCTCAAATTATGTGTTTAGTCTGTATCTGTATATATTATAAAATATTATATAAATTCTATTAAATTACATAAATTATAATATAATAATTATAATATAATTAATATTGCTGACCCCGCAACTTCGTATGCATTACATAAATGTTACGGGAAGCTTTTTACAATACATTGGTGAAAACTCCTTTCAAACCGGTTACGCCGTTTCTGAGATTAGCGCGCACAAACGCACAGACAAACAGATAGACAGACAACGTGTACAAATTGTTTATTTGAAAAAATAGTTAATATACAGACACGGCACGCTCACGATTTTATTATATGTATTGTATATGTCGCAGTCGGACTGCAGAATTCGTCATATTACATTACGGCTAGCTGTTTTAAAAAACGTGTCCGTTTTATGCTACGGCGAATAACGGTTTCTTTTTTTTTTAAACAACTAGCCGTAATGTAATACGGCGAATTCTACAATCCGACTGCGACATACAACATATATAATATAAATATTACGTCCCACTTTGCTCTTTGCCATACAGAATCAGCGGCCCTGGGCCTTGATTCTGTATGGCAATTATTATGATTTCACACTTTTGTTTTACCTTGTCTTGTCATGGTAACAGTATGTGAGCTGTTGTGTTTCGGTGAGTAAGAGATGCCAGAACCCATTACCCTATCTCTTCCTAATCCCACGTCAATGTCTTGTCATGGCATTATATATATTATGGAAGAGAATAACTTTTTAACACATATCGTAAAAATTTGAGGATATGACGTGGTTTCGAAGTAAGGAATAGCTAAGTGGCGTTAGTGAATTAGGGCCATGTCGGTCCCCCCCTAGGTGGGCCATGACCTTGTCGTGGTGGGGGGGCTTACCCTTGGCAATCCGGGCGGTTGCAGGGGTCGGTGGGGTCACCGGCCTTTGCTCGATCGATCGGATTGGTTTTGGGGACTAAGAAGGCCCACACCGAGGTGGGCTCCGAGCGAGCTCCGCCCAGCGGAGCTCGTGGCGGAGCTGTTATTTGGAGGCTCCAACCTTCTGTTGGAGCTTCACCGGTCATCGCTCGCGCGGGCCGAGAATCCGTACTCGGCCCGCGCGATTGGTGGCCGGTGAGAGAGAGGGCACCCCGGTCCTTGTTCGTCAGACTGAGGTATGGGACTCGGTACTGCGGATGAGGATCGGCAGGTGAGTCGCAGCGGGTGGATTCTCTCGGACGGCTCCGACGCTCAGTGGTAGTCGGGCAACTTACGCGAAGACGGAGCTCATGCGACTGGGAAGGACCAACTGGCATAGTACCTGCAATCGTGGCATGTGGGGGGTGGGGAACATCCGGTGGGTGGGCACCGGCTTAGTACTACCCCCCGCAGTCGTCCGGAAGAGTGAAGACCCGGCCTCGCCACCCGGCTTAGTAGCTCTTCCGCGACGACAACATGAGGTGGAGCCCGTCTCGGGCTGCCGCGATTGTTGGGGAAATGTCAGGGGGACACCCCTATGGGCCGCCCACCCATAATGTCGTATGAGATGAGCGGCCACACGAGCGGGGATCGTTCGGGGGATGAAGGTAGAAGCGGCCTCCGACTCCGCGGATGGTTGTGCCGCGGAGAAGAGGTAAAGGGTTGATTCAATTACGAATCCCCTCGCTGACTGCTCGCTGCGACGGATAAGATGATCACGGGCGGCTGGTGCCGCTTCGCTCGGGGGCGGTGGACGTGGGGAGGTGCGCCGCCCGCACAACACCGGGCAGTGAGGTGTGGTGGCCTGCAGATGTTCCAGCGGGTCACCACAGGAGGAGTTACACGGCATGCCGTGATGGATGCGGGTCCGCAAGGACATGGCGGTGCGTGGGGCCCGGGGATAAGGCCTCGCTGTGACTCCGGGTCTCACGATCACTGCCGATGGTGGAACATGGAGGCGGTTTTAGTGGAGTAGGACCGGCGGGGCGATACGTTCCGTCGGGTGAGTCCCACACACCCCCTCGTCGACCGTCCCCGTCGACGAGGGATAGTGCGTAAATGCATTTCCCCTCCTAAAAAAAAAAAAAAAAAAAAAAAAAAAGGGCCATGTCGGTAGTGTATTTGCATTCCCCAATTTTGTTTGCGTTTACCTTTAATTAAATGGGCGTCAACCGTTTCTCACAAAAAATAACAAATACAACCTACATATTTAGATACTAGCTGAACTCGGCCACGCTTCGCTGCGGCCCATACGGCGGCGGCGTGCGCATGGGGCGCACGGTACTGGACACTGCTTATATATAATACTATTTATCGTAGCGTGATGTTATATAGCCTATAGCCTTCCTCGATAAATGGACTATTCAAAACAAAAAGAATTTTTCAATTCGAACCAGTAGTTCCTGAGATTAGCGCGTTCAAACAAACTCTTCAGCTTTACAATTTTATTATAGATAAATATGCATACGCCTTTATAATACTTATTTGCCATACAGCACAAAAGTGTATTAATTCAATGACCCGTATATTTTAGTTAAGTCATCTTGAGCTTATATATTTCTTATTATGTAAGTTACTTACTTATATTGATCCGTTATTTGTGAATAAATCTTTACTTAAATATTATTCATTTTTAATTTTTATTTTTACGAATTTATTAAAAAAATGTATGAATACACGCAATGACCAGCTAATGCGTTGCCGTTTTTGATAGGATAAAATATAAGGGATAATGAGGGAATAAAGGATAAGATTTAAATAAGAAAAAAGATAAATTCCTTTATCATTTTATTGCGGTCTCGTGAAAGGGTTAGTTTATGCCCTCAAAATGGCTATTTAGTTCATGACTGCGTAACGCATTGTGCCCACTACTACTTAAATAATAAACTTAAGTAATGATTGTATTGTACATGTTAGGGTTTAAGTTGCAGTGGAAGCTTATTAAGGAGCAGCTAAGCTTGTGACAGCTCACAAGCTTGTATTTACACTGCAAAATCTATGTTACGACATTTATTAGAAGCTTTTCTAGCTTTTTATTTGGCATAGTGTAGGTTTATATTAGCTAGATTTAATTATATTTAATTAGCAAAAGCAGTTCCTGCACAATGGCAACTGACGACAATTTAACTGTAAAATTTAAGTTTTAAAATTAAAACTCAATTTTTTTGTAGTTTGATATCTGAAAATCCAATATATTTTAAATTCTGACATCATGAAATCAAATTCATTGGATCATCCTTAATCGTATCATCCATAATTCGAATCTCTCAACGATAATTACAGTGTGTGGGCGTTATATTTTATAAGAATTTAGTATGACTTGGGATTCTTCTTTGGGGTAACACGCTGCGGATATAAATACTATCATCATTCTACAAAAAAAGCCATTAGGGCACTACCAACTAGATTCGCAGCCTTCCCTCCGAGAGAAGTTCAAGGAAACAAAGATTTTAACTGTTACTAGTCAGTATAAAATTTTTATTTATTTACGCATAAAATATTAGTCAATTTAATAAAAAATGTAATATTCACAAAATCAACACTAGGTAAAGTGATATTGATAAACATAAAACGCGACTAAGTATTTTATGGTTCAATGTGTACGGTTTTATAATAAAGTTCCTGAGATAATTCCTTAACCTATAAATAAATTTAAAAGTTTAATCAAAATCAAACTCTGTTCAAAAGGGTATTATAAAATCGCGATAATGAAGCCTTGATTTGAACGCTTCAGAGATCATACTATGTTTAGTATTGTATATACCAGGGGTCACCAATTAGTTTCGCTCGGGCTCCGTTTTAAGAAATTAAATGACCTTCGCGGTCCGCACATTTTATAGGAAAAAAAAAAATTATTAAACAAATTTAATTACGGAAATAACAAAGGCATTTTCTTTAAATATCAATGAGAAAAATGACATTTTTTGTTGCGGACTATCTGTCTGAAGTTTGGAGTAAAATTGGTGCAAGCTATTGACATTAAATCCTGGAGATGTTCATCAGTAAGTCGAGATCAAAATTGCTGTGTTCTCGCGGTCCGGATGCGGACCGCGGTCCGCGATTTGGCGACCCCTGGTATATACTGTGTATAATAATTGTAATTGTTATTTATATGATTTTAAAGATGCCAAAAAATGGTATCCTGAGTTTCTTTCAGGATCGACATCATCTCGGCTATTATTTTCCGAAATCCTGGTAATTAAAAAAAAATGGTAAAATTCAAAGGTAAGTATTACTATTTTAGCTATAGATACTGCAATTTGCCGATGCGTCTCTCGTGAATCGTTCAACGCGAACACATATAAAACTGTGAAGCGGTTGAGTTTCTTTAAAATCAAGTCGCCGGTCCTTAATCAGTCTCATTACCACTCGCGATTCACAGATTCCAGTGTGTCCGTGCCGCTCCACAGTACGCAATATTAAACAGTGCGCAAACTTCACAATAACAATAAATAAAGATTGTGCAAATGCTTACGAGCGCTGTTGCTGTATTTGAAGATTACCTGGTTCTGTAAAAGAATGGTTACTTCCGCTAGAAACAGAACAAAAAATAGTTTGTATAATATATAGGTATGTTTTTTATAGCCCGCCGTAGGAATCCAAATAACCTGTAAGAGCTGTGGTGGTCTCGTGGCTAGTCTCCTAGCCGATGGACGGATCAGGACTTACAGTCAAGACTTCTATGAAAAAAGCTGAACAAAATAAAGAAGAAACAACTGCTGGTCGATGACACCAAGGTATTTCAAAGCGGGTACGGCCTTCAGCAACGACTAAAACGACTTTCATTGATTGATTTTATTTTGTTTTTGATAACATTGAGAAGATAGTGTTTTCGTAAAAAAGTAATATCATTTTGACAGCTGTCATTTGACATAACAATATTCAACCTTACCAACATGTAAAATAATATACATAATTAATTATTGGTAAATTAATAACATGTTCAATTAACCTACTTATTGTTATGATGTAGGTACATATATATTTCTATTTTCATTATCAATAACATAGTAATTATGTTTTCAATCAGAATTGCAAAAGCCGCTTCATATTTTTGGAACACAAACCCGTTTTGTGATGACCCACCTCCCGTTTCATCGCAAACGAGATAAGGCCTTTTTGGCATTTACTGATATATTTTTATAAATTCCTACGTCTATTTGTTTTCTTACTGTTATCGTCCTATACTGTGTCGAGCGGCAGGATTTGCGCTAGCACAGGGACACGGAGCCCCATCAATCTACAGGTTCCAATTACAGCTCGCTCTGTAAAAGACGAACGTCACCAATTATGCATTCCGCTATTTTATACGCTTAGAATTTCAAGCTGAAAGACTGATTCACTACTTGTATTATATATTGAATACAGTTTCCCTTACCGTGCTGCTATCTATCTACGATACATTTTTTAATTACAACGAGATATGTCCATAATTTTTACACCTACATATCTATATTTAATTAATTTATACTCAGTTAGATTCGTCGCCACCATTTCATCGCTGGTATAGTTACAATATACCAATAAGTCTTGTAAACACATTTTGTAATAAACAGTCTTTTTGTCGAAACAAGTATTCCGTTTATTCCGAAATCAAATTTATTAAAATTAATGTGAATTGAAATTATTTTTTTCTAAAATAAAACTAAAATACATTACATTTTATAAAAATTTACTGACGTTAAACATCTGGTAGTCATTCATTTGCTTTCTATAATATTGTGCATGATAAACAATAGACCACCACGAACGGCGATGAAATGGCCGGCAATGAATTAGCGGCGATGAGTCGTCCTATCCCTCAGTTAGATATATACATTTAAATTTTTGAGAAAGTTAGGCCTTGCTTCTAGGATTTGATATTTGATTTTTATTGAGCATTTTTAGATACTCAATATACTTACCATACTAATAATGTTGCACACACAACAGCGGTTAAAACCCCATAGTATAAGAAGATACGTAACTTCTCTTTGTGTGTTGAGTGCTCTTATGAGTTATTTCAATAGATGTCTAGTTTTTAGCACCATTCTGAACGCCTACATAAGTTGAAGTATTAGAGCGCGGAGAGCCGACGGCAGCTGGAGCCGGAAGGTTCTCGAGAGGAGGCCACGGATTGGCAAGCACAGCGTCCACCACCCACAAGGTGGACAGAGGAACTGATAAGGGCCGCGGATCGACGGTGCATCCAGGCTGCTTCTGATCTTCTGATTTCTTAGGATTGCGTAATAACTATAGCTGATAAATTTTTTTGACCAAAAGATCTGAAAGATAGATTCTTAATACTTTTTTTTAAAATTGATACAACCATTTTTCACTGAGATACAGCATTTCAAAAATCACTAAAATAATTAAGATTTTTTTGATTCCTTAATTTTTTCCTGTAGTATAATACAGGAGTCCTCCTCTGTCTGTTTCTCCGCTAACTTCTTCTATACTACACAACGGATATTGGGGTTGTTCCGTATTTTGATACGGTTTTAACTAATGGAAAGATCAATAAACAAGGAAAATAATTTGCAGAAAAGAATCGCAACCGTGCGAAGCCGGTAGTGGGTCGCCAGTAAGGCATAAATTGTCTACCGAAGAGAAGTGTAGGAGAAGTGTCTTTAAAAATTCTTTTCTGAAACTTTTGTTTGTAAACAAAATGTCATAATATTTGTGGCGTTTAAGACAAGTGTTTAGTGTTAATTTGATTGTAACTTAGTATATCGTATAATCTCGTTTTGTTGTATTTATTTGTGCACTTTATTACGGTAGAATTAGCGACAGCTGAAACCCCTAAACTCGTTGCCACTTACACGCTCCGTTTACATGTCATCTGCAAAACACATTTACAACTGGCGCTGTAATTAAATGGAGAGAGAAATTTAGCTAAACAGAGCATAAAAGTAAAAGCTTGTCCGATATTGACAATAAAACGGGGGTGAAATAAATGGGAGTGCAGAATACCCGAAGACATTTTCGACGGGAGATTGTATGCGTCATTATGGCCGTCGGAGGAAGTGACGGCAGGCGCCGCGGCGCGTGCGTTACAAATCACTACTTTACAACTTCCGGTTGCTCAGTGTGTCGGCAGCGCTCGAGCGGGACGGACGTGCAAAAAAAGACGCGAAATATAACAATAATTCTCCGACACGCTTCACCGACACGGCTGGTAATGTTCGCGCAATGATATTAAGGAATATAATAATTTGTCTCCTCTCCCCTATACAGCGAGGGGACTATCTCTTAATAGTCATTCCTTTATTTTGTTAGGAAAAAATCTCCCAAGGGGAGTGTTAAGCTTTTATTGATTTAAAAATCAAATGCAATTTAAAAACTTTTTTATGAACTTATTTAAAGATAAAATAATTATTAGAGAATTTGTTTTTATTTTGTTACCCAACAAATACAGTCACTTGCTGTATATGAATAGCCTAAGACTAAGTAAGTATTTTGAGAGTAAGTAAGTTAAAGATATACTTGCTAAAGCAAGAACAGGGAATATGCAATTCTTTTTAAATATTTTCATACGATAGGTAATATAGGTAATATAACGTTATACACCTATCGTACCTACGTTATATAAGCTTAAAAAAATATTCAGCGCCAAAAAACGGAAATTTAGTAACAAAAAATAATTTTTAAAATTAACTAACAGCTACGCGCGTTTTAAACACCCGCCCTTTTGGCGCGCTTGTCGTGACGTCACAGTCTACAACTCTACAATAACAATCAAATGTTAAAAATCACAAACATCTACACATTTGTTCACATTTCATAGACTTTGACGTCACATTCGAACTGATCGTATCATTAAAAATAGTATTAATGCGAAGAAAATAAATCCTGAAGTATATCCTGAAGTCATCTTAGGTCATCTTATTTTTCATGTATATACACTTATCTATCATTATTTTGGTACTTTTAAAGTAACTCAATTAGCTATAAATTATAGAAAATATAATAAACCTAAGAAAGTATATTATCTAATAGAATTATTTAAAAAGCATCTTTCTTCTTTTTCTTTCTAGTCTATACTATTAATAGAGAGAAAAGATTTGTTTGTATGTATTTTTGTATGTAATGAACCGAATTTTTAAAACTACTGGACCCATTTTAAAAAAATTTACCTATAGAAAGCTACTCCCGCCATATCCCCACTTTCACCTATAGAAGCTAAATTAATAGCGAGTAATATTGTATAAAGAGACGCGAAACAAAGTTGCGTGCAACAGCTTATCATTAATAATTTTGAAACGACACGAAAATTTCATTTTTAAAGAAGACTGGATTCTGAAAGGTTATGTAGAGAAATTAAAAGATTAAAAAAGCTTCAGAATACAACGTTTACCACATTGTCTGTCAAATTGAATTCTTAATTAATTTTGTTTTCTACTTTGACAGCAATAATAAGGTCCAATTTAAATTGCATTTCGATCCTCGTCATCAAATAAATCAAAATTTGATCCCCACACCATCTAACCACTTCATAATATCCGTAATCAAATAATACAAATGTAAACCAACAAACATTGCTATAAATTTAAACCGCATTAAATAAAAATATATTGTGAGTGCAAAAAGACCATTATAATTTGACCTGTGTCCCCTTAATTTTATTGCACTGGATTGCTTTTAAAATTTAGATCTATGGGGTGAGACGGGTCTTTTTATATTTGACTCCCTTTACCCCATAATACAAAGTCACGTGTCCGAGTCACCCTTTCAGAAGTTAAAGATTTTATTGTAAACATTTGAGGCAATTTATTAAATATGTTTACAAATAGAAAGAGATATTAAAGATGACTTTTCACTTGTCGTAACTTTAAACCACCAACCACAATTAATTAAAGATAAATCAAGAAGATTAAATATATAGAATATATAGAAAGGGCATTGGGAAAATTTTCCTACAAAAATATTGATTCTGATCGCCGTAATCAGGATGGCCATGGCGTAGCTAAATAGCCTTGTAAAGTTGAAGACGTAAAGTTGCGATTTTGTACGTGGTTCTAAATGTCACATTACAGATTCTTTCGTCTTGCCCGATCTATACAGTTGAAAATCTTTGAAGATAATACTTAACTTTGTAACTCTTACTGCCGCACTCAGAGTCGTTTTAATGATTACTTAGCGACTCTTTAGTAAAGATTTAAAAATGTTTACTCTCAGAGACAGTTAATGGTTGATTAGTGGTCTTAAGTGACACTTAACTTTAATGACAGCTCAACCCTTACTTAAGCTTCTTAAATGGAGAATTTGACATTTCGAAAGTGAGGTAATCTTATTAATAATAATCTATTGTTCGTGGAGTCGTTACATAGGTAGCTAAAATTATTTAAAAAAAAAATTAAATTTAAAAACTAAAATTATATCTTGACAAGATGATAAGAATAATAGATACTTTACGAAAAAAAGTAAAGTATATTACTTCTATGAAAAATTGACAATTAAAATTGACAATGATGTGAAATGTTGCCGTATTTAAAAAATCTTGACTTTTTAATTTATTTAATTATAATTACGTCTATTATTGTTAATTTTAACTGATAATAATAAGAAAAGACATGTTTAACTGATTTTTATGAAAAACTCTTATTTTTTTCTATACATAAATTGCTTTGCCGAATGATATCGTGTTATTGAGTTTTTTCTTATGACAACACTGCACGTTATCGATATGCATTTCGATAGAACGCACAGTCCTATGCTTACTTAAAGTGGTATTTAACTAATGAACCATTAACTTTCGTCTCTGGGAGCCGCGGCTCATTAACGTATTTAATTGTATTTAGTTAAGTGTCTATTAGTACTAATTTAATGAACGTCTCTGAGTGCGGCAGTTACTTACATAGTTACATAACTTTTTAAATAATTATATGTCAGAATTTTTTTCTTCTTCTTTAAGTGTGATATCTGGTCTCTCCGACGTTGGAGATCACTCTCGAAAAGGCCTCTCTAACACGCCACTCGGAACAGCTCCTTTTTTTTTGCGTGGGAAAATCTGCGAGCCAGATCCCCACCGACCATGAGGACATCGGTGGGGTATGTGGGACTTCTACGCACTAAAAACCCACGGTGCTTCCTCGCGCCGTCTATGGGCGGGGGGTAAGGGATCGTGGAAAACATGCATCTGCCTCCCCCGCCAGAAGGCCCGCGCACTTGCGGGCTCCACCTCGATTAGGCGCGGAGTTTGATCTCCGCGCCGTGGATAGACGTGCCGGAAACACACAGCACGTCTTCCCTCGTTGCCCGGTGTTGTGATGACGGCGGATAACCCCATGTCCACCGCCCCCGGACGAAGCGGCACGAGCCGCTCATTCTCACCTCGCGCAGCGGGCAGTCAGCGAGGGGCTTCACCTCTGAAGCACCCCATTACCTCTTCTCTGCGGCACAACCTACCACAGAGTCGGAGGCCGCTTCCACCTGAAACTCTAACTCTCGGATAACCCCTGCTCATGTGGCCGCTCATCTCTACGGCATTAAGGGTGGGCGGCCTAAAGGGGGTTTCCACCTGACATTTCCACAGCAATCGCGGCAGCCCGAGAGACGGATTCCACCTCGTGTTGTCATCGCGGAAGAGTTACTAGGCCGGGTGACGAGGCCGGGTGTTCACTCTTCCGGACGACTGCGAAGGGCTGTTACTAGGCCGGTGGCCCTAACCGGGTCTTCACCACCCCCCACAAGGCCACGATTGCGGTACTCTGCCAGACGGTCCTTCCCTGCCGTAAAGCTCCTTCTTCGCGTGCGTTGCCCGACTACCACTGAGCGACAGAGTCATCCGAGAGAATCCGCCCGCTGCGACCCGCGCCGGTCCTCATGCGCAAAACCGAGGCCCATACCTCGGTCCGACGAACAAGGACGGGGGTGCCGTCTCTCACCGGCCCACACCTGCATGAGCCGAGTACGGATCCTCGACCCAGCGAGCGGTGACCGGCGAAGCTCCAACTGACCGTTGAAGCCTCCCAGTAAACGCTCCGCCACGAGCTCCGATGTTCGGAGCTCGCTCGGAGCCCTCACGGGTGTGCTTTCTTAGTTCCCCAGCGACAATCCGGTCAGCCAAGCGAAGGCCGGTGACCCCACCGACCCCTGCAACCGCCCGGATTGGCGAGGGTTAAGCCACCCCACCACGATAAGGTCTTAGCACACCTAGGGGGGGACTCGGAACAGCTCCTTCACTCCCGCAATTCCAGTCCATTTCTCTTCGAAATGTGCAGTCTTCTGCACATTTCTCTTCGCCCCTCAATCTTACTCCAATCTCGTATTCTCCTCACCCCTCAGGTCATGACTCAGATAACTAGTCTTCGTCAGTAGCTCTCTGTTAATATGAGCTCTTCGATTTCCATATTGGAGTTCTCTCAGTCCACGAGACACGAAACATTCTTCTGTGTAACCACATTTCAAACGACTCCAATCGCTTCATGGTGTTTATTCAGTCTTTCGATCATCGATTTTTAGCTTGTGCACGCTCACACAAAGCTAATTTTCGCTGGTGGAAAATAACGTTTATAAATAGCTACATGTGGCTGAGGCTTAAGCTATATTAATTTGAGTAAAAGAGTAAACTTTTTCACGTACAATAACAATAAGATCAACACTTATTGTATATTTTGAAGTAACACAAACAACACCAAAGCTGCTGTAAGTGTGCTGCCTTGTACAGTAGGATTAAGGATTAGGAGGGGATAGGGAAATGGGCTCTGGCATCCCTTACAAATTCACCGAAACATAACAGGACACGACTGTTACTTCACGGTGGTTTTCTGTAAGAGGGTGGTTACTGCCGCCAGACGGGCTGCCCGGATGACTACGAAACGCAGTGTGCCCTGCCACTACTTTCCAGATCCAGACCAGAGCAAACTTTGAAAATTTAATTCCCAAAGATGACCCAGTCGGGAAACAGAGCGTTGAGGCAAGTGCCTTAACCACGCAATTCAAACTTCTCATGTAAAATAATAACGTAAAACGAGTCTAGAAACCCAACAAAAGACATATCAATGTTAACTGTACCTACTTGCTTATCCCAAAATATTCGGAACCTGTAACATTGAAGTGTTGCTATTTTAAGTGTTTCTTGAATTTCTTCAAATGAAACACAGTTCACATATTTTATATCTTGTCTGTTAAAACATCAAAGAAATCCTGCAACCTGCAGTGAAGACGTCTTTGTAAAAAATCCAATCACCTAAATGAGGGGCGATGCGAAGCGGAGTTGGGGGATACGTTTTCCCGCCAAAAGGGATGGCGACATCACGCGAGCTCCGCACATATTTCATTGATACCGTCCTCCACTAAACTAATGTAAGTGAAAATAAGCAACGTTTGTTTGGTACGGTCAGAAAATAATTTATAAAAAAGTTTCACTTTACACTTGACCCTTCTTGTAACGTTTCTGCATGAAATCTACCGCTTACGCCAAAGATGTTTCAGTTATGATACGTCTATACACGTGCATGTTTAATTTGTAAAGATGGTCAGAAAGGTTCACTTGATGGCTACCGTCGCCTATAACACAAACAACGCCACAGGTGCTGCAAGTGTGCCTCTGACCATAGTAAGATTAATGATAATGAATTAGGAAGGAATAAGGAAATAGGATCTGGCATCCCTTACGCACTCATCGAAACGCAACAGCACACGTGCTGTTATTTCACGGTGGTCTTCTGCATATATACAACATACAGTCGCGATCAGAAATAGTGTTTCAATAAGAAAAGAATTCATTTTTAAACCGTTATACTCTTTTTTGCTTTTCATAGTCTTATTATCGAGGAGACTATATATCATCACCCTAAAAGGAATTTTAGGAAGAAGAAGTAAAAACGAAGTAAGGGCGCCACCAGACATGACACCAATTACCAAGAAGTCGGATCTTTCTCGATTGAAAATAAACGGCGGTTGAAACCACGGGACATAGCTTTATATTAAAAAAAATGTTTTTTGCTGTCCGTATTTGGGTAATGGTCCGGTCACGGTGCGTGCTCAACAGACAATGCGGGTGACCCCCGGTTACATGGTGTATTGTGATGGCGCATAACATTCTACCAAACAACTTACTTATGGCATGTATGCAACTGAAATAAATAACCAAACAGATTTTTTATAGACAGTTGGCTAAAGAGGGGCAAAATTTAATATGATAATTATAAAAATATTATCTACCTCATTTTACCAATTGGCTTAAATTTAAATTGTTAAAAATAATATACCATTTATGGAGAAATTTAATTTCTGATTTTTCATCAGAACTTTTTAACAGTTACCTTTGATTACTTTGGAATCACATTGCCGAAACGGCAGGACTGGTCCACAAATTCAAAGTCGCATGGTGAGCTATAGAGTGGGTTATGCTCGAAATTTCTTTGATGGATAGGATCAGAAATTCTGAATTTCGCTGAAGAACCAAAGTTGTCAACTTAACCGTGAAAATTGGGAAGCTGAAGTGGTAATGCACACTGGGTGGGGTAGACGAGATCTCGAATAGAGACTACGAATTGGAAAGCGCAGCGTGGGACGCTCTACGGCTAGGTTTTTTTAATGTTAATATCGGCAGACGGGCTGACGGTCCACTTGATGGTAGGTGGCTAGCGTCTTATAACACAAGCAACGCCAAAGCTGCTGCAAGTGCGCTGCCGACTACAGCAGAATTAAGGATAAGGGATTAGGAGGGGGATAGGGAAAGATGCGATGAGCAATGGACCGTGTGTGGTGGCGAGCCTGGCAGAGCCCTATGTCCAACAGTGGAGAGACACAGGATGATGATGAATGATGATGACATTGTAAAATTCCATAAATACTTATGGATTGACTTATGGATTGACAACAAAAAATAATGATTTCTTTTGCGTTTGGCTAACTAGTCGCGAAAGGAATAACAGAAGGAACAACAACAGGTTTACAATACTCAACATCAGCGAGTATTCTAAACCCCCAGTTCAGAATATACTCTTTGTTGAATACTATGTTTTCTACATTTGCTTATCATTAGGTCATAACATAATATTATAGTAAGAGTGAATAAAATAAGTACTTATATATACTTAATGGAACCATTCTTGTTCATCACGGATGGATCAACGTTACCGCCACCCATGGTGAGCTAACCTGACTATAATATCTATATTTACCTCTAATAACTATTGCACGGAGATTATGCGTCAATTTGCCGCGTCTCGGTTATTATTTATATTTTTAAACGAGCACCAAACTCGATAATGAGATGTGATTGGAGTCACGAACGTGATACACGGCTATAAGAAACCGCGGAGTCGTTACAATTGCGATATTATTTTTTTATAGATTTAGCCAGTACAGTATACTCTTTGTAAATAAAATTAGCTGAAGAATCATCCAAATAGTAGAATTATGCGATTATCTACAATGCATTTATGGAAACAAAATTGCAATGTCATGTCATGCGTAATGATTATTCTCGGTTGTTTCTAAGCTAATAATGCTGAATGAAATCCAAAAAAATCAGCGCATTAACAGTTTCTATCCCATGTATGATGAAAACTTGAAAAAGTGCATTAAGGGGGAGACAAACGCTAAATACTAAAAATATCCATTGTTTAATGAAGATGTTACAAGAAATAGACAAGACAATTGCTTTGAAAAATATATATATATTATACTTAAACATGTGAAGAACCAATTGTATCAATTAGAATTTTCGTTAAAGTAATAGAATCTCCACAAAAAAAGTTAGAACACAAGAAGAATTTGACCTTTATTGAAAATTCTCTCGAAAACGGCTTATTGCACGCATATGAATGCTGTACCTATTAATAAGTTAATATCAGATTAAAAAATTGTATTAATAAAAAAAAAAATGTGTGATGTTCTAATGGTAAAAACAAAAAAACACCATTTCTAGGCCTGTTGAATTGTCTCCGCCGCCAGCGAGTTCTATAGTAAATGTTATTTGCCTCAGTGAATCCCTTAAGTTAAATAGTTATAAGAACCCTGTACTAGAGGACTAGATACTAGGGGGTCAGGCTATCCGAATATCTGAGGCTATTATTAAGAATGTCTTTTAGTACATTCTTAGCCTTAGTTAGAATTTAAAGAACTAATAGTGACTAAGAAATTGTGTAATAGACCTTTTTATAGGCCTATGAAATTAGACCCATACTCAAAGAACTGGCCAGAGGAAATATTTCTTTAATTCATAGCTCACTTTGAAAGTGACTAATGTCATCAACATTAGTCATGGAAGGGTACACAGCGTTATATAGCCAACTGGGAGATCGTCTAAATCCAGTTTACCCATAACAAAATACCACTTTTTCCACTATAAGCGAAAAAATACTACCTAAAAATAACAGCACGTGTGCTGTTATTTTTATGTGCATTATTAAGGGATGCTGACATATTTCCTATATTACTACATTCTCCCTTATTCTTGACCGTACTGGGGACTACTTTGAACGTATCAGGGGAGTTGCATACCCCGAGGTAACATTATCAATTTAGCATTGAATGGAGCATCAATCAGTCTCCAATCTTTTATAACAGTTATAATAAATATAACTGTTCATATATTTTATTTATTTTATTTATCTTAATTTCATTTAATTTAACTAAAATGTTAATGAAACAGTCTCGTTTGTGACGAGCTGCGAGAGACACAGTCTCACAACATCTTCAATTTATCTCCATTGATGTCAACAAAATATTACCAGTTAAAAATTTATGTGAACCTCTCCATGCCATCTCTAATTCTATGGCGACAGGTGATAATACGTTGATCTTAACAGCCACTGCCTGCGGGTGGACACTGTAGATCAAGCTATTATGAAGATTAACAAAAAACCAACCCTTATTACTATTATAATAAGGTGCATACGTGACGGGTCTACTGGTTATATGATTTATACGACAAATTGACAGTTGCACGGAACTCGAACACGGTTGTTACATAGTCTTGGAACGAACACATTTAGCTGATTTTAACTTTTGTTTTTGTAACAGATCTTCGTAAATTATAACTTGTATGTGCAAGGTGCAACTAGGATTGAGTGTGGCCACCTACATTTAAGTGACTAAAAAAATAAACAAAATTGGTAGAACGTACAGAACCTAGGTTACATTTTTTTTAATGTTAAGATCGGCAGACAGGCTGATGGTCCGCTTGATAGTAGATGGTTACAGCCTGTCTGCTGATCTTAAGATAAAAAAAAAAAAAAAAATTGATTAATTTCACTGTTATAAACCATTCGAAACAGGAAATTGCATTGGCATAGGTTTCACAAGGGATAGGTATTTGTATCACGAGGTATGTGTAAGTGTGCTCTGATAAGTAAAGAAAGACATTACCCATCGATAGCGAGTCACGACGAAGCAATTTGAAGATGATCAATGGATGTAAATGTACTATTAAGTACATCCGATTGCTGTGATCAATACCACCCACAGACTCGTCGAATATCGACCTATGTCTTACAAAACATCTAAGGTGGATGTATACATCTAAGATTCCAAATCAAAAAATCAAAATCAAAATATTTATTTATCAATTAGGTTTCTCCAAGAAACTCTTATGATCGTCATTTAGAATTACCAATTAAATTTAAATTTACCAGGATTTCGGAAAAAAGCCAAGATGACGATCCTGAGAGATTGGTTGGTATACCTACTGTATGCCAATATTTACAATTGCAAAATTCATATAGCAAAAATATGCAACTAAAGAAAAAACGTAAATTCATTCAGACGAGTACCTACTATATGAGAGCTAACGACCGCTACGATAGTTCATTTTATTAGTCCGGTCAAAAAAGACAATCAAGGTTACAATAATTCACATAGAGCTGAAAATTCTTACGAATATTGGCAACACCCATTTAATGGTAAAGTCCCAATTGATCCCATATCCTTTTTTAATGTAAAGATCGGCAGACAGGCTGACGGTTCACTTGATTGGTAGGCGGCTACCGTCGCCTATAGTACACAACGCCACAGTTGCTGCAAGTGCGCTGCCGACTACAGTAGGATTAAGGATAAGGGATTGGATAGGAAAATGGAAAAGGAAAAGGATTTTTTTTTTATTTCAGGTAAAAGTTCGCAAATATGGCACAAATAGTCAGTTCCCCAATTACTCCATAATTCACAACGTTTTAATCATTTTTATTAGTACTATCTTAGGAATCTTAGGAAAAAAGGTGTAAGAACAATTTTTCTTGATATCTGCAGTCACAAAATAAGTCTGAAGGCGTGATTAGCTAATATACTTACCTATTAATATGGCAATATTGTATTTTTATTCTCTTAGTGGTAAAATGAACACACGTATCACTATTATGAAGCAATTCTTACTAATGTCATTAGATCCAATAAACTCTAAACAATGCCACCCATGAGCCGCGCCTATTACCTTCCTACGTAACTAGTGTGATCATCATTTGAGTCAGGTGGAGGTCTCACATAATTATCACCACGTCCCTCGTAAATTATGGGAAACGGTCAAGATCGTGGCGACTGCCAAAATCATCCGTTTCACTTCTTTGGACAGAATAGTGAGGCTATACCTCACTATTCTGTTGGTTAAATAAGTACCTATTTAGTAAGTAGGTCATATTTAGTAAGTAAGGTTATATATTTTATAAGTAAGGTTACTTTATCTTGATTTTCAACTTTTATTTCTTTGGTATTTATCTATAAATTGTGTTACAATTATAAAAATCTCAGATACAAAGATTATTTCATAATTTCAATAGATTCTAGCTTCCTTTAGGTGAAAAGTAAAAATCAACCATTTAATGATTCAACTTAAGCCCATTTTTCCTCTCCCTTCCCAATCTCATATCATTAATACATTCGGAGTGGACTTGCAGTACCTATGGCGTTACTTGTGTTACCTTGACCTAGACAACGGTAGCCACCTACCATCAAGTGGACCGTCAACCTGTCTGTCGCCGTAAAATATAAAACATAAACATGTGGCCAAGAGATACCTAATACAGTGGCTGTTATTTCATTTTATTTTCTGTAAGGAAGTGCTTTTTGGGGCCAGGTGTGTTGACTAGTTTATGACTGGGGAGGAATTCAGTACACTACTATTAACCAACTTATTTTTAAAATATCTGTTGCACGAGACTTCGTCGGCGTCTCTTTTATTACTCGCTGAAAATTTAGCTTCATATAGGTGAAAACAATTTTAAAATCGGTCCAGTAGTTTTTGAGTTTACTCCTTACAAACATACAAAAATACATACACACAAATCTTTTGTCTTTATAATATTATTAGTATAGATAAATTTGGTACATCTATTAAAATATTAATTTTTCCGACGCGGTCCTATCCACAGTAGTCCAACGTCACCTCAACTCAAAATTGGCCCGTAAAAAAAAAACAAATGTTGAAAAACCAACAAACTGAATATCACGGCACCTCTCTGCCTCGGGGAGCCGAAATTTAATCATACATATTATCCAGTTATGACAGCCGAGGCTCGTCGCTTTATAGAGTGTTCAAATAATGACCACTATATATTTTTTTTATTCTTTTTTATAAAGACAAAAAGTTTTGAATGAATAGTGTGTAAGGTAGGTATTATTTCTTGCACAATTCAATTATATTGGACTTGTTACAAACTGTGATCTGTCTCGTCGACTTATAGGATTTTTATTATTAATATTACATATTATATACATATGTACATACACACATACACGCAAATATACATATTTACATACATGCATACGTACTTATATCCATTCATACATACATAACATACATAGATATACGTAATAAACATACATCAGTAACCACCCTCTTACAAAAAAACTATACGTCAAGTGGACTGTCAAACTACCTGCCGTCTGTTACATATAAAACGTTTTATTGTTTTTTATTTATCGAGTTATTAACAGTTACACATCGCCTAATTCTCGCCATCTGTTGATAAGTTTAGAACTATAGTAATATCACAGTTTTACAATAAATATTTAAAAAATAATAATGAATATCTATGACAATACTTTAAAAGAGGTAAATCTTTACTAATAAGTAAGTAGAAATATGTTAATGAAGTTTGTTACTTATTCAAATTTTAATATAGGTATCTATCACGGTACATAATTTTATCTTATAAGTTACTAGCCGTGTCCCGCGGTTTCACCTGCCGTTTAAATAATAATTGACAAAGGCACGCACGTTACGGCTCTTTTCGGTAAGGCCACAGAATACAATAATAGTACAAGTAAGGCTTGTTTCTTGTCGGCCGAGGGCCCCTGAGCTAACGCGCAGCATACCTACTCCTGATTTTGGTGTATCGTTCTTTCTGACTTTCCCCTTTTTGCTGTAACTTTCCTCATGAATTGAGCTATTAAATGCAAAAAGAATTCCTTAAATCCGACTGGTAGTTCCAAAGTTTGGCGCGTTAAACCAAACAAACAAATTCTTCAGCTTTCGCCCGAGCCTTCGTTCGCGTCCTTTTTTAGTCGCGAGGTGGTAACCCACGATGACCATCTATGACATAACCCAAACCGCCTCCTCCTAGCCCTCACAGTTTCCGAGATCTCGTCACCGACGTTTTACCAGATCATAATCATCAGGGTTTGGGATTTTTCTGGTATTTAGTGAGCCACTCCCTCTACGACCGGCTCTAAAGGGGAACTCCTTCCGGGAGATCAATTAGGTGGGTGAGTCCGTAAGTCAAATAGATGGCGGAGCGGAACCTATTGCAATAGATAGTAAAATTATAACAGATTGTAGTATTAATATTTCTATCAGTAGTTGAATATGTTATATTAACTATAATATTCGTATCAATATTTATATATCTACTTTGTATTCACTTATAATATTGGTACTAACAGTACAATAGGTTAATAATCCACCTCTTCTTCTCTTTCCTTTGTTATTGACCTTTGAGTTCTTCATCAACATTTTCTCTGACCTTGTTTATGTCATAATTCTTTAAAAATTGACCCTTCTATGCTTTCGTAGGAAAGCTTATTCCTGTAAGAAGTTATTGTATTAGTTACAGGATTAGTACTTATTATTTGCTGGTTCTTCTTTGAGTTTTTCGTTTGTATGGCTCACCTTCAATTACATTTTCTATTGTAAATATACGTATTAGACATAGGGGTACCACGTGAGTACATGCCCTTTTTCATTTTCTATAAATTACTAATTACATTTAGTTATATTTCCAAACACATTGTTAAATATTCACAAAAATGTATTTTTGTGACATTTCTTTTATGTTTATTTACATCGTTGCCGTAGTAACTTTGCACCCGTTTTCAGACCATGACGTCAGATTTTCGGGTATAAACTCCTTAGAAGAGGTCTAATACCTGGCCGCTTGAATATAAAAATTCAAAATTCCAAATTTTATTTTAAAAGAACGGATTCATTCTACAGAGGTTTCTTAATAGATATCGGCGATGAGTAGGTCATTGGAGAATCAGCTTCTAAGCTGAAAGTATATATATATATTTACTACTGTGTCTGCTCCTCTCCTACTGTGTCTGACCTCGAGTACCTTCCAGTGAACATCGACCACCGTACCTCTGTACTCTCATTCATTTGGTGCTGCTGTTGCTTCTGGGCCGCAGCCGACCTACCACCGTACCGGCTGCTGTTCCTTCTGGGCCGCAGCCGATCTACCACCGTTCCGGCCGCTATTCCTACTGGGCCGCTGCCGGCCTACCACCGTTCCGGGCGCTGTTCCTACTGGGCCGCTGCCGGCCTACCACCGTTCCGGCTGCTGATCCTGCCGACCTACAACCGTTCCGGCCGCTATCCTGCAGGAGACCCACCTGGGGTAGCGTAATAAATTATCTTTCTTCCTTCATCCACTGTAGTCCCTAACTCTCCACAACACCCACACCACCTTTCACTACTCCACCCTTCCCTTTTTATAAATAAATTTGTTAATTTCTTTTCCTGGCTTTCATTTACTTTTTTTTTGAGTCTCGCAGGCTGTTCTGTGACAAGATATTATTTTACCAATCAATTTATCGTTATTTGTTGAATTTGTTTTATAACTCAATTAATTTCTCTGCACAGTTAAGGTACACCGTATTGGTAAATTATCTAGTTAACTTATGTTCATGTTTAGCGGAAATAGACAAGATTACCTACCTCGATTGCCTTTAAGTGAAGGAAATAACGAGAAAACTGCTTTGAATTTTATGGGTTTAAGTGCATAAGTCTAATAACACAAGAGCGCTTTTTAAAGCATTATCTGGCTGAAGTTTATCTATACACATTATAAAAAATCACTGTCCGCTTGCTTCTGTCTGTTTCTCCGCTATAATTTCTAAATTATAATTCTATTCATGGGTATGTACTGCTCTCACCTCTGCGCTGGCGCGATTAAGTACCAGCTAGAACCATTTAACACCTTGCAGCGTCGAATTGTTCGAAAGCGAGCAGTAAACAAATTCCTGTAAGGTCGGCACCCCTGGTGTTGCTTGTGTCCTTAGGCGACGGTAGCCACCTACCAACAAGTGGACCGTCAGCCTGCCTGCCACCTTTAATAATATAAAAAGAAATTGTTGACTATCCGATGCTCATACAGCAACGATTAGAACCACTTAGTAACCTTAGTGTAGCTTTTCTTTGTGTGTTCTACCGGCTGTGCAATGGTGAGTGCTCAGATGAGTTGTTCCAATTAATGCTCGCCATAGATGCGAAGTTCATCCGTATTACTTGGATAAACTGCGCACAGTTCGGATGAATAGAAGCTTTATCCCACGGACGCGCGGACCTTGAAACAATCTCCCTTTTAAGGTGTTTCCATCCAGCTACAATATGGGCTTCTTCAAGCGAGCAGTAATTAAATTCCTGCAGGGTCGGCAGCGCACATCTACCCCCCCTGGTGTTGCTTGTGTCTTTAGGCGACGGTGCCCACCTACCATCAAGTGGACCCGCAGCTTGCCTGCCACCCTTAATAAAATAAAAAAACCTATCCAATGGATTTTGATACGGTTTTCACTAATGGAAAGAACAATAAACGAGAAAGGTTTGTATATATAATTTGCAGAAAAAATGCTAGAAAGCCAGGGGGGCGAGTTGCTAGATACATACAAATAAGTATATAAAAATTAATTGTTTTTGTTGTTTTATATCTGTGATTATAGGTATTTATAAATCAAAATATGGAAATTTTTAAATGTTCTATTTTTAAAATGTTTAAAATTAAGACCGACAGGTGCACACACGTAATCAAACATTTCACACACAAACAAACATACACACAACTTTTTTTTCTAGGCCACCTCCATAATTTTCTAGCAATAGGTAACAATCAGAAGCAACTTTGATCCAGCATCTTCTATTTCTTAATATCCTTTTTTATTAAACTAAAATGTAAAATAAACATCTTCTTATATTTTTTTTTACATTCAGTTGTTACTTATTTAATGATCCACGATGGAAATCAACAGCTATTTATTTATATACATTTATTTCTAATATGTTTTAATGGTAACCCCTACATTACAAAAATCATAACTCCAAAATACGTCACGAAACAGCCATAACAGAAAACATAATCACTATCCTATTGGCATAAAGCGGAGCGCAATGCGCGAACCTAAATTTTTTATTCAACATCGGAATGGCTCAGTCGATTTTAGAGCAATCTGTATATCTCTGGTCATGAAGTAATTTATAACGAAGGCTCGCTCTGTATAATTAGACCTGGTCTGAGCCTTGTTGATTGCTTATTATATTGATGTTTCAATTTTATACTCATTTTTATGGTCATCGGCCAACCGTGGGGGGTGGCCACCCAGACCGTTTTGCGTCTCTTTCGCTCCAACCGCTCGTGCGGTAAGACCATCTCTGTCGAGGTCCAGTTGAATCATTCCGCATATTCCCGTTCCTTTCTGTCGCGTTACAAATTGACAGAGTCCGTCTCCCTTTGGTGCGAGGTACTGATTATAGCGGGTGAAGAAAGTTGCTCCTCTCCGTGATGGGGCGATTTAATCAAGCCTTATAAGCTAAAATACCGTAAGCGGCAAAAGAACAATTTATCAGGACTGTTTTCTTGCGGACACGAAGTTAATGATTCGAATAATTTTCAACGTTTGACACGGACACCATTTTTTTGCACATGACAGGGCCAAAGTTTGTGTAGGTTTTTTAGTATTGAAGTTGACAGACAGGCTGACGGCGGACTTGATGGTAAGCGACAGCTATCGCTAAACGCCATAGGCGCTGCAAGTGAGCTCTCGACCATAGTAGACTTAATGATAAGGGATTGGGGAGAAGATAGGAAAATAATCTCTGGCATTCCGTACTCACTCATCGAACACTCTGCTGCTATTCTTTAAGGGTTGAAGAAATGATTAACAGATTTGACCCGGAGAGCAAGAAGTGCTTGCATCAGTCCAAATATATTCGATTACATAAACATCCTGTCCTGCTATGGCTGGCCTTCTCTGTGACAATTTATAGGCTAAGCTGGGCTAGTACACTGCGAGATTAGCAGGACTTTATTTTCAAAGTAGGTATTCTAGGACGGACTGATTATTTGAATTCCACACATGAAATTGGAACACAATTAAAGGTGTACAATTAGTACCTAACCAATTTATTTGAAAAAAAAAAAAACTATTTCTTCTGAAGATATTCTTTGATTTTAAAAATGTATTAAAAAATATACCTACTTTAAAACTAGATTTGACAAATTCAATTCACAGACAATTTTATTTAGTTTTATTTTGAGGCCGATTTTATTAAATTACTTATATCTCAAGATTCGTTTTTAACGATAAAAATTAGGTCGGGGAAAAAGTTTCTTCGCATTTATATGAAAACTGAAGACATATTTTTTTCTTACATCTAATTACAGTATATATATGTGCCATTTTGTTCGATGACTTTTTGCCATCTTTTAAGTAGCGATATGATCCCGTTGCTGTAGAAATTTTGAGAATTCTGAAAAAAAACGCGACAAGTAGTTTTGGCAGTCCTCTCTTGGCGTTAACCTGACACTCCTAAAGAATTCTGAAGAAACCGAAACAGGTAATCTGAAGATGCAAGGTCAGAACTATATGGCGGATGCATTAACACCTCCCTGCCAAACTTTTAGTTTTTACTGAGTAGCTAAAGATGAGTGTGGCTATTGATCAATTCCGCCCGCTTTCTCTCAACTTCTTGCTTTAATCTCATCAGTTTTTGGCAGTAGAGATCCGAATCGATAGTTCTGGCCGGCGGTAAAAGTTCACAATGAACAATGCCCTTCGATACACACAGCGTCACCTTATTGCGAGTTAACCCGGGTTTTGGCACAGTCTATGAAGACTGACCGACCTTTGACCACGACCTTTTTCGCACGTTCTTGTCGTACGTGATCCACCTTTCATAACCAGTTATCAATCTCTTTCGGTTTCATTACGTTTCAATAAAGAATCGCAAATGAGTACACGATCCATAGGGTTTCTTTCAGTGAGCTCTTTGTGGTCAATTCCCAGTTCTTCAACTATGTCGTAATTACTCAGCTTCAGCTAGGTACTGATATACCGACCTTGCTCCACTTTTTCAAATATGGCGTCCACTTTATCCGTAACAGGGCGACCAGACCGAGGTGAATCTTTAACATCTAAATTCCCGGATTTAAAACGCTTAAACCAACTTCGTGCTAGTCTTACTGTCACAGCATTAGGTCCATAAATGTCACAATTTTTTTTGCGGCTTGCATTGCCTTTTTTCCTTGTTTGTAATGAAATTTTAAAATGTATCGAATATCTTAATTACATTCACTCATTTTGACAGAAAGAAAAACAAATGAAAAATAGCTGGATACAACATTTTAGTAATTTGTTTCTTTCTTTGAAATGTAACCTTTTTAATGTCATCAAAACCAACCAGATACAAATAGTACAGCCAAAGAGATTTTACTACAAGTTAATACATACTATATGCGAAAAGACTTTTCCCCGACCTATTACAAAAACCTATTAATTAATTCATCAATGTATTTAAGATACCGTCCTGGATTACTTTGATTTTCGAGTTTATGGGTTTCTTAAAATAAGTATTTATTAGTATCCCATACCACTCATATGTGTATGGCATTAATTTTATGTAACTACACATTTTTTATGTAGATAATAAGATTTATTACCTACATTACCTATATCAAAAAATTATTACCTATTTAATATATTTTATATATTACCTACATCAAAATATCTCCAAAATTTGTATAAAATTATAAATGCTAATACCGTAATTATAAAATAACTAACAATAGCATTAGCTATTGTTAGTTATTTTCATTAACAAAATCAAAATAAGCATATTAATTTCCTAGTTACATACAATTTTATTAAGTGTTTCACGCGGTAAGACCTATTTATATATTACTCATAGCAACCTGTCCTCGGTTTTGCATTTTTTTTTCCAAATTACATATACACAAATTCCATTGCTTTATCCATTTGTGATTTTTTTTCATTTGTGAAAACAGCATCAAAATCGGTTAGATGGTTTAGAAAAAGTTATAATATCTACCTACTTATTTATAGATATACCTTAAAATATGAATGTACCTACTGATTAATATTAAAGGATTTCTTCACCGTTTTAATAGTTCTAAGATTAAGTAAGCAACATAACAAACCTGCACGTGAAAGAACAACATTTTTGGAACATTCTTGAGATGGCCAAGACATGTATTCTTCCCTTGATCGAGCTATTAGTACGACGGAATGCTGTCGAAACTTTTGTGACAAATTCGTGCGGGTCGCTTCTAATGAATTTGTTCAACGTTTTGGTACGGTTTCGGTGGAATTCCGCTGTTGAAACGTCTCCATTTTTATTTTATTTTTAAACCCTAAAACGCAGGCCTGGATCGATCGATGTCGCAAATATCTTGGAATTATTTCAATTCGTTCGTATAAGTTTGTTACTAACTTAGTTTGTGAACCTCGAATTTTTTGTAATAATTTTAAAGTTAAATAAGCATCGCTTAATTAATAACTAAAATATTGTAGGTAGTTGATCAATAAGTTGTGAATTTTTGAAATTCTCAAATACTGTATACATTATACATGTACTAGTTGCTGATTTGATCCCATAATATACGAGTAATAATACTTTCTCTCATCGGCAAAATTTCTTATGGTCTTTAATGCCCATATAGTCATCTGCTTGAATGGCATTAAAGACCAATTATTGCATAAATTAGTCATTCATGTTAATAGAAATTAGATTATTAACTAATGTTAATATTAACTAAAAAACTTCTACTTGCCATGTTCTTCCTCACAGATTCAGCGATTTCATCAGAATCAGAAACGTCAGGAAGTATTGTTTAAAAATAATAAGCATAAATTGTGTCATGCTTGCTTAGCATGCTTGCTGTTAAATTTGATAATGTTAATTCTTGTTAATTAATTTTTGCATTGCCTTTGTAAGACGGCGAAACATGATGTTCCTTTTGTAACTCCTTTGCAACACCTGCTATACCTTGTTTTAAGCAAATAAATGAATTATTATTATTATTAAAATTTTAATTTAATTGTGGTATTGTTTTTTTTTTGTGGTATTAAGAAAGTAACTCATAAATTGAACGTTATAAGGAACATTGAACCTCACTAATTGTACCTCACTAATTTGTATCTTTGTATATCATCTAAGCTTTAGTGGAGCACGGACCTTATGCGATAAACTTCCTTGGGTTATATTTGATTTTGGATGACCACAGTGACACTTCCAATACAGCTTTCATTAAAGATTTCCACCACGAATTAATATGGTGTCATAGATTTTTTTAGTTTTGACGTCGCTCCGCGGGATAGATTTCTAAAATGAAGATTTTCCATTTAAATTAACACCACTGTTGAAATTAAACAAATAGTTGACATTCTGAGCATTTGCTTTCAATTTAATACTATTAATTATTAGTCAAGTAGATATTTAAAAAATATATTTACAATTTAATTAATAATTCAATTATTTCAATAGCTGTTAAAGAAATGTTTAACAATTATTATACAATTTTATTTTAAAAAATCCTTTTACATATTATACCTTTAACTATATTGTTTGGTTACAAAAGTTTTGTCATAATATTATATGTATCATTTTAGATGATTTTTTTTCTATCATAACATTTTTTTTCCTTCCAAGTATTCATATTCATATTTTGGATTCATGATTATCCAGAGCAGGTAAATATTTATTCTGTAAAATCTAGAACACATTTGTTGCTGCGGCAACCTAACAATCAGACTGGAATTTTTATTTATTTTTATTTATGACTACAGCATCGAGAACAGTAAAAGATATTCTAATTTCTAAAACCATGAGTTTACTGGAATTTCTAATACAGTGAGACTTTTTATAAACCTGAAATGGTTATTTGCTCTTTAATCTTCACCTTTCACTTTATATAAAAGCGTTGTACCTTTCACTGATGGATTCATCTCAAAAAATATAAATCTCTAAGATAACCTATCCACAAAATAATCTTATGAGATACTTTATTCACATTTTTTTTAAATAGGTTACGAGTAGGTATATATGAAATTGTTTGGTAGTGTTGTGTAGGTACTACAAGCGGCGGAAATCCAAATTTAACACTTAGTATTGCATAAAAAAAAAGAATTTATAGTCCCCAAATGCGAATAAGAATTGTAAAAATATCACAAAATTATAAATACGAAATTCCATAATTTTTAATCAACTTTTTAAAACCACTTTTTGCTCTAATAAAAAACGTATCCGTTTCATTTTTAATTTTCAAAGTTAGAGAACAAAAAATAAAGGGTTCGATGCGATGCGGCGGCGCCTGCGCATCGTTTATAAATCACCGGTCGCCATCTTGTAAATTTATCCGATTAACAAGTCGACTGTTAACTTAGATCCTTTTGAAACCCGTGTTTTAGCTACCATTACATTTACGCTTTTTGACTTTGGACAAGAGTTTTTTTAATCATCTTGTTATTGATATTTTGTAAGACACATTCAATGTCAAAAAGGGGCGGCACACTGCTATTCGCAAGCTATTGCTATGCTGCTGCTATTATAATGGGCAGTAAGTAACTGTCCTGAAATATTTAACAGCATTGTGTTTCGAGTGACGTAAGGATAGCGGGAGCCCACTGTTTTCTCATCTCTTATTGGAGTTGAGAAGTATCCGCTTTGAGTATATGTGGTATAAGTGACTTTTAATTTAAGTTTAAGTAAGTTAAGTAAATTTACTTAAACAGTAACGCTCTGTTCTAGGGTTCCCGGGTTCGATTCCCGGCAGGGTCAACTTTGAAAAATCAACTTTTCAAATTTTGCTCTAGTCTGGATTTGGAAAGTAGTGGCAGGGCACACTGCGTTTCCCCCCCTAGGTGGGCCATGACCTTGTCGTGGTGGGGGGGCTTACCCTTGGCAATCCGGGCGGTCGCAGGGGTCGGTGCTTTTTTTCCTCACCGGCCTTTGCTCGACCGATCGGATTGGTTTTGGGGACAAAGAAGGCCCACACCGAGGTGGGCTCCGAGCGGGCTCCGTTGAGCGGAGCTCGTGGCGGAGCACTCAGAAGAGGAAGGCAACCCCGACGGTCCGGGGCAGGGCAGTATCCCTCCCCTCTGCTGTTCTGTCAGCTGTCGTCGGGGGACTGAGATCTGGGGACCTGGGCAACCCGGGGGGCGGACCCAGGCCCCTGCTCAGTCGCCGGAGGTGGCACCGGCCCTTGGTCAAGGAAGAGGTCCAGCCTACGGTCCCCGGGAGTTTCTGAGCTCCTCTGGGTGGTCAGACCGTAGGTAAAAATCAGTGGCTGGCTCCGCAGAGGTGTCCTAAGAGATGGTGGGTCCGTCGCTTTATCGGCGGCGGCGCTGTCTGTTTCAGGCGTCAGAGGAGGACATCTGGCGCCTGGAACTTAACAGATGAGAGGTGTGGTTGGCCTGCAGATGTTCCGCAGGTCACCACAGGAGTTTTTATGCGGCTTGCCGCGATGGAGCAGGGTCCGCAAGGACGTGGCGGTGCGTGGGGCCCGGGGATAAGGCCTCGCTGTGATCCCGGGTCCCATTATCACTGCCGATGGTGGAACATGGAGGGGTTTTAGGGGGTAGGACCGGCGGGGCGATTCGTTCCGTCGGGTGAGTCCCTCACACCCCCTCGCCGACCGTCCTCGTCGGCGAGGGATAGTGCGGAAATGCATTTCCCCTCCTAAAAAAAAAAAAAAAAAAAAAAAGGGCACACTGCGTTTCGCAATAATTTGGGCAGCCCGTCTGGCGGCAGTAACCACCCCCTTACAGAAGACCACCGTGAAATAACAGCACTTGTGCTGTTGTGTTTCGGTGAGTGAGTAAGGGATGCCAGAGCCCATTTCCCTATCTGCTCCTAATCCCTTATCCTTAATCCTACTGCAGTCGGCAGCGCACTTGCAGCAGCTTAGACGTTGCTTGTGTTATAGGCGACCTACCATCAAGTGGACCCTCAGCCTGTCTGCCGACCTTAACATAAGAAGAAAAAGGTAGGTACTAGTACTCATTATTATGTCCCTAACATTTTATCTTTTATCCTATCAATGTTGGTAATGTATTTACAATTTCCAGTATTGCTTGTCGGAGGGATAACCGACAGTGGCCACCAATCATCAATGAACCATCTTTTTCTGCCATCCTTTAAAAATAGGGATAGTCAACACGGTTGTAGACTCTTATAGAAGACCGTCGTAAAATCACAGTTGGTTTCAGTTTCTGTGTTTCGGTGATGGAAGAGATGCTCTACATCTTCTTATCCTCCTTATCATTAAAGTCGGCGGAATACTTGCAAGCTTTATAGCGTTGCTTGTGCTAGCAGGCGACGGTAGCCACCTACCATCAATTGGACCGTCAGCCAGACTGCTTATCTGTACCTACATAAAAAAGGGAAATCCCACAAAAAATAATAATTGTAGCTCTAATAGATTAATTTCTTTGTAATGATTATTTCGTTTTTCATTGTTATGAAAATGGTATTAAGTTATTATGAATATATAAAGCTTGAGCTTGTTTGGTATACCTGAAACATTTTGTTGCAGTGTTTACACGTATATAGTGAAGTAACGCAATATTACTCATGAAATACTAGAAATACAAGATCTAGTGATAGATCAGATCTAGTGATATACTTGTATAGAGGCAGATCTAATGATTGACGTATACGTTAAGGCAATGACGTCTATGGTTAGGACGCAGTGTCAAAGGGCACGTTCACACACAGATGTTAGAACAGTTTGACACTAATTGTCGCAGTCAAATGGTAATTGACCGCTTCGCTTCCTACTTAAACTTGCGGGCCACCCGCGTCTTCCAGAACACGTACGTCATACAAATTAAGTTTTCAAATGTTCTTTATGTTTTCATGTACCTATATGATACCGGAAATGTGTGAAACCTAGGAATTGTATACACATTTTGATAGTACTTTTGCCAAAACCAGTATTCCGGGGTGTGTTCGCTCCGCTGCGCTCTGCTCGCATTTAATTTCATAAAGATTCCAGAACCTAACCTATCTTTGTTTCCAGTAGAACCTAATCTACAAATAAGTCTTGTAACACAGTCTTGTCTGAAATAGCTTGGCAATGAATCGGCGGCAATGAATAGTCCCATCCCGCCCCGTTATTCCACTGACGATATCCCGAAGGTAATATGACTGACTGAATAACACTGACGATATCCAATTGCTATTTAAGAAATGTATAGAAAGTGCATATTAAAAAATATATATCATACATTTCCTATCAATTTTAGGAATTGTATATACAATGACGGATTACATAGATACTTTTCCGTTAACATATACACACAATACGCACGCACGCATATGTATGTAAGAATATACAAACTCGTATATAAATAAATAAGATAACAAACCCGCAGGCAGTCTGACGTTTTCGTCAATATTACAAATGTGAAAGTGAGTTTGTTTGTTTGTTTGTTTGATACGTTTTTACGCCTCCTAGTCAACCAATAATCATGTCAGAAACTCAAAAAAGGACTTAGGGTCCTTTCATCCACAAAAAATAACTGTTCCCAAGGGTTCATCTAAAAAAAGCCTAACAAAAATATGTGAGCAATAAAGATTGAATAAATGTTTTAACACCTAAGAGAAATGGAAGCCGACGAAGTCGCAGCCAAAGCAAGTGCGCCAACAAACTTAAAAAAGCCTGGAACATAAAGAGAGGAGTTTAGGGATTATGGTCTGGTATCCGCGAAAACCAATAGCATGAATGCTAGTATTTCATAGAATTCTCTAGTGATAACGGCTGAATCATACTACCTACTTTAGATTACAAAGTTCCTCGCCGCGTCTGTCTCTCTTTATGTCTGTAGGTATGTATGTTCGCAATTATCTCAAAAACTATTGAATGGATTTTGTTGCGGTTTTCACTGATGGAAAGAGCGTTAAACGAAGAAGGTTTGTATGTATCCATTGACCCGTGCGAAGCCGGGAGCGGGTCGCTAGTATGTTATGACTTGAAGCCTTATTAAAAATGTAATCAATTTTTTATACAATAATATCAAGTATTTTAATGAAGTAAAGCCGCAGGTATTATCCAGTTTCTTTCTAACTTCTAAAATAATACAGTTTCTTTTGAGTGATGAAAGTAATATCTGCAACGAGACTTATTATAGTCACTCACACACTTCACTTAGGTATAGTCCTTAGAATTCGATATAAAAAGTCACTTACCTTAATATGATTTCCTTAAAGTAGGCTAAGGTAGCTATAAAAAAAAACGTGGGAATAGTAATTGCTTTAACTTGTCAAACTTGTATAATAAGTTGTTATTTATATGGGCATTGGCTTTACAAACATTCACTATAAAATCTTATATATAAAAATGAATCCCCATTTCTCCTGGTCACGGCATCACGCGTGAACGGGTAGACCGATTTTAATTCGGTTTTCGCCAATGGAAAGAGGGATGCACGGGGAATGTTTTAGGGTATATAAAAATTGCACGCCGGGCGAAGCCGGGGGCGGGCCGCTAGTCAAACATAAATAAAATGTAACATAAATTTATATGCAAATCTTAAATGAAGTTTATGATAACGGCTAATGTGCCTAACCTTTTTATTGTAAAAGCGGCTGAACGGATTTGGATGAAATTTGGCACACTATAGTTTATAGCTGAACTCGACCACGCTTCGTTGCGGCCCATACAGGCGCGGCGTGAGCGTGGGGCGCGTGGTACTGGACACTGCTTATAATAATACTATTGATAGTAGCGTGATGTTATATAGCCTATAGCCTTCCTGGATAAATGGTCCTGTGCAGCATTATTATAATAATATCTGTATTATTATAATAATATCTATCAGGTTAGATAATAGTAAAGACAAAGATAGATAATTGTAAGATAACCGATTTCCCCCTTTTTTTGTTGAGTAACTATTGACGAGATTTAGTGTAATCAACAAAAAAAAATTGGATACACTTTTCGTTTTCCCCCACCTTTTAAACGATTTTTATTTTAAAATTTCCCCCAGTGGGCGAAAAATGGTACAATAATTGTACCATATTACATTGTAACAATAGTACAGTTACAATAATTGTTGTAATATTTGATACTTTGTCTTTTTTCGAAAAAGGATTTTTGTCTTTCTCTGCGAAAAAACAGTTATCTAAAGTTTTCTTATGCTTTGAAGGTATATTTTAGTAGGATTACATATAACATCATTATCTATAACAGACCGATAGATATATACATATATTACATGCAATAGCTTAAATTCGCAACTTGGTACCTATGTACTGTAATTCAACTGAGATGTTATAGCTAGTACCGAAATTCTAAGTCTACTCATTCCAAGAATGTTGGCTGTCAAACGCCAATGTCGGGTGGGTCGCCCCTCAAGTGTCCGGAGCACTCCGCTCCGACCCAAACTCCCTCTTTTCACTCACACCCCTCACCTCTCCTTCTGTTGACCCTTTCCAGACAGCGTTACCATTGTCAACTGTGACTGTTATATTCGGCTAGCAATCCATAAAAATGATTACAAAAGAAAGATAATTTTAATAAAATATTTGAAGACGATTTTCAATAAAGTAATGAAATAAACTGCCTAACCACAATGACTCTTAATAGAGGATCCCAAAGTATTCTTACTTTGACTATAATGAAAATATGAAACAAATTGTTACTAGACTAACTGTAAATATTCTTTTAAACCAAATTAACTAACACACTATTTAAAAATATGTACGATTTTCATAAGAAATCATTATTAAAATAATTAAATTTTCATGTTTGACCACGTGATTAAAAACGAACGCGATTGGTGGCATATAGAGTTGCGTCATTTGCTTGTTTACAGTCGATCCGTGGTATTAGTACAGTACATGAGCGTACTATGATTTGACAGCTAAATATTTGTTTGCAAGCAAGTGACGTGCGAGTATTGATATCACGTGACTTATTTATAATTTAAACTTTGATTGTAATTTTCATAGGAAATAAAGCAATTCACAAAGAATGACACTATTGATGGGATTAGTATTGGCGATTTATTTATGTAACTAGCTGAACCCGCAACTTCGTACGCGTGGTATTCGGTATAGCGCGTAACTTTTTTGTTTGTAAATGTTACGGGAAGCTTGTTACAATACATCCAAATAGGTTAAGCCGTTTCAGAGATTAGCGTGCACGATCGCACAGACAAGCGGACAAAAATTCTAAAAACTATTTTTTTGACCTCGGTACAGCGTGTACAATTTTTTTTTTCGAAAAAATATTTATAGACAGGGCTCATTTACGATTTTATTATATGTATAGAAATTTATGTGAGGGACATTCCCATCCCTGTTGCACGCGACCTCGCCCGTGTATATTTATAAAATGTAGCCTATGTTACTCGCTGATAATGTAGTTTTCTGTAGGTGAAATCTATTTTTAAAATCGGTCCAGTAGTTTTTGAGAGTATTCATTACAAACATACAAAAATACATACATACATACAAATCTTTTTATAATATTAGTATAGATATAGATGTGGCTTCAGTTAAAGTCAATAACAGTCTTAATGACGTTACCCATATTGTCGAGAGTATATCTTTGTCCCCTTTAGTCTAAGTAGTCCCTTCGATGACGTCACTCTTGCGGTACAACTCTTTAATTATTCAACTGTAATTGTCTGATTGTGTTGAGGTAAATTCGAGTTATATGTCGAGAAAAAGTTCAACGGTAACACAGGACCGGACATCGAAAGGTGTCGTGGAGACGGCTTAGTGGAGCGAAGCGTAACTAGAGGTGGACTCAACTCTCGCAGCCTAATATAGCTCATCTCGGGGAAGACGATTGCCCTTAAGTGCTAACCCCGGGTGGAGTGGGTGAAATTAGCACTTGAAAATATCTCGGAGGCTCATGTCAATATAACAAAAAAAGTTTTGTTTGTTAAAACAGAAAGGTTTTCGGATTGTGTATTCTTAATTTTAGATTTTGCATACATGTCTGAATCAAGTGGCAGAACATTGAGAAATCTTTTTAGGACTTTTTTTTTAAATATAAAATATATAAAATATCAAATACAAACGTAAACAAGTTTAAATGAAGTTTTCATTATAAGTTTGTTCTTTAAGTTAAGGTCGACAGACATTTCTAAAGGTGAGCGCGCACCTATCTGCACCGAAAGAATCGAATCGACTGCTCCGGACAAATCAACCGCCCCAGACATCACAGTGTTGCCATTCTACTATGTACATAGAAAAAAAAGAGCCGGTCTAAAAAATAGAGCTAAAAAGAGCTTAATATTTGGGTGGATAATAGCTTAATAATAAGTTTAATTTTTATACATAAAAATGAAACCAAGCACTAATCATTTATTAAAAACAAGTAAATTAACTTTTCACTTACTTAAAAGTTTAAAAAAAAACTTAAACTATTAGATGCTATTATTATTGTAATGTTTTTTAAACAACGAAGTCCCGAAATTGAATTCGTTGTCATTTTTGGGATTAGTTTTTATTATATTTACTTGGCGAAACCCCACAAAAACTAGATTTATCTCTAAAAGAGCTAAGTTGGCAACACTGAACCCAACTGACCAAAGTGCGGTCGCTTCGTCCGAATCGTTCGCACTCTCCGAGCAGAATCTGATGACGTTACCCGATTTCTTTTAAGAAGCCTCCCGTATTCTTTTGACGATTCCCCCGATTCGGCACGGATGGATGAGCGAGGTGTTATAGGATTTACTCAATAGCCGAAACGAAACAGCACACATGTTACTGTGGTGCGAAACAGAGTGTGCACTGCCGCTACGTCATCAGCATCATCATGATCATCGTGCCAGCCGTAGGACGTCCACTGCAGGACATAGGACATAGGACATTTCCAGTAGACAGGCGTACAAGAGTAAATAGTCAATCGACTTGGAGGTCGGTGTTTTTTTTTTTCAAAATTGTTACTTATTTTACATAACCTTTATTACATTAAACTCTCTGAATTTTTTTGTTTAATTTTATCTAAGAATTTCAATTAGTTATTTATCATTTATTGAAGGAAACCTAATAATTGATATTTATTCATTTATATGAAAGTTATAAAATAATTATAAATTTAAAGGGGCTTTAGAGTGACTTAGCACGTGCGGAAAATACCGAATATAGGTATTTTTCTAGAATTATATAATATTTTCCAGTGATTTTAGTAATTTCTTCATCATAAACTGATGAGCCAACTTGAAATAAGAGTACAATAAGAATATGCGTGTCAAATAAGAATAGGACTAGGAATCCGCCATATTGCTCCGCATTTCTCACGAACTTCATTAGTGATGTGTACGGTGTACAAAAAAAAACCAAGAATTTATTCTTTTTTAATATGGGGACCCCATTGTAATTTCAAATCTATAGTAATACCCAAAAATACCGCCGATTCTTTTTTTTTTGGTATTTTTAATCGGAATTCAATTCCTCCACTCCACTTAAGGCTACGTCATCGCCTTCATTTCTGGATTCCGATTCGTCTTTGTCACTTTTCCAAGGGATCTTACAATACATTTTAAAAAAAGTCTTATTTCGCCTAGAATTCTAGAAAAAAAAAACCAGGTGCGTATTTACAATAAAACCGCAGACATAAATAAACACAAGTTAAATCGAAATAAAACTCTTAAATGAACTTTGAACTTAACAAATATAGTTTAATTATTATTACTTATAGTTTAATTATTTAATAGTCATTATATATATAAATAATTTTATTAGACAAGAAATAAAATAAAAATATTTATATTTTTGTTATTGTTTTTTTTTTACAACGGTTCTATGATGACTCGGATCATGTGAAGTTTGCAGCAAGTGCGATGCTATTCTTATTTGACACGCATAGTATGTTGTGTTTAAGATATCAGATCTCGCCTCTATTCTTATCCTTTTATCCTCGTCCCTTTTCCTAATCAAAACCAGCAGCAAAGTGGACAATTAATGGTTTCTGTCTAAAACCCATTTTTGCTATCCCTTCCTATGTCGGTAGTACACTTGCAGCACCTGTGGCGATGCTTGTTTTATAGGCGATGGTAGCCACCTTCCTTCGAGTGGACTGTCAGCCTGTCTGTCGACCTCAACATAAAAAACTAAATCTACTTGTGATTCACCTCTTAAAGAGCTCCATAATTCTTTTCACAGCTAAACTAATGAACTGATTTCGATAAGAATAAAACCCTAAACCGACCACGGCTTGCTGCTCTTTATTATGTACATAATATAGTAATTATAGAAATTTAAATTCCCGTGTCAAGTATTATTGATTTTTTATTTAAAAAACCATATCGAAAGAAATTGAACACTATCATATAAGCACCTCTCTCCTATTTGTAGAGTATTATTGATTTTTACTTATACGCTTTAGATTTTCGAAGTTCCACGCCAATTAAAGTGGCACAAACCTTTTATTAGCATCCCCATAGTTCCCCCCTAACCCCCACCTCTTTACTAAACCAACATGGCGTCACTATTGTCACCTTAGTCTCAACTAATTTTCGCTAGCATAGACCAGAGCAAATTTCAATCTTACGTAGCACTTAATAAAGCTCGCAGTGGCCGTAACTTGCATTTGGTCCTTATATGTACCTGAAGAATTATTCTTTTAGCATGTGTGTGATATTACCCCGTTTAGTCGTTAACAGTTATTACAATTTTTACTTTAGCCAATTGAAATAAAGCTGAACTTCGTGTGAGGCTGCCGAGTCAATTGTTGTATTTTCTAAGCATGTGGTGGAAGGCGTGACATTAACGCCCGCAGGGATTGTAAAATTATAGATGAACAAGGGTTGCAGTGGTAGGGTTAAGTGGTTTTAAGTGTATCATTCCAATTTATTATTGATGGAAAAATGGCTGGCTATTTATCATACCTTATCATAATATTTCTTTCTCACAAAATAAATTCTTTTCCAGTTTGGCTTGAAAATAATAGACAAAATGAGACCTCTTCGGCCAACATTTTTTCGAATATCGTTAAGACACTGCTTTGTGCTGAAAGTATGTTTTAAAGATCAATATTTTACTATGAGACGAATTAAGGCAAATTAGAAAATTGATAAATATCTTGAATACGTTATGGGCATAAACTCATTAAATTCAATACTCAAATTAAAGGCATAATCATTCAATGGATTCAGCTCCAATTGTGTTTCATGTGAGAGTGAAAGATTCCAGAGCCTATTTTTCTATCCTCAAATTATTCACTCCATATCCTATCTAGTTCAGCAGTTCACTTGCATCCCCGTAGGTTTTGCTATTGTTTCTAATCACTCACGCAGTCATAAACTAGACGGGTCTTCTGGCTGCAGTCTAGAAGACCATGCCCATCTAGAAGACTACAATGAAATTGTCGCAAGGTATACTGTTGTTGTGTTCCACAAGAGGTTTAGGGATATCAGATTCCATTCTTCTATCCCCATTTTATTCTTTAACCTTTATATTAAGGTCGGCATCGCGCTTGTATCTGTCCTCGGGTTGCATGTATTATTGCAGGACTTTCACTGCTGGACAAAGGTCTTCCTCCTAATTTTCCAAAAAGAGCGGCAGTTGGGTCGTCTGTTCACCATGTGGGTGGACGTCATACACTGCGCTTGCCGGTCCGTGGCCTCCACTCGAGAATCTTCTGGCCCCAGCGGCCGACGGCTCTCCGTACTATGTGTCCTGCCCACTGCCACTTCAATTTACTAATCCGCCGGGTTATGTCGGTAACTTACGTTCGTCTACTGATCTCCTTATTACTGATTCAATCTCACAGTGTAACGCAGAGCGACACGACGTTGAGCTTTCTTAGGAAGCCAATAGTTAGAGACCACGTTGCAGCGTCACTTATCATCAATGGTAACACACATTGGTCGAAAACTTTTGTTTTAAGAGACAGAGGAATTTTGGACGTGGAGATGTTTTTAAGCTTCCCGAACGCTGCCCAAAAGACATTTTAATAATAATAATATATTTATTTCGAACAAATTGTATCATATTATGTCAGTAACAACTTAAATTTGTTATTAGTAATTATACTCCTTGATTAGTTAGTAGAAAGTGGTTCAGGTAAGTTGGCTGACAGTCAAGCTAGTAGCAAATGAGGTCAGGATAATATTAATCTCAGTTGGTGAAACGGCAGATGCAGGTTCGAATTTCGGTTCAGGCCGCATCTATGTGTGATTATTACTTAACTTTAACAGTAAAACATGTTAAAAGCATACTTGCTTGTTCGACAAAAAAGGTTATCCGTAATAGTCTGTTGATAATAATAATAATTTTTATTTGTTATGACCATGGGTATGGTAAATACTAGATGACATTTTCTTCTTGCTCCAAACATGATCAACCGAAAAAAACTCGGTGTACAAATATAAATTCTATGTTATTGATATAACATACTTAAAGTTAATTAAAATAAATAATAGCTATGTTCTTAATACTATATACATGTAAATATAGGTAAATTAGTTAAAGAAAAGATAATTTTGTATTATTTATCAATTATGTAATTTGTCTTGGCACTAATATTAAATTTGAAACGCCTGCTAAACTCGGTTGAGTATCTATATAAAACTGACCATGTTCGGCCAATCACAAGTCAATGTCGGCACACCAAAAGCATTCCTATAGACGCGTGCGTCACTCCCATAGGCTTATTTAAAAATCGAACTGGCCACGTGGAAGTACACTGGCCATTTGGTTTGTTCTTCAGTGAGCGCCTCGTACTTATGACTAGCTTTTTAGGAAGGGCACACAATAACTAGCATAAACTAGTAATAACTATAGTATACATGCACGCATTATCATCTGAGTCGTAGGAAAACAAATCATTTTATCTACCTATCTCGCTCGCACTTACAGGTCTTATGAAGTGATATAGTAATGTGCGTAAGAGAGGTGCCACTGAAGTTTATTGCTCGATGACACGGATGATAATGCGTCTACTATACTATACTATACTAGAAGCCACTCTGGCAGCAGTTACTATTCCCTTACAGGACACCACAACGTTTGCTATTGTGTTTCGGTGCGTGAGGATGCGTGAGATATTCCTTGCATCTCCTTATCTGCTATCCTTTTTGCCATCAAGGTGTTAAGCGGTAATATCAAGTAAAGCGTTGCTTCTTTTTTAAATGTTCTGTTTTGTTTCTGTTTCTATTTCTATGCGATGATTTCTATACAAGAAAAAAATTCATTCTATTGAGTTTGCCAGGAATCGAACTTAGGTTCCTCGGATTGCGATATAAGTAAGTATATTGTGGTGTTGCCAACACAAAGTCAAAGTGAATTGAATTAATTGCCAGGTCTGTGCAATAACAAGTGTACGTTCTGCCTCACCGGGTGTTGTTCGATTTATATTTATTGAAACAATAAAAGAGGAGCGTATGAACAATAACTTCTTTGTACAACAGTTGACTGGGTGGCATTAACTTGCATATAAATACTTACATGTGTCCCTATGCGATCCTGGATACATATTTCGTTAATACGCAGCCATGTTAGATCACACTTATTAATTTGATTTCTAATATTTGGCTGTACTTCCATGTCCGCGACCGTCTGCTTCTCCGCATACTTACTTCGTTTAAACCACCCAACGTTTTACAAATCAAAAATCTATTACCGACAACCAAAATCGCGCCAAAATCGGTAACCCAAATTACCCAAAACTTGGTTTGGCACACAATAAGATTTACAAGCATAAAAACTAAGTAATTATGTTTGGTTCTTGTTCAGAAAATATGCGATTGTTTTGTCACTAGAGCATTAGGTAGGTTATACATATATAGGTAGGTATACATATATATATATATAATTTTGAAATTTGCACTAATTCTACTAATTTTTATAATATCTTGTCACAATAGTGTGGATACATTTTTAAACAGTGACATATTAAAATTGATTGAAAGGGATTTTTTTAATTAAAAAAAAAATTTGGTACCTTTTTGAATTAGATTTCTTTGCGTGAAAATTTCAAGATCGAATTTTATGTGACTCTTGAGTGTCACGATCATGTTACACTTCTTGTAATGTTTCTGCTTTACATGTACTACTTACTGCTTACTACATAGGTATTTGATCGGTAACAATTTTAAGGTCTAATTTTGTGTGACGCCTCAATGTAACAATAACGTGACGCTTCTTGTAACGTTTCTGCATGATATACATATTTAATGGCCAAAGAAGTTTCACTTCTGACACGCGTTTGGACACGCGCATGTTTTTTTTTTGTTTTTATTAAAACTACAGATATTCTGATTTTTTTTCGAAATGCGATGATATTTAGGTAGCTAATACAAAAAATAATAATAGGGATTATAAAAATATGTAAAATAATAATAGGGATTTTTTAATAACTTCAAACTTAAATATTTATGAAGCCCCATTACCAAATTACACGATATTTTCCCAGTATAATCTATAATTTCTTTTTATCTAATTGTACCATATACTGATGGCCTGATCTCCTTACCAAACTGATTGATCTCCTTTCAAAGTTTTGCAAAAAATTTACTATAACCTAAAAAAAGTTAAATATTTTAAATATTTAACTTTTTTTAACAAGTTGGAAAAATATTAAGTTAAATATTTTTCCAACTTGTTTAGTTGTCTACCCTGATGCCCGCTTACTGTTGAATTATGGGACACGTTGTAGGTAATTGTAGGTAGGTATACGTACATAACGTTGTCGCATTTCGCTCACTTAACACGCTAATAAATTCAAAAATTAAAAATTACATTTTCTCATCCATTTATAAATTCAATTCTGTTAGAAAAAAGGGCAGAGTTTATCTGAACCGTACAAGATTAAATATTGATAATAAAAGCAATGTACGCCGAAATGGACTTTTTGGCGGGTGTAGAGTCAGCAAAATAAACTAAAGGGAGCCAACACGACTGAGAACCACCTATAATAAGGCCATTGTTTTTATACAAATACAATATTGCGTTTATAAATCGGATAAGCCTACAAATGACAGTGAGAGGCGTGGAGTCGACTGTGCCAAATAATAATATAACACAAATAGTACCGTTGTTATTCGTTAGTCATTTATAATTATTATTTATAACTATTAATCATATAATTATTAACACTATGGTCTAAATTGCCAAATTAAATATGGTTTAACGATAAAGTGTCAGGAATAATCGAAAACGTAAGATAAAATAAAAAATAATAGGGTTTCAGAAGCCAAACACAAATTACGTCATCCTTGCTTGGGGTAAGAGCGGGTGTCTACCAAAGGGATCATTTGTGACGTCATATCATTATTACCACCATGATAATTCATGACGTAGCTGTAATTTAATGCAATACGAAAACGCTTATATATGTTGCTTAACAAAAATCATAACCAATAAGTCACTGAAATTTCTGAATTAAAAATTATTATTAATCGTTTTTAATAATATAGAAAATGTAAGTTTATTTTTCTTTATTTTTTAGGTTTTTGATAAAAATATTAAGTAAGGTTTACTTAATTACCTACACTTATTGTTAGTTTTTAAAAATCAGTAGCAAGAAATAAATTAATAAGTGGCTAAGGCTAAACACATCAACTGCATGCCCCTCAAAGTAAACATCTATAGGATCGTATTATGGGTAACTGGGGGCGAAACCCTACAAAAGTGCATACCTAGACCAGAGTCTCACTTTATTTCCAAAATTGGCCCTGCCGGAATCGAATCCGAGCAATAAGACCTTAACTCTATCAAAGGGCTAGTCAAAATAAGTAACATAATAACTAAAGTTGCAATAATGGCTATTCCATGCAAGTCCTTGTTCGCTCGTCGGGCAATAAGACCAACGCGCGCGACGGCGATCGTGGCGCCAGTAGCCTCCATTTGTATTTATTTATTTATATCTTGTCTGCAATTATTTATGTATTTATTCATTTTTATACAGACAACCATCACTTACGTGGATTCGGTTCGGTTCGAACATCTAAAGTATTGTTACTAATCTGAATTGATTATTTTATTTTGAAAGCGTTTAATTAACGAATTAATATTGCAATAATTATATAAGTTAACGGAAAAGTATGTAATCCGTCATTGTATACATTTCCTAGGAAATGTGTACAATTCCTAAAATAGATAGGAAATGTATGACATATTTTTTATATGCACTTTTTCTAGGAAATCTATACATTTCCTAAATAGCAATTGGAATGTATTACCTTCGGGATATCGTCCCATTACACCCTGCTTACCAAGCGCAATCCCATTGCCAAGCCATTTCATACAAAACTGTGTTACACGACTAATTTGTAGGTTAGGTTCTACTGGAAACAAAGTTAGGTTAGGTTCTGCAATCTTTATGAAATTAAACGAGAGCGGAGCGCAGCGGATCAAGCACACCGGGAATACTGGTTTCGGCAAAAATACTGTCGAAATGTATGTATTACAGAATCTTTGAAACATTATTTTACACATTTCCTAATGAAGCTCGGAATTGTATACATTTCCTAGGTTTCACACATTTCCGGTATTGAATTGCGGAGACATACTGCGTTGCGCAGTCATGAAATGGGGGCAGCCCTTCTGGCGACAGTAACCAAATTGGGGAAGACCAACATTAAGTATGTACACATATAACATTACTTTCATGCATTGTTAGTGTTTTGGTGAGTAATTAGGTAAGCCGGCGCTTGCAACTTAGCTATTTTTTCAGACAGACAGATTATGCAGAATTAATTAATGTAATCTTTATTAATTCTGCAAATTAATGTGATTTTTATTAGAAAATAGAGCACGAATGGGAGAAAAGCTATATTTCATTGTTTCTAAAATAAAAACCCTAAATAGAGTACACAGACTAGTATATGTATAATTTGTTGTGAAAGCAATAGATAAACAGTGAATGTCTATAGTAATGCAGGAAATTAGGAATAAGAATTTAACCTTCATGAAGATTTTTTTATGTTAATATCGACAGGCAGGCTGACGGTTCACTTAATGGTCCGTTACCTATGACACACAACGCCACAGGTGCTGCAAACACGCTACCGACCATAGTAAGCTAGAATAAAGGATAAAGGATTAAAGAATTGAGCTCTGGCATCCCTTACCCACTCACCGTAACACAACAGCACACATGCTGATATTTCAGTGGTATTTTATAAGGGAGTGGTTACTGCCGCCAGACGGTCTGCCCAAATGACTGCAATACGTAGTGTGCCTTGCCACTACTGAGTTATTATTAGATTATTGTAATTCATTATTTGGTCATAATGAATTATGAATTATTATCATATATTGAACGCAATTTGTAAACTACATACATTAAGATAAACATCAAGTACACACGAAGGATATGTCCTAAGAAAAAGAAAAGTGGTAAATATCCAGACACAAAATTAAAATTCATGTTATTTGTCCTAAAGAATAAAAGCAACTATTTGCAACATTATTACAAATTTTATTTTATTAGTAAATCTATTTACTTTCTGTAACATATTTAAAATTAATATACATGTAGATCACAAAGTCACAAGTCAAATTAGAAAGTCTGTTTACTATTTGTAACATTTTACAAATTAATATACAAATATTACAAATTATTTCATTGGAAAGTCTATTCACCATTTGTAACATATTATTATTGTGACCGTTACATAATATGACATTGTAAATTAATACTTATTTAACATGTAAATATGAGTATAAAATATAACGAAAGTTAAACAAAAAAAGAAGAATATATTTTATGGTAATGAATCTTAGATCAGGAATGTAATGAATGTACCAAGAACAGGGAGTCCACTTGTTAGATGTCATTTCAGTCGTATCATTACGGTCAGATATACCGTAATGATACGATAAATGTAAGAATAAGCTCTTTTACGGGATGCGGAAGCTGCGTCTACACGATACACAAACTCTTGCTGTCACCAACACTGGTGCAGGTGGCCACAAAATTTGTAATACTCGTAATATAAGTAACAAATTTGTATATGATTAAAAATACTTCTAAATTACTTGTGCGAGCGTGGGGTGATGGAAACTGTACCACATTTGTTAGTGGATCCAGATTAGCCGTTTTTTCTTTTAGAATATTGTGTAAAAATGGTATCGATTACATTAAATAAAACAAAATAAATAGTAGGTAACAACTGTGCCTACTAAAACACCATTAACAATAAAAGTAAAATAAAATAAAAATTATAAATAATAACCCTAATTCTGCAAGGGTTCTGTTTTAAAATATACTAGTATATGGAGCTATGTGTAAAATTAAAATAATAATTAAGATATATAGACATATAGACATTTAGACATATAGACATAAAAATGCAAGGTAAGAAATGGTTGTAAAATGAAAATATATTACTCACGGGATTATGTAATCCCTGGGAAAAAAGGGAATAATCTCTAGCATCCTTTACTCATTTATACATAATATAATAAAATCGTAAACGAGTCGTCGTCTGTACATTAAAATAGTTTTTAAGAATTTTTGTCTGTTTGTCTGTGCGTTTGTTCACATCAATCTCGGAAACGGCTTACCAGATTTGAATGCGGTTTCCACTGATATATTGTAGGAAGTAAGTGACATTTAGTGTTTGTTTCATTCAAATCGGTTTACAAACAAAAAAGTTACGCGCTATACCGAATATCACGCGTACGAAGTTACAGAGTATAACAGGTTGATTATATTAATATTAATTTAAAATTATGTTAATAAAATAATTTACTTTTATACAAAGGTACCTACAAAAGTACCTACAAAATAAATAAATATTGAAAGATTATGTTTAGTTTTCCGATTTTTTAAGTAAGAATTTGTAGAACTAATAATTTTTTTAAAGTGGAATGAAGAACTTTCTGTCTTCTTCATTCGACATTTAAAAAAAATCTTGAAGTGCAAAGTGAAAATCTTGAATCAAAATACGTCAAGCTGAATTTTTCTACGAATAAAATGCAAAAATTTACCTACGAATGTAGATAGTGAAATAAACAGTAAACTTGTAAACTTGTAGAGATTTAATTTTTTGTGAAATTTTTTAAATACATTTTTTCGTTACCTTGTTATAAACATAACTGATCTTAGATGACGTAATGGTTATTATAAAACGCGTTAAGAGTAGGTATAGATCGATTAGGAATTAAATTTCACCCACACAATTTAGTATCACGATCTAAATCCACATTCAGTGCTGGCCTAAAGTATTCCGGTAACTGGAGTTCACGTGTGGTACAAACAAATTGTTTTTAATTAACCATTGAATGTATCTGGACTCCTGATATGATACATCCTGCTGGATATGGATGGGCCCATCAAGGCTTCACACCTCTAAAATCCACATGACAATGCCCGGCATACTCCGCGACGAAGACGACTTTTCCCCCAACGGTATACTTCATTCACAAAACAAAAATACAAAATACTGTTCCCGAGGGACAAGAACAAAGACGCTTGCAAAAGCTAGTTTAGTACATAAATTTTGTTTGTAAGAGCTTAGCGCTATATCTCACACACAAAGATCCATTGCTGTTTTCAAGGTTGTTAGCTAGTACGTCATTCTGTGTTAGCGGAAATATGTTATGCCTCTATTTAGATTTAAAAAAATAACAAACAAACACCTTCTCAGGTTGTTTATTTTTCTAAAAATAATTTAGACAGACTTGAAAATACAATTAAAAAATCTAAAGATACGTCCTTATCGAATATCAACAGACAGGTTAACGGTCCACTTGATGGTAGGTGATTACCGTCGCCTATAACACAAGCAACACTAAAGCTGCTGCAAGTGCGCTGCCGACTACAGTAGGGTTAAGGATAAGGGATTGGGAGGGGATAGGGAAATGGGGTCTAGCATCCCTTACTCGCTCACCGAAACACAACAGCACACGTGCTGTTATTTCACGGTGGTCTTCTGTAAGGGAGTGGTTACTGTCGCCAGACGGGCTGCCCAAATGACTGCGAAACGCATTGTACCCCGCCACTACTTTCCAGATCCAGACCAGAGCCAAATTTGAAAAGTTAACCCTGCCGGGAATCGAACCCGGGAACCCTAGAACAGAGCGTTAAGGCAAGCACCCTCACTCATCCAACCGGCTCGTGAAATAACAACATGGTGCTGTTGTGTTCCAGTGCTTGTGTATTAGGTAAATGAAGACCAAGCTCTATTATATTATCTTTTATCCTAAAAACCTATATAAGTAGTAAGAGTCTTTAAAACGCTATAACGCCTGCACTATAATTAAGCATTAATCGCTGTGCTCTTGTCACTTGGGCCGGGTTGCGCGGGCGCAGCGCTTCATGTAGTGCGGCGGCGGCGCGTGTCGTTTGATCCACCGACAAAGACGCCGCCGTGGGAGAGCACGTGGTTGGTAACTGGCGCCCGACGATTACAGATAATCCATACGAAGACAAACGGTGCGAAATGAAATAATAGATAGGTAAAATGCAAAAGAACTCAAACTCGAAAAGCAACCAAGCGTTTTCGTATTTACTTTATTTTCTACTTAAGTAATGTAAATTGTAATTATAATTTACTGGCTTTTGTCCGCGACTTAGTCCGTGCGGGATCTAAGGTACCTTACATGATATATTCCGTTCTAATACCAACAACTAATACCACTGGTATTTGTTTGAACTCATAGGTATTTATCTTGTACCATTGTATTAACTAATACCAAAACAAAGTTCAAATATAAAAGGTACAGTCAGTTAAAAGTTTAGCAGTAATTTTAAGGACCTTTAATAAAAAAAACTATTTAAGTACATCTAAAAAATTAAAATTTAGTCGGCAAGCGTTTGATTCGATCAGTAATAAAATATGAGTCATAATAATCAAATTTATTTATAATTAACCATTTATAATTTTGGTTCCTCCCTGTATGATTACAAAATTTTTTTGCAAATTTATTTTTGCAAAAACATCGAACATTAACAATTTACTTAAAATCTAAAAAAATGCAAAATATCAATTGTCATCAAGTTCGATGACGATCACATAAAAATATTAGAATACAATTTTTACTGAGCTGACTGCACCAAATTCAAGTTGTTGGTATTGGTTCGCACATAAAACTTAATTATTTAAAGAGTGGTATCCGGTTGGAATAGAAAATAAATATGAATTCAAACAAATACCAGCGGTATTAGTTTTTGGTGTTAGAACGGAATATATCGATAGTGTTACGTCTGAAAAACCCTGTCAACCTGCATGCAAAATTTCACTGTAATCGGTTGAGCGGTTTTGAAATCTATAAGGAACATTTATATAAGTATAAGTATATATTTATATAAGTTTATACACATCGATTTTTATATACACCCATAGAAGATTAAAAATTACACATTATAATTAATGTTAATAATAAAATTATAAACGAGCCGTGTCTGTACATTCAATTTAAAAAAAAAAGATTTGTACACGTTGTACTAATGATACCGAGGTCAAAAAAATAGTTTTTAGAATTTTTGTGTGTTTGATTGTTCGTTTGTGCACGCTAATCTCAGAAACGGCTTAATCGATTTGAATGCGGTTTTCACTGATGTAGTGTAGCAAGTTTCCCGTAACATTCAGTGTTTGTTTCATTCCAATCGCTTTACAAACAAAATACCGAATACCATGCGTACTAAGTTGCGGACTCAGCTAGTTATAAAATTAAGCCACTGTCAGCCGCTGTCTGTTTCTCCGCTAATTTCTTCTAAACATACTAACACGTTTAAAACGATTTTCACTAATATATAGTAAGAGCGATAAACAAGGAAGGTTAATTGTGTATACAATTTGCAGAAAAAAAGCATCCATGCGAAGCCGGGGGCGGATTGCTAGTTAATTTTAATTAAGGGTTCCCTCTAAACTAGTGAACATATTTTAGTTAATCTGCTGAAAAGAAATTTGAAGAAATCCGCAACGCATGAAAACGCATACTAATTTGCGCTTACACATTTCTTTGTAAATGCGTGTCGAGTTTTTTTTTTGGGAACTGCAACCAGACCCTTAAATTTAGATATCTCACGGTACATTTGTTTGTGCTTTTTATTAATAATCCTACATTTCGACGAATGTAGGATGTACCTAACAACGATGCTCCGTTTTATTGCCGACTAGCGACCCGAAGCCGGCTTCCCACGTATGCAATTTTTTCTGCAATTTATTTTAACCAACCATCATCTTTTATCGATCTATCCATTAGTGAAAATCTTACGAAAATCTGTTAGGTGATTTAAAAGATGTTAGCGGAGAAAAGACAGAAGCAGGCAGTGATACTAGACCGACACGCCCGGCGTTGTCCAGGTCTAATTATATAAAATACTTTGACAATTATTTGCATTAATAAATACTGTACCTATCCATCCAGTCTAATGTACGTTTGAAATGGTGAAAGAATTTTTGAAATGGGTGCGTCTTTCCGAAGATTTTCCTACATTAACCAACTTACAAAATCTCTCTCTTTTTATAATATTAGTTTAGATAATAAATATACAACAAAATACTTACCAACTTTCCTGACTCGACACGGTGGATCGCAGAGCTAGGAGGCTCATTGACGAAGATACACTAATAAGAACTAAGCTGCAGAGCCTGGCACATAGACGCAAAATTGCCTGTCTGTGTGTATTCTATAAGATGTACTTCGGAGAGTGTGCTCGGGAGCTCCATGAGATCATACCGCCTTCCCCTTTCTTCTATCGGACATGCAGACGTACGGCTGGTTACCATGCTCACCTTGTCGAAATCCCTCTAATTCGGACCAAGCGCTGTAAAACATCTTTTACTGCTTTTACTTTAAAACATCTTTTACTGCATCTTGCTCTTTTTTCTTTGAGCACTGCTAAGGATTGGAACTTCCTGCCGGCGTCTGTATTTCCGAGCTCGTACAACCCAAATCTTTTCAAGGTTCGAGTGAATAGGCATCTTCTGGGTGAGCTCGCTCCATCGTCGGCCTCATCCTTCCTACATGAAAAGAGCAAACCCATGTTTAACAAGAAAAAATTAAAAATAAAATAAATATGATGACGAAATCTTATATGTAATCTAGAAAAATATTAACATTATGTATCGATAAATTATAATACTTATTTTGTATTTTAAGTTTTTAGCTTATGAAGCAATGTTCTTGATTGCTTACTAGAGAGCTAACTACTTATGAAGATGTTAGTTGTATCAACTGACGTAGAGAACACACTGTCAATATGTATAGCAATCTAAGGAAATAACTTTGAAATAGGTTAAAAGAAATCAAATATTAATGAAAACACAAATGATTCCGAAAACCTTTTTATTCTAATTTTCTGAATTTTAAGATAAGTTTATCGCTAGGACGCGATACCCTCGTTATCTTGCATTCTTTTAAGAGTGCATTAGTTATACAGAGTTTCCATTGCAATTGATAGTATGTGGTTTCCGTCGCCTGTTAACATAAATAAGCAAATTTGTAGCGATTACAAGTACACTGCCGACTTTGATGGGATAAAAGTTATTGAATAAGAAGAGATAGAGCAATGAGAACTGGTATGCATCGCTCACTTCCGGAAGTATGGCAGCACGTGCTGTTATTTCACGGTGGTCTTCTGTAAGGGGACGATAACTGGCGCTAAACGAACTGTCCGATTCGTAACTAGCGAAAGAAGAGTGCCCAAAGTGCAACTACTTATTTCAAATCAAATTTTATAACACTTTTTTTTAATTAATCCTATATATGCGCATTATTGTGTATAGGTGGGACAGTAAATGCCTGCGCATATGAGGGATTTTTGTTCGCAGATGACAAAAATCCCAGTCAGAAGTCAAAAAAGATCAAAGTCTGGACCTCAAATAGGTATTTCAGAGCACAATTTTCTATCCTTCTCAGCTTTTCTTTATTAGCCTTCATCCTTACAAAGTCACCTAACATTTTTGATGACCCCATAGGTCTAGTTGTTAAGGAGCTCGACTTAGCTCTCTCACTCAGCGGTCCCGGGTTCTATTCCCGGCAGGACCCACATTGCAAAAGAAATTTTCAAAGTTCGCTCTGGACTGGATGTGCAAGGGTTTCGTCCCCTATTCGTAGTGTGGTTATTCCATAACACAAGTCTAATAGTGCTTACTTTGACAATTACTTGACATAACACAACCTAATTCAATTGATGCGTATACCTAGTCTTGGCGATTTAAAATTAAAGTGACAAGTGCGAGTTGAACTCGCGTGAAGAGGGTTCCGTACGATGTTACTTATCCGCACATTATTGAGTGATTTACCATGTTATTTTAATATCATGGACTTCTTATAGGTTTTCCTGTAATCTATAAGTAGAAAACTAATTTCTGTAATTTTTTTTTTCAAAATTTTAGGTTCAGTATTTTCGGAGATAAGGGGAGGGGGGGGGGGGGGTAATGGTCAGACAAACGGACACACGAGTGATCCTAAAAGGGTTCCGTTTTTTTTATTCGGACGTACGGAACCCTAAAAATCATAGTAGAGTTTCTTGTATTCCTTAAGGTTGATTGATCTAACTGCTGAAGGTAAGTAATGTCCGTCAGTCTTTATAATAATAAATTTTTGTAATTCCTAAAATGTCCCAAATTGGATATTTCTTGTAGGACATTTTGGGAATAGACCAAAAAAACATCCTGGGCGATGAGATAATCTTAATAATTTTCTCATGTCGCGCCGTGTGTTAACGTATAAGAATAATTGCAGTTTAGAAGAACGTATTTAATTGCTCACTAATCTGTTCATCTACAACGTGTTTTTGATCGAATGAAATGTTTGAATTTAAAATGGAAAATGTCCATTTTTCTGTTAACGGGTGGTCTTTTGCTGAGAGGCCGCGGGACGCCCCGCTGCGGCCGAGTTCACATACCGACCTGTCGCACAACCATAAAATATATCGAACCACGAATATACTTGCTTGTGTTGTCATCAATAACATTAAAAATTCAGGAGTCTTCGAACACACGCATCTCTAGGACACGAAGCGTTGGCTGTCACATCTCCTTGCCGCATGTAAAGCTTTTTCTAATGACAAAAATTCATTTAAATATTTACAATTAAATTATCATTGTTTACAGTGAAACATTAATTGTCTACTATAAAAGTCATATTTTATTTTATAAATTTTTTTATAATTATAAATTTTTTTAAATTTAAATAGTGGCTATATCAAATTGAGGACTTTTAACAACAAAAAAAATCTATCAACAAAAAAAAGTAAAACGAACTTGCCTGGATAATTTCATAATATTTTACTTAATTTTCTTACTTTTGTGCTAATATTTCGTCTTATTATACGATTCTTTTTCCCAAATTTTCTTTTTTCATATTTTTTCAATCGGCTGCACTGATTTAAAAGAAAGAAAATTTCCATATAACATTATAGTTAGTATAGAAAACAAAAACTGAATTCGTCATTAAGATTAATGAGATTAATTTAAATATTTAAAAAATAATTTAGATGGAAAACTTAGAATAGAGTGAAATCCTCCAATACTTTAGCAATTATTAAATAGTAAAAAAAAGAAAATTTTAATAAATATAATATTAACAATATTTTGATTTTAATAAAGCCTTGAAATTTTAAATAACATTCAGGACATTCACGAGAGCGGCCAAATTATTTTGGTTTACCTAAAATAAAAATAGGTATAAATCTACATAATATACATTTTTTTAGAATCTATATTTTCAAAGTTAAAGTTACTGTAAGTTGTAAGTTTAAATTATTATTATTCAATTATCGCTTTCTCATTTCGGACAACGGTCAAACAAACGAGAACCATTTAAAAACGCATTGAACCTCCGCCGTTCCACTACCTTCGTTGACACATTAAAAAATAAATTGAAATTAAAAAAAAAGCAACACATGACCACTTTCTAGAAACAAGCGGGAACATTTGAAAAAACAAAGAGAAGTCCGAACAGACATTCGAATAAAGACGATCGCTGGCGCGTCGGCGCCAGAATTCCAACTTTACTTTTTACGAACCGTCCCACGATTCAATTTGCTCGGGATCAACATGATGGAACTCGCGAATGATGTGAAGACGACCTTCTCTCGACTTTTCACTCCAAACACTAATTAACAAGAAAATAAAATAACACGCAATGACTGTAAAATGTACCTTCAACTTAGAACCTTCAATTGGTTCTAGAACCTACTTAGAACCTTTTGTTTGAAGGAATGTCCATACTTATAAATGAGAAGAAAAACAGTGAAATGTTTTCTATGCGTCCGATCTTAGATTGAAGGTTTTTAATAATATTTCTCTCATTTGCTCGGAACTTCATTATTTAAAAAAAAAGAATACACCAAAATATTCTTTTCTGTTCGCACGCCGACAATGGCCAAGAGGACAATATAACGATTGCTGAACAGTTTTAAAGCGCGATCAACTAGATCAGAAAACGACTACCGCCATTTTGTTTTATTCATGCTGTCAATAATTTTATTCTGAATTGCCAATATTTTGAACATTTTTATATTTATAAGTTGACGAGCCCGTTGGATGAGTGGTTAGGGTGCTTGCCTTAACGCTCTGTTCTAGGGTTCCCGGGTTCGATTCCCGGCAGGGTCAACTTTGAAAAATCAACTTTTCAAATTTGGCTCTGGTCTGGATTTGGAAAGTAGTGGCAGGGCACACTGCGTTTTAACAGCCATTTGGGCAGCCCGTCTGGCGGCAGTATCCACCCCCTTACAGAAGACCACCGTGAAATAACAGCACGCGTGCTGTTTTGTTTCGGTGAGTGAGTAAGGGATGCCAGAGCCCATTTCCCTATCCACTCCTAATCCCTTGTCCTTAATCCTACAGCAGTCGGCAGCGCACTTGCAGCAGTTGGCGTTGCTTGTGTTATAGGCGGCGGTAGCCACCTACCATCTAGTGGACCGTCAGCTTGTCTGCCGATCTTACCATAAAAAAAAAGAATTGTATTTCATCGGAAGAGATAGATCGGAAGAAATTGCAATATAACTTTTAACTTGAATTAAATGTTGTTTCTTGGATAATTTTGCCTATTATTTCCTTGCAACTTAGATAAAAGTACTGAACAAGTCTCGGCCGAAGTAACGGTCTCATTGGTTTATAAAGCCTTTTTAATTCAGTTTCGGCTTCGCTTAGTACTTTCGATACTAGTTGGCCGATACAACTAGTATCGAAATTGTTGTATTTCCGGCCTCCGCACTAATGTATTTTAATGTAATGTAATCTAATGTAGAGATAATTGAGGACATTCCAGCCTTAGTGGTCATTGAAAGCCGGTTACAGGATATCTTAACCGCTCCCAGTCATTCGGCATAGAAAGAATCCTTCTTCATCGTCATCAGAGTCTATGCGGATACAGAAAAGTCTATATTTCAACCGATAAAACTAAAATAACATTTCAATGATAATATTGTAAGCGTGTAGATGTCGCCTCTGCAGCGTAGACCCACCCCTAAATACATCCTCTCTCTTCTCTTAATCTCGCCTTTTGTTCTACGTAAGTCTTATGTCTTTGGACTGTTGTCTGTCTTGTCGTGTCTTCTGCCATCTTTGAACTTCATTTTCTATCTCCTGGAACCCTGTCTCATATTAAAAAATTGGATTTTCAATAAAATAAGATCTCGTAAACATAAAAAATAATTTGAATGTATTTTCTTTAGATTTGATGTATTTGAACTCTATCAGCAGCACAATGCTGAGTGCTTTAAACATTTGTTTCACTTAAAGGCATAACTTATATCAATGATTTTGAAGATTTGACCTCTAAGTTTGCATAGATTTAAAAAAAAAAACTCAATTTAACGAGGTTTGCAGGGGTGATGGTGAACAATTATAATTTTTAAATTTTTATGGTAAGACTAGGTTTTGCTTGCGACTTCGTATAAGAATCTTCATGAATTATTGCTTTAAAGTAGGTATTGCATCAAAAAGTATATGAGAAACATTCAAAAATCCATTCTCACAAATTTGCGCGTTTATTTCATTAGAAGTAAAAAATATGTTAAAAAAATTAAAGATATACTTAGTAAATTTATGATGCCATATTAATTGTGCGCTCTAGGTATGATCAAATTTTCAATTTCAATTCGTTTCAACGTTTGTTAACAGAAAAGTCAATAGCCTTCAAAAGTGAGCTAAATGAAATAACCTCACATATTCTTTTAATTTTAGTAACACAAGTTCAAGGCATTGGCCAACTCTTTCACACAATCGACCTGCGAGTCAAAAACAGATCTTCTACAACGGGATTAATCTTCTATAGTTACTAGACGCTAATACAATATGCGTTTAGGGTGCTCTTAGGACAAGCGTCTCTTTTTGCGGAGGACATGATTGAATGCGATTCTTCGAAAACGGTGTATATTTCACTGCTAGTCGTAGTTTATGCACAAGACACGCCTGAGCTTTATTGAGAAATAGTGAAACACACATATACCTACTATGACACTGAATACACCAAGGTGTCTCGGTATAGTGCATAAAAAGCCTCTTCATTACGCAAGAATTATTATAGTTATTAAGTGTGTAATTTTATTTTTCGATAATTTTAAGGCTCTGCAAACGAACTGTACATCTGATACGAAACTGAAATAAATAAATAAATACCTACATACCCACAGACGTAAAACAGCATAGAATGCGACGCATCGGTGTGTTACAATCGTAAATTGTCTACTTTGATACACCCGAACAAACAAACGGTTTAGAAATTTCAGAACACACTGCCAACCGTCCAAATGTCGCCGGCCATTGTGATTTTTTGCTAGGATTATACCAATCCAATCCGAGCTGAATGAGGCAGTATGATAAGTCGGTTGTCGGTACAATTTCACTAAAGTGCGGCTGTTTTAGAGATGTCGATGAAATTTGTCGATAAAATATTAGTGTCGAATTTGTAGGAGAGATTTATATCAGAATTTATGTCGGAATTAGCGACATAAAATTAGATTCATGACCACCTTACGTCAATTGCATGTTTATATTTCAACGAAATTACCTAGAGTTGCTGACGATTCTTTCTACAGTTTTTTTCTAACGGCATTAGCGTTATGATCGAGAATAGGATATGGAGGATATTTTAATGTGATTAGTTGAGCAATCATAATATGGCCGTAATTTACAAATGCGTGGAAAGACGTAATCTAACAATCTTAAGGTCGTATAATATTACATTCAACCAATCATTATCGAGTGCGTAATCCAATCGTATCTACAAATCATTCATGCTTGTATCCTTCAAATTCATTTTAATGTTATCCCCCTAAGTCTACTAAAGCTACAATTTATCGATTTAAAGACTCTACTTTGATTTACTAAATAAGTTGTATCATTTGTGTAGTCAGAATAATAAAAACTCTGACAAAAGACCACCTGCTGGAAATAGTTACTGAGAGTAGAAAAATTAATAAGTAATCTTCAGTCAGCTTAGTAAAATAATATAGGTACTAAGATTTATTGGTAAAAAAAATCATTTAGACAAAGTATCATGCGTAGCATATTCAAGTTGACTTCATAACATCGACATAAGTGATTCATCAATGCACAACACTAGTGCGAAGTGCGTGATTTCCGCACGGTTGCATAATTCGATCGCACGCCCTGCGAAAATCATTGAACGCTGTTCGCAATGCAACGGATTCAGGTGCAGCGATTTCGTAAATGGCACTTGGGGGATTAGAAATCAAATTGTCGTATGTACCCGTATACCCACATCTTTACAATGACAAGAAATTAGACATCTAATAGAATAAGTTGTTTGGATAAACGAAAACTGTTCAAGCAACTAGCGAATGTTTAAACAGCTTATCCTGGGTTTAGTATATTGCGAAACGACCCGCCATGGAATTGCATAGGTAAATGCAATTGACTGAAGAGTTTTTTATTCTTAACAGAATGCCCGTATTAAGGTTTTTTACAAAATATAACAAGATGTTAGGGCCTGCATGTCTGATCTTCTGAAATGAACTTCTTTTTAAATCATTCAACTGATTTTAATACGGTTCTCACTAATGGAAGGAGCTATAAACGAAGACGTACCTACCTAAGTAGATAGAAGTTAGATGGTGTAGGTGTATAATAAGTTAGATAGATAGATAGATAGACAGAGAGACAGAGAGACAGACAGACAGATAGATAGATAGAACGTTTATTTTTACAAACATAACACACATACAAAAAGAAAGAAAAAAATAATGCAACTGTTAAAAAATATAAAAACAAATTTAGAATTCATAAAAATTTAAGATAATTTAATCCCATTGAGCGTGCGCCATGGCTGCAAAATGTATCTGACTCAGAATAAGCTGAGGCAGGCACGTATCCAGACTTTTGGTTCGGGGGGGGACAAACATTGAAACAACCATGTGAACTGTGTAAAAATCGCTGTAATCACTGTACTTTACTCTAATTTTTCTGAAAAATCTTTCACAGGTTTTTAGAGAAATCAAGAAACTACTCTTTTCCATCGCAGCTATGAATGTAGACGCAGTTTGGGCAACAGTTCTGTTTGTGCAGGATAGTTCTCTCAATGTAATGACAATAGGTTTGAGTAACTCACAAAATACATTTATAGAGTCGTGACGTTCTATAAATCTAGTGTCACACATGCCAACCAGTCTTTTTTTCTTACTTTCTGAATGATGACATCTATCGTTTTTTTTTTCAGTCAGATTTCGGGGGGGGATAAATCCCAACTATCCCCCCCTCTGTATACGTGCTTGAGCTGAGGCAAAACACAGTGCTGATATTATGCCAGTCCTAGTGTACAAATTCACGTCGGCAGGACACGCATCGTCATTGGATTATCGTTATCTAATAAGTAGGTATATATATTTTGTACATATAAATAAATTAATAAAGGTTACAAAATAAACACATTTTCTAGCTAAGCGCACTTTCAATTTTTTTAATTGGTTAAATAAAAGCCGTATACTACTCGCGAAGCACTAGTTTAAATATAATTTCGTTTACTTATTCAATTGCACCGGGTGCAGCTCTTAGAGTATACTAGAAAGTTGAAGGGACACTTTGAGCCCAAATTCGACACAAATTGAGCATGATTGCTCCTAAACTATGTCTGTATACAAAATATTTATAAACGATAAAGTCATGTTTACGATGGGGTACATTTTTAGTGTATAAATTTCAATTTTCTTCGTAGGTTTTTTTTTGTTAAGATCAGCAGACAGGCTGACATCCACTTGATGGTATTATAATTATATAAGGATGACACAGCCGATTTTCCTATCTGTTCGTAATCCCTTATCATTTATCCTACTAAACTTGGCAGCTCACTTGCAACAACAATGGCTTTGTTTGTATTATAGACGACGGTAGGTATAGCTACCTACCGTCGTCTATCACTAAATATTACTGGAAGCTTGCTACCAAACATCAGTGGAAACCACATGAAAATCGGTTAAGCCGTTTCGGAGATTAGCGTGCACAAAGGCATAATATGCAAACAGCGATTTAATTATAGATTAACACTAGCACAAGCTGAACCCTACTTAATATGATTGATCATAGATCGGAGGTTAACTTACATTGGAACCTTCAAAATACTTAAACTGTACATTTTTAACTTTATATAAACTTTCAATCGTCATCGTTTTACACATTTCAACCAATTCAACTGAAGAGTTATTTTATTGCATTTTTATTCAAAAAAATGTTAATGTGATTCTTTAAATTGACATAACTTTTTTGTTTGTAAACCGATTGAAATTTAACAAACACCAAATGTTACGGGAAGCAACTGAGATTAGCATGAGCAAACTCACAGACAAATAGACAAAAATTCTATTAATATTTTCATGGTACATATTACTCGAAGCACTGTGTACGCGTCTTTAGAGAACTACCGAAACGTCACTTCAATTCGTAACGGCTCGTTGCCTCCAAAAACATTCCGAAAAAAAAAATCATCCCACAACTTTCGAGAGATTAATTTGTCATTTGTAAGAAAACTAGTTTGAATCGGATTTGAGTTGGAAAAAAATCGCCAGCCCACCGACTGTCTGAGTCATTTTGGTGAAAAAGTTTTCGTACACTAATTTATATTTCTATATCTAGTTCGATAGTTACATTAGTTGGATGAGTGGTTAGGGTGCCTGCCTTAACGCTCTGTTCTAGGGTCCCCGGGTTCGATTCCCGGCTGGGTCAACTTTGAAAATGAACTATTCAAATTTGGCTCTGGTCTGGATCCGGAAAGTAGTGGCAGGGCACACTGCGTTTCGTAGTCATTTGGGCAGCCCGTCTGGCGGTAGTTACCACCCCCTTACAGAAGACCACCGTGAAATAATAAGCAATGGAGTAGGGTCCGCAAGGACATAGCGGTGCGTGGGGCCTGGGGATAAGGCCTGGCTGTGACTCCAGGTCCCATTATCACTGCCGATGGTGGAACATGGAGGCGGTTTTAGTGGGTAGGACCGGCGGGGCGATACGTTCCGTCGGGTGAGTCCCACACACTCCCTGAGTAAAAGCATTTCCCCTTCTAAAAAAAAGCTGCCAGCCCGTCTGGCGGCAATAACCACCCCTTTACAGAATACCACCGTGAAATAACAGCACATGTGTTGTTGTGTTTCGGTGAGTGAGTAAGGGATGCCAGAGCCCATTTTCCTATCCAATCCCTTATCCTTAACCCTAGTCGGCAGCGCACTTGCAGCAGCTGTGGCGTTGTTTGTGTTATAGGCGACGGTAGCCACCTCCCATTAAGTGGACCGATAATAAAAAAAAACATAAAAAAAGAAAAGCCTGCCAAGTACATCGACCTGGCTAACGAGGTGACCGCCATATGGGATTTCGATTCGACAGTTATCGTCCCGATAGTCGTCTCGGCGAATGGTCTTATAGCGAAGAGCCTTGACCAACATCTCAGGAGGCTCTCACTAAATAGCTGGGATCAAGGGAGAGATACATAATAAGGCGGTTCTTCTTGACACGACACGAATTGTCAGGAGGTTGCTCACTCTGCAACCCTAACCACCGCTAGCTTGGGCCTAAAAACCGAACAAGTATTAATATTGTAATAATAGATTAATTTCAATTTTCTTTAAAAAGTATCTATCGCCGCCAGATTGGCAGAACTCAGAAATATTAGAAAAAACTACGCTGCGCTGCCTTTTTTGACAAAAACTGTAACTCATCAAATACCTATAAATAAGATATTTATGAATTATTCACATAAACCTTCCTCAGTAATTCTCTTAATCAGGAACAAAATCCTTTCACAAATTCCTGAGATTAAAGCATACATACAAAATACAGAGAAAAAGAAGGACTTTATCCAATGTAATGATTTCTTATATTACACTTCTTATATATGAAAGTTTTTAGATGAATATCTATTTTCAGATTTACAGATTACCTTACTATGTAAGGTATCTTTGTTGTACATTTGTACGACTACCCATACCTATGTACACCCGCGCATCTTCCGGCCTCATTTTCCATATAATTTCCTTCAGACTTCGTCTACGGCTCGAGAGAGCGTGATAAATGCTAACCTTTGGAAGGTCGTACTTTCTACTTGGTGATCTCATACAATGGCTATATATATTTTTTATTTTGACGTCTCCCGGTAAGGACTTGAGGATACATATGAAGATACATCTGTGCGCAGCAATGAAACATAACATACATAATGTAGGAGGCTGATATAGATATACAATACCTTGTGTTTTTAACGATGGCGACATATGTTATGTGGATAATATATAAAAGAACAAATGTTTTTTTTTTCTTTTAACAAAACCGAAACTCCAGAACAAATGCTTTTAGAACAAAAGAACTACACCGATATATTTGTTAGTATAAACGTGGGGGTGGATACAGTTGGCGATATAAAGGGGTGGGAGACCGGGCGGGCGGCGGTGGTGGGACAAGCCGCCAAATGCGAAGGTGAGACGATAAAGCAATTCCGCTTAACTGGGATAGATAAAAATAACTCGGAAACTGACACTAAAACTTTAAGAGATTTTCCAATTTTATTTGTATTCCTTCTTATCTTTAGCTGAGACTCAAACTAGTCTGTGGTTTTGCTTGGTTGAAATCCAAAATTACAAATCTCTTGTCTAACAATAATACAAAAGTATTGAAGGGGATAAACTGGGCAGATCGTCTGGCTGCAGTAACCACAATGTGTAACGTTTTATACCGTCACTAGCGACTCGGTACAAGACCTACTGTGTCGCCAGCTATTCGAAGGAAGATTTGAACAATGAAAGCATCAAACCTGCCACACACTTTTTTTTTTAAACTGCACCCACTCAGTTTTTGCGCAGAGGGCGCTTACAATAAATAAATGTTACCTACTACGCGCCGTCCCGTTTTCAAATTCATTTTATCTAAGTATATTAATATTATAAAAAGGTTTTTTTGTGTTTGTTTGTAAGAAGGCAGTAATCTTCGAAACTACTCATTCGTTTATTTTTCAAAGTTAATGAAGTATATATATATATATATATATATATATATATATATATATATACACACATCAGTAAACATGTTAAGGGTTACTGTAACCAAACGGGCTGCCAAATTTATGAATGCGAAACGCAGTGTCCTCTGCCTCTACTGAAAGTGTTTTATTCGTTAAATTATAAATGTTATTCGTTCGTTAAATTATAAAACTTATTATCATAACATAATGCTTCCTTGATGGATAATAAGTTTATATTTTCTTTACAATGCCAGTGTAATAATGCCTTCAGGATGCTGTTGAGGCTGCCACGCTATTGCATCAGAAATGTTTGCCCAAAGTCATACTGATTTTTATGCCATAAGAAGAAAGAAGGTGGCATTCATGTGGCAGAACATGCGTGGCAGTACCAATAGCAATCTAAAAACAATTATGGGTAAGGTCGATTGTCCACAAGATTGGGCTAAATATAACAAAATAATGAAGATGATAAATAGTAAAAATATAATTAAAAGAATTTTAAATTTATTAAAATATATTTAAGTTTTTATAGCTGCTAATACTGATGTAGTGTTATTGTTAAATAATAATAATAGTAACTATTATTACTAGTATTATAACTTTAAATTCACTCTATGGATATAATTCAAAACTGACATTTACGTTAAGTTATTTAATATATAAATTGATACCCAAAGTAGACCACGGCGATTCACTAGAAGCCCCTTAACGATTACAATGTTACCCTCCAATGTCATTACCAGACCACCCTCGGGCTCTCCCTTCGTCATATACCACTGAAATGCTTCTAACAACATTAAATCAATTGATAGTCTTTAACGACGTACACCTACTTTATGAATATGACTTTACTATAAAACAGCAGGTATCATAGATAGAAATTTTTGAAGATAGAAGGCATCAGTGGCTCTAGTATGAGTTTACAATACTACACTCGCTAGCGAGAACGTAAAACTTTTGTATGGAAAATCGTGAACTGTCAATGTCAAATAGTCAATTTTCCATATATGTTTTACGCTCTCGCTAGCGAGTGTAGTATCGTAAACTCATACTAGAGCCACTGGTCCACTGTTCCTATATACACAGTAGTTTTTGCATAAAAAACTGACAAGCATCCTCCCAAAATTTTAGCATTTATAATATTTGTGGGATTAATACTTGTTATAGATCAGATCTTCTGTAAGCCATACCCTTTTTGCCGTTAGACGGGCTGCCCAAATGACCAAACGCAGTATGCCCTGTCACTGTTTGCCAAATCTAGACTGTAGTCAACTATGAAAAGTCATTTCCAAAGTTGGCCGAGCCACTGAATCGAAACCAGGACCACTGAAACAGAGTATTAAGGAATATCATTAACTACTCGGCATATCTAGAAATCATACGTGCGAAGCATACTTTTTTTCATGTTAAGAACGGCAGACAGGCTGACGGTCCACTTGATGGTAGGTGACTACCGTCGTCTATAACACAAGCAACGCCTAAGCTGCTGCAAGTGCGCTGCCGACTGCAGTGGGATTAAGGATAAGGGATAACGAGTGAATAGGGAAATGGACTCTGGCATCCCTTACTCACTCACCGAAACACAACAGCACACGTGCTGTTATTTCACGGTGGTCTTCTGTAAGGGGGTGGTTACTGCCGCCAGACGGGCTGCCCAAATGACTGCGAAAAGCAGTGTGCCCTGCCACTACTTTCCAAATCCAAACCAGAGCCAAATTTGAAGTTGATTTTTCAAAGTTGACCCTGCCGGGAATCGAATCCGGGAACCCTAGAACAGAGCGTTAAGGCAAGCACCCTAACCACTCATCCAACGGGCTCGTCATACTATGTAATTATAGAATTAACATGTCCAGTGTTTTCGTATTGGTCGAAGTTCAATAGAGTCCGCCGGAGGAAGTTTCCAAGTATCCCTGTTAAGCAGTTATCCGAGACAGTTAAAGCTGTTAGAGAGAGTGCCGACCCTCTTAATTACTCGCTTCCTGAAGGAGTTAATATTTGGCGCTCGCCTCCACCGGTTTGTGTTCAGGAGTTCCGGGAACTAAGAGGTTATATTTTTAGAGGACTGTTCGAAGCAGTAAGTACTCGTAGATAGAAATACCTCAGGAAGAAATTGGCTTGTAGTTTGCTACTTTTATAAAATGTGTACTTTCACTAGATATGCGATATTTTATCCTGTAGTTATATAAATACTTGCATTTGTCCGCGACTTCATCCGAGACCCTGTTTCTTAGATGTCAAAACATTTATTCAATTTGTCATTTGTCTGTAGATTCAGGATCGATACTGTTTTCTAGATGAAAGTCCTTTTCTGTAATGTCCTTGAAAACGTGTTTTGCAAAATTTTATGATGATCGGTTGAATAGTTAAGTCATGAAATTGTAACAAACAAACAAACAAAAAAACCACAAAAACTCAATTTCGCATTTTATAATATTAGTAAGGATTTAGTCTTCATGAAAAATTAGTTTACAACAAACAAAATTATACTCGTAGATACATATGGACACTGAAGTGAATATTCTTAACGTGCCAACAAATGCGGGAGTCCTGAAAATTCCAAATTAGATTAGATTATTTGTCCTCACTTAATCTTCCTAACATTTACAGTTGAGGTTAAATAAAAGAAAACTATAATATGTTTTAATGAAAACTTTGCGAAAATTTTAATAATGACCACAAAATAATAATTAATGACTTTTTAGGGTTCCGTACGTCCGAATAAAAAAACGGAACCCTTATAGGATCACTCGTGTGTCCGTCTGTCCGTCCGTCACAGTCAATTATGTGAGAATCTACTAGACCAATTGAGTTGAAATTTGGTACACATATCAATTTCTATGACCCAAACGCAGAGGTGTGACGTTAATAGATGAAATCTGTTTATGGGAGATCATTTTTGGGGGGAAGGTGGAAAATTAAAAAAATTTTTTTGAAAACTACATCGTGTGACATATCAAATTGAAATGTAAATAATCTTAAATGTATTTTTTTGTAATTTTCAAATAAATAGTTTCCAAGTTATTGAAGAAAATAGACGAAAATTGACAATTCCCTATCTCCGAAACTACTGAACCTAAAATTTTGAAAAAAAAAAAATCTACTTATAGATTATAGGAAAACCTATAAGGAAGTCCATGATATTAAAATAAAATGGTAAATCACTCAATATTGTGTGTAGATTTAAAAAAACATGATAGGTAACATCGTATGGTACCCTCTTCACGCGAGTTCAACTCGCACTTGTCCCGTTTTTTTTATTAATAATAAATAAATTTAAAATAAGCTATGGCATGAATTTTGTGTTTTATATAATATTTTGTATTAGCTGTACGAAAACATAAGTTCTTAAATTTTTAATAACTTTAAGACACGCTGAGTGACGCAACCTGGAACAGCCCGTCTGGCGACAGTAACCAGTAATAGTATCCGTAACAGTCAGTAACAGCAAGTGAACACGTGTGCATCAATAACGAATGCTTCTATCTTCAGTTTCTCCACTACTTATCATCCTATCTGATTCAGTAACAGACTTATATCTAATTTGATTATGCTTGTGTAGAAATGTTTATTCCGCCAACAAATACATCTTGAAGTAAAGACAAATAAGTTCCCTTCTGGTCCATAACCTGAGCAGCCTGTGAATGAGTAATACACTTCGTATTGGAAGGACATTTAGGTAAACACTCTATGAGCAGAAAGTACTAAAATCAGAACGGCCTATAAGCAGCTCGTCCTATTGCAACATGACCTAGTAGAAAGTGGTCCCAAAATCAAAAGGACGTGTTATCAAAACATTCTTAAATAGACAGGTAGGTACACTCAATAACACAAATTAAATATTCATTTGAAATAATTTATGCGGGTACTATGTATTTAATTTTGTAACTATCAATGCTATAATATAATAATTTAAAAATGTTACTAGTGTTGCACCTTTTTCCACGTGAGGCGCGGTGGAAAAGTATAAAAAAAGGAAAATAAATAAATAGGTACTCCTGGTAACAAAAAATATTTATTTAAAAAAAACACACACAATAAAAAAACTACCAGAATACACCAAAAATAAATTATAAAAAAAAAATGTTACGCATATAAAAAAAATCCAGGGACCTTGCGGAGTACCACGGAAGGAGAGCTATCGACGAGATAAACAATAAAAACAATTATCCTATGAGATTCGTTAAGTTAAAATAAGTTAAAAATAAAATGGTAAACAAAACTTGTGTTAGTGGTGAAGAGAACCGTCAAAGGCGACGGAAGGCACGGCAGGCGCACTGCGGTGCTGCCCGTTTGGTTCCCCGTCAAGCCAAAGTAGTTCATGCGGCCCTTCCACTCTGTCTTCAGTTTTTGTTGTTTTTAACAAATTTTGTAGAAAACCAATATAAAAAAAAACCCCGCCGAGTTACGACGAGGTTACTTTGTATTTATTGGCGATTTTACTTAAAGTCAGCCTAGGATTAGGCGCATAAGAAAAATTTACTATATTTTTCTATATTGTTTAACCGCGTCGACGGATAGTGGGTGTTGCGCAAGGACGTCTCGTCTCGCTCGCTGCTTCTAGTCAAAAAGAACGAAGCCGCTCGCACACCGCCGAACGCAATGCGATCTTTTATTCACTCAGACGGATCACGTGTTCTTCCGTTTGAATGAATGCGAACCACAGAATGAAGCGACGATGACACGAATATATATATCCGACAACTGGATTAAGTTTTTTCATACTACGAAAAAATTAATGTAACACTAGTAACCGTGGTATATCTTTAAAAACATACCAGGGCCCATTCCCCTATCTTGCGTGCTGGCGATGCTCGCGTTTTGCAAGCACTCATGTCGCTTAAGGAGTCGGCGGAGAGGCAACGGTAAGAAGATATCCTCTCTCAACCGATCCGTCATTGGCTGGCCTATATCCGCCACCTTCCTCCTTAACCGGGACCTTGGCGGCAGTCTTAGGAAAGACTACTGTCCCTCGTTAGGTTCCCGAGATGGCCGCCGTAGCTCTACATTCGAGTACGCCTAAGCTCTGACAGGGAACGCAGACCTCCCCGCGCTGGACAGTCATGGCGGGTTTCAGATGTCGTGTTATAACTTTCTTGTGACCCCTCGACTACTTACGGTCGCGCTAGAAAGTCGTTGAGTTTTAGCCGCTAAGAGTCCGGCATCAGCAACCACCACGCTCAGGAATCCATGAGGATTTCCCAACGTTAAAAAGGTCCCAAACCCCTATCCCTCCTTATATCTTATTCCTTATTTTTTATCTCATTTTCACTTATTTTGGAGCGCACTTGTATCCTCTGTTGCTGTTGCTCATGTTTAAAAACGAGGGAGACTTTTTACATAAAACATATAAATTCAATGCAAGCTTGTTTTCTTTGATTAAAATTTACAGGAGATTGATCAAATCGCACTTAAGAGAGGGAGGTCGCAGTAAAAAGTAAGTGTAGCAAGTAAAATAGTGTAGTGGATACGATACCGTCGCCTCAATAAGCTGGCCACCCTCGCGATCCGATGGCGAAGCGACGCGCTCAACAAAGCCTGCACGCTTCTACAATCTGACACAGATTATGTCACAGAACTGATTACGCTCCTATTTTTTCTGTATAAGCCCCGCAAATTGCTAATACATCTGGCCGCCATTTTGGTGACGTAATGTCGTGCCACACTCAATACTGTTAGATACACTGGCCGACGAGTTTTTAGTTGCGGATGACATCACGTGGGTGTTAATGTGTTAATTTGCAGGATTGTTTATATCCAAAATATTACTCTATTGTTATTACTTATTAAATTAGTTATAACAAATGGCAGGGCATCTTGCTCTGCATCCTTATATAAACTGAGCAGCCAGTCTCTCATCAGTAACTATGTACCCCTTTAAATGAGAACACTGTGTGCTGTTGTGTTTCGGTAAGTGGGTAAGGGATGCCATTTTCCTATTCCTTCCTTGTATCTTATGTTTATGTTTTCAAAATCAGCGGATTTTGAAAATATTTTGAAAATTCCCATTGCGGTGCTTGAGTTAACAAGCGACGAAGTCACGTACCTACAATCATATATGCACAGTCAGGTTCCTGCCAAACTTTACATAAAAAATAAACACTTATTTTTGTGATTAGCTGCAACAAATCATAAAATTAATATAAATAACGCTGCATTTGGCCTTTGGTACGCCCTGCAAACTGAAACAATAAACAATAATGTTATTATTTAAATATTAATTTAAATTTAATTAATTAATTAACAAGGAATAAATACTTTAATTTAAAAAAAAAACACATTTATTCTTTATTAATTTAATAATTCATTATTCAGGTTACTTAGACCCAACGTGTTAACATGAACATCCAGACATTATACTCATTTTTTTTTATCATTTAAGACTTACCTACTTCACATGAATGTATCATCAAGTAATGGTTCATGTAAAGAGAGTCACGCCTATCTGCTATCATAGCCAAGATGCGATTTGGGCTGGCTCTCACTCTGCAGAGCAGAGAGCCCACCGCTTGCGTATGATGCTAAAAAAACAATATACTCTTGCCTCTGCGAACATTCTCGATGCACTGCAGAATCGAGGCAGCCTCAACAGTGCCCGGGGGTACGGTGGGTTCTCCGAGTACTTGCATCGCTTCAAGTGCAAGGAGAGCCCATCGTGCATCTGCTCAACAGATGAAAGTGAGAGCGTACCCCATATTCTGTTGGATTGCCCTGTCTTCGCCAGGGAAAGATTAGAGCTGGAATACGAATTGGAGGAAAGTATTGGGTTGGATAAAATAGCAGGATTAATGAGTGGAGAGAAAAAGGATAAATTTATCAAATATTGTAAAAAACTAGCTAGTAAGGTTATTGACAGGAACAAGAGCAAATTGTAAATTTTAATGATCCGTTGTTTAAGTATTTACCTTTTAAATGTCATTGTTTATTAAATATATTGTTTATTAAAATATTGTTAAATAATTTTAAAGTTTTTTCAAAAAATGCAAATTATTGTTAAGTAATATAAAAAGTTGTTTTAAAATTGGAAATGTAAAATAAATGTAAAATATTGTAAATATGCAAATATAACTAATTAGATATTAAAATTAGAATAAGTAGTTATGTAAAATTAAAATTGTAGATTGAATTTTTGGCAATAAAGAAATAAAAAACAAGGTAAAGGTTGAAAAAGAAGGTAATACAAGGTAACGGAGAAATTGAACCCTAAAATAAATAGATAGTAAGACTAGTGATTATAGTATTAAGCGGGCATACCACCCGCAGAGAACGAAAGACGATGAATGATAGAAAGACAAAGTATGCAGAATGAAAGTGCGAGAGGTAAGCTAGAGAGAACTGGAATGGAAGAGTAATGTAGAAATAGGCTCCAATGATGTTGGAGGGATTGGATATAAAAAATAAAAATAAAATAAAAAACAATGCCCGGAACGCGTTATTGTATTGAATCTGAATATATCTTGCCCACAGAGGACAATAATTATAAAACAATGTACAGTATGCTCTAAACTAAACTCTAAACAAAGTAATTTTTGCCTACTGTGAACACCGTGAAAATTTGTAGGCAAGCATATTCGCCCTCACAGACAACGCTCTGCGATCCCTCTCAATGTCTGCATCGTCTTTAACGTCGGCAGTCAGCATGTGTCCCAAGTATTTAAATTGCTCAACTCTCCTGAAGTTAAGTTAATATGTTTAAGAAAAAAAATAGTTTTAACTAAGAATTGGGTATGTAGGCTACCTGTATGCTGTAAAAAGAGTATAGAGTAGGTTTGTCTGTGAATATAATCTTTGCAAACCCACACAAGTACACGTGCGTGTGTCGTGAATTGTGTGGGGAGGGGAGGGAGACTTCGCTGACCCGTGGCGCCGCCTTCAGATTGTTACGGCCAAAGAAACACTCCGTGTTACCACCGAAAACTGTTGAGTATAGTATTTTTCTTGTACAGAAATATCAATTAACCAAACCTTTATATTATCTATAGTCATTTAGTAATGTGTATATGTGTATTTAAATACAAGTGTATACTTATATCTAAATATAAGTATACATGCATTGCGACGTCACAACACAAAAATACATAAGATAAACAATTTCACAATGTGATAAATAAATAAATGAAAATACTCTTTATTGACAGTTACAATTCAGTTACAATCATACATCATCATACATAATTATAATAAAATAGTTTTTTTTCTATGCGTTTATGCACGCTAATCTCAGAAACGGCTTAACCGATTTAAATGCGGTTTTCAGTCATGTATTGCAGCAAGCTTTCCGTAACATTAGTGTTTGTTTCATTAAAATCAATTTGCAAACAAAAAAGTTACACGCTATACCGAATACCACTCGTATGAAGTAGCGGGCACAGCTAATCTTTTTAATATATAAAAATGAATCCCAATTTCCCTTGGTCACGGCATCACGCGTGAACGGGTAGACCGATTTTAATTCGGTTTTCACTAATGGAAAGAGGGATAAACAGGGAATGTTCATATATATAAAAATTGCACGCCGGGCGAAGCCGGGGGCGGGTCGCTAGTTGTTAATATTTTAGAATTAGGTATACTGCCGGTTGGGATGCAGATTTTACGAAGAAACCTTTAAATTAGTGATACAAGCACTATAATAAGCTATATTCTTTACTTATATAAAATATATATAAAGTCGCTGTGTACTTCTGGCGCTTTTTCCGTTATCTTCTTTTAAACCACCCAATGGATTTTGATAAGGTTTTCACTGATAAAAAGAGAGATTTACGAGGAAGGTTTGTGTATATAATAACTCCGAAGCCGGGGACGGATCTATAACATATTGTTACGTGCGGGATGAGTTAAAGTGCCATGTAAGTGCGAGAGGAACGATTTATTTTCACAAACCAAGATAACTGCCAAAATCACCAAACAGACAGACAGACAGACAAACTCTTTATTACTCACACAACATAAATAAAAATAACAAATAAATACTACAAATAAGTGAGTACAGGCGGCCTTATCGCTAAGAGCGATCTCTTCCAGACAAACTTGTCCGATGAAACCGTTAATGCCAAAATTCGGCAATGATTCCCTTATGTGTCGCCGGTTAACTTCCGCAGGTAACTTCGCAGAAGCTCCGAAGAGTCGCTTTCGTATTGCTGGTTATCGCACAACTCCTCATCTCGGCCGGCCATACCTACTCTTATTTATACTTGGAGCCAAACGTCTCCATGTATTACGAATTTTCCAGAAAATGTAAACAAGATTGTAAACAAGCCATTGAAAGTTCGAGAATGCTATTTCTGTTAAAATGTAAACTCTATTTTGTGAACATAAGGATCAATTTCCTTTGACACTAGTCGGGAAAGAGCATGGCTACCATCGCTAGGGTAGAACGTTCGAGACTATCGCGTGAACGCTTTTTCCAGAACGTTGCATAGTTAGTCGTAACAATATTATTAAATGTACTCGCTGTCCGCCGGTTTATTTCTCCACTAACTTACTAAACAACTTAACAGATTTTAATACAGTTTTCACTAATGGAAAGTGATAAACGAGGACGGTTTGTGTATATCTAGGTATAATTTGAAAAAAATGCACCTTTGCGAAAACGAGGGTGGGTCGATCAATACCACCAATCAAATTATAATCATCACAAAAGTGGTAGTTAATAAACCTTCTACACATATTTCTTTCATAATCTGAAAAAAAGTCACCATTCATAAACTTATACGGAGACTGATAGTGCCTAATAATAAAGCCTTACGTAAAATATCGACTCCACGGATGCCTCTGTCCCCATACAAAACACATTCAAAAGGATCGCGAGTTTCTTGCGCCCCGCGCCACTTTCATTTCATATTTTATTTTATATTTTATTTATCCCAGTGCTGAATTTTTATAACGTCGACTAGACACGGTCCATTTTTACGAGGGGTCATTTTTGCCGCATTCTCTTTTGCATCTGTAAAAACAAAAGCGCTCATTCGTCCCAAATTTGTTGGGAATATATTACGCATCTGAAAATGTAAGCATTTGTGCTATTGGGTATGCCATGATTTTGCAGCGCCTAAGGTATGTTTGTCGAAGGGCGTGTCGATTGCTTCGCAGCTATTATACGTAAGCTTCTGCCTTGAGGCGCTTGCGCGCCAGAAACAACACCATCTTAAACATACCTACGAGTATTAGGCTTAGGCTGGATGTTGCTGGATGGAATCCTTAATCCTATGGGTGGTTTTGAAGAAGTTAATAGAGAGACAGAGGCGGACAGCGATTTTATTTTATAAAATGTATACTTAGAAACAACATAACAAATAAATAAAAGAATAAATATAACTTTAAATTAATTGCTTAATAATATAAAAATTGTAAAGCACTGGTGAAATAATTATAATTTACATAAAGGCGACATGCAATGGATGTATACTAATATTATAAAGCTGAAGAGTTTGTTTGTTTGGTTGAACGTGCTAATCTCAGGAATTATGGATACGAATTAAAAAAAATCTTTTTGTGTCGGATAGTCCATTTATCGAGGATAGCTATAGGCTATATAACATCACGCTACGACCAATACGGGCGGAGCTTCAATGAAAAATGTTGCAAAAACGAGAAAATTATTCTTTTCTCCGTTGCGTGCGCTGCGACGGAATTAACCCGCCGCAGCGCTTTAAAATCCTAAAAAGTCCTAAAAAAAATCCGCGATAGCATAATTCTATCTTATAAGGTTGACTCACTAAAACCTTTTCTATGGTAATCAAATTTGTTTTAAAATAACGCATTACTTGCAAAGGTGTTTTTATAAACATGATATTAATCCTTATCCAAATAAATACGTTATTCATCACGAGTATTTAATTTTGAACAAATATTATCTAGACATTATTTGATTTCAATGAATCTGATATCATAGTTTTAAAATAACTCCACAAAAAAAAATAATGCAAGGCGGAGGGGAGGCTAGCCGCCGCCGGTAGCTCTGCGAGGTACCAATACGTCAGTTTAGTTAGTTATCTAAGCATTTCATACACATTATAATAGCCCTGTGCACCATACAATTTAAATGAATATTTTAGGAGTATCGTAAATTAAAAAGTACTCGCGAGAAAATAAATTCAAGCGGTCTCGCACCAACGCGACGCGAACGACGGAACTCGCTTGATACAGACGCAAGTGTTATGTTAAACATATATTTTTCATTTTTCAAAGCGGACTAAGTCGGGGGCGCCAATTAGTTTATCATAATTATGATCACGCATTCAACCACGACGTAAGTATGTAAATGAAGCGCGAATTTTATTGAAATTAATAAATAAAAAGCACATATGGCTTTGCTTGTAGTAAGGCGACAGTGGTCATTGCACTTACAATCAAGACATCTTACAATCTGACGACATTTACTTTATGAATTAATTGTTTCGAAAATCAATTAAAATTAATCCACATAAGAAGTTATATTTTTTCTTAAGTTAATTAAGTCAGTAAGTAAAATTTAAGTTTCATTGAGTTAGAGTAAGAATAAGTTGTTGAGCAATGTCCAAATTATGATACAATAAAGCAGCTCTACTAACGGTTAAGTTGTTCAATTAAGATGTTCAGTAACAATCAAACAAGCTTCATTTATAACTTTATATTTAACCACAAGTTTTACTACAATTATCAGTCACTTGGCAAAATTTCTCATCAAAATGAAACACGTCAGTCAATTATTATTTTATTTTTTTTGTGTTTTCTCCCAAGGGTCTACGCCACCCCCACAGGCCGTATAATGTTCGATTTTATTAATTATATATACAGATACGATTACTTATTTCTTCTAATACGTATATACTTTATTAAACATTTAAGCATATCGTCGCTGTCAAACAAAAATCTGTTATATGCAAAAAGTATACTTTTGAGATATTGACAAAAAACGTTTTCTTGAAAAATTTAACACATAGGTTTATTTAAAAAAATATATTTGAAACTTAGGGTTGTTATGCTTCATGGTGCTTGCAACTAGGTGTGCTTGCACAAGGTCCCTCCCGTCTGGGGATTGCCTCAGTGCCTCCGGGCAATCCCCCATTGGAGCTAGCCTAGTCAGCAATTACTATATAGGCTGCCCTGGGGTGGATCGGAGTTGTTGCCTCGGCAGAACCCGGTTCACCTTGCTCAAAGGGCAAGGAGACACCGGGAAGTTTTAGTGGGTATTTCCAGTGCCTCTATGATCAGGCGCTGGGCGACCCCCACTTACTCCTGCCGTCTAGCCAGCGGCAGAATATCTGTAAGCGGATTACTCCTCGTCAAAAAAAAGGGTTCTTATGCTTAAACTTATTGTTTAGAAGACCAAATTATGAAACTTGAAAATTTCATAATTTATTTATAATATTGATAATTCGACAAATAGAGCTCATAAAAACTTGGCAGTTTTTCTATACTATTGATAAAGTGCACATAGCAGATTAATGGTTTAACAACGACTATATTAATAACATTAATGACATTATTCCTTATAACCACAAATAAACAAAGTAATATTATAAATAGAAAACATTTGTATGTATTTATGTATTTTTTTATGTTTGTAATGAATAGGTAAACTCAAAAATTAATGGACCGATTTTAAAAATTCTTTCACCTATAGAAAGCTACATTATCAGCGAGTAACATAGGCTACTCACCCTTCCCCCATCTCCGCCCTTTATCCTCCATACCCTTTCCACGAATAATATTTTAAAAAGAGATGCGGGCGAAGTCGCATTATAATTGGATATGAATATCGATGGTGCTCTAAAACAATTTTAAGACAAATTTTCATTAAACAAAAAACTAATGAGTGTCGCTTATTTGGGGTTTGGGGGTTGATAATCATACCCTTCGACATAATCGGTGACTTTACATATTCCTTTTAATTTTAGGCTAGAAAACGTTATTTGAAACAATTGGAAGAACCCTTCTCCCTCTCCCTATCTCCTCGTTTTCTATACCTATCAATAGGCTGGACCTCCCGGACTCGCATCGGACCGTCGAGTTTGAATTGCCCTTTTTGCCAGTTAACTATTTTATCACAGAATTTTATAAACTGGTTTTTGTTTTCTCCTGTTAGTATCTCTGGCGACATAGATTTATCGAGTTTCTTGTTCATGTCTAATTCCAGTTCGAGTTTTGCGAGCACAAACCTGGGGCACTCAAGCAGTAGGTGTTCCACCGTCTCTTGCAGCTCAGGCTTGCACACGCCGTCTGGGCTGAACCTATTCTGGCTGAATTTGTATATACAATTGTATTCTATATACAATCCTATTCTGTATGAAATATACAAAATATTACAGAATATATACACAATTTGTATAAATTGTGGCGTCATTTAAATTTATTTTATGTGCCTTTATGCCGCTTTTTTTTTTATTTTTTTATTTATTATTTATTAATACAATAGCGTTTCATTTGGCTTAACATTGGTGTAAACAAAAACTCATTAGAGTTTTACCGTACACCATGTGCCGATTACAGAAAATTTAAATAAACCTTCAGTTGGCGCCCAACGTACACTACAGACTCCTCAATTGCTTTAAGATACTTTAATCTTGGGAATATATATTTTTGTTCCTCCCGCCTTCTCGCCTTCGCCATAAATAGATTTTCACTTACCCAATCTCGCTCCTTACGTACTTTTAATATATGAGAGAGGGCACTTGTCATAATGTGACGAACAGCCCTCTAGTTCCCCGCGATCCCCACGTGAGTCAGCTAAGTTGGTCAAATAAATTATAGAATAGATTATAATAATTATAATATATTCAGTCAGTCAATAATAATTATAGAAATACTTTTTATAGGTTAAGCTTGGAATTTAAATTCTAACCTATTGAAACAGTTTCAGGAAATATTTGTTATAACAGTAGGTATTAGGAGAAAAATCACAACAAATCTTATTATATACTTTATTCGTATTACATCGGCGTTGTAACTGCTATATCGTAAATTTCCGATATCGGTAGTACGGTTGCGCACACAAGTGGCCCGGGTGGCTCAGGCGCTACTCCCGGCGCCTGCAGCCAGCGCCCGAGATAAGCGTCGCCCGACGCCCGTCCTATGAAATTATAGCGCCCTCCTGATACAGCCTTGCAGTATAGTAGAGGAGCTTTCACTGACTGAAAATATAATTATCTATTTCGAGTGTTTTCGTTCCTACTTATTTCAATAAATACATTTGTAATTTTGTGTGCTAAATACCTTTTAAATACTTTTTACAAAAAATTTTTTTATGTTATTATTTGTTTCAAATATATGTTAAGTTAATTGAAAACATATCTTCTTACCTCATAATGCATAATTTAAACCAAATAAATTCGTTGTATTTATACAAACTGATCAATGCAGCATCTGCAACTGAATACTTAAACACAGATCTGAATAGCTTTAAAAAATTTAATTAACAGAATTTCTAATAATGATTTCTAATAATCTACTTTGAATATTGTGATATATTTTATATTTTAAATGGATATCAGTATGCATAATTTCATATGACATGAAAATGTAAAGTTAACGAATGAGGTTTTACATACACTTACGTTTTTTGATAATTGTCCGATATCATAATATAAATATTGCGTAAAAAAACATTTTTGATGTTAACTATCCTATTAATACATTAGGTGCGTTTTCTTTCATTAATATGCATAAATAAAATCCTAATCTTTTATGGCAAGACTCCGTCATCCACAAATCGCTTACTGATCAAGGCTCTTTTAAAAGTCCTAATAATAATGTATATTTTCTTTAACAAAACTCCTATACTACATCGTGTGGCTCGAGAGGGTGACGGGGTCGAGCTCTCCTCCGGGCCATTTGTCAGTGACAGGACGTCGCACGGCCCGGGGAGACGGAGGGGCCTAAACCCCCACCCGTCAGATTCCTCCGCACGTTTGCGGCTTGTGCCTGTGACTGTACCCTGACGTATGAACGTGTTGGACACAAATTACTGAAAATGCTTCTACGAGTATAATCGAAACTCTATTGAAAATTACTTCATAATTTCCTTTCATATTTTATAAAGATATTTGCATTGGGAATCAATTAATTGCTCCTATTAAATAAGCAGGTAATAATTGATAAAAAAAAATTTAGTGTAAAATTATGCCTTTTTTTTCTAAGCTTAAACTAATTTTAAAACTTCATGATATTTTTCTGTTTATGTGACCAATTAAAGTAATATTTCTTATGGCATTCTCGATATATCCTACACTAGCTGAATTCGGACACGCTTCGCTGCGGCCCATACGGCCGTGGAGTGCGCGTGGGGCGCGCGGTACTTGACACTATTTATAATACTATTGATCGTAGCGCAATGTTATAGACCTATAGCCTTCCTCGATAAAAGGACTATTCAATACAAAAAGAATTTTTCAATTCGAACCAGTAGTTCCTGAGATTAGCGCGTTCAAACAAACAAACAAACTCTTCAGCTTTATATATTAGTATAGATAACTTACATCTTTTGTATATTCTGCTACCACAGTTTTGGAGGCTAGAGAAAGAAAGTGCGTCAACACTCTCTTGTTCTGACGCCGATTAACGAGTTATTAGGCCTCACTGAAAATTTTTAGAACTGGCTAGAAATTAAAGACAGAATTGAAAAATAATTATAAATTTCGAATTAAGTCTCATTAGGAAGCTGTCGGTGTACTTTCATTCTGTTGACATTTGTTTTTACAAATTTGTGTTCATTTAAAAAGTGTTGTGTCGTGCGAAAAAATTAATTTGACGAGAGATTTCGCTCTTTAGTCTAACAAAGTTGTGATAGACTTCGATTGACATTTCATCGAAGTCTATCAGAACTTGACGTGCCACTGTTTATAACTGGTTCAGTAAGTTTAAACATGGTCGTAGCGATGATTTTCGTAAAGGACGTCCATCTACAGCGACGAATGAAAATAACTTGAGTGCTGTGCGGCTCATTATGGAAAAATAGTGACATACCGACAGATTCGGTCAAGTTTGGGCATTGGTATGAGTCAAGTGCATAAACTCTTGCACGAACATGTAGGCGTGAGGAAGCATGAGGAAGATACCCCATAATTAAATAGAAAATCAAAAACGCCTTTAAGGATTGGAGCCGTGAAATTATTGAAAAATATAACGGAGGTGAGTCAAATGCTGTATTTGACATCGTCACAGGAGATTAAACTTGGATATATTGTTACGAACCCGAAACCAAAAGGCAATGTTTCATTTCGAGAATTTACCAACAAAAGGGAAGAAGGGAAGAAGTGAAGAGAAAAAGATGATTGCCTTATTCTTTGGACGGACGGGACAATTGCAACCATTGCGTTAGTTAGAGGATCGAAGGACTGTTACTGCAGACTGGTATATTAGTAATTGTTTGCCAGTTGTCTTGTAAACTGTTCGACAGAAACGCGTAACAAGTAGGATCCTCCTTCACCACGACCATGCTCCAGCTCACGCCGCCAGACAAATAATCGAATATTTACTATGGAAGGTGTAGAATTAGCGAGTTATCCTCCTTATAGTCCCGACTTGACACGATGCGATTTCTGTTTATTCCCAAAAATAAAAGATAAACTCGTAAAGGAATTCGCTTTATAAACCTTGAAGGTGCATTCGAAAACGCTCTGAAAGAGATAAAGAAGAGTGGGCCCACTGTTTCAGTCAGTGGTTCCATCGCATGCAACGGTGCTTACAAAGTAATGAAGACTAGGTAATTAGAAAAACAATAAGAATACAAAAGCTTCTATTCTCCTTCCTACTTTATTTAGTTTTCGAGTTTCTAAAAACTTCCAGTGTTACCCTCGTATAATGATAAGTAAAATTTTTGATTATATTTACAATTGGTAATCTGCTATCGTATATATTATTATGAATTTTAAATTGTTTGAAATAAATTGTTATTATGAAATTAATTTTTATAACCCAATACAGCACAGAAAATGCACTGGGTTAAAGAGATCTGATACCTATTTGGGGCGGTTTGATTTTTGTTCATTTTTAGTTTATAAATCCTTTTTTTAGCTTCAGTCGTTTCTCATGGTCATCAAGCTATTCATAATCTAAAAATGTCAAAAACAGACATAAGTTACCTGCGTATTAATAGCGTTAGTCTGGATTTATAGATATGAGTAAGGACTAAAAATAATTTAACTCAAAGGGTGCTTCTGAGCGTCAACCTTCCTACTGTTGGCTTACCTACAATAGATTTCATTACATTGTACGCAACTTAATTAGTACTTATTGTATAATTCGAAATGACAATGATTAAATACTGAATTTATTGCCAGTATCCTATATAATAAACCGTTGTTAATTCTAAGGCCAAGCCCGCACTATACGTGCCAAGCTTAGAGCCAACCCAGGAGCTACGCTTCTATACAAGATACAAATGGTCAAAGCCTAGCTTGGTGACACAATTCATTTTCGTGTGAATAGAACAAAAATATTCCACACTAAGAAATTACTTTTCATTTAAAACTCAACGCTTCAATTTAATATAATTCAAAATCGACTTATTTTAAAATCGACATTCCAATTCCATTTCCCTAACCCTTCCCAATCCCTTATCCTTATTCCTACTGAAGTCGGCAGCGCACTTGCAGCAACTATAGTGTTATAGGCGACAGTAGCCACTTACCATCGAGTGGACCGTCAGTCTGTCTGCCGACTTAAACATAAAACAAAATTGTAAAGACACTAGGCGATTTCACCAACACATTCGTACGCTACACGACTCGCTTGATGACTAACTAGGCACTTACCTTGGCATGTGTGTGGCCAATGCGTTAGTATGCAAAACGTCTATTCACTAAGATCAATCACTTAAGCGAGTAGCTCGGCTCTTAGCACTAAGCGAGGCTCTTTGTATTTATCCTATCGTACAAAGATCGCCTGTAGTATAGCAGATTTAAATACATTTAAACACATTTGCTCTCATACAAGTATATTTTACGCTGTATTTTTTTTTTCTAAATAATGTGCTGCCATGCACAAATGATGACGTAATTTTTTTTTTAAGTATGACTTATGAAACGAAACGCAGTGTCCGAACCCAGTGTCTCTGATCATATGATGCAGAATAAGATTTGTTGCAGAATTTCATTTGTAGTCAACAACTACAAATGAAAGTACAGATAAGGGCGAGAAGCAAAGCATGACTTAAAATTTAAGAAAGTCAAAACAATAATAATGAAATAATAATGCAAATTCGGTATGTCAATAAAGGAATTCAATAATCGAGATTTATAGTTTCAAGGTGTAAAGACTTGCACATCGAATATTTATGGTATTAGTTACCCATGGCCATCGCAAATAAATTATTAGGTATTATGTCATATCATATATTATATTATATTATATTATATTGTATTGTATTGTATTGTATTGTATTGTATTGTATTGTATTGTATTGTATTGTATTGTATTGTATTGTATTGTATTGTATTGTATTGTATTGTATTGTATTGTATTGTATTGTATTGTATTGTATTGTATTGTATTGTATTGTATTGTATTGTATTATATTATATTATATTATATTATATTATATTATATTATATTATATTATATTATATTATATTATATTATATTATATTATATTATATTATATTATATTATATTATATTATATTATATTATATTATATTATATTATATTATATTATATTATATTATATTATATTATATTATATTATATTATATTATATTATATTATATTATATTATTATTACCATGTTCTTAACTCATTGTACATTGGCAGGATAATATATCTTTGAAGATGAGATTCCTTACTACAATGTCATCCTGCACCGTTTTAATAAGTAATCATGATTTGTAATTTACATATGAAATCGAAAAAAGTAGTAGATTTTTTCATAGAGATCTTTTAAACGCGTAGATTTAAGTAGGATTCGAACTTATATCGTATGTTCTCTGGGCAGCTTAGAGTTTGTACCTACTACTGCCCAGGATTATTAATAAGTATGAAATACTAATTATTAATATGACATATAAAATTCAATATAGCTACGCATACGTATTTACGAGCAAAGACACGAGTGTGCGTTAAGCCAGAACACGAAGCTTGAAGAAGGCCACATAACGACACTGAAGTCCGGTCTAAGGCGATTACTTCGCCACGCGAGCCGAGAAGGCGCGCCCACTGAAATTGATCCCACGGGGAGACGGCCCCCTAGCCTCCCCGGAGGGTGTTGTGGGCTGAAGGGGGTGATCGCTGCTTTCCTTTGTGCCGCTGGCCCTTTATCCAGGACTATCGGCGTGACTTACGGGAAGGATGCGAGGCCGTCTCCGGAGATTTAGGAATTTAGCGATGGCTATAGGTAAATGTCTAGTTAAATTGTTTTACTATTACTGTGCAATTATTGGCTTAGGTAATAACAAAGCCTTATTTAAATAAACGTATAACAGTTTGTGGATACTAAATATAGGTAGGTACTGTCAGAACTTAAAAATATGGTTTAGTAGTGGTTTCGCACAATTTTGTTTCGTAGGAAATGTGCGAAGAACTTAAAAAATAAATATATTTTTAGTCGATGTTTCGCACACTTTGGTTTTTATAGAAGAAAAAAAATGTAAGTAATGTCGTGTACGACAATGAAATAGAATTCAAATATTATACTTTAATCATTATTATTGGGTTATTTGCTTAAACCTCTTTATAATTTTTTTGTTTATTCTGTAAAATAAAATGTTAGTTCTCTATCTGTGTTTTCTTAAAGGATAGAATTTCCATGATTAGAATATATTTACAGGTGTACTGCTTTTTACAGGCATTCAAAAATGCAATAAACAGTCTGTCTTATATTACTTACAATATGTAGTTAAAGTTGTCATTTCAGTATCTAAACCTAAAGCTTTTGGTACGCTTAAATAAAATATTAATTAATAATAAATAAAATAAAAATTAAAGACTCAAGTAATTTCTTTAGCAATAATTAAAGAAATGAAACTTGAGTTTATTGGTATACTTTACAACTATATGATTAAATAGAGTTATACTTAGATATTTCAATTTCATATGTGGTCATCAATTGATCTAATGATGAAGGAAAATACCGTAAGGAAACTTGGGTCTGATAACACTTTTTAAGTCCTGTCAACAGACATTGAGATAACACGGTAGACTATCTATGCATGCACCTACGAGGTACCCCATATTTTTCACTCTTTTAATTGTTTTCACTCTCTCTCTCTCTCTCTCTCTCTGAGAGCCTTTATTAAGCCTATATGCATGTAAAAAAATTAAAATGATATTATCGTTTTTCCTTTTAAAACTTTTATTTTAATATTGTTTAGAGTCAAGTGCATAAATATGTATTCAAAATATAGTTCCATAAATATGTTTCTAAAGTCATATTAAACTAACTTTTATTAAACTGTCATTAATATGGCAATGAATTTTGATACGTTGAATATATCTAAGATTGGAAATGATATAATTTTGCATTATGGAATATTAATAATTTGCTAAACTCTACATTTTATACTAATTCGACTAACAGGAAAAACAAGTAAACAACCTTTTATTCAAAACCCTTAATTTAAAACTTATTGTCTATAAGTGTCTTTTTTGGGACATATTGTTACTCCTGTGGTAATTAATAAAATTTGGGAACATTTGGGAAGACATATTAATGACGAGACAAATATTATATATTTCAATTTCATGATTGCTTTAATACATAGCTACACATGTAATTGATACATATTTCTACACTCGACTGTATAACCTATCTATAAGTATTTATCCACTATTAGGTATAATAAACAAGAATTTGTAAATTTGGTAGGTACACAAATTCTTCTGTGGTAGGAAGTAATGTTCGGATTTATTCGTATATAAGCTTGAAATTGCTTGAAAGAAATATCAATCGGCAGTTCGGGTCTTCGAAGATCAAGATCAATTTCGAAGATCAAAGATCTTCGAAGACCAATGAAAGTCGTGCGTACCAGTAGTAGCGTGTCCAAGAAATTGGTTGCTTCGTTTGCTTCAAAAAAGGGCATGTTACAATTCCCTTACAAGAACTAAGAACGATTACTGCTGATTGGTACACTTCGACAGACAGAGAGACAGACAAACTCTTTATTACTCACACAACATAAATAAAAATAACAAATAAATACTACAAATAAGTGAGTACAGGCGGCCTTATCACTAAGAGCGATCTCTTCCAGACAACCTTGTGGCAGAGGAGAAAACAAGAAAGAGAGAAAGAGGTAGAGTGCTAAAGAAACAAAATATAATCAATAATCTATATACAAAATTTTTAACTTCGGTTTGTTTACCAGAAATGATGGTCGAACTTCGCAGAGACAATCCGACACGTCGTCGCCTCATCTTACATCACGATAATGTAAATAAAACAAAAGATTTTTTGGACCAGGAAAACGTTGAATTGATGACACATCCTCCAAACAGTGTTGATCTGAATCCAAATTACTTTTTTACGATCCCCAAAATTAAAAATTTGCGTGGTCAGCGGTTTGAAGATGAAGAAGACACCATGGAAGCTTAAAAATCGGCCATTTTTGTTACGTCTACTTCAGACTGGAATCACCTCTTCGAATTAATGCAAAAATACATTGATTGCATGAGGGAATAACTATTTCGAAAAACAGAATTTATTTAGAATATTTTTTTTTATTTCGGTGTAAGCCGACTAACGCTGGTTTGTATCATTCATTCGATTTCATATTTGTAAATGAGTGTTTATTCTCCATAACACTGTCCACACAGAAGTTTTTTTTAAAACAACAGTATTTTCTAGTGTATAAACAGCCTATGTCAAAAAAACGTTTCGATCTCCCACGATAGCGTCGCGCGTCTCCCTTGTACTCGTATTATTTCGAGCGTTCCCCGTAAGATCGTGAGGCACCAAGTCTCGTGACATGAGCAAAACGTGACAGAGAGATGAGATTGAGCGGGACTTAGATTAATACTCGCTCTGATTTCACAGAATTCTGTTATTTATATGCACTCAGGGTGCCAACTCTGAGACCAAATGCGACTTGATTCTTGAGCTGTTGAAGTAACGTTCACTTTACTCGTTTTCAAGGATAGCTTTACAAATCATCCATAGAGACCATTATCAAAACATTTTTTTTAATCTGTTTTTACTAAGCTACAAAAATTAGGTAGGTAAATAATTACATCTATAATAATTTATGTTTGTTGGTTATTTCTAGATTAAAATAGGCAAAGATTAAACTTATATTAAGATCTTAAAATTTCTTAAAAAAAAAGAGATCTTAAAAAAAATATGTATTTTATTTATTAATTCTTACGTGATATTTTTATTTTAGATCGATATTTATATTTATCATAGGTATAATGAAGCTAATTAAAGTTAATAATTAATTAAATGTTTATTAAGTTCAAATAAATATTATATTAAAATATTATTGTATAAATAAAAATTATATTAAGTGAAATCAACTAAAATAAAATAATTATTTTATTAGATAAGTACTTACTTATTAATAAAATGGTAATAAAAAAATAAATGTTCTATTACAAGTGATGGTCCATTTTTCAAATTACAATTAGATCAAGTTGTTATTACTAAAAAAGGAATCCTCTGTAAATGGATTTTAGGTCCATCACAATACATATTTCTGCCATAGAAATTTCTTAAGCTAGGAATTTCATTACATGAAAGTTCATCGGAGATACATTTTGATATCATTCAATTGAGATAAGTTAGAAATATTTAGAAAAAATATACTGAACGTTAAGTGATTCCTGGGTAATGTAGACTGTAGTAGGTATATATATCTTTCGGTTCGTTATCTATTTAAAAAAAAATGTTAAGAAAAAACAAAACTGCGTTTTAATTGTCGATCAGTTAAGGCACAAGTGCATATACCTAAATTATAGCAATAATGAGTTCATCGGTAAATATAAAAAAAAATTGGCATTTGAAACACTTGTTTCAAATGCCAATTTTTGTATGAAGTGAGAGTAAAGGGGTGGAGGGTGAGTAGTCTATGTTATTCGCTGATAATAATTTAGCTTTCTATAGGTGAAAGAATATTTTAAATCGGCCCACTAGTTTTTGAGTTTATATACATTACAAACAAAAATACATACATACAAATCTTCTCTCTTTATAAGTATAGAAAACACAATTTCATATACCTACTAAATTCTATACCCGTCTAGTTATAGACACAGTTTTACGATAGAGTTGTGCCTGTGAGTCAAACTTCAGGAAGAATGCGTGTTTCTGGTTGACACTTTTACACACATACAAAACTAAGTCACTAATCAACACTTAGCGAATGAAAGGCAAGGACGATCCACCAATCAGCATCCAGAAAGGCGACCCTTCACACCCGGCGCGTGAAACCCGACACCTTTGCCTTACCAATTTAAAAAATAGTACTAACTCCCAATCGAATCTCCATTTTAAAAACTACCTAAACGCACTACCAATAAAGTCGAATTTGAAACACACATTGGGGTGTGAAAATTGACACTTAAAACAACAATATTAATAGTATGTTAAACTCTATTCAACGCTCATAAAGTTCAATTTCTAATGTCTTAACGTTATATTGTTTGTGATTTCTAGTTAGATACAGAAGAAAACTTTAATGATAGAATTTGTGACGTATCCTTACACCATAAGGTTTATATTGTGTTGCACAGATAGGAGGTGTTAATTTTAACACCTAGATAAGGCTGGTATGAATGGTGCATTACTATTGGCTCACTTGAGGAATGGACAGGATCAATCTTCAATATTTGTATTAAACTTTTATAAACCCAGGCATAAACTGGATAAATAAGTGCATAATTAGGCAGGACATATAGTACGGAGAACAGACGGCCGGTGGGGCCGGAAGGCCGGAAGGTTCAGCCACAAGGTGACGGACGACCTGATAAAGGACGCGGATCGACTGTGGATCCAGGCTTCTTCGGATCGACCTTTTGGAAAATTAGGGAATCCTTTGTCCAGAAATGGACATCCTAGGGTTAAGATGATGATGAAGAAAATAAAAATAAATAATATAAAAAAACAATTAATTATTATTACAATGGCAATCACAGATATTGAATGATTGTTTGATGTTTTCATCAAAAACATTACCTAAGTAAAAGTAAAAATGTGAATTGTTGGGAACAAATGTTTGCTTTTAGTTTTGGATAAAAAATACTAGGTAAGTAAATAACAGTCAAATTTGTTTTTTTAAATTACGAATACAGGATTGTTTAGATTATATAAATGGAAATAATCACAAGAATATAAAATATGGAACATTTTCATAAATCAATAAAATTAGAAATTATAGGTTACACAAAATACTAACTGAGCCCGCAACTTCGTACGCGTGTTATTCGGTATAGCGCGTAATTTTTTTTATTTGTAAACCGATTGAAATGAAACAAGCACTAAATGTTACGGGAAGCTTGCTACAATACATCAGTGAAAACCGCATTCAAATCGGTTAAGCCATTTCTGAGATTAGCGTGCACAAACGCACAGACAAGCAGACAAAAATTCTAAAAACAATTTTTCGACCTCGGTAACGCAAGTACAACGTGTACAAATTGGTTTTTTGAAAAGATACATATATTTAATGTACAGACACGGCTCGTTTACGATTTTATTATTAATATATGTCTGTAATATTAATATGCTCTCTTAACATAATAAATAAAATCACGGAGTTTGTTGGTGTGTAGGTATTTCTGTTTTCTTTGGGACAATGAAAGTGTCTCAATTAATTAACCTCTTTTGTACTCACACATTCAAAAATCGAACATGAGATTTTTACCGTCAAAGGGCTACGTAACATTCACGCGTCAGTGAGCATTAACTCTCATTTTTTTATTTCTCTTCAAATTAGATATCTTATATCTATTGCTACCTTTCTCGTGTTACAGTCGTGTTTCAAATTTTAAAAAAACCATTCACATGACATATTAACTCTTAGGTAATCATAGGTAACCATTTTTTTTATTTGTGGCCAAGTTTTTTTATTAAACTGTCATATGTACAGGATATAACTTTCATTAGTTAGAAAATTGACACTTATTAAGTAGATAAAGTACTTACAGACAACAAAATATTGGCAAATATTAACCAACACTTTTTGAATAATCAAAATAAAACGTAGATTAATACAAAATGACAATTAAAGCATTGCCAAAACGAAATAAACTCAAAAAGAAAATCAAAAAGTGCTGATTAATAACCAGTGCAGATTTTTAGGGTTCCGTACGTCCTAATAAAAAAACGTCCGTCTGTCCGACCATCCCCCCCCCCCCCTTATCTCCGAAACGAAACTACTGAACCTAAAATTTTGAAAAAAATACCGAAATTAGTTTTCTACTTATAGATTAGGTACAGGAAAACATATAAGAAGTCAATGACATTTAAATAACATGGTAAATCACTCAATATTGTGCGGATAGGTAACATCGTACGGAACCCTCTTCACGCGAGTACAACTCGCACTTGTCCCGTTTCTTATTTGAATAAAATTGGCTTTGACTGCCTGGTGGTTAAAATGTTTTAAATTTCACAAAGAAGTTTGATTAAAGTGTAATGGATTAAAGTGTGATTTGGGGAGTTAGTAAAAGTAAAATGTAACCAAACCTATTCTGTGTCTGGAGTAAATAGAATTACTACTAAAATAAGAGTAATTACAATAAATTACTGTGTCCCAGTAAGTATCTATATAACCACATTAATTAGGTGAAGTAACTACGAGGTAAATAGATATAAGATTTAGATACAGTAGGTATAGGAAAGAGAGGTTAGTCGATAGTCAATTAATATTAACTTGAAATCTGTGGGATTCCGCACCGCTGTCCGAATTTTATAGCGGCGGGCGCCACCCAAGCCGCGGGACTGAGAAAGCTATTGAGTCGACATCTACCTGTTACGGGACACAAATTACAAAGACCATTTCGCTTCTTTGAGTAATACTTATTATTCATGTTATTTTTTTACATCAAAAATCCTTCTCAAAAACAATACAGAACAGCAAATATACTAAGGAATCGCTTGCACTTTGTTTATTGACTGATTTTTTATTACAATTATTCGCAAGTAACATGCTTTGATTTACCAAAAATAGTTCGTTAAAATCGCCAATCACTATTTACTGGCTATTAAAAATCAACAAAATATATTGTTGAACTGAAAGGCTATGCTTCTAGTTTTTATTTTATGTTAAGGTCGACAGACAGGCTGACGGTTCACTTGTTGATAGATGGCTACTATCAGTATTTAGCTATATTCAGCAGTTTTTACTAAAAGTCTGTAATAAGCAGGTAGATGGCGCTAAACTAAATGTCCCGATGTTTTTCATTTGTTGATTTGGGTAACGTATATACTCGTACATATAAAGGCAAAAAATAATATTTTCACAGCAGCTAATGTTAGACAAGTACTTTAAAAGTCGGTGTATTTAGCATTTCTCTTCTGTTAATTAGCACTCGTATGAATGAAAGAAGGCAACTACATGTTCCTGGAATATTTGTAGTCCACGTACCGCCTGTGTACGGTAAACGTTAACTATAAAGTCATAGCGGTAAAATAAAAATATTAAGCACAAACATTGTAATAAGAACACCATTTATTAAAATTATTAATATATAGGTAAATATAGAATTAAAAGAAGCAATCAAATAAGCACATTCAATACAAATGACATTGAAAATCATCATCTTCATCATCATCAGCCTGTGGCTCTCTACTGCTGGATATAGGCCTCTCCCAAAGCTCGCCACCACGCATGGTCCTCTATCCTTCGCATCCAGCCGCTTTCCGGGAGGCTTTTCAGACCGTCTGTCCACCTGGCTGCAGGGCGTCCCACGTTGCGCCTTCCAATTCTTGGCCTCCATTCGAGAACACTTCTACCTCATCGGTTATCTGCTGTGCGACGATTTTACCGGCCCATTGCCACTATAACTTGCTAATTCTCTTGGCTATGTCGAAAACCTTGATTCTTCGGCGAATTTCAGAATTTCAGTACCTATCCACCAAAGAAACTCGAGCTTAGCTCGCTGAGCGACTTTAAACTTGTGGATCAATACTGCCATGAAAGGCCACATTTCGACACCATACGTCATCACTGGCTAGATGCACTGATTAAATGATTAATTCAAAACATTAGAAAAATATCATAAAAGTAACCATTCCTTACGGAATAGCACCGTGATGTGCCGCTGTGTTTCAGTGAGTGAGGATGGCAGAGCTTATTTTCCTGTCCCTTCCTAATCCCTTATCCTTAATCCTACTATAGTCAGCAGTGAATTTGCAGCACCTATGATTTTGCTTATGCTATTAAATGACGGTAGCCAACTACCGTTAAAAAAATTTAAATTATAATTATTGAAATCAGGGGGGAAAAAATGGCATAAGTAAATACATATAAATTAAGTAACCAGAAATGACTATAATAAATATGATATCACAATTTTAAAATTTAATTTAATCAAAACTTTTAGTCGCAAGGATGTCTCCCAGGATTCGCTGTTGAAATCGCGGCGCCTAGACAACAGCGAGCGGCGCGTTATGCCGACCATGCTCCATTATTTATATGCGGTCCGCTCTCCTCGTGAAGACAAGACCACGCCGTAACACAATAACCAACACAGACGTTCTACTAACAGCATACTCCCATCGCCAGTTATCGCTCTTCGTGATGTGTATAATCAAGTAGGTGGTATTTATAACAAACTATAGCGACCCGCCTCCGGCTCCGCACTGATGCAATTTTTTTTACACCATCGCTCTTTCTGGCTTGTTTGGTATTTTGAGCTGACCTTAAATTCAAATAGTAAAAAATATATATAATATCTTTAGAATCGCTAAATATGTTCAAAACTCGGGGCAAAATTCCGCAATTTTTTTTTAAATTTTTTTGAAGGTTTTATAAAGGGAAACATCGGAATCCGTACAAAAGCGGGGCGGGTCGCTAATATGTAATAAATTTATATAAAAGTTTTAATAATTTTTGCTACTCTAATCCCGTATTTTTTGTAAATTTCTTCTTGCCTTAAGGGGGCGTACAAAGCAACAAAATTCTAATTCCACCCGCTTGGCCCCATAATCGAATGGACACGATACCAACACAACAGAATTCCTTTTATTAGCCATATATTTACACAATGTTGTTAAAATAATATGAAATAATTTATAAAGAGTCTATACACAACACACTTATAATAATCTACTCACAAACAAGTCTTATTAAAAAATTTACTTCTAAATACTACTAAGACTATATGTTTCGCACAGAAACATATAGTCTTCCCGTCTCAGTGGAGCGATTGTGACTGATCATGTGAAACAATGCACATTGAAGTATGCATGACATGAGACGGAAGATAGGGCATTTCGCGGAATAAAAATGTTACAAGTGCCAAAATATTAAATATTAATTACTCGTAAACTATAATGTTAAATGAAAAATTAATCCACAAAGGCCTAGATAATCTATGAACTGAGATTACTAAAATTTTTTTAGGTTTGTCTTAATATGTGTCATTTTGAAAATAAAACAATAAAAACGATAAAAATGAGAGGTAACTTGGTGATCTTGTTCTATCGAGAAAATTTCATTGTATAAAATTTTCTGTCCACATTTCACTTTTATTTATAATGTATTAATCTATATATAAATATTTTCTTACTTGGACTTTATATACATACTTTGATAAAATTCAAATCTAGGATTAACTATTTCTATTTATTCGCGTTCTTAAGGTTCCATTTTTTATTTTTATTTTTCAGAATAATAAAGATCCAGAGTCTTTAAGATAAAATCTTAGAAAATTATGTTTATTAAAGTGTAATTAATACAACTTGCGTTTCCTTTTTTCATGTAAGGATGAGCCACAGTGTGAGCTTCTCCATTAAAGTGATACACCATCACAATTATATCTTCGAAGATACATGATGGTATGTATATGCCAATCTTCGATCACCTTTAACACTACCTACCTTAATAACCTCTAAGTAGGTCCTTAATATTCCCAGAACTTTCACGATAATTTATGACTTTTTAATTTGATCCCAATATCAAAGGAACTGTTTTTTAACAAGCCCTCGCTGCGAACACAAAAGCCATAAGCAGGCAGTTAATATTATTTGATTTGTACGTTGGATATACCGTTACAAAGGAGGTGGTGATTTTAAGAAACCCTTCGGAAGGTAATGTTGGCCGCAAAATTATAGTAAAATCATATAATTAGGGATGTGCCGGGCAATTTTAACGTCTTGCGGTGGCAACTTCCTTCCCCATTGTTCCGTCTTGTTTCAAATGACGGTTTGTAAAGGCAGGAAGGAATAGCTTTTAATCGATTTCGATATATTTGACAGTTGCGGTTGGCGCGCGATTTTTTGACGTTTTTCGGCGATGGGAAATTGTTTTTTGTTCCCCAGCAGGTACGGTTCGATAGGTTTTTTTGGACACGTCACTTTTTTTAGATCTGAATAGTTATTTCGTTGTTTGTCCTTTTAACCTTGCATACTAGTTGAATATTCAGAAGTACCTACCTACGTTTTTAAATTAAGATAAAAAAAGATATTTAATCTTCCGTTTTTAAATTAATTTTAATCTGTCATTTATTATTTGAATTTTAACTTAGGTTTGTAACAACTCCCATACCACCCCTTACCCATAGTGAAATAATAGCATTTGTGCTGTTGTGTTTGTTGTGTTTGGGGTCTGCTGTTTTAATAAGGGATGCCTGAGCCAACACCCCAATCTTCCTAATCCCTTATCCCTAATCCTACTAATGTCGGTAACGATTGCTTGTATTAGCAGGTATTCGACTGTATCTTTATTTATTTGCCACACAACATCAACGTCAGCCTTTCTGACAAATTATAATTGAATTATAATTCATAATTGAAATCATAATTGGTCGAAAATTTTTTTTGATTTTTAAACATCTTGTAACCTTAACATGTTTTGTTATGCTGTACTAACTGCACTTTCGGTGAACTTGATGGTCGTTGATAACTGCCAATAAAACACCAAAAAATAAGGTGGTTTTTGGAAGCAGTGTTGCCATCAGATAGACCCCCAATTTATAAATGCGGAACGTAATGTGCTTTCTCTACTAAATTGTATTATGAACTCTATTTTAATATTCTATTTACTAGTACTAAAGCACACAACTTGTCTATCTCTTTATAAAATATATTTTACTAGAGACCCGCCCCAGGCTTCGCAGATATGAATTTTTTTTGCAAATTACATACACACACCTTACTCGTTCGTCGCCATTTCCATTACCTCCGTATCAAAATTCAAGCAGAGAAACAGAGAGAAGTGGACACGACCTTAAATGTGTAGAATAGAAAGAAAGAAGAAAGAAAGAAAGACTTTTATTCACTGCACGAAAGACACTGACATTATATACCTACCTACAAAACAGGACAGAAATTAATAAAAAATGTGTGTGTGTCCTCGGATACTGGCTCAGCATTGTGCTGAGGTGCTAGACAAACACCTACAGCGCTGGTTTTCAGCCAGATTATATTATGAATTTATTTTAATAATTATTCCTTTTATGAGTACAAAAGCACACAATTCTACTTCCACTAAAAATATAGATCTACTCCTCACCTTATCGAAATCCCTCTATTTCGGACTAAGCTATTTAAAACATCTTTTAAAATGCGCACTGCTAAGGATTGGAACGCCTCCTGCCGGCGGGCGTCTCTATTTCTGAGCTCATGCAACTCAAATCTTTTCAAGGTTCGAGTGAATAGGCATCTTCTGGGTGAGCTCGCTCCATAGTCGGCCTGGCCGTTTATTATATATATACGTGTAAGTATATAATAAAGGTACAACAATTCTAATATACGTAGGTAATACCTTATACCTATATGGTAAAACACATGGTACATGGAAACGTGTATTTTTCTATTTAACAAGTTGATACAACTTAATAATTTAAAGTAAACTAACCATACAAAGCTAACTTCAAACAATACACTCGTTCCGCTTTGAATCAATTTAATTGACAGCTGTCAGATGAAATTGACGACAGGCTGACCATAAATTAAAAAAAAATGTAAAACGAAACGCCTTACGAGTGGATCTCCTTCAAATTGTCTACGGTACACCCTATAATTATTTATGGAGCCTTGTTATCAGGGCTGTTTGTTGCGAATCAATTAGCTCTAAGTAATGTAAGAGTCGGCGTTCCGTAAAGGTGTAGTTAATAATTGTGTTTGCCACTAAACTGGTCAAATTACACTCTTAACAGTGGCCAGTTGAGTTTAAAATTGCATGATTTTGGATTTTTCTATTGTATTTTCAAGAAACAGACGCACATTTAATGTGGCGATAACATGATGATTTGTTTATAAGAATATATCATTTAGACCTTCGTACGTTCAAAAAAAAATAATTATAAAAGTCTCCATTTACTTCCGTTACTCAAGTTACTCGTTTCAAGTATTTTAAATTAAGCCGTATAAACAACATAGGTACCAATTTCAAAATAGGTTTCAATTTTTCTTCAAATCTGAAGTTAGATACAATTTGCCATTCGTTTTCTCTTTACATTTACGTACCTTATAAAAAAAATCTTTTCTCCCTCTTGCTCGGAAATGGCTTCATTATTTTAAGAAAAGAACCACGATTTTTTCTGTTCGTACGCTGGCAATGTCCAAGAGCCTTACTAAAATAGTTCAATGATCGCAGCCTTACTAAAATATCTATCTTTGGGCATTTATACATACCTATGTAATAATCCCATTGCCAGAATACTCTTAAAAGGTATATATTCCTTAAAAAATAAGGTGCACAAAACCGGCGTTACACCCACAGGTTCGAGCGTCATCTGATACTTTCAAGTGTCAAACAAGCCATCGAAACCCAACACTGCGACAAACGCAGCCGCCCATTGAAGCCCTAATACTTCATCAATAATAAAACCATCTCGTATTCATTTATAGAGTGTACGCATAGGTACCCACACATATCAGACATATTTTTTTCAGGCAGCTAGCAACCCGACATTGGATTTATTAGTATCGTTCTCAATCATCATCATCTCATCCAAGTCAACCCCCTCCCCCCCCCCCCCTCTGATTTTCCAAAAGGACCGATCCACCGAGGTCCTTATCAGGTAGGTCGTCTGTCCATCTTGTGAGGGGACGTCTTACGCTGCGCTTGCCGGTCCGTCCTCCACTCGAGAACCTTCCAGCCCCATCGGCTATCGGCTCTCCGGTGTCCGTACTATGTGTCCTGCCCACTGCCACTTCAACTTACTAATCCGTCGGGTTATGTCGGTAACTTATTTATTACTTAACTTTCGTTCTCAATAAAAAAAAATTGGCACATTGAAACAATTTCCCTTCGGAGGTGTTTCCACCTTGCTACAATATGGGCTTCTTCAAACGAAGTAAACAGATTGCTGCAAGGTCGGTAGCTCACCTGCAATGGTGTTTCTTGTGTCCTTAGGCAACGGTAGGTAACCAACCTACCATCAAGAGAACCGTAAGCCTGCCTGCCACCTTTTATAATAAAAAAAAAGTTATGTTTTTCAGTAATTTTGGCCTGTCTTCGGAAATCCGATCGCAAGATTACATTAGGTACAGTTGGATAAGTTAAAGTAGATTGTATAAAATAGCAAAATTCTATGAAACATATTATTGGCTATATACGTCGATAATTGTATTTTTCATTATAATTAAAAACAGCCGTTTAAATTAGGTACTGTTAATTTACCAAAGAAATAAATGAATACATTTTATACATTTTGTATAAGTATCTAGGTACTTATACTACATAGTTTTCATACATAGGTTCATTTTTTTATATGGAAGGATATCTCCTTACAAAAGAACAGTGAAATAACAGCACATGTGCTGTTTTGTGTGTTGCGATGATTGAGTAAGGAATCCCAAGACCCATCTCCTATTCATCCCTCCTTATCCCTGAACCTTTATCCTATTATAATCAGCAGCACACTAGCAAAACATCTTTAAAGGCGACGTTTAAGATTTACTAGTGTTTCGCATTTATAACTTACGTATTTAAACAGATGGGAAAATTTTCCATGATTAGAAATCAACATAATTTTTTCTCTTAAATAAACCATGTCTGCTACATCAAATTTCGCTTAAATTTAGGCTAATAAAAGATAGCATAGATATACAGGGTGGTAATTTGAGATGGGTCAGTAAGGGCAGCTACCTAAACCTTTGTAGCTAGAACAAAACACTCTTAGGAGACTATCCATAATTTTAATAGTTATTCCCATCGGCATTCAAAGATTTTGAAAAAATGGTACAGTCAGCGGGAAAAAGGTCAATTTTCACGTTTTGTTTTTATAGCGCCAATCGATTCTGTTACTTATAAGGATCAATTGACCCTACGGGACCACCTGAGCTTAGAGTACTAGAAACGTCAAAAATCTCAAAAAACTACTGCCATACATTTCTTACGGAATGAGATTGAAAAATAAGTTCAAATATTGTTTTTAATTAAAAAAGGCGGCAATCACTACAATTGCCAATCTTTAAAAACAAGTAAAGATCGTAAGTAATAAATCTACGATAGTAGTTGCTCTATTTGTTTGCCGTTTGGACGGTTTCTGCAATGAGCGTGTAACCGCTGATATTTTGTTTGCATTAACTCCATACACCGTTGTAGTGACAATTCTTGAACTGTAATGTACCTAATTTTTCTTGTAAATTCCATTTTTGAGATATCCCAAAAAAAATATCAAGAGGTCTCAACGACCACAACGACAGCATTTGTATTTGTACTTTTTCCATATCTTTAAAACTTGGTTATGGGAAATGCCTACTTCGGCAGCGACTTCAAAGCTTCTAACGACCGAGTGTTAAAATTGCAACCGCTATTTTTTATCAAGATCATTGTTGTCGTAAGGATTTCTCTTAAAGGAGCTACACTCTACAAGAATATTTAGGAGATTTTTTATAACTTTTGATATAGGGTATAGGGTATTTAATCTTATATCATTCCATGGCAGTTGATATTATTTATAAAATAAGCTTCTAATAAATCTATGCGATCTAAATGAATCAATATTTTCACAATTTAGCTGACATGCAAGAATAATAATAAATAACATTTGTTTCTAAAACAATGTTTTCCTTCCAAATTCAAATTAATTTAAAATAAACATTGCCTAGCCAGTTTCCATTGTAGTGATTGCCGCCTTTTTTAATTAAAAACAATGTTTGAACTTATTTTTCAATCTCATTCTGTAAGAAATGTATGGAAGTAGTTTTTTGAGTTTTTTGACGTTTCTAGTACTCTAACCTCAGGTGGTCCCATAGGGTCAATTGATCCTTATAAGTAACAGAATCGATTGGCATTATAAAAACAAAACGTGAAAATTGACCTTTTTCTCGCTGACTGTACCATTTTTCCAAAATCTTTGAATGCCGATGGAAATAACTATTAAAATAATGGATAGTCTCCTAAGAGTGTTTTGTTCTAGCTACAATGGTTTAGGTAGCTGCCCTTACTGACCCATCTCAAATTACCACCCTGTATAAAACAAAACAAACAACATTGGTTTTAAAAACGCTTGTAAATTGTAATCACACCCATCCTTATACATAATAAGTCATAATAAACGAGTATCAATTTTTCCACAAATCAATCGCCTTTTGTTGTGAAAGATAACACGAAATGGAAATATGATGACATGACGAAACCAAATGCTGTAATTTCTTTTTTTGTGATGGTATAAACCAGATTTCGAAATACAAAGACATCTGTTACCATTCATTGCATTGTCACCCCCTCTCTTTTAAAAGTCTGACAATAGGTCGGCTGCCATTTTGATTTTGTGGCACATTTTGTATGTTTGTTCAACTATACCAATATGGCGTTTATAAACTTGTTTAAAAAGATAAAAGACAATTTTTTTTTTAGGTAAAGGTAGCCTGATAAGCTGACGGACCAATTGATACCTAGCAAAACACAACCTACCTGTCATTTCACAGTTGGCTGTACAGGGATTATGACGCCAGAAGAGATGTTTATGACTTTGGAGGGCAGTATGACTGCCACTACTTCTTCTAATAAGTAAAAGTATTGACTTATTTTTAGTACTGTGGACAAAACGCCTTTATGGTTTAACTGAATTTACTCTACTTAGTTAGGTGCAGATTTGTTTATTGAAGAGAGTTACTCCAGCGAGTTCTATGATTTTCTTTAATAGATCTACATATTTTAATGCCATTGGGTCGTAACTAGAGTTATCTATACTAACAAATAAAATTGAAGTGTGTTTGTAATGTCTAAATTACTGTTTTTTTACTAAATGTACATCAAAGTATATACGTACTTTTAACAAAAAAACATTAGTTAAAATTTTTGTCTGTTTGTTCCGGTTAATCTCGAAAACCGTTGGACCGATTTTGACGAAACTTTCACTGGCAGATAGCTGAAGTTATAGGGAGTAAGTCAGGCTACTTTAGTTTATTTTAGAAAAATAAACTTAAGTTAGTGTCCAGTACCGCGCGTGCCCCACGCGCATGCCGCAGCGAAGCCTGGTTTATTGTTGTATAATTAAAAATAAAAACACACATTTTTATTAACCACATGTAGTTTTTAAATAGATATTTATTTAAAAAAGAAAAAGCCTGCTTCTTGTCATTAGACTACATTTTAGGTAGGTAATTATTTGTAGGCATTTTAGTGAATTTTTTCATCATATCCCCGAGGGTAAATTACGGATGGTTAAAATTAATCCATATTGTGTTAAATTTTAGAATTAATAAAGTCAATCTAAATTTTATGTCTAGATTGATCGTGGAAGGCGAATGTTTTTCGCATTCTTACCGAGTCCTTGAACCTTTTACTTGATAACTAAAATACCTACCTCTACTGATAGCTTACTTACCAGCCAACGTAAATATTTTTTTAAGTTTCAAAATAAGTAATTTTCAAAATAAAGTATTTATTTTTATACGGAATACGAGTGCTTTTTATTTTTATACAGAATATTCTAGGTACAGCGGTGCATTTTCATTTTTTTTTTTTTACGAAATCCTATCCACATTAGTAGATATTAATTACTAAAACAATTTAGGTTAATAGAAAGAAATAGATTCTCAATACTTTTCAAATTATAGGTTTAGATCTGTCTAAGTCTGAAATTATTATTTCTTCTAATGACAACAGTATTTATATCTACTCAATGCGTGGGGAAAAAGAAGAGTCATTGTTCATTCCTTAATTTTTTATGATTATTTGATTACCTATATAAAACCTCATAATATGCATAGATAAGAATTATCTATAAGGAAAAAATCACCATATATTTTCCATGAAAATAAATAAATTCAGAAATTCCAAAATGTTGTTTTGTTTATAGGTTAAGTGCTTATGTGGCATGGGAACATTGCTATGTCAACTAAATGCTTTCTTAATACATATTTAATTAGGTACAGTATTTAAGTACCTAGGTACCTACTTAGGTACAGTATTTAAGTACACATATTTAAGTACCTACTAGCCAAGTATTTCATACTTAAAACCAACACGGAAACGGTATTAGAATATGAACACAGAAAAAAGAAATAACGGGAATTTACAGAAAAAAATGTGGGCAATAGAAACTAAAGTCATCTAATATTCATCGAGCATCAACCAAAGGGACATAACTACGTGCTATATTTAATTTCACCTTTTTGTCAGTATTGTTTGAGCCAGCCGTTCCGCTTCCCGCTAGATAATTAGGGTAATTTGACACTTTACATACAGACCGACAGGGAAACCAACTATCGTTGCCAGCTGTCGATATATCGACCAATGATAGTGTTTAGATACAAGGAAAGCTTTGTCTCTTACTGAGTCTTGATTTTATTGTGCAGAAAATATCTAAAACTTGTTTTTTTTATATGTAAAAACAGGCTGATGACGGTCGCCCATCCTATAGGCTAAAGATCAAAGGACAAGAAGGGGAATATATAGAGTTTCTGGCATCCCTTAGTCACTTATCAAAAAAAATCTTAGGCAAATTTTGACAAAAATAATAGATTACCTACTTATATTTCGGAGAGTGTGCTTGCGGGAGCTGCATGAGATGATACCGCCTTCCCCTTTCTTCTATCGGACATGCAGACGTAGGTACGGCTGGTTACAATCCTCACCTTGTCGAGATCCCTTTAATTCGGACCAAGCGCTTTAAAACATCTTTTATAATGCGCACCGCCAAGGATGGTAACCCCTGCCAGTGTCTGTATTTCCGAGCTCATATAACCCAAATCTTTTCAAGGTTCGTGTGAATAGGCATCTTCTGGATGAGCTCGCTCCATCGCCGGCCTCATTTCTCCTATTCAAGTAGACGCTGGCCAAGAGCAAACCCATCTATAATATATATATAATAAAAAAATGATGATTTAAATATTTTGTTTATGTAGGTACTTACCTATAGATATTCTTAACAACAATAATGGATATCCTACTAACAAACTATTTTTTAAATTATTTTAATCTACTTCCAAATTTCATCAAAATCGATATATGTTTTGATGAGGTAGGTTTATCACAGAGAGTACTTTACATATAGTTATAGTTACATTTATATATAAGTAGGTACCTAACTTATACACTGTAAATTATAATATTTGTTGTTGTTTTTTGTTCTAAGTAGGTATAACGTTTATTAATTCATAATTGGTTTTTGGGTCATTACCCACTCGAAGACAATTTATCTATGCCTAGTAAATTTTCTCTTGAACTCAAACCATTTTATATAGATCCATCTATCTACGCATAGGTATACCTAATACATAAAAATAAATTGTAGTGAGTTAGTCTTCGCAAAACCTTCGAAATGGATCTAATGATTTTAACATTTTTTTCTGTTTTATTTCTCTCGGTAAAGGGGTGGTTTAGGAAAAAATAAAATTGGCAAAATCTCAAACGAAAAGCTGAAAAATCGGAAAAATATGATTGGTAATATTGTATGAGAATTTACACATCGGATTGCTTTCAGTAGATGGCGTTCGTGGCGGATCTATTTTTTGACAGCATACACAACTTTTATTCATTGTTGTTATGTGAAATTAACTGTTAATTAGCGAGATTTGAGGATTCGAGATGAGCCCGTTGTGTGGTTGCCTTAACACTCTGTTCTAGGGTTCCCGGGTTCGATTCCCGGGTAGGTACCTATAGAGGCAGAGCGTTTCGTTGTACTGCGTTTCGCAGTCATTTAGGCAGCCCGTCTGGCAGCAGTAACCACCCCCTTGCAGTAGGCCACCGTGAAATAACAGCACGTGTGTTGTTGGGTTTCGGTAAGGGATGCCAGACCCCATTACCCTGACCCTTCCCAATCCCTTATCCTTAATCTTACTATGGTCGGCAGCGCACTTGGAGCAACTTTGGCGTTGCTTGTGTTATAAGCGACGGTAGCCACCTACCATCAAGTGAACCGTCAGCCTGTCCGACCTTAACATAAAAAAATTATAATTGTAGAATTCTCAAAGTAAGTTTGAAAGATTTGAATGATTAATTAATTCTTAGATTAATTATTCAAAGGACACCTATATCATGTTGAATAATAGCCGGTAGCTGGTTAGTCTGTAGACATTTTTAATTAACAGACGATGTAAATGAACCATATATCTTAAGAATAGACTGAAGACATATAATATATGTGTAACTAAAATTAATTAGGTACCTAATACCAGCCTAACTATTGTGTGCTAAATAATTAAATGCTGCAATAAATTGTTCTGTGAAATTTAACACCTGTTAGGTACTTCGAGAGTCATGCGAACGCTATAAAATTATGTGTAGGTACCTAATTTATATATTTGTCGGATCATTAAAATTAAGTCGATGAATTATATGTACATAGGTCATCAATTTAACACATAGTACCTACTTCCGTTAGCTTTATAGTTAACACTAGCTGTTACACGCGACTTCGTCCGCGTCTCTTTATAAAATACTAGCTGAACTCGGCCACGCTTCGCTGCAGCCCATACGGCGGCGGCGTGAGCGTGGGGCGCGCGGTACTGGACACTGCTTTTATATAATACTATTCATCGTAGCGTGATGTTATATACCCTATAGCCTTCCTCGATAAATGGACTATTCAAAACAAAAAGATTTTTTCAATTCGAACCAGTAGTTCCTGAGATTAGCGCGTTCAAGCAAACAAACTCTTCAGCTTTATAATATTAGTAAAATATTATGCGTGGACAACGGCAATTTTGTTGGGTGGTAGGTAGAGGGTAAACGGGGGTGTGAGTAGCCTATTTTACTCGCTGATAATGTAGCTTTCTATATGTGAAAGAATTTTTAAAATCGATCTAGTAGTTTTTGAGTTTACAAACATATAAAAATACATACATAGGTCTGCCCTCCTCTAACTAAAAAGCCGTTAAACCCAAAAAGTCGTTTCTGAGAAAAACGGCAAAAAGGCACGAGTCCTAATTTCTAAAAAACTGATTGTTGGAGAAATCAATTGAGATTTATTTTCTTACAACCTAAAAGATCCTTTCTGTTCAAAAACCCTTTTCCGATGAAGCATATCAGCGGCTTCAAGGATCTGCGTAAAATCAGACAATTCTATGACAAAATACAATAATTTTTTATTGTTTTTAAATCGCATATTTTCGATTTTGTTAAGCATTTAAATAATTTTTTGCCTCTAAAAACTGTACTAAAAGGTCGTTAACCATACCCTAGCAGCTTTTTAGTGATGTAATTTCAGTAAATTTTGAACTTCTGTAATGCTTTGTAAAATTTATTCTGAAATTCTTAGTTAAAAAGCCCTTAAGTGACTTAATGTCTTTATAGCCAAGCTATACGCTCAGAATCAAATTACAAAACCTTTTCTATTAGCAGTTATACCTCCATAGACGCTTTTAAGCTAAGCATTGTCAATGAAATAAAAAAGCACCTTGCGCGGATAACTGCCTTGTAGTGAAATAATGCAACTTAGCTGCTTTATTGTTAAGCACAAGATGAAATTATTTTCACCGATTTGATAGAAAAAATGGCGTTAAGGAAGGATAACTGCCTTTTTAGTCTATCAACTCCTGATGTAACATCAAAGAGAATACTTAACTAAAAAGAAGTTATAGTTCCTTAGCGCCTTTGTAGTCATCAAAATTGGCAGTTAAGGTACTTTAACGGACATTTTAGCGAAGAAACGTTGGTTAGTCGCTTTTAAGCTAAGGAAACATCAAAAATTCTGTCACTTAACGGCTTAGAAATTTTCTGTATCTCTGGAACTAATTATTATTTTTAAATGGTTGTTAGACAGAAAGATAGACAATTTTAAACTGTATTACTTTCAATTTAAAAGTCAAAATTGGCCACTTGAGGGATAACGGCTTTATAGTTAGAGGAGGGCAGAGGTATCTAGGTATATATACAAATCTTTCCTCTTTTTAATTTAAGTAGATATAGATTAACGTAAGTTGGTGTTTGCCATAGAGTTTAACGCATATTTTTGCACTACGTCACCGGATTCATGACTAGTCCGCTAAACAAGTCTGTAGGCATTTCTCCTGTAGGCAACTACCTACCGTGAGCTCTAGCACTGATCAACGATATCTATTAGGTATAGGAAGTAGAGATCTCTTAGATAATTCTATGATTTCTCGACTAGAAAAATAAAAATATTTGTTTTTTATTTTTTTATTTACCCATGTTGCATATAGTTATGAGTTTTTTCGAAATATGTAGATATATACTTACCTAGTATTGTATTAATTATGTAGGTACCTAGGTATTTGTATTAATTAGGTATGTAGATATCAGGTAATTAAAAAATCTAAGTAAGACGAATTGATATAACCCATACCTATATTAACTGCAAAGTCTGTTCGACTTGAAATAAATAAATAAATAGGTAACACTTAATAGTAATTTAGGTACTTATTATTTTAATCACTTCCCTGTCTATACATATAGATACTGACTTGATATTAAAATCACGCCCAGGAGCCAGGTTATAATTTAGGCTGCTTCTGACCGGACCTATTGGAAAATTATGAAGGAGGCAGTATATTGTATAGCTACAGCTGAGATGATGATGATAATTAAAATCCTGTAAAACCTTTTCTAAAGACTCTTAGTTAAGAATTTTTTTCCAGTAGGATATATTACACTAGAAGAAGAAAAAAACACTTTTCATGGTAGAAGATTTTGTTATTCTATAGGTAAATATTATAAAATACAATATCTATATGAAAATTTGTAGCCGATCAAAATTATAAAGTTCAATCGTTTTTCTTTTATGGGTTATTCTACTAGCTGAGCCCGCAATTTCGTACGCGTAATTTTTTTGTTTGTAAAACCGATTGGAATGAAACAAACACTAACAGTGTTATTACAAAAAAAAATACTAAACTATGTCTCAACACGTGTTTTGTCAAACAGCGTCTAATGACATTTGTATACAATTTCACAGTTTAAACCCTGCCTCAAATAATGTTTAACCTTCGCGGCTATTACAAAATAGTGTTTGTCCTTTGACTTACCAAAACATCGCTGGGCAACCTATAGGCAACCAAATGTTGCTATTTTAAAATTATAAAATAGCAAATAGTAACAATAAAATAGCAACATTACAAAACGTTCGTTCAATTTCATTTGGTTCAATCCGAAACGTTCCTTTCTATGCAAATTTGTTATGTGCTAATAGAATATCCTACGCAGAAAATATTTTAAAATTATCTATATATAAATAAAACAGTGACGTGTGTGATTATAAATTAATTATTGCTCTAAATACACCGCCATAAGTATGTTTTGGAACCAAAACTTACGTATATAATGAGTACATTGTACACATAGAACAGTGATCGGTTGAAAGAATGGAATGTGTTTATCAAGACTTGTCAACGGTCATTACTCATTGTCAAATGAGTATAATATAAATAAAAATTATGGAAAAAAATGGACAATTGCAATATTAAAATAAAAATTCGTGAACGTGAAGAAAATTGGGTCCAAGAATAAAAGGTAAAACAACCCGATATTTCATCATAATCATAACCACACCACTAAATACAAGTTGCGAAAATTAGAGACAAAGCAGTAGACTAACTTTGAGTCTTCGACAAGTATTGACATGTATTTAAATATGAAAAGTATTATTTAAACCGTGCCTAACTCTAACTGCTTAAACACGCTTTTGTAATAAACATTTTTTTAGACACATGTTCAATGTATGTTTATCTTTTTTGTAATAACACTCTAAATGTTACTAGAAGCTTGCTACAATAGATCAGTGAAAACCGCATTCAAATCTTTTAAGCCTTTTCAGAGATTAGCGTGCACAAACGCACAGACAAACAGCCAAAAATTCTAAAAACTACCTATATTTTTGATCTCGCTAACATCACAGTAAGACGTGTAGGTACAAATTGTTTTTTTTTTTATATTTAATATACAGACACGGCTCGTTTACGATTTTATTATAATACTTATTATGTTACATAGGGTACCTAATCTGTTTAGGTACATAGGATAAAGAGATTAGGTATATACCTAGGTAGTAGATCTAAAGTCTGACCTAATGTAGCAGACATGTTCCATGAAGAAAAAATGCGAGATGTGATTTAAAATAAGACCTAGTAGGTCTGGAAAGACTCAAGAATAGAAATGCCTACAGTTAACAAAGTCACACAAAGTGTAATACACCTTAGTGACAGTAAATTCCGATAGGAAGTGGAAAAGACAGAAAAACAATGTGCCATTTTTAGCTCTAAGTGAGTAATCACTAATCAGAAAGATGCAGTCTCCGTCGGCGCTTATCGCCGCTTTTTCTTAGCTAAAATGGGAAAAATATATCAAAACCAACAGGAAATTTATTCAGCCATCAGACTCACATACAAAATAATCCATGATATTAACGATAACAATACAGAAATGCAATCCGGTGCAACATTCTATAGATCATTTTAGCTCGATCCCTATTAGCTCGGATCGAACTCGCTCCGCCCATTTGGAAGCCCACTGAGCATTAATTGGCTGTGAAATTCGATGACGAAACGCCCATTCTGAGGCCGTCTCTGTTTAGCGGACGCGTCCCATGTATCTCTGTCCTTGTTAGCGTTGGTGCGGCGAACGCAAAGGGACCTCGTCTTGTGCGCCCGCGCAGTGAACACACAATGCGCGCGCAGTCTCCTTTCAGAGAAAAATAGAATGTCAGCCAGTTTTATTTTTACTTGTTTCGCTCGGCCGTCGTCGTGTGCAATATTTGTATCGGATCCGTTGTTTTTTGTTCGCGTTTAGACGTCTCTAATTTGAAAGTAAGTCGGCGTCGAGATGAAACTTTGAGACGCGCCGAAACTTTTTTACAAGTGGAAACATTTCCAGTTTCTTTTTGCTGACAACGTCTCGCCGCTGATGAAGTTGACAGTGTTGTGGAATTTTAGATTGCGAAAAAGTGAAGCAAAAATTAGTGAACGATTCTTTTAAAACACACTGTTATTTATATTTATTACTTGTATAAACCTGCTATTATTATTATATCACCAGAAAACGTATTGCATTTAGTTTGGACTAAGATATTAATTAAGATATTAGATTAAGATTAATATATTACCTAGATTAAATTATTACACAAGTAGGTAAGTAGGTACCTAATCACAATTATGTAGGTATGTCATTAAAGGTAGGTACATTCTTTTTAGTCAAAATAATAATAGGTAAATATTGTACTTATATCAATTTGTTTAAATAATAAATAACTGTGTAAAAAAACTATGAAGTTTAATTGTATCTATATTGAGTGATTACTAAAAAAAACTAATTATTAAAAGAAATTATAAATTGGCTAATCACAATGTTGTGCTATATTTTTATTTATTTATTTGATTGATTTGCGTTTTTAAAATACACCTATTCAATTCACAGAGAGGTTTAGGGGGTTATTAATGAATTTCTCTAGGTAACTACCTAAGTAGTAGGTACCTATAACAACCATATAACAACCATACCTATATAACCATAATATGTCATGTTCCGATAATGAAAATATCGTTTGACAGGTTGACGCTCTACCTACTAGATGGTAGTTGGTTACCTTCGCTCAATAAAGGTTGCTATTTGAATATATGTCCACGAAATATTTTCTTATTATTAAAGTAGTATCTATCTATTTCATGTTTCACTGTGTGATCAATAAATTGCCACTCTCCAACAGATGGCGCCAGCGACGAAGCAAATGGTCTTATTATACCTAGTATGAACTACACTTAAAATTGGAACCGGTTTTTAAAATCGAATCTTGTTTCAAATAAATCTTAAACAATTATTTACAGACCTAATAAAAGAAAATATAAATCACCGGCTTCGGGCTAAACATACCTGCCTACCATAGATAGATAGATTTTTTTATCAATAGATATTTTTGTTGCGAACTGGCCGTAAATAAACCCATTAGGTCTCTAAGGTCTCTAATAAAGTATAGGTACCTATTGTCTACTAAAGACTTGCAACATAAATTTATGTCAAACAGAGTTTGATCTCGATATGTGCTTTATTGCTATTTAGGTAATTATCAACAAATACTATTAGTTACCTTAATAAAAGAAATTTGCTATAAGTAGGTAATTATTCTTCAAGTAAACCGATTTTCCGCCGACTACGACTCTTATTTATTGATCTATTTAGGTATTTGTACAGTCCACTCAATAACAATCTCGAAATAATCAAGAGATAAATCGAAATGCTGAATTTTATTTAAAACCCCATTTGGTCTTTACGAGAACGGATGACTAGAAATTCCTATGGATTTGCTATGATATCACGGTAAGTTTCCTTGCGGTGTTTTCCTTTGCTGTCAGAGCAAGCTTTTCTATGGGTATAGATGCCTACTGCTGCTGGGATACCTGTGACCATTGGGGTCCACTTCAAAGACGTTGCATGTCTTCAAACGCTTTTTCTTCAGAGTTAAGGCGGAATCACATTACTGTGTCGGGGTGTGTTGTGTCGCACCGTAATGGTATTCGGATCTAGATGAGTGGGTTCACATTGTTGTGTGTGGCGCCATGTGTCACAACAACACACAACACACCAGAGTGGTGGAGAGAAAAATGTGAATCTTGCAGCGACAAGGTGGCTGCTTGAGCAAACTTATTGAGCTTGTGCGCAGATATAAAGTATTAGAAGTATTAAAATATGATAATATGTAAAGAATATTTTAAAGAGCATTTATTTGCGCTATCCAACTCTTTACGAGAGCGTGAAATGCAGCATCAGTTTCTCTAAATTTAATAGTGGGATGAACCCAATGTCTCTTCCTTTTTATTTTTTTCAAAAGACTTAGGCTAACACATGGAATTGAATATCTTCGTCGAAATCGCTATCAGAAGACGTTGTACACGTGGTTTTTCATGAAGCGTAACAGAAGAATGATTTGAAAAGAAGTCAGAACGCAATGTCAATGTGATAGCGCCAATGTGATAGCCGACAGATAGGGACACGACACACCCCGACACAATAATATCATTCCGCCTTTAGGCTCAATAAATGATAATTATTTCTAATCCACTTCATAAATCTAAAAGAGTCAGCCAGGTTCAGCCCACCAGACGTCGAATCTGTAGGTATATGCAATGGGGGCAGCAGTGTGTTCTACCCGTGAACTATCACTGTGCTAATTAACCTCTTGGAAGTCGAATCTTTAAAAGGCATTAATTAATTTATTCCCATAAATTAAAACAATCTTTGATACACCATATTCGTATATTTTATTACTTCATAATGACAACTCCTGTTTTTTCTCCTTTTTCATTTTCAAAACTTAAAACGTATTCTTAAAAGTATGTAGGTACTACTAAAAAGTATTTACTCTTCATTCCCCCTCAATTCGTATCCCAAGGGATAAGGGATAACGAATTGTTATTGCAAAAAAAAACTAGTATTTAAAACCTATAATGAAGTTATTGAGTAAGATGGTCATGGGTTATTAAGTAATTGTCATCTATCTAAATGTTTTCAGGGAATAAAATTTAACAGAAAATTACTTTTCATGTCTAGAATGAAGAAATGAGAGATGCTTATACTTACCATAAGAGTAAGAAATAGGGGTATAATGCTAACGTCATTTAGTTGAGTGGTCCAATGTCTTACATGTTCCTAGCAGGGTCAACTTTGAAAAATGAAATTTTCAAATTTGGCTCTGGTCAGGATCTGGAAAATAGTGGCAGGGCCACACTACGTTTCGGAGTCATTTGGGCAGCTCGTCTGGCGGCAATAACCACCACCGTGAAATAACAGCACGTGTGCTGTTGTATTTCGGTGACTGAGTAAGAGAGCCCATTTTCCTACCCAATCCCCTACCCTTAATCATACTGTAGTCGGCAGCGCACTTGCAGCAGCTGTGGCGTTACTTGTGTTAGGTAGGTATAGGCGACGGCACCTATCATCAAGTGGAACGTTAAACGAAACTAGTAGATTTAATGGGCCTTCAGCTTGCTTGCCATACTTTAAATTAAAAGATGTAAGACCATACTTAACGCCTTTATACCAATGGTTAAAAGACCAATTCATTAGAAATATTTACTGACTTGATTAATTGTTGGTCCAGTGGTTAAAGTTCTGTTGTTAACTAATGACTCAAAGGTTCTTTTCCGGGCTAGAGAAAGTATATGAAAATTATTTTTCTAAGTTGACCTTTGTCTGGATGTATTTTCGCTACTGTTTTCGCCTCAAATTTAATCAAATTGAATAGGTACCATGCTAGTACCTATCCTACTTATGTGGGGTTCTGTGATTTGGGTGATAGGCGATAGTTATTATCTACTTATTTACTGTTTATTTATACAATACCTTTTTTATTTTTCTGATTGAATTTATTTATCAATTTAAAAAATTCAACACCATAGATACATAAACAAAAGCCTCGCTTAGTGTTCTTTTAAAAATGTAGGCAAATACATTTGCACTTGCAAAACTAAGTCTAGCTTTGATATAATTCTTTTCTAGTATCACGGATCGGTACTTCGATGTAGGCCTCTCGAGTCCTCTAAGGGAACCCAGAGGGGAGGGCTTCTACCTCTCAGCATAGAGGAGCGTACGTGCATAATTATACATGAAAATCAACTAAATACATGTCCTATCTCACTCTTATCTGTCTCAAATCGCTCGCAGCAGAGAAGGATGGAAGTCACGTTAATGAACGCTCGAGCGTTTTTTAAGTTAGACTTAGGGTTATTTAATTACTTAGGTACAAGTTTTATTGCTGTTAAAAATATATATTTAGATAGCTCGCAAGCAGCCGGCTATAAAATCGCCTGGCAAAGGACCGCTATCTTAATAGGTTGGGGAAAAAGTTTCTTCGCATTTTAAATGAAAAACTCTTGATATTTTTTTTTCAAAGTTCATTTACGTTTAATTACAGTACCTACTTATATATGTGCCATTTTTTTGATGATGTTTTGCCATCTTGTAGTGAAATGATTCCGTTGTTGTAGAAATTTTGGCATTTCTGATCAAAAAACGCGACAAGTAGTTTTGGCAGTCCTCCCTTGATGTTAACCTGACACTGCCTAAAGAATTCTGAAGAGACCGAAACAGGTGGAAATCTGAAGGTGCAAAACTCTCTTAATTTTTGCTGAGTGGCTAAATATGTGTTGGTCTAGCCTTGTCGTGAAGAAAAACCACACCCCTTCTATTGATCAATTCCTGCCGCTCTGTGTCAACTTCTTGCTTTGATCTCGTCGGTTGTTGTGTTGACAGTAGAGATCCGAATCGATGGTTCTGCCCGGCGGTAAAAGCTCATAACGAACAATGCCCTTCCAATCCCACCATAAGCATCGCCTTATTGTGAGTTTTGGCACAGTCTGTGAAGCTCGACCAACCTTTGACTACAACCTTTTTCGCACGTTCTTGTCGTACTTGATCAACTTTTCATCATAAGTTAACAATCTCTTCAAAAACGGTTCGGTTTCATTACGACTGAATAAAGATTCGCAAATGAGTACACGATTCATAAGGTTTCTATCAGTGAGCTCGTGTGGCACCCAAAATTAAATATGGAGCTTTTTCGTGTACCCAGCTTTTTTCAATATGGGTCAAAACTGTTTTGTGGTCAATTCCGAGTTCTTCAGCTATAACGTAACTTTTTGATGCCTACTTTCATACTTTACCAAATTACAGGTATTTTCTCACTAAAATCTATAATTTCTTCTTACCTAATAGTAAAAGTTTCAAACATTAAGACTAACGAAAATAAACTCATGGCCCGATCTCAATACATAACTGATTGATCTCCTTTGTAAATATTGCAAATAAAATGTAATCTTCGTTCTTGTTAGTATTGTAAATAATCTATTATTTTGATACATTTATTCTTCTAACACACAAAACCTCAATCTCCTTAGGCTATATTACGTAATATTTTATTTTTTATTATTTATAACAAAATAAACAAATACAAGAAGTTAAATATAGTATTGGGAACTTGAATGAGCCATCTGGCTAAAGAACTGTATTTTTTGTCCTATCGGCTAGGGTTCCTCTGACATTGGATCGGAGTTGTTGTTTCGGCAGAGCCCGGTCCGTCCCTCCGATGGGCAAGGAGACACCGGGGAGTTTTAGTGGGTAGTACCAGTGCCGCTATGACTTAGCATAGTGTGTCGCACTGGCGACCCCCACATACCCCTACCGGCCTAGCCAGCGGTAGGAAATCCGTAAATGGATTTCTCCTCGACAAAAAAAAAAAAAAAAAAAAAGGGTTCCTCTGACATAGGTCAGAAAATTAACTTGTATAGCTGGTGTAGAACTCTGTTATAGAAGGCCGTCTATAAGCTATGCAAGAAAGAGAGATATTGTCAAAACATTTAAATGTAATTTAAATAGGCTTTATTTTGTTTGGGACAACATAATCAGTTTGTCAAGCGATGAACATTGTTGAAATGTCAACGGTTTATCGAAGCTCGTATATGAGAACGGTGCTAATATTGCCAAGGAATCTGAGACGAAACAACGCGGAACTAAGGAGCGCAATCGGAGTGTAATTCTTTTGAAAAATAGCAAAGAAACACTCACATTGTAAATCTTTCTATCGCGTAACACTAAGTAACAAATAGTCGGTGTTCGCATACCAGAGAACTGTACTCAGGTTTCAGTAACATTTCCCATCACATAGCTGCTCGAAAAAAAACCCTTTTATCCTACCAATAAAACGCTAACTATTCCAAACGAGCAGTCTTACTCAAAACTAACAATGCCACGTACCTTTGAAGTGTTGAGTTCTGATATAACGGCCTTATGGCGTCGCAATAAGGTATATAACGGAAGCATTTGAAAGTTGGCGGAGCGGTTGTGGCCACCCAAGCGGTTTTCTTCGAATAACTGCCATAAAAATTACTGGCCAGTTAAGAGTGGCCGCGACTTGTAGTGATGGAAAAATAATTACAACTAATTATTATAGTCTTACTCATTGTTACGTGTGAATTACAAGCAACTGTTTCAATTATAACAAGATTTATAAGATAATCTAGATTTATCATATTATTATATTAAATACATTTATAATATTATGAATAGTTAATTTTAATAATAAAATTTGTAATATATTTTTTCTCTAAATGTCGTCAGACAGGCTGTAGGTCCATTTGATAATAAGTAGCACTGTCGCCTACCAAAACAAGCAACGCCACAAGTGCTGCAAGTACGCCGCAAACCTTAGTAGGATTAAGGATAAGGGATTAAGAAGGAATAGGGAAATTATAATTATCATTATTAAAACTCTTTATTTGTACAGCAAAAATAAAAAAGAATAAAAAAAAAGAAAGAAACAACAAGCATTAGTACAAAAGGCGGCCTAGCTCTATAATGATTTCTTCCAGGCAACCTTAGGGTAAGGAAAATTATATGAAAAATAAAACAATGTGGCTGGTAAAAGTCATGGTAAGGTCATCATAAACTTCATTCTAATAACTAAATACTAGGTAGTACATAAATTGAATATAAACAAATATTAATAACACAAATTAATAAAAATTCTTACAGAAGACCACCGTGAAATAACAGCACGTGTGCTGTTGTGTTTCGGTGAGTGAGTAAGGGATGCCAGAGCCCATTTCCCTATCCACTCCTAATCCCTTATCCTTAATCCTACTGCAGTCGGCAGCGCACTTGCAGCAGCTTTGGCGTTGCTTGTGTTATGGGCGACGGTAGCAAGCCAATCAAATGGACCGTCAGCCTGTCTGACGACCTTAAAATAAAAAAATAAAATAAAAATAAGATAGATTAATAAATATAATATAATAGAAGATAAACCTACATATAAAAATTAAACAAATAAAGTCGTCATCAGTTTGACAGAAAGTCTTGAATGCTTTTTTGAATATGGAAATGTACTCTGGTAACCCTTATTCTCACCAAAAAAAAAATTGCTAACATGATTTTATTTCATTGTTGTTTTCTGTAAGCTGGTGGTTACAGAAAACAAAACAACCATGAAATTATTCAATTATTTGAACTACTATTAATTGAATTATTCAATTCAATTAATAGTTATTCAATATATTAATAATTAATTAATCGTTATTCAATAGGTATATTAATAAATAATTATTCAATTCAATTAATAGTAGATGGCTTATTTAGGCATGAACACCAACATTATGGAAGTACACTCACTGCCCATAGGATCAATGACAAGAAGAAAATGAGGATAATTGATCTTTCAATATTGTGTTCTTTAAGGTTTTCCGCCAGATATTTTCCGCCAGACAGACTACGCGATCTATGACTGGAAAAATTACAACAATTCGTATTGATAAAATAAATAAAATATTTGAATTACCGATTTAAAATCATGTGTTTTATATTTTGACGAGCCCATCATCGTAAAAGTGATTAGGGTGCTAGCCGTAACGCTCTGTCTCAGGGTTTCCTGGTTCGATTCCCGGCAGGGCCTTTTCAAGGTCGGCTCTGGTCTGAATCTGGAAAGTATTGGCAGGACACGCTGCATTTGGCAGTCACTTGGGCAACCTGTCTGATGGCGGCAGAAGAAGCCTTACAGAAGACAACCGTGAAATAACAGCACGTGTGCCGTTGACTTTGGTAAGTGAGTAAGAGATGCTAGAGCCAATTTTCTATTCTTTTCTAACCCGTTGGATTTTTATATTTAGATGATCCGTCGGGAGGAGTACTTTTTTCTGGATTAAAAGATGCTTTTCTAAAAGACCCCAGATGCTTTTTTGTATCCCTGACAAGTAAGCAAAATTTCATGATGATAGTTTTAGCGGCTAAGGCGTGAAAAAGTAACAGACAGACAGGGTTACCTACTTTCACACTTATTCTATACATACATTTAATAAATTCGTAAACGAGCCGTGTCTGTATATTAAATACTAGCTGAACTCGGCCACGCTTCGCTGCGCCCATACGGCGGCGCCGGCGTGCGCATGGGGCGCGCGGTACTGGACACTATTTATCGTAGCGTGATATTATATAGCCTACAGCCTTCCTCGATAAATGGATTATTCAAAACAAAAAGAGTTTTTCAATTTGAACCAGTACTTCCTGAGATTAGCCCGTTCAAACAAACAAACTCTTCAGCTTTATAATATTAGTATACCTAGATTAAAAAAAAAAATTGTACGGGTTGTACCTACCTACTTATATGAACGAGGTCAAAAAATATTTTTAGAATGTTTGTCTCTTTGTCTATGCGTTTATGCACCCTAATCTCTGAAAAGGCTTAACCAATTCGAATGCGGTTTCCACTCATGGATTGCAGCAAGCTTCCCGTAACATTTAGTGTTTGTTTCATTCCAATCAGTTTACAAACAAAAAAGTTGCGCCCTAAGTATACCGAATACCACGCGTACGAAGTTGCCGGCTCAGCTATTATATAATGTCGGTAAAGTATATGGATAATAGCTACTTAAGTATTATCCAAAGAGCAGGTATTTTGGATTTTTAAATTCAACATTTTCGAGACACAGCGTAGACAAAATGAAAAGAAATCGCGATTCGAATTTCGAAAATCGATTTAAATTCACAATCGAAACACTTATAACAGTTTCGAGGGTGCTAAATATACCCACAATTTGGAGAAACGCTCGAGTGTTTAAATACTTTTTCCTCCCCATCTCGCCGCTAAGGTAAGCCCGTAACCGAATTTTCCGATATTCCTTTGAGGCGTCCTTATTATCCTATCTTCCTCGCCACCCCTTCGAAAGCAGATAGAACCATGTCTCATTAAAAATTACACGCAGCACGGCGAATGTTTAAGCAGAATTGACGATTGTTTCAATTCGATAAAGTTTTAACTGTCACATTAAAGAGATTTGCGGTTATTATTCGATGGCATTGTAAGGGTACAATTATTCAATGTTTTCACTTCCGCATTCGTCGTTCTATATTTAAAATTCAAATGAGAATTCTTATTTTGATAATTAATTGATAGATATCGAAGTCTGCAATAAATAAGTATAAAATACTTATAGAAATAACATATAATTATATACATAATGTAGTTTTTTTAATGAATGAAAGATAATTTAACGCTACTCAACGGTAGGTGGCGCTTTACGAAATTTGCATAATTAGGTAGGTATGTGTACTTAGTCAAAATCAAAATCATACTTTCGTTGTCGTGATGTACCTATTTAAAATTCGAAAGAAAGAAAACACATTACTTTAAAAACAAATATCAAGTAGGTAACTATACACAAAGACAAAGTTTCCATTAAAAACTACTCTATAGGTAGGTAATTGATAACTAGAAGTAGAGTAATAATTAGAAAGTATTATATGTACCTATAACTGATAATGTAGCTGTCTATAGGTGAAAGAATTGTTAAAATAGGTCCAGTAAGTCTTTGAGTTTATTCATTAGAAACATACATTTGTTTGAGGAGGTTAAGGGGGGGTGGGTGGGGGGTGGAGGGTGAGTAGCCTATGCTATTATAATGTAGCTTTCTATAAATGAAAGAATTTTTAAAATCGTTCCAGTATTTTTGAGTTTATTCATTACAAACACACAAAAATATATACATAATACATTACTTACAAATCTTTTCTCTTTAAACTATTAGTAGATAGCTATATAGAATTATAGATAGGTATACTGATATCGCTGTATGCGTTACAACTCACATAGCGCTGATTTTCCCTTGGGACCTCATAAACACTCCACGGATGTCCGCTAAATAGATATATAAAAAACATGTTTTTATTATTATAAAAAACAATTGTGACCCTAATATTATGTTCATGGCATGCCTATAAAAATGTATGACTTGTTTAAAAACCTAAGAAAAATCACAGCAATATTTTATTATACAGATAGATAAATTGATTCTGTGCCACGTTCAAAGAAATTACTGGGAGCTTTTCTGTGAGAACGGTCTTCATCCCATCGGTTATCAGCTCTGCGACAGATGTCACCGTCCCATTGCCACTACAGCTTGCAAATTCACTCGGCTATGTCGACAACTTTGGTTCTTCGGCGAATAAAAACCTTATAATTACGACGCTTTATCTGAAAGCTGCTAAATTGAGGCAGAAGGTAGGTATGTACTATATAGTATACCTCTCATAGGTATTTACATATTTTTAGTGTCAAAATTTTAGATTCAAAAAGCAAATTGTTTAAAAGGTTAATCACCGAGATCTTATCTGTATTTGGACTTACATTTAGACTATTTATGTAAGTAGATACCTACCTAGGTGTAAGGACCTCGGACAAACCAGGCATCGCCTTTTACGGCAGATAGATGATCAGGAACATTATTGATTCAGACGAGATAAAGTTTAGTTAACAGATGTTATCAAGTAATTGCTCTTTGGTGTCGATTTAATTAGTGCGCTTGCCATTTTTAATTATCGTACATACTGGTCTATGCCTCGATATCTTCGAATATCTTTCTTAAAATGCGCATTTAAAACTGGCTAGTATTTTCCGTGATTATCTTGAAACATCGGCTTAGTAAATAAAATATTTGGTAGTAATTAATTAGGTACCAACATTTACTTATCCTACATAAAATTATTACAACTATCGACCCACACCTGCTGAATACGAGTATATAATTTACTATCCTAATTATCACAGAGTAGTAGGTATACTTAGGTATGGATACCTATTTACATAAATGGTTGTTTAACCTGTTTTACAAATTGTGACATCAATATTTTTAATTGATGAAAAAAAGCCAGTCATTTTTGACTTTTCTCTCTCCAAAGAAAATATGAGAATAGTTACCTACCTACTATAAAACTGTATTAAAATCACTATCAAAATTTAAAAAATTGATACGAATAAGCAGATAAAGAAAAAAAACGTGGCTCAGTAACTTTGTTTTAATAGATATACCTATACCTACATAGGTATTAAAGTTATTTTTATATTTTAAAAGTATAGTTAAGTAGGTAGGAAAAAAGCATTTGTGGCCTAAAAATATAAATAGGCTCACTTACAATACGCACGCAAGAATTCCATGTGAAATATTTTTGTTAACATTTAGGATTGAACTAGTTTTTGTTAACAAACTTAGAAACTTTTTGTTGAGCGTCAAAGAGATTTGCAAATCGGCACTTAGGTACCTACCTATTTGATATTTATTTCATTATGAAATTATTGTGTTTGTTCAATATTGAACAACACAAATGCATTGAACAATGCAGGGCATTGAAGTTTTCGGTTTAGTAGTCATCTCGTAGTGCGCATAGAGTAGGTAGGCATTGAATAGGTTATTGTTTTGGAAAACATGTTACAGGAGCGCTAGTTCGGTGGCGATATGTGGCGAATGAATCGCGGCTACAGATGAGGGCCAGCTCTAGTGGCAACGCTAGGACACAAAAGATATTGCGAGAACGTAACGAGCTCAATTGATGAACGGACGGAAACGTGTCCAATTAGAAGGAGGCGGCGGCGGCGGTCGCGAGTGTCGCCCCCGCGCGGCGCATTAACGAGATTAGCGAACGAAGCGAGGCGAGCGAACGAATCTCACCCCACCGCGCCGCGCGATCGCGGGCGCGCGAGGTGTGCCAGTGGCGAACACCTCGCCCGCGACGAAAAAACAACGCTCGTGTCGGCACGGCCCCGCCCGCTGCGGGGGACGCGCGCGGGGCGCCTCTCGCCGCCATTGGGTGGCGAGAGGCGGGAGGGGTGTCGGAGCTGGCGCCGCCGGCGGCCAGTCGTTTGACGCCTGCCGTGCGAGCGGGTGTCGCACCGGAACGCGTGTGTGCGAACGAGTGTCGTGAACGAGCCGCCGGCCGGCGTGTTATGGACGTTGCATGAGCGGGCGCGAGCGCGACCGCTGGAGCCGTCGGGCACGCCGGTCGTGGAGCGCGCGCCGTGGGCCCCGGGCGGCGCGGGCATGCGCTTCGAGGGCGCGGAGCGGCGCGACGCCGTCGCGTTCCACCCGTTGCTGGCGCCGCGGCCGAGCGACTTCTCCGTGTCGGCACTGCTGACGGCAGGCGCCCTGCCACCGCCTCCCTACCTGCCGGCAGCTCTCGCCGCAGCTGCCGCACTCTCGGCGCCTTGCCCGCTGCTCAAGCCGCCACCGCCGCCGTATGCTCCTCTGCCGCCAGACGACGACGGCGTCGTCGACGACCCCAAAGTGACCCTCGAAGGGAAGGACCTCTGGGAGAAGTTCCACAAGCTCGGCACCGAGATGGTGATCACCAAGAGTGGCAGGTCAGTACGACTTACCGCCGTCCGTCGTTGCTCCTTACTGTGATCGTGCAATCTAAACGTGGTCAAATCGTGTTTGTGTGTGCATTTCACTACATCCAGGTCAATATGAATTTACGGTGAGTAACGTTAGGTCTCTATTGTTACCTATTAGGTTAGGAAGGCTGTCTGTTTACTGTCATAGAGTAATTTACCTACATAGGCTGTATAGTTGAGTTCCCTTGTCACCGAAAAGTTATCAATTAAAACCATAAATGTTCCTTAAAAATCAAAACAACTTTTTGAAAAATATAAGGTCGTTTGTAATGTAGTTTAAAATTATTGCACATTTAAAGAATAAACTGTTACAATACACACGACAAACTAATATAATATTTTAAAATTGAACACTAATTCTAATTCCCATAATTTATAAATTCCCGTAAAATCAGAGCTCTGTTTGTCACGTGATAGGCGCATTTTTTTCTACAACTAACTGCACCCGTCGGAACGCGACGTTGCATTAATTACTTCGCGCTGTAATCAACACATTTACTATTATTACTGAAGGTTACTTTTTCAATAGAAACATTAAAATACTGTCTTTGATATTGACATGATAAAGTGTCTTGCTTTGTAAATTTGGGTTCGTAAAGTAGGTATTAGGTAAATGGTACAAAAAAGTTATTTATGACGTAAAACGGAATTTTTACGAGTGAATACTTTGTTGAGAAGGAACATATCAATTTTGTGGCATGTAACAAAACAATGCGGACATGATCGTGGCTCTACCACGCAAGTAGTGTGACATATTTATTACACAAGTCCAAATGTAGGCAAATAAAACGCGGCACGCAAATTATGCCCTTATTTCTTCGTTGTCAAATTATCAGAAATACTTTTTTACACTTAAGTAGGTATGTATAGGATATTTTAATGTAAAAAAAAGGAAGAGTTCAGCTTAATTAACTTTTTAATAAAAGAGCAAAAATTAAACAGTTTAGTCATTTTGAATTTCATTTTGCATTAACTGAAATGAATTTCAAAAATCTTGTAAGGTCTGGAACATACGGATATTAAAAAATCAACTAAGAAATCTTTATAAGATTATTTCACTTTTTTGCACCAGTAGGTACGGTACCTACATAAGATTTTTTTGTACAAAAAATTTTGTTTTCTTGTTTTTACACAGGACTCGATGAATTTTTTTTAAATACAAATAGAAATAAAAAGAATTTCACAAAAAAAATATTAAGATAATTTAACGAGTGTCATTTCAAACTGCTTACTAAAAGCAAAGAAGATCTTTGCTATGATCTGTTTGAAATATAGTTTCATAGACGTCCTCTTTTCTTACTTTTTCTATTATTATAGTACGTTTTTCTATTAGTATAGTATGTACTTACTTTAATTAACTATAAATAGCTATAAAGTCAATATATATTGACTTCATATATAGTCAATATTAGGATTTTTTCCATTAGTGGATGTTCGTGAATGGTACCTATACATACCTAACCTTTGTAGATATTGTACATAGGTATTAGCTAGATAGGTTGTACACAGTTACTTTCAGTAGCTATGTCTATCCATCACTCCTATTGTTGAGAAGTTCGACTTATTGGCTACTTATACAAATTTTTTAAAGATAGATGTACATATACATTCCTATACATGCTCATGAAGATTGCCTTCTTTGACAGGCAACAGTTTTTTTTGCGACATTTTTTTGATTATTTCATTCTTATATCATAAATATTTCTTGTAACCATGTAGGCGTAGTTTTGCCGGCTTCACTCTGCTGTCCACAGGTGTCTATCTATTGTTTTATTTTATCTGAGGACATTACATAAATATTGTCTAAGTATAGGTATTTACTATTACAAATAAAACCAAATAGGTACTACTTAATAAGCAACTTCTATGGTGATTTTCCTTTTGGAAAATTAGGGGGGGGGGGGGGTAACCTTTGTCCAGCAGTGGACGTCCTACGGCTGAGATGATGACGATGGTGATGCTTGTTTTATGGGTAACGGTAGCAACATAACATTAAATGTACTGTCATAACCTGCTTGCTGAAACTTGACATACATATGTATAAAAAATTGCAAGTTAACTTATCAAGAAATTATTCAAAGCAAATTTGCTTGCTCATCCGTTGTTGTTTTAGGAAGACCCGTAATATCAAACTTTTAAGATAAGAATTAAGTACTTATTTATAATTAGGTATTAAAATTAGAACATATAACAACATCCTTCTAGAGAAACCATTTTTTTTTTAAAGTTTAGTTACTATGTCATTTTTAATTTTTTTGTCAGTTGAAGTTGTATGTGTATTTTTTTCTCTACGTAGGTATAGGTCGTCAGACAGGCTAACAATTTACTTGATGGTAGGTGACTACAGTCGCCTATTAATAAAACCAACTATTTCTGCTAATGTCATCGGGATAAAGGATTTCATTGGGATAAAGCATAAGACAAGGTTTTACGAATAAATTAGAAATATAAAAGAAAATCTCGTTAGTTACACCATTTATAACTAGAGAACGGATGGACCGATTTTTATGATGTTTTATTTGTATTCTGCTATTCGGGCGGAGACATATTAAAAACTATTAAAAAATTTAAATATTCAACAAAAAATGTTTTTATATATTTTGTTTGAGGCGGTACGAAATTAGCCGGAACAGCTGGTATGGAATAGGTATACGTAAAAGTTCTGCTAATCAGCAGCAGACTAGCCTAATGGACAAACCTTCACACAATGTATCTTACAGTGGTGGATAATTTAATAAATTGTTTAGAGCTGATACTGATACAGAACACATATTTACAAGCGTTTTAGCATTTGAGCTATCAATGTAATGATAAATTCATGTTATCTTAGTAAAAAGTCAGTGGCCCAGTGAAATATTCAAGTGCACGAAAGAACACTTAACGGGTCGTCGAAGGCAAATTTCGGAGGGTCGCAACATCAAAGTGGAGGCTGAATCCGAAAAAGTATATTTTTGGAAAGTTAACGGAAAAGTGGCTGCGTTAGTACGATGCCAGCTTCCCTTGAAGCCTGTGGGCTGATTCTTCTTTTTTTAACTTGTATTGCGCTTCGCGCCCTTGAACTTTGTTTCGAAACTTTTCAAAGGATTCATTTCATTGTTTTACAATGAATGAATACTGAAACAACTTTATGATTTTTGTTGTCGATTTCGATTAATACGAATTGTTGAGTGACGTAATTCTAGAACAGATATTCCACTTGTAATATAAATAAAACATACGACATAAACACTCAGGTTTGAATATTAGTCGAGACGGGACGCACTTCTGAGTATTGTTTGATTTCAAATATATATCACTTGCCCTAACGTCGAAGGAAACCTGCGTAGGTATCCTTGATTTAGGTCTCATTCGCCCGCAAGATTCATCCGAAATATTTTTTCCCAACTGGCCCGAAAAACTCCGTCCCATTCACCCGAATATTAAATTGTTTACCCGAATTAATAGGTACTACTCACCCGCGAATACATTTTTAATAGCGACAGCCAGAAACAATGTGTGTATTTAAGTTTTATTTGAATATTAAAGGTTGAGTTATTCAAGACCTTACACTAAATTATGTCTAAGTAAAAGAAATATGAAAACGTGACATGTCAAATTTTTTGATGTTTTGTTATTTTTACAAACCACTTTGAAGCCTTATGATCCCTAATGTAGGCACCTAATAGTGTACTGAACTATATGCCCATATCTATACTTACTACCTCATATTGAGTCAATTATGTACACAAACTAAGGAATCATGTAGGTTAATTAAATAAATGGATATTAACAGACGTTAAAACATACTTTTTAAATAAAAAGAATTCTATCCGATCTACAAAATAATAAGTACTATCATATATAGCCCATACTAATTTCCTTTAGGGTTCAAACTTTCTTCAAGCTTCATATTTTAATCAGAATCATCAAAATAATTAAAATTTAATAATTATTAAAATATCGTACTGATAACGTAACTTACCTGTTTTATATTTGTTTTTCTTTTCAAAACAATATTTTTAATTTCTCAAGTAACACATTACTTATTTGAGGTTGGGCCTTCTCTTAGGAAAGAAAATTCCTATACAAAATTGATCTAGAAATATTTTAGGAATAACATGACATTTAGTTGATTGAAGACTCTTGGATTGTGCAATTGATGTCGTGTTTAGTAGATAGTGCATAATAGTTACATAATTATACCTAACGATAAACTAAGGTTTTTTTTTAATATCATCAACAGCCTCTTATAATGTCTATGGGCTGTGGCGTCTATATGGCATATTATGGGCTAAATGGCCCAGTGCGAGTTGCTGGATTTCACATGCGTCTTAGAACTACTTCTTTGGTGTTATGCAGTGTTCCTAGCACCATTTGAGAGCCTTCACTAACCTATATTTTTATAAAAAACCCATGGATACATGGCATGACTGTGGATCGAACTCGGACCTCTCGACATGATAATCCGCGTCTTTCTCACTGTGCCACTGAATCTCTAAATTTTAATTTTTCAATATAAAAAGTCTATATAATCTACATACATAATAAGGTAAATAAATTTTCGGTACAATGTAAATTTTATAAAATCATTTCAATAAACTATTACCGTCTAGTTACAGTTTAAATTGACTCTACGAGAAATATGTAGGTATACTTTTCATCTAATAAAAGGTTACCTACTATGTAAAATAAGTAATTTTAAATAATAGTTGTAATTATTCCATTAAGCTAAACTCGATGGGCTTAACTGCTCACAAGTATTATTAGATTCAAACTCTGCCTATGTTATAATAAGTCAATTAATTACATTCCGTTTCAGTTTAGGTTACCTACAAACTTTTATTTACATAAAGGCTAAAATATTTAATTAAATGCCACTTATATATTCAAAACACACAATGTGCCAATCAATTTACAAATGAGAATTTATTCAATTAAATATTTCAATACTGGGTCACTAATTAAGTAGGTAACAGTCAGTTAAGAGCGCGTATAAAGAGAAATAGCTAATCCTAGAATTGAATTTTATCTAAGTTTGTAAAGTCCAAATAAGAAAATATTTATATATAGATTAATACATTATAAATAAAAGTGAAACGTGGATAAGAAAATTTTTTACGATGAAATTTTCTCGATAGAAAAAAAAAACCAAATTACCTCTCATTTTTATAGTTTTTTGTTTTATTTTCAAAATGACACATATTACAAACCTAAAAAATATCAGTAATCTCACTTCCCAGATTATTTAGGGCTTTGAGATTTAATTTTTCATTTGACATTGTAGTTTACGAGTAATTAATATTTAATACTTTTGGCACTTATAACATTTTTATTGCGCGAAATGCGCTATCTTCCGTCTCATGTGCATACTTCAATGCGCATTGTTTCACATGATCAGTCACAATCGCTTATGGGGCCACGCGGGTGAATAGAAATATTTTTACTTTGTACGCAGCCTTAAATATATTAATTACAAAAGAAATTGTTACTTAGGTATTTGTCTTCAACTCAGACCAAATAAGAACTAGACAGAATATTGCGAACAACATAATGAATCCGGTTTTATAAACATATGTGCGTGGATTGCGGTTTTGTGTTCCAAGCTGTTACCTCAATTTTTATTGAAAATATTGGTTTTCAAGTTTATTTTGGAATATGATTCCATCCTATTTTTTATTTTTTGAAGACTGGTTTTTACACCCCTATAGAATGGTTGCTCAACTAATAAGGCGAGGCTTAGTTTGATTGCATTTGTGTGCATGTAACCGTATATGTACACGGCGAGGCGTAGTTTCACCGACTTCATTCTGTCGCCCACAGGGGTCTATCTTTAGTACTTATTCTATGTGAAGTCTTCAATGACAAAAATGAATTTTAAGTTATACGTAGATAAATAGTTCTATTACGATGATGAGCCTGTTGTATGAGTGATTAGGGTGCTTACCTTAACGCTCTGTTCTAGGATTCCCGGGTTCGATTCCCAGCAGAGTCAACTTTGAAAAATTGAACTTTTCTAATTTGGCTCTTGTCTGAATCTGGAAAGTAGTGGGAGGGCACATTGCGTTTTGGCGGCAGTAATCATCCCTTAAAGAAGACTACCGTGAAATAACAGCACGTGTGCTGTTGTGTTTAGGTGAATGAGTAAGGGATGCCTTTTCTTATCCAATCCCTTTTCCTAAATCCTATTGTTGTGACGATGCTTGTGTTATATGCGACGGTACCTCCAAGTGAACCGTCAGCCTGACTGCTGATCTTAACATTAAAAAGAATAAAATGATAATAATAATTTGATAATTGAATAATATAAAAATGCATAGTAAAAAATCTTAAATTCTAATAAATTTTTACCATTTCAAACGTTCGTCAATTATATAAAAGCTATCTAAGTGATAACTTGTTTTTAGTTACTCAGTAGCTACCTACTTAAGTGCTAACTAAAAAAAAATATTGTTCATTAAAATATTTGCCGACTGTACCAAACAGTAACATCTATATATATTTTTTTATTTTTTTTTTATTTTTTTTTTTTCAAATTAAAATAGTAAGAATTGTAACATAGGACGAGGCTTCAAAATGGCCAGTCTCATTTAACTACAAGTGGGACACACATGGAAACAAATTCTAGTGTCGTATTCGAAATTCAAATGCTAATTATTACTCGCAACTCTTTTCTGTGTGTTTTTCTAACACTACACCTCCCTGGCGGCCAGTTATCAGCACTGTTAATTATAGCATGTTATCACATAACACGAGTACTTGTGACATGCAAAAGTGGAACATTAATACTTCTATATCTGCTTCTTGTCACGACAACTTTTTTAGTCTTCCTCTATTAAAATTTTAATTAGAGACATTATAAATGCTAGTGTAAGCTATTGTGAAAAAATTTGATCTTTAATGGATGATTGACCAAGTGGGCATAGAGTTCATAAAAATAGCAGAGAAAACATACTGAGACTAAAAATAGAGATAGTGGTTAGAGAGCACACAGAAAACAAATTAAATTATAACCTGTGGAACATCAAAAAGATTAAATATATAGAGAGGGCATTGGGAAAATTTTCCTACAAAAATATTGATCCTGATCGCCGTAATCAGGATGGCCATGGCGTAGCTGAATAACCTTGTAAAGTTGGTGATGCACTGAGCGATTTTGTACCACGTGGTTATAAATGTCACATTACTTACGGATTCTTTCGTCTTGCCCGATCTATACCTACAGTTGAAGATCTTTGTTGAACATTAGATATAGTCATAGTTTTGCATCCTAATCTGATATTTGTATTTTGCACATTGCTATCTCTCTCTTGATTGTTTATTATCACGTTACTTGTTGAATATGCGGTCGCTCTTCATTTGCGGTCAGTAATTTTGCGTTACGCTTACTTTAGTAGTCTTTCTATTACTAGTCCTATTTAATGAACATTATTACCTACTTCGTGGGACTATTAGTACTTGTACTTTTTTTATTTTCTGTATATGGCTTTATCTCTTTTCTCGTAAGTTGGCATACATCTCGTAACGCCTTCTTATTGTCTTTATTCTTGCAACCAAATCAATATATAATATGTATATCTAAATATAGTATAATCTCTATTCCGCAATAATAATTAAATTTAATAACAAAACAATTTTTTTTGTTAAAACAAATAACCAAATTATTATCAAGCAATACATCTAACAATTCAAAACCTTATTTGTGGAGCGTTATAACATTAAAAATGGTGAGTTTTAGTTTTATATAACATTTTAGAAAAATGGAGACTTCTTAGCATAAGCTAGACTTACTTTTGGAGTAAAAACTTAGGTACCTACAACTTATTTACTTTACTGAATCAGGTAAGTATGTATTACTAAAAAATGGCACATTGGAATCTCGCTATTTTTACAGCCATATTTGTCATGCAAAATGACACCTGCAAAATGCAAAATGACCTACCTACACCATTCAATTGCCTTAATCAAGCCAATCATATCCTGCCGATTGGACGATAGGCTTGAACGTGTATGGCTAGCATTAGACATGTAGGAAAAAAATCATAATTTTCTTAATTATGAAAATATATTTACAAATTTAAAAAAAATAGCCTTTAATGCATTCATTATACCGTTATATTTGGCGATAATTTTACAAGCAAAAATACTTTGATTTTTTTTGTTTCTTGTTATTGTCATGAAGTCATTGGCAAAAAAACTCGCGTCAGGGTGACGTTGAAGTTGCGTTCTGTGACGGATTAAGAGATGCTTCGCCATCTGAATTTTACAAATTAGATCGTTTATGAATAAAGAATTTTTTTTTTTTTTTTTTTATTATAGATGGGTTTGCTCTTGACCAGCATCTATCCATGTAGGAAGGATCAGGCCGAAGATGGAGCGAGCTCACCCAGAAGATGCCTATTCACTCGAACCTTGAAAAGATTTGGGTTATATGAGCTCGGAAATACAGACGCCGGCAGGGAGTTCCAATCCTTAGCAGTGCGCATCACGAAAGATGTTTTAAAGCGCTTGGTCCGAATTAGAGGGATATCGACAAGGTGAGGATGGTAACCAGCCGTACGTCTGCATGTCCGATAGAAGAAAGGGGAAGGCGGTATGATCTCATGCAGCTCTCGAGCACACTCTCCGAAGTACATCTTATAGAATACACACAGACAGGCAACTTTGCGTCTATGTGCCAGGCTCTGCAGCTTAGTTCTTATTAGTGTATCATCGCCAATGAGCCTCCTAGCTCTGCGATCCACCGAGTCGAGTGCAGCAAGTTGGTATTTTGCTGAGCCATCCCAAAGGTGACAGCAATACTCCATGCAGGATCGGACTTGTGCCTTGTATAAAGAGAGGAGCTGTCCAGATGTAAAGCATCGCTTCACTCTATTTAGGATGCCCAACTTTTTGGCTGCTGTTTGGGCCTTGGACTCGATAGAAGAACTGAAGTTGAGATTTGAGCACAACCTCATGCCAAGAAGCTCAAGATCATTGGCCACAGGTACGGATGCACCTCGGAAAGTTGGAGCCAAGTCGAAAGGGCTCCTTTTTGCAGAGAACAAACACGCCTGCGTTTTGGTGGCGTTAAAATCAACCAGATTCCTGTCTCCCCATTGGGACACAAGATTTAAGGTTGAGTCAATTCGCTCAACCATTGCCTCCCTCTCAGAACGAATCTCATCGCGACCGGCCCCCGCGCCGGACAAATATCTCTCCATGACCGTACTGTCATCTGTATGTACTGTACCGTACTGTACTGTATGTTTCGAAAATATATTTCTAATAAAATCTAAGATATCCTATAAAGTAAAATAATTATAAAATTAGATTTAGAATTGCAAGTAGATAAAAGCAAATATACTTTAGCTAGAAAGCTAATGAGCTAGAAACTTTGATGTTTTATATAATATAATAATCTATAAACAATTATTTCTTACCGTTGGTGTGGATTTTAATTAAATTTGCAGAAAAACACTATGCAATGGCACTTGATTTAACAAATACACACACGATTCCGCGGCGTTTTAAAGCGTGGTATTTTTGACAGTTCAAACCGCGCCGTTCCCCGTTCATTTCGTGCAATATGTCATAGAGAATAAAGTTTTTAGCAGGTGTCGTGACAGTTTGAGTAATTGACGTGGTTTCGAAGTAAGGAATCGCTAAGTGGCCCTGGTGACGGAGTTTGATCTAGCGAAGCGGTAGCGACGACGCAGTCATTGCAATCTGCTATAACGGTTGCGGAGTACCTAATCTTCGACGAATCGCTAAGGTTCTGCCCAGGGCCGGATTAACCCTGCCCTGGCCGGATGATAATTATTAGGATGGTAGACATATTACTGCGGCCCGCAAGATGAAACAGTAGAAATTGTGTAGCCCAGGGTAAAAAAAGGTTGAGTATGACTGCTCTCTGTTAAAATCGTCACTGGAAATACCTACCTATGTATAATATTATTCTTAAATAATTTGAAATAAGTTCCGAAATGTACTGAATTATGACGAAGTAGTATAAAAAAACAGGGCAATAATATTGTTATTAAGAATTTGTCATGTACAAATTTTCCAATTTAATTTTCATTAAAAATGTTCGTTCTAATACATAATCCGGTCCTGGTTCTGCCTTACTAAGTTATTTCGACTAATAGTGTGAGTGATTATTATTAATAATTCAATGAATGTTCATCAATTAGTAACTGCTAATTGCCGTTGTTATTGGTTAAATGCGCAGTTGTACGAAGTGTAGGAAAGTACATACCTATGTATAATAATTTGGTGTTATAATTTTGATCATTGCCCTCACATGCCTAACGATGACCACGATAGGTAAGGCTGCAGTTAGACGGATGTGGCCGCGTACTTGGGGCCTAGCCAAGATGCAAACTGTTGCAAACGCTCCCTTTGCGTACTTACGAAACGAAAGAAATAAAGCCCGGTGATTGGTTGTTATAACAGTTGTAACTTCAACAACCAATCACCGGGCTTTATTTCTTTCGTTCCGTAAGTACGCAAAGGAAGCGTTTGCAATAGTTTGCATCTTGGCTAGGCCCCCTTGTGTACATTCGTAGCAAATTTAAACTCTACTGTCTAGCTAGACAGTAGCAACAACATTCAAATTGCTCGCTATCATTCTACCACGCGGTTGGTTCGTGTCATATAAACGCACCCTTAAAAACATTTTTACTTAAAAGCATGCTTAAGAATCCAGAAAACTAAAACACATTCTACATTTTTTATTTAATTTACTTATTAAGTATTACTGGAAGCTTGCTACAATACATCAGTGGAAACCACATGAAAATCGGTTGAGCCGTTTCTGATATTAGCGTGTACAAAGGCATATTAGGCAAACAACGATATTATTATAGATTGTACCTATTGGTTGTAGCGTGATGGTTGTATATGTATGGCCTATAGCCATCCTCGATAAATAGGCTATCTGACACCGAAAAAAATTCATTTCGAACCACTAGTTTCTGAGATTAACGCGTTCAACCAAACAAACCAACAAACTCTTCAGCTTTACGATATTAGCATAGATTAATTAAAAATTGACCGTTACCCAATTTAAACGGTAAATTAATTAACCAATCTTCATGTTTCCTATTACGTGTGTATAAGAAGTTCCTATGTTTAGGGGTGCTCGTATATATAGAATTGAACTAGATGGTGGTCCATTTCCACGGATGATTAATGATACTTCCAAACCTGCCAATACAGTACAATTTAATACAGATACTGGCTGACACATAAGCTAAATTAGTACGTATCCCACACGTTGCTTGAAACATTTACCTGTCAAAGCTATGTATTTTACTTGTGTAATGTTAGTTGTGGCTTACAGTTATTATTTGCTTAGCATCGGTTATGTACGTTCAATTACACATTGGAGAGATAATTATCATCCTTGCTGCATACTTAAAACTCTATCTTCGATTGAGGTCTAGAGCAACCTCATAAAGAAACCCTTTATTTTCTAAAACGAAAATTATTTAATATTTAATTTAATATATAAATTTTGTGTAACATTGCGTTTCGCAGTCATAACCCAATCGGTTAGGTTATAGGTTAGACCTAACCTAATTGTCGCCAAAAGACCTAACCCAATTGGTTAGGTCTTTTGGTAACAGCAACATTATTTTATAAATATACTAGAGACGCGCCCCAGCTTCGCTTGGTCGCAATTGGGGGAGTTTCGCTTCACTTGGTCGCAAGATTCAAAATTCAATAACTATTAGAATTTTGAAAAAGATTTTTTCAAAATAGAGCTTTGGTTCCGGATGTCTTCACTTATTAAAAAATACATAGGAAACCGCTCTCTGGAAAGGCTTCTCTACTGAGGACTCACTGAAACATTAGCGACAATTTTAATGCACAATTAATCACAATTAATTGAATGTCCAAATGAAATGCATCATTAAAGCCAATGCAATATTGGCACAAAAAAAAAATACAAAAAATGGCCAAATTTACACGCATTATAAATATTTTAATTTTTATTATAGCGAAAAGTGTTTGCTGACTTACCTAGGTTTACCTAAGTACTCAAAAGATCTTGCCGATGTATTGGTTAAACAACGCCTTGGTACATATGATACTAGCGACCCGCCCTCGGCATCTCAGCACAGATGCAATTTTTCTGCAAATTATATGTATTATAGAAAACTTCCTTGCCATTTTTAACCACTTTCTTCGTATTTGTTTATTGTTTGGAACCTATATGAATAATTTGTTTGGCGTTTTTATCGTTGTACTTTTACATTGGGGCACTATACAGTAATTATAATACGAGGAATTCATTGTTTATTAAAAAACTCAATTGACTGTCATAAAGAAACACGGCTGTTTCGCGAGGTGTCACGTCATTCAAGACGCCATGACAGTCTTGGCTTTTTTCGCGGTCAATTTCAAATTAATTTCTAAAAACTCAAAATACTAATGTAAGAGACCTATTTTTCTTAAAATAATATATTTTTGGGGTGAAATAGATGCTAAGGTATTGTTTTAAACTAATTTACAAATTTCATCAACTAGCCTATTATTATTTTTTAATTAAATCAAGGTAGCGCTTGACCACTATCTCACCTGATGTGAGGTGCAGATACGGCCGAAGGTGGACCATGCTTACCCAGTAAAAGCCCATTTACCCTGGTTTTGAAGACCCCGAGGTTTTAGTCCTGTGCATGAGGACACAGACGCAGGCAAAATTGTACAACAACAGGTTACCTACTTTAGATTAGATCTGAATTCTCATTGAGTATATATATTATGTAAATAAATATAGAACTACCTACCTTAATTTTATTGATTACTAGCTGAACCCGCAACTTCATACAGTACGCGTGGTATTCGGTATAGCGGGTAACTTTTTTGTTTGTAAACCGATTGGAATGCAACACTAAATCTTAATGGAACCTTACTACAATGTGTATAGATTACAACATCTTCTCCTTATAAATAAGATTTAAAATGAAATACATTTGTAAATATCACAAATCTAAACAGCAGCTAATCTAATCATAACAAATAAATAAAATAATTTGTTTACTTTTTTATTATTATTTCTTTTTAAATTTTATCTCTCCTTTTTTCTTACGTGCATTTTTTATATGTATTTTAACATGCTTTTTCTTTAAACCATCATTTATTATGCAAAACATAACGTCGAATGGTATTCATTGGCCTGTTATTTCTGCCAACCCTTGATTTTATTGGTTTTAACTATACAACAGTAACAGTATGGTTTTAACATTACAACATTATGCACTCTTGGAAAAATCCTGAACCTCGAAATTTCATAATCTTTGGACGTCATTTCGTTATATTATACGTCTTTCATCTTGTCTGATCTCGCGCTAGGTTAGGTTTTTTGCCAGTCAACTAGAACTAATTTCGTGACGGTAGCGAATCGTAACAACTGCGTCGGCCATCTTGTGGGCGCGGTTTGTAACACGATATGTAAAAAATATAGTACTTGACAATAATATCTCAAATTAAGCAAAGATTTTCAACTGTATAGATCGGGCAAGACGAAAGAATCCGTAATGTGACATTTGGATCCACGTGGTACAAAATAGCTCAGTACATCACCAAATTTACAAGGCCATGGCCATCCTGATTTCGGCGATCAAGATCAATATTTTTGTAGGAAAATTTTCCCAATGCCCTCTCTATATATTTAATCTTTTTGAAATTAAGTCATTTGAAGCTTTGTATAATTAAGTAACGTATGTAATAAAATTAACAAGCGAAAAAGTGTATATTTTCGCACCCTACTTTATTAACCACTAACTGTGCCCGCGACTAGGTACGCGCTATAGTTACCTAGTTTTTTTTAATATCCCACAGGAACCTAACATTTTTTCCTAATACAAAGTACCTATCTTATATGTTAATCCTGATAATAAACTATCTGTGTGCAAAATTTCATCCAAATCCGTTTAGCCGTTTTGGCGTGATTGAGTAACAAACATTCAAACACACATACAAACTTTCGCATTTATAATATTGGTAGAATTATTACGATCAACTTGATACCTACAGTTTTCTGAAATTTATAAACAAACATTTTCATAGCTCTTTTATATAAACCTATATGAAAACAACATGTAAATTTATGGTCTATGACCTTATTAAATGCGCAGTAAAATGGTAAATGTTTTATAAACGAAATCTTACTTATATTTAAGATAAATATCGTCTTAACAAAATACATGAAATTTTATTTTGAATTTAAAGAAAAGAAGATTTAAAGAAGATTGTATGCAAAGGGATGTATCTTCCTACAGTATTTCTACAGCCAATCAAAAGAGGGAAAATCCTCTTCAGCGGATTCCGAAGAGGAATCCACTGGATATCACATTTGAATACATGATTATTTAACTCTACTACATTTTATAAATACCTATCAAATTTAATAATGAATTGGATAGATTATAGTTAAGTTTTATTAAAAATTTTAAATGTTTTTTTATGACAGTAGTCTGTGGAGCGTATGACGGCTGTCATTAGGTAGATTGTGGCATAAGTCTAATGTCACCTCTAAAAAAACTATTCTAGAATAGTTTTCTAATATGTTAATTGATTTTAACAAGGTTAAATATGATATACGGATTCAAATGGATCAAATAGGTAGGTACTTGCACAAGATTTTATCAATTCTACAATATTTGAAAGTTATACATTTGTATAACTTTTTTATATATACTTTGTAATTTGTGTTTTTATTTTTTTATTTTATTAAATTGTCTTTTGCATTCCATTTTTTTTTATTTTATTTTTTTTACCTTTCTTTATTATTGTCCGCCTGTTAGCGCCTCACGCGAAAAAGGCGTAAGTTACAATATTCAAATATTTAAAACACTAAACTGAAACTTTAATAATAACATATTTTATAATCTCTACCAGTCTTCTAATTATGCAGACCACCCAACTTGGCTAAATTTTTCGGAACAAGAACAATGACATAAACAGTATAAGTACATACACCTAAAATATAAATTAATTCATGTCTACCTGAATTTTTTAACCATAAGAATAACAATTACTTACGTTTCAATGTTTAAACAATAAAACCAAATTTTATTAAGCGTATGTATAGTTTACATAGATCATTTTATTATTTTTATACTTAATAACAAAGAAGTTAGATAAATTTCTAAGAATCTTTGGAAATATGTATTTCTTTCAATTTAAAGAATTCTTTGGCAAATATTGAGAAAGGGATTTTCAGATAGTATACCTGTATAGTTTGTATACTATGTGGGGAAAGGTTATATTTTATCGTGTTAAAATCTTACAATTGTCTTTATAGAAGAGCCAGGCCTCCTTTGTAATTTTCGCAAAAGAACCGGCCAAAAGTAGCCTGGATCTTACATCTGATCTTAGGTCAACGTGTTCTATTATTTTATTAGCTGTGTCCGCGACTTCGTTTCTAGAATAGCGCGAAAGTTTGTAAACCGTTTGGAGACACTAAAAATGTTGCGAGGGACCTCCCGGCCCGGGGACCACTTGTGCTTGCCGCGGCTAACGCCCTGGATGTTGCAAGTGGCCCTCTAGGGCTAGCCGCCCCCTCATAAGATTTTCCTTGTAAGGGCCAGGTGCTTCTCGCCCCCCAATGACCGGTGACGGTTCCAAAGTCCCCTATGGACTAAAACCACACCCATATCGAGGAGTGTTTTAGTGCGCTAAAAGTCCCACATAACCTCTATGCGCAATTGCGCATTTATATTGCATGCGACATTTGTTTATAAGATATCTTTTGAAGATTTCTCCCCTCGTAAAAAAATGCTTGATACAATACATCAATAAAAACCGTAGGTATTCAAACCGGTTAAGCCGTTTCTGAGAATACCTTGCACGAACGCACAAACAGACAAAAACTCTAAAAACTATTTTTTATAATTTTTTAAATAAGTAATAATATAATATTCGGACACCGATGTATTAATTAGACGAGTTTGTTTGCTGAATAATATTGATAAATTTCAATGTATTTCGACACACACCACTGATGTGTAAAAATGTTCATTGAGTTTCCGACCCGCTATAACATGGGCCTCTTCATGGGACCTGTAAATAAAAATATTGAAGTGTCAACAGCGTAACCTGCGTCCTCTGGTTTAGCTTGTGTCTTAAGACCGTTTCCACCAACCATGAAGTGATTTAAATCTACTATAAAATAAACGGGACAGTTGAACTCGCGTGAAGAGGGTTCCGTACGATGTTACCTATCATGTTTTTTTAAATCTACGCACAATATTGAGTGATTTACCATCTTATTTTAATATCATGGACTTCTTATAGGTTTTCCTATAATCCTATATTACTGTAGCAAATACTGTCACACTTTACTAAAAAAAAAAAAAAAAAAAAAAAAAAAAAAAAAAAACAATTAATTTTTATTTCGACTATGACTGTGCCCTACTTTGCAAGCCTAAATCTTATTCGGTGTATACTAAAATGAAGTCGTAGTAAAAAAAAAAACAATTTCTTACTATGATTGTGACGTTGACTGTATTTAAAATATTTATAAATTGAAACTCGAATAAGGTGCGAATCGTATCAGACGCTAAGTACATTCAATACAAAATGTATGAAGTATGATACATGGCATAATATGTACTTAGTCGGAAGCGAGTTGCGACGAGTGTTCGTGCGTGAAATGTACCGATGTTGATGCGCTGTTCTCATTAATTGATTATTCGCATGCGATTGCTGTTAACAAATTCAAATAACAGACATTTCGTTTATTCTATATAATATGTAGGTACTTATATAGAAGTGATGTCGATTATTTAGCATCAGACTTGAAGCTAATTTGTCTAGCAAGACGAAACATTTTTGCAAATAGGTACTGTTTAAATTTTTAAATTTGTTAACTTACATTCGACAAATAAACACTTATAAGTAGAGTAATTATTATTAAATTGAATAAATAAATTTACTAGCGACTAGTAACCCTGGAAAACCTCTGTGTGTACCTACATATAAAAAGAGTTCCACGTGTGTAGTTAGTTCCACGGATATATTTGCGTATGTGTGTAGTTATATATTTGCGCACACAAAAGTTTTTTTGTAACTGTGTGGAAATTAACTAAGGCCTATACATATATGTTCAATATATTTTTTTTAATATTAAGCAACAAAAAATATATACTTATAGATAAAAAAGTGTGATACGGCTACATGTTAAAAAAGTCCTATATAATACTAGAGACCAGTCCCCCGGCTTCGCACGGATTCTATTCGAAAACATTTAAATGTTAAAAAAAATTATGTATAGTTTCTTAAGTGTTTTCAATTCTTAATTTATTAAAAACTGTCGTTTTCACAAATATACAAAGTAGCTAATTGATCCTGATAATAGAGGTTTGAAAAAATACAAACAAAAGATTAATTATTCGAAATAAACAATTTGATTATTATTCAAAACTATTAGCTGACCCGAGAGACGTCGTTTTTCAAAAACCCGTGTGACTGTGGCAGCTGATGTGTGATTTAAGCAAAAAAAAAATCCGGGCTTTTTTTCCAATCCGTCTTCAACCAATATGTAAATCATATTTTAAAATTTTGGATTATTTTAGTAAAATAACAAAATTGTTATTTTACATATTTTAGTAAAATAACAAAATCGCTTTTCACTACACTAGCTAATATGATAAGAATTAGTCAAATTTGATTTTCGTAAAAACACTAAGTATGCGATTTACGATTACATATATAACAAAATTCATCATTATCACAGGCTATGTCTCTTCACTGCTGGATGTAGGCCCCAAGGCTCCCAAGGCTCGCCACCACGCATGGTCTTCTGTGCTTCGCATCCAGCCGCTTCCTGCGAAGCCTTTCAGGTCGTCTGTCCATCTGAGCGCAGGGCGTCCCACGCTGCGCTTTCCATTTCGTGGCCTCCATTCGAAAACTCTTCTACCCATCGGTTATCCGCTGTGCAGATGTGACCGGTCCATTGCCACTTTACGGGCTTCACTGAGGCAAATGACATTTACTATAGAACTCGCTGGCGGCGGAGACAATTCAACAGGCCTAGAAATGGTGGTTTTTTGTTTTTACCATTAGAACATCACACAAAAATTTTTTTTTTATGAATACAATTTTTTAATCTCATATTAACTTATTAATAGGTACAGGATTCATATGCGTGCAATAAGCCGTTTTCGAGAGAATTTTCAATAAAAGTCAAATTCTTCTTGTGTTCTACCTTTTTTTGTGAAGTTTCTATTACTTTAACGAAAATTCTAATCAATACAATTGGTTCTTCACATGTTTAAGTATAATATATATTTTTTTCAAAGCAATTGTCTTGTCCATTTCTTGTAACATCTTCATTAAACAATGGATATTTTTAGTATTTAGAGTTTGTCTCCCCCTTAACTTGCTAATTCTCTTGGTTATTCGGCGATTTTTAGAACCTCTAATCTTATCCATCAAAGAAACTCCGAGCATAGCTCGCTCCATAGTTTCAATTTGTTATTTTTTTTATTTTATTTTTTTACATATAAAGTAAAATAAATTGTCTGTCGGTTTTTCGTCAAACGCAACTGTGCAAATTGTAGCCGACTCTGTAAACGCGGTGTCCCCCAGTGGTCGGAGTCAAGGGGAATAGGTAAGTGAGCGCGACGCTTTTGCAAGAGATACTGACGCCTTGGCAGCCTCTGTCAAATGAAAAAGGTGTTGTAAAAAAGTTGTTACGCCGAGTAAAAAGTGGTGCATTCGTACTTTTTTGTTTCATTAACTTTCATAAGCACACCTGTACAACTTGGAATCTATCACGCTGTAGAAATGTATAATTAAAGGCTGTTAGGCGATCAATATTGTACAAGGTTCTTAATTCTATCGTTTGTATTGAGTAAAAACAAAAATTTAATTTTATAGTAAGTAAAATTGTTCCAAAATTTACTGTTTGAAAAATAAGGCTCTGTGTAAGAAAAAAGAAAGATTGTGTAGAGGACTAGCTTTTTTCTCCTCGCTTTGAAAAATTGAACTTACAAAGTCAAGTTTGCAATTAAGGTTTGGATTCAAAGTAATCATAATCATTACATTTTTTTATGTGAAGATCGGCAGACAGGCTGATGGTCCACTTGATGGTAGGTGGCTACCGTAGCGTTGCCTATAATACAAGCAACGCCAAAGCTGCTGTAAGTGCGCTGCCGACTACAGTAGGATTAAGGATAAGGAATTAGGAGTTGATAGGGAAATGGGCTTTGACATAGCTTACTCACTCACCGAAACACAACAGCACTCGTGCTGTTACACCTGTCTGCCAATCTTAACGTTAAAAAGAAACCTACTACTGTCTGACCAAAAATTTATAAATTGATAGTCAATGCCTGTATCAACAAGTGTTTATTAATAAAAACTGTTCCAATTTGAAACAGATTAAATATAGTTTGAAAAACACTATTCTTGTTAATAATGAATATTAACGCTAGAGTGTGCGACCATTGTTAAAAAGGAAAATGTTAGTTACCAAGTAAACGCGTTATACTACAACAATTATATCAATTAATTATAATTAAAGGCTAACAAACAGTAAGAGCTATGTAGTGCGAATCAGCCTGTAACTTTTTGTGATTTCACGCTTCAACTATAGATAAGGTCGTGTTTTTTTGTTCATTGCAACCGGTATTTTTCATGGAACATTAATGTTTATTTAAGCTTTTAATTTGGTTTATTAGTCAAGGAAAATAGATTACCAGTAGATATTTGCGTACCTATGTAGTAAGTAAAATACCTATGTCAAACGATGCAAACTCTGTTTAATAATTTATATATACCTAACTACGTATATAGTAGCCGGCAAACTTCTTGGACAAACGACCTTGAATGCGCAGAAACGAAAAATAGGCCTCTATGTCTCTCGTGATCTCTTTTCTCTCTATACCACCAACTAAAACGTTATTAGCTCAATCAATAAAAACCCAGTAATAAAAAAATAGCGTTTTTCAATGAAACAATATTTTTGTACCATGCGCAAACTTTCCCCTTTCCCCCACCACCTCACGCGATGGCCAATAAGTTTGCCGGGTACTATATTAAATTTATGTAAATACTAGCTGAGCCCGCAACTTCGTACGCGTGGTATTCGGTATGTGGTATAGAGCGTAATTTTTTTGTTTGTAAACCGATTGGAATGAAACAAACACTAATGTTACGGGAAAAAGGTAGGCTAATAGGCGCAAAAGGTAGGCTAATAGGTCCTGAACCTATGTGCGGACTACCAAATAGCCTAGCTCGCTGGACCATATGGAACCAGTGCTTTATTAAATCTTACCAACGCTGGATTAACTTGCCAGGTTTGAACCATTCCAAAGCGCTCATTAAAGCCTATAGTCGAAACGTGACAAATCAGGCTATGTCGCTTAGTAGGAGCAATTTGTGTATGCTATCTAGGGCACTAACGGGGCACTGCCGCCTCAATAGGCACCTAAAAGTAATGGGGCTCACTAGTACGGGAGAGTGTCGCTTCTGCCATGAGGCAGAAGAAACACCAATGCATATCCTGTGCGAATGTGGCCCCCTGATGCACAAGCGCAGTCACATCCTAGGAAGCCACACAATGGCTTGTGAAGATGTGAAGAATGCCTCTATCAAAAAAGTACTACAGTTCCTTAACGTGGTAGGTATAGGTAGAGAGCTTTAGTTCACGTGGCGATCACAATATTTCAGCAATGGACGAAGTGATACTGGTACTCTAGCAGACAGAAATAGCCACTAAGATAAGATAAGATAAGATAAGAATGTTACGGGAAGCTCGCTATAATACATCTATTTAAAGGGGAGACAAACGCTAAATACTAAAAATATCCATTGTTTAATGAAGATGTTACAAGAAATAGACAAGACAATTGCTTTGAAAAAAATATATATATTATACTTAAACATGTGAAGAACCAATTGTATTAATTAGAATTTTCGTTAAATTAATAGAAACTCCACAAAAAAAGTTAGAACACAAGAAGAATTTGACCTTTATTGAAAATTTTCTCGAAAACGGCTTATTGCACGCATATGAATCCTGTACCTATTAATAAGTTAATATCAGATTAAAAAATTGTATTAATAAAAAAAATTTTTTTGTGTAATGTTCTAATGGTAAAAACAAAAAAACACCATTTCTAGGCCTGTTGAATTGTCTCCGCCGCCAGCGAGTTCTATAGTAAATGTCATTTGCCTCAGTGAATCCCTTAAACCGTTTCTGAGATTAGCACACACAAATCCACAGACAAACAGACAAAAATTCTAAAAACAGTTTTACTGACCTCGGTAACATAAGTAAGTACCTACAACGTGTACAAATTGTTTTTTTGAAAAAAATATTTAATGTACAGACACGGGTCGTTTACGATTTTATTAATGTATAGATTATACTAATAAATAAAATTGAAGTGTATGTCTGTGAAAATAACTGATTTTTAAAGTATATAATAATGGCCAACGAGTTTTGTAATGCAATTTATACCTATTGAGAAAATTTATGTTTGAGAGTTACAGAACTCATTGCATTATATGTTAAAATTAATAATTTTATTTATCAAAAAAAGTTCTTAATAATAAAAGTCTGTTCGTTAATTGTTTTAAGTTATTCTGTAAATAAATAAATTATTATTAAAGTAGTGGGCAGGTAACTAAAATAAAAATCTTGTTTTACGGAGCAACACATGTCTATTTATTTGCAACTTATAATAAGTCATATATGTATATCGAAGTATATACGGTATTTATAAAAAAATCAATTTTTTTGTCTGTCTGTTTATTCCGGCTAATCTCCGAAACGGCTGCATCTATCTTGACGGGACTTTTACTGGCAAATAGATAATGTTATTTGTAGTAACTTAGGCGACTTTTATTTTAGAAAAAAAAATCATAATATACAGAATAAGCAGTATGGCGCGCGTCTCAGGCGATCGCTACAGCTAACGCCGGCTTATGTTATGAAAATTGACTAGAATTAATTATTAGTTACGTGCTAATTAGACTATTTGTTGGTTTTCTTATACAAATTAAGAAACTGTTCATGTAATTTTATTTGTGAAGGTTATAAAAATCTTACTATTATCACCGGAACACCAAAGTTCCAATTTTTATAGTTTTATTCTAGTTTAATTTTACCGGACTTACGGATTTTAAACATACATTATTATCTGGGAAGTAATCATAAGGAAGAGCAAAAAATCAAACTTTATTTTCAACCTTTTAATTCCTTGTCATTATGGATTAAATATTTAAAAAAGTAAGATATTATTAAAATTTCGTAGCACTAAGTGTAATTTTAGTCACTAATACATTTCATAATTTAATTACACTTGGTGATCAGTGTAAACAGTCCTGTTAGTCGAGATAAGAGTAATGTAGCCAAGTTTCGGGGCTGGTACCCCTCCCAGAGGGCGGCCCGACCGCGAATTAGGGAGCGTTACTTGATACAGAAACCTCTTTGATTAATTGCGCGAATCACGGTGGATTAAAAGATTTTAACAATTAACATTTTCACCTCTCGCTTCCAAAAAAAATCTTATTGCAAATTATATTATTTAAAGAAGTATCAGAATTATAATACACCCCACGTGTATTTGGAGATGTATGCCTAGAACTTTTATTACCTACCTACTAGCGCAATAGTTGTTCTGACAAAATGACGAAAAAGCGGGATTTTTACGTTTTTTCTGGCATTTTTCCAATTTTTTTTCTTTGTAAAAGTTGGATTAATTTAGGAATATGCTTGACTTCTTTAGTAAGACATATTAATTAGCAGCAATGTACTTTGAACTCTCAATGAATATGACAGAGTCTCCTTTGCGTAAAAAACGATGTTCTAATCGGGTTGCATCTGAGACAAATCATTTAACCTTCGGAAGCACATTGACATCATCAGGGACATTATTACGGTCGAATAACTGTTCGCCACCCACTCCTTAAATGTGAGCTCAAATTAAATGTAAATCGAACTGTTGTATGTTGTTCTTTGTTTGTCTTGTGTCATTACCAATTTCGACAAAATAAATGTCGGCATTGTCAAATTTTCAACCTTCATGAACTTTGTCTTGAATTCCGTAGTGAATTTGAAGGACTATATAAGTATTTTGTGAATACACAGAAACCTTCCTTGTTTATCGCTTTTTTTTTGTTAAGATCGGCAGACAGGCTGACGATCCACCTGATGGTAGGTGGCTACCGTCGCCTATAACACGAGCAACGCCTAAACTGCTGCAAGTGCGCTGCCGACTGCAGTAGGATTAAGGATAAGGGATTAGAAGTGGATAGGGAAATGGGCTCTGGCATCCCTTACTCACTCATCGAAACACAACAGCACACGTGCTGTTATTTCACGGTGGTCTTCTGTAAGGGGGTGGTTTTTAAGGGCTTGTAAGGGGCTGCCCAAATGACTGCGAAATGCAGTGTCACTACTTCCACTACTTTCCAAATCCAGACCAGAGCCAAATTTGAAAAGTTGATTTTTCAAAGTTGACCCTGCCGGGAATCGAACCCGGGAACTCTTTTTCCATTAGTGAAAACACTATCAAAATAAATGCGTGGTATAAAAGAAGTTAGAGGAGAAACAGACAGTAGCGAACAGCGACTTCATTTTATACTTTTAAGAGAATTAGTTACTAGCTGTATAGCGCGTAACTTTTTTGTCGATTGGAATGAAAGAAACACAAAATATTACGGGAAGCTTGCTAATGCATCAGTAAAAGCCGCATTCAAATCGGTTAAGCTTTTTCTAAGATTAGCGTGTACAAACGCGCTAGACAAACGGACAAAAATTCTAAATTATATTTTTTTGACCTCGGTAACATAAGTAGGTACAACGTAAACAAATTGTTTTTTTTTTTTTTAATATTTAATGTACAAACACGGCTCGTTTACGATTTTATTATATGTATAGATAGATATTGGTTCCGCTATAATAAATGCCTTAATTCAAAAATTTTCAACCAATTGATAAACTGGGCAGCCAGTCTGGTTGCAGTGACCAACTTCTTATAGAAAACGAACTGTTATGATTCTATGTTTGAGTGAGAGACGCCATGACCACCTGTATACTAAATTTCACGGTGATGGGTTGAGCAGTTTTAGATTCTATATGGATCATACATCCATCCATACATTCACTTTTATATATACAGAAGATATGATTATGTTATCGCTTATGATTATAAGCGATGGTAACCAACAAATGAAGAGATATCCTGCCTGTCGCTCTTTATTATAAAATAAAAGGATGCATAAGCTATTAAAAGCTTTTTCTAAAAGATTTTATGCTTCCATTTCTACTGAAATACAACTCGACAGAGCAAACTGACCATCTTGAAATAAAAGCTCGTGTGCATGGGTAAGGAATGCCAGAACAGACCCGTTATTGCATCGGTCCTGGCATCACATTTATTGTAGACGTCCACCTATCATCAACTGAACTATAGATATACCTTTTTTGGACTCTGTAGGAAACTGCCTGTGCCCACGCTAATTCCACTTTAAACTTGGATTCCCGTTTTGCTGATCAATAATATGAACTTACTTAATATAATAATTATTAAGAATCGACATCCCAGCCCAGACGTTTTTTTTATCCCGGTGTATCTACTTCTCTCTTGAACTGAAAATACCTTTATTGACACAATATACAGTCTATGTTACTCACAATTTTTCCTATACATATTTGATTAGATAATAAATATATTTCTATATTATTAGCTTTTGTAGTCCGCGCTGCTTATTTTTAGGCGTTCAAACATTTATTCTATCTTTGTTGCTGATATATTTGTGTGAAACATTGAATTTTTTTATATTTATTTTTAGATTCTTCGGGAACAGTTCTTCTGGATGAAAGGCACTCATGTCCTATACTGTATTTCTGATAATGTGTATGCAAAATTCCATGATGATCGGTTGAGTAATTAAGGCGTGAAACTCATTTTCGTTTTTACAATATTAGTTAGAATTATATATTATATACTCTACTATATATAGTTTTATTATATAAACAACATTTTGTAAATTTTCTTATTTTTAGATAAAATTTGATATTGTCCTTTTGTCCAGAGCAACGCAATTCTGTTTACCGGTTGCCCTTAAACATTGATTGACGAGACCCTCGCATTTTACGAGAGGCCTAATTAGTACGACACGGTCGTCTCCATAAAACCAGATCCAATGATCCTCGCCGTTGAATTTAGAGAGACGAACCAACGGGTAGGTAATTAACGGACGCGGCGGAACGTATTAATTGATTTCTATTCAAGAATATTGTTGAATATTGTGTGCCACTTGTAAATCAGCCAATGGATGGTCACGAGGCTTAATCAAGTGGACAAGGTTCTTCAGGCGTTCAGCGTTTTTTAAATAAGTTTTTACTAGAGAAAGTCGCCTATAACACAAAGCCACAGTTGCTGCAAGTACACTGCCGACCTTAGGATTAAGGATATGAGATTGGAAAGACAAGACCAACAGTTTATGTGTGGGTATGTGTGTGTGTGTGTGTGTGCGTGTGTGTGTGTGAGAGAGAGAGAGAGAGAGCCTGGTGCCCGCGGTGGGTATTGAAGAATACCTGTATTACAGATCACCGGATCTCACTCCGCAGGTTGCACAAAAGTGACACCCACAAATTGCAAGAAATTATAATTGACTTAAATACTAAAAAATGTAATATAATAAAAATAGGTTACTAAAATATATTGTACCGTGGATAAATAATTTGTTCCGTTTCTTCGTAGTCTAAACTCTTAAGCAATTTTGTGACTACTGCTTTGCATCTAGGAAGTGGAAGAGGATATATTAATAGGATGGAATTGATATTGTTGTAAAGGTATCCGCCTACAAAACAATAGAACCTATATGAGATGCCCAAGTTGAATTTTCTGGATGGTCAAATAAGCCCCCCTCCACGTCTATCCTTCTCCAGAACGGGACTGTACGGTAGTTGATTATTATAACTTTATTTCTATATTTTTCATATCAGACTATTAGTGGTAATAGTGGTAAGATAGTTTTCAGACATACAAATTACAATAGAAGTTGTAGGGCACATTGTGTTTCGCAATCTAAATTGGGCAACCCGTCTGGTGTCAGTAACCATCCCCTTACAAAAGACCATCATAAAATAACAGCTTGTGTTGTTAGCCACCTACCATCAAGTGGACCGTCAGCCTGTCTGGCGACCTTTATATAAGGATAAACATTATTTATTCCAGTGATAAAGAGAACTAACACAATAAATTCATTTCATTAATGAAATTATTTAAAATTCACTTAAATATATATTACCCTTAAATTTTTTCTCTGACTTAACGCAATCTATGTATTAATTTTTTTTTTGTGTAACTTTCTTCATTTCCAATTTCTATGTTAATGTACTGCTGTACATTATATCTAAGTAAGTAATGTTAAAGCTATATAAACTTAAATAGGTTTAATGTAAGTAGGTATGCAGATATGTGCTGGCATGTTGTAACATACATATATTTTATTATTATTTAAGGCGAGGACTTAGCAGAAAAGCTTTATTTTCGTCGCCTAATATGACTTGTTAAAGTAAAATAAAAACTTAGATAAAAATACAGAGCATTATAGACTATATTTAAAAAAGTTTGAATCGGGCGGCATTTATACAATAAGTTATAATTTCTGAGAAAAAAAATAGTAAATTACTGCCTATAAAAAAACTTTCTCGTTACAGTACTAATAAAAAATTTCAGCGACAACTATTTTATTTTTTTAGCTTATTAATTAATTTAAGTTCTGTACTAAAGTTTTAATAGGCTACTTTTATTTCTTTTTTCATATTTAACACAATATTTAAGAAAAACGTTCCAATTTTAAATCTGTTCGTTTGTTTCCGAGAAGCTACAAAAAATCGTTGTGTAATATTTTGCACCTTCATAGGTTTGCGCTCATTTTAGTAAAAATTATGTTCGGTCTGATATTAGTCCTTGTCTTAAATATAGAATTAAGATGTTGTTGATGTTAGTCTTAAATATAGAATACCTAATTGATTGTCTTGTGTTGTCCATCTGCTTGAAAACATGTATCTAAGTAAACTTGTGCATTTTAGTAAACGTTTATTATCATATTATTTTATTTTAGTTTATTTAAAGATCCATTATACTTTTCAATAAGTATTGTCATAAGACAAATATATACCTAATACCTAATACAAAAAAATATATAATCACGACATAAGAAAAAAAATAGTCAATTACCCCATATTCCCACAAAAAATATTGTATTTTTTTATGTGTAGAGTTTTTAATTTTTGAGACTGAGAGGTCTTTTTATACTGGTTGTATTAAAGTACGGCTGTAACGGAAATTTTTCGGCTATCAAAAAGCAAGTCAAGGGGTTTGAGGTTTGAAGTGATCAACTGAGCTGAGCTCTTTTTGAAAATGTTACGTTACGCTGTTCGGAATGTTGAGTGTTTAACAACTTGTTAATTGAAACAAGTTTTTTTTGCACCTGAACCTAATGTTTTGGTAATGCAACTCCGAACAATTTATCTGAATATTTCTACCGCGTTGAAAATGTATTTACTGTGATTGCTTGTATAGAAAGTGTCAGCTATACATGGAATATTATACATTAGGGTTCTTCGAGTAATGTCTTTGAAATTATTTACCTAACCTACCACGTTTTGAATTTATGACTGCAAGATAAATCCATGACCCATAAGATATAACTCAAACTAAACCAATTTTGTATTTATCAATAGTACTTATTATTTCGCCTATCTCATGACCTTTGAGATAGGTTACGAAGAAGGAATTCTTTCACATTCAATGAATCTTTGTGGTTCACGTAATCAATATAGATAATGTCCTCTTAAAATAACAGTAAAACTGTATGATTTATGCATCAGATAAGTTGTGAGTTCTTCGTGAGCGGTTTATATTATTTTTTATTGATTTTCAGGTCATCTTTTGTAACTCCCGACACCAATGAGTGAATTGATTGTCCTCTTGTTTATTTATTGTTTCTTTGAATAATTTGACATTGTGTTTTAAAAAGAAATAGGTAGTTATAATTAACATCTTTGAATAGGACACAGCAAAGTTTAGATTAGTAATTCTATGATCCTTAAATCCATTCATAACGAAATATTATAACTATAAGAAATCCGATCGGCAGACAGGCTGACGGTCCACTTGATGGTAAGTGGCTTCCACAAGCAAAGCTACAAGTGCTACTACTACGCTGCCGACTACAGTAGGATTAAGGATAAGGGATTGGGAGGGGATAAGGAAATGGACTCTGGCATCCCTTACTCCTCACCAAAACATAACAGCATAAGTGCTGTTATTTCACGGTGGTCTTCTGTAAGGAGGTGGTTAAGGCCTCAAGACGGGCTGCCCAAATGACTGCGAAATGCAGTGTGCCCTGCCACTACTTTCCAGATCCAGACCAGAACCAACGTTGAAAAGTTCATTTCAAAAGTTGACTCTGCCGGAATCGAACCTGGGACCCCTAAGAGAGAGCGTTAAGGAAAGCTTCCTAACCACTCATCAAACGGACTCGTCAAATAAAATAAAAATAAAAATAAAAATGAAATCCTTACTAATAGTTCTGTGGTAATAGCACAGTCTAACCATACTTACGTCATACAGTCAGACAACGAATGTACTTGCGTAGAGAAACGTTCGGCGAACTCGCTTCAGTTTGCAGGCTCGAACATTGTGCGTTGCCCGACTGTATGACTTAAGGCGACGCCAGCCCCTAATGATAAAAAATCCACTTATTTGTAATCGTTTTCCTTTTAAATTATCATAATAATTATAATTTAAAAAAAACTCAAATCATCTGCAGGATATATGAAAGGGGATCATCATAATTATTTTTTAAATTATATTTAATTATATATATAAAAAAATTACTAAGTCGGGGTATTAGATTGTGTCGATATTGTAACCGTGCGATTTGCTTAATAATCAATTCCTAAGATAAATTTTAAGATCCACTATGTGAAGTTTCATCAAAAGAAAAATTTGAATTATACTTTATTTACTTTTTAAATAGATATTTCCGAGATTTGCAAGTACGGCGCGGGTAGCGACTCCCCCTCAGCAGTCCCGTCAATTCAGTGCGGGACGAGTTTTGCGGCTGGAGTCGCCTTAAGTGTGGTTAGACCGTGGTAATAGGACTAAATTTCAGTCTCTTATAATCACTAATTCTTTATACTGCCCATTCGAAACGCAGATTGTATGAGGAATAATTCAACAAGAAACCACGTACATACTTCATTCTTCAGTGACAAGTTGCTATTCATGCTGTACTAAGCTAAGAATGTTGAAAATAGCTTAAGACCTCGTTATAGAAGCATATTAATTGACATATAAAACACTAGCTACCCACCTCGGCTTCGCACGGGGTTTCCGCCTTTATCGCTCTATCCATTAGTAAAAGCAAAGAAACAAACAGGCCGACAGTTAATTATTCGTATTGGAAGTAAGGCTAAATTAAAATATTAGCCAAACTGTCCTTTAGTATCCGGACTCTTGTTACTGTTACTGTTTGTCCTTATTTGGGTAATAATAATAACGTGTCCTAGATAAGTAAATTAAATTAAATTTAATTAATTTCACATAACATCAACGTGATATTTTGGAAATTTAAGCATGTATGGTTTTTAAATCTTTTAGTTTAATCTTTTCATATATCCTATCCTATTTTTAAGTAGAATACAAAGGCCGCATAGAAAGTTAGAACTGGCCAGAAAGTAAAGACAGATATGAAAAATAAATATAAATTTCAAATTAAAAATTCTTCAGGAAGCTGTCGATGTAATTTCATTCAGTTGACATTTGCTTTTACAAATTTGTGTTCTTTTAAAAAATGTGTGTTATGCGAAAAAATTAATTTCAATGAAAAATAAAAAAGACCCTCCTTCCCAACGGCAACGCTTCAGCCCACTCCGCCAGACGAACAATCGAATATTTGACTATGGAAGGTGTGGAATTAGTGAGTCATCCTCCTTGTAGTTCAGACTTGGCACCATGTGGTTTCTATTTATTCTCAAAAATAAAAGATAAACTTAGAGAAATTCGCTTTATGAGTCCTGAAGATGTAGTGAAAGCGTTCGAAAACGCCGTGAAAGACACCCCTAAAAAAGAGTGGACCCACTGCTTGAGTCAGTGGTTCCATCGTATGCGACGGTGCTTACAAAGGAATGGAGACTACTTTTAAAAACAATAAGAATAGCTTCCTACATTATTTAGTTTTGGAGTTTCTAAAAACTTCCTATTGTTTATTTTGTAACATATCTATTCTAAATTTAAACACAGCCGTCCAAAGGCTTCCTAGAAACTCTTGTGACTGTTTTACAAAAATTGTGTTTATTTATCTATGGCCAGTTATAATTTCCATGAGCCAAGTATTTAAAAATCTATCCATCAAAAAAGCGACACGAGTTCAGACGATTCGGCACCAGAATAAACAATTCTGTCACACAAGGAAGTGTTTGGCAAAAATTGTGAATTCCCTGTGCGTTCAAGTATTCGTCACCGATTAGCAATAATCCGAAATAGTCTCAAAGATGTATGAGGCGTCAATTGAGGTACATTAAAACGTCGTGATCGGAATGATGTTAGGAACAATTGTGCCGACCACACCCGGACATGAGGTGATGGATTCATGACATAAATTAACGGTTTTATTGGCTTTGTTGTTGGCAGCCGACAGCATGTTACCAGGTTTTGTCGTGTATGCAGTGAATCGTAAAACTGACTTTGAGGCTTGCGAGGTTGAACCGAATTGTGAATGCTAGTTTTGGCGTTAAACAGTATAATGTATGAACTGTTGTGAAAAATTGTCACTATTTTGTATATTTATGTTATTTTTAAGGGAAGGCTTCGAGGCAGGTTTTTTAATGTGACAATTAAGTTAGTAACCTTTATTAGTTAGAAAAGTTTGCCTTTGATACTTATTTAATGTTCCTTTCAACGTATACAACAAAAATATAAATACATGCAACTATGGTGGATATAAAACGATACCACCGGCAATTTTTGCACACCGGCAAATGAATCCCCATTTCCCTTGGTTACGGCATCACACGTGAACGGGTAGACCGATTTTAATTCGGTTTTCGCTAATGGAAAGAGGGATAAACGGGTAATGTTCATATGTATAAAAATTGCACCCCGGGCGAAGCCGGGGGCGGGTCGCTAGTAGGTATATTATAAAAAAGCCCTGTCCTCTTTTCCGCTAACTTCTTCTAAAACACTCAACAGAATTTGATGCGGTTTTCACTAATTGAAAGAGCTATAAACGAGGAAGCTTTGTGTATATAATTTTGTAGAAAATTTGCATCCATACGAAGCCAGGAACTGGTCGCCAGTAAGATTAACTCTTTGGTTTAATCTTATTGGCAGTAAAGAATTCCGTATTTGTAATGCAGAGGAAAAGGCGTTTCTTCAAGCCGCAGTAGGCATATTCGATTACTAAGACATCACACACGTACGCGTGTATCCAACAAGTTAGGTTTCGCTTAACTCACCTACAATGTAGGTCGAGCCATTGCAATGTTGCATTGACATTGATCAAGGTTATTAACGTGTGGCCTTGGCCTCTACTGATACTATGTGGCAATTAGGTCAATTCCTGTCTATATTTTTTTTACGATAATATTCTTCTAAACCTGGGATTGAGGTTGATATTGTTGATATTACTTATAATGTATTGGTTTGAGGATCCCATAGCAAGACTATGAGTTGGAAGACAAATATTGTCTTGGTGATTACCAACAATCAGAGGCGTATAGTCTTTTTTTATATTAAGATCGGCAGACAAGCTAACGGCCCACCTGATGGTAGGTGGCTACCGTCGCCGTCACAAACAACGTCACAGCTGCTGCAAGGGCGCTCCCGACTACAGTAGGATTAAGGGCTCTGGCATCTCTTAATCACTCACCGAAACACAACAGCACACGTTCTCTTATTTCACGGTGGTATTCAGTAAGTGGGTGGTTTCTGTCGCCAGAGGACCCAAATGACTGCGAAACGCAGTGTGCCCTGCCACTACTTTCCAGATCCAAATTTGAAAAGTTGACCCGGCCGGGAATAGAATCCGGGAACCCTAGAACAGAGCGTTAAGGCGAGCACCTTAACCACTTTTAATTTCAGGCGTGACTTGACTGGCTGGTCACACTAGAAGAGCTCTTGATACAACCTCTCATGAATACAATAATTTTAGCATAGATTTATGCCAAAACTTACCGATTTAATTTATATTCAAGCGTAGGTTGTAATAAGTATGAATATTTTTTTATTGCATATAATATATTCATTGCCGTTTAACGATAATTTTTAGTATTTAAAGAATATTTTTAAAAATGCTAAAAAAAGTTAGCTTAAAGGCACTACCAGACAGCAAAGACTTATCGCCCCCGCAACTTTATCTAAGCTAATAAATAGTACAAACTGTTTCTAGAGGGAGTTGACTTTTTTGTTTCTTTTTTATTTTAAAAATATTATTATGACTGATAATATATCGCTTAGTAACATTTATCATGAATGTCTGGGAGAAATTATCGAAATTATTTTTAAGCGTCACATTGACACTTGCTTCTTTCTAAGGCGTTCTTACGACGGTTTTGTGACGGTAAGTGGTTACTGTCGCCTATAAATACAAGCAACGCTTGCTGGATCCAAGTGCACTGCTGAACTTAATGTTAAAGGATAAGCGACAGGGTGAGGGATTTAGGATAACGGGGACCCATTCCCATGCTTGCAGTATACTATTACCAATAAAATATTATTAACTTAATTATCAGTTAATTTGTCTCGCCTAATACGTCAATGTGAATTATTGTTATCGAGCGACTTTATCGTTTTACATAAAGTCGTGTCGTTCTACACATATCGTGCGATAAATCGCGGCTGTGTGTTGGAGCCTTAAAAGGATTCTTCGAAACCGCAAGAAACAGCTGGACCTATACAGTAAAGTCAAATGAAACTATATAAAGAAATAAAAGTATGCACGATAATGCATTACAGGTGGCCCAATGCTCAAAGGAAATTCGCTTCGAAACCGCAGACTAGCTTAGTATTTCTTTTATTATTATTAGTACAAAGTAATACAGAAGTATTTTAAAGCGGTGCTTAGTACGTTTTATTTGCAATTATTTCTCTTGTTAAGTCGAATAGACGAACAAATCATTTCATATCGCGTGCAGCTAAAGAGCTGCACAAAATAAAAAAGTAATCGACACGCCAATTGTTAAGCTCCGATACTGTGTTCAAAGTAATTTTATTACTAATCTACGTTAAAGAATCACCCGGTGATCTTTAACGATTGTCGTTTTTAAGTACATAATTGAGGCCTAAGACATTTTTTTATGTAAGTTCGACTTACCATCAAGTGGACCGTCAGGTGGCTAATACCGTCTATGAAATAAGCAACGCACAGGAGCTGCAAATGCGTTGCCTGCAATATTAGGATTAGGGATATGGATCCCTTACTCTGGCATCCCTTACTCACTCACCGCAACACAACAGCACACATGCTATTATTTCATGGATAATTCAAGCTTGAATTCCGATCAAGCCAGCTGGTACGTCTGCTAATGTCTTAAACAATAGCAGTAGCAGTTATTTGAAAACGGTCTGGATTTTTGTCATTTTAAAACAATATTGAATTAAAAGATGCGCATAGTAAAGAGACTAGCTTGAAAAACTCATATATTGAGAGGATTCAGAAGAAATTTCTTCGATAACTATAGATTAAAAATGTAATTACTGGACTAAAAACATAGATTTAAATGACCACTTTCTCTTGCTTATAGACGTAACATTAGATATATTTGTTACTTTATAAATAATTGAAAGGTTAAGCCGTTTTTGAGATTAGCGTGCACAGACAAACAGACAAAAATTCTAAAAACTATTATTTCGACTTCGGTAACATACGTACAACGTGTACAAATTGTTTTTTTTTTTTAAATATTTAATGTACAGACACGTCTACTTTACGATTTTATTATGTGTATAGATTGTAATGTTACAAAAAAAATTAATAATAAGTTCAATGAGAAAAGACCGCAGGAATACTGTCCGTTCTAACACACAGGGCACACTGCGTTTCGCAGTCATTTGTGCAGCCCGTCTGGCGGCAGTAACCACCCTCTTACAGTAGACCACCGTGAAATAACAGCACGTGTGCTGTTGTGTTTCGGTGAATGAGTAAGGGATGCCAGAGCACATTTCCCTATCCCCTCTTAATCCCTTATCCTTAATCCTACTGTAGTCGGCAGCGCACTTGCAGCAGCTTTACGCGTTGCTTGTGTTATAGGCGACGGTAGCCACCTACCTTCAAGTGGAAGGTAGGTGGAAGCTTCTGCCGATCTTAACATATAAAAAAGGTTGAAGCTATCAAGACAATCGCCGAGTTTGTTAGTTTGCAACTTTACTCCCTGCTGATACTAAATAATTATTTGAAATTTTACGACAAATAGAAAGTGTTGGGATAGAGATATTAAAAAAAAAAGTGGCAAATGTTCCGCTAATTTTCCGCCCAAGTATTACGTCATAGAGGCGCCTCGCCGATCGAGTCCGTGACTTGAAAAAAACACCAGGTTTTTTTCTGGGTTATTCTCACAGTACTCGGTTAATTTATATTCATTCCACCACCCAACTGTTCCCCCTATCTTAGTTAAATACGTGGAATGATTTGATACAAATTTCGAGAAACGGAACCGGGTAACCAAATTAGTAGAAACTGGTGTCTCAAGGACTGTTTCTTGTAATGTAACGTAAATAGAATGATTTAATTGTGTTTTTTTTAGACAATTTATAGCTAATAGTACAGTCTGCATTTGAAGTAGACTGAATATGTTCGAGACAAAAATCTAGGAAACATTAGCATCGCTAAAACGTTGTTTACTTCTTGCTGCTTCCTGCCTAAAATAACTGAAAACGATATATCATTTTACTAATATTATACAAAGTTAAAATTTGTATGTTTGTATGTAGAGGGTAATCTTCGAAACTACTCACTCATCCGATTTAAATTCTTTCACCAATAAATAATTGGAATATAATATTAAGTCCATTATGGAAATAATGGACATGGCCTATATCAGTTATACTGTAAAATGAAAAGGCTTTTTCGTGATAATCGAATTTGCAAACTAAGTCGACGAAAAAACGGTCAAACGAAAACGTTTCTTTCAAACGCTGCTTTAACGGTGAGAGAAAAAAGTCTTTTCGCATATAGTATGTATAAATTGTAATAAAATCTCTTTGGCTGTACTATTTGTATCTGGCTGGTTTTAATGACATTAAAAAGGTTACATTTCAAAAAAAGAAACGAATTAGTAAAATGTTGTTTCTAGCTATTTTTCATTTGTTTTTCTTTCTCTCAAAATGAGTGAATCTAATGAAGAAATTCCATACATTTTAAAATTTTATTACAAAAAAGGAAAAAATGCAACGCAAGCCGAAAAAAAATTGTGACGTTTATGGACCTAATGCAGTGTCAGTAAAAGTTAGCATAAAGTTGGTTTAAGCGTTTTCAATCCTGGAATTTTGATGTCAAAGATGCACCTCGCTCTGGTCACCCTGTTACGGATAAAAAAGTGGAGAAAGATCGGCATATCAGTAGTTACGACATAACTGAAGAACTGGGAATTGACCACAAAACAGTTTTGACCCATTTGAAAAAAGCTGGATACACAAAACTCGATATTTGGGTGCGACACGAGCTCACTGAAAGAAACTGTGCAGAAACTGTCACAGACTGTGCCAAAACTCGGGTTAACTCGCAATAAGGTGATGCTGTGTGTATGGTGGGGTTGGAAGAGCATTGTTTATTATGAGCTTTTACCGCCGTGCAGGACCATCGACTGCCAGCAACTGATGAGGTTAAAGAAAAAAGTTGAGAGAAAGCGGCTGGAATTGATCAATAGAAAGGTCTTTCATCACGACAACGCTAGACCACACACATCTTTAGCCTCTCAGTAAAAATTAAGAGAGTTTGGCTGGGGTATTAATTCATCCACCATATAGCCCTGACCTTGCACCTTCAGATTTCCACCTGTTTCCGTCTCTACAGAATTCTTTAGGCAATATCAGATTAACATCAAGAGAGGTCTGCCAAAACTACTTGTCGCGTTTTTTGATCAGTAGTCCCAAAATTTCTACAGCAACGATTCAGTCTCAGGATTGATAGCAGATATATATTACATATTATTATACTAAATTAACTGGTAATATTATCATATGATTTGTACAGGGTAAACTTTTGTCAACGGCTTACGTTAACGGGTGATTAACATTATTAATCACCCGATGGAAAGGAGATCACCTCTATGGAAAGGAGCACATAAGTTAATAAAGATTAATTTCTCGGTCGTCATTTTGTTCAAAACACAAAAACTCTTTGGTTGTAACTCATAAGTTCATGTCGCGACGCATTCCACCGACCTCTGTTCGATTTTCGAACTATCCGCGGAATACAGTATGATGTTTAAAATGTCTCTGCAACTTCGTACGTAGCGTACTTATCACTGAAAATTAATTAGTGATGAAATTGATAATAAATTAAAATAGAAAATAAAAGGTAAAATCACCTTTGTTTTCTATAATTAAGAGCACCTGTATAATAAAATTTTATATCAGATTTTTACTTGTAAATCTAAGTTGAACAAAATTAATTTGTAGTTATTAAAATTAATTAACCTATACCTTAGTGATCCGTTGTCTAACACTGGAACGCAGTAGATAATCAGGGGCCCATTTTTCATATAAAACATTTATATGAGAAACTGTCAACTGTCAAAGTTAAATTGACAATTATCCATATAAATATTTTACGCTAGCGAATGCGGTCATTATAACTCATGGTAGAGGTACTGTTCTAAGTCTCTAATGTTATCATAAACACCCCTTTGAAATTTTACTCGCAAATAATGAAACAGATCGGTAATTGGTATCATAAAATTTTATTTACCTACTGGAAAAAATTTCTTATTTATAAATTAAACCTCAAATGTGAACTCTTCTTCGCCTCAAAAACGAAAAATTTTACTATTTTACTGAACGAACCAGCCAACCATACCAGATAACCATATTATGTAGATAATTTGCTCATATAGTGAGCAGGCACAAACTATGTTATTTTACTATTCTTCCCATATCTAAATTCAACCTAATCTATTTTTTAAACTACAATAGATATATCTAAGTAGTTTACAGAATATATTTTAATACAAAGAGAAAATGTTTGTTTATTACCTACATATATTCTGATACATTCAATTTGGATTCCTCAGCTATGCTTGTGTTCTGTCTAAGTTCGTTAAATATAAGATTCGCGGCCAAAAGGGCAACTAAACAATAGTTCAATTAACATTAAACCAATCAGGAGCACTCAAAGCGTCCGTAAACGTACCAAATTAATTAAATTCCGGACCAAATTGGATCAGCCTGTAACCATTGGGTTCGGTTCGGTGGCGCCGTCCCGAAATTCTCTGACGGCCGTGATGCCGCGATAGGGCTCCTACATGTATTATGTATAACAAATGGGAGACATCAAAAATAAAGCACAGGGAACGGGAGCCTCTACATTCGGCCCTGAATTCGTGGGGCCTCTCCACGTGGATACATTCTCGGCATTTCGTCGCAAGCGTACGCGGACGACGCCGCCATTTAATTTTGCTCCTTTTTTGGCGCGCGACGACTCGAGCTTCGTATCGCCAAATAATTCCAACTAGGAATCTCTTTTACTATATATTTTTTTACCAATCTAACGGCTTGGTATTCAATACCTATTTATCCATTTAACAAAATTGTATCTGACCAGTAGTACCTAACATACCTCGTATTAGCAGGAATAGGTACAATTAACTATACGGAAAAACTTCAATGTTAAAATTTCTATTCATTTAATTCGAAGGTATTGTTTAAACAACGTTATTTTGAAAAATTTACACTATAGGTACTTACATTACGTAGCAAATTATTAACAATTCCAGGCGCACCTAAATTCATTCGTTAGTTATAAATTGTCGGACACATTTAATCGAATTAGTCATATACATATATGATGACTTGTGTATATTATCTTTAAAAAAAATCTATGGAAATAAAAGAAAATTGACTTTATGTCGCGAACAATTACGAAAACCGTTTAAGACAAATGAATCTTTCTAGAAATAAATCACACTCAAATAAATAATTAGAGTTCAAACAACGAATATGACTACGCAGAATGCCAAAAAATTAAATGTAAAAACACAAAATATTATAATTAGTAGCAATGGTCAGAACACATAGTACGGAAAGCCGGCTGGCTCTGAACCTGAAATATTCTAGGGTGGAGACCACGGATTGGCAAGCTGCGTAGGACATCCACCCATAAGATGCTGCCATAACGCTGCTTCTGACCGGTCATACTGGCAAATTATAGGGGAGGCCTATGTCCAGCAACGCCAAGTCCTACGAATGACGTGTCGATGAAAAGCACAAAATAAATTTGACATTATTTAACTTTGAAGTCAAATTAAAATAAAATAATTATACTAAATATTTTTAGTTGTAAACTAGCAAATTTTATCATAGTCGAAACGAAGTAGCGAGCGACACGTTGATAATACCTGATTTTTAATTATTCTATTACTCTGTACTTGTCAGAGTCATTTGACATGTGTCAATCGGTTGTCACTGCCAATTATCTTTTTAATTCTGTCACGTACAGTCTTGTTTCTCACCGAAGGATCTATTAACGAGGCTTATCACGTATATAGAGCGCGTTGCCACTGAATGCGTATCGCAGTCTTTTACGAATTTATTTGTTTTACTGTAATTAACCGCTGCTAGCTAATTGGTCTTTGATGAAATCGGGGCCTTGAGAACAAACCTTTAATTGACTGCCTCAAGTAAATATGCATTACGCATTACGCATACACATTATCTTTCGTGACCTAAAATACCAATATACTGTTTTAGCTTTTTACTTAGACTTTGGTTTTTTTTTTATATTAAGATCGGCAGACAGGCTGACGGTCCACATATTCTATATTTTAAATTAAATTGTCTATGTTATATATTTAAATTTAAATTGTCTATATTTTAAATTGAGTATTTATTTTCATTTTTTAATTGGAACATGGATGACGCGGATGAATTAGGATGAAAAAATATAAATTTTAATTATAATCTATACAAATATTGAAAAGGGAGAGAACTGATTTTGTAATTTTGTTTATATATGGAGGGTAATCTCCGGAATCACTGTGCATATTTGAAAAGTTTTTTCACTATTTCAAAGATACCTTATTCCAAAAGGGACATGAGACATTACACATTACAAACGCCCCAATCGCACCCGGCATGGGCGCGTCGGTATAGTAACTTAGTTTCCATAAAAAAGGTTGTTTACATGAGCTAGTCTCTTAAATTTCTTACCTATATTGTGCTCTTATTCTTGCTTATTCATTACAAACATATAAAAATACATACCTACATACATACAAATCTTTTCTCTTTATAATATTAGTAAGTATATTGTAATATAAAATATGTTTGTTCATATTTAATGGGTAGGTAATCTCTGAAACTACTGAATCAATGCTACAGATTCCGCCGAATGATAGCTACTAACACTATCTGTTGCTAAGTCTTACTAAAATTAGGACAAATTGAGAAAAGCAGCATTAATACCAAGTCCTTGACAAATTAGTGGTTCTAATTAAATTAGTATTATTTTGTTAAGAAATAAAACAAAAGTTGAAAATGTAAACTTTTTGCCTTCTTTAAAAGTGAAGATAAAAAAACTGCGCAGCCATTTTGAAATAGTTCGAATTTCGAATCGGACCTCCTTTTTTGAAAAGAGTCTAAATCGAATGCGACTTCTTAATCGTCGCGACGCGTTTGCAATCGGAAAGGTTTAGGCGCATTTGAATAATTATTCATTCTTTATCGGTTGATCTGTTCACAAACCCGAAGTGTATAGAGGCGACATGCGACATGACATCGACAACATGTTTCTGTCCACTTTTTGTGCGCTGCGACTCTAATCGACACTTGTGCGGAGGACGACATCTCTGACACCGCGTTCACGATCAAAAGACCCGCTTTTTTAACTCTTGGAACGTTTTATTTACATTCACTCTTATTAAATCCTGTCATTTGACTTTCAAACATGACAGTACTTCCCTATCAATGTGTGATTGTTTGTGGCTTTTTATCAAATACTAGCGACACGCCCCCGGCTTCGCCCGGGTGCAATTTTTAAATATATGAACATTCCCCGTTCATCCCTCTTTCCATTAGTCAAAACCGAATTAAAATCGATCTACCCGTTCACGCGTGATGCCGTGACCAAGGGAAATGGGGATTCATATTAATATGTAGAGACTAGCGACCCGCCCCCAGCTTCGCCCAGGGTGCAATTTTTATTTATAAGAACATTCCCCGTTTATCCCTCTTTCCATTAGTGAAAACCGAATTAAAATCGGTCTATCCGTTCACGCGTGATGCCGTGACCAAGGGAAATGGGGATTCATTTTTATATATATGTAGAGATAGTAGAGATTTAGTCTTATTTTTAACAAGCTGAACCCGCAACTTCGGTATAGCGCGTAACTTTTTTGTTTGTAAACTGATTGGAATGAAACAAACACTAAATGTTACGGGAAGCTCGCTACAGTACATCGGTGAAAACCGCATTCAAATCTGTTAAGCAGTTTAACATGCACAAACAGACAAAAATTCTAAAACCTATTTTTTTTGCCTCGGTAAGGTAAGTCCAATATGAAAAAATATTTAATGTACAAACACAGCTACTTTACGATTTTATTATATGTATAGATAACTGAATTGTAGTATACCTACTTATATTCTGTTGTAATAACCTATTAATAAAGTATGGAATTACAATATATAATTATTTATTTTACTCCCACCCTTGTCTTTTTAGTATGGCTGAACCTATATATTTTTAAAATTGTACTGTCAATATTTTTTGTAATGTTTAATCATTCTGATATTAGTAAAGAAGACATAATCCCTAAAGACGTATATACCTATTACTAACGTACTTTTAAAATCATTACCCCTATGTAACATGGTATTTTATATATTTATTTAGTACGTAGTAGCAGGGCACACTGTGATTTGCGATCATTAGCTAAGCAATCCATCTGACGACTACTCAACAGAACCATCAGAACCAAACACAAGGCATTTTGTTTTAACAGCATTTCTGCTGTTTCCCCATCCCCTCCTAATCCCTTGTATTTTAACCTATTAAATTCGTCTGCTCCTTTTCAATCCTTACAGTAGGCCCTATAAGTCGTAATTAGAATAGGTAGATGATCTGTCAAAACATGCTACTGAAAAAAAATTGCATTGACATGCATTTACAAGGTGTATCTGACAGTTATAGGCCTGTTTATAGTACACATATGTAGATTAACGCTAGGATAGCGCTTAAATAGCACGGATGTAACCTTAGTTACATCCGTGCTATTTAAGCGCTATCGAGTCAGGCCACCCTGTGTGAAGGTGGCGCCGTAAAGAGTGTAGTTACGTCACGTCACGCTTATCTCTGATCGAACACAGACATGCGTCGAGTAGACTTAAGTGTTCATTGTTTTTATTCGAGTTAAATTATAATCCAGTAATTGGATATTTAAATGAAAGAAAGAAGAAAGAACGAAAGACTTTTCACTTTTTCACTGCACGAAAGACACTGACATTATATACAAAACAGGACAGAAACTAATAAAAAACGGCTCAGCATTGTGTATATATGTATACATGCACACTTACATACCCCTATATACATGTAGACATGTAGATACATCGAAAAATACCTACATAGGTAAGAAATAATATAACAAGTTATAACAAAATACTTACACAATGCAATACAATCTATACACAATGCACTGCTTCGATGATCCCTTGAACAGAGAAAAGGCGCGGAGATAAGGAAATTCATAATTATGCATTCATAATGCGTAATATTATACTAACCTAAATTTCGTGTAAATAGCCATTTTTATGAAACAACCTCTAATAATAGCAGTTATACCTTTTTATGTTAAGATCGGCAGACAAACTGATGGTCCACTTGATGGTAGGTATCTACCGTCACCTTAATACAAGCAACACACCATAGTAGGATTAAGAGATTAGGAGTAGATAGGGAAATGGGCTCTGGCATCCCTTACTTACTCGCCGAAAACACACGTGCTATTATTTTACCATGGTCTTCTATGTATAAGGGGGTCGTTGCTACCCCCAGACGGGCTGCCCAAATGACTGTGAAACGCAGTATGCCCTGCCACTACATGCCAATTTTAGATTACTTAGTTATACTAACTAAAGCCACACTGTTTATTACGTTTTCATGGTATTCCCATTCCCATGTCTTCTACATAACAAATTTAATAAAATTTCAATGAATTTATATACATGTATATTTCATATTATGTAAATGATTATTTACGTAATAATCATTACGTAGTATAATATAATGTATGTACCTACGTATATAATTTACCTACGTTAGAACATTGACTACATTTAAAATTTCAAGTAGAAGAAGATTTCATATCCAAAGAAGATTTCATATCCAAAGTCGAAACAAAGACTAGAATTGTTTAAAATAGTCAATTAGATAGAGTAATGTTCTTTAGTATTATTGAAAACAATATATGCAAGAAACCTGGAAAAGGAAATAAATTTCTCAATTTTTTTACAACAACTTCGATTCCACGGATGCTCGTGTCCGATTAGCCGGGCTACCGTCGTCGACAGGCCACGCTCTTTGATAAGAGAGACTAGATGACACCGCTTTTTGTAAATAGTTATTTATAACTTTTTTTATGTTTCTAAGTTTCCTATAGACAAAGCCGACTTTGTTTTTTATCATAATGAGAGCGGCCCTCTTTAACGTTACTACAAATAAGTATACGTCAGACTTTTAATTTTGCTTATAAAGATACACCACACGTATAGTGAAAGGCATTATTTTTAAAAATTTCTCGTAACTGTCACGGTACTTAGTCATATTTGAAGCATAGGTACAGTCAGTTTAAACAGTGTTATCGCAAAATTCACATTACTATGGTGATGCCGATTTAATAGGCCTTTGACATTCCTTTCCACATAACTATACTATACTGACGATTTAACTTTGTACCAGCAGCGTCCAAACACTTTATTGATCAAATACTGTTATTGATCACTGACTCTTATTTTACCATTACAAAAAATATATTAAAGCTGTCATTAATTATTTTTCTCTTTAAACATTTGAACTAGAGATTGATATAAAATCTATTGAACATAATTATCATTATATCCATCTGTAAAAATGCTCGGAATTAAATTAGTTACTTACCTACTACCTATATTTTGTTTGCAAGAACACGACTTTAAGGGAAGTAACTGTTATGTATGCATTTAACATGAATAATAATATCTACTAATATAACAAATGAAAGAAAAGAAAGAAATTCTCCCACAAGAATTGTGTCCCGACGAAAACAATGGGCAGACAGAAACAGGCACAGGCAGTCTGCTGAAGTGCTTGTTAGCGCAAAGACAACTCCCCGACGACAGCCTTCGTACGTATCGACCGATCTCTCACTAACCGCAGACCGCCTAGCCTAGACGGATCAATTTCAGCTTAAAAATGTGTGCTTCCACTGCTGTAGATAAACAGACCATTCGTGAATATTTTCCTAGTAAGCATATTGATTCTTTTGCGATAGTTGTTACATATTGTGTTTGAAATTAGGAATTGTGGACTTATTAGCAAACTTAGGACTAAAAATTCTATAATTTTGAATGGTTTGAATTTTTAAGGGCACCTATTTATTGATATCTATCTAAGTATGATCTATAGTAACTTCTGAATAAAATTACATTTCACATTTTAGTTCTTTAAAATTCAAATTATAAATATCAAATATTTTTTTTAAAAATTAAGTTAACTCATTATTAATACTTATTGATGTGCTTAATGCACATTAAATGTTCATGTCATAATAACATTTACAAGAGAATTGCATGTTGCCAACGTATTGCAAATTTTTGACACTCGTTACAAGTTGTTATCTTCGATTTCACGTGTCTGGAGTTTGAAATTTTCTTAGAAATACTTAGGGTGTAAAGATCGAAACTTAAAACTTACAAAAGAAAATTCAATTGTCAAAACACCATCCAACCCACCTTTTCTTATGAACTCAGGTTGAGGACAGGAGAGCTTTACAATATTGAATTTTTAATTTTCCCAATGCTTGCAAATCAATTTTACATTAGGAGATAAATAAAACAGATATGACTACAGTAAATGATTTTTGGTGCTCGTGTGTTACTAGGCCATCTACCGTAGCGAGAGAAGAAAGAAAGAAAGCAAGAAAAAAAAGAAAGAAAAGCATTTAAAACAAATATATCACAATATAACAAAAAATAATGCGGTGAGAGACCCACTGCGCTGATTTTCTGGCAGGGCCTGTACAATACCATGTATATATCAAGTGGACCGTCAGCTACCTGCCGCCCGCTACATCAAAAAGACACCTCAAAATGGAAATCAAGGTGATTAATGTAGAACAGCATTAAGAGAAGAAGAATTATGTGAATATGTGACGAGCCCGTTGGATGAGTGGTTAGGATGCTTTAACGCTCTGTTCTAGGGTTCCCGGGTTCGGTTCCCGGCAAGGTCAACTTTGAAAAATGAACTTTTTAAATTTGGCTCTGGTCTGGATCTGGAAAGTAGTGGCAATACACACTGCGTTTCGCAGTCATTTGGGCAGATCGTCTGGCGGCAATAACCACCCTACAGAAGACCACCGTGAAATGACAGCACGTGTGCGCTGTTGTGTTTCGGTGAATGAGTAAGGGATGCCAGAACCCATTTCCCTATCCTCTCCTAACCACTTATCCTTAATACTACTAGTCTGCAGCGCACTTGCAGCAACTTTGGCGTTGCTTGTGTTATAAGCGACGGTAGCCACCTACCTTCAAGTGGACCGTCAGCCTGTCTGCCGATCTTAACATAAAAAAAATACAAATCTCTAACACTATACAAACATGATTTTCTTTTATACATCTCGCTATTTTAATAGTTCAACTTAGACATGTATCTTCAACTTGTAGAATCCCGTCAGCAAAGGTTCTGTTAGTTATAGAGCACGCGACTTTTTTTTTTCTTTTCTGTAATTTGTTTTTTCTTTCTTTTTTTTATTAATTAGCTAGATGGTGTTCGGTAGCGGAATTCCGTTTATCTTTATAGTCGATCATGATAGTATATTAGTTGGGCGAGGCGTAGGATGTGCCCCCACATGACATTTTGAAAGTTAGTTTAAAAAACATAGATGTATAGAATTTAAGGAAGTTCTACTTAGATCGCGTTGCTTTGTCTGCTTTAGTTCTTCTAAAACGCTAACTAGACTCAGTTATTGATTGAATCGGTTTTCATCAGTTATAGGTAATACATCCGTTGTTGGTGCTCAAAAACAAATATAATTTTTGAAGAAATGCTTGGCGAATCTAGAAGCGTTGTTCGTCAATAATCACAAACAGTTCTTCGTCATAAATTGCTGCTCGCCACTATTTATTAACAACATTTAAAAAAAAAATTGTATAACTATGGAAACAACCTTTTCAATATTTAGCTTAGGCCTTGTAACAACCCATAGTTGGTACAGTAATGGCTTGTAACTTACCTACTTAAAATTCCATCCTATGAAATATTTGGAAGATATATAATGTATACTCCTAAAAGTTGAATGATTAAGAATAAAATTGTATAACATTTCGCAAAATTAAAACTAATGTAATTTGGTTGCCCTAAAAGTCTATTAACAGTTTTTGCCACTGGCATACTTTAAGTTAAACAAAAATAATTAAATATTGTGTTGATTAATTATGTTTTATTAGTTTAAAATAAACTCTAAATAAAAAAAACAGTTTAATGAACTTTTTATGAAAAAAAAATACAATAGAATGTAGTTCAAGTAGTTAAAAATGTAGTTCAGATTTGCCCAAACATAATTTACTTAGGTTAATGTAAGACAAAGTTATGTAGAATTCGTATTTAAATTGATACAATTTTGTTAACGAAGAGTCTGTCAAACAGACTTACCACGCAATACGAATACCACGCAACTTCGTATAGGACGTAACATGACGCAACTTTTTTGTTTTCAAACCGATTGGAATGAAATAAACACTAAATGTTACAGGAAGCTTGCTACAATGCACCAGTGAAAACCGCATTCAAATCGGTTAAGCCGTTTCTGAGATTAGCGTGCACAAACGCATATACAAACAGACAAAAACTGTAAAAACTATTTTTTGACTACGGTATCATAAGTTCAACGTGTACAAATTTGTTTTTTCGAAAAAATATTTAATGTACAGACACGGCCCGTTTACAATGTTATTATATGTATAGACTAGCTGAACTCGGCCACGCTTCGCTGCGGCCCATACGGCGGTGGAGTGCGCGTAGGGCGCGCGGTACTGGACACTGCTTATATATAATACTATTTATCGTAGCGTGATGTTATATAGCCTTCCTCGATAAATGGACTATTCAATACAAAAAGAATTTTTCAATTCGAACCAGTAGTTCCTGAGATTAGCGCGTTCAAACAAACAAACAAACTCTTCAGCCTTATTTTTATTTTATTTTTTTATGTTAAGGTCGGCAGACAGGCTGACGGTCCACTTGATGGTAGGTGGCTACCGTCGCCTATAACACAAGCAACGCCTAAATTAAATAAATAAATTAAATATTTTATTAGTATAGATATAAAGAAAGAGAAAGAAGAATTTTATAGAATTCTAAAATTAGCAGTGCCAGGGTTCATTGCGTTCGCAGTCATAAACTATCAGTCTGTCAGTCTGTGTGACAATAAGCCGTAATAACCATCCCCTTACAGAAGTCCACCATGAAATAAAAATATGCCTGGGCACGTTCCCTTATTCCTTACCTATACTTTAAAGTGCACTTGTAATCCCCATGACGTTGTTTGTGATAATAGACGATGGTATTCACCTACCATTACCTGTCAAACTGACCTTACACCCTTTACAAAAAAAGACATAGTTAAATTGATATTTATTTAAAAAAAATGTTCTTCTTTTGATGGTTTTATACCACACGGAATTTTTGGCTCACCCATTTTTTATGTTCGTCAAACAGGCTGACGGTCCACTTGATGATAGGTGCAAACGGTGCTGCAAGTGCGCTACCGACTTTAGAGTTACGGATAAGGGATCAGAAAGGGATGGGGAAATGGGCTCTAGGATACCTTACCACTCACCGAAACACAACAGTGGACATACTGTAATTTCACGTGGATTACTCTAAGGGGGTTGGTTATTGCCACCAGATGGACTGCCCAATTTATGACTGCGAAACACAGTGTGCCTTGCTACCGCTTACTTTAGGTACCCAGATCGTAACCAGCTTTGAAAAATGCATCCAAAATTGGCCCTGCCGGATATATGCTGGTCTCTCGGGCTAAGACAAGCACTCTACCAATGGTCAAAATTATTTAATACTAGCTGAGTCCGTGACTTGGTCGTACACGTGGTATTCGGTATACCTAGCGCGTATCTTTTTTGTTTGTAAACCGATTGGAATGAAAGAATCACTAAATGTTACGTGGAACTTGCGGGCATCTTAAATACATCAGTGAAAATCGCATTCAAATCTATTAAGTCGTTTCTGAGATTAGCGTACACAAACGCAGAGACACACAGACAAAAATTCTAAAAACTATTTTTTTGACTTCCCCAACATAAGTACATTTACAGATTTTTTTAATATTTAATGTACAAATGCGGCTCGTTTACAATTTTATTAAATTTACCTATATAACATTTTGTTGAAGAAGGAAGTATTAAATAACTTCAGTAATTTCTTTAATTCTTCGTTCATTTTTACGATTTTAAATAGCTCACATGTTATTGCCGTGGAATTTTAATTTGCTCTTTCATTATTAGACAGTTAAAAAATTAATTTACATATGTTATAATATTTATGTTCGACTGACCTTGCTTTGAAAGATTTATTTTGCACCTTTTGAATGACTTCCTTCCTGTGTTCAAATACTTGTTCTGAGGAGGTCTATTCCCATTATGACCTACAACTGACTTACAACTGGTTATATAATATTGCCAGAAAACATGTATTAACATGTGGCTCTTTTCAGAAAACCAAGTGATTTTAAGGGTTCCAGAGTATTGTATTCCAGATCCCTGGCTTTTCGTAGGACAGTCGGTAGGTATAGAAGCGTAATTCTAGCATCGTGGGTCTCTGACAATTACCTACAAATAAAAAAAGACATGACCAGATTATTTAACTAACGACCCGCGCCCCGGCTTCACACGGATCCAAATTTTTCTCTGCAATTTATATACACAAACGTTCCTCCTTTATCACTCTTTGCATTAGTGAAAACCGTATCAAAATCCATTGTGTATAGAAGTTAACGGTGATACAAACAGAAGCGCACGGCGACTTTATTTTATAACTAGCAGCGAAACTCGGCGTTGCTCGGGTTAAAATACATCACATGTTTAATGGTATAAAAATATGTAAGGATCTATTTTTTTAACGTAGATATTTTAGATTTCTATCTTAGATATTGAAACTTATTCGGCCACTAGCTGAACTCGGCCACGCTTCGCTGCGGGCGGCGTGAGCATGGGGCGCGCGGTACTGGACACTGATTATACTTATATAATACTATTTATCGTAGCGTGATGTTATATAACCTATAGCCTTCCTCGATAAACGGACTATTCAAAACAAAAAGAATTTTTCAATTCGAACCAGTAGTTCCTGAGATTAGCGCGTTCAAACAAACAAACAAACACTTCAGCTTTATAATATTAGTATAGATATGCATTAGTTAGATGATTTCTTATTTGATAAGTTTTTCTTTTTTTTTTCTAATTATTATTTTTTTCGGGCTAATATTGACTCGTTATTATTTCACCGAAATGAGGTCCATAAAGAGTGGAAAGATTCATCGACAAATTAAAAAAATAACTCTAATAGTAATTAGGTATTAAACTCTAATTCCCAATACATTTGAAATAGTTTAAATTGGAATCATAATTTATACGCCCAGATTTCTGAGTGTAAAAGCAAACAAGCGCCCGTATGAAGTGCACTATGGAAGTCGTAAAATCTAGTCAGTGTGTGGGGTTGCTCTATTATACGCTAGTGGGGTAAGTGCGTATAGTGTGCCAGTACGCTTGCCAACCGGCCTATGTCGATGACTGTCGACCATTTACACCATTGGCGTAACTGTTAATTAATTTCAGTTAAATGATTGTTAAATTATACTGAAAACGGAAGGGTTTATATTATATACGCTGTTCTAGTGTAGATTAAGTTGATAGTATATATAAGAATAGCTGTGAGTTAGAATTTTATGATACGTATATTTAAAATTGGAAAAATTTCAAATAGACGATAACTTATCTGAAATAAATGATAAAAGCTAAATTTTAATAAAGGAAAATACATTGCCATATTTAGATCTGCTATAGGAAAAAGTTAGCCTTTTTCCTTTCCTTTTCCTAAACTGTTAGGAAAAAGTTGTGGTGATATACCACCACAAAAATACGACAGTCCTCTAAGTTATACCATCGGAATCGCAAGGCTTCGCCCAACGAAACTTTTGTTATTGATCGTAATTTTTTTCCCATTATTTACTAGTAATAATAAAAATTAAATGTACGACTGTCACAATAGCGCAGAAGTTTTAAAAGACCCTGTAAGACGCCATTTTAATTTATGCAAATTCTAACCCATTTAAAATGAATCTACGCTTTATTAAACTTTTTGCTTACTCTAGATTAAATTAAAATGAATACCCGTTTTAAGAGGAGCCTCAATTTTAAACTAATACCATGATAACCTGTGTCAACATTAAATGGACCTAAATCGTCGGTTTCAAAAATTATTGCGTTTACAATTTTTCCACTAACTACTAATTAGTGGGGTACGGTGCAACTGACTGTCGGGGCGAAGCCGCAAGAATGCATCAACGTATGAGCAGATGCTCCCCTCTACCCCTTGACGAATACCTACGTAATGACCCCCCGCACCCCACATTCACCCTTCACAACATTGTACGTTTTTAAGATGCATAATGACCTTCCCTTATCATTTAGCAGTACTATTTAAAAACCGGACAAGTTTAAATACTTTTATATAGAGTCCTACTCACTTCGTGAGGTTTCTTAACTATTTAGTACTAGCTGAGCCCACAACTTCGTACGCATGGTATTCGATATCTAGTACCTAACTTTTTTGTTTATAAACCGATTGGAATAAAACAAACACTAAATGTTACGAGAAACTTGCTACAATACATCAGTGAAAACCGCAATTCAAATCAGTTAAGCCGTTTCTGAGATTATCGTGCACAAACGCACAGACAACAATTCTAAAAACTATTTTCTTGACCTCGGTAACATAAGTAACTACATTTTGAAAAAATATTTAATGTACAAACACGGCTCGTTTACGATTTTTTTTATTTATTATTTCTATGCTTTAAAAAAAACGGGACAAGTGCGAGTTGAACTCGCGTGAAGAGGGTTCCGTACGATGTTACCTATCCGCACAATATTGAGTGATTTACCGTGTTATTTTAATATCATGGACTTCTTATAGGTTTTCCTATAATCTATAAGTAGAAAACTAATTTCTGTATTTTTTTCAAAATTTTAGGTTCAGTAGTTTCGGAGATTAGGGGGGAGGGGGAGGTCGGACAGACGGACACACGAGTGATCCTATAAGGGTTCCGTTTTTTTATTCGGACGTAAGGAACCCTAAAAACATTACTTATATCAATCACTGCCTTGATACTTCACTCATCTAATAATGGTTGATAAATATACACTAATACTTATATTCCGCGAAATAAATACTTAACTATTTAAAGCAGTCAATAAAGGACCACACAAACAGCTGAGATAAGAAATAATTGGCTACACTTAAAATTTTATAGCCGTCGCAAAATCCAGATAACATTTCAATTTAATTGCCAAATGACAAAACCTTCTTTCTACTTATTATCATTAATTATTATGACTTATGCCTTATTAAAAAGTATTACTGTAAACAATTTATTTTATAAAAGGACTTGAACTGTGAACACAGTCTCTACGACAATCGGCACTGCACAATATTTAACTTGAACCCTCTCTTTGTTAAACATTTTCCTAGCCGTAGATCAAATTAAAATGGTATACAGCCAATTTATGAAGAGACTCGATTTGAATTTAACTATATGCATTCAAATATCAAAGTTAAATGGTTCACTAGCCGTCGCCAGTTTCAAAGGACTCTCTTTGTATGCTTTGATGTTCATATACAAAGGAGTAATAGAGTCTATTTTCATATGAGGTCGCAGTTCATGTGAAACTGGGCGTAGTAAGTCGTGAACTATGTCAAAGAATTATTTAGTATAAACTTATAAAGGAATATTTTTTGATAACGGTGAACACGAACTAGTCAAGATTATCATCATATTTTGTCTAATTAGCTTAGATTAATTAAAAAAAAAAGTTCAAATTCTATTTTTTTATTAGGTATCTCTTTACAAAGACGTGTCAGTCCCATCGTCTTCTGAGCTAAGGTACATCATATAAATGAAAATTATTAAAAGCTTCATTGATGATTATTGGAAAAATTAAAATATTAGGTACCCCCAGATAGCACCGGAAAGCCTCACCCTCAAGCTGTTAGTCTAGTACCTTAGTTCCCGATGTGGTCCAGGTGGACTCCCAGGGGTCCACAGAAGACTCGACGGGGTTTACGTTGGCGTGACAAAAAATGGGGATGACAAAAAAAAACAATCAATTCTCACTTATTTCATTTGGAAAACTCCCCATTCGTGGTTGGAACTAAGCCGCAAGTCGAATTTCCATAGTTAGATCTAATCTTCACATTTTTTTGTCGAGTTTTGGGAATATGGTAGAAATCTAGCTGCAGGGGGTCCACTGGAAGCAGCTAAATATTGAGTGGACTATGAGAAAAAGTCTGAGAACCTCTGGTCTAGTACGTAAATTTGCTCTTTAAATTTTTTAATGGCTCATGTGGTTTCATTTCAGTGGTCTAATTTACTGTCTTATAATTTGAAAAGCGCTTTGCTTCATCTCCAAACAAGGTCAAGCAAGTCGTATTGCGTATGGGGACTTTCTAGTATCTTTTTACAAAGGGTCAAGTTTCTGCTATTTCGATGTAAAGACAAATTACGATTTCGAATACCAGTTATTAACTTTTATCTAAACAAAAAATATGCAACTTGACAAGCAAGGTCTTAGGTTCTAGCAATAGTTCCCCCCCTAGGTGTGCTGGGACCTTGTCGCGGTGAGGGGGCTTAACCCTCGCCAATCCGGACGGTTGCAGGGGTCGGTGGGGTCACCGGCCTTCGCTTGGCTGACCGGATTGTCGCTGGGGAACTAAGAAAGCACACCCGTGAGGGCTCCGAGCGAACTCCGAACATCGGAGCTCGTGGCGGAGCGTTTGCTGGGAGGCTCCAACGGTCAGTTGGAGCTTCGCCGGTCACCGCTCGCTGGGCCGAGGATCCGTACTCGGCTCATGCGGGTGTGGGCCGGTGAGAGACGGCACCCCGGTCCTTGTTCGTCGGACCGAGGTATGGGTCTCGGTTTTGCGCATAAGGACCGGCGCGGGTCGCAGCGGGCGGATTCTCTCGGATGGCTCTGTCGCTCAGTGGTAGTCGGGCAACGCACGCGAAGACGGAGCTTTACGGCAGGGAAGGACCGTCTGGCAGAGTACCGCAATCGTGGCCTTGTGGGGGGTGGTGAAGACCCGGTTAGGGCCACCGGCCTAGTAACCGCCCTTCGCAGCCGTCCGGAAGAGTGAACACCCGGCCTCGTCACCCGGCCTGGTAACTCTTCCGCGACGACAACACGAGGTGGAGTCCGTCTCTCGGGCTGCCGCGATTGCTGTGGAAATGTCAGATGGAAACCCCCCTTTGGGCCGCCCACCCTTAATGCCGTAGAGATGAGCGGCCACATGAGCAGGGGTTATCCGAGAGTTTCAGGTGGAAGCGGCCTCCGACTCTGTGGTAGGTTGTGCCGCAGAGAAGAGGTAATGGGGTGCTTCAGAGGTGAAGCCCCTCGCTGACTGCCCGCTGCGAGAGGTGAGAATGGGCGGCTCGTGCCGCTTCGCCCGGGGGCGGTGGACATGGGGTTGTCCGCCGTCATCACAACACCGGGCAACGATGGAAGACGTGCTGTGTGTTTCCGGCACGTCTCGCCACGGCGCGGAGATCAAACTCCGCGCCTAATCGAGGTGGAGCCCACAAGTGCGCGGGCCTCGTCTGGCGGGGGAGGCAGATGCATGTTTTCCACGATCCCTTACCCCCCCGCCCATAGACGGCGCGAGGAAGCACCGTGGGTTTTTAGTGGGTAGAAGTCCCACATACCCCACCGATGTCCCCTTGGTCGGTGGGGATCTGGCTCGCAGATTTTCCCACGCAAAAAAAAAAAAAAAAAAAAAAAAGGTTCTAGCAATAGTTTCTAAATAATTATCGCAAAAATACAGTTTTAGGGAGCACAATTTTTCAATAAATTAGCCCTAAAATTAGTTCAAGTTCAAATTGTCGAGGCAAGTAATTCTAGATTCTACAGTAGCACATTTTGATCGCATAGAATGTCGTCTTGAACCACATAGAAATACACTTTCTATGTGAAAAATATTGAACACATCTACACTAATATATAAAGCTGAAGAGTTTGTTTGTTTGTTTGAACGCGCTAATCTCAGGAACTACTCGTTCGAATTGAAAAATTATTTTTGTATTGAATAGTCCATTTATCGAGGAAGGTTATAGGCTATATAACATTACGCTACGATCAAAAGTATTATATATAAGCAGTATCCACTATCGCGCGCCACACGCTCACTCCACCGCCGTATGGGCCGCAGCGAAGCGTGGCCGAGTTCAGCTAGTACATAATATGTTCGTTTCAATGACTCAAAATTTAGTTTTAGTTTTTAATTTAATATAGTCATGTAAGTTTTATTGAATATAAGAAATTATAAACTTTAAAACATAGGTAGGTGTTATTTTGAAAAACTAAATTGAAGATAATTTTTTATCTTTATTTTTTTTTATTTTGTAATAAAAAAATTATAATGTTTTGTATTCTAAACACCTCTCTACACTACGCGACATCCATCAGCCTGTCGACGAACTGCTCCGTGTGTCGCACACGTAATCTCTATAAATAACTTCGCTAATAGTGTAAGGTGGTGTAAGATAGGGCGCGCACTTGCGGTTACAGATTTTAATCGCAGTAGGTATTCATATGATTCATTCATACTCATTTTAAATACATAGTTGAGAAATTTTTATCTATAAAAAGACATCTACAATTTTTATTTTAGAAATAACACTTTCTTATTAAAAATGCAATGTTTAAAAATCGGTTTAGAAGACATTCATAATAATCATTAATTCAATATAATGCCTTGTCAATGACCCACTGTTTTCAATTTAATACACTTTATTACTATGTATCTTCTTAGAGTAACAAGAATAAATTATTATTAATAATAATATAAATACCTAATTTTTTCTTTTTTTTTAATATTGTTAATAGTATAATATAAAAATATATTATTGATATATATAATAATATATTAATATTGTTAATAACAATATAAATATCTATTTGCGATCAGTCGACCCGACTATGAGTACTGTGCTATGAGCAAATTGGATGTACGTGTAGTGTCATGTCCAGCGTATCCCCCATCGACGACAATCTTTGGTGTAGTTTAAGAAAAGCACGTCGTTTTAATCGTGTTTCCTGACTGACAGTTAGTAACTGGGCTGCTAAAACATTGGGATGATTAGCTAGCCATATTAGCCATAATTATCAGCAATACCTAAACAACAAACATTACATTTCTTTTGTGTGAAAATTTATGTGTTATTTTTCCTTTCTTTAATGAAAATTGCCAATATTATCAGTAGCGAGCAACGACTATCGAATTCATAAACCTTAATTAAGCATTTATTTTATTTAGCACCAATTCATTACTGTCTTAAATTTAAACCACTATTTCTAAATTAATGAAATCCGTTCTTACAAATTCCAGACAAATGTTTCCTCAAATGAAATTTCGCGTATCCGGACTGGACGCGAAAGCGAAATACATCCTTCTACTGGACATCGTCGCAGCCGACGACTACAGATATAAGTTCCACAACAGGTAGACCATGGTCACCATTCATTGCCTGCTGGAACTCATCATGCATCCCCCACCGACCGTGTTAGGCTGTCAATATTATGCGACCGAGGATTTTGCATTTTACGATTCAAAATCGCCGATAGCTAATACAGTAATTTTATGAAAAGTAGTTCTTATATCGATTACAGCTTCACCTTATTCTAAAAGATATACATTGAATTGAATAAATACTTACAATTATATTGTAGGAAGTTTTGTGACTAAAAGTCGATTTGTGCACACCCGAACTACTCTTCATTTTGTTACTGTGATTATTAAATCACACCATTGCGTTGATTGGAGATTTTCATTAAACACGCTTGATCCATTTAGCTTGTGACTCTGACCATGCAATCAGTGCACTAGTTCTCACAAAACTCTCAGTTTAATTAGCTAAATTCAAACTTGTAAACACAAACAATTAAAGGGCAACGACTTGACAAGTGAACTCCGCAGGGAATCAGGCTGCGCTTAGCGATTCAAGTTGCGTCTCGTGGGTAATATCGTTAAAATATCTTTGTTTCAACACGGCTCATGTAAAAAGCCGGCGAATTCAACACCAGAAGTGAGAAATACCGCGGCGAATCTATTAAATCACCTTAAATTGTGGCTAAACACCCTTCATCTCGTTAAGACTTTTAAAACCTTCCGGTGCGTCCGCGCAGAGACAACTCCGTGCGCATTCGACCATGATCGATAATCATCGTATTTGATCGTGTACATTGTTTAATTCCCGATGACAAGTCGAGATAAGACAGTCCTCTTTATGTGCAGCCGCCGATCGACGTCCAATATCAAAATGTCCGACGCGCAGGTTTGGCAACATCGAGATGCGGCCGATAAACTCCGATTTAATATCCGTTAATTAATACGACCCGGGCATTCCGGCCGAATATGCGAGTGTGACTCAACCGTAAACCGATCCGCCGACAAAGGCGACCAGTCGACTAGCGCCGCGATTAATATGGTAATTAATTATACAAATCTTCACTTAAATAAATCAATAAATTAATTACCCGGAGATTTCTCCTGCGTCCTCTGTGCTTTGTTTTTCGAGTTCACAGCGCATTTGATCACGTGCGTGGTGGCGCTGTTTCGCGACTCGAAGCTACACAATGGATGCGAGCTCCATTTTTGGTGTTCTGGTGCGTAAACACATCCTTTTTACTTGTCGCGAATGCTTAGTAACACCTCATTAGAGAGAATCGCTGATTAGCTCCGGAGGCTCAGTTGGCGTAATGAGAAACCGCACTTCAATTACTATTTGAAGCTCGGAAATTAAATATTCTAAAAACGCAATTACGCGCGGTGCGAGATCACAAGCTAAAGTGTTCGTTATTTCCAACAAATGGATGTAAAAAGCGAAACTAGTTCAGCGGCATGTCTCACAATCGACGTGATGTCAAATCGTTGTCGCAAAAGAACAAGTCCCAACCATGTTTTTCTCTCGTATTGCTTGCAGACGTATGTTTCCTGCCTACAAAGTTCGCGTTTCTGGTCTTGATAAAAAAGCAAAATACATTTTGCTAATGGACATCGTAGCTGCCGACGATTGCAGATACAAATTCCACAACAGGTATAAAAATGAACAAGTTGTGAATTAAATTAAAATAAGAAGAGAAATGCTTGACGTGACAATTAGTTGATCTTATTTTAATGTAATTCGTGAAAGATTCAAAAGGCAAGAAGCATGCGTACCATTCGTTGATGTGAATCGAGCGGGGGATCTGCGTGGGTTGTTTTGAACACTGTTTTTCCTAAGAGAGCCGGAGGGCTTTCGCCGCGTTAGCGTTTCACCAAATATTGTTCTCTTGTTCCGCTAACGAGCTGAACATCCTGCCAAAAAATGTTTGAGCGCGGAAACTACAAATACGCCCAATTTCAATTCTTATTCTTTAAGCAATTCACCTTCTGGTATCGCTTGCAGGGAATTTAAATTGATTGTGAAACTTTTTTTATACAAACGCAGATCTCTCAATTCACATTAGTCTGGCTTGCGGTGTACGGTGGATTTTTTTTATAGTATTTACCTTCTAAATGATGAGTTCTATTATCACTTTTCAAGCTTACAATTATCACGTCTGTTAAATTAAGCTCCAAGATACAATCATAATATGATTTATATAGTAGACCTTTAAGTGTCCTTGGGAGTGTATCTAAATCTCTTATGCCTTAATTTCAGGTGATTCCGGTCAGTCTGTTTCCAGCGAAATTTGAAACCCCTGGTACATTAAAAAATATGTCATTTTTGTTGTAAAACTAATTTTGTAAATTAAAGAAGGTGTTCTAATTTACCAGACACTGTAAACTGACTGACTCGTTTAAGAGTTTATATAGACCCCTAATTCGATTAAAGTCAACTATGGAAACCGACTTTTCAAAATTAGCCTTGATCTGGTATACTACCTACTGGGTTCCACTTCCAGTTGTAGTGTGATTTCCATAGTACGATTTAGTTGAGGCCATGCAATAGGGGATCGGACAAATTTTCAGAAAGTGTTTTAAATTAATCTTCATGGATATTTATTCCCATAAAAAATACTATTTTATTTATTTATAGCCTTTTAGGTACTCAAAATCATGTTTTAATATTGTTTGTTTGAAAATGCCGCCAAAACGCCACGATAGTTCATCTGAGAGCGCGTAACGTCATTTGTGGTCATATGATAACAAAACAGCTGCATTGGCATAAGACAATGATTGCCCACAAATGACGTCACGCACTGTGATTGGTGTTTCAGTATAGATTAAAAATATTGTAAATAATAAAATTTTATTTCTTCATTTAAAAATATTTAAATGAATTATATTAAATTATTATTCGATAAATAATCGTAAAAAATTATATATTTTCTTTCTAAGTACATGTTAGATTTTAATCTGATTACTGTCCGATCCCCTATTGGTGTGATTGTTAGAAGATTATTATTATGTCTATTTTTCATCTACTGCACTAATAACTATTATCATATGATACTAATTACTATAAAATTTACGTAACTTTTTTTCAGTGTGGTAGTTGACTATTGTCAAATAAAAATGAGATAGATTTGTTTGAGAATTACAACTTAAGACATGTTGAAATCTGCTCTTCTTCAATATTTAATCTATGATCTAAACCCAATTACAATTTTAAAGTCTTTTCCTTTGGATTTAAGATTTCTTTTCCTTAAAGCGTCTATTAAGCAGATAACTATTTTTTTTTTTCATTCTTAAATAACTTGAGTTTATTAAATTAATCTAAGTCAAATAACTGAAAAACAGAAACAGATAACTGAAATATGACCTACCGCGAAGTTAATTAATCCAGAAACTTGGGGAATTTAAAGGAATATCCTTTAAATTCCCCTTGCATATTTATTTGTTTCTGTTTAAACACAATTATCTTAGGTATGTTATATATTTATATTAGCTAACCACATAACATCTGCCTTTATTAAAAACCTTGTTCAAAACTACAATTTTGTGGAAATGTTAAATTAAATCTACGAACACCTGCTTTTGGGACTGCATGTTTTATAAAGCTAACTAAAAATTGATTATAATTTTATTAATGAGACACGGTTGAATAAGTCTTTATTGTTTTTTTTAATATTCATTTTTTTTAATATTCAAAACTTAGGTGGTCAAACCACCACAATTTCTTTTTATGTAATTATTTGTAAAGTACCTATTATTAATTTTATAATCAGTTCTTGGAACCAATCTAATCCAACCTTATTCGTCGTAGAAATATAAACCCGTCATGTAAATTTTGTTATATTCCGCGCGGTAACATTTTATTTACTTCATGACAAATTTGAATGCATGGCGAATAAAACTCTCTATTGCATTGGCATTATCTCAAGGTACATTTCTTCCTGTCACACTTACAGAATTCTATATTTTTTGTCCTTGTTCCCGGAGCCGATGGATGGTCGCTGGTAAAGCGGACCCGGAAATGCCGAAGAGGATGTATATCCATCCGGACTCACCGTCAACGGGTGAACAATGGATGCAGAAAGTGGTGTCTTTTCATAAATTGAAGCTCACCAACAACATTAGTGATAAGCACGGATTCGTGAGTACCGACTTCTTTTAACATTTTGAAATCGGTGAACTTGGTTCTATGTGAGTCCTATTTAAGTTCTCATAAATTATTATGTGTATGGTTTTGATCCATCTATTGTTTTAACTTGTTAAAAGCGTAACCCATTTTAGCCATTATTACTACTTTTTGAAGATATATCCTTGAATTTTCTTTATTAATTCAAAAGCAATTCTGTAATTTGTTGATAACCTTGCTGTTGTCTTGTAAGTTAAAAATTGCATTCTAGACTAAAGGGTATATCTTTGAAAAGTTTTTCTTGGCGATGAATGTATTGTGTATGGTTGACATGCTTAAATAACAAAGCAGAGCATAATTCTTGAAATTAACTACAACAAATTTGGTGTGAGAACAACGCTGGTACCGGCTGTAGATATTTGCGGTCTGCCCGAAATTGCGAGCCTTATTTAATTAAACGAATACACTCAAAGCATCGTCCTATTCACCGATTTCGAATTTGCTTCTGTAGAGTTCTTTTGTTGTAGCTTTTTGTAAACTTAATACATGATCCCGAACAATAGTTTTATGTCAAAACTGAACGGCAAAAAACATCCCGAAAGTAGCAGTCGGTTGGGTCGGCGTATATTTTTTTTTTAAGTTTGTAATGTGGGTGATATTATAATTAAAATGAGTGTCGTGGGTTGGAACCCTGTCGGCAGACAGCAGGGGTCCATTGTAGTATACACGGTTATTATGGATATTTACATTGGGCAAGCTTGAGCTTAGTTTAAAAAAAAAATCATCGACAGCGTTAACGTCTTTACGTCCCTGTCTTTTTTCTACTATTACGTTTGGAGTTCAATCGCGGTCTATTTTACGCTGTTTAATATCTAGTTTCGTATGATAATTTAATTGGACATTAATTTAATTAATTAAATGATCTCAAAATATCTGTGCATATACCTATAATCACATCATATTGTAATTTCATTCTGTACCTACATTTGTAGAGTATGTAACCCTTCAGCCCAGGCGTTACTGATCTGAAAAGTAGCCATTAAATAAGCCAATTGAAATGAAAAATGACTTTAGAAGTCCTAATTTTCACATGTATAAGTCTAATTTTCATATGTTAAAAAGTCTCCAAATATTAATATGGTTTCATATTATATCCAGTTATTTTATTTAAAAAAAAATTGATTAGTATGCTGGTACTTATTATTACTCTGAGTTGATTTCATTCGAGGGACACCTAAGTGGTTTGTTGTTTCTATCTTATTATAACAAAAATATGCTTTTTTTATTTCGTTAATTGGATAATTGGACGAAATCGGTCAAATTCACACTTTACTAGAGTTGACGAAATAAGAAATGAAATACGTCTAGAATAACTGAATATATGACTGTATTTTTTACATTTAACCATTACTCACAGAAGTAAAATAAGTGATTATTTAGATATATGTAGATGTAAACCATTTTAGTGTCAGCATTATGATTTTAAGGTTTAGGTACCGCCACCTGCCTAGCACCAGGGTTGATGATATATCTGAGGTTAACCGACAAAGCAAATACTATTGCTATTATTATTTTTTCAAAGCACTAATTCTTACATTTATCGTGTAAAACGCCATCCTGACTATTCTAGTTTATGGCTTATTTAAAGATAATTTGTATGATGTATCAAACTAAATAATCCAATTAATTTCGACAACACGTTAAAAAGTGTCTAATCTTTTTCAAAAAATCCCCAAAATCAATTTAAACGAACTAGTCTCAATATCAAAAACCGCTACCGAAAAGAAAGTCGGCTCTTTACCGTAACAAAATACACTTGAACGCATTTACACGACCGCGATCCAATCATAGATAAGGCGATTTTTTTATTTAATTCAGACGATGAACAGACGCTTCCTTTTTCGTTTTTTTTTTCTGTGTCAGGTCTTTTGTCTTTGACGAGGGACTCGGGTAATTGAAAATAACGACGGCCGCCGCGCGGTATGCACAGAATTTTGACAACAGCTGACTTCATACGGAGTGATGTGTTCTTGTTAAATTAATTATTCTTATTTAATTACTTTTAATTGCGTAACGATTATTCTTAACTCTCTAGTGGTTTAAGTAAACTGAAATTTTAAATCGATTAGTTACTTACCTCCTGCGTTTTTGTTGCAGTAAAAATATAATTCCAACTTTACACTTTTTTCTATCTTCCCCATCATTATTGTATGCGACTTTTCTCTGTCGCACTTTTCTCTTCTTAATGGTAGGACTAGGAACCAATTCTGTGCTGGCTATTCGTTTTAAAAACTCCTCATTCAAGACTTTATCTGTTCCACTTTATGCTGCGCACACGGCGATATGCCCACATTTATATATAAGTGTATCTGCCAATACTTAAACATAAAAACAATTAACTATTATCGACAACATCCATCAACAGTTAATCAATTTAATACATTCAGAAGTTTCTAAAAGGTTGTAATCTTTTGTGAAGCATGTCTTCAATTATAGATTAAATATAAAAACTTTTGAAAGGCCATGTTTCAAAATAGAACACCCTGTTTGAAACAGCACCGTTTAACAGGTAGACAGATGGAGGCAAAGATAGGTTAGTTATTTGTTTTAAATTTTTTTGTCCTGTGCTCTCTGTCAGACATGCCGATTTCTGAGTGAATGTCAATTTTTCATGACGTTATTTATGGCCTGTTGTTAACATAAACTAATTGTGTATTTTTATTTGCAACAAGCGGCCCGCCCCCGGCTTCGCCCGTAGTGCAATTTTTATATATATGAGTATTCCCCGTTTATCCCTCTTTCCATTAGTCAAAACCGAATTAAAATCGGTCTACCCGTTCGAAAGTTATGTGCGTACATACATTTCGAAGATCCATTTTTATTTATATAGATATACAGCACTTGAACTGCGATTAAGACTAAGATATATGTTTACAACTACGCCCGTCTGAATAGTAACAAATGTCTACGATTCATAGAACCCAAAATACCACTCTGCTCCCAGTAATTATTGAATAAATGACTTACCAAAATGGTCTTCCAATGCCTTCCCCTACCACCTTTCTAACCTTGAGGGCCCTCGTCGTTATCTGAAAGAGGTAGCTGCAAGGGAAGAATTACGCGCCACTGTTCTTTCGTCGCTCGGACGATTCAAAATGTCTTTAGCTAATATTATTGTCCTGTAAAACTCAAAATTCAATCGTCACCGTTCGACGATTTCGCCTACTAATTCACACAAATCGCAACCAAACTCACTCTTTTCTTTGTCTTGCGACAACAAGGGTACAAACTACACCGAGCAGACTGCAACAAAGTTGCACAAACCCGTATCTTGTTCACTTTTGAGCTACTTAATTTGTTTCTGATAAAGAGACACGCGCTTCACAATTACAATCAAAGATGTTGTATTAGTCTGTACCTATTACAATAGCAAATTCGCCATATTTTTTCCGAATGCATTATTTATGACTGCCACAGACCCCGTAATTTAACTAAGCGCTAACGTCCATGGACGTCATTCGGAATTACAGACTATATCAAAGGCTAGGGCAATGAAAATCGAACAATATAAATGAAATTTTAGACTTTTCTTTACAAGTACGTGTAGCATTAACGAGATGCACAAAGCAGTTTTTACCATTCAATATAATATTTTCTTATTTTTTCCGCCACTTATAGTTTTTTTTATTCATTTATTTATTATACATGAAATAATTAAAAAAAAATTTTACAATATCCCATAAAACTGGAAAGCAGTTTGTCTATGGGATCAAACGGTAAAAGTTTATCTATTGTTATTCACATATTTATTTATTTTCTTAATTTTAATTAATTCTTAATTTTTTTACAATATAAATATTAAAAAACAAACAAACAATATATATGATAAAAAACTTAAAACTAGGATTCCGCAGATAGCGGGGCATGGCCCAAGCTACCGATGGTCAGGGCTGCAGAGTGAGAAACCTCCTGACAATTCGTGCCGTATCAAGAAGTAGGTACCGCCTTCTGTATCTGTCCCTCGATCCAGCCATCTAGTAAGAGCCTCTTGAGATGTTGTTATTATTATAAACACATTATACATTAACTATGATTCATAGTATTAGCAGCAAATTGACTTAAAACTCTTATAGTAAATCTAATAAATAATGATTAACTTAATACTATGCAAAAAAAACTTAAAAAGGTGTACGGGGTTTCCCTTAAAGTGAAACTGTAAAGATCTGCAATGGTGAACGACTTAGGAAACACTTAGCACTTCATTTGCTATAATGAAGAAAATGGCAGTCTGTTGGCTAAAGATTCGACAGTTATTGCTCGAATTGAAGATACATCTTCCACCCATTTTGAAAAGTATATTTTCTTCAAAGAAACTCTGACATCTTAAATAAAATGTTACCATGAATTCTCTGGAATACACTCCTGGTTCACTTTTTCCCCTCGATACCTACGAAGACAGAGAAGAGGCAGTATAATTTTATCACATACTTCAAGTTGTAAAACTTGAGTGAAGCAAGAGTGACCTGATGCTATAATAAAAATTAAAAACAAACAAAATGTCGCCGACGACCGACGACAGGTCATGAATCAAACGGACGCCCGTCCGAATGGATATATTGGCTGCAATCAGGTAATTTACAACACCCTTAATATAGAATAGAGTGCGGTCTTTTTATGGTTGCGTTAACGGCCAGTCTGACTGCCTTGTCGTCAATTATATTGGCAACTCTAAGCTTAAAACCGTCACTTAAGGAATGCAGATTGAGATTTCAAAGTCGGGGTTAAACCGAAATCGCTAACAGTAAACGCACCAAATATTAATAAAGCAAATAATTAATATCTAATCAAATTTAAAATTAATAATAGCCGTGATGTGTCCAGTGAAGGACAGTCTTGCGGCTTATATTATCAATAGACTTCAGTCAGTTCTGTTCTCAATAACTGATTACTCAACAACTCTGTTTAATGATAAAATCATTAAATTCCAACATATTATGAAGTTCAGACGTAACAATCTAGAAAAATAAAAAAATAATTTCCACACAAATAATTAAGGTATAATAATAAAATGCGTATTATGCTAAAAATTTCAATTTTAATGGCTTCTTTCAATCGAAAATTATATGAGACAACCGTAAAATCAACGGTTCTCCTTTACTAATCGAGATACGGTTCCCATTTTGCACCAGTTTTTGCGAATGAATATGCCGAGAATCACTCGGCGGGGGCAACTTCGTCTTCCCGTCAAAGATGCTGAAAAGCGCCGTTTTAATTGTAAAGGGCTAATCCGCAGCCGGAGTCTTTCGAGCGTTTAATTCACTCCAAGTAACCTATTGTGGCGTACCTTCCCACTCACCAGATGGCCACTCAAAGAAACAGCAAATTATTTCATCATAAACATGTATTGGATGTGGCGCGTATTGGCAAAAAATACTTGATTCTTTTTAGGTTTTTCACTCAAAAGCTTAAGATTATTAAATTTTATTAATAAATGCTTATTAAAATTTTTGTTATAGTGGACATTTTCTCACTTTTTTTTCTTAATTAAATCTTAGCTTTTGGTTTGTGAAGCCTAAAATAGATACCCAGACTTTCTAGTGTAAGCTTTTACCCTATACATACATATCCCAAAACAACCCTCACAATCGGAATATACCTGTTGATGCTTGCCTTACTTTATCCAAGAAATAAAGCAAGACTTTGTAATTACAATTCCTCTATTAATTACACGACCTTGTATTGACATTGTACAACAACCATGATAAAATTGATTGACACAGAATAGGGTGTTTCTTCAAACCCCAGTCCATACATTACCGACTACAGACTACAGCTATATTACTCAGACCTCCTAAACAATACCACCAAGGTCAGAAATGTACTTTAGGTACGTGATGAAGTTGCTGATGACAGAATTTAACTAGCATTATTTTCTCAGAAATTAATTATACTCTATAAAAAATAAATTGAATCTATTTTCTGCACACAGTGAAATTTATGTCTTCTGAAAAAAAAAAACTTAATAATTGGTACTGAGAAATTTCAAAAAATTCAGAAAACTGTATCCATTACCTAACGGCTTGCTTAAAATTAGCATGCATTTGCTTATTTTAAATATGCCTGTTTAAGGCTGCTTGCCAATTTAGGTGAAATGCCTCCTACGTCCCTGGTACCATGTTCGAATTTAAAAACTCAAGCATACCCACAACTAAATGTCCGTGTATCTTATTATCGAGTTGTAGTCAGACATAACAACTAACAATTATTATTCATTATGAATCTTGGTAATAATGACCATTTCTATACCTTAAGAAGCAAGTTATCTCAATACGGACAGTAAACAAACAAACAATATAATAATAGTATACAAAATATAAAGCTGAGTGAACCGGTGCGTTCGTTCGAGCAGGAAAGGGCATATGTTTCGTAATTTATATACAGTTATTGATCAAAAGGTGCTGTCCTTTGGGAGGCATCGAAGCGTCCTGCAGATCCGAGACCCTTGCAAATTGTTCTCTATTAGACAGGGGCGATAAAATCTTGCTGTTAGTCGCTGAGGGTTTTCTTCGATAGGGTTGTGTGTGTTTGATATTGACAGTTGTGGTCTCAATCATTATATATTTGATTCGCAACCCAATCCACGCATGATTTACATTCTCAAAGTAACAAGGTCCTTCTTATTATAGATCTTAATGTTCTTGTAGTGCAATTTAGTGATTTGTGAATTAATTAATGTCCAGCATGAATACTTATTGAATTCAGGTGTATTCAGAAAATGTTTCAATTTGAAATGCTAGATTTGGGTTTAAACATTTGGAAAATGATTCAATATGACTACTTCTCGTCAACACAAACAAAAAAAAAATACTTAATTAGCAATATTTGATTCTCTGGACTCTAGACTATGCAAATGTAAATTTATTGGAATAAAATAATAAACTGTTGAATGAATGTATATAAAAAAAGAAAAAATTAAAAGCAGTAGCTTAAGAATAACAAACAGCTTGACTGAAAGGAACAGAATAGGATGAATTTAACAGTCTTAATTTTCATATTAATTACGGTCAATTACAAAACCAACCTAGTTACCATATAACCAGTTGTCAAAATATCAACTTCATAAATAATTGCATTTGGCTTTTGCTGACCATCACCTCATGATGTCTCTTAAATTATGAGTTTCTAATTATTCTTATTTATGGTAATTAATAATTTTTCTTTATGTCAGTAGTAAAAAATAGCCCTCTTTTATTATAAAATGAAAACATGGATGAAAATGGAAATCAGAACGAAAGAAAGAAACATCGAATCGAATGAAAAAGAATTTGATAAGAATTCAAAGATAGAAGTCTCAAAATCAGTAGCCGTATTTTAATTCAGAATTAACGTTACAAACATGTCATCCTGTAAGCAAACCCTTTTGCAAAAACCGTACAATATAAATCCTCTCCATTAAACTGAGTTACAATAGCGTTTTTTAATCACCGAAAGGCTTCGAGAGTCTTTTTGCGATCACTTGGAGTGTAAACTTGTAATCCCTTTTAAGGTTTTTGACTATGCAAGTGGTGGGATGCTTAAGTTGGATAGTTTTTTGACAGATTACAATGAGTGGCGCCTTATTTCTGAAACCTATTTCTTCTCCAAATAAAATCGAATAACATAAGATTGTTATGAATTTCTTTTCTTCTACAATGTCAGCTCTTAGTCTTGAATCAATAAATTCCCTTGTTTCCGTTTCACTCGCGTAGCTTGTGTTGTGTTCCCACAGCGAACACAAATATTTGCCACTGGTCACGCCGAGATCAAGTGCATTGAGGTATCATTCGCAGATGCGTTACTATGGATTTTTTCATTAGAATCTATTTATTTTGTATTAATTATTGCTCATATCACATCATATCTGATTACAAGTATCTAAGTTATTTATAATATTTACAATACAGTACTTATAATCAGGTGATAATAATTATAATAATATCAGGTTGTGACATGATCTCACAGAAGAGTTCGTTCGTTTAATTTGCATAGCACCTTAATGTGAGGAGGTATGGACATTCTCGCCAATTTCAGATTACCCACGCTAACTCAATGCAGATGAGCTGGATTTTTCGTGTTTTCGGGGTCACTCTCACGATTAGTAATTATTTTTAATCAACATATGAAGTCGGAAAGAGGTGCAAGCCCAACTTGATTTCAAACTGTGTTTGCTATTTCAACACTGAACTTCTATCACTGTGTTATTACTATAATTCAGGGGTCTAAAATCAAATATGACAAAGTCCACGATGTCTGATTTATAGTAATTGATAGCAATAGATCGTTTTTTTTTTATAGCAATGGATCGTTTTTGATAGCAATAGATTATAAAATACATTGTAATAGACGTGACTATGTCGTTTTTGTTACAAAATAAATCGTTCATATTGCAAAGAGAGTGTTTGGTATGATAATGTTTAAATTTAAAAATTGTGGACTTCCCCGTATTTGATATTAGACCCATAAATTACTAATGATACAGTTCATGAATAGCATAAAGATATTTAAAAACGGGACAAGTGCGAGTTGAACTCGCGTGAAGAGGATTCCGTACGATGTTGAGTGATTTACCATGTTATTTTAATATCATGGATTTCTTATAGGTTTTCCTATAATCTATAAGTAGAAAACTAATTTCTGTATTTTTTTCAAAATTTTAGGTTCAGTAGTTTCGGAGATAAGGGGGGGGGGGGGGGGGGAATGGACGGACACACGAGTGATCCTATAAGGGTTCCGTTTATTTATTCGGACGTACGGAACCCTAAACATTGTGGATTTGCGTATTTGATATTAGACCCATGAATTACTAATGATACAGTCCATGAATGGAATAAAGATATTTAAAAACGGTAATTTGCTTAAAGCGAATTATCTTATGTGATCGAGAAATCATAGTTGGTACAGTGAAGTCGTAACATTAACGCAAATCTGTTTGCGTTTCATATTTGCACTGACTGATTCCATCTCGCGTGACACACAAAGTGTCAAATGATAAATGGAGTGAGGTTTTTGTCCGCATTGTAAACATTTGCCAATGGCACTTAACTCTTGTCGTATACAGAATATAAATCACCAAATATGTAACACATATTTACGACCAATACCGCATTTCCTCGTGGATCTCCTGCAACTCTTATTGCAGTAGATTAACTACCACATTTTTCTGATTGAATAATTCACACGCCACTTTTATCAACATTTACCCAAAACTTTACTTTATTTAAACCTGAACTGAACTCTGTTTTAAGACTAGAGTAGTATTCCGTTTAATATTAGTTTCTCCAAAGCTTGATCTATTATATTTAATCCATGCTTATTTGTCTTTAGACTATTTCGATGAAAGATAACATTGGGCAGGTTAAAAGGTTCTACATTACATTCTATAGGTATCAAAATTATTCATACATACTTATAGATTTGGAGAGATATGTTACTACATCAGAGCGCTGTTTGAATGAACATGTTTGTCTATTTCGAGATTTAAAATTCATGCTGTAAGGTTTTAGCCTTGCCTATATTTTAAACAAATAGATAATTGTTTAACTAACACATAATCTATACTATAATATAATATGTACTATAAAGCTGAAGAGTTTGTTTGTTTGAAAGCGCTAATCTCAGGAACTACTAGTTCGAATTGAAAAATTATTTTTGTTTTGAATAGTCCATTTATCGAGGAAGGCTATAGGCTATATAACATCACGCTACGATAAATAGTATTACATATAAGCAGTGTCCATTACCGCGCGCCCCATGCGCACACCGCCGCCGTATGGGCCACAGCGAAGCGTGGCCGAGTTCAGCTAGTTTCTTATAGTTAAAGAATTTTCTCTATTTTGTCGTCGAGTAAGGTGTTATTATATTTTCTGTGACTGTGTATATTTTCTTCCTTATGTTATTGTATGGAGTATACAAACACAATTTTTAAATTATTTTGTGCCTTTTTAATGTTGGTACATATTTATTAAAGACATAATAGAGTTGGGAATGTTAATTTTATCGTATGCGTGAGTTTTAGGCGCTACGGTCGACACCTGCCGTGTTGGCCATGAGAGTGTCGAAACAGCACTATATTACTTGTAGTAGAACAGGGACGGACTCTACTGTATTTACACCCCTTTATTTAAATACAAGTTAACTCCCTCGTCCTACTAAATTTTGTAAAAGCGTAAGCAGATCGACATGAAATTTGTTAATATTATATTAATGTCTTTGTCTATGATAAGCCCAATGAGGTAAACGTTAGGAGCTTATTTTTAAGTTTTGCAATTGTTCTTTGGGAACGAAGCTATTCTTGATTTGTTTAGCTTCAAAAAGCTCTTAAATCTATCTAAATTTTTTAAGGAAAAAAATCAATTTGTCTCCCTTAATTTTTGTATATAAATGTATATAGGTATTTTTATTCTATAACACCCACCTTGGTGGTAGTGTAATATTTATGATAATTTTATCAGAAAAGTGTGTTTACTATTGGATCTAAAATTTATAATAATATTTCCCTTCTCTACACAAAATTCTCTACACAATTGCCAATTTTGAATTATTTAGCCTTCTGAAATCATTTTATTTTTCAGTTGACAAGTTTCTAATCGTAATAATTACTTCATTTGTCTATTTATATCGATATTATTTTTAATTTTATAGACATTTTATAATTTTTTATAAACAATATATCTATTTTTGTCACCGGTCTTACCATTATTCAGTGTATCAACTTTTTTTCGGCCATCTACGTGTATTCGAACAATATTTTTAATTGATTTTACGGCAATTACTAAAGCACTTCTGATAAAAGTAAAAAGAAAAGTATTAATAACTTAAGGAGGTCGTATGTTTTGAGAAGCTCCTGTTAAAATAAGCATAAAACATACATGCTCCAGAGCTGCATGAGATCATACCTCCTTCCCCTTTCTTCTATCGGACATGCAGACGTATCGGCTATCGGCTGCATGTCCGATCCCCCTAATTCGGACCAAGCGCTTTAAAACATCTTTGTGATGCGCATTGCCAAGGATTGGAACTCCCTGCCGGCGTCTGTATTTCAGAGCTCATACAACCCAAATCTTTTCAAGGTTCTAGTGAATAGGCATCTTCTGGGTGAGCTTGCTCCATCGTCGGCCTACGCGGATAGATGCTGGCCAAGAGCAAACCCATCTTTAATAAAAAAAAAATATAATTTTTCTTCGCTCTAAAATCTCTACAAAATACTTCATTGAATTCGTCACCACATTGCGTGTTGTATATGTACCTTATGCGTGTCTCGCACGACGTGCCTGAACAGTGGCCATTTTGTAACCAGAAAATTGGTACGTAGATGAAGAAAACTAAAACAAACTACGAGTACTAAATTCACCTAATATATTTATTTAAGGGCTTCACTGAGGCAAATGACATTTACTATAGAACTCGCTGGCGGCGGATCCAATTCAACAGGCCTAGAAATGGTGTTTTTTTGTTTTTACCATTAGAACAATACACAAAATAAAATTTTTTATTAATACAATTTTTTAATCTGATATTAACTTATTAATAGGTACAGGATTCATATGCGTGCAATAAGCCGTTTTAGAGAGAATTTTCAATAAAAGTCAAATTCTTCTTGTGTTCTAACTTTTTTTGTGGAGTTTCTATTACTTTAACGAAAATTCTAATTAATACAATTGGTTCTTCACATGTTTAAGTATAATATATATATTTTTCAAAGCAATTGTCTTGTCCATTTCTTGTAACATCTTCATTAAATAATGGATATTTTTAGTATTTAGGGTTTGTCTCCCCCTTAAATTTATTTTTAATTCGAACCGAATTCGCACGCATCGCAATCACCATTTATTAAAGTTAATGAAATTTTTGTCAGTGTTTGCCATTAAAGTACCTGAATATCTACTGAGTAATATATTTTTAATTCTTAATTTTTTAAATATCTATTCAAAAATTTACCACTTTGCAAGCTGTCCTCTATTTCTCCCAGAAATTTCCTAATTACGGATTCTTTATGCCACTTTTCATATGCAAGATTATGATAGTAATGGAACATGCGTTGTCACTGTCGTTATTCTTATGGTTGTTTGGCACTTCTTTACAGAAATGCTAAAGTTTGTTGTTTCCTCTTCTTGGTTAAAACTGTTTCTATCGTTTCAGGTAAAAAAAAATCAGTACTCTGCCTATCACTACTCTGTACCATAATGTATAGATGTACTTCAAATTACAGAATAAGAAAACACTACGCTGTTTACTCTGCCTGCTATAAATAATATCTCTGACCTGTGTCAGGGGAACCCTATCCGGTAGGACAAGAAAAAAAAATTGAACATGCGCCGGTTCGAGGTCTGATAGCTTCTTTTCTTTATATTGGCTTTGTAAACAGGCTTGATGATATTCTGTAATTAAAATGCTCGCAGTTCTTCTTTGAGACGGATTTTCTATTAGGTATCTAGAAGTTAAGGTTGGACTATACCAACCTTAACTGGCAGAAACCAAGTAAAAACCACTTATTATTGAGAATGAAATACTTTCATAAAATATTTCTGCAACAATCAAAGAAGATTCACCATAAGGCAAATAATATAGAACTGTTATGAAAATACAAAAAAAAACATGAATTTTATTTTGCTGGCAACAATACTAATAAAATAGAGATCTTTCCCTTTTTATGAAGACATCACAACTTTTTTATCGTCAAATATATTTACGATTTCGCCATAGCTACCCTTGACTTTCTGGCTCGTAAACTAAAATAAACGGAACTTAAAGTGCGTCGCATGTGTCAGTAGTGCCGAATACATCGGACTCTTTCAAACTTCATACAAAACTTTTCCCACTCTGAAATTCCAACCTAAATAAAACCGCAAACTTCAATACTCCAACTTTCATTTATTTTTATCTTTAGGACCAATAAAAATGTCACCATGAACATACTTCTAAAAATTCTGGTGTCACGAAAACCAGTGAGCGTGTGACAATAAAGTCGCCGATACAAGTGGCATTAGCCAGAAACGTCTAGGATGGCCTGGAGACACGCATCTACTCGCATCACCAGAAAACACAGATCCTCCTCTCCCTCCGTTGAGATTCCTCAATAGAACCATACGGGGGTTCTTGAACAACACTCAGGTATCCGCATAAACTGGTTCAAAGGCCCCGCTTTTCACATGTCGGGGAAAGGGGCCAAATCACCTATTATTAAATGGGGGTGCCAAACTAATGGTTTCACGTGTTGTTCCTTTTTATGTGTACCATTTAAATACTATGCTCGATGGTGTAATTTAGGTGTTAGCCAGTTATTTTGGTTATTTACAAGCTCTTTTTTTAGGTCAAGAATTACTTGACGTTTGACGATGATTCTTGGCCTTATAACTTATATTATTATTATTATATTATTTTATGTTCTAAATAGTTGTCCCAAGACATTGTCCAACAGAGAATAAAACTATATTTAAAAAGAAATTAATGAATTATTATTTACTTTCATTAATTTAATTAATGAAATTTAGGTTTAGGTTTTTAATTTAGGTTACATTTATTTTTCAATTCATTTGACTTTTATTTTATTTTTGATAAAGTTTGACATCATAACTAGATCCCATAGACAAACTGCTTTCCAGTTTTATGGGACAATGTAAATATTAGTTTAATTATTTCAAATACAGAGATATCGGCACCGGCTACATATTCATTCCTCTTGGTGTCGAATCTCTGGGTCCGTGCGTGGGGCCCCAACGCGCTTAAATTTTTTAACAACTTGTCAAAACGTTTGGTCGACACAACCGGGGATTATAGAGCTGGCCATTACCTCGGGCAACAGATTAGCGTTGCCATACAACGAGGTAATGCAGCCAGCATGCTCGGGACTCTGCCTAGGGGACCGAAACTTTATAATTTATAATATGTTAATGTTTATAAGGAATTAATTAAAAACTTTATTATTGTATACAATTTTCATGTGTAATAAATAAATAAATAAAATAACTGTAAATCAATGTTACGTTTTTGTCTATAGATTATCCATAATCCAGCTCGAAGGACCGAATATTCTGCAGTTATGTAATGAAGTTTTGTAATATAATTCAACGGTACATTGCACTCTTCGATGTATTAGCAAAATTTAACAAACAATGTTACGTTTTTCCGTGGTAAATAAATAATATTCGCGCGCGTCTCTTTATAAAATATTATTCGTGGAACACAGCTATTTTGTATGGAGTAAAGGGGAGAAACGGGGAGGAGGGTGAGTAGCCTATGTTATGAAAAAATTTTAAAATCGGTCCAGTAGTCTTTGAATTTATTCATTACAAACATACATTTATATGGAGGGAAGGAAAAGGGGGGGGGGTTATTTTTTTAATGCTTTTTTCCTTGGTTTACTTTGGGGGGGGGGGGGGGGGGGGGGGGTTTCATGGGAGATTTCTGCTACCAACCTGACGGAACATTGCCGACCACTGTCATCGGCTATCACAGAAATCGTCTAAATAGTTTAGTGAATTATTTATTTCAAAGTAAAAAGCTTGGTGACCTCACCTCGAAGGTGACAAATGAGTAGGCGTCAACTCATCCATCACGTGAACTATTTGCATAGGAACACCGTAAAACTGTCACAACTGATGACCTGGCATACCCTTCCTATGACATCGCTTTCAAGATTAATTAACTTTTTATGTCACTGTTAGCTGTATGTCTGATTATTATACTTAATAATCAGGAAATATTCATTCATTTAGCAGCTCTGAGACCTTATTTTCGAACACTTAATTATCTTATAATTGGTGTGTTTTTCTTTATCTTTTGTATTTTTCTGTAGGTCTACCTATACCTTTTAATCAATAAAATTCAAATTCACCTTTAAATTATTTAAATTATTAAACTTTTGAATTTAAGGTTATTATTTTCGAAAACCACGTTGAAAATTATCTACTTGAAAATTAATTTTCCTACCATTTCAAGATTTACACCTACGTATCTTTAATTAGGTTGGGGATAAAGTTTTTTTTGCATTTTATATGAAAAGTAAAGACTTTTTTTTTTCCAAAGTTTATTTACATTTAATTACAGTATTTATCTGCCATTTTGTTCGATGACTTTTTGCCATTGCTGTAGAAATTTTGGGACTTCTGATCAAAAAACGCGACAAGTAGTTTTGGCATTCCTTTCTTGATGTCAACCTGACACTGCCTAAAGAATTCTGAAGAGACCGAAACTGGTGGAAATTTGAAGGTGCAAGGTCAGGGCTTCTAAAACGGTTCGGTTTCATTACGTGTCAATAAGAATCTTATAATTCTTAAGATTTCTTTCAATGAGCTCGTGTGACCCCCAAATATCGAGCTTTTTTGTGTACTCAGCCTTTTCAAATGGGTCAAAACTGTTATGTGATTAATTCCCAGTTCTTCGTCTATTCGTAACAGGGCGACCACAGCGAGGTGTATCTTTGACATCAAAATTCCCGGATTGAAAACGCTTAAACCAACTTTATGCTAACTTTTACGGACACTACATTAGGTCCAAAAACGTCACAAATTTTTTTTTTCACGGCTTGCGTTGCATTTTTCCTTTTTTGTAATAAAATTTTTTAAAATGTATGGAATTTCTTCATTAGATTCACTCATTTTGTCAGAAAGAGAAACAAATGAAAAATACCTGAAAACGACATTTTACTAATTTGTTTCTTTCTTTGAAATGTAATCTTTTTAATGTCTTCAAAACCAGGCAGATACAAATAGTACAGCCAAAGAGATTTTATTACAAGTTTATACATACTAAATGCGAAAAGACATTTTCCCCGACCTAATATTAATATTTTTGTTGTAAAGTCTAACTGAAACAGTGTATAAGTAATTATTCACTTAATAAGTTTCAAAGAAATACTTTTAATAGTCTGTCTATTTTAGCAAGGATACGGAAAATATATCTAAAAGCCAAGATAATGACAATCCTGAGAAGAAACCCCGAAAGAAGCTCAGGATACCATTCTTATTAGTCATCTTTAATGTAAAACAAAATAAATTCAAAATAATATATAGTATATACAATACGTACCTACTAAACATAGTATGAGATCAGAATCTTTTAAATAATCAACGATTCTGTAATTGGATTATGTAAATTTCGAACAGACTTTGGGTTTTTATTGCACTTGTTTGTTTTTTGCAAGTAGGTCTCAGTCTCATATTATGCTTGTCTTATTTTTTTTATTATTAAAGTGTAAACATTGACCCACAAAGAATTACTTATCTTATGGAGACGCGTTTTTATGCAACAAAAATAATAGTAAAGATTAGGACAAGAACTGACGTCAGACCGAACACAATTTTTACCAAAATATTGCATAACAAATTTTTGTAGCTTCTCTGAAATAATCGAACAGATTTAAAATTGGAAGGTTTTTCTTAAATATTATGTAAAATATGAAAAAAAAAAGGAAATAAAAGCAACCGATTAAAATTTAAGTATAGAACTTAAGTTAATTAATAAGGTTAAATTATAATGTAGTTGTCGATGAAAATATTTATTACTTCGACAAGAACGCTTTTTGTTTTGGGCAGTAATTTATTGTTTTTTTTTTCTCAGAAAATTTAATTTGTTGTATAAATCTGCCTAATTCAAACTTTTTTAAATGTAGTCTATTATGCTCTGTATTTTTATCCAAGTTTTAATTTACTCCAACAAGTCAAACTCAGCTACGAAAAGCTTTCTGCTTAGTCCTCGCCTAAAAAGAAAACTGTAGACAAAGAAGAAGATAAGATTCCATCAGTTAGGCTGACTTACGAAAAAAATAGAATTCTAATCAATATCGTCAGTCTCACAACTATATAGGTGATCAATTCAAATGGGTCAGTGAGGGCAAATCTCAAACCATAAGAGATACGAAAATTTGTTCTTAGGAACTAAGGCTTCGATTTTTTTTTAAATTGAAACTGTATTCAACCTTTTTAAATTACGCTCATACGCGACCGGGACTCGAACCTGGTAAAATTTCTGAAAAAATTACAATTATTTTTAATACCTACTGTAATTGATAGTGTGGGTCATAAGGAATAAGTTTTGGTGTTGAACATTGTATAAATAATAAACAGAAATGTCTACAATTTTAATACTTTTAATAATACAGTTCAACTAGGATAATAAAAATAATTGTGATTTTTACAGAGATTTGACCGGGTTCGATTCCTAGTCGCGTATGAGCGTAATTTAAAAAAGTTTGAATGCAGTTGTTATTTTTTTCAAAAATCAAAGCCATAGTTCCTAAAACAAATTTAGGTATCTATTATGTTTTGAGATTTGCCCTCACTGACCCATTTGGATTTATCACCCTTACCTATAAACTCTTGGTTGTAGAATTTCCGCATATTATTAACCGTGTGAAATACTGTATATACAAAAACTCTCTGAATAGAATACGTTCCAAGTCGAGTTTGCAAAGAATTCCAATTTTAAAACCGTACTCGTGCCTAAAATCACACGAATTCGTGTTGGGTATTTCTTTTCGGGGTAATAACGAAATATTCAAATATTCACGACAACTGTGTTAACTTGGTCGGGCGTTACTCCACGACTGTTTTATTTTGACACTTGGTTTGTTGCGTTATTACCTGTTCAGGAGTCGCGTGAGGAATATTTCTTATATTTCTTTTATTTTTTCGTCGCAAACGAAGCGTCGGTATTTGTATCACCCTCACACCTGCTCCTTCACTCGTGAAAACGTACAATTTTACATTTTCCGCATTCTGTTGACGAATGTATTTGATATTCTCTTGTCTCCGACGGAAACGCAAATGGGAGACGAAATATTTTGACGCGGAGGCCAACTGAAGTTACTGATACCTCATAAGGTGGCATTACTCAAATACTTCTCGTTTTTTCCCCTTTTCACCAACCTTCAGACGTGAAGAATTATTTTTAAACAATAATTTTTTGCACTTCCTTCAGAGCACTCGTTCATTGAATGGAAGTGTTTTACAAACGGGAACATTTTTTCTTTAGTGTATTATATGTATTATCTACATGTAATTATATGTATACATGTATTTACTTTAGTTACCTAAGTACTCTTTACCTAGCCTCGTTAGACTTGAATTTGTGCAAACTTTAGTCTTTCAATATTGTACAATAGTTAAACAAAACATATTGAGACTTTGCAGACACTTTTTTCGTCCCTCTTTCTTAGGTGTAAAAATTTTTATTCAATCTTTATTGCTCATATATGTTTGTCAGTCGTTGAATTTTTTATTTTTATTTTTAGATCCCTCGGGAACAATATTTCTCCTGGTGTGAAAGGTCTTATGTTACTATGTCCTTTTTTGGGTGAAAGCTAAGGTATTGTATGCAAAATTTCGTGTTGATCGATTCAGTAGTGAAGGCATAACAAACAAATAAACTCACTTTCACATTATATAATATTAGTTAGGATGTACTGGTAGAGCACCCGAAGTCATAAACTGGTCCTCCCAATCTGGCAGCAGAAACCACTCCCTCTCCTTGCACCACCGTGAATGGATAAGGGATTCCAGAAATAATTTTCCTGTCTCCTTCGTTTCATTCTTTACCCTATCATTTTCTCCTCTCAGGGATTCTTTTATCTTTCTTTTATTCCTTACTTACATAAGTCACTCATGTTCCTAAGGGTTAGCTCACACCGAGACGCAACGCTGTGAGCAAATTTTAAGGTAGTCATTCAATATTGAACTAATTTACTACACAAAGAGGTGAGTTCAGTGAGTACGCGATGAATCTCGCTATGCCACACGCGCACGTAATCTCTGCACTGCATACCTTTTTATGGAGTAAATAAGTTCTATATTGTATTGCTACCTAAAAACGAGCACGTCGCCTTTCGATGTGAACTGACTCTATCTGCTGCCAAATTTATTAAAAACGCAGTAAATCCTGCCACAGCAACTACTCACAGATTTATTTCATCAGAAATATATTTGTTTGCTAGCTGAGCCTGCAACTTCATACGCGTGCTTTTCGGTATAGCGCGTAACTGTTTTGTTTACGGTAAGCTTGCTACAATACAACCGTGAAAACCGCATTGAAATCGGTTAAACCGTTTCTGAGATTAGCGTGCATAAACGCACAGACAAACAGACAAAAATTCTAAAAACTATTTTTTTAACCTCGGTAACTTACATGTTACCGAGGTTACATAAGTACATGGTGTACAAATGTTTTTTTTTTTTGAAAAATATTTAAGTTACATACTGACAGCTCGTTTATGATTTTATTAGATGTTATAGATTATGACATTGGTCACTGAGATTGTCTCAGAAGACGTTTACTCTCATTACTCTATATATTCTGCCATATCTTATGAAAGTCAGATTTGATACAGCATTCAGAAGCTGAACCTTTAACCCCATTATGTAGTCAATTGAATAGAACATGGCACTGCTCTAAAAGCGGATATCAATCACCCGCGCCCGCCTACAACCGCCCACGGCCGCCCGATACAATTTGTCACTTTGGGCGCCGCCCAACGCCGCCCGCCCAACATTATCCCTGGACATATTTCACGCCAACTACGTACTTTTGGTGACCGTGATAACGTTGTAGCCTGGGAATCTTTTATTTGTGATTTGCTCGTTCTCCTTTGAGGATGAGTCAGGAAACTTATTATTACCAAATAATGTAGCACAAATAGTTTTGACTTATTAGTCAAAGGTTTCACAGTCATTTGGACAGCCCGTCTGGTGGCAGTAACCACCACCTTATTCCCGTTTCAAACAATTGCTATTGTTTTAGACAAGTGTGGATTGGAATATTTATCTAATCCAAAGATGAAAATTAAAAAAAAAAACACTCAGACTTGATCGGAATTCAAGTTTGTGTTATCCGTAGCAGCAAAGCGTTCGACGACTAGCTTGTAACTGCTCAATTTAAGTATTCATCTTTATGCTGCATTTCGCAGACATTTGGGCAACCTATCTTGATGACGGCAGAAGAAGCGGCCAAGGGATTGTCCTTACAGAAGACCAAATAACAGCACGTGTGCTGTTGTATTTCGGTACCAGAGTCCATTTTCCTATCCACCCTTATTCTTAATCCTACTGTAGTCGACAGCGCACTTGCAGCAGCTGTGGCGTTGCTAGTGTTACAGGCTACGGTAACCACCTACCATCAAGTGGACCGTCAGCCTGCCTGCCGATCTTACATAAAAAGAGTTACTTGTGTGAATTTTGCTCTTCTATTTCGGTTGTAACAATACGAATGTGTACGCAATTCGTTTTGTAACAATAAAATAAAAATAGCTAACACAAAAATAAGTTGGTAAATATCTTCATAACTATTATGATTATTGCATTTGGTTTACGTCCCGCTTATCGATGTACCGTTTATGCCAATTGACAAGTATTTTTTATAGAAACAACATTGAGTAAATTGTTTTGAATCCCATGTTCAAACACATTAAAGAGTAATAACATACAGAGTAGTAGCATGGTGCGTTTATGGAAAAACAAATTCACGTACTTTTTGCATTTGGCGATTGTTAATGAAGCTAAGTTTTAGCTGGGCTAATCTAAAAAAAAAAACGGGACAAGTGCGAGTTGAACTCGCGTGAAGAGGGTTCCGTACGATGATACCTATCTGCACAATATTGAGTGATTTATCATGTTATTTTAAAATCATGGACTTCTTATAGGTTTTCCTATAATCTATAAGTAGAAAACTAATTTCTGTATTTTTTTTCAAAATTTTAGGTTCAGTAGTTTCGGAGATAAGGGGTGGGGAATAGTCGGACAGACGGACACACGAGTGATCCTATAACGGTTCCGTTTTGTTAGCCAAAAACGTAATAGCCCAAAACGGGGGTTCTTCTTTGAATATTAATTTATCATTGTATATATTTTAGAAGTCTTTGTTTTTTTCATTACTGTACATACATGATATACCATTATATTACGATTGAAAATATTTATTCCATTTCCAAAATGTCTTGAGTTATGTCTACGTATAGATTGCCTATTAAATTTAAAATAATATAACATGGAATCGACACTAAACCGCCATAATTTGACAGTACCCACCATAAAAGCAAACGCAACGCCTTAAAGACCGGTAGCACTTTAATCCCGTTAAGATAAAACGGGCCGCACTGTAATGTTTTAACAGCTTTTATTTAAAAAAAAATGATCGTATTAAACCAAGTAACATTCCGTGTTACACTATAAAGTGCCAGAGATATGAGGCTCGTTGATAATGTGTCAGTACTTCGGTGGTCCGAATTAAAAGTTTTGTCGATTCGGGAACCCATCAGACCTCTTTTGGTTTTGACATTTTTGAACGAAGTTTTCCGAATTAGCTTGTGAGTTTACGTGTTTAAAACCGTAAACTCAGATATTATCCGAATATCTCTATGTAATAGGTATCTGATTTTTACATGAGCGTTTATTATTAGTAAATTCTTTACTGCACAGTCGAGCGGCAGTTACTACTCCTCATTGAAGACCACTGTAAAGTTACAGAAAGTGTTGGTGTATTCCTGTGAGTATGAGCTGATCTTGCTCATCCTTCGGCAATGCCCCAGCATCCACTCTTTTAATTTTCTCTTTGCAATTATTGTCTTTTAAATCTGCGAAAAAAAATGTAGCAGAGAAATAAATCTGCGAAAAAAAATTGAAGCAGAGAAATAATTTAAAATAATTAATAATGGAATAAATATTATTCTGTAAGCGAAAAACTAATTTATGTGTCGTTTAACACATAAACAATGTTAATAATGTCCTGGTTTCGATTCCCAGCAGAGTCAACTTTAGAAATATACTTTTCAAAGTTGGCTATGGGTCTGGGTATTTAAGTAGCGTCAGGACACACTGAATTAGTCACAAATTGGGAAACACGTCTGGCGGTAGCCAGAAAACCAAGCATGTGTGCTGTTATGTTACACCGAGCAAGTAAGAAATGTCAGAGTTCATTCCCATATCTCTTCCTAATCCCTTACCCTTATTCGCATTAAAGTCAGCAATGCAATTGCAGCATCTGCGGCTAATACCTACTAATAGGCGAAGGTAACCAAGCGCACCGTCAGCCTCTGATTACTTTGACATTAAAAAAAAAACTAAGAATGTATTAGGGCCGATTTTAAAACAATATTTTCCATGTTAACTGGATCCAAGTTCATCGTGTTCAAGGATTGCTTGACGTATTGCAAATTTAATCTAACACGCATAAACCTTCACTTGGTCCATGTTCAGAATGCCAACGTGCAAACAGAACCATTAATTGTCCAAGTCACGTATTTGCCGCGACAAAAATATCCCAAGAAAAGGTTTGCGATTTCTGACATTTTATCATCCGCACTATCTTAATTGCCCCCACAATGCCATCAATAAAAACAACGTTCAACACAATTCATAATACCCTACATTAAAACACATCGGGAGATATTTAAAGTTTATTACTTTTCGGAAACATTCAAAGATGCCAACCGATTGTCGGTTAAAAAACAAATTAATGTACTCTATTGGCAGAGCATAAGATTGAAAATTTAATAACTAGATCGTCAATAAACAGGTATACATTAATTTGTTTTACTATACATGTGTGTGCGTACGTTTAACACAACTACAAAAGAAATGTCAATGAATTTTAGGTCTTAAAAGACTTAAAAAAAATGTAATGTAGGGAAATGGGCTCTGGCATCCCTTACTTCACTCACCGAAACACAACAGCACACGTGCTATTATTTCACGGTGGTCTGTGAGGGGGTGTTTACTGCCGCCAGACGGGCTGCCCAAATGATTGCGAAACGCAGTGTGCCCTGCCACTACTTTCCATGCAACTTGTTCACTGCTTATCAATTATTTTATGGTAAATTCTAAGGAAAAAACGGTTTGGAAATTTTAAATTTAAAAATAAATTAATTAAATTGAACAGGAAAAGATGTTTTTTGTTCATTACTCTATCTCACGTTTAACTTTACTTTTTATGTTCTCGCCATAGGTACAGATAAGAATACCTACTTTTTATTATTATTATTTTTTAGACTTATTGAACATGTGTCATGGAGCTTTGCCATGGAGGATAGCGTTAATTCCACCTATTTAATGAATGATATTTATTTTAAACTTTTTCTAAAATTTTCACGTAGTAATAAATGATATCCACACATAAGTATCTATTTAATGTATAATGTTTTTCATGCTTACTATAAAAATGACAAATCATTGTCATCATCAACAGCCTACTTATTATATGTGCCCAGTGCAGGTTGGTGGACTTCACATGAACATCATTCTTCTTTGACATAGGCAGTTTTCCTCGCGATGTTTTCCTTCATCGTTTGAGAGTAGTCAGTAAATGCAGTTAAGTTTTTAGAAAAACATCATTGGTACATGGCATGACCGGGGATCGAACTCGAACCTCTCGACATGATAGACTGCATCTTTCCCACTGCGCCACCGACGCTCCGAGGACGACGCTAAAAATGACAAATTTGTCATTAATCAAATCAAATTTCCTTCAGCAGCTGTGATGATAAATACACACAAACGGACAGACAAAACCTCAGATTTTGACTATATTTACTTTAATTCGGATACTATATAATTTTTCATAAATTGTGATGACTACTTCTAAATTTAATAATAATTTTATGTGTCGTTTCTAAAAATAGTTTAACAAAAATTATGATATAGTTCTAAAAGTTAATAAATTCTTACAAATTCATAGAATTTCCTCTATAAATATTTTGATAATTGCAGAGAAAAGAATGCCCTGCTTTCCACCCAACCAGGTATAACCTGATGGCCTTTGAAGTAGAACGTGCACACCTCTCAGAGCCAGCCTAGGACTTTTTTTGCAGTACTTGCACGCTAACAAATTGCCCATGTGTTGACATATTATATCTATACATATAATAAATCGTAAACGAGCCGTGTCTGTTACATTAAAAATTGTTTCCATAAAAAAAAAACAATTTGTACACGTTGCACTTATGTATGTTACAGAGTTAAAAAAAAAACAGTTTTTAGATTGTTTGTCTGTGCATTTATGCATGTTAATCTCTGAAACGGCTTAACCGACTAGAATGCGGTTTTCACCGATTTATTGCAGCAACCTTCCCGTAACATTTAGTATTTGTATCATTCCAATCGGTTTACAAACAAAAAAGTTACGCGCTATACCGAATACCACCCGTACGAAGTTGCAGGCTCAGCTAGTTATTAATATGAACCAACGTTGTTCATATTATTCAAATCTAAGCCTATAGTTTTTGCGTGCGACTTCTTCCTTCTCGCGGGAACAGTATTATTTTCTGGATGAAAGATACCCTATTTATTTTTCTGTATCCCTGACAACGAGAATGCAAAGTTTCATTATGATCAGTTAAGTAATTAAGGCGTGAAAATAACAAACAAAACGTACTTTTACATTTATACTTTATTAGTTAGTATGTTAAGTATATATATGTTAAAGTTATAAAATGGGCAACATAAAAGACTGATGACAAAATTTAGTTCTTAGTCGATTCTAAAACATTGTTATATTATCCCACTACAAGTAAACACGCACTATGGACCACCAAGGCATTAGTCTTGAATGGATCCAATACGCAACCAGCAAAGCCGGCACGACCATCGTCACATATTACAAACGCATATTTTTACATAAAAATCTCTCAGCCCTAATTACATTTTTAAAATAAGAAAATTATGCTGACAGAACCCCACTTATTATCAAGATTGATCCCACTCTACTAAGACTAACGTAATAAATACCAATACGCAAGATTATATTGAAAGGCAGTTGGAGCTACCGGCGGCGAGATGAAAGGTTTGCCGCGATAGCGCTAAAACACTCATTTGTTTTGTCACCCGACCACCGACTAATGTGTCCGCCTCCCCACCTCGTCTCCCCGACACCCTGCTCCGTCTCGCTACGTCTTGAGCCTACGAGTAATAAAAAACTTTGGATGCGGTAGTTGTGTAGTGTGCTCAATGGATAAAATGACTGCACAGTTGTGATTGAATAATATGTGTTGCATTGAATAATAATATTTTACACAAACTCTACATGTATATTTTATTACATTGAATAATAAAATATACACAAAAGTATATTTTTTAAATTATCCATGTCAAAGGACTAAAATCTGTCTTAATTAATGTTTTCAAGCGCCTACTCATCTAACGATTGTGAGAGAAAATATAGACTACAGATTCGGTCATGAATTGACATTAATTGCCGTTTCACATATTCTTATATCCCTTATCCTTACATAGTATAAATTAAAGTCACTGCCCGCGTCCGACTGTCCATCTCTATATATATACACTTACTCCTAGACCACGCAACAGTGTCTGATGCGATTTTAACTATCAGATAATTTTTCACGGTAGCTTTATATACAAAAAAATAAGTAAAACCTAATTATATATAAAAACAAGGGATGCACTCCGGGATTCGCACGCATGCATTTTTCTGCCTGTTATACACACAAACCCTCATAATTTATCGCTGTTTAGTAAAAATCGTATCAAAATCCGTTGCGTAATTTAGAAGAAGTTATCTGAGAAAAAGGTAGAAGTAGACGTCGTCTTTATTTTTATAGGCACACTATATTTTTTAAAAACTTTAAAAACCTTTACAATTTTGTTAAGGGATTCACTGAGGCAAATGACATTTACTATAGAACTCGCTGGCGGCGGAGACAATTCAACGGGCCTAGAAATGGTGTTTTTTTGTTTTTACCATTAGAACATTACACAAAAAAAAATTTTTTATCAATACAATTTTTTAATCTGATATTAACTTATTAATAGGTACAGGATTCATATGCGTGCAATAAGCCGTTTTCGAGAGAATTTTCAATAAAGGTCAAATTCTTCTTGTGTTCTAACTTTTTGTGTGGAGTTTCTATTACTTTAACGAAAATTCTAATTAATACAATTGATTCTTCACATGTTTAAGTATAATATATATTTTTTTCAAAGCAATTGTCTTGTCTATTTCTTGTAACATCTTCATTAAACAATGGATATTTTTAGTATTTAGCGTTTGTCTCCCCCTTAATACAGTTTCCTGTTTCATTGTTTAGTTTTTTTGCTTATCCACGTTCTTCTTTTATGGAGATTCCTCTTGAATAAATATTATTATTAGGTATTATATCTTACGAACCTACACTATATCTTATTTCACGTTAAATACAAATTGCCATATCAAATTGTATAATTTTAGTTTCGTGAATCTCATTTGTGCTCTTCCAAATATGCAGTTATACACTTACGCTTAAACGTTTACACCAACTTTGTTGTTAATTTATCCGGGCTATTTAATTTTCAGGCTTTTATAGGCGAACCTGGTAATGAGAGACGTAAATTATGAATTTTATTTGCTCACTACGATCTGTTTCATTTTATGAAATTCACTATATTGAATTTTCGAATAATAATTATCGTATTTTTGGTTATCAATCTGCTTTTTAATTTTTACTTTTAGCTATTTTAATTTTTTAAGAATAAATATAAAATAGATATTTAGATAAGTTTTTTTGTAAAGTTCAGTAGGCAGACTGCCGGCCGGTCTACTTGGTGGTAGCAGTTAACACAGGCAACGCCATAAGAGAGATGATATCTATCGTATAGCGGATGAGCGTTGGGGTAGACGAGTCTTGGAGTGGAAGTCACGGTAGAACCACCTATCTTGGTCTTGAAGTGGCTCAACCGCCTGATTCCTGGGCAATCACCAGTTCGGCTGCCAGTGGATCGAGTGTATATCAAGTCCAACAGTGAACGTTTATGGCCTGATAATGATGTTTAAGATAATGAATTTCCGTCTGTTTGTGAGTTTGTGCACGCTAATCTCAGAAACGTCTTAACCGATGTGAATGCGATTTTCACTGATGTATTTTAGCAAGCTTCGCGTAACATTTAGTGTTTGTTTCATTCCAAACGGTTTACAAACAAAAAAGTTACGCGCTATACCGAATACCAAGCGTAGGAAGTTGCGGGCTCAGCTAGTACTTAATAAAATTCAAAATAGTTTACAATTATTATCCACCAAAAATTGTATGTGTTTGTGCTTTGATCCTGCTTGTGCCTTTTATGCGTGAGTGAGTTTGTCCATTATGCCCTTTAGATTTACAGTATATCATATTTACATTAATACCCATAACAATAGTTCATAAGTATATTAAATAAAACTTACCTACTAACTTGTATAATTTATTATTTGTATTATCACTAGCAACATTCCTCGTTTATCGCTCTTTCCATTAGTGACAATCGCATCACAATCTGTTCAGTGGTTTAAAAGAAGTTAGCGGAGAAACAGAAAGAGGCGTACAGCGACTTTATGTATATAGTTTATATATGTATATGTATGTACATATAGATATATGTACATAGTAGTTTATTGTAAATAGTTAGATATTAAATATTATAATAACAGCTTAGTGGCTTTTAGTGCTATCATTACATTGATGTATATATTTTTTTTAATTGTTAAAATAATAAATAAATAAAATGTTATAAATGTGTAGATATAGATATCTCCGTTTGCAGTTTGAATCGACCATTTAAAGTTTCACGAACTCTAGCAAGCCAATAAAAATTACATATTATTTATGCACGCTTCGCGTAATACGCGATTATCAGTAACATTTTTGTGTTGATAGAATTATACATTTAAAAAAGTCGGCCTCATCAAACGGCTACCAGTATTGACGTCTATAAAGGCCCGTTATAATCTTCTCTTTACATGTAAAAACACTTAACGAGCAGCATTTTGCTCTTTATCTCTTCATTCTAAGGTATTGAGTGATCGTGACTGCGCCCGCGCAGGCGGTCGCCACACACCAACACAACATTGATATCCCAGGTTACATTATAAGCATTTTATTTATCCTCACCTGTTCTAATATACTCACTACCTGCGCACTACCTTGCGTCTATTTGTCATTTCTTTTTGAGGATATGCAATTAGATATCTTTATATTGAATTTTTTTTCTTATCTTATCTTTATATTCAAAAATTATACTGATTTTATCTTTTCTAAAAAAAGCAATGATTTTGTCACACCTCTACTACTTATTAATCTGTGCCTCTGACACTTGCGATCAAATGTATGAAACTAACGCGTTCCTACGCACGCAGTCTAAGCTCGTGTAGGTGAACGCGTACCATGCTTGTATGAGTGAGATAAGCCATGCTAGGGTTGCCGCCATTTTGCTTTAATTTATTCGTAATGCATTCGCGAATCGGGAACGCAATGTGCGGCAATATGAGATGACCTTGTAATAACGGCCTCGAATTAATTTTGTGTGCTTGTAATTAATTATAAATAAAATCCTTTTTGACTCTATTTTCTGAGATTTTATTATTATAAGGGTGCTTATTAAACTATTTCATTTTTAATAAGTAACATTATTTACCTTATTATCCTACTAATATTATAAACGCGAAGTTTGTGAGTACGTGAGGATTTGTGAGAAAAAGACGAAAATGCTTAAAAAATGAAAAGACTAATAAAGTGGCCAAAAAAACCTGTGGTTTGACTTTAACTTTCTCTCATTATAACCTGTGGTTTGACTCTAGCTACCTAAAAAGAAAGAAAAATGAATCAGTTTTAATAACAGAAAGTATTATTATTTATAGCCAACGGAAAACTGATCCTTTGCCAATAGCCTCTTATACCACAGACTAAATAAAGGAATAGTCGAAGGAAAATAAAATCTCATGCTTGTAATTTTATTGTTTATTATTCACCAACAAAATTTATAAAATGTGTAATAAAATAGTATAATTTTGAAACGCAAAATTATCACAAATGAGAGACATTAAAAAACTTTTTGTGAAATGACTTGTCTCTAAAATCGATTGTTGTGTTTATATATTAAATATGAGAAAACGAATTAAAAGCTTTTTCAAATATTCGATCGGAAAGCATTCACAAGGTATGTTGGATAATGTAATTTGTTCAATATTTTTCAAAATCTCATTGCCCACATGAAAATATTTGTTTAATATTTGAATATTTTACGTGAGGTGAGGTAACTGAGCGCGGGTGGGGGCACTTTCAACGGGAGGCAGGGAGTGGCCATACTGTACGCTAGTACTCTTATACTGTGCTTTTGTAAAGTCGGAGTTAAATATAAAAAGTGCTTGTATTGATTTATGTCTCTCGTAATTTTTATTAGTGAACAAAAATTGTCTGTTGTATCATATTTTTGGAAAATCAAATATATAGGTTCGTTTTCCGAATAGAGCAAGGGATTTTTTAAAATAGTAGTTATAAAACTTCATAATTTTCTCAATGATCGAGCTGATGAATCTTTTTTCTCTCCTTATTTTTCATGCTTTCGTGTTTGATTACAAATACTTAGCTCGAATGGTACCCCCAATGTAGATATAGGAGTAGTTAAATTAAAATTATATACAAAGAAAAAAAAATGAAACTTATATATTAAAAATAATTTATATTTTTTAAATGGCAAGGATTATATGATTGATATATAATCCTTGCCATGGTATATACCTAATTCTTGAATACTGGGCTACTTACTTGTAGCCCTCTACCTTGCAAGTTCCTACTACAGGTATAGGTAGGTATACAGGGCGTCCCACAACTTTGCCACATGGAGGGAAAGTACTTTATATACTGTAGATAGACAATTTTACTGAAAGAAGACTTCATTTTTATTTTAAAAACAATACGAACTTCATTCACAGAATTTTAAATAATCGCTTGTCTGCACGGGGAATCGAACCCGTTAAATGTGAAAAATAATGTAATTTTACTATACCGATGGAAAGGCTAAATAATAAGCATTTATTTTTTCTAAATAACATAGCATCCCAAACAAAAGGATGACCATGAAATTTAACATTTATTAAAAATAATAAGGTACATTTAACTGCAACTTACTATCAATTTAACTTGCCTGTTGTATACAAATTTTAACTCTTTTAATAATTTCGCTTCGTGTTGATTTATTTATTTTTTCATTGTGAATATTTAAAATAATATTTCTAAGCTCAGCTAACTCCTGTACACTCTCATACAGGTTCCTGTAAACTAAATATTTTACATAAAAAAAATAATTTAACGGGGTTAGATCTGGGGATCTCGGAGGCCATCTGATTTGTCATCTGATTGTTTAGAAGAAAAAAATGCTTATTATTTATAGCCTTTTGATCGGTATAGTAAAATTACATTATATATTTTTTTCACATTTAACAGGTTCGATTCCCCGTGCAGACAAGCGATTATTTAAAATTCTGTGAATGCAGTTCGTATTGTTTTTAAAATAAAAATGAAGTCTTCTTTCAGTAAAATTTTCTGTCTACAGTGTTTAAGGTACTTTCCCTCCATGTGGCAAAGTTGTGGGACGCCCTGTATATATAGGTAGGTATAAAGGTACTATAGGCACCGCTATAAATCTATTAATTTAGCCACGGTTCACCAAAGAGCCTATTGATTGTATTAAAAATGTTATTATTATTTATTTATAACGCTATATTTGTATAAAAAAATGTGTGTCTGTCAGCTCCGACGCACGCTGAAGTTTACTCCTCAAGTGCAATATTGTCAAAGTAATTTGTAATGAGGATTCTTAACATGTTGTTTTAGAACCAGTGTTATAATAACGCAGTAGAGAAGTAAATGGAAATTGATATTAACAAAAAGACTTTCTTTAAAAAAAAAGATTTAAAAAAGACTTTTAAAATTGATGAACCCGTTGGATGAGGATGCTTGCCTTAACGCTCTGTTCTAGGGTTCCCGAGTTCGATTCCCGGCAGGGTCAACTTTGAAAAATGAACTTTTCAAATTTGGCTCATGTCTGGATCTGCAAAGTAGTGGCAGGGCACACTGCGTTTCGCAGTCAATTGGGCAGCCCGTCTGGCGGCAGTAACCACCCCCTTACTGAAGACCACCGTGAAATAACATCACGTGTGCTGTCGTGTTTCGGTGAGTAAGTAAGGGATTCCAGAGCCCATTTTCCCTATCCCCTCCTAATCCTTTATCCTTAGTTACTTGCTTGTGTTATAGGTGACAGTAGCCACCTACCTACCATGAAGTGGACCTTCAGGCTGTTTACTGATCTTAACATTAAAAATAACTTTTTTTTTTTAATTAAAGTTCAAAAATTTAAAACATTTTAAAAACCCATATTTGCGAATAGCATCAAGAGAGCATCGGTGAAGAATCGAAAAAATCCGCATATACCCCGAATTCAAACATGGCCGGTTAATTAGAAAAATTAAAAACCGCCATGAAATTTCACCAAACGCGATCCTTTCCGTTCGCGCGATGCATTTTTTAAAAGAGAAACCTGACCGAACATTAATTGAAACGCAATAATACTCGTAACTGGGCGAAATAAATTCACATAAGGCCGATATAGACGGACCTATAAAGAGCTCTTTATGCCAAACAAATCGGCCTCCTTTGAGACTCTCAAACGTACCGCTCGAAATAATCGCGTTATTTTATTTGTCGTTATTTTGTTTATCGACGACAATGAGTAAGCAGCGCGCAGACGGGACACTTTGAACGCGTTCGATTTACCTACAAAAAATGACGTCTCAATCTCTGATAATTTACCTACTACTTTTTCTATGTTGTACGTATCTTGAATTGAATTGATAGTACTTCTAAAGTGCTCAGAGTATGCACAGACTATTGAGGCTGATATAATCTCACTAAATCTCACATAGATTAAGTTTGTTTGTTGTAATTGTGTATTGTAGGTACTTTATAAATAGTGCAAAAAATATTATTTCTCTTGGTTTTGAAATTTTTACAATATAATTATAAAAACAGTAAATATCATAAAAAAATTGGGACAAGTGCGAGTTGAACTCGCGTGAAGAGGGTTCCGTACGATGTTACCTATCCGCACAATATTGAGTGATTTACCATGTTATTTTAATATCATGGAGTTCTTATACTTTTCCTATAATCTATAAGTAGAAAACTAATTTCTGTATTTTTTTTTTCTAAATTTTAGGTTCATTAGTTTCGGAGATAAGGGGTGGGGGGGAAGGGAAATGGTCCGACAGACGGACACACTAGTGATCCTATAAAGATTCCGCTTTTTTATTCGGACTTACGGAACCCTAAAAACTAAAACTAGAACTACGCCCTACCGGTGGTTAGGGCTACAGAGTGAGGAACCTCCTGACAATTCGTGCCGTGTCAAGAAGTACCGCCTTCTGTATTTGTCCCTTGAATAGCCATCTAGCGAGAGCCTCTTGAGATAGTGGTCGAGGCTCTTCGCTGCAAGACCGTTCGCCGAAACGACTATCGGGACGATAATTATTTTCAAATCGACGTCCCACATGGCAGTCACCTCGTGAGCCAAGTCTATGTACTTGGTAAGCTTTTCTTTTTCGGCTTTCACGAGATTTTCATCATGCGGGACAGCGATGTCAACAAGTATCGTCCGGCGCTGGGGTAACCACGATGTCAGGCTTATTTGGCGATAATAGTCCTGTCCGTGATTAAGGAAAGATATAATTGTACCATGTCCCACTATCTTGAACTAATTACGACCTTAACTCATTTTACCACAGATTACCCACAACTTACAATGACAAGTTTATAAATGATTTGGACATTTTCCACCTGCCTAGAGCGTCCTTCAAGCACAGTGTCGTGAATACGCTAAAGGATAAATAGTCACGCACACTCACACCCACACATCCTAATTCTTTACCTAGATCCTCTTCCCCGTTGTCTAAAATCAATTTTTACTTTTCAACTTATTTTTCAACATAATTTGTTTACATATTGAAGTCCTGTAAGTGGCAATGTGATTAGTGATGCTGTCTCTTTTGTGTATTATTTTCTGCTGCATTGCTGTAGGGTTTTTGTTGAGAATAAAATAAAATTAAACAAAATTTAAAAATTATAATGATTCCAATTTTGAAGATATTTTTATATTTTGATTAATTATTCTTAGTCAACACATTTAAGGTAAACCGTTGGAAATAATGCATGTTGCATGTTTGCAAAGATGAAACATTGCAAACGCACAATATCCTGGACGCTTTATATCCCGGAAATCCAGTCCTATTGGTTTATGCGTGGCTTATACTTAACTTATAAAACAGCTAACTATGAGTTGTTTTGTTTTGTTTAGAAATTCATGTTCAGATGTAAAAAAAATATATTTAATACTTAATTCTAAACAAATTTCTAATTTATAAACATGCCTTTACATACTTTTAATCTATGTATATCTAAATAATATACATAGATTAAATTAGTAGATACACATACTTTGAGTAGGGTTACACATGCTTTTCGAATATGGTGTTATATTGAGCCGAATTAACAGCTATTGCCATAATTCCGGAGTTGTTTCTAAACACTTTTTTCCTAAATCTTTCCAGAAACTTTACATAGGGAAATTTGTGTATATTTTTAGAAATGCTCTTGTACAATTAGTGGAGGAAAAACATTTGTACCCATGGAACTTTTTCCCGTAATGCCTTTAAGGGGTTGAAGATTGGGTGAGACAGAAGTAGTCCAATAAAAGGAAATGCGACACTGCCCCCAAAGGAATAGGATTAGAGAGGTGTTTTTAAATGTAAATATCTTTAATATACCTTACCCGAAGGGTAAATAAGCGTACTTTATATACAGGGTACATTTATATTTCATTTAAACATTAATTTATACCCGTGAGTATAAAACACTTTTCCAAAATTATTTTTTGTAACATTTCTTTAATTCAAACTTTTTTTATTTTATTGAAACTCATTTCAAGATTTTTGTAAGCTAAGGTTGTCCTAGACAAATTTTCATAAACTTAGAAGAATCTTGTTCATTTCTAGCAAATGGTTTTGTTTGTCTATTTTATAATTTTTAATATAAAAATCACTAGAAAGGCTTATAGTATACCTACTTAATATAGGTGACCAATTAAAACAAGCACCACCGTAGTGGCTGTAAATATGCTGCCGACTTTTTAGACCTTGTAAGATAAAGAACTGATGGGGTAGTCGGATCCAATAGTCGTCTGTAAGGGGGTGGTTACTGTCGCCAGATTGGCTGTCTAATTTTCTCTTAAATTTCTTTGTAATATTATGCTATATAAAGCTCACAATTTTAAAATTGTTACATTTCTAAACTCGTCATGTACGAATTTTCTTTGAATTTAAATTCTGTATTCATCTTTGTCGCTAGAAAAATCAATAAATTATCGTTTGACCTCTGTGCTTAAGTGGTTTTCGCGAAGTATGATAAATACTAACGTCTTGAGGACAAAGAGGTAAAAACAAAAACTATACGGGCATTCGGTTTAAATGAAACGATGCGGGCGCTATCACTGAATGTTCAATCTTTTGTTTAAGTTCTAGGTCGGAGTCGCACTTAGATCTATATAATATACAACTACCCAAACTACTGGTATAGGCTACTTCACTGGTTGATTAGCTCATACCATCTGAAACAGATTTTTTTTATTTCAAGGATAATAGACGTTGATAGTTTTTTTTTTTAATTTCGAGGTTCTTAAAGGTGGATTTATATTACACCGGGCCGTGCCCGTCCATGCCCCAGCCGGGCCGGGGCCCGGTCAAGATATTCATAGTATGCTTTTGTATGAACCAATTCATACTTCAACGGGCCGTGTCCGTGCCCCGGCCTTTGAGAAAAACACGACGAGCGCACGGCCTGTCTTCTGTAAGGGGGTGATTACTGCCGCCAGACAGGCTGCCCAAATGTCGCACTGTGTCCTGCCACTACTTTTAATGAAATGAACGTAGTAAAATCTCAATAGTGTTCCGCGATTAGATGAACAATATGTAATATAATTGCTGAAAATTGTTGAAGATTGCTGATTATGCTGATAAAAGATTCTAACTCCAACAGGTGTGGCAATTTAAAAAATAAACAGAACTATTGGGTATGTTTTTCTGATATCATCTTACTTTACTTACATCAATCAAAGGGAGCAAGAATAAAAAGTACTTACTTTTATTTTAGTTGAAGTATTTATTGGTTTAATAATTCGTCAACCGGCAGCCATTAGACCACCAGAACGGTGGCCTTTATCTATTTAATTGCTGGAGTTTGAACACGCTTTAAAGTTAATTGAGGCGCTTCCGACCGCCCTGTTGCGAGATTAGCCGCGACCGATATACCGATATACGATTTACGACCCACCACCGATCCCGATAAACACGACTCCACTTACAAATTAAACAACCAGCCTCATTCCAATTTTAAATTCGGTTTAAGGTCAGATTTAAAACCGAATTGGGAACCTACTTTCTAACACATCAAACACATGATTATCCCACTTGAATAAGGAACGATCTTTTAGTTTTTTAATACCAAGTACAAAATTAAATAACAGTCAATAGTTTCATAAATTAGTGCTTCTATCTATATTATTACATACTAAGAAAAAACAATTAATAATAAAATTTGGAAAAGTTTAAATTACATATGGGGTTGAGACTGCCACGTACACGACGCATCATCGAAAGAGCTGTTTTAGGGTGGCATAAAATACATCCGTTCGTGCATCTGCAAAAATGCCAGAGGCACTGCAGTACCGCGGCAGCCTCAAGCAGCGGCCTAAACTTTGAAAAATGAACTTTTCAAATTTGGCTCTGGTCTGGATTTGGAAAGTAGTGGCAGGGCACACTGCGTTTTCGCAGTCATTTGGGCAGCCCGTCTGGCGGTAGTAACCACCCCCTTACAGAAGACCACCGTGAAATAACAGCACGTTTGTGTTTCGGTGAGTGAGTAAGGGATGTCAGAGCCCATTTCCCTATCCACTCCTAATCCCTTATCCTTAATCCTACTGCAGTTTGGCGTTGCTTGTGTTATAGGCGATGGTAGCGATGCTGTCTGCCGACCTTAACATAAAAAAAATACAACACTAAACATAGTATCAGCTCAGAATCGTTTAAATCCAGGCTTCATTATCGCTTAAAAAATTTATAATAACGAGATTTTATAATAACCTTTGGAACCAAGTTTTGTTTTGTACTAAAAGGTAATGGATACTATTTAAATTCAAAATTCAATTTGAAAATAGTAGTTAAAAGTTGATATTTTGTAAACAATTAGGTATAAAAAAGTTATATATGGCTGATAATGTTTCCGACGGATAAACTTTTACCCATCTTAGATATTGTTACGTGCGGGGTGAGTCAAAATCACTAAACCTGTCCGATGAAACCGTTAAACTTGCCAAAAGTCGTCAATGATTCCCTTAATGACTCGCCGATTCACTGTCGCAGGTAACTTCGCAAACGTTTCGAAGATTCGCTTTCGAATCGCTGTTATCGCAAAAAACTGACCCACACTTGACCCGCCGCCCCTTATTTATACTTAGCGCCAAACGCCTCGATGTATTTCGAATGTAGTAGAAAATCTAAACAACATCGTAAACAAGCCATTAAAATATGTCAATTTCCTTTGACACTACCTTTGACGCGTGGCTACCATCGATAAGGTGGGACGTTCGAGATTTTCGGCCGGCGCTAACGCTTATTTCAGAACGTTCCATAGTTAGTCGTAACAATATGTTAAGCCGACTATTAAGTCAATTTTGAACTTATGAGTTCAAAATTTTGAACTACTGAGCAAGACTACTAGTACCGATTACTTTACCATATTTTTTTTTTATTTTATCGTTATAATTTTCTTTAAATAATAAAAAAGTAAATAAGTAACTGCTTATTCTAAAGTAAGATTTTTGCTATTTTTCTCTTCATAAGAACCTTCCTCAGACTTGACTCAGACCGAATATTCAAACAAAAAAAAAAAATAGGCGAATTGGTACAGCCTTTCCCGAGTTTCGTGCTTAGCAACTTATTTACTAAAGCTTAGCAACTTTTATTTGAATAGATTAATTAAAAAAATAATTTAATAAAAAAACCTTATTTTTATAATATAAAATAATCTTTTTAATTTTGGATCATATGGCAAAAGAAAATATGAACTGTCGACGCTCCCCTTAAAAAATAAGCCATTAACGCTTTTTATTATAAAGTGCTTCCATTGTACAAAAATTTGTTGCTATTGTATAAGATTTATTAATAATAATATCGCGGCGGACATTATAAGGCGTGACGTAATGAGTTAAGCTCTGTTCACACTGGTAGTGAGTGTAATCCGTTGATCCATTGTGCACACACCCTACATTTCTGTCACCCTAGTTTTGATTTCTCGTAACAAAGTTATCGATTGTAGCCCTCAATAATAATGAGAACTCTATTTGTATGCAGTTAAGGTGTACAGTTAAGTGATAAATGGAATTTTTGTATATCTTGAAAGATATGCTTGAACTCTGGTTAGAGTAGGGTTATTATTATTAATACTCTTGTAGGCGATGTTTGAAAAATCCTATTGAGATTTATATCACGTTTTATTTTTATTTTTTAGTGTACATAGTTAACTATTTGCTAAATCTTAGTGCTTACCGCATTGCTATTAGAATATTTATTGTTCAGTACCATCTATTGAGAAATGCCAACAATTGAGATAATGACGCGGAACATGGCATTATATGTACAATCATAAACTGGGCAGCCTCTTTAGCGGCAGAAACATCTCTGTACGAAATAGCCCATCACTTTTCCACACTAATATAAAGAGAAAAGATTTGATCTTTTTCCACATTTGTTTGTAATGCTTAAACTCAAAGACTACATAACTGATTTTAAAAATCATCGAGTAACTTGGGCGTGTATGTTGATTTCACAAAAATTAGAGATCCCTACGAAAATTGTAATTATTGACGAGCCCGTTGGTGCTTGCCTTAACTTTCTGTTCTAGGTTTCCCGGTTTCGATTCCCGGTAGGTTCAACGTTGTAAAATGAATTTTACAAATTTGGCTCTGGTCTAGATCTGGAAAGTAGTGGCAGGGCACACTGAGTTTCGCAGTCATTTGGGCAGCCCGTCTGGCGGCAGTAACCATCCCCTTACAGAAGACCACCGTGAAATAACAGCACGTGTGCTGTTGTGTTTCAGTGAGTGAGTAAGGGATGCTAGAGCCCATTTTTCCAATCCCTTATTCTTAATCCTACTGTAGTCGGCAGTGCACTTGCAGCAGCTTTAGCGTTGCTTGTGTTATAGGCGACGTTAGCCAATCTACCTTCAAGTGGACCGTCAGCCTGTCTGCCGATCTTAACACAAAAATAAAATAAAATAAATGTAACCCAAATATCAAAAAACTGCCTATAAGTCATTATTTTGCGTGCACTGCGAAAACTATTGATGCCATATAAAATAATGTACTATATGTTTATAGTACTTCACTTATTATACTCGCGAATCTTCTTGAGCTCTGTTGTTATTTTAAGATGTACCTACCTATCACCTTAAACACTTAATGGCAAAATAGCCATTAGCGCCATATTAGGTATCATAATATATTAGGACAAAGGAAAACCTTTCTTAGTACCCAAGGTTATTCAAGGCGCTTCTAATACTTTATCTACTAAGGTCCGCAGCCAAATTGCAGCATCAGTGGCGCCTATTAACATAGGCGACGGTAGCCATCTATCATCAAGTTGACCGTCAGCCAGTCAAAAGAACTTTACATAGGACCTTTTCTTTTTGTTTTATGTTTTTAAACTATTTAAATTTAAATTTCTACTTGTGCTATACTTTTCGATAATTGATGTATTCACCTCTAAAGGCGTATCTGTTGGATCTGGATTTTGACAGAGTATGATATTTTTGTAACTAAATACTTATATTGTCGCTGGTGTATCTATTCAAATAAATAAATAAATAAATAATGCCGTTTTTTCTCCATACAAAATATGTTGAGCTTACTAAGTAGATACCTATGCGTAATGAATTGCAATCAATGAATTGCAAAGAATTAGCAAAAGCCTAAACATTGACTGGAGAATCATGTGACTATTCTGTATTGTCCATTCTATGCTCATCGATACCCGAGGGTGACAATGAGCTTTTAAACCGACGATCTGATTGGTCGACGTTCGTGACGTCACGCTTCTGTCACGCCCCTTCAGATTACAATGCTCGGAGGATATTATTCGGTACAAGGAACACCAAACCTATTCATATACCCTGTCATTGTTAGGCATCTTACTGTTATAGGTATTCCGGAGGGATTGTGTAATGATGATTCGATTTATATGCAAAGAAAACAGGGTACAGACAAATTATAATTACTTAGTACCTTCGTTGGGTGATTTTTTTTACATAAAATATTTTATTTGTCAAAAATCTTAAGATTTCTCAATAAAAAGGTTTTGTCTACATGACTAGTTAGAATGTAGGTAGTGCCTATTGTACTTTTGAATGTAATCTTTCTACTAAAAAGGTTTGCCACTAACATATGTAAGAAATTTTCGACTTGGTTCGGTTCAAACAAAACTCATTGGTCAGGCCTTGTTTGAGTAATAGGTAACGTAATACAGACCACGTGATGACGTGCATAATTTAGGCGGCATAATTTAAATGTGAATATTTTGTATTTTATGTATGCAAAACAAAAAAGTACAATAATTAAATTTAAACACTTTTTGAAACATAGGCAAATACCCTATTATAAGTAGAATAGGGGATCGGACAAATTTTCAGAAAGTGTTTTAAATTAATCTTCATGGATATTTCTTCCCATAAAAAATACTATTATTATAGCCTTTTAGGTACTCAAAATCATGTTTTAAATATTATTTGTTTGAAAATGTCGCCAAAACGCCACGATAGTTCATCTGAGAGCGCGTAACGTCATTTGTGGTCATATCATAACAAAACAGCTGCAAATGCATAAGACAATGATTGCCCACAAATGACGTCACGCACTGTGATTTATTTGCAGAATATAGGTAATTACAATGGTTTTACATCGAATAAGGCTCGCTACATTCTACCCTTTGGGGTGTGCAAATATTTTAAGAATATTATAATCTACCAACACTAAATTAATGACTAGACACTAAGTTATCAGACATATAATCTTTCAAATTGTAGTAGATAACATTTATCAACCAGCAATTGTTTTATTTTCTTCTTAAATATATTCATATTAAGCTCCTTAATGTTGTCCGGAATCTTGTTATATATCACCGACGCCAAAAAGAACACACTTTTATGCATAAGAGCTGTGTGTGATTTGCGAATGCATAGTCTATTTGGATCTCTTTGCGCTCTTTTACTATTCTCTGAAACACGTCTAAACAAGGTAGGGTTCGCCTTTACGTATAAAACAACCTCATATATAAAAAGTGAAGGAAGTATTAATATTCTATGTTTTTTAAAATAGGGCATACAACTATCTGTTACCTTTAATTTGAACATTGCTCTAATACATCTCTTTTGTGCATTAAAAATATTGTAAATAATAAAATTTTATTTCTTCATTTAAAAATATTTAAATGAATTATATTAAATTATTATTCCATAAATAATCGTAAAAAATTATATATTTTCTTTCTAAATACATTTTAGATTTTAATCTGATTACTGTCCGATCCCCTATTGTTCAGTTCTATATATCTAAACAAATTAATGTTTAACTTCATTAATGTTGATGGCCAGATTGTGGGTTTAGGTGAGACCCTAATTGAAAAAAGAAAATCACACACACACGAGTGTGTGAAGCAACACTCGTCGTTTCTTGATATTTCAAAGTATACCTTTCCCATAATTTGGATTGAAGCAGTATAGGTGAAATGATGCACCTTTTAATGTCGTGTCGGTCTACAAACGGATAACAATGGAAACGCTAGAATAAAATTCTATTGCAACTTTTAAAGAAATAAATCCCTAACTAAGGTATATATCTAGGGCACCTAAAATGTCTAGTCGATGTTGTTAGAAAGCACTGCATTCCCAAGATGGCAGAGTTCGAAGTTTCGAACCACGACATAGAATTAGGGATGCCAGTTTCTGCGAAGGTATTTCTGTATTAAAAAAAATGGTATTTCGGTATACCCATAAAAAATTTTAACTCTATGATAATCGGACGTTGTCTTTGTTCTTGTAAACAAGACGGCAATATTATTTTATAATAAATTTTTACTGGCATATGGAAGAAAAGAAAGAAAGAAAGAAAGAAAGACTTTTATTCACTGCACTAAGGACACATTATGTACAAAAACAGGGAAAAAATAATAATAATAATGTAAAAAACGTGTGTGTGTGTCCTCGCGGCAGCGAAACGGATACTGGCTCAGCATTGTGCTGAGGTGCTGACAAACACCTACAGCGCTGATTTTCAGCCAGCACCGTATGTGACTCATTGGACACCATACAAACTTACTTTATAAATTACTATATACATACATACACACATACATACATACACATACATATATACACACACATATACATATACACATACATACACACATACACATACATATATATATATATATATATACATATAAAATTACTTATTTATACATAATGCACTGCTTCTATTGAGAGAAAAGGCGCGAAAAAAAAGGAAATTCTACAGTAATGAATAATAAATTTAGTAATTGCTAAATGTTAAAATTTACATACATATTATGTTGGTGTATTAATGCGGTGATAAATGCTGGAATTTTGGAATTTATGAATTTTGAAGCGCCAACAAATAACCCCTAAGCTCACGCCTAAAGGTGTACCTATTAGACGCTCCTTGGATAGGAGGAGGGAGATCATTCCAGCACTTGGACGCCGCAAACCTGAAACTTCCTCGGAAGGCCGCTGTCCTGTGAACGGGCACGATAGCCGTGGACCTTATTCTGCGCACGCGTTTGGGCCATTGGAGCTTCCTGTATAGGTAGGACGGCGTTTCATAACGCACCACCCCAAACAGCAGAGTGGCGAGGTGGAGGCGTCGGCGTGCAGACATATTCAGCAGGCCAGCGGCGCTCAAGTACGGAGTGACATGGTATGGCGCTGAAATGTGGTCTTAAACTATGGGCCTCGTCGAGATCGAATCAGGAATGAGGAGATTTGTAGATGAACGAAAGTTACCGACATGATACGGCGGAGTTGTAAGTTGAACTGGCAGTGGGCAGGACACATAGTATGGAGAGCCGACGGCCGCTGGGTCCGGAAGGTTCTCGAGTGGAAGCCATAGACCGACAAGCGCAGCGTAGAACAGACGACCTGATAAAGGCCGTGGATCGACGGCGGATCCAGGTTGCTTCTGACCGGTTCTTTTGAAATATTACGAGGGAGGCCTTTGTCCAGCAGTGAATGTCCTACGGTTGAGATGGTGATGATGATGATCATATTTTTTACTAATGAAAGCACACTTTTACCAAAAGAACAAGACTCGATTTTGTCGCTATTTGGGGAACAACCTGTAATGTAACAGAATCTTTAGAGTTTTCCTCTATTAAAAATATATTTTAATTGTTCAATGTGTTTTGAGGTGATGGCAACCACCTACCATCAAAATTAATCGGACGTGCAACCTATCCATCGTTCTTTGTACCTATAATAAAGAATCAACTTTTATAATAAGTTTAAGGTTAGTAGTGGCAGGGCACACTGCGTTCCGCGATGATATATTGAGAACTCTAACATTTTGGCGGCCATCCTTCTCATAAGACCACAGAAATAACAGTGAGTTAATTAATGATGCCAAAACACATTCCCTTTCTCAACTCCTCTCTTTTTTATCTTCTCAAAGTAGGAAACTCATTTGTATTAGGAGGAACGCCACCTACCACCGAGTGGACCACATCAGATTGCCAGCCACTTTTTACTTAAAAATAACTATGTTACTAACTAAAATTCTGGCATAAAATTGTAAATATACCTGGTATAATATATAATCTGGTACTGATATCGACAAAAACGTTGCATCTCACATCCCTATTCTAGATTAGGCCACCGTGGGCCGCGTAATTGGCCTCTGGCGCCCGTCGGCCATATTCACTTTTGTACCTTTTTTGCCGGACGATGGAGGATCACTCCAACGTTTTGCTCGGCGCTTGTTGGTTTTGAGAATTAGCATGTCTTATTAGCATAACTGTCTGATAAGACGTGATTGCTGTTTTAACGGCTCGATGGATATTGAATCCTTGCGACAAACGTTTGTGAAATGTGCGTCGATTTATTATTAAAATAGTAGTCTAAGAATTAGGTAAAGACTCTTGATTTTGTTTGTTGATCTAGGTTTTGTTGTTATGGTAACATTACATGCCATGTTTATTGCTCTTATGAAATTGGTCTGAAATAAGCCACATAAACATAGCAACGCCACAAGCTACGAAACAAAGTAACAAAAGGAGCTGCGCAGACGCGGATCCTCGCCTCTGATTTCAATTGTTCTCAAAGTTTTAAGCGACCTTCATATGTACAAATTCTTGATAATATTGCTGAGTTAGCAGAAAATCTTTAATTTACCTACTAAGTTTACTTAATCTCCTATATACCACTGCACTTATTTGAAAAAATAAGCTATTCTACTTAAATGAATATTGGCTATAGATAACATTGTGTATACTAATTTCTCCAACTGCATCCGAAGCCGGGACACGTCGGGCAAGTTGATTACAAGATGGCAATACATCGGAACAATCCAGGTTTGCGTACATATATACGTCGTCCCTTCTGTTGCCTTAGGTACACATTGCTATTCGTATTGACGTTATATAGTAGGTAGCTGAACGAGCAGAAAATTGTATACTTAGTAGCTATTCTGTTTCTACATCGGACTTATAATAAGTTATACTTTTAACTCAGATTTTTTTATTTCAAAAAGTCTTTATTTATACTTTCATGTCTAAAAAATGGATAGTTACTACAAATTCTCTTGTAATGTATTACCTTATTTAGGCTGTTTTCACAACACCGTTAAGTTCGCTTTGCGCAGAGTTCGCTTTCAAATCTGATTCCAATAATTGATTATTTAAAAAAAATATCTAAATAATTATTTTATTGTTTAATGTCGATTTAGGTTTATATGCTCTGTTCATAAACAAAGCCTCATGAATCTATGTCTTTATGAAACTCCTTTTCGTAACTTGAATAGACATAGTGGTGTAGCTAAATAAAACTTTCTTATTACATACTTGAATATACTTACTAGAGCCATTAAAATAATATGAGTTCGATTTTAGAAATTTTAGAATTTAGAAATTCGTAGCAAACCCACAGAAAAGACTTTGTCGTTGAGGTAGGTATTAGGAATTTAGTATCTCGGAACTGAACGCAGCTCTCGTCGAAGTTATGCGAAGTTATAAATCACCGGAATATTGAACGAAGCGCATACAAAGTCAAGCATGCTAAAGGAACGATGTATCCGATAATATATGTGTCTGCGGACCGGTCACCGAAATGGTAATATTGTTAACAGTGAGTAAAATAACCACACAGGAAACCAAAAGGAGAATTATGCATCATGTTGGGAATTTCTCAATAAGACGTGTTGTGCGCGTGGGGCCGACGCGGGCGCCGCCCCGCGGCGCTCCGGTGGCGCCTCTATCGATTATTGCACCGTCCCTTTCGCGTGTAGCGCGTCGCCTCGCTCCCACGCGCGCGGGTGGCGACTCCGGTGCACACCGCGACCGCGACCCTTTCCTTTAAGGATTTCGTTTGAACGCAGACCTCGCAGGCCATATCATTAATCTATTACGAGGATCATAAGCTCTACGAGATGACCGCTCGTTTTTTTTTCTCGCGTCTGGTAGAATTCGTTGGCGGTCGGCGCTCAGTGAAAGGTTCGAGAACGACATTCGGTTTTATGGCGGTTAATTAGCCGTTGATCTTTCTCTCTGTCGGCGTCTCGTCGAGGCCTCTGTCCATATACGTCACATCGCCTTTATTGGCTAATATCAGCCGGCGAGATTGTAGATACCTCGGCTAGATGTCACGCTGCGCTCGCGACCCGCCTCTAGAAAAAGTTTCGCCATTATCGAAGCGCGTCGTAGCTGCACGCGCTAACGGGTCATGGATTTTTGTTATATCGGCGCGTCTTCTCTATATGGAATATGATCTTCGCGGTCCAATTTGATGGGTGTTGTCGGTACGCCCTCCGGCGTCGGCGAGGCGTGCCGGCTGCCCGGTTGCCGCGCCTGGCTCCATTCATATTTGTACAACTGCCTGCTAATTACAGCTTATGAACGGACCTCGATCCCGATTTGATTAAGTTCTTGACATTATATTTTATTCTTAAATAATTGTATGGCTACAAAGATTTTCATCGTCCGCGTCGCGATTTGTCGAATGTTCTCAAAACAATGGGTGGCTTGAGCCAAGTTAGTGGTTGCGGAGAAAATTACTGAATTTACCGCAAGGCTCGCATTTTGTCGAGACTAGGTTACGGAGAGTGAGCATTAAGTTGGGGCGTGCGGACCGGCAATTTCACATAATCGCAGCTCACCAAGTTGTAAATTAAATTCTGATGTCGTAGAATTAAGTTATAAACCATCTCTCTGTAAGAATTAGGGGCTCGTTGTAAAGGTCTTGAAGTTTTAGATAATCCTTCCTTGAAACAAACTAAAAATATTATCAATAGTTACTTGCTTTCTTAACTTTATTTCTGCCTTTTTAATTTGTATGTTTATTGTAAATGTTGCAGTAGGTATTGGGAAGGACCTCAATCAGCGTCTAACGGGAAAAATGTTAGAGAGCTGGTTTATACAAAGCGGATTTTGTTAGCGGATTGAAACCACTGTACTATGGGACATGCAGACGTGCGGCTGGTTACCATCCTCACCTTGTCGAAATCCCTCTAATTCGGACCAAGCGCTTTAAAACATCTTCTGTGATACGCACTGCTAAGGATTGGAACTCCCTGCCGGCGCGGCGTCTGTATTTCCGAGCTCATACAACCCAAATCTTTTCAAGGTTCTAGTGGCATCTTCTGGGTGAGCTCGCTCCATCGTCGGCTTCATCTTTCCTACATGGATAGGCTGGTCAAGAGCAAACCCATATTCAATAAAAAAAATTCCTTGACTACTTGAAAGATGCTTATTACAAATTGACATAGGCTATATATTAGATATGGTACTAACTCCCTCAATCACACAAGGGCAAACCAGAAGAGCGTGCAGATAAAACTACGAATATCAAATATTATTTTGACTGAGTATTTAAATTTTATGTACATAATTGGCGACTCATATTAAGAGAGACTTTTATTTCGCGTGATTTCTTAATTTACAAAAATTTTCTTAAACAAACTAGACATTCTTAATCGCAAAAATATGGTAGGTACGTGTTTTCTATAATTTATTTTATATACAGTTGCCCGATAGAAAAAATCTTTTGAGAATCGACGGGAAACGCCTGAGGGCTACTGAATAAATTACAATATTTTATACAGTAACAGCTACTTCAAGTTATCCCTTAAGGGCATGCTAACACGGACAAGTTGTGTTACACTTAATTGATGTCTTAATATTCTTAAATTCGCTGATTATCGTCAACTTGTTATCTAGATCGCTATCGACGTGTCTTGATCTGTTAGCGTGTACAAACAGAGCCCATACTTATATCAGACACCTTTTAGCTTCTTTGTAATGCAAGGAACGATAAGGTATAAAAATATCAAAATAATTTGTAAAGTATATTTTTTGGTATTTAAATTTGTCTTAAATCATTTCTCAGTATTAAAATTTTCATTCAACCTCAAGAATTATCGGAAGACTCATTTAATAATCAATATTTACTGTAAACGTCTTAGAGTAGGTCCCACTATAAATTGTTGTAATTTTGACAGCTGTATTATGTAAGATAAATATCGGGTGATGTTAGTTTTCTCGAAAACCTTAAATGGCAGCGTCCCCTCCCATGAAGAATGTAGATCATTAAATAGTACTAGAGATTACATTTAATTTAATAGAGATTGAATTTAAAATTCATACAATTCAATGAATTTCAAATCAAAAATTATGTTGGAAAACTATTTACAATTTTCTTAGTAATTTTCTAATTAGGTTTTCATTGCTCAGAAGCCTATTTGAAGGATTGAGAGATAAAACTACAGTGAATGAAGAACTGCTGAAAATAATAAATACTTAATCAATCAAGCTTTTGAAGGGCCGAACCTCTGATATTATGGAAATTTTTGTTATCGTACTTTTACAACACTAGGCTTTTTTATGTTAAGATCGGCAGACAGGCTGACGGTCCACTTGATGGTAGGTGGCTACCTTCGCCTATAAAACAAGAAACGCCAAAGCTGCTGCAAGTGCGCTGCCGATTACAGTAGGATTAAGGGTGAGGGATTAGGAGTGGATAGAAAAATGGACTCTGGCATCCCTTACTCACTCACCGGAACACAACAGCACAAGTGCTGTTATTTCATGGTGGTCTTCTGTAAGGGGGGGTGGTTACTGCCGCCAGACGGGCTGCCCAAATGACTGCGAAAACGCAGTGTGCCCTGCCCTACTTTCCAAATCCAGACCAGAGCCAAATTTGAAAAGTTGATTTTTCAAAGTTGACCCTGTCGGGAATCGAACCCCGCAGGGTAGGCTTTTCAAAGTAGAATTTAGCTGTAAATGAAATTTTATATCTCTCCTTGTGCTTTGTATCCCTGGGTGATGGTAGTTACCTATCATCTAAATGCTTCTATCCTTTACTGTAAAATAAAAACTGAACGCAGCTGTTTCTACCTCGCAACTCTCATTATCATTCATTTTATAACGTCCGCAAAGACTTTCTGAAAAATTTACATGATAAATTCAATCATAAGTTTCCCTTGACCCATACAATAACTTTTTATTTGTATTCATACTCGTAAAAATTCTTCGAAACGACCCATCACCAATGCCTAAAACACAAAATCGAACAATAAATCATAATGCAACTAACGAAAAAATGTTTGCTGCAAATGTCTGAGTGTAGGTTATTAAAGTAATTTAGCACTCTCTGAGAGTTCGCCTGCTCTGTCGACTCTGTTTGTTTTGCAGGCGAGAACTTTGCCTAACCCATTATTATGGTCTCGTTATACTTTTTACCGGTCAGGAGTGGTCAACACTCGGTGAATAACTAACTATACGTCTTTTCAAATCGTGATTCTTTGTGAAAATGTTACTATGTCGTCAAGGTTTGACGAGCCTGTTGGATGAGTGGTTCGGGTGCTCTGTTCTAGGGTTCCCGGGTTCGATTCCTGGCAGGTCAACTTTGAAAAATGAACTTTATAAATTTGGCTCTGGTCTGGATTTGGAAAGTAGTGGAAGGGCGCACTGCGTTTTCGCAGTCATTTGGGCAGCCCGTCTGGCGGCAGTAACCACCCCCTTACAGAAGACCACCGTGAAATAACAGAACGTGTGCTGTTGTGTTTCGGTGAGTGAGTAAGGGATGCCGCAGCCCATTTCCCTATCTCCTTTCCCTTAATCCTACTGTAGTCTGCAGCGCACTTACAGCAGCTTTGACGTTGCTTGTGTTATAGGCGACGGTAGCCACCTACATCAAGTGGACCCGTCAACCTTTGGCTGAATATGACTGACCGACCGTAGCCTTTTAGAAAAATCGCTTCAATACCAATAATTGAAGTCAATATAATCGATTATTCCTGTAGTTTTGTGCATTGTCTTCAGTAGAAACGGATGTTTTCAAGTGATATTTGTGATATTTAAAAGTGTGATATTTAAACAATCAGGCATTGTTTAAATATCACAGACAAGAGCTTGATTTATATAATTCAAAGATTTACAAAATAAGAGAATTACTTTCAAAATCGCGGTTTCATGGTTCTCGCTCTTCACTGCAGACTTTTTCTTTATCTTTTTGCCTTATTTATCCCTCTTAATCTTTCTTTATTTTAGTAAGCTCAAAATTGGTTAGAAACGGTTTTATTTTATATAGTTTCAATAAGCTAAAACTTGTAAATGGTGTCAAATTAATCTGTCATTTAATCATTAAGTAATTTTTTGTATAAATATCGCTATAAGTTTTCCTTGAAAATAAATAAATAAATTATTACTCTCCTTCATAGGAGCTCACATAGCAATTTCAGTATATATTTTTTATTTGCTTCCAAGAAACTCATAATTGAACGATTGAACATACTAAATTATAGTAATAGATCTACGTCTTTAAACATTGCGACTGTTTTGATTGTTAAGCGTGAAACGGTTTTAATTAAATTTTCTTATAGTATCTACTTTCCATTACAGTTTGAATTAAAAAAAAAACATAACAACTATTTGGATGAAGAAATAAATAATTTTATAAACGTTATCGCCAGAAACATATAAAATAAGCAAGAGTAAGCAATTACCGTGCATAAACGCACAGAAAAACAAACAAAAATTTAAAAACTATTTTTTTTAACTCGATAACATTAACGTATAAAAATTGTTTTTTTTTTTAATATTAAATGTACACAGACACGGCTCGTTTGTGATTTTATTATATATATAGATATGTTAGGGAAGTATGTTGATTTAACGTTATTATTTCGTTATATGTAAAACTATAATAGAAGAAAGTATAATAAGCAATAGTCAAATAATATATTTTTAAACACCACAAGTTTGCGTCCAATGGTTGGAACATTAAGTGCACGCCGGAGGCTCGGGCGCAGGCCAGGCCTCGTAAAAACGTGTTATTATTATTAATAATCCCACTCATTCAACTCACCTCTGTATTCGCTATCAGCGTACTGCTATAGGCTATCAATACTAAGAATTTCGGAAACTCTTGGCGCCCCATTGACGAATAATTTTTACAATTATCAAACCAAACTTGTATTTTATGCGAACCTTAACTGCCAATTTTGTCTTTGTAATACTCCACAACACTTAAATAATAAAAAAAATAAAGGTACTCGATAAACTAACAAAGAAATACAGTGTTGGATATATCACATTACACCTATATTTTGTGAATAAAGAGGAATTAAAGACGTAAATAATAAAATAATAATGTCAACTATTTAATCGATATAATACCTACTTATAGAATTTGTTTGTTTGAGAAGTTTTAAATTTAACGAGTTTATTAGACAACTCGCGTGCAATTAACTCGTTATGCCCGCGAGTTATCTCGTTTGTATTTTATCTATCATTTCGTTTGTCAACTCGCGCGCCAGTAGGTATTAAACAAATTTTTAAACTGTAGAATTTACTAAAGCAAACTCGATAGCTTATTAATTAAATAATAATAATAATAATAGGTACTTCTTTATTTGTAACTAGCTGAGCCCACAACTTTGTACGCGTGGTATTCGGTAAAGGGGATAACTTTTTTGTCATAAACCGATTGGAATGAAACAAACACTAAATGTTGGAAGCTGTACTGGAAGCTTGCTATAATAAATATACAACAGTGAGAACCGCATTTAAATCGGTTAAGTCGTTTCAGAGATTAGCGTGCACAAGCAAACCGACAGACAAAATTTTTAAAAACTATTTTTTTGACCTCGGTAACATAAGTACAAATACATGTTTTTTTTGAAAAAAATTTTAATGTACAGACACGGTTCGTTTACGATTTTATTATAAAAAGTAATAGATTATAAAAAGATTGGTAAAAAGAAACCCATTTAGGTATAATCTCATTTTTATATGATGTTCTAAATTAAACTGGTATGGTGGGTTGTGTGTGACTTATACAATAATACAAGGCGGTGTAGATATCTTATGTTTTGCACCAATGCAGAACACCTGTTCCTTCTAGCCCAGGACAGGCAAATGTTTTCAGAGCTGGCTGATGGATGGCACATTAAGAAGAAGAAGATTCCTGCTATTTCGCTTCTTTTCTCTGTACTACCAATCATTTATTCTAAAATACTTGTAATCCTACTGAAATTATTTAGTACAAAGGCTATTGGCATTTATGAATAGTATCAAGATATCAAGGTATCTTCCTATTAGGCATATGACAGCCTATTTCCTTTCGCACGTACTAAAATTCATGTTTCTCTCCTTCGTAGGAGCTCATCTATAACCAAAGTCAACGGATGTTGTCCAAGTTGCTGTGGCCCAACCCAGCACCTAGTGCGCCCAGAGACCCCCACTCAGATCATTTGGTTAGTAGACTTTTCATTTCTAATGCATATAAATACTTCTGCTTTATTGTTTCCACGGTTTGAACCGTTGCATGCCTGAATAAATCTTCAACGGTAATTGTGGTTGAAAGGTGTTATATTTGGAGTATGTAAAATTCAAGTAACTATATATTATAGTCGACTTATGGCAAGGAAACATCAGCTTATTCGTATTTATTATTATTATACCACATGACATATTTTATTTATTTTTCTTAGTTTTTTACAATATAATTATAAAAACAATAAATATTACAAAAAAACCTAAAACTAGAACTCCGCAGGGCAAGCCCTAAGCTACCGCTGCTGGTTAGGGCTACAGAGTGAGGATCCTTCTGACAATTCGTGCCGTCTCAAGAAGTAGGTACCGCCTTCTGTAGGTATCTGTCCCTTGATCCAGCCATCTAGTGAGTGCTTCTGGAGGTGGTGGTCGAGGCTCTTCGCTATAAGACCTTTCGCAGAAATGACTATCGGGACAACGATCGTCGACGTGATGTGACCTCGTGACCACATGGCGGTCACCTCGCGAGCCAAGTCTATGTACTTGTGAGCTATGTCTATGTCTATGTGAGCTTTTCTTTTTCGGCTTTCACGAGGTTTTCGTCATGCGGGATAGCGATGTTAACAAGCATCGTTCGGCGTTGGGATAGCTTATTGTAAATTCGCCACAAAGTAATTTCCACCAAAAAAACATCTAAAAACTCGCCACGATTCTATTTTTATAAAGTTAATAACGTCACATATTATTTTAAATTCGGTCAGTAACCACGATGTCAGGCTTATTGGCGACAATAGTCCTGTCCAGGATTATTGAACGATCCTAAGTAGAGCGTGGCATGACTATTACCATTTATTATTATTATTTGTTAAATTTACATTCTCACTAAATAACTAAGCTTGAAAGAGGCATAGGTATCCATAGGCAAAACTAACTATATGTAGATTACATTAACTGTTATTGACATAGGAGGTCACAATTTGTTGTGATAGGAGACGACATAGGAGGTCACACATTGTTGAAAGTTCATAAGCTCTTGAAAGAAGAACTCTGACAACTAGTCATAGAAAAACGTCTTGGGATCTGCTATTTTTGATTTTGATTTGATTTTTTTGCGTTTTTGTGTATTGCAGTTTTAAAAATTGACACTGGAAAAAAATCATCAGAGAAGATCCGATGGAGCTAAAATATTTGTAAAAAAGAACCGGTATTTGCTTCGCGCCAAAAACCAATATCGAATGACGGATAGGTATCGTCGAATTACAATTATTTTGGGGCTATATTTGTGGGTAGATTAACGAATATCGTCGACTAAGGTTGCTATAATTAAAAAAGGGACATTGTTTTTGTATTTTTAATTTTTGACAACATTTGTTTGCCTAAATAGCTATTTTAATGTAGCTAAACATACAAAAATAATAAGTATAGGTACCGGGCAACGTGTTCACAAAATACTTTTTCCATTACGCTATTTAATTACTCGTATAGAATAACCGTCAAAACATATCCATTCCCAGCAACGCCCTTAACTAAATAGATTGATGCTAACGTAATTTCGGAGGTCCAAAAAAAACTGATGGTCCAAATCATAGAGGCAGATGTTAATGATTCTATTATTTATGGTCGAGCCTCGCCTATTATACCTTTTTATTTATTTTTTTAGTTCGTAAACGAGAGGTTATTGGGGCGTATAATGTTCTGTTGTTTTTAACGACGTTGATGTTTGTATAGACATTGTCGAATTTAACTGTTTATTTTATAATTAACACGGTTCCGTTAATAGAGTTCATATGTAGCTTGAAGTAGCAAATCAATTGGGGATTCGTACTTTAACTCATAAGGAGACCAACATATTAACAATGCCATGTCAACGTATATATTTGATAATTTATAATTTTTTATTCATAAAAATATTGATCGTTTTTTAAAAAAACTGTGATATTCACAACGTACAACTGTACAAGGTTAACGAAATATTAGATAAATCGTTTAAAGGACAAAATTTACGTTTCTACAATAAAATCCCTGAAGAAATTGTACATGAATTACAATTAAAACATTTGTATAATGGAAACTTGTTAAAAAGCATAGATATTATAAATTAAAGATTATTTAGCAGATAAAAATGCATGGGATCAAAAAGAGTGATTCCAACAATCCAACAACAGTTTCTTCTCTTCTAGGACGCCATTTTGTTTCCAAAACGGTAGTATTACTTTGACTTCAAAAAGTGATCTCATTATCCTATTTTTGAGAAATAAACGATTTGATTTAAATTTGAACTTTATAAAATTAAAAACTTTTACTTATTGTTAACATTTCAATAAGTCTTTGCATATTTAATACATATTATTAAATGAGAACTGCTAATAGATATTATAACTCTCTGTTTGTCTGTTAGGTTTTTACACAAAAACTATTGGATTAATTTTGTTTGAAATTTGGTACTGAGAAAGACATTTAAAATATTGCGTTTTCTATCTTGTAAAAATACATAATTAAATTTAAAATTTTGAGGATTTTGATTGAAAAATAAACAAGAAGGAAATATGAAGTTCTTTTTTTAATTTGACCCATGAGGGTTGAATTTTAGGGTAATTTTTGTAAGTTTGTAAATTTATGTATATCTGAAAATGTTCATTACTTTTCAAAAATCTGTAAAAAATATTTAGAACTCGCTGGTGCCCTCGACTTAGTCTGCGTTTAAAAAAACGTAGGTACCTAATATCTAAACGACATCTTTCAAAACCAGGCCATACTTATTTAACTTACACTTTGGAGATTTTGGTAATAAATTTTTTTCTTAAATTCAGTAATTTCCTATGAATATTTCAGATTTTGCAAATGGGGATAACATTTATTTTTTTGGAAGTAGTTCTCCATTCCTTTGCGAGCACCGTCGCATGCGACGTTTCTTTAGGGGCTCTTTCACGGCGTTTCCGAATACTTTCACTGAATCTTCAGAGCTCATAAAGCGAATTCGTCTAAGTTTATCTTTTATTTTTGAGAATAAATCAAACCTTCTATAGTCAAATATTTAATTGTTCATCTGGCGGTGTGAGCTGGAACATAGTCGTGGAGAAGGAGAATCCTACTTCTTGGGCGCTTCTGTCAAATATTTTCCAAAACAACTAGCAAACAATTACTAATATACCAATTCATTTTTCGCCGTAGATGAACTTCCTTTACGAAAATCACCAGTGAAATTGCTATAACCACGTTTAAACTCACTGAACCAGTTATAACACGGGATGGGGCTTCATCATGAAATGCCGATTGAAGTCTATCACAACTTTATTGTCAATTTCTTTTTATCGCGTGAAATACGCTTTTTAAATGAACACAAATTTGTAAAAAAAATGTCAACTGAATGAAATTACATATACATCGACAGCTTCCTGAATTCGAAATTTGTATTTATTTTTCATTTTTGTCTTTACTTTCTTGGCAGTTCTAAAAACTTTCAGTGTGGCTATGTACGTTGTTCGTCGTTTGATCAATTACGCGCAATTCAAACATTTTTTTTTAATATTTTCAAACTTAAATATTTGAAACCCAAATTACACGATATTTTCTCACTAAAATCTATAATTTCTTCTTATGGTACCAGTTTCAAACGTTAAAACGAAAATAAACTGATGAGCTGATCTTCATACAAAATTGATTGATCTCCTTTTAGGTCGGTAAAAGAATTTACCTCATAGTCATGTCGGTCACCAAATCAAAGTGAGCATACCCACTGTAAAATCTTAGTTCAGACTGTCTTGGTTTAGTCATATCAAATACATGTACCATGTTCCTGTCTGTCTGTGGGGGAAACCCCCCCCCCCCCCCCTATTCGCATGACAATGTTTTGTGAAGATCCACACATTCGTTTTGTGAGAAAGAAGCTTGTTTTGAGAATTTATGTGTCATTTGGTTTTTCAAAGCTTTTTTAAGTAGTATAATAGGTAAAACAGTGTCACCTATGGCATCAATCTACTTCTGCATTAACTTGAGTAAGTAAAGGTTAGAGCCTGTTTTCTCTATTCATTCCTAATCCCTTTTATCCTTATCGTACTATGGTCGGATAGCGCACTTTTAGCACCAGTGGCGTTGCTTGTGTTATTGGCGACGGTAGCCACCTAATATCACCTAATATCAGTCGACCTTCATATTTAAAAAAATCTACGATGGCTTAAGTGACTTTTTATGGCTTAACTGTAAGTCTATTATATGAAATTATTTTCTGTTCTGAACTCCTTAAATTAAATTTTAATAAAATAATTAAATTAAGTCACCTATAAAACTTGAATAGGTACTGATTTTAATTTTTTTTTTACGGGACTTATATTTTTTTATATCAAGTAAAGTCCAAATTTTATTAGCAATTAAGGACACCCTAACACAAACCATCTTGGCTAGCCTGAGGCGCCATCGTCTGCACTCATCACACCAAGGTGTCTGCAACCTAATTATATAGAAGAAAAACGCGTTACAAACTCAAATATTTGTTATTCCACGTCAAACCGACGAATTTAACACCTTAGTGTCGAACAAACAAAGTTTATTATCTATTGTTTGCGTGTAATCTTTTTATAAAGATGATGTATTTGGAAAAAAAGGTTGACTCGGGGAATTGGCGTAAAAAGTGCCTTAATTAGAATATGATTAGGGGTTTGTTGCTGACAATGCTAACAAGCGTTTGGAGTTGATTAACGTAATGAATAGTTATATTGTCGTTAAGACAGCTGGTGTTATGATACAGTGGAGTTAATAGACGAAAACCTTGCGTCGGTTTTGTTTTAAACGACCATTACAGAGCAACATATGTTACTGATTATTGTTGTGCCGGTTTGTTTGTTTTGTGAGTTTTTGTTGAAATTATATTATCTAATATATTACCTGTTGTAACACTTAACTTATTCGAGCTATTACTAAGCAAACATTTTTAAAATAATTTCACATTAGGTAACTGAGTAACTACCGTCACCTACCGACTCAAAAAATCTGGTTTTAGTGTCTTTATAATATAAGAGGTAAATGATTCAATTGAAAATTTTCAAATATTTCTTTGAGGTGTACAAAAATAATTTAAGGTAGGTACGTGGGCATCGCTCGAAGCTCTGCAGCGATGTTGCACTGACCATCGGTATATCGAAGTGTTGAAGCGTTTGCCTACAATAAAGTCACCATGTCGATTCGAGTACAGAAGTAGAGCACACAGTCGATTCCATTGCGAAGAGGCGTGAGACAGGGAGAGTTACACAGTCCGAAATTATTCACTGCCGCTTTGGGAGATGCATTTAAGCTCCTGGAATGGCAAGGACTTGGCATCAACATTAACATCGTGTATATCACTCACCTTCGGTTTGCCGACGATATTGTAGTCCTGGCGAAGTCGATAAAAGTACTCAACACAATGCTCGATGGCCTCAACCGAGTTTCCTAAAGGGTGAGCCTTAAGATGAATATGGACAAGAACGAAAGTTATGTCTAATGTCCATTTGTGCCACTCCAGTAACAGTTGGAAATTCAACTCTCGAAGTTATCGACGAGTACCTACATCTACTTGGGACAAATAATCCAATTAGGTAGAGCCAACTTCTAGGAGGGCTATCTTCCATCGAATCCAGCTCTGATGGGCAGCGTTCGGGAAGCTCTGAGCAATCTTCTCGTCCAAAATTCCTCAGTGTCTTAAAACAAAAGTTTTCGACCAATGTGTGTTGCCAGTGATTACATATGGCGCTAAATCGTAGTGTTTAACTATGGGCCTCGTAAGAAAGCTCAACGTCGGTCAACGAGCTATGGTGAGGGCTAAGGATAAGCTTACGCTACAAGATCGAATCAGGAATCGAATGAGGAGATTCGTAGACGAGAGTACGGAGAGCCGACGGCCGCTGGGACTGGGAGGTTCTCGAGTGGAGGCCACGGACCAGCAAGCAGCGTAAGACGTCCACCCACAAGGTTGGGGAGACGCCCTGATTAGGGCCGCGGGTAGACAGTGGATCCAGGCTGCTTCCGATCGGTCCTTTTGGAGAATTAGGGGGGAAGGCCTTTGTCCAGCAGTGGACGTCCTACGGCTAAGATAAGATGATGATGATGATGACTTAAATTAAATAAATAAATAAAAAGTTAAAAATAATAGTCTACATTGGTTACTTCATCTCTTCCTGACTACCACCTTAGGTGGCGCATTATACTGAAGTCATACTTAGGTACCTCCTGGCTGTGATTTTCAAGATGGAATTAGAAGTCGCCTCCAATAAGGACCCTAATTCACTAACGCCACTTAGCGATTCCACGCGATTCCTTACTTCGAAACCACGTCATATGCTCTAATTGTTACAATATCTGCTGAAAAGTCATTCTCTTGCATAATATGTATATTAGAATGAAGAGAGTAGATTTTTCAAGTTTGTTCATATGTGAAAGATAATTTGAACAACTACAAAAGATAATTTCACTATTTCAAAGGCACTTTATTCCAAAGGGAACATAGGCTAAGTATTATTGAAGAAAAATTCTAGGCGCTTTGAAATAGTTCTATAATCATAAATTTTCGCACTCAGCTTTTTGTAAATACTCTTACAGGAGATTGCTTTTATATTCAGAATATTCAACATTCCCACATTTATAATCGGACTTAGCTTGTACATATTTCTGTATTCCATAAAACACTTGATAGTTTTATGTTATCAATGAATAGATAACATCTTCAAAGATCCGCCAGTAAAAGGCGGCGAAATCAGAAAGAAATTTTATAAAATACCAAATGTTTAATAGAGAATTCCTATTTTCAAATTTAAGTACCTATCATTTAAAAATAGCTTGCTTAAGTAGCTTATTTCATTTATCGTTTCTTTAACTCTATGCTTTGCAACTTATACCTGATGAATTTAAATATCATGTAGTTTTATTTTATTTGTGTCCGGAATTGTACGTCGCCTGGCTCGATCATACATAGATTCGTACCTACTTACAATCACGCATTAATGTGTGATTTTAATTTAAAATCTCTTCAATTTATAGTAAATTTAGTTCTAAATTTGAATCGGTGGTTTTAAAACAAAGTTTTGTGTCACCATTTTGATGTCTGACCGAAACTATGGGAGTAAGCGCAATAATGACTTGGGATTTTTCATCACCATAATGTGCCGTTGAGTTTATTTCATTTTTACTAATTTCTTCTTTCTCGGTTCTTCTTGGCCTTTCTTATTTTGGGAAATGTCTCTCTGGTATGGTCTATACTAATGTATAGACCATTAAATTTTGTTCACAATAAATGCTGGTGAGATAAGGAGCTATTGCACAGGCTATTTTGTATTTACATCTAAAATCTAATATAATTCCTACCTAAGTAGAGTATGCGAAATTTGTTTTCCGAAGTAGGCAAAAATTTAAGTTAAATGTCTTATTTTATTCTTGTTATTTTCATATAGTGACTTCAAAGTGTTATTCAACTTCAATGTTATTTAATGGAAAATGAGTATACGTTATAAGTTTTCTTTAATCTTTAGATAGTTTTAAAAAGCAACGCCCCAATAAAACTTCATTCGCATTACTATCGATCATGTAGCCAATCAATTAGGCGCTGACAAGGGTTGTACCCTCACCCGACCAACACCATATAACGGGTAACTCATGGGATTCAAATAAAATGCAAACCAGTCGATTGAGGTTACCCTAGGAAAGACGTTTATGAAGTTATTCAACATTAGCACACACATTTTACTTTCTAAATAGATACACCGTAGATTTTTCTTTAAATTTTATACGCTCGCTGAGGGTGTATTGCAGATTTGCAATATCATTTTGAGCCCAATTCTACCAAATATGACCAAATCTATAATAATGAAACGCGTTCCAGCAATGTCGTCTATTCAATTCCAATAACCACAGATTGATAGGAAACATAGGTAGGTATCTATCCTATCAAAGTCTGCAACTCATTTGCGACATACGCTGTTGCTTGGCAAAATATTGTCTAACTAGCCTACCTATTTACAAAAAATAAAATATTGATAATAAATAATAATTAATAAATGCATTACTTGGTTATTGTATCGATAAACCCAAATATTTTTCTAATATTTAAAACGCTATGTGATTTTTTTTTATATTAAGATCGGCAGACAGACTGACGGTCCACTTGATGGTAGGTGTCTACCGTCGCCTATAACACAAGCAACATCAAAGCTGCTGCAAGTGCGCTGCCAACTACAGTAGGTTTAAGGATAAGGTATTAGGATTAAGGATAGGGAAATGGGCTCTGGCATCCCTTACTCACTCACCGAAACAAAACAGCACACGTGCTGTTAATTCACGTTGGTTCTGTTCTTTATTTCTTATGCATGGCTCATTCGTTAAAATAAATTCAAAGAAATTAGAAAAATATTTAATTGCTATAGGTACTATTATAACAAATAAAACTAATATTTAAGTGTTTTTCACTTGATAGCACCACCAAAGAATTTCCGTAGAAATTGTTTTTTGAATAACAGCTCTATTTCATTTGCAGTAAAGTTTATTTTTTGCTTACCGATATTAATTTTTTGATTATAGCTTCTCGGGCATCTAAACCACGGTTGCGCTCTGTCGACGGCAGGTGACGCTACTCATATAATTTTATGGGTCTAAAGCTCATTTATAACCGGTATAAATAATGCCTTTTTATAATGGCCTTTTATTTGTTATTTGGAAGTTTTTTCGTGTTGACATACATATTGCGTTTAAAGATTCTTATTTGTCATTCGAAATTATCTGTTTTACTGAAAAGTATACCTTACTGTCTTTTACTGCTGGTAGAAACATCAGAAATTTCAATTTTCACCCTTTTTTACGCTAAAAAGTGATAGGTAAGCTAACGGCCCACTTGATATAGTACAACCTTCGCTTATAAAACACATACAAAACGTAATGGGATAAATTACCAACCCTCACTCTAGGTGATGCCAGCCTTGTCATACAAAATTACATCCATATGTTGCCCAATTGGCTTGATCAAGCCAATTGTATCATGCCGATTGGACGATAGGCTTGATTGTGCAAGGCTGGCATAAGGAAGCAGGCTCTGTCTTTTCTTAATTTACAGACCTGAACACAAAACGGCCACCCAGCATATGACTGCAAAAAGCAGTATATGCTACCACTACTAAAAATACCATTAACTTTATATCGGTAAATTTAAGGTCTTGAATTGTGTGCCAGCTGAAATTTACATAAAACAATATACTAGTAGGTAATGTAACATCTTTAAGTTAAAGTTGAATATTATTAAACTCATTTCGTTGACTGACATATGAATTTTACTAATAAAGATTTAAATCAGAAAATCGTCAAACCCCAAAATAGCGTGAGCTTCTGCATCGTGTAAATTTTATTTGGTAAGGGGTCTCGTTATTCTGGCTATTTGAAAACAACTGTAATCAACTAATCTCACTTCAATGTTAACAAGTCTTAGTTTATTTTTGTATACTATGAATGGACAAGGTCTTGTTTTGTTTTCACTGCTAATATTGTCTACAAACGGTTTTTATTTATTTTTTACATAGACTCTATATAGATTCTCAAATTTACTAAAATTAATTAATTTAACAAAATTAATTTGTTACTTGTTAAGAAATTTTAGTATAAAAATTATGTTTTGCATTAAAATAAATAAATAAATGGATACAATTTGGCAAATATTTATAGGTATTAAACATTTTCTTTTCAGGAAATAGACCTTCTAATTGTAAATTTGTAAAATTGCTCTTAATTTTTTTTTTTTTTCAAATTATACCTAAATGTTGAAATTCAAATTTTTTTTTTATTAATTTTAAAATTATAATCTAATAAATATTTAAAAAAATGTTTAAATGATTTTTTTTACGATAAAGGAGAAACACCATTTTTTTTTTAATTTTTCAAATAAAACACATAAAATCGCAAATACGTATACCATACATTATTATAATTATAAAGTTCACAATCAGACCTAGATTCCAAATTCAAAACATTAAAGCTCACAAGATTTTAATAATATCACGCATTTCCCAGATGACATCCATTCCCCAGATAAAACTCCATTATCTAGACTTTTTCAACTCGCGTACAATTTGCTAGATTCCATTAAGGCGCATTAAAATGTAGAACAAATTTCCTTTTCATAAACGACAGTGGCGCCTCGCTCTGCAATTACAAGTCACATCAAAACTATCGGTGTCCAATAAACCAGATCTCTCTCACTGTACCTCCGCCACGCTGTAACGGCTCATCTTAAATTGGTTTATTACATACCCCCGCCGATTTAATACTTGAGCTGTGATGTTAAGTACCGAGCGGCCTGGTTAAAAGGTTTTTTATACTTCTTTATTCGTAAACAAGTAAGATAGATATACGACTAACCGTTCACGTGCTTAGTTAAATTAAAACTTGACTTAGCTTTTAGCTATTTCGAATATTGAAAAAGTTCAAAGACAAAGGTTTGTTTTACTGTCAAAACAAGGAATTACTATTAATTCATCATCATCATCAGGCTAAAATAAGTTAGTAATAAAATAACTGAATAATGTTAGTTAGATTAGTGTTTTTTTCTTAATATTGTAAATGGTGGCAGGCAGGCTGACGGTCAACTTGGTGTTAGATAGTTACCGTCGCCTAAGGATATACACATGCAACACCAGGGGGTAGTACTAAGTAATAAGTAGTGAGGCTTAGTAAGGCCTCAGGAGGGAGACGAATGATGAGGGAAATGCAAACTAATACAAAATCCATAACCCTAAAATATTTGTCCCATCTTATATTTTATTAAGTATACACCATAATGCCTGATTAATACCACAATGTCTGTCATTCCATATAAAATATCGGCTGTTAATGATAAGTAGTAAACACTGACTGGGCGTTTGATCACAGTGTCGTTAAGTCACTGATGTATTTAATTTCATTTTAATTTAATGAAATATTTATTTTAATCTGCAAAATAATACTCCTAGCGAAACGGGCCAACACCAAAGACATACGTTTCAATTTACCCAATTTAGTTTAATTATTTTTTTTATTTTTTAAGTATTTCAAATAAATTAAACTCTCATTTTAATGAATTTTTTAATTATTTTAATGAAAATTAAAAAAAAAAAATTTCAAACATGACACAAAATTAAAAAAATATATTTATTCCGATCGCTACTAAACTTCACAGGGTCACCCGCTGGACAAATCTGAAGATTTCATCAAAATCATATTAGGTCGAGGAAAACGTCTTTTCGCATATAGTATGTATAAACTTGTCTCTTTGGCTGTACTATTTGTATCTGGTTTTGATGACATTAAATGTGTTACATTTCAAATAAAGAAACAAATTAGTTAAATGTTCTTTCTACTTATTTTTCATTTGCTTTTCTTTCTGTCAAAATGAGTGAATCTAATGAAGAAATTCGATAGATTTTAAAATTTTATTACAAAAATTGCAATGCAAGCTGCAAAATATTTGTGACGTTTATGAACCTAATGCAGTGTCGGTAAGAGTAGCACAAAGTTGGTTTAAGCGTTTTCAATCCGGGAATTTTGATGTCAAAGATTTTGGCCACGCTCTGGTCGCCCTGTTACGGATAAAATGGACCCCGTTTTTGAAAAAGCGGCATATGAGTAGTTACGACATAGCTGATGAACTGGGAATTGACGACGAAACAGTTTTGACAAATTTAAAAAAAGCTGGGTACACAAAAAAGCTCGATATTTGGGTGCCATACGAGCTCACTGAAAGAAACCTTATGAATCGTATACTCATTTGCGATTCTTTATTGAGACGTAATGAAACCGAACCGTTTTTGAAGAGATTGATAACTGGTGATGAAAAATGGATCACTAACGACAAAATCGTACGAAAAAGGTCGTGGTCAAAGGTCGATCAGGCTTCACAGACTGTGCAAAACCTCGGGTTAACTCGCAATAAGGTGATGCTGTGTGTATGGGTGAAAGAAAGCAGTGTTTGAAATAAACTTTTTCATTCGATCGTTTTTACGAAACAAATTCGATTACCACAAAATAGCCTCTTCATTTTACGGGATAACATATAGCTTTTGTCGATCCTGAAATTCTATTCTAACTATTGGTGAAAGATTTTAAATCGGATAAGTAGTGTCGAAGATTATCTCCTAGGTACATACAAACAAACATACCTACAAAATTTACCTCTTTATAATATTAGCATAGATATAGAAGATCTTATAATATTACTCTTTATAATATTAGTATAGATTACGCCAGGTAATATAATGATAAAAGTAACTATTTACCCTTAAATTCACATCTATTAAAAAAATCTGAACTATTTTCCTGCAACAACTTATTAATATAAATACACTGGGAGAGTGTCAATTTAAATTTAACGTTTATGTTTTTTTTTTTTTAATAAATATCGGCAAGTTAGGCTTGACAGTTCACTTAAGGGTAAGCGTCGCCTATTAACACAAAAAACGCCATGAGAACTGCATAAGAATTTCTGCAGACCTTGTATAAAGGATGGGATTTAAAATTGGATATCACATTGGGGTCTGGTATACGCGAAATAACAGCACTGGGTCGCGATCATAGTTTGTAAACGGATGGTTATAGCGGCCAGAGACACCGCCATTTTAATTCCCTGCCCTTTTTAAGTACTAGTTTAACAAACACCTTTACATTTTTTATAATAATCTACTAATGTTAAATGCGAAAGTTTGTGAGAATGGATGTATGTTACACAGTTTTACACAATAACTACTAGACGTATTTTGATGAAACTTTACAATAATATAGTTTATACATCTTCATCACTTCGTAAACGAAGTAGCTGTAAAAAAAAATCGAATATGTGTGGATTCAAAACCTATATCTAAATCTTACATTTTATAAAATTAAGTTGTTTTTTCCACCTTTGACTCTCCGCTAATTTCTTCTAAACCACCCAACGGATTTTGATACGATTTTCACTATTGGAAAGAGCAATAAACCTGGAAGGTCTGTTTTTTTTTGCAGAAATAAATTATATCCATAGGTACTAAGCCATACGAAACAGGTCGTTCTTGAATAATAAATTCGCTATGAATGCAGAGTGTTCGCAATGCTAAGAAGTAAAATCAATATCAACCGCACACGGTAGAAATTAACTGATTAAGTCTTATTATCACTCGGATTCAAATAGGTATCTAAACTCGTTTCAAATAGGTATCCATTTCAATGATTCGATTAAAGACACATAAAAATGCTAAAAGGAACTAGAAACATGTCGACAGATGCCCTAGTACATAATAATTACATTTACATTGAGTTACATGAAGGCTGCATGGCCGGTGCGACGAACCGGGCGGCACCTGTGTCGGCGAAGATGAAAGGGGCATTGCTTTGTGCGCGCGCGCCGGCAAATATTTATTTTTAATTTAGTGCCCGACCGATGAACGCTCGTTAATACCTAATGGATTTGCTCCCGAGCGCTACACCGGCGACGACTCGGGCGATGCTCGCGAAACGAACCAATTCAAATTTAGACGCCTAGCGAGGCTTTATAACGGCGCCTAACAGCCAATAATATGTCTAAGTTTGTGTTAAAGTGCGATAGCCCAGTGAACTTCCGTCTCATTCGGAAGCTGCTGCTTCGTCAACGCTTCCGGACAAAAATGTGATGTAAGCAATACGCAAAAGTAAATAGGCACACTACAAAACATACATATCTTTACTCCTTATATACCCAGGGGGTCAAAACGGTCATCTCCAAAAAGGTTGACGTTGTTGGTAGGAATATCAGTTGGTTTCGCGATCTCTGAACATTTAGGTGAATGATTTTTGCGAGATTTTCAGAGATAAACTTGAATAAAATTGAAATTGAATTTCGAAGGTGGAAGAAAAATCTTTTTCCATTTAAACAGCTAACCAAAGAAATAATAAAATCGGTTCGCAAACAAAACAGAAAACCATATTGATCTGCATGTTGTATCTTTATTATAGAATGTTCCTACTTAGTTCCTATAACCTACCTACATGGAGATAAAAACGGCGATTTCTTATGCGAAAACCTAGACCATATTCGGGACTTAAAAAATGTTCCCGTAGAATAGGGATTATGCGTCTAATTCAAAAAAGGCTTAAAAAGGCTTAAGTCAACACTTTTGCTTTATAATTATGTCTATTTAAAAATATTTTAATATTATTTCTTTTTCGTTAAGAAAATCATTATTAAAAAGTGCAAAAAATTTAGATAAATAAAATTCAAAATATTTGAAACGGTCACAGTTCGAATAACATTTGATTGTTATTGTAGACTGTGATGTCACGACATGTGCGCCAAAAGGGCGGGATGCCCGTAGCTGTTAATTAATTTTAACATAGGTACCTACATATTTTTGTTAAAAAATTTCTGTTTTTTGGCGCTGAATATTTTTTTACGGTTATGTAACGATATAACCTAGATATAGTATAAAAATATAAAAAAATAATAATTGCATATTCCCTATTGACAAATATATTATTCACAAATAGTTTATTTCACAAATATTTTAATTTCGAAAGTTATCAACAGATGGCGCTGACATGAGGGTTTTTTTTTTTAAATTAACTTTTGTATCTAATTAATTTTATATTTATTACAAAATGAAAATTAATATTTAATTTATACAGTTTTGAGAGAACAAAAAACCAATATTAATTGGCCTTTTTTTTAATAAAGTTGTATCATAAATAAAGCAGAAGCGTTTAATGCGAGGTGTCGCCGCTGCGCTCCGGTGGCGCTGCAGTCGCTTGTTTGGCCAATATTTGCCGAAGCTTTTTGTTGTAAAAAGGGCATTAGTGAACCCTTTTGTTGACATAAAGCTAAGACGGTTTGCCTGTCAACAGTTGGAGCAAATATTTGTTATCGGCGGCTCGTCTGACTAACGTAATCCGTTTTAAGTTAAATGTTTGACGGTGTTTTATTCTTTTACACTTGGCCGTGAGTAAATTGAAGTAGGTTAAGATATCAACATCCCTGGGAAGCTTCCTTAATGATGTGTCCACATTTTTCTCTATGTATTCGTCTGTTGTCTATTTAATATACATTATACCAGCTGGTACCCGCGACTTCGTCCTCGTTGATAAATTAAAAATTACGAACATCTTTATTGCAGTTATAGCTTTGCCAGGCGTAAGATAATCCCTCGGAACCAGTACTTCTTTCTCTATAAAAGGTACCTTATGTCCTTTCCTATTTCCCTGATAACGTGTATGCAAAAATTTTATGATGATTTATGATGATAAAATCATAAATTCATCGGTTTAGGCGTGAAAAGGTAACAGACAGGTTACTTTCACATTTATATGTAAATGTTTTTTAAAGTTCCTCTGAAATCCTGTGAAAATTGATTTATTTTTCCAGGGTTAAGTTAGTCAAGCATGCTGACGATCTACTTTATGGCGACCGTAGCCAAGCAAGCAACACTTATACCTAAGAGTGCTACCCAATATAATATGGAATAGAGCATAGAGATAGGGAAATGAGTTCTGATTATACCTATTCTTTAATTTCCTACCGAAACGCAAAAACACAGGTATTGTTTGAATTCATGGTGGTATTCTTCAAGATTGATTTGCTTATTACCTATCACTGCCGCCAGATAGCGTTTACACTCTGACTGCGAACGAATAAATATCCTATTTTGTTTAAAATTGTACCTTCGATCCCCCTAACTTCGCCTGAATTTGACGGTTTTTTTGAATTTTTCCGCCAAACTTTTTTAATTATTTATTAGACAATAAATAATTAAAAAAGTTTGTGATGGAAGTTCAGTGATGGATTCTTATATTTTTCGCGTTTAAAAAACTAGTTTGAAAAGTGAATTTTAAAAATATTAACGGTCAAAAATCCAGGCGAAGTTAGGGAACGATTCCGAACCCAGTAATTGTTATGACGATTGCAAATTATTATAATACTTGTAGACTATTAATTCTTTGATATAATAGACACATAAAAAATCCATTTATTTTTTGTACTTATATCAATTGTAGATTAGGTAAATTTAAGTCACATTTGGGCAAAATTAGTCCAAACTATATAGAACAAAATTCAGGGTTGAACGTGCTCAAAATAAAAACTATATATATTACAGTCTAACCATAACGTCATACAGTCGGGCAACGCTCAATTCGGCTTGCAAACTGAAGCGAGTTCGCCGAACGTTGCTTCTACGCAATTACATTCATTGTCTGACTGTATGACGTAAGTATAGTTGGACTGTGATATTACCTAATCTTTAATAAGATCAATGACCAAAACACTGAGTTTACGTGAAATAAAATCCTATGCATTTACAGATTAGGAAATGCTAAACTTAGAATAATTTTTAATCAGTTCTTGATTTTTAAAAAAATATTGAAAATAACCTTAATCGACCTTTAATCTTGTTTTGTTGTATGTTTTCGTATATTAGTGTTTATTTTCTTTTTAGTAGCTGTTTTCCTATTATAATTTGCTGAGCGCCACCTTTTGCCATGTGTCAGCGAAACGACACTCTTATAAGCCTCCAGGTTAGAACAGTTACAACTAATCGAAGATTACGTAAAGAATAAGTGGGCATATAAATAGTAGTGACTAGCCACATGCCACCACCTTACAGAAAGAACACTGTGAAAGAACAGGGATGCCAGAACCCATTTCCCAAATCATTCTAAGGTTTGTGTAAAAATTGCATTCATGCCAAGCCGAAGGCGGGTCGATAGTAGATATTTTATAAAACAAAAAATCATATTGTAGGTACCTATGTTTAATAAGTGCGTAAACTCTTAAAAAATCATTGTGTTGAAAATTGAAATTTGTGTTTTTTTATAAGAAAATGTACCTTAAGTGTGCATAACTGTAGGTCGCTTTTATTTGTCAGGCTAGCCTGACTATCGTTTAAAAAAAATCTTCGCTGGGCGTTCAAGTTTCAATAGTTTCAGAGGAAATACCGTTAGCTTCTTATTCAATCTAACAAAACTTGGGTCAAAGTTTGCAGATTCTTTATATAAAAAGCACTAGTAAAGAGGACTCGAATCACGTTTCGATGCAGTTCTGCGAATTAAAATTACAAAAAGGGAGACAAGGAGACCGATACGAATGCTTGCGTAAGAGCGAGCCGCAAAACATGCGACATCGCTGCATCCACGCCCCTGTAGAAATCAAATTCAAAATAAGATTTCAAAGGAACTAAAAGGAATAACAAACACTGGCGTTCGGTTTCTCTAGTTCGTTAGAGCGGGACGGTTGTATGCGCGTCAGCCCCGTCGCCATGTTGGTTAGTTGATATGAGTTATGGCGCGTATGTTTCCCGCGCGAATTAGCCATTTGGCGCGAAGTTGTGGGGCGACGCCCTGCGTGCAATCGAATATATTGATAAACACATTCTGTGCGGTTATTATAACACCAGCACGAGAACGAGCTTTGCAATCTCCATTAAATACACCGTAAAGGTAGGTTCATTGAAGAAATTTCAACTATGGTTCTAGCAAAGAAACAATTTTAATACAAAGACTAATTTCATGAAAAACGTTTGACGTCGTATCGACTTATTATATTTAATTACGTTACTATACGATGTTTTATTAATGAAATATTACCATGAATTATACTCGCAAAGTCGCTATTTATACCTATTATTTAACTAGCCGAGCCGCAACTTCGTGGTATTCGGTATAGCGCGTAACTTTTTGTTAGTAGGTAATATGATTGAAATAAAAACAAACACTAAATGTTACTGGAAGCTTGTTACAATATACATCAGTGAAAATCGCATTTAAATCGGTTAAGCCGTTTCTGAGATTAGCATGCACAAACGCATAGACAAACAGACAAAAATTCTAAAAACTATTTTTTTTCGACCTCGATAACATAAGCGTTGTGCAAATTATTTTTTTGAAAAAAAAAAAATGGTTATTGCTCAAAAATCTAAAAGCGATAAACAGAGTGACGCTCCACTTGATGGTAAGTGGATACTTACCATGGCATTAGGTTACTTCTGAAGTCTGTGCTAGTACCTATAAGGATCCCTCGGTCACGTATTAAAATACAACAGCATCCGTGCTTTTACTTCAGGGTGGTCCTTTGGAAATTGTAGTTGGTTAGGTAGGTACTGCTGCCAAACATTAAAAATTATCAATACAGGAATGACGATTCAAAATTAGTTTAAAAAAGTAAGTGTCGCCATCTAGAGGCGAATAGCGCAACAAACGCATTCAATAATTTAATAGAAATTCCAAAATTCTTTTCTTATGTATTAATTATTTAGACACCTTTGGAAATATAACGAAATTCTGTTTGAAAGTGGATCCTTTCTGTTCTATTGAAAATTAATATTTTTCTAGTGGCAACATTATTTTTTTCGTAGGTCTGTAGGTATACGCTACGATTTGAGATGTACACGCCAGCACACAAATAACGCTTTTCATTTTGACTTGATTTGTAAATAAATATTAGAATTTCGAACGGGAAACATAATTATATTATTTTATCAATATAAAATAAAGCCTTAGTTATTCATAAATAGTGTAGTAGTTATCTATTAGTAAGATATTTTTAAAAATACTTTCATTAGTAGCTAAATATTAGAGATTAGGTTTCTCGCACTTAAAACAAACAAAACATCCATATTTAGGTAAGTATATTTTTAATATACTATGTATATGTTCTTCATAATATTTGTTTTATACTCTGCCTACTTTCGTCTGAAATACTAACACATATTTTTATCAAAGTAGGTCTCAATCAAAAAAAAGCTACAAATTATTTTTATAACGATACACTTTTAAACTTCATTAAATATCAATGAATATTACTCTAAATAAAATTTATTTTATGACGCGTGACCGTGTGTCGGCGGTGCCATTGACAAACCGATTCGTGGCGCCCTCTGTTGTACTGACGAAGTAATTTCGATTTAGGCACAGACACATTCAATATTTATCGTATCGATAATTTAAGGTATTATGAAAACTTTACTATATATTTAGATGTTAGCTTTTGATACAATTTTCTATATTATCATACGAGTGATTATTTTAGAGAGGTATTTTAGGAGACCTACCTACGAATTTAATCAGCAGAGTTAGTTATAATTTTACTGTAGATAAAGCACAAGTCGCAAACTAAGGTAACTTTAATATTTTAATGAGAAATTAAAATATAAAAAAAGACAAATAATTCCAATACAGAGAAGCATGTTTATCCGTAAGACTCGCGAGTTCGTTATGCTGAACTCACACTCTTGAGACAGCATTCGTTTTGTAAAGCTTACATTTTTATTTAAAAATATAGGATGACATTTCACTTGATGGTAAGTGGCTACCGTTGCCTATGAAAACGAGCAACGCTAGAGTGGGCCAACTCGGCCTTAATGATAAAGGATAAGATGCGAACTTGGCTTAAAGGATAGGGATGAGGAGAATGGGTTTTGCTAATCCTTGTTGAGAGCGTAGGCCTGTAGTCCTGCAGCGGGGCATATAATAGGATGTTGTTGATGATGATGATGAATCCTTACTCACACTAGGGCTTTCAAAATCGGATTGTTTTCAACTCCGGAGCTAGTTACGATGTTGAGACATCAACTCCGGAACTCCGGAGTTGGTACAATTTTTTAAGAAATTAAGAAAAAACGTAGTTTTACTTTTAATCAAATTAGGTTTTATTTGTATCACAAAAAAAATCACAATCTTTTTTATCATGGCATCGTTATTTAGAAAATATCAGTTACTTATTTAAATTATTTAGTAAACGACCTATTTAAATGTAGAATTAGTAACAAATAATATCTAACTATCAATGATCGTAGAAAATTAAAAAAAGCTTTCAGATCGAATAATCGAAAAAATTAAGAAAATATTTAAAAAATCAACATTGTTTAGTCTTGTAATGACCTTAACTTTTATTAAGAAAATATCAGTTACTTATGTAAGTAAACGATCTATTGTATATAAATGTAGAATTAGTAACTAACAATCAATAATCGTAGCAAATTAAATGAAATAACTCTCAGATAGAAATAATCATATAAAAAATCAACATTGTTTAGTCTTCCGAATAAAACCGAAATGACTCAAAATACACTATATGCGTTTTTTATAATTTAAAGGTACATTATTATCTAATAAAATTTATCAGTTTAAAAAAATGAGTATTTTTTTTTAAAACCGGTTTCAAATCTGGATTTGAAAAATACCAAAAATCGCTCCGAAACTCCGGAGTTACGAAGCTCCTAAACTCCGGATTGAAAGCCCTAACTCACACACCCGAAATTCATCAGCTAATATCATAATCTTTTTTGCAATTGTTTCTCCTATTATTGCATTCTACTTTCAAATCTAGAAAATTTTATACTATGCATACTCCCTTCAAAAAAATTATATTGCTTGAGATTGTAATATGAAAATAGCTTAAATTTTGCCCTTTTTAAATTAGAATTTTATTTTTTAATTAAAATTGCTAGCTTTGTGTGCCATGTTAAAATAATGCTTCAAAAACGACTAAGGACAAAACATCAATGGCTTATCATTGATAACTTCTCAACTTTTGTATTATTATGCATGCTTCAACTTTCATTGATGATTGAATGATGGATATTTACTTATATTATAATTAATCTGTACATTACTTATACTTATATTACTTCTATATAAACTTATATTACTTCTCACTATACTGGGCACAGCTTTCTTCCCGTCTGAGGGAGGATGTTTGAGGAGATAAATAGGTACATACAACCAACCACATTAACCGATGAATTGTTAGTCTTCTTGCACGTAATTTTTTATCCTTTACATACAATGCATTATTTCGAACTATCACCCGCCCCCAGTTTCGCACGGCAGCAATTTTTTTCCTCATTTATCGCTCTTTCCATAAATGAAAACCATATTCAAGTCCGTTGGGTGATTTAAAAGAAGGTAACGGAAAAGCAAGCAGAGGCGCACAACGACTTTATTTTATAACATGTATAGATATAGATAAACACATCAGATCAAAAGGACAGAAGAGGTTAGCCAGTCCCGACTATTATACATATCACTGCGTGTGTTCTTAAACCTTCATTCAATGTTTGTTTAAGTGAAATATGGAAGCGACAGAGTTATTTAAGTCTATTAAAATTAATATCTCACAATTAATCATCGGCACAAAACAGGCTTCCGTTGATCTGAAGATGAATGTTAAAGCTTGCATGTTATCATAGTTTTTCGAAAGCGGTAATTATTTTTAATGGGCGCGTTGAAATTGTCGATATCGGCGTCCGCGTCTCGGACCACCTCGCAACACTAATTTACATATTAATTTGTTGATCAGCCGTAAAATAAAGAAATTGGAGGGATCGTATAAAGTATTGTAATTAAACCCGACGCGGGTGATTCGAATGTAATTTTTATTTTTATGTTATGGTTCTGTTTAGGGCTCTGTGACCATTTTAGGCGCCGACCCAGCCAGTTCGTTAGAGTCGCAGACTAATATAAATCAGGTTCGTGTCGTGTGTGTCTTGTGAGATTTTTATAAAGATCGAGAAGTCAATTTATGAGACTTCAGTTTTTTTTTTTTAGATAAATGGTCTGTAGTCAGGCTAACAGTCCACTTGAAGGTAAGTGGCTAGCGTCGACTATGCACACAAGTAATTATCAGATTATATGTATTAAGTCGGGGGAAAAGTCTTTTTGCATATAGTATGTATAAATTTGTAATAAAATCTCTTTGGCTGTACTATTTGTATCTGGCTGGTTTTGATGACATTAAAAAGGTTACATTTCAAAAAATGAAACAAATTAGTAAAATGTTGTTTCCAGCTATTTTTCATTTGTTTTTCTTTCTGTCAAAATGAGTGAATCTAATGAAAAAAATTAAAATTTTATTACAAAAAGGGAAAAAAAGCAACGCAAGCCGCAAAAAAAATAGTGACGTTTGTCTACCTAATGCAGTGTCACAAAGTTAGTACAAAGTAGCACAAGTAGCACAAAGTTGGTTTAAGCGTTTTTATTTCGGGAATATTGATGTCAAAGATTCACCTCGTTCTGGTCGCCTTGTTACGGGATAAAATGGACGCCATTTTCTGAAAAAGTGGAGCAAGGTCGGCATATTAGTAGCTACAACATAGCTGAAGAAATGGAAATTGACCACAAACAGTTTTGACTCATTTGGAAAAAGCTGGGTACACAAAAAAGTTTGGCCAAGCTTGGCTCTCGCTCGGTCAGTGCGGAGACGGAACTACGGGAACTATGAACCTAATTAGATAGATTGTTCGGATTGGACTGATATTGTTCCAACTACGGACATAGTTCTCGGAACTATTACAATCCGAAACTACACATCACTACCATTGATTTCTATTCAATATAAGTATTAATCAAGGTTTTGTTGTAACTCAATCTTTATTAGAATCGAAGCTCCACAGAGGAAGCTGTTAACGTCAAATCATTTAATCAAAGCAATTTAATATAATCAGGCTTAACTTGTGGGGGACGTCAATTAAGGAAAATTTGTTTTGATTTAGCATTCCATGTAAAAAGTAAACTGCTTATACGATTTTTTTTTAAATTTCACTGGTAAGGTATCTTTCTAGTGAAGTCATTTTAAATATGACATTTAAAAAAAAAGTAATACTATTTTTTTTTTTTTTAAATTAAAGATGGGTTTGCTCTTGGCCAGCATCTATTCGTGTAGGAAAGATGAGACCGACGATGGAGCGAGCATATCCAGAAGATGCCTATTCACTCGAAACTTAAAATGATTTGGGTTGTATGAGCTCGAGAGTACAGACGCCGGCAGGCAGTTCCAATCTTCCTACTAAGAGAAATTCGTCCAAGTGCGCCATGTTGTAGCGGGATGGAAATACCAGAGGAAGGACTAGTTTATACTAAATGTTTTTTGATCGATTTTTATTAAACTCTTTAAATTACTTGACAATCCCGATAGCATTGAATATTGATGTTTCGTGGGGCTCCTCGGAATTTTAATGTTTGTTTTGCATACAAACGTTTCGTTCAAACATTTGTGACGCATAACTACAACATAAGCGAAATTATATCCGATTTAAAATGACATTGTTTAAAAATTATTATTCAAAACAGTTTTCTTCATAGTACCAACTCTGTTGAAGGATTTTGTCCATTTTAAGTAGCGTTTGCACTTATTACATACATTAAAGACTTTAAATTTTTTAATGTTAAGATTGGCAGATAGGCTAACGGTCTACTTGATGGTAGGTGGCTTCCATCGCCTATAACACCAGCAAAGCTACAGGTGCTGCAAGTGCGTTGCCGACTACAGTAGGATTAAAGATAAAGGATTGGGAGGAGATAGGAAAATGGGATCACTTACTCATTCACCGAAACACAACAGCACACGTGCTGTTATTTCACGGTGGTGTTCTGTAAGGGGGGTGCTTACTGCCGCCAGACGGGCTGCCCAAAAGCCTGCGAAACGCAGTGTGGCCTGCCACTACTTTCACTGTTTCACTTTGAACCATCACCGAATCAATCGATTTGTATGTCATCGTTTCACCTGTAATTCTGTTTACAATCATGTTGCTTATATCGTGTATAGGCACGTCAACATTTTTAACTGCTAGATGGCTATTTCGCTCAACTATGCGCGATTTATCGCTTCTACTCAATAAGACTTCAAGGTAGGTACGGTTTGATCTTCCTTGACTTACATTGCTTGCGAGTCTAGATTTCATTTTTTTAATATAAAGATCGTCAGGTCGTATATCATGTTTGTCTATAAAACAAACTACGCCGCAGGTGCTATAAATGCACTTCCGAACATTGGATGAGTGGCAAGGGTGCTTGCCTAACGTTTCAGGGGCCCCGGGTTCGATTCCGGCGGGGTCAACTTTGGAAATTTTAATATAATTTTCAAAATTGACTCTGGTCTGGATTTGAAAAGTAGTGGTAGGGCACACTGCGTTTCGCAGTCATTTGGGCAGCCCGCCTGGCGGCAGTAACCACCACCTTACAGAATACCACCACGAAATAACAGCATATACGTGCTGTTGTGTTTCGGTGAGTGAGTAAGGGATGCCAGAGCCCATTTCCCTATCCCCTCCTAATCCCATATCCAATCCTACTGTAGTCGGCAGCGCACTTGCAGCAGCTGTGGCGTTGCTTGTGTTATAGGCGACGGTAGCCATCTACCATCAAGTGGACCGTCAGCCTGTCTGTCGACCTTAACATAAAAATAAAAATAAATTGTTTTGGAAGGACAGGGACATTGGTTCTATGCCATATAAAGAAAAATCTATAAATCATTAAGTCTTATGTAACTTTTCTTAAAAACACTTGAATTTATTATAAGAATGAAACAATTTTAACTTTATAATTATTGTATTTCGTAACACAAAACGAACCGTAAAAGTTCATGAGTTCACATTTTAGGAAATTACAGTGCGCGCAAGGTCGGCTGGGGTATAGTGAATTAGATGGCTGCGCTCTATAATTTTGTGACCACGCGTTTGGGACACCACCTACTGTCATTACACAACGAAAAATACGACTAAAGTACAATTCAATTGTTGAACAGCTCACAACGAGGGGACATTCAGGGCCGTTACACATTTTCCTACATTAATTTAAGATGTTAGTCTAGACAAATGTTTTTGTTATCAAACGTTTCGTTGATAGCTTAAGAATGTAATTAATAATCACCATTCATAAATCATTAAAAATATTGTAATGCAAGTTCCATTATACCTATAAAATAAAGTTTTTAAAATCTGTTTTGTGATTTTTACAGCAAAAAACTATTTTTTAAAAATTCCAAAATTATCTAAAATATAATAAAAAAAACTCATGTTATTCTTTCATCTTTTAATAAATAAAAGTTAGACTTATTAGGGTTCCGTACGTCCGAATAAAAAAACGAAACCCTTATAGGATCACTCGTGTGTATGTCTGTCCGTCCGTCACAATCAATTATCTCGGAATCTCTAGACCGATTAAGTTGAAATTTGGTAAACATATCAATTTCTGTGACCCAAATGCAGAGGTGTGACGTGAATAGATGGGAGGTCATTTTTGGGGGGAAAGTGGAAAATTAAAAAAAAAATGAAAACTGCATCGTGTGACATATTAAATGGAAGGTCTTGGTGTGAAGATCTTATTTGTATTTTTTTTTTTTGTAATTTTAAAATAATTTGTTTCCAAGTTATTCAAGAAAATAGACGAAAATTGATTTCTACTTATAGATTATAGGAAAACCTATAAGAAGTCCATGATATTAAAATAATATGGTAAATCACTCAATATTGTGTGGATAGGTAACATCGTACGGAACCCTCTTCGCGCAAGTTCAGCTCGCACTTGTCCCGTTTTTTTTAATATATATGCTAAGTGCCTTGATACTTCACAAAAACTTTTATGGTTATTCCAAATGTCAATGCAAACTTCGTATTAAGTCAGAATTAAGTATACAGGAATATCTACTAAAATGATGTCATAGTGTTGCAATTTCAATCGTCTTATTAAGTTTTTTTATACAACGATACCTTATTAAGTGCAATTATGTGTCTTAAGTTCAATTTTCTTTAAGTGCCACCTCACTTGAAGATCGCAACCAGCTCATATATGATTCAATATCATAGTGCAATAATCATCCTTAATTATACTAGTGCTGCAATTATTTGAATCCTTATTGCACTTTGAACATCTGACTCATCGCGAGCGATTCAGTTACCCTTATTTTTTGTATCATATAAGTGTGGCATTCTATATCTACATGTAATATTAATAAGAACAATCACAACACCCTTTAAACGACTGAAAAAAGACTATATACATAAACAATCAAGCTTCATATAACTTTGTTTCACTGCGTTTTTTTTACTAGTATTTACATTTAAAAAACTAAAGTTTTTTTTATCTGCCATACTTCAGTAAAAACTACAAAAAAAAAATCAATTTTATCAAAAATGTGTTCAAGTTACTTTTTCATTCCTGTTGATTAAAGACAGGTTCGTGTTACCTATTTATTTAAAGTGTTTTATTAATTTTTCAAGTCTTTTTCTGTTTTATCAAAATATGTGCACGAATGTAGGTAATAGCAGACACTTATTTTCTTATTTATCAAGTACATCAGTTGATAAATGCAAATGTAGTTTTAGCCAAAGTCAATCTAAATATATTTTTATAATTTTTTTAAACCTAAACCATTCTGTGAGTGAAATAACGGTGGTTATTAACAATAAACAGTCATGTAATTTATTAAAATACTTGACATTAATTTATTTCGATTTTGAGCAGTAATTATAAATTTTGTATGTACGAAATATGTATATATAGAAATATATATTTATATATTAGAAAAATAAAGTAACATTAATTTCGTGAGTTATTGCGTGTTTGTTATACCTCTTTTTAATTCTTGTGAGTCAAGGTACCTCTTTCTAAAATCACTATCCCATCACTAGTGATCGCAGGTTACGCAAGAAAACTCCCTTCACCGCTCACTAAACATATCAATAATAGAAAGTAGGCATCCAATTTATTATGAAAAAGGTTAGATGTCTCGACATTTTTTTCGACACGCCCTAATTGGAGGGTCATTTTTTTCGGTTTCAATAACAGAATAAATAGACTTTCTTTTCTTTTATTCACGTGAGAAGTAACCTTGTGCGTTTGTTTTACTGAATAGTTGTACTTATTTCTTTTCTAAATAGGAACTCTATACCTAACCAGTAGCTTGTGCACAAATCTTTTAAAATGCTTTTTTTATCTTTTCTGAATAAATAAATAAATTTTCACAAACAGTAGTAATTCATTTATACAGCAGTTATAGTACAAAGCTATAACTGCTGTCTACTAATTATGCTTTCTAATTAATTAATTATGCTTTCTACTAATCATTGCCAAAATTGTAAGTAACTGTACAAACTGAGCCAAAGTAAATGATTGATAGTTGAATGAAGAAATAAATTTTTACAAGGTACTTACTTCTTTTCTTTTGAGGAATATTTAAAAAAAAAAAAATAGGCAGTTATGTTGCAGATGTACTTAAAAATTCAGCTTTATTCGTTATTCAGCGTTTATTCAGCTAACCAAAAAGGTATAATAGTCTAGAGTGTTCCCAGAATTCATAGGAAAAAACTTAGATAAAAGGCTCAAAGTACTAATAAAAAATAACGGTGCTTATGCACTTTATTAGCACTTGGCCCTAAAAATCGAACAACTGTATAAAACTGAAGTCTGGGTGTCGAATATTCTACAATAGGACTTGTACAATACTTCTACAATATTTATAGTATTGCGCATACCTTTTATGCTTTTTTTTAAAAAAAAATCCAATGTACTATAAAATCTGATATATTAGTTGGCTCATAGACAATGCTGATATACCTACTTATTATTGTTTATTTTATATTATTGTTTATTTTCTATATGGACCAACAACCCCTTCGTTGTAAAGGAGGCAATAATCTCTTCCTTACAGAAGGCAGTAACCCCCCCACTGTGAAGTAACAAAGTAACAAAGACAATGTATATTGTTGTATTTCAGTGAGTATAGGATGCCCGAGCCCAATTCCCTATCCTCTACTAATCTTTTATCCTCTATTCTGCTACTATTATAGCCATCAACCATCAAGTGGACTGTCACAGCCTGCCTGCAGAAACTTTACATAAAAAAATTTAATAAAGAATGCTTAAATTCTGATTTTTAATACCCAATATCACAAATATAAAGTAATACATTGATTACATAAATTACTACGAGGAATGATTACTACGAGGATGATTCATATCTTTACTTGCATTCAGCGAGCAGAGGATCTTAGTGAACTGCAGCATTAGATGTCGATCCCCTGAAGGTATCTAAAGAATCAAGGAGCTTCGCCAGGATCCCCTTTGGGATTTAGTTAGAGAATCCAGGTAGACGCGCCTTTAATAAATAAGCAAATAAGATTGTAGGTAGATACTGTCAGTACCTCCATTACGTTTCACAACTTAGCTGAATCACAATAAAAATCTTCTTCTAAGAAGTATTTTATTTGTTCAATAACGAAACAAAACTGAATGAAATAAATAAAAAAAATAGAAACAGTGACGAAACGACTCCCTGACGAAACACCCCTGACTTCTAACAACGTTATAGCAACTTGGACAGTTATTGAACAAAATGTACTGGATGCTGAAAAGAAAATCAAAACTGGCACTGGAATCATAATCGTACCGGTTTGGTCTTATGGGATTCAACTCTGGGGTACCTCCTAAAAATCCAACCTAAATATTATTCAGAGATTTCAATCGAAAATCCTCCGAATCATAGCAGATGCCCTGGGGCCCTAGCCAAGATGCAAACTATTGCAAACGCTTCCTTTGCGCACTTACGAAACGAAAGAAATAAAGGCCGGTGATTGGTTGTTGAAGTTACAACTCTTACAACAACCAATCACCGGGCTTTATTTCTTTCGTTTCGTAAGTGCGCAAAGGAAGCGTTTGCAATTGTTTGCATCTTGGCTAGGGCCCCTGGTTTGTTTAAACGAGATAATTCGTAAAGAGGTTCGGATAATATATACAGAGGTAAAAATTCAAGAAATCGCCAATAAATACAAAGAAAGGATGGACTCACATCCAAACATCTTAGCTCAAAACTTAATGAGAATTGACAAAGCAGCGAAAAGATGTCTGAACAAAAGATTGCCGATAGACTTGCTATAACTAGCAACTAAAATACTTAGATGGAAGTATGATGGAGTCAGCCAACTGAAAATATCCAAATACATCACTGAATGTCCATAATTTGTGACAGATTGCGATGAAAAAATATATATACAACACTATAGCTTCGAAACTAACATCTAGTTTCAGCTCTATGAACATAACATTTTATTAAACGTTTGTTTGTCCCGAAGGCTTGTTAAGGTAATATTTATTGTGTAATATGTAGCGAAACCAGAAAGCAATTGGTAAAAACGTAATGAATTCTGAATACATCGTTTACAACGTAAAGCAAATACGAGAAGTGTTCAACCAAGACAAATTGGTAACGGAAGCTACTGACTTTAAGGGTGTATTATATGCGAATGGTAATTTTATGCGCCTATTAATTTTAATTTACATAACGTTTTGTGTTCGGATTTTTTAGTTTATTTTTTGTCTTGTCTATCGCTTACTTACTGCTACTTCGTAACTTAAACAAATAGAATTAAATTATGGTAAATAACTACGTAACTTGATAATTACAGACGCATTTTTTGAACGCGTGTTATTTAGGATAGATTGGTTATTTTTGTCTTGGTCTGTAAGTACTAAAAATGAATATGTTTTTTATACGAGCAAAGTAAATTTTGATATTAATTAGCGTTTAGTAACTTAAATTAGATGTTAAGATTGAAAATGTTGTAAGAGGAAAAAAGACTTATTTTTAATAACTAAATCAAAAAACTAGACATTTAAAATATAAAATAATGTCAGGAGAATTGACAAGAGAATTTAGAAAATAATTGGCAAGAATTTAAATATAAAAAGAAAGAACAAAAAGGCTGTGTAGTAACGGTACTAGGTCTAGCAGACACAAAAGCCACTAAGAAGATAAAAACGGTACTAGGTACAAAAAAAAAGATAAAAAATAAACTACAACGAGTTT